>OX382202.1:2123681-3450681 GCA_947507515.1 Eulithis testata | reverse complement strand
ATTACTGCAGCGGCTCTCAACAGAGGCAATGAGGGAAGAACGTGTAAATGTGGGCCGAGTCAAAGACAAGGCACACATACGTGAGTCCATCATTGCCTAGTTGTGGCCAAGGCTTGTATAGTACTTTTCTCAAATAATGCGCGGAAATTAAAACTAAGTAGCTAGGCAAAAATTTTCAGTTGAAAATTGTAACAGTTTTTCTTTCCTGCCGTAGGGGAAAACTCAGACAAAGAAGAAAATAAGTTTAAAATACTCAAAATTACAAGAATTTATTTATTCCAAGTACATAGTAACAATTAGGTGTAAATGCTATGCTTTAAAGTACTTAAAATTAAGTAAATTAGGTAGAAATTGCCTAAAAGTATACTAAATAGATGCTATAGCTGAATGGTGCACATCTGACGTCTGACTCGGCGGAAACTTTGATATTTTTACAATATGATACTCGAGTTAGTAGTAGTTAGGGATAGGGAAAACTCTTGATCCGGTAGGTGAGTAGTGGTGAAGAACGGGTTTTAGCTGCCTTTCTTCCTATTCTAACTAACCTGAGCTACTATGGGCTAGTCGTTTTGTTTTGGGTATGCGAAGTGAACGTGCTCGGATCTTTAGGTATGGTATCGACCAGCTGCTAGGCTCGTTCGACGCGGGCGTTTTGTGGTGTGGTTCAGGAAGTCTGATCGCCACTTGACAGCCTCGCTGAAGATTATAAATAAAATAAATTAGTTACTGAGTAGGGAAATTTCTTCATCGAGGTACAGTAGGTAGTTTTATGTGAAATTTTGGCAGGTTTTTACCGTTATTTAAAGATATCTACCTTGAGGCTGGTATGGTGGGATACGCTGGTTGTATTTTGTATGGAAATGCTTGAAGGCGGTTACGAACGTTCCGGTCCAATCTTGACTTCGCAAATCGCGTTTACGCCAGTACGACCTGAAGTAAATGGATACGAATGCATGGGTCAACCTTGAGTAGTCATAACGCTATCAGATTCGTCCAGGATCACAATGGAAATCGATTTAAAATTACCTGTAGTTTGGTGATTCAAAACGTATGACTGTTTTGCGCTCAGCGACCTTGTGTTTTGCTTATTCGCACTGCAAACTGATTGGAAACTCGTATCTCATGTACATGTGTCGTAGAAACAACTTCGGTATTCTTTTTCGAGTATAAATGTGGCTTATTTACCGAAATAAAATTAAAATTCGTTGGTTCGAGATGATACTCAATAATTTTCAAAATCTCCTCTGCCACAGACAAGAGGCTCGGTTTTTTTCGTTCTCGATTCCGTTTGGCATGGATCATAGAGTGTTTCTTTTTTATTTTTCTTTGTATCGGGGTTGCCGTCTCGGTAACTCAACTCTCTACCAACCACCGAATCGGTATCGAACGAATGTTTTTTATTATTTTGTTTATGAGAAATATTATGTGAAATTTAGTAATAGTTGAAGTAAAAATAATGTCAATAATAACGAAGTATCGCACCGGTGCCAAATCGCCCTAGCAGGCCGTTCTAGGCCCGAGTTCTTATGATAATGATTCTCGATGAAAGGAAAATTTGAAATATTTTAGCGGGAGATTCAAACTAGGTACGTTTTACTAGGTAATTGCTATGATTTTTTCTAACGTGTAGATTATATGTAAAGTGTTAAAAATCGAAGGTTACAAAATACAATTATTTTTCAAAATCCATAACGAACAACGAAATTACAGTGTTCATTTTTTTCAATAATCAGCTTTCTATTTGAAAGCCTGTTCGAAATTTGAATAAAGCCCTTCTCCCATTACGATACGCACAGGCGATTCAAGTATCCTGCAAGTCTCGGAGACTAGTCGCCGCCAAGTATCTCACATACATTTGAATGCAGGATACCAGTAGCGTAGTGTGCGGAGAACGGCTTAAAACCTTTAATAAGTTACCTCCTTGGTTGCTATGTTATGGAGTAAAAGATCGTTCCTTTTTTAAATTACACGCCAGCAATGGTTTTTCATACATTTTCATCTGGCCGCTAAACACGCCAGCAATGGATTTTCATACATTTTTATCTGGCCGCTGTTCGCATGTATTTGGCCAGTACTGCATTTTCCATTTATCTCGAAGAAGGTTTTCAAAATAATGCTTTAATTTCCAAGCATGTTTGAGAAAATAATTCTGCAAATCTAAATCACCGGGACATCATAGAACAATATCTGTGTTGATCTTTCAATAAACGATTTAAATTCTTCTGTGACCTTATATGAGTACGTACTTAAAACTAGGTAGAGTCAATAGGAACCTCTAAAAGTATATTTATTTAGTACAGCTTAAATATTGAATAATACGGGTAGTATTATTAGGTAGTATTACTTAGCACTTAGCTCCAGCACAAAACTAGATTTTTACTAAATAATTTGAATACTATTAGCCTACAACGAAGGTTAATTTATTAAAAACTGTCGAAACAAGAGCACCAACACAGAATTGAATACGGACAAGAAACTTTGCTTATTTTCGTCCCATAAAGAAAATTCTTTACAACTTTCGTTAACTTTCTCTTTGATGCCTTTGGAATAACAAAACTGTAGATGAAATAAACACGATTAATTTCAACCTTTCAAAATGTCAATTTTACTCCTGAAAATGACGTTTTAATTTCGTAACAGCATGGCATCGAAGGGTGAAGTGAATGGTACCTATTAATTACTACCACATTTCTCAGGTGAAGCTAACTTTAAGTTTCGCATTTATAAAATTACATAAGGAAATCAAAGTCAAAGTCAAAAAGCTTAGGTCATTAGGTTTTGTATGATTAGGTATGATTACATTGTTTTTTATTGAATGAGTTGGAGCTAGTTCGTCTCAAGCAAAGACGGAATTCAAAGAAGGATTCAAAGACCCAGCTCCCTGAATAGTACAAAATGTATTCCTCGATGTAGCGGTGATCTATCTTACGGTAATGACGTCACTTACCGTCATCTGTGCCTTCACAGGCTTCCTTTTCAATTTTGCGGAAACTTTTACGTTAGTTTTGCGTTCCGAAAAAATAAATTGTAGCTTGCTTGAGGTAAGTTTTTGATGGAACTGATTTTACAATCGCTAGAGAATAGTCACGTGACTGATCGCTTAAAAATTTAAGTTCCTTGTTATATTAACTTTTCTTGTTTTTAGTTAGGTAGTATAGTATTATATAATCTGTGACATAGGTAAGCCTTCAAGGTTTTTTCCATACAAAGACGTGTTTCCAAATAATCCTTATAGGTGAAATCTCTCTTATAAATGAATAGCATTTTACAGGGAATGGGTAAAGTAGTGGAACGTGATGTTTTACTGAAGATATACTGATCAAGTACCAACACAAAGATAGCAATCTCATTGTCTCATGTATTTTCATAACTTTCCCATACAAAATCGCATTTGCAATGTAAATGCATGGCATATCAGTAGATTTGTGTGCGTTTGCCAAAAGTGAATGGGTCGCCATTCGCCAAGATACCGTTCAATACATTACATAAATGACATTTGTACGTTTCACCGCGTCGCCGATTTTATAACAAACGGAAGTTTAGTCGTTTTCAGTTACATTGCACGGCGACCAGGCTACTCCGTAAGTAAGCGGTTATAATGCACAAGGCAACCGCACAGTGTATCTCAAATGATACTAGTGTCAGTGAATTTTGAGGGTTCACCTAAAATTAAATCCTTGAGATCTAAAATGAACGAGAAAGACCGCAGTTGTTTTCATAGATTTAAAAATTCTGGTACATGATTCATTTAATTCAAAGTTTTGAGGTGCTCAGAAACCTTCCATCTCTAAGTATTTTAAGTTACTAAAAGATCTGAAGGGACTTCAAAGACTTTTTAGTTTGTAAGTCGTTTTGTTTTCACACATAGATAAGTATTTAAGAGGGTAGAAGCAACCTGTCTAGATCTCGTGTTACACGCCTCACTAAGTCCCAGTAGAAAATCCCAGACAAAGACTCTAATGCATCGTCTGTAGACAATGCCCTGAATCTTTTAAGACTAAGAGGTTGGGACTATATTACGTACTAGCGGGACGAGTTCGTCTGCACAGAAATTATTTTGAAACTAGAGATACTTCGATTTTTCTGGCACTTTATTATTTTCTTGACCTTTTATTATTATCAATAAAAAAAACTGCTATTCCATGCGTTTATGTTAAATGAATAAGAAAAACACTAGGTAGTGATTATAAGAAACTAAAGGGAGACACCAATATTCCATATTTATTATCTACGAGTATGTATATTAGTCTATAACAGTCATTGAAAATGGATTTTATTGTCACAAAAATTTCCACTCGTTTCTGAAAGGAGTCGTCGTGATTCAGACATTCAACTTTGGCTTTTGAATAAATAATTCAGAATCTAGGATTTTTATATGTCAATATTGTTTTAAATCGAGGTGCACGCTCGTTCTGAACCCAGTTCTACTATAACTCGCAGCAAAGTGTTTTGAAATGTTTCATAGTAGAAAATGAAATAGTTTTATAGCTAAAAGCGAATGGTAATATTTTACAGGCAACATATTCTGTACCAACACTACTACTCTGCAGGTTTCAAAAACTAATTCAATTTTTACAATCCTATTTTGAAATGTGAATGTTGCTAGAAAACATATTATTTACATAGTATAAAATAAATTATGTGTTTTTATAACATGATAAATAAATATAAAAAATCTGTTAGTCTATTTATAGTAGCGACCAAAAAACACCCCCACCTTCACCACGATGTCGCAAAATTCAATTTATGTATGGTAAACAAACAGTACTAATACGAGATTCGAGCGTCTTAGCGACAGGTTTGTATGGAAAGCGACAGAATGTTATTTGGCACTTACTATATAGCATTGTTGGAACTTAAAACTTAAAGGTTATAAGCAGTTATAAGCACATTTCTGAGAAACAACGGAAGAAGGAAAATAAACCAAAAGCATCAAAGCCAAAAGCTTAAGAAAATTGCTTTATTTTTCAGTCGCGGGCTCCTTTGCCCGGACTTAGTAGGTGTTAAAACTTTTAAGGTCAATAAACAAAAGAAAACTTATGGCATTATCAAAGTCAATCGATTAGGTATAAAGGCGGTCTATCTTATCAGTCGGTGAAAAAATCTACCATTTTATCAGACGGTGAAAAAATCTACCATTTTTTTTTTCAGCAGTTATAAACACCATGCTCGGTAGCACGCAGACACGTGTTTTTGAATATATGAGTTAGATCTAATAGAAAGCTACAGAATAAAATACGAATTAAAATGTAGGGAAATGACAGTCTTCAGCGTCACGTGACTGTTTTCTAATCTCTAGCGATTGTAAAATGCCAACTTTTACAATATCTAGAAATGTGCTAAAGATGAGGAGGCTAGAAGAGGAGACTGAAACACTATAATACGAAAAACTATATTATCTTTTTTCACTTAATTTGTTTATCAAAAATTACATAAGTAAATAAATTACTCACCTACTTGTACTGTACCAATCGTGATATTTTTTTTCGTAGAACGAATGCAATGGTTACAATAACCTCGTATCTTAGGCGCCACAAAGTCTCACCCACAAACCTACAGAAACAGATTTATTAAGGAAAGGAAGTCGGCACAGTTACGAGCCTCGAGAACTCGGGATAGATCATCGTTATTTATTTGTTTATAGGCAAAATGCATGGGGCTGTAAAATACGGAATAGTGTAAACTCGATGCGTGTGAAACCATATTTATGTCAATAAACGAGTTTATTTTAATTAAAAATTTCGTGGTAAGAATCTTCCGTATATTTTGAAAAGTATGTTTCAAAATATCTACATCATGATGCAGAAATTTTGAAAGATACTTGTCTTTGATTATTGAATATTTTTCTTGCTTAAAAATTATGCATTTAAAAACGTATTTAAAAAAAATAAGTTAATCGTTTGGATTAAACTTTTGTTCGTCAATCAACGGCTAAAAGTAATAAAAAAATCAGGACCCATTTGAATTTCCACGTGATCTGTCGTAGGTTCAATCGGGCTGTCTGTGAACTCGTTCAACAATAGTTACTGATTTATGTAAGGAGTTTGTTAGTGATTCTAGGAACCCTAAAAAACTAGGAATCAGAGCAGAACGGCCGACAAGTATTTATTCCACATTTATTAGCATCAACATGAAAATGAACGAGTTTACCGTGCCATTGACCTATTTGGCAACTGCTCAAATGCGAAAGCATGCGTCCGCTTGAAAACTAACATCGATTTTTGTTGTCAATAATTTGACAGCTTACCTCCATATTTTAAGACAATACTCAGATCTCTAATTTCGGCTCAAATAAAATTACGAGTAAAAAAAAAATGAAACGTACTGCGATACGCACTTATACCTGTCTACAGTCATTTGTTTTGGCAAGTCTATAGTAAAAGAGTATGTCCAGAAGTGGACTTCTTTCTGCCGATGATGATGACTTAGGTACCTACAAAGAGCAAAAATACTAGGCTAACATTAAAGGTTTTAAAGATATTCAAGTTTTTATAGATAACCTGGACTTTCTGCTGTCAAGTGTACTTATTCTTATTAGGTAGGTTACGTAAGTGGGGGTGAAAACTGATGTCAGCGACGTATGCTGGCTTTAACTGATACTGCATTGAACTGACGTAATAATAATTTGTAGAATAGCCATTCCAAAATATCCTACTGTTTCAAAGTTATTCATGTTTAAAGATAAAGCTTGAGAAATTAGTCAGAATATTAATTAAAATTAGAATACGGGCATTAATGTTCTATTTATTTTCGTAACCGACTTAACTGACTTTGAGCAGTGTGTTGAAATAATTAATGTATTTGACCTAATTAGAACTTTTTATTTATGCAGAAGAATTCTTGACAAAGCACGAGACAAAAAGAAAGTTTTATGCATTTGTTATAGTTATACTTAATATCAGGTAATCCATTACATTCCCATTAAAAAAAAACTATCAATTTGGTGACGTTATTGGCCAGAAAAAAAAAGAAACCAAGAAGATTGAAGTTTGAATGCATTGAAGTATTAGAACTAAGAAAGAAGCTATCGTTCTTTTTGGAAACTAATGAGAGACGCTTTTGTCAAGCAAAGTTCTACAGCCCAATTATAATGATTATGAACGGTATAGTTCCTGAAATCGAAAGCTATAACTATCTGTCGTGCGAAGCCGCGGGCAGATAGGAACACATAAAGGTACTTCTCGGTTTTGAACTGACCCTTCATTCAGTTCGAGTTACTTAGTTTGATGAGGTTACCTAGTTAATATTCAGTTGACCTTACTGGGAATAACTGTCAGAACAATATAATTAACAGTCACGGTACGGGTACAAGTATTTGGTGTCTTATACCGGCCGAATACTCAAACGCCACTTAAATTAAGTCACGCATAATTTATTGCCATCTCTTACCAATGAGTAATGTCAAACAGAGGCAGAGCAATACTACTACTCAGTTTGAATACTCTACTTAGTTTATAGACATTGGGTGTAGTTAGTAGAATAGTTACTACTCTACTGTGATACTATGCCGTTTACTCTACCCGTGTACAAAAGGCAATCAAGTTTTCTACATCAAGGTATGATTATCTGGTATTCGTTTGCCATAGTTACCGCTTGTTATTACCTCACTGTTTTTTCTTGTTTTTTTTTAGGATTAGAAAGAAAAATCCCAACGCAACATACATTATTAAAATATTGACTTGGATATTAAAGTATTGCGAAATTTAATCAAGAAGTGTTCAAGCTTTTTATTACATTAAAAAAAAATTCAATATCTTTTAATAAACCTCCTAACTTAATCAGAAAATTGAAACACTAAAGTTAACCTATTTTGAAAGTTACTCAATCATCTTACCAACGAAGAGTATCATAAAAAAAGTAAATTGCCAAACATGTGTTCGTCATTACCGTAACAGCATTATTTACTCCGACATAAAAGAAATCTTGCTGAGTAAAGTTATTTTCAAAAAATCGAGGTGTATTTTTTATGAAAAGGAGACGAAGCAGCTTTGGCCTCAAGTAAATTAGGAGACCAGGGCCCAAAAACTTCTAACATGATATCAATTAATACTAATTTTACATGCGGAAATAGTACTATAAAACACAATACAGCCGAATAACCTCATTCTTTTTTGAATCTGTCAAATTATTATTGATTTCCAGTTTAGTCGTACAAAATTAGGTATATTTAATGTGTTTTATTTTCTTTTCATATCTTCGATAAATCAGTTATATTATTAAAAAATAAATAAAAATAGAACACAAGGAACCATGGAGTCATTTATTTCACAGGGCTGTGCATTTTTTTATTGGTCTGCTTTGTCCCATCTCTTTTTGCACAAATTGAGGGTAATTTTTATTCTTTTACCTGAAATTTTACACAAAATTGTGTTGCTCGTTTACTTGAGTAAGTACTTTATAGCAAATGGCATTTACTTAGAAGTGTAATTGCTCGGAGAATGCCATTTTCGACGCGGTTTAAAATGATGTACCTACGCTTTTTAGCACTTAGAGGGAAAATATAACGCTTAGAATATTATTTTATACGACAAAATGGAAAAATATTGGAGTACGTAAATATCAGCACAGTTTGATATCAAAACGTAAAAAAAAAATAACTAAAAATAAAGGTGTTTTTGAGGCACAAAAAATTTTGTTAGCTTTAAGTATTGCAACAACGTAAGTGGCATTTTTAACTGATTTTATCTTGAAACCATAAGTTTACGCTTGAGCGATAAGGGGAGCTCACCTTTCATCAAATCTCTCTTACACCCAAGAACCAAGACGTCGCGGCAGACCAAGAACAAGGTGGCGAGATGAACTAGATAATTACCAGCCCAAAAGGATCATCACAGCGTTGGATCGCACAGCGTGGAAGGAAGGGGGGGAGGCCTTTGCCCAGCAGTGGGACATCGAAGGCTTTTAATAATAATAATAATCTTGAAACCGGTTATTTAATTGTCCGATTTAATAATCCTGTAACATTTCGACCATAAATGTTAGGTTCCATAAAACAGCAAACCAAATGCCACAATGGCACATTCGTTATTTTGATAGCGCAATAACTGTAGTGCCAATATGCGGGCAAGGTTCCGTAAAGTATTGTACCTCAATACTAGGGATCAATCGGCAATTCTCGACCGTAATTCATAAATAAATCATAGTTTATTTCTTATTCGGGGTTTCTTTCGGTAAAAATATTGTTATGTGTATCATTGTATCAAAATGCCATTATCTCGGTCCAATGGAATGATTTAGTATGAAAATGGACGCGGAATTAGACGTTCCATTAGGCAGAGTATCTAATTAATTAATTTTCCATTAGTAATATAAATATTACTGCTGTTTCATGGATTTTCGACTAGCTACTATCTCGAAATACTTGTGTTAGGATTCTATATTCAACAATTGGATGGCAAGTAGATATATTATCATAGCAACGTTGTTTCATGTTAGAAAAAGTCATAGTATTTGTACCAAAAATCTTTATTACGGCAAACTATTCCTAGTTTAAATATTAAAAATTCTAGTATACTCGAAAAGGATTAAGTTTTTAGCGAAGTGTCTCCAATTTTACTACCAAATTGTATCTCTTATTCATCCAAATAAACATAATATCTTATTTCATATTTTATAGATTTCCGCTACAAAAATGATGCGCTCGTGGCATAGCTTGCTTAGTCAATCTTCACCGATTATCTTACATAAGCGATGTTCTGCGCGTTCACTATTTGGATGGGTGACCTTTAGTGGCATTTACATCTGAGCGCTTCCGTGCTTCGGAGGGCACGTAAAACTGTCGGTCTCAGCTCTAGCAGTCGTTAAGCCATGATGGAGGCCTTAAGGCTGCCTAAAAACTCCGTCACCAGAGTTAACTACTAACTCATACGAGCTTGCTTGCTTGCTTGCTACAAAAATGAATATTTGTATGCTCTCATAAAGTTTAGAAATAAACTTAATAAGAATCGAGACTACAGCTATATATTCAAAACACGACTTTAATAAATCCAGTACAATGTGTGGCAGTCGAATATGCAACACTGAAGATATTAGGAAATAAAATAAAATAAACTTTAGGACTCCATTTTTAGTCTATCAGTATTTTTATTAAACTCATAAAAAAACAAAAAAGCAGAGAGTTCTTTATGGCGGATAACTGACGACCTTTTTACTTGAAGTGTTTATTTAGATTTCCTCACGATGTTTTCCTTCACCGTTAAGCTCGTGTAAATGCGCATATACATTTTCCGAAACGAAAAATCCATTGATGCACGGCCGGGATTCGAACCCACGATCTTCGGATCGAAAGTCGAGGTGTAATCCCACTCGGCCAACACGGCCTTGGCTTAGTCAGCTCCGCACGTAATTGACCTTGTCTTTCCTGTGGATATGGCTGACTATGCCGAGAGGATGGTATAGGTGCTACAAGCCTACTCCATCTAAAACATGGTCCCAGGCACTACAGTGTCCCGTTAAGTGCAGGCATAGGTTGCCTCCTGACGCTGTATAAATCATCTTCAATTGATGTAAAGGCCTATTTATTATTAAATAAATAAATAAATAAATATTCACGGACACTTAACACAACGCCTTCTAGTACCAAACTAAGCAAAGCTTGTACGATGGAAACAAGATAGCTGATAGAATACATACATATTTTTTTATTGTAAATACATACTTATAATACATAGAAACACCCAGACACAGAACAAACATCTATGTTTACAACACACAAATGTTTGTTCTCGGTGGGGATCGAACCCACGACCCACAGCACGGAAGGCAGAGCTATTACCGACTGAGCCATGACGCCTGTCTTAAAAATGTTAAATGCTAGAACTCAGTTGTAATTGTCCTCTATAAATCCTGAAGGAAATTATTAGCTAATGTTATCGGTTCATCGAGTTACGTCAAATTCATATTTTGTCAAGTATTTTGTACGCTTGTTTTTTTCTTCTAAATCAAAAAGTTGTGTAATGTGTAGCTCAGAATATTCATTTATTTAAAAGCCTGAGCAATCCCTCTAATCTGTTTGCATTGGCAGTAATACCAGCAGTCGTGTTTGTTCTACGCAATCCGTGTTTGTGTGTCCTTGTGAATAATCTCGTTTTATTTATTAGTATACCGACTTCAGCCCGTGTCTTTTCTCGTGTTAAAAGAAACTTGGTGTTATATCAGGTCGTCTCAGCGATATGCTGGTCAACCGACACCATTGTATAGATAAAGAAAAGTGGCGGGCTGCACTGTGGCAGTGGCAAGTGAATTATTTATATTAAGCCTTAGTTTCCGATAAATGCCCCTCTCGGCTGTATAACTGCAGAAATAATGTTACAAGATAGGTCATTTCGTTTCTATTGCGCAGGGAACATTAAATCACTTTTTTAGTGTCCACTCAACTGAATTATCTCACTAAAGTGTTACTGAGCACCTTAAGGGTTTACTCTTGTTTAATAGAAGTGCACTTACCGATATATGTTGATAATGATGATGAATAGGGTAAATCATCATCATTATTTAGCATCGGAAGTGCTCGTGGAGTAACTTTCTTAGTCAATCTTCACCGATCATCTAAGTTAAGCGACGTTCCGCGCGGTCACTATTTGGATAGGTGACCGTTAGTGAAAATTACATCAGAGCGCTTCCGTGCTTCGGAGGGCACGTTACACTGTCGGTGTCTGCTCTAGCAGTCGTTTATGACGGAGGCCTTAAGGCGGCCTAAAGATTCCATCACCAGAGTTGGCCACTAACTCATACGAGCTTGCTTGCTACCTGTATCGATCCACTACTTGACGTAAATAGCATTTCTAAGATTTTCACAGAATGTCTTCAAAGACAATAATAAACAAGTAAAGTATTTTTTTCTCCTAAAATCTTCTGTTGTATTCTTGTCTTGATTTTTTCAAAAGAAACCGAAGCCAGCATTGCTAGGGCTGCCGAGACGCGGCAAACAATATCATAAGGGAGCAGTAATGAGACACCATTTGTCTTCTTAAAAGGTTTCACCAAAATGTTCGTTGTTGGTAAAGCTAGGATGAAATCATCAATTTCGAGAACTAGATCCTACCGTAACATAATTTATAATACTTTAAGCTACTGTCAGACTGACGTTTACTTTCGCGACAGTTTGGAGCACGCTGCGACCGTCGGTGGGTGTAATTGGAATTTGTATCTAAAGGGTACGAGAAAGACCGCATTAGGCAGTATTTAAACTTCGCGACACTTTCACATAACCCTATCATGTAACTCCATTGCAGTGCAGTTCTACTCAGATATCATCAGGAAGTTAAAAAAAAACCTGAAAACAAAAAAAAAAGATAAGCCTGGGGTCATTCACACATTCTTCTGTGCATTCGTCAATAGTTACAAAATGTAGAGCTCGTTTCGCTGATCACGAATATGTATATAACTCAATTAGGCCCAAAACCCGAGTTATTGCACTTTTAATAAGGACGGCAGAGTAGGTAAGTTATTGCATAATGCAATATCCTAATACACTTTGCAATTCGCATTAAACTACTGAATAAGATAGCGTCAGTGAATAGCGTGCCACAGACGGTTATCCGCGGTAGTTTGGACGTACCTTCAATTCTTATTGATGTGCTTCTTTTGCGTTTGAAAGAAATAATGAATAATAGCGCTTACAGACTCTTGCCGAGTTATGATACAGCAAATTCAATTCTAGGAAGAAATACATTGCAAGATTGCAACCAACCTAATTAACCGACTACGGTGAAGCAAAAAAAAAGGCTATAGGCTATCTTCTTAACTAAACATCACTATGTACATAACAATTTCAGATGAGAATATTTTGTTGTTTCAACTTTTTAGAGTGTGGTCGGGTTGTAGATTTTGAACTTTGTTGAAAAGTGTTCGTTCTATTTCGGCGAACTGAAAACATTTTTTTGTCGGTGTTAGTTTGATCTATCGAAGTTTTTCACATTTTACTACCGACACAGTGTTAGTGTAATAGTTACTAGGAACTACCATGAACCAGGGGATGCTAGTGTGGGTGGAATAAAAAAACCAGAACTACAAGTTTAAAGTTGAATAAACAAAAATCTTTAGTCACAAAAAATCAAGTCTTACAATAAATAAAAGGAGAGTTTGCTAGGTACAAAACGAAGTACCTATATGAACATCACATCAAAATTGAAAAAGCGATAGGCGACTTCTTGTGAAACTTTGACAGGCAAATCGGTACGGTAAGCTTTGACACAGCGAGATGGTACTCGAAAAATAATGACTCGCCGTGAATCTGTAGTCACTGCAAATAATGAATAATGATAACGAGCCTTTGAGCAGACAGAACGATCGGTATCCACAATTTCAGGATCGTTTGATTCGGCTGTTTAGCAAAACTTTTTTCAATGCCATAATGATAGAGAAATTAAGTTAAGTAAGTTAAATCGAATGGTCTAGAATCAAGGTTGGCTTGGCTGTAATTATTTAGTCCTGTATTGAATCGTTTGCAATATTATTCGTTAGCGATCGTCTTTATCCAAAGACTTGTATGTCATTAAAACTAGAAAAGCTAAATTTTTTTTTTAACCAAAAATTTTAATTTTTTTTGCAAAAATTTTTTTATTCCTTTGCGCACATCACTTTGGAGACATTGTTATGAGCGTGTAATTACACCGGCACCCATACCCTTCAAACCGGAACACAGCAACGCGAGCATCACTGAGCCCTAAGTCTGTGCATTTGTTTTACTTTCGACTCGATTATAGCACACGCAAACGCATTCGCAGAGCGAGAAATTTTTTTGGGTATTGCACAGTTCCAAAATCTCCCGCTAGAGATTTTGGAACTGTGCAATACGCTTATCCGCTTATCCGGGTTTCATACAAAATGTCTCGCTTTGCGAATGCGTTTGCGTGTGCTATAATCGATTCGAAAGTAAAACAAATGCACAGACTTGGGGCTCTGTTTGGCGGCAGAAATAAGTACGTTGGTAGTATTTCCCCTGAGGAGCTCTTTCACAAAAAAAATACTTTTATAACGTATTTACTAAGATAATACAACTACGGAATTTAAAATATTCACAATATATTTAAAAAATACACATCAAACTGAGCAATCTAAAAACCGGGACCGTATTTATATACACCGTATCAACGAAACGTATTTACTTACAAACTTAGACCCTTACAAAGTTGCTAAGCCGTATTGCATTCCTGTCAAGTACTTCTTAACCAAAGGCTTCTTTAACAACGTAACACTTTGTAATTTATAACTTCCTTAGCGTCTCACTAACCTTAACTCTCTAAAGCTGAATGCACACAGAAAAATATACATTTTTTTTATTTTTTATTAATTAACCTATGTCGTCCCACTCCTGGCCAAAGGACTCCCCCAAAGACTTCCTATGTTCTCTCTCCGAGCTTCCTCCCACCATCCTCTTTCGAAGGCGTCTAGTTCGTCGCGCCAACGCTTCCTTGGCCGACCCCGATATCGCACACCGTCAGGGACCCAAGGTGTGGAGATGTTCGCCCACCTATCGGGAGGCATCCGGCTGACGTGTCCCGCCCAGTCCCATTTGAGCCTAGCGCTCTTGTTTCCAACATCGGTTACATACATATATACAAAAAAAATGCCAGACAGTTTTAAGTAAAAGCAAAGAAGGGGTAAATTCAATAAAATATTTAAAATATAACCTTATTATCAAACACTAGGTAAAGAAGATAATATAACGGATAAGTGCGAGCGAAATTCGCACCCTGAAGGATCCGTACAAACCATTTCTATTTGTCCAAAACTTTCCCGTAAAAAATAAACAGATTTTATGGATTCGTTGAAGCTTTTTGAGGTCTGCGATCATTCAATTCAAAGCTCTTAGTTTTTAGAATGTTTGTCGATTTTTTATAATTATAAAGATTGTGTAGTATTTTTTAAAGTAACAAAACTTTCTTACTTCAAAATACACATACAAACATACAAAATAGTTCAGTTATCTACAAACTGTTGCAAACGATTTATAGATAGCTCAACTGGTCCAAATCAGTAACAATCGGAAGCGGGTAATGCTAATAGTAAGAAAGTAATATTTAGGGCTGTTTTAACTGACAAAAACTACAAAATAAAAATGTATGAACAAGTTTTTTTTTTCGCTCAGCACCGCTTATTTTCGCTCGCCCGTGAGGCTCCAGCATTAAGGCTCCGTTTTCACGAAGATATACAATTTCCACATAAACCAGTGTTATGGGGTTATAATGAGCTTTTCGGGTATATCTAACTTCCGGAAGTCGTCAGTGCTGCCCACTTCAACGTTACACGGGTTAATTATCCAGATACCGCCCTTTGATGAATTATTATGCTTTATCCTTGCATATTAAAATTAAATGCAAGATTTTAGATATAACTTACTAGTAGAATATTGCGCTTTGTTTTTAGCACGTTTCTCATTTATGCATTTGTTTTGACTTTTGACTCGAGTATAGCACACGCAAACGCATTCGCAAAGCGAGAAATTTTGTTGGGAATTGCACAATTCTCAAATCTCCCGCTAGAGGCGCTTATCTGGTTTTCATACAACATTTCTCGCTTTGCGAATGCATTTGCGTGTGCTATAATCGAGTCAAAAGTCAAAACAAATGCACAGATTCGGGGCTCAGTATAGCACACGCAAACGCATTCGCAGCGAGAAATTAATTAGAGCTTTTACTATTTTTACAGCACAACTAAATCACTTCGCTAAACCCTGATAATAATGTAAATCGATCCTAAATAACGATATTTTTTTTACGATTTTTTTATAGCATTATACTATTGTTATTTGTTCTGTTTTTCAAGATTTTTCTAGTAATATGTAGTAATAGAGTTATCGTTTTGGGCATTGGTTGGGTTTGGGAATTGTTTATTTCACATAGATGTTACCACTGTTATGGTAACATCTATGTGAAATAAACAATTTGGATTTGATATTCATTATGAAATTCAGGGATTTCTTTTATCCTATCTTGGCCCCATCTTAAAAAGGTTACCTTTTATTAAAATTCCACAGTTAATTTACGTCATATAATACCTACCTTACAGTATCTTACTACAAAATAATAAATACAAAGAATGTTTACTTCCTACGAGGTTTCTTTCACCATTTTCTTTTGATATAAGAATAAATTTGATCGCGACCCTCCATATTTCCAACACTCATCAATATAGAGCGGTGCACACTAGCCATTATTGGCGCCTACACGACACGACACAGACGTAAAGGCGGTTTGAACAAAACATATCGGTGTCGGCGCTGACACGGTGTGGAAATGTCTTTAAAATGTATCAGCATTCCAAACAAGTTTTCTAACCAAAAAATTTATACCAATGCGACAAATTTTTTGGTTAGAAAACTTGTTTGGATCCATGTGATATTTTTACTGAACCTTTGCATTGTTATTCTCTCGACCCTGAAGGTCTGCAATTTCACATAATTACATTTAGTTATATTATATCTTCAAAAATGTTGAAATGTGCGAGCGAGAGGGTTGTCTGCCTTATACGTACGCCTTAAACGACAAACGTACACTAAGCACGCGGATTTGCTTTCCACCGATATTGTGGATATGTCGTGTCGGTGACAGTGTGAAAACAGTCAAACCCGGAAAGGAAACCTTTATGGTTACGTAAAATATGGAATAGGACGAGAGGAAACATAAAGTGAAACATGACCGACATTGTTGGACAAAGACCGCAAAGTTTGTGGTCCACAATCTTTACAACGGTCATAACATGAAAGATAATTAACGGAGTCGAGAACTGTCAAGTCTACTTCTCTAAAAACAAGAAACCGAGTTTAAGTACATGACGTTACACTAAGCAGGCGAGTTGAGAAACTTTTTCTCATACAAAAACCTCAACTCAATCAGTGTTTCGTAATTAAACAAGTCTATACATATACAGGTCTCGTCACAGTTTAATAGCGCTGAAACAGTAGCAAGCAAGCTCGTATGAGTTAGTGGACAACTTTGTGAGACGGAGTTTTTAGGCTGCCTCATGGCTCAACGACTGCGAGAGCCGGGACCGACAGTTTAACGTGCCCTACGAAGCACGGAAGTGCTCCGAATATGTAAATGCCACTAACGGTCACCGATCCAAAGAGTGACCACGCAGAACTACGCAAGCTAAGCCACGAGCGCTTCTAATTCTAATGAACAGAAGCGCTGAAACAGTGACAGGAACAATATAATTAGGTTCAGAGGCAATTCTAAGTTAGACCATTCAAGTTATCTTAAGGATGATCTTGACAAAGCTCTTGACTATCCACGACCTTGCTAGGTCACATGACATGCCAAAATGTTCCAAGCCTATAAATCACTGATGTAACCAGAATTTGCAGACATTGGCAAAAGCCTATACTCACTAGAACGCTTTAGAAACACGATCAATCATTTAATCACTGTCATAAAGGTTTTTTTCGGTTCATTCCAGTTTTACCCTACATAAGTCCCCTGCGTAAGGGATTTCTGGAACTTTTGTCCAATAATCCCCTTAGCAACCCCTGCGACTGCCGGCAGGGGAAAATGGGAATAAAACGCCAGAAATCCATCCCCCTAAGGGTTCATTTACACAGTTTTCTTTTAAAGTTAAATTAAACAAAGACGCAGCTTAGCCAGCTCTGCACGTATCTATTGACCTTGGTTTTCCTGTAGATAAGACAGAGTAAGCTAAGAGGATCGTCAACATTTTATTACTCGCTACCAACTTTTAAAACAAAAGTAGACAACACAGTGGGTTATAGCCGATTCGCGCCTCCTATTGTTATGCTAATTTCAAATTTTCTTCCCGTTTCGTTCCTTAAGTAGTACTGTTGTGTTATTCTGTGGCACAACGCAGATCAGTACAGTCGAAATAAAAAGCCATTTGTGAAGATAAAAATGTTTCTAATTCTAATTCGTTGTGGGGGAATGAGATCTGCACTGACGTCCCGCGTTGGGGTGTATTGTACAGTGGTGTCGATTATGTAGTGGCATTTTCCTAAACTAACCTAATTTGACAGCAACAATGGTAATGTAGCTACATTACCATTGCAATGAAATGTCAACGACTACAGTACGCGCAGAATAAAAATAAGTGCGTAGATACATAAGGAAGGGTGTATTCGTACATGTATGTATTGTACGTGTACATACACAGTACCACAGTACATAAAGACAATTCACCGCAGCGAAAGACAAGCGGGTGAATGAGAGGACTAACTCCCAAACATTAAGCACACACAAAGCCGAGTATTTACCAGCAAGCTATAAAGTAAGTTCTGACATATCGCCAGTTTTATCGGAGCTCAATGCAAACAATGCAGGCCGAAAAAAAAATTAGAGCTGTAAATAAAAAAACAGGATAACTGCGATATAATTTTATGTTTTGAAACCTAGCCTAGCCAGTTTATGTGTTTATCCCATACCACACTGCTTGAAGGTTGAAGAAACCAAAGACTAGGGGTGATCTGGATAAATTGCTGCATATTATTTTTTCTTCCACTCGATGATTGTTTTGGTCCGTCAAAGTCCGATATCAGAATCCAACAAAAAAAAAATTCGTTACAAGAGTTGATGAGACTGTAGTGCCACTTAGCACACTATATAAGAACTACTCAGAACTACGCCCGATAGGTGGCACTGTCGCTAATCAATACAAAAAAATACTCGACCGCCCGCAGCAAAATTATCACGGAGTTTGAATATAAGTAGCACCTCGGAAATCGGAATACCTCATCATCATCACCCTGCTGTCAATATTTGTCAAAAGTAGCCAAGTATCTTGCCAGCTACATACTGACAAGGGAAACAGTCTACATGCGTCATAAACTTGCGGACGGTAATTCGGGTAATGCACACAAGCGTATGTTTATTAAACGGAGTAGGTAACTAGGTACCAATTTATTATTATAAATGCTGTTATTGTTTGAAATTTCAGCGGTTTTAAGTTGGATTTTATTACGTTTGAATACGTCAGTGGTATGTTTGGGATAGAGATTGGGAAAATCGGAATTCCGGAGTAAATTCCGGACATTTGATGAATGTTCCGGTCTTTGTTGCTGTCGCTAAAAGCAAATTCTCGAATTTTCTCGTTTCTCGGACCCTGTGTATGACCACGGGTGGCGAGATGAGAAGAGGCAGAAGGTAGCGCCTTTACTCCACCAGCGCTCATTTTATTTTAATTATTATTATTATACTCTTTACTTAATTTGTGAAAATTCCGGACGGTTCTGGATTTTCTCTGCATTCCGGACAGAGACTTATATTACTGGTCATATCCGGAAAATTCCGGATGTATGGAAACCTTACGGAAAAGTATTCTCAACTAAAATACAAAACTGGTTATAGGGAAAAGCGAATTTCTACGAACAAAATAATCAGTTGCTAAACCATAAGTTTCAACAAAGCTATCGATTATAAAATGTTCTTGTATAATGTTTGCTGGAATAATGGTCTCCGCAGTGAAGCTAGGAGCTAAAGTTATTTTGTGGAGTTTGCTATAAAGCACAGTTTCTTACAAAACGGCAAACGATGAATAACGGCCAATAAATGGATCTTGGTCTTCGTCTGAGCATTTCGACCCCAAAAAACTCAATCCAAAGTCCGTTCATATACTTACCATAATATTGAGAATGACTGGTGGCTGTAGTATTTATTCTTCTTCCACAACCAGTTGCGGGTAAAGAATGTTTTTTTCGCTTTCGCAACTGGTTACGAAAATTAGTTGCGAAAACGGCCGGAAGGGAAAAATTGATAATCAAACTTGGTTCTAAACATAAAACATTTTTTTGCATGCAGGAGCACTCTCTACACTCGCTAGTCGCAATGTAACACTATCGGCAATCATCAGACTATTGAATGGCAACAAATGAAATCAGATATATCTGGAAAAAAAAATGTATCTGTTACTATTACACTAACCAATGACATGAGGGATGTTACGACGAACGCTACATACAGACACAAAGACGACACAAACCAAAAAATCTCATAATCCCCTTGAAGGGGACGGCTCAAAGGGGATTATGAGATTAACCCGACATAGCAGTGGGGATCAATAAAAAAACTGAAATCCCCAGGGATTTCTTAGTGGGGATTTCTGGAATATATCATAAAACCGCGGTCGTGTGCCTAAGTGCGGTACTCTTGCAGACTGTATTACGGTTTCTGTACCATAGGAAACCGCAGCTCCAGAGAAAATTAAGTGTTCGTTATATCGAGACTATAATAGCGAGCAGAGTAGACTATAATGGTGAAATTGAAAGCCAAATTGAAAGGGTGAGATGAATTGAATTTTGCTACCTTTCGTAACCTGTTCGTAGAACAAAAGATGTTTTGTATATTGATAAATTTGTAGTCTAGTAGTGACGCCACCGTAATAAGTTTGAATTCAACCCAATTGTTTTTTTTTTTAATTCTAACAATTGATGTGATAAGTCAAGTCGAAACCATCTTGTAACTCTAGTCTAGTAGTGATGGTGGGTTTCGTTTTTGCACAAAATAGAGACGACATGATATTGGACGTGTCTTCACGGTCTTGACTGAAAGGGGGTAGCCCCTTTAAGACAGTCTCGAAAACCTTGTATACCACAAGAAAGCAGAGCAAAAGGTTGCGGCTTAGGGCCTCATGCTCACGTCGGAAGAGATATTACTTTGGGATGACGTCCAAATGCCGTCGAAAGTTCTATTTACCATCGGGTGAAATAAGTTTGCGGCCGAGGTATGACGTCATTCCTATTAGAGTAAAATTTCTGCCGAACTGGAACATAAGGCTTTAGAGGAGATGGTTCCCGTCTGGGGGTAGTTTTAAACCTTTGCATGATACTACACTACCAAAAATGTTCTTTATATTTGTTCTAAAATTGTTTTACCCTTTACTATCTTTTTGTTCAAAGCATCAGTCAATTTAGATTCATAAAAACGCAAAAACATTTTTCTTGACCCAGCATTGAAAAGGTTAAGTTGAACAGGAGGTATTTTGCGTAATACCTTTGAGGGATGGTCTTAGAAAAAGTAAAACAAAAATCGGCCGACCCACCCTATTTCTTTAGCTTCCCACTAGACAAAACCAACCCACATAAACGTACTCTTACTACGAGCAGTTAATGCACAGAATAAATGATAGCGGCTTTTTTTGTCCATTCAAACATGCCGATTGACCTCTGGCATTTAAAAAACTTTAACTTAGTAGTTAAGGTATCTAAGTATTAACTTAACATTTAGGTTTTTGTTATAGAATATCTTAGACAGGACATAACATAATGGAAGGCAGGACATGCAATGCCATAATAATTATAATGAAAGTAGACTCAATAGAAACGTTTCTAATAAATAATTGGTAACTTAGCAATAAAAATTTGCTAATGATTTATTTTCAATCAAACTGTATTGTTTGATCGAAAGTAAATCCATCAAACAATACAACGTTTTTTTATAAGATACATATCAGTCTGTAGAGCTTTCCACAGACATAATGACAGGTATCAAGAAGTTAATACCTACTTACATCTATTTAATAACATACTTCAACATTATCGTTGACATAACACAATACACAGATAAAATAACATTACGCGTGTATAGTTTGGTCAGCCGAGCTTTCCACCGATAGATAACTTTCACTAGCCAAGTTTTGTCTAAACTTACTTGTCAGCCGTCAAACTACAATGTACCGATTAACCGAGACATAAGTACCGATTAACTAACAGTTACTACGCAGCTAAAAGCTTTTCTAACGCCCCCATTCATGCTCACTGAACAAGAAACGCCGAATGTGTGTGACAAGTAATCATTTGATTTTATAAAACCGTTGAACATTGCGAAATGGACTTTGCTTTTGTACAAAAAGGTTTTGTGTTGCCAGGTCCGGATTCGAGGGTAATTAAACAGGCAGGCTTTTTTATTTTTATCATGTTTGTAGTGCGAGCCACCGTATCGCAAGCTCTGAACTGCTTTCGCTGCCCAGCATAATGTCAAGCGATGTGGCCACCAGATATACGAAAACAAGAAGATTTTGACGACAAAAAACGCGCTGAAACGCGCTAATGTCACTATTTAGTCGCAGAATACCTATGATTTAGTATGAAAACAGTTCAGAGAACCTTGGCAGGTTTTCATGAGACAACGATTGCGCCAATTTTTTTTTTTTTTTCGTGGCATAATTTATTCAGCCTGGGATATCCAATGTGGTTGGAATCGATCATGTATTTCCAAAAAAATTAGGCCTTCGTTATCCAACAACTTTTGACGATTTTACCAATGTTGCCAGTACATTCCGAAAAACTTGTAGGGCGTTTAGTTTTAATCAACATTTACTTAGGTACAATGGAGTAGACGATAAAATTTTTGCCCTGAGCAAAATTCTGGTTAGTAGAAAAACTATGGAAAATAAATAAGTAAAGAATCTACTATACTCGGGCTATTTAAAATTTCATTTTTTTGCGGGAGCTTGAACTTATGTTCCGTTTTTAATTTTTCTGACAATATTTTCTTTACTTTCTCTCATATTTGTTTTACGTTTCAAAACAGGTAAATTACCTGCGATATCATTACTTCTTTTATAAGTCTTATTATAATTTGGTAATGTAATATGCTAATATAGGTATATTTAATTAAAACTTGAACGATTTCCAAGGTTTACGAACTTTATCAAATTCTAATTGAATATTCATTCGGTAATATACATTTTATTTCATGTTGTGTGAAGTTTGTTGTAAGTAGGTACACGTTTATTTTCATTCACGCATAGATTTGAGTAGAAACTTTCATACTTATACAACTTAAAATATAGGCTTGAGCAAAATATCCTAGAATAAAACTATCATTACCTAGTAATACACAAAAAGGAATTTTTGTAACAGAATTACTAGAGTCGACCCTGACAAATATTGTTCTAGAGTCGAAACAACAGGTAAGTAATCCTATTTACTAATCACGAACAAGCCACAGGAAATATAGCACCAAACTACGCAAAACAACTGTTCGAATGTTTGCGAATCGTGACTCGTGAGAGTCGTGGGCTGGTTGTTAATAAGTAGCTCTGGAATATGGAATACTTAGATAAAATGAATTTGAACTGGGTGTCTTGTCTGTGTATTTCAACGACGAGAGGTAAATGGATGTCCACTGCGCCTTGTGCTCAACATCATGTGTTGTTTATACTTACAGGCATATTTTAGTAATCGTTATTTCAAATAGTTTCAAATCGGAAATGAATGTTGCCAGCTGATTTTAGCCAATGCGCTTTTTTCTCAGTCGTTGGTATCGTTGCTGCTTTAAAAGTTAAATTAGTGGGACAAAAGTTTTGCTACCGTCTTAAGATTTTAAATGAAATAATTTAATTGTAATGGTGGGAAAACGGTACAGAGTTGATCAAGAACAAAGTTTAGCGCAGTTTTAAAAACGATAATCGGAGAATTTGACGGAAAAGGGCAAGATGGGTGCATACTCTACCCTCAAGCAAGAATAACATACCTAATGCTCGAATCTGTAAAGACCATACTTCCTTCTTCATACTTAATATTATAAATGTGAATGTAACTTTGTTTGTTACGCTTTCACGCGAAAACTACTCAACCGATCATCATGAAACTTTGACACATATTCTTGGAGGTATTAGAAGTAACATAGGATACTTTTTATCCCGGAAAACCAACGAGATCCAACGAAGTCGCGGGTATTTTATAATATCGACTAGATATTTCAAAGTTTTTAAAGAAGGATCCCGTTCATCAATTCGAGTAGATAACCTCAAACATAACACTGTTATCGGAGTCATATTTCAAACTAATCGGACAACGAGAAGAACAAAAGTTTCAGCATTGTGCTTCTGTTTTTGACAAGCGCCACTCAGAAAGTTTTCGAACACTTTCGTTGGGCTAAAGTTGAGCTAGCTGCGATGTGCTAACCCTTCACAATATACTTTAGCTAGAGAGTGAGATAAGACTAAGGCCAGTTTCAGAGCTCAACCGGTCGAGCTCTGAAACCGGCCTTACACCTAGATTACGTTTCGTGCGACAAAGAACTCTGAGCCCCTAGTCAGAGTTTTCTTATGTTGATTTGCGACAAGCGAGAATCGGAAAACTCGCAGTTTTTGTATGGAGAAAAATGTTTGCAAATCTTCCGCTAGAGGCGCTTATCAGATTTTCATACAAAATATCTCGTTAGTCGCTGATGAACAAAACAAAAGTCAAGCTGCGGGCTCTGGGCAATAAAAATACACTGATTTTCTATTATCAGCTCTATAGCTCACTTATAGGCAGACATTTAGCTCTAATTAGGGATGACGTCAAAATGACGTCGAAAACTCAATTCACTAGTTGATGAAACAAGTTAGCAAAGACATGACGTCATCTCTATTTGAGTTAAAACTCTAGCGAACGTCGTGATACATGTAATCAGGAGATATATTGTGATATGAGAAGTAATGTGAGGTTTCCCTCTAATGGAGACCGACAGAGAAGAAAAGTGTATATAGAGCAAGAAAAAACTAATCTAGAAACTAAGTTACTAAAATTACGATCGTCAAATGACGGGCAACGTTTCTTGACAAAACAGGGTTTAACCTTTTTGCGAACAAATGAGCGGGAGTATTTGTACGAAGTATTTACACAAACATTTATTAGTTTGATTGATTCAGTCGTTCGTTAGATTCGTATATTTTACGAAAGTATTTCTCCATGGAAATACTAAATATTATTTACCCATTGTAAACGTTACCCACTTAATATTTAGCCGAGCGTGTAATTTTAGTAGGCACCGAATACATACCGAAAACTATAGTACACTAGCTGATACCCGCGACTTCGTGTCAAAGGCTGCGTTTAGAGTTTAGAGAGATAAATTGATATAATCCTTAGTTTTGGTTGGTCAACGTCAAACAGTAGAGTAAGTTACCCTTCCACGTTTGTATGGAAATGTGGGCGACTAGTTGGACCTTAAATTAACTAGCCACAAAATACTCAGTTTAATTATAACTGAGCGTAGAAAACGACACGCAAAGTTTATTTTCCAGGATACCGCATCTCAAAAAGAAAACCGGAACCCGTATTTTGTTCCTGTCGCCTAAGGGGAACTTTCTCAAAGGAATTGGTTTTCAATTATCTATCAAATTACAGGAGCTTTCGTTTTCATTCCTACAAGGACAAAACAAGTCACGAAAAACTTACAGACCTAACTTACCCGTACAATGGAAATGTTCTAAACTCAAACAAATATTTCCCTCAAAATAGGTTGAGTTCGTATGTTTTAGTCTACAACACATTACGGTCTCTTTCAAACTAAGCAATTCTTAGTTTGAATTTCGAATCAGAGCAAATAAAAAAGTAAAATAGTTCCTTGCTTGACAAACTGTGGTGCGACGAAAAAAATTAGCCTTTTTTTTTCTTCGAAACTTGATTAGTAGCACATCTAAATAGTAAGAGTAGGTAGTTAGAGTTACTTACTTCGATAACCAGGTAGGTAACTTGTATGGAATCAGCAGTCTAACCTGAAAAAAACAACGTATTATTTAGTAGGTACACTCGTGATTTGCATAATGAATAAGGTTCTGAGATCGACGATGATGACGAGGACTGATAGTTAGGTTCAGAAATGTATTATCGTGCTGTTCAAGCCTACTTTCAAAATAAGTTTTGGACCAAAAAGTCCTAGATTAAACCTAAAAATATCCTCAAATAAGTTTGGTGTACACTTCCCAAGCATTCTAAGCTGTCAATGACTATTCCACTGAAAAACTTTACGATACGATATATGATTTTTTATGAAGGTAATTTTAGCATTTGCCTAAGGTGGAACACGAAAACATCTAGGTACATTATACCGTTCAGGAAATACTGACATATAGTAATGTTGTAAAGAAGCTTATCGTAAAAAGTCATATTTATCACCATTGCTTTCGCCCAAAGTTGTGCCGAAAGAGTTTTTCGTGAAATATATTTACACGGTCATGACACTGACCCTTTTGCGTAAAAAATATCGCCACTTAATCTGCTTATCGAGTCTCGATAAAATGGACGCTAGCGCCACCTTGTCTCTATTCCCTCGTTAACTTTTTTACAAGATCTTTTTATTCAGGGCTCTTTTTAACCCTAAAAAAGGTTAGTAGGAGTAATTTTTTGTTATTTAAAATTATGATAAAATTCAAAAAAAGGTTTTACCACTTCGACACTGCGCACATACAATTTGCCAAATAAAAAAATTCAATGCCTAACAACCACATTTTCAGGGAACAAATTTAGAAACAATCACATATGAACCAGAAACAATAAAAAAAAACTATTGCAGAAAGATTGCAGGAGATAAGTTTGCGGTCTTCTTCTTCTTTTTCTTATGACTGTTCGGTGACTAGGGCTGCCACGAATTTGCCAATGTCAGTGTTTATTGGCGTTTGTTTACTAATCTTTTAACAAAAGGCGGAGATCTGAGTAGGTAAGTTATGAAAATAGGTATGTGCTGTTTTTTTAGATATAGCTTTTGACAGGTAGACAGCTCTATTCTACCCGTCTGTCTGTCAAGAGAACCCAACTTATATGAGAAACTGAGTTTACCTGAAATTACCTACGAAAGTAGAGGCGCGAAGCGATCTTGAACGTTTAATCTTCGTAAAAATCAAATTTCCATCAGATTAGAAAGGTCAAGTTTAGAAGAACCTACAAAGTACAAAAATAGCATTATTTTGTTTATGTACTGGGTTAGGGCCCTTACACACAGGCCACAACCAGAGGTTAGCGATAGCCTCTATTCATATATTTTATAAAGGCTCGTCGCACACGTATAGTATGTCATGTGGTGGCAACTATTTGCTACTATGGTAAGGCTGACCGCAAACGGGCCACTGACCACAGCCACCGTTTCCTTTTTCATACATTTTTTTGAGTCTCGCACACGTGTGAAACTATAAAAAGTATTTTATTTTATATCCCGAGCTATAAAATTCAAAGGTAATATGCTGAAGTGTGGTGAAGAAGCCAGTGCTCAGTATTTATCAAGTTTGTAGTTAAAGAAGTGTTTGCCGGTGCCGTGACTCCTGACAAAGCCAATAGCGCGCTCGTGCATCCCAAACCGTGCCAGTTAAGTCTGTTATCGACACCTCGATATTTCAGTATTCTTAGCACGGTTCTGAGGTTTACGAGACGCCAGTCCGTTGGCAATTATACTGAAAAATGTAAAGAATATGTTTTAAAAGTTGTATAAGCTTGAAGTATTTTAAGCGCCAGTTTTTTGTGACTCGAAGAGCCCAACCAAAACCGAAAGAAACAAAGTGAAAAGAGTGTTTCAACTCCATGAGCTCCCAAACCATTTTTTTTTATTGAACTTTACTATTTTGCTGGTTTGGTTCAAAGCAAGCTCTTTTTTACTATACTTAGTTACTGATTCGCTTCAAAGAAAGCTGTCGTTGGTTAACTATACTTGTGTATAAAAAAATAAACACGTTTAGTACTCGAATCCGTGACAAACTAGTGCTAAGTCTTATGTAAATATCCTTGGCAGGTGGAAAAGTAGAATTGTCGCCGACGGCATCGACCGCGTCGTTTGAAACGCAGAGGGTTTGTAAAAGGTGACACGACACTTACACCGATTTGCGTAGTCTGTTACTTTAAAAATAGTGAGGTATCTCAAAATGGGCCGGTATTTCTGAAACTGAGACATGAACTTGAAGAGATTAAATTTCAATCAATTTGTAACCACCACACAAGCTTTACTTAGTTTGGGACTAGAAAGCGTTGTGTGATATGTCTAATTTTTTTAATTTAAAAAAGCAACGACTTTATACTGCGAAACTAAAGAGTGAAACTCCTTGCCGGCGTCTGTTTTTCTGAATACTAATAATTTTAATGTTTTCAAGAGGAAAGTGAATTAATGTCTTCTATGCAAAAGGCTAATTGCTACACCGTCAACGGCATTACCACTTGACAGATTGTGGTCAAACGTTTGCCTATAATTATGTTAAAAAAAAAATCGTCACCGATTTTTTCGGTGGCTGTGGTCCTTAGCCCGTTTGCGCTCAGCCTTAGGCGCAAACAATACAACTTTATTTATTTATTTTATAATTTATATTTCCATGCTGACTGTACTGAATGTAATAAGCAATAAGTTCCACACGCAGTCTTTACATTTTGTACCTAACAGTACCACACTTGATTATAGAAATTGTACTGTCTTGGGACTTTCTTGTAACTGTTGTTGCCTCTCCAAATGTTTATGGTTATCTCTGCACAGTAAACGTAATAGTTATACGCGTAGAAGTTTCAACAGATTTTTTTTTTTAATTTGGAATTATAGAATCTTGCGTAGAGATCTCGGTTACGGCAGTAAAAAACCAATTTTGTTGATGATAAGTTTTTTTAATATATTTACAAATATGATCTGTGACTCAAGTGAAGTATTTGAGGCTTACTAACAATCTACTAAAGGTAAGTACCAATATATATCTATTTTTAACCAACTTCAAAAAAGGAGGAGGTTCTCAATTCAGTTGTATTTTTTTTTTATGTTTGTTACCTCAGAACTCCGTCTGAAAGGGTATGCTTCCAGATTGGTCCCATTTTTTTTTTTTTTAATTATTATTTCTTACCTCAGAACTCCGTCATTTATGAACCGATTTGAAAAATTCTTTTTTTATCTGAAAGCTTCCAGGTTGTTCCCGAAATGCCATCATCATCATAATTTGATGATGAAGGCGTATCAAATTAAAGTCGGTTTTTCCGGTTTTTTAAACTTATAAATTATGTGATGAAATACTTCGAAAAGCAATTTTAATATTTTAAATAGTTGATCAACTACCGTTGCTTAGCAACCTGCACTCCTTAACAGTGTATTCTGAAGTATTACCTAAGCGATATTGCTAACTGTACCTCCAACTTACCTACTTATTTTGATAACACAAATCCGCGCGATTCTAAATCTTATACAGCCGTTATAAAGCTCATTTCACTTTGTAAGCAAACAGCCTGTGATTCAGGGATAGTGACAATAAACCGTTGGTATAAAATTATATTTATCCGCTGACCCAAGGGGATTCTTTTCATCACAACACGCCGAAACTTGTCGTGATGTTTTTTATTATCTTTCGTAGAAAAAACAAACTAGCAATTTTATTCAGGCTTTGTTTTTGAACATAGTTTAGTTCACAAAATAAGGATCTAATTTGCTGATGCCTGGATTTCTTAAGAACGACGGACGCAGCGTATTTTTATTCAAAGTTAAATAAATAAAATAAAGAAATATCCTTGGACTTCACACAACACCGTCTAGTGCTTAGTTTGGGACTCGAGTCTAGACCCAAACTAAGCAAAACTTCAACTATGGGAACTAGATTGTTAATAGAATTCTTACTTAAGTATATTCTTACTTGTACATAGAACAAACATCTATGATATTGACACACACATACGTTTGTTCTTAGTAGGGATCGAACCCACGACCCGCAGCACCTTTCCTCAAAAGTGTCAATAAAAAGAATACAGTACGGTCAATAGATCTAGGCAATTATCTTTCAAGTTAACAAACGGTCTTATTTATTGACGCCCTCTCAAGCGTATTTCAAGAGTTAAGAGACGTATAACCAAACAGAACATAGTGAAAATACTTCTGTGTTTGTGGGACAGAGAAATATTTTCCTGCCTAATTTTGCGTTCATTCCCGTTCGTCCCACTGGGTTTCATTCCACTGGTGGGACGAATGGCAACTGATCTTAGTTATAGGATCTCTCAGTTCAGATGGACATTATTTTTTTTTACTGCTGTTAATAAAATTGTGATTCTTATGTCTTTTGTTTCTATTTGTGAGGTTCGTACTTGCATATCTCCACAATTAATATTCTAACGTAAAGCATTATTATAGAAGTCAGAAAATGTTAGCAATTACAACGTTAGCGCACTCAAAAGTTAATTGGAAAACGAGAAAGGATAATGAAGCGAAATCCCTAAAATAAATAAGACTTAAAAGAGTACTGAAGTGTCGTATCTGCGTAGTAATAAAGGCTACAATCGCATGATCTTTTAAATACCCCGGGATTGTTAATTAATATTAGGTTTCTAAGCTTGAAATTATAATAAAATATGCTCTTAGGTTCAAAATTAGGTTATCAGTAACGTTAGGTACTATAGTACGTAGTGGTAGAGCTCTTTGTAAAACAACCCGGGGAAGTAGCTACCACCGTAGGTACCTATTTCTTCCGCCAAGCAGTGATGCTCGCATTGCTGAGTTTCTTTTTTGATCGAACCTGCGGGTCTATGATGCGCACCGCGAGATATTTGTCATGTCGTTCTGTCAAAATGTAAGCATTTTGTACCAGTTTAGGAACTATTGCATTATCTGTGGTAATGTTGTCGAGAAACCGCGCCTTTGTATTTTCAACTTTTGACATTTCTGCATGACTATTATCTCGTCCTCAGAGAGGTACCACGACTAAGAAGTGTCAAAAGTGTACATTATGGCGCGTTTTGTCGACACCATTAGGTACCACAGATAATGCAATAGTTCCTAAACTGGTACAAAATGCTTGCATTTTGACAGAACGACAGCGACGTGCGCATCTTAGGCCCGCTGGATTTGCTTGTCAATGGAAAAACAAAACACGGTGTAATATTCCAAGCTTACATCGAATTTGTTAATATCAGAGTCTGACAGTTTTTGGAGTAGGTAGTGACGATTTGCTTGATGCGCTCAAAGTGAGGCAATCTATGAGCAATTGTTTTTCAGGATTAGTGTCTAATGCGAGATTCTTTAGCTATTTTGTGTGACATTTTCATGTATTTCGTATACTTTGTTGAGTTTTTGTATTATTGTGATCGGTTACAGTTAAAACTGTGGTTTTCATAAGTTTGGAATTGTTTCTTTTTGGTTAAACGATTGTATTCATGATTGCTGTTTGAGAAGTAAAGTTTTGTATTTGTAAACTCGGTCTTTTGTCATCCAAATGAATGGTTCCTAAAACTACATACTTATATTTTTATTTTTTATTTTGGTGTACAACAAAGATATTATCTAATCTATACACGGTGTAACATAAATACCCTATAAGTCCGAAAGGGGGGTATTTTACAGGTCATGGCGAACAGTATTTGTTCTACGACTTTTGAGATTTAGAAGTTTTTCATTCATGAAATGAGCTCGTAACTTTTACTTAAACTGTACCTACGCACAGCATGCGTGAGCGTGCAACGCGGTAGGAGGGTACCTACTACGTATGCATGCGTGTGTAAGGGTTTACGCAAATAGTAAACAAACACTTAGGGTTGTCGCAAATTTGCTAAATTAATACAAGTTGTACTTTTGTAACCAAATTTCAATTATGATTTATTGACCCTTTGCACATATCTAAGCACTCAGGTGGTCGGTCTGATTACGCTCCCTTCGGACTTATAGGGTAATTATGTTACACCTTGTATAGACGGCGGGTAATGCACCTAATATCAAAACATCTAGCTAGCTTATACATACGAGTCCAAACGGGCTAAAAGGTATTCCTTCAGAGATTCCACACGTCACGCTCCTATCCCATAGGAACGATCGATAAATATTTCCTTGATAATGACTGAGACGTCACGTTTTCCGTAATGAAATACCGACTTACCGAAATTGAGGATTAAGATTTATTTTAAATATTTTTTTCATGTTTCAATGCTCAATTATAAATGGAGCCATTTGTAAAAGCAGACATTTTTGTCGTCTATGTGTGTAGGTTCTATTCTCGTAGTGGGATAGATGTTTGCTGTGCATGATTTCATAATAAGTCTTCTTGTTCTTCTTCTTTTATTTATGACCTCGGTCCGTCATTTCGACACACAACTTTGCCAGTGTCAAGCACTGACACTATCTTGACATTTTTGTCTTCTCTGTGTGCAGGTTCTATTCCCGTAGTGGGATAGATGTTTTCTGTGCATGATTTCATAATAAGTCTTCTTGTTCTTCTTCTTTTATTTATGACCTCGGTCCGTCATTTCGACACACAACTTTGCCAGTGTCAAGCACTGACACTATCTTGACATTTTTGTCTTCTCTGTGTGCAGGTTCTGTTCCCGTAGTGGGATAGATGTTTTCTGTGCATGATTTCATAATAAGTCTTCTTCTTCTTCTTCTTTTATTTATGACCTCGGTCCGTCATTTCGACACACAACTTTGCCAGTGTCAAGCACTGACACTATCTTGACATTTTTGTCTTCTCTGTGTGCAGGTTCTATTCCCGTAGTGGGATAGATGTTTTCTGTGCATGATTTCATAATAAGTCTTCTTGTTCTTCTTCTTTTATTTATGACCTCGGTCCGTCATTTCGACACACAACTTTGCCAGTGTCAAGCACTGACACAATCTTGTCATTTTTGTCTTCTCTGTGTGCAGGTTCTATTCCCGTAGTGGGATAGATGTTTTCTGTGCATGATTTCATAATAAGTCTTCTTGTTCTTCTTCTTTTATTTATGACCTCGGTCCGTCATTTCGACACACAACTTTGCCAGTGTCAAGCACTGACACTATCTTGTCATTTTTGTCTTCTCTGTGTGCAGGTTCTATTCCCGTAGTGGGATAGATGTTTTCTGTGCATGATTTCATAATAAGTCTTCTTGTTCTTCTTCTTTTATTTATGACCTCGGTCCGTCATTTCGACACACAACTTTGCCAGTGTCAAGCACTGACACTATCTTGACATTTTTGTCTTCTCTGTGTGCAGGTTCTATTCCCGTAGTGGGATAGATGTTTTCTGTGCATGATTTCATAATAAGTCTTCTTGTTCTTCTTCTTTTATTTATGACCTCGGTCCGTCAGACACACAACTTTGCCAGTGTCAAGCACTGACACTATCTTGACACTGGCAAAATGGTCTGCTGAAATGACAGACAGATGGCGTAAATAAAAGAAGTAGAAGATTTATTTATATACAAAGTATAGTCAAGTCCATATGAAGTTATGTCAAATTAGTCTATCAAGTCGGTATTGTTTGCCTTAAAAACAAAAGACACTTGGAAACGAATTCCATCAATTATGGATATTACATGTACAGATGTAGTAAATACATATATCTATTCCAATGCCTCACAATGTATGTAAGGGTATCAAGCACCATTGGTTAAAACAAGAGGATTTTCTTAGTTTGTGACAAGAGAGCGCTGTCTGAAATATTTATTTAAAAAAACACCAGACTTTGCAAAATGTCAAAAAAGATCTTAGTAAATGAATTTGACCTTTTTGATTAAAAACCTCACCATTTAACCCTGAACCAGTTTACCAAAGGCAAACATTGTTGATTCACTAATTAGTATCATCCGATCTCGATCGACCTTCGTTTCATTAGCTGATTCTAATTAGTTAGTACCTTTACCACAGTGCAAGTAACATTTAGTGGCACAAGTTTCCGTGCCTTCTTCTTCTTTTACATTTATGGCTTTTGTCAGTCGTAACGACAGCTAATGTTGCCAGTGTCAAGTGATTTATTTGAATAGTTTTCTCACCACCGGTCATTCTCAATCGTGCTAAGTCTAACAAAACGTGACATTGGCGAAATTGCGGGCAACACTTCAAAGGCCATAGACAGGAATTGAATTGAAACTCCCGATTATTGAACCTGCTTAAATTATTGCCATCTCTTACTAATAGCATTACTAATGAGTAAAGTAACCCGTACTATTAGTGCAATCTGTTCTCTTTTCTGTTTATTCATTTAGATTGTTTTGAACATGTAAGTACTGCGTATCTTAAGTTTGCACGCCAACCATTCTCCTGACCTTTAAGGTTGGTAGGTAGAAAATGCTTATAGAAAAATAAAAATAATAAATAAAGTAACAATGAAACAAGGCAATTTCATTTGAATATAAATCAAGTTTGAGTTAAGTTTTAGTAAGGTACCTAAGTATTACTAGAATATTTTTAAAATATTAAAATTCAAAGGTCTTCAAAGTAAACTTAATCGTGCTATTTAATTAGATTTGGGAGGTTCGGTGACATGCGGAGCACTATTCGCGAATTATTTTTAAAATTACAAATTGTTAAACGCACGAATTGAAAAATAAATATCGTGAAATTAAACTAGGGACAGAATTAATGGTACAGTTAACTGGAAAAAACAGTAAGTAATAAAGCCAAATGAAATAGATTAAATGGGTACCCAATTTTGCTCAATTTAATTTCTAAATCTGGAATTTATAATCATAAGCTTACATTTTCAAACGAAGAATAGTAGAGGTTTTTTTTTTATTTATCCCAATGGGACGCGATTATTGTAGCAACACGTAGTAAGATGATGATGATGATGAGTGATGACGCTCGTATTTAGATTTTTTTATCTAATAATTTTTGGACGTTTTTTGAAGTCAAAGGTACTCCTCACTACACAACTGCCTACTCTCAACCCTCTATCCAAAGATACCACCACTAGGTACTTTATACCAGTCAATACTAAAATAATATTATTTATCTTTTAAACCTCATAATCACAAATCTTTTTAGTCAAGCAAAGGTTTAGTTTTTAAAGAAACTCAATATTCTTAGACAGTACTTTGTGTAGGTACTTGTAATTAATCATCTAATGGTCGAGATTACGCTGTGATTCATTCATGACATCTTATTTTGTAAATGTAATTTCATATTTTAATTTAATTCATATAACTTCTACATGTGTTTTAAATTGATTATAATTAATTATGTAGATTGTAGATACATAATAGTCAATAGTCATTAATTATTCGTAGGTACACATACATTGGGACACATCAAATTAAATTATATGACTGAGGTACATTAAATTTCACAATAAAAATAAATACAAAAAATAACATTTATAAAACGTTTAAAAGTTTTAACGATAAAATTGCTTAAATTAGTTACAATCCATTTCTAAACTGATTAGCTAAAAACATTTGTTTAATAACTTTTTATTTTTTTAGGTTTTTAAATCGATTACCTAGTATCTTTATTTAATAGGGTATCATTATCATGTCGACATATCGTACGGGTATGGTATATGACTCGTATCAAAACATAAACCAAAAGACAGTAGCAAATAATTTCACAGGTAAATTTATTTGTAATTGTACTTCAATTAATATGAAACACGCATCTAAACCTCATTACACCATATCAAATGTTTCTAAATCTCATTACATTACATCAAATGTATCTAAATAAGCCGTAATTCCAATCATTTGAAATACGCAATACCAAATTCCATTAGTCAGCAATAAATTATTTGTTTGTGATATTGAATTCAATATGTTTGCGGTGTCTGAGCGGATTAGAACTTCGTCGGTAGTTTCAAGAGGCTTTTCACATGCACACGGATCGAAAAAACTGCGTACTTACAACTGAGGAAAAGAAGAAAGCGATACTCTAAATACAATCTCAGCTAATCTGGCCCACCAGTGGGCCGGCCGGTGGGCTCGATGGAAATAAGCCTTTTATTTCAGTCGAATACGAATTAGTTTCATCAACAGACTTTTGCAATTACAGGCACATAAACTTAACACCTATAAATCTCAGAGTGAGAGAGTTGCCTCACAGGGTACGTCCTCCTTACTCTGTAATACTCAGGTGGACATCGGCTTGTTCCAGCACTTTTCTTATAAAAAATCCTGAGAAAGATTAGCTTTGCCAAAAAACACCAGTGTAGTCAAAGTAACCATCCTAAAAGTTAAATTAACCCACTGATCTTAAACAACATAATCCTAAATGAAATGCAAAGCCGTAGTCGTACATTTTCCATTTAACTTGCCCAATATTAACACAGGTAAGTGCCTAACTTCTAATGCCTTAATATTCATGTAAAATCCACTATAAAGAGGATTCTAGTGTTGACAGTTACTGCCACTCTCAGAGGCGTACATAAAAAATAATCAACGATATATTTCATCTCGTTGGCCGCACATTTCCTGGTGAATTTCAATAAAAAGTACTGAAAAAAAACTTATAAGAGTATGAAAGCTAGACGAAGACAGCAATAGAGATTTTAGCCAAACGGAAAATGTAAACTTCATATAGCGCGATCACCATATGCCGAAGTGGGCAGGGACTTGGGCAGGGAAGTGGTGTGAACACGAACATGCTGCTGTCCCGTCTCCCTGCCAAAGTTCATGCCTTAGCTCCTTAGTGAGAATAAAGGCGATGTTGCTGTGGCAATCATTCCGGAATTAATCGCGGCATTCATGCTGGCAGCGGCTGGGCGCTAATAGACTCAATAGTTGACCGTTGGTCGCTAGCCGCCAAGTACTTTTCAACATTAGCATTTTTACTTAATTATTTTGAGTAGTACTCAAGTATTGTCTGATGATATTGTGGCCGTAGTTAGACAGCAATAGAGAAGACTCGCGCAGGACCGGACACACTGGCGTACTGAAGAGGACGCCTATACCCAGCAGGGGTGCATACAGGCTAGATAGATAGATAGAATAGTACTCAACTAAATTGATATTTAAAATGGTTATTGTTTCTGTCCAACTGAAGTTTTATTTTTTTACACGCATGATTTACATTTTAATTTGAATAAATTTGTTGGTTTCCATTAAATCGGCGATAAAAAGGGTCATAAAACGTAATAATTAACAATTAGCAAAGCAATAACGGTGTGCGGAGTAACTTCAATATTTACAATTCATTATCTGCAACCTGTTGAGTTTACCTACTCATACATAATCAATCATTTTAAAGGTTGCAATATTTATTCGCCATGTGCCATACATAGATGGCTAAGCGTACTCCACTTTAGGCTGCAGCTACACTTACCATCAGGTGAGCTGGTAGCCAAACGCTTAGCATCATAAGAAGAAAAAACAGAGCTAAAACAAAGGACACAATGTAGTTTCTACAATGTTTGTTCAATTAAAACAATAACCATACAACATACACAGTAACATGTTTAATATCTAAAAACGTACTGTTTTCTACTGAAAGGTATTTTTTTGTTACGGCAATATTTTTCCCTAATCGTGGTCACAGATCTATATAATACTCGGCGGAATACTCAAACGCTACTTATATTAAGTTCATGCTTAAATTATTGCCATCTCTTACAAATGAGTAATGTTAAACAGAGGCAGAGCAATTTTAAGTGGTCCTTAAGTTTGAGAGACGTTTCAGCATTCGGCCCTATACTTCGTGGGTGTACATTACCCCTAGAGGGATAGTTACACCGTGTTTTGTTTCTCGCGATCGAATTTCAAATCCTGTTTGCGCACGATCTTGGAAAAATTTGGCGTGCTGTGGCACCACGCCAAGGAAAGGAGAGCCAAGCAAATACAATTTATAGCTCACATGAATGTCGCATAACAATTACAAATTCATGAAAAACCTACCCCTAAAATCTACTGAATTCATGAAGCATTCTTGAAATAGTAATTTTTATACAAATTAAAAAAAAACACTATTAGGTACTTAAATTTATTTGTCTTGCTTTATTTGTGTTCGGTTTTTCGAAATATTGAAGTCTTGAGTTTCTTTTTTTTATTTAACCTAAATCGTGCCATTGCTGGGCAAAGGTCTTCCCAAAAGACTTCCAATGTTCTCTGTTCATGAGTTTCTAGATATTATTTTTCTATGAGAATTAACAAATTCGAGGACACTACTATCCTCTTTCAGTCTATAAAACCGTAGCTTTAACAACCGAAATCTTAACTAAGTCGCAATTTATTTTACTTAGTTATGATTTCGGTAAATTTTACAACTTGGCAAAGCAAAACCTCTTTCAAGCACATCGCGAAATAACCTCACAAGAAACAATTTTATTAATGTTTTGCTTTTTATTACTTTTATCCTGAAAGTCTGAAGGCTACATATTACAACTATTAGTAGGTGCCAAATAACACCGCAATACAGGTCATTCACCCACCTTCACCTCGATGTCGCAAAATTCAATTCATGTATGGTAAACAAACAGTACTACGTATTTCGAGCGATTACCGTCTTAGCGACAGGTTTGTATGGAAAGCGACAGAATTAGCTAATCATAAATTGATTTTGAGACATCGTGCTGAAGGTGGGTGAATGACCTGTATTGCGGTGTTATTTGGCACCTACTATATCTCAGATTAGAGATCGCAAACCCCACTTGTGAGAGTAACGCACTTGTCGACCGAAGTCGCAGTACCCGAGACATTACTTACACCCGAAGTTCTTAACCGATGCTGGACCACCCGCCAAACCGTTACGTCCAATTTAAACACAACTAATATTTACCTTACCCATAAGTAAGAGGTGGCAACACTTTGAGTATTCCGCCGTTAAAAACAAACAAATAAGACTTAAACATTAAACATAAATTAAAATCCTACTTTCTAGCTAATATTGAAAAATACCAATAATACCTACTATTTAAAAAAACAAATCAATCTACCTACTTAATTACCTAACTAAGTAGCAAGTGAATAAATTTGTAACTAAAACTAGCTACCTACCTAAGAAATTGGAATGCACTTTGCTAGATCCTACTTACACCTAATGGCTATCGACGCTAAGACTCATGTAGCATTATTTCTATAAACCTTGTGGTTTCCTTAGTGCTATAATAGTACAAAATAAGTTATTATGTATTTTTAAAACAATAAATGAAAAAAAAAAAAAAAAAAAAAAACTTGGCAAAAGGACAAATATCGAGCACAAAAACAAAAAAAATCGGGTGTTAGTCTCGTATGCTGAACTTTGAATGGAAACTCAACTTTTTTCGATGAAAACCTTTCACAAAAATCTTCGCTGGTAACATTAAGCTAGCTGTATTCCGGAAAAAAAGTCACAGGCAGTCAAGTTGTACATAAATACACAACCAATTATGTTCTAATGTTCATAGCCTTAAGTACTAAACTTAGTATGAAATTGTTGCAAAGTTTTGTACTCCACATTGAATATTGCATTGAATACAAAAGGGACTCGCATTGGAAAGTCGGAACAATGGGTTAAATTGAAACTTGTATTCCATAATCCAATTCTCCAATTACAATAACTTTGAGTTCCTTATTTAAACATTTGACATTTAATTTGTAATGACTTTGTAATGAGTTCTGTTTGGGACAGATCTTTCTTGGTTATTTTAGAAACAGTAATCCAGCAATGAGTGTTTTGAACCAAAAAACAATGCAAAAACCAATGCGATAAATTAAAGTGCACATTTTTTGGTTTGAAAACTTGTTTGGATCAATGTGATATTTTTACTGAACCTTTGCATTGTTATTCTCTCGACCCTGAAGCCCTGCAATTTCACACAACAAACAGTCAACTGTTCAGATCTTTTGATATTCAAGATCTTTGAGAAATTCTACAAGGAGGTGTGGACAGAAGCACATCCAAATATAACATTCGATATATGCCACCATTTTACACCAGTTAGGATTCTATACCGAATACGCTCTCAAAGAACACAGTAGGTAAATTAGAGTAGAAAGCACAAAAAAGGCTCTGATCAAATTAAGACTTTGAAGTCGTTTAGTCAGCTGAATCGAGCGATAATAGAGACTGAAGGCTGAAATAATAAACCTAGAAAAGATTACCAAAGCACAATCATTTTTTACCAGCTGACTGTCCACTTTTGTGACAGTCATAGAGCACCGAATATTTCGCACTCTTATAGAGGCGCAGGAAAGACGACATAAAAACCTACGCAGTTACGCACCCAGTTTCAGTCAAACGGAAACTAGACTTTTTTTCGCCACAAACGGACGACGGAAACTACACATAAGTTACAGAAGCTCAAAGGAAATAATAATCGTTCGCTTAAATGGTATCTTTTCTAGTAATAGATAGCGGTTTCTGGCATTACTAGAATGGCGAAAACCGCAAAGATTATGATAATCACTTGCCGCTGAATTGAGCGGTAAACGACAAACTGCTTTGTAATAGCTTACGATATTGTTTCTAGTGTTTCTACCAATGATATAGGTCTTTGAGACGTTGTCATTGACAACATAAGGATCATATTTGCGCATGGTATTCTGTATACGACGTATCAATACAAATCGCGTCACTGCATCTCGAGATTCTCGAGTCTTATAGGACAGATGCTGAAAGCAAAGATGCTAAAACAGGCAAGCAATGTGATCTGCTTACGTATGCTTCAATGCACAGGATTACGTTCCGAGTTTTTGTTACTTTGTACTTTCTCGATAAGGTATTTCAAAAAGTACTTACCTATAAATAAAAAAAATCTTCAACCGCCTTAGTTTTAAATGTGTTTAAATTTGACTTGCTGGCGTTTCGGAGAAAATATTTTGGTACAAATTCTCCCAATTGTCACTTTTGATTTTAATATTTTTGTTACTGACGTTTCGGACAAAATCAAATGGAAGCTGTGGACCACCCGCGTAGTGAAGCGCTCGAAAATATGTATGTAGGTTAACTTTGATTACTACCATTGTTACTGCTTACTACCGCTATCTACTGTTACTCAAGCTAGTGTATCAACAACATCGTGACCTATTTGCTTCTTCCAAGACTTTTTCCGTAAAAATAATTTCTTCTTTTTTACAGGTACAATTTTCCTTAACTCCTCAGCCTCCACAGAGAAGTCCTAGTTTTAATTTGCGTGCTTACTTACTTTTCTCTGTCCTCGCTCATCGAATCATTACTGAATCGAGATAAACAAAAGGGAATAGATAGGAAAACACACACAAAGCGCCTCTATAATTGCTTATTTTTCCTCGCAATCTCTGTGACCGCACCATGCACGTTCCGTCTTGACAATCGCGCCAGTTAATTGGTAACGATCACGAGCCCTCGTTAAAAGAAATCGGACACTTCTCTGAGTTGGGCATCTGTTTCATATCTCGTTTTATTTCTCTTCCTGATGAGTTGTAGTGCGATATTTGTTGGTGATAGTATTGTAGGAAGGAAAATAGCACATAATGTGAATGTGTGAAACTAACTACTTCACTAACTTGATGTAAGCTTGGGATAGTTACACTGGTGTTTTGTCTATTGACAAGCAGCTTCGAATTCGATGGCATAGACAAAACACGGTGTAACTTTACCAAGATCCAGGGTCAGTGTTTTACTTTTACTGAGTAAGTAATACGTTAGTTACTGGCACGCAAAACAATAAAAAAAAAGTTTAAGCTTCTGTAATTTTAGGGAAAATATTTTCCGCAAATTTATATGTTGTTCCTATTTCAAAATCGTTCGAGAACTGAATTTCAAATTTCGAAGAGAAAAAAGTCTAATATATACTTAGTCTAGAGTGGGTAACTATTTGGTCCACTTACCAACTTTTATCAGTTGGCCCTTACCATTCCATTTTTAACATTGACTTCTAAAGAAAACCTAAAAATCGAACGGGTCTATTGAGCAATTTCGTTCAGCTACATTTTTTGATCTTCACCGTTCAAAGAACAAGCCCTTTTGTACGTTACAGCCTAAATCTCGGCCTCTAAGAATCGACCACCGTAAAATGGCGATCGGAATACCTACCTACGGCAACGTTAGTGGCATCAGCACTTTCATTAACACCTCGAATGACACCTCATTCCCCACTGGTTGGGATTTCTTAGTGAGGATTTTTGGAATATATAATTTTAAGGCATGGCATTTTTACGGAAGTCATCAACTAATATTTTTTTTTACATTTCTTGCCAGTGTTATTTAAAATAAAAAGCTTGTAATTGAACTTTTAGTTTAGTTGGTAAGTAAAGGTTTCAAAATTAGAGCGCTATCTAAAAATTGCAGCCTTTCTTTCTTTCACCAAAATCAGTACAGGCGTCATCTAACGACCACAGATTTTTACAAAGCGGGGTTCAAATCTCGATTTTCCGGACTATTTGCTGAAGAAACCCAGACTCTAGACAGGTTTATCAGCACTAAACTGATACTTTGGAGTGGTTCGCTACGCTGATCCGATCCAAGCCATAATGGTAGGTACACTATTTGGTTTAATGATTGGGTTAGGCTTAGGATGCAATAGAATCCAAAGTCTTCCAAAGTCGTCTAGAATCCAAGCTTTATTCAATAAAATCTCACTGATCGCTTTGAATCGTCATTAAGTTTTTTATGATCAGGTATCATTACATTTTATATTTTTATTGAATGAGTTGGAGCTAGCTCGTCTCAAGCCAAATTTTTACATAGGTATCCCACTGTGGTGTTGTTTTATTTCGATTAAGTAAGGATACGAATAGGAGTCGTGCTTGTGCCGGTATATATGCACAACAGAAGTCAAATGAAAATAAGCTATGGATGGAAGACAGGCAGTACCTACGCTCTTCTATTCTCTCATTTTTCTTAGATAATTATGCAAGTAGGTATCCTTTATAACCTATCTAGCAAGTGATATCTTAGTGTACTGAGTAGGTACCTCTATTTAAAGTCCATTTTTTATTCCACGCGCCTACCGTCCCTAAGATTCAGATTTCGAAGATATAATATTTTATGTTCAGTGCTTAACCTGCGTAACGCTAAGATTAAGATAACCTAAGCTTTAGTCTCAAGGAACTGGGACTTCAGTATATTAAAAAAATCCTTGTGATTTTTCTGATTAAATGCTTATTCTTTACCGATATGTCAAAGACTAATGGCCAAGAGGCATAACACTTTGAAGTGGCAGTGGGCGGTCTCCTAGGAGAACTGACGGCCGTTGGGGCGGAGAGGATCTAGAGACCACGCACAGGAAAGTGCAATGTAGAATATAGGCACTGGATGAAGAGACGACCTAATAGTTATGTAGGCCTCACAAGATCTGTGTGTTGTTCAGAGCCTGTTGATCGAAACGCATATCGAGAAGCGACTTTCGAGATATTTTGTACTAGGTGCCGCCCACGACTTCGTTCGCGTCCCGTTGGATCCCGTTAATTTTTCGGGATAAAAAGTAGCCTATGTGTTAATCCAAGTCACGGACAATATATATTCAAAGTTTCATCCAAATCGGATCAGTAGTTTTTACGTGAAAGAGTAACAAACATCCATCCATACTTACAAACTTTCGCTTTATAATATTAGTAGGAGTAGGATGAAAACCCGATAAGCGCCTCTAGCAGGAGATTTGTTACTATTTTTCTCCATACAAACTCTGCGAGTCTCTCGATTCTCGCTTGTCGCAAATAAACATAACAAAACTCAGACTAAGGGCTCTGGAAATGTATCGAAGAAACCTATTTTTTATAGTATACCTCTAGTGTCGCAGGCGTCTATTGGCTACGGTTACAACTTACCACCAGATCGTAAGCTTATTTTATCAACTTCTTATTCGTAGTACCTACTCCACAGAGAGGTCATGGTTATCATGTCGGAGCAGTCAGTAGCTCGCTTCACAATCATGCACTATTTCTCTCACACGTTGCTCTTCTGGCGCACTGATATAGGGAAACATCAAGAAGGCAGCCTTGCCAAGATAGCCTTTATTTGATCCGTCCATTTGATCTACTACGTGTTCTTTTGCCCTCTTTCCCATGTACTTGAAACTTAGTTGTATAAAAAATTACGAATATTTTAAGTATAGTGTGATATTGATGAGATATTTTATGATCAGTGTACTCCACCCGTTAGATTCAGCTATCGAGTGTCTTGCGCTGACCTCGTCTCTAATTGATGGCGTAGGTACATTTAGCATGATGTTATTACGTGATTTGTTGTAGTGTAGGCTAAATAATGCTTTTAATACATGAAATAAATAATAAGTTTTTCTATTGCTTTTGAATGTGGCTAAAAGCAGAAGCGTAATAAATGTGTCGTAATAAATACGTCAGCGTGAAGAAGTCTACTGCCCTGTAAGATATTTCTCATATAAAGATCGAGTCTTCAGTTGAACCAAGTCGTCAGTTGAACCAAGTCGTCAGTTGAACCAAGTCGTCAGTTGCTTGCCCGTTCCTCTAGGCTCTGGCATTGCCGGATTCAAAGGGGCTAGTAAGGTTAAGACACCCAGTCTACCCAAGGGTGGATTTGTCAGAGAAAACCCTGAATAGCTGGCTCAAGTCCCTCCCAAAGTCCCAAACAGAAATCTTTGATCCACCACTGAAATTCCCATCAGTACCTCTATTCTGGAATCCCTGTATCTTTTCTGAATAAATTACTACTTATTGATTTATTGGTTATACCATTTACACATAAGAAACGAAGATAAAAACACCTCTAAGAACGTGATAGTGGTAAAATTGGAATATATTCTGCCTTCCGTGCTGTGGGTCGTGGGTTCGATCCCCACCGAGAACAAACATTTGTGTGTGGCAAACATACACATATTTGTTCTGTGTCTGGTTGTTACTATGTATTATAAGTATGTATATACAAAAAAAAATGTATGTATGTATTCTATCAGCCATCTAGTTTCCATCGTACAAGCTTTGATTAACACAACGCCTTCTAGTCCCAAACTAATTAGTTTGGGACTAGAAGGCGTTGTGTTAAGTGTCCGTGAATATTTATTTATTTACTTATATGTGTCTTAGTTTGTATTAGCTCTGTCTAAATTCAACGGCAAAAATAAAACCGTGAAAACCTGGTTTTATGAATCAAGTAGGTTATATCTGCCGCGAAGTATACAATAGAAGCCCCAAGAGAATTCGGCACTTTGTTTGCCCTGTTCGCTACCCACTACAATACTAAGAAAGTATTTGGCGAAGTACTAGAAAGAGGCACAAAATTGCCACTTCAAAGAACCTATTCGCCGATAAAATTGTCTCTTGGGTCCGGCTTATTTCATACAAAACTTCGTCTCTATAAATAACTTCAAGTATTATTCTACCAATACTTTGGAAGTTAGTAATGAAATGCTTGATAGTCAATTTAGACCAAGATATCTATTGTTTCAAAATTCTGAAACTTGAGATTTATATAATTGCAAGAGACTTTTTTAATTTGACTATACTGTGCTGTGCCACCTGCGTTGTGTCATACAATAAAATAATAGTACTATGAACGAACAAACTTGCTGTGCCCTAATAGGGTTTATGGCTGAAATACTCAAAAGTCATTCAAATTTGAGCACCACTCTGCCTCTCTTTGACATTACTCATTTGTAAGAGATGGCAATAATTTAAGCGGGACTTAAATTGAGTGGCGTTTGAGTATTCGCCCATATGTCTGCTACACTAGCTTTTGTACAACATCTATAAAACAACATAAGTGCAATAAATGATTTCAATTTGAATTTTGAATTTGGATATAAAATAAATTGGTAGGTAGGTAGTTACCTAGTTTAATCCCGGGTTACGCCCCAATTTTAGTTTCACCAAAATCCCTATTTATCAGTTTCAACAAATATAAGTCTAACGCTTTGTGCTCTTTATTAGATTTCAACGGGAGATTTATTTTATGTCTGGCCCTTGAACTTGGGGCCTTATACTCAGTTCCGAAACTAAAAGGGATGACGTCATAATGATGTCGAAAGCTCGTAGTCCTAGTTTTGTTTATCGAAACGCATATCGCGAAACGATTTTGTATGAAAATCCGATAAGCGCCTGTAGCGGAATATTTGTATACTATTTTTCTCCATACAAAAACTGCGAGTTTCTCGATACTTACTCGCTTGTTGCAAATCAACACAATAAAACTCAGACTACAGGCTCTGTGGACGAAACGAGTTTTCAGCTGAGATATGAAGTCTCCCCTATAATACTAACGTCAAAATAGACGTCATCCTTTTTAGATTAAAATCCCTGCCGAGCTGAGCATAAGGACCCTGAACATGTTCTAGAGATAATCGGATATCGTAGGCGATATCGCCGATATCCGATTATTCAGGCGAAAAACCGTCCCTTGAAAGTATTCTCTTCAGGCCCAGAAATAATGTTTGGTGCCCAAAATACCAGAAGCTATTCCGCTAACCAGGTATCTTATATGTAACCGTCCTACATCGTCGACCACATCATTGCTTAACATCAGGTGAGATTTTGGTCGGCTGCCTATATTGAATAAAAAAAAAACTGTCACGGAAGCTGGTTGCGTAAAACCACTATATCACAAATCACACTAAGAACCCGCCGACGAGGTTGGTAGATTTCTCCCAGTTAGGGTTGGTCTCTTCGACCTCGACTACAGCCTAGGTCGAAGGTCACACCTCAGTGGAGCCCTGACGTCAGAAAACCATGCAAGAGAGTGCCTTTAGTGAACTGTACAATATACAGTTTGTAACCTCAAACCCATATACAATGCACAAAAATTCCAAGAATCCAGCAATAAAAACACTTTGTTCTGATCCATTGATACAATTAGCAATCAAAGCATTGATAGTTCCCAAACAGCATTGCTAAGGCTTCCTATCTAGATGGTGCCTTTGATTGCCGAGAAATAACGACGCACATCTGCAAATCATTCGGTTATAAAAGGTCTGCATCATTCGATTGAGAGCCGCGGATCGGAGCGGTTGTGTTCATAGGAGGAGGCGTATTTACGAGCACTTGATGCCCCATTTTGTTGATAGCGTCGTGGATAAAAAGCGCAGACTACCCCTTTTCTCTACCATTTTGTTTGATTGAGTTGGATTTCATAGATCGAAACAGACCGCAACGATATGAAAGAGAGTTAAGACTTTGGGCCAGATAAATAGTTCGTGATCTAGAGCATAATACAGCGAACAAAGGCATTTGCACACCGATACCTATTCATAGGTACACAATTCAAGCAATGTTCATTTGCGGCTCGAACTCGCACGGGATTCCTCGAATAAGCCAAATATCGGTGTCAGCGTCGACATGGTGCGTATTATTAGCTCTCCACTAATATCGTGTGGATGTCGTGTCGTATCAATGGCAGTGTGAAACTGCCATAAGGATCAGAAATTGTTTGCACAGTTGTTATTTGAGTCCGAAACAGATGAACAAATATGCCTACGGATAGTAATTATTACCCAAAAGCGTTTGATCACAGACATAAAGATATGTTTGCCATTCCCAATCAAACAGGTTTTCATACACACGCGTAGGTAAATACGAAGATATATTTTGGGCATTATTTGAAACTATCTGACATACTCTCTCTTTGTCATTTGTTAAAAATTTTACAGGATAGTGTTACAGGATAGTCTATCTATAGACAGCTGGTCCATATTATATAGATATTTTGACCTCTGCACTACCCAGTCCCGGAATCATCTCAACTAGGTAGCGGACGTGAACGATCTATGACCGAAGTAAATAGGCAGATAAAATAAATAATTGTTTAGTTTTTACATAGATTTATTAGAAACAAACTTACATAGAGTCTTGGTAGCGTGTTAGGTAATAGTTTTTGTCTCGAGCGAGTGAATACCTCACGTGAACAAAATGATTCTTTGTGTCACGCTTTAAATTCAATTACCCGCTCGTAGGAAAATCTTTAACCGCTCGTATATTAAAATACTATCACACCAGCTCTAATCCGCTTATCTCAGCACCACGTGCTTAACCGTACACAGATGCTTTATATCACAATCAGAGAGTGTACTAGCGATCTAATCTTGCGATCATGTTGCGAGTAATTCCTTTGAAATTACGCCGTCTCACGCCATGTTCGAAGAGGTTTCGACTTTTAATGTTGCGTTCACACTATGCCGCCAGTCAACAGGGACTTGGACACGAGCATAGTGTGAACACGATCAGGCCTCTGTCCCGGCTCCCGGCCCGAGTTCATGCCCTTGCTCTCTAATGAGAATAAAGGCGATATTGCTGTGGCAATAAGTCCGCGGCAATAATGCCGACAGCGGCATGGGCATAGTGTGAACGCGGTATACCAGTTCAAAGTTCAAACAGTCGTAAGTCGATCTATCGCCGTGTGTACAGTAAAATATTTTCAATCCGACTATTGGCTTCGAATTCTGTAATTTTTAAGAGCAATTTTTAGTCATTTTTCTTTATTGTGAGTATTTTTTTTAGTTTTGGGGGAATTTTAACCAATAATACTTGAGGTTGTAGCATAAAGACTTATATTATGATGGAATTCGTTTCCAAATTTTGACCTGTAGTATATAACCGACTTGATCATTGTACTATTGTGAAATAATATTTTCCGATATCAAACATTCAAATTCCTTGTTTTATTACTGTTTTTGCTTTAAACTAGGGTCTGCTGATGGGTTATTGTTTGCCTTCCTTCGAGCAAAACTCGTAAATAACCCATTATAATACTGTTGACTCAGCCTTGAAAATAATTATCATCGCTATTTGCTGTATCTACAATCTGTAATTAATCTTAATCGACCTGATTGTTTAAACAAACAGTCCAATGATATCAACATTTACTGAATGCAATAATATTTGTATCTTGATTGGCATTACTTTAATAATATCTTAACTAGACATCGTCAGATTTGAGAACGGACCCTTAACTATCATTTTCTTTTCTGTAATTTAGATTACAAAATAATAATCGCTGGATAAATTTCAATAGACGATTATTATTTTTTTGTTTTTTATTTTGCTTTTGTTTGTTTTTCTTACTTAGCCAACCTTACAATACAAACGCAAAACAATCACGGCTGGACCGCATTGGATGAAACTTCGTACTCGTACATGACTTGGAGCGTCAGACAGGTACTTATTAGTCTACAGACGGGAGCAATATAGAGTTAAATGCCAGGTTTTAAGTATTATTATGTAACTACTCTTTTGGTAATGAATTAATTTGTATTTATTGTAGGTATATTTTTTTTGTAGATACCTAAGCTGCCTACCTACACGATATGATTCTGAAAAAGAGGTCTAATATCCTTTTAAATTTTGATAAATAAGTACTTAACTGTAAGTTAATAAATGTATAGGCGACCAAGAAATTGGTTTACCACTCTAAGGCTGAATATCATTTGCACGTACAAAACATCAAGGGCTATTTTCGCTTGACAGATTAATAACTGCTACGTCAGAATCTGTCATTCCTGTTTATTTAAACTCCTTAGCGAATAATTATGTTACTGGGAGATGTCATCAAAAGTGGTAAACCAATTTCTTGGTCGCCTATACTTGAATTTAATACCCGTTCCGCTATTACATATTATTTTACAAATAAGCACTATCATGTTTTAAATATATTAGTCATCTTTATGATAGATCGTCCATGATCTGTTTCAATGAACGTCATGAGTCCCTATTTGCATAATAGATTGGTTTGTAACACAACCCTCTCTTTATAAAGCCTCGGATTACGAGGGATATTCAGCTGGCTTTGAGGAAAAAATTCTTTGACATGATCAAAATTTAACCTCCGAAAATCTATATAATGCTTTTGGCTCGTGTTCTGATAAAGGAATCGTTACTCAAGCATATATATTTGAGTAGATTCTTATACATAATTTTATGCTTGAGTGCGGATCAGTACTTGAGTAGGTACTTAGGTACTTACATAATAAAATCAAAAGAAACATAGTACCGTAATGTACAGTCAATAAAAAAATACTTCATAATTCTGCTCTTTATTTCTAGAATAAAAGCTCTTTCTACGGTATCTTGTCTTTGCTTACAAAAATATTCGTAGCAATATACCCTTATCAAAACTCGAAGTTGAAACCATTTTAACCATTAGAAAATGAATAGATTACTTCGAAGGAAATCCATTAGGAAAACGACGTGCTCAACGTTTGAATGGAGATTTGATAAACTTTAGGTAATTGGAAAGTAAAGAAGTTTTCTACTATTTAAACTTGAAATAGATATTGACATAGCAAAGCTTTTAGCAGACATGACAAGTTTTATCAGTAATGTTTGTAGAACTTTTTTTTTCTAAGTTTTAAATAATATGAGTTTGTTAGCTAAGTTTAAAGTTATCGTTTTATCGGATATATCGCATCGCATAATCTAAAGTGATGTAGGTAATATTTTAACACTGCTACATACAATCTTAAACATTTAGTACTGGACGCTTTTACATCAGCGCCGAACCCGATATTTTTATTCGAGATACTACATACAGTATCTTGTAGGTGTCGGTATCGGAAAGTGTGCAAACGCGTAATGACTTGGTCCGTCGAATGTTCTCATCTCGCTCATTGAAGACATGTTGTAGGTACTAATTAAACGTTTGATGGTACTGTAACGCTACTAACGGATGTTCGTATAAGCTATATGGTACATGCACTGTAAACAGACTACTTCTTGGAGCTTCCGCCAGCTTCTTGAGTACATTTCACGATCTGAGAGTGTATTTAAAAATTTTCAGGTTCGAGTTCGATTTCCGGAACGGAACACCGAAATGGCATGGCAACTGAATGACGTCAGAATAGAAACCTTGCTGAATTCTGAAAGGAAAATAGTTTTACCCGAAAGAGAGAGATATAGTGTCGAAATAGAGTTTATTATTCACAACTGGGAAGTATTGTCGGAAACTCTTGCATAATTGATTACCTGCTGTGCTATGATTGACGTCAACACCTTGCCCTAGTTCAGGATTCAGAAACGAATCTGGGAAACCTTTGTTTACAGACACAGTCGTGAGTTGGTCTCAGTGTAAACTAGCAGAATTTACTACGTATATGCTTCAATAGAATAGAACCATGATTACCAGGATGTGCCACGATTGAAATTGGGTCAGATCAAAAGGAACACTCATTAAGTAAAGTAAAGTCTGAATAACCACTCCGATCTGAGATGATAAATTGGATGCTCGAAAATCCCCACGGCAACTTAATTGCTAATTATTATGGCTTACATTATCCAATTTAATCATAGAGCAAGCAAATGAGATTTACGTAACGTACACGTCCCTAGTATACGTAGATTCTCAAGTACCAAAATATTCTTCACGTTGACGCACATCCGGCTGTTTTGAAATGATTCGTGTTTGATCATTATGAACACTTTACTTTGAAAGATTGAAGTAATAGCTTACAGTTTTAGAATAGACCAAGAATATCTCTAACTAGTTAGTATTCTATACGAAATACAAGTTGCAAGCCCATCGACGCTACTAGAATACTAATAAGCAACGAAAACGCTTCTAGATTTCACTGCAACCATAAAATACTTCAGCAGGGCGCAGCCGCGTCGGCGGCGCCGCGACCTGGACAGGGATTTTAACAGGAAGTCAACCAGAACCACAGATTATATAATACTACTAGAACTATTATCTTCCTTTCATCAAACAAAATAAAGGGATAAGGTATGATTTGTCTTCTCTTATGAAGACAAATGAGCCGCCGCCGCTTTGCCCTTAACAGCGATTTTGATAGGAAGTCAACTTGAACTATTCACTATCATTTTTCCATCAAACAAAAGAAAGGGATTAGGCACATGGATTAGGTATGATTTGACTTCTCTTGTGAAGAGAAGGGCGCCGCCGCCACCGCGCCCTATGCAGAGCGATTTTGATAGGAAGTCAACTTGAACTATTCACTATAATTTTTCCATCAAACAAAAGAAAGAGATTAGGCAGATGGATTAGGTATGATTTGACTTCTCTTATGAAGAGAAGGGCGCCGCCGCCGCCGCGCCCTATGCAGAGCGATTTTGATAGGAAGTCAACTTGAACTATTCACTATCATTTTTCCATCAAACAAAAGAAAGGGATTAGGCAAATGGATTAGGTATGATTTGACTTCTCTTATGAAGAGAAGGGCGCCGCCGCCACCGCGCCCTATGCAGAGCGATTTTGATAGGAAGTCAACTTGAACTATTCACTATCATTTTTCCATCAAACAAAAGAAAGAGATTAGGCAGATGGATTAGGTATGATTTGACTTATCTTATGAAGAGAAGGGCGCCGCCGCCGCCGCGCCTTATGCAGAGCGATTTTGATAGGAAGTCAACTTGAACTATTCACTATCATTTTTCCATCAAACAAAAGAAAGAGATTAGGCAGATGGATTAGGTATGATTTGACTTCTCTTATGAAGAGAAGGGCGCCGCCGCCGCCGCGCCCTATGCAGAGCGATTTTGATAGGAAGTCAACTTGAACTATTCACTATCATTTTTCCATCAAACAAAAGAAAGGGATTAGGCAGATGGATTAGGTATGATTTGACTTCTCTTATGAAGAGAAGGGCGCCGCCGCCGCCGCGCCCTATGCAGAGCGATTTTGATAGGAAGTCAACTTGAACTATTCACTATCATTTTTCCGTCAAACAAAAGAAAGGGATTAGGCAGATGGATTAGGTATGATTTGACTTCTCTTATGAAGAGAAGGGCGCCGCCGCCGCCGCGCCCTATGCAGCAATTTTGACAGGAAGTCAACTAGAACTGATCATTATCTTTTTTCCTCAAACAAAAGAAAGGGATTAGGCAGAGAGGGATGATTTGTCTTCTCTTATTTAAAAGACTAGAGAAACGTTGTCTAGAGCGCCGCTGGGCTAAGCGTACTGCAGTAGCAGATAGATACGCGATCAGCATTCGTATTTTTTACGCATTTTGGCGCGTGTCCAAATGTGCCCATAAAGAAACAGACGCCTAGTATTAGGCAAGAGTTGTAATGCTTCTTTTGTTTGCTTTTTCTAAAACCACGGATTTTACAAAACTACGACCGTCATAATACGGCTCAAAAACGTAAGAACTGTTGTTTTTAGGGTTACGATTACGGTCCCGTAGGGTTTCGAAACCCTTATGATGCGACTTTGTTCGTCTGTCCGCTTGTCACAAACCGTATTATTTAGCTTGCTCTTGTTGCCGAGAAATTGGTAAGTTCACCCGTTTTCAGAAGTCTCGGTGGATTTAACCTTTCCTGTCATATCATGCTATCCGAAAATCTTCACCATGGTTTTGCAGAACAACAACTGACTGCAGCAGGTTTTCAACAAACAAAGACTGAACATTAGATCCTGGAAAAAGTACGCATCATTAAAATAGGATAAGGGATTTCAGAGTAACAGTTGGCACCGCAAGGTCAGCCTGGCTCCCCCTCACCTGATTCGAGATCTTTCGATTTAGCTGACTTAGTATTTTTGAAAACAACTAATTCTGTATCGTCCCAATGAAGGTATTTCTTGGTGAAGAACTTGGTTGTCTTTTTGGGCCTCCAGTGACAGTCTCCCATTAAAAGCATCGAGATTTTTACGGATATTTTTAAAAGTTAACAAATATTTAGGCGCGTCAAATTCGTTCCGTTAAAATGTTGTTACTCTGGACTTTTAGCGGAGGCTTCTTGTTTTTATATCTCTAGGTACTTTGTTTTACGACTCGTAGTTTATTTAGATTATGCATGAAATCTCGATGTGCCATTTATAGTCCATACTCACTCATTCCCAGAGACTCTAGCCAAGTAGACATTCTCGCCAGAGAAAAGAATTGAAATGGATCACGTGGCGTTTGCTTCAGAAATGTCATTTCAATACATTTGGATTATATATTAGTTTCTATTATCTTTTCTAGCGTTTGTAGAATGGTTCTAGATGAGTCTGTTTGTACCTTTACTGGTTTTGCCGATGCGAGTGGTCCCGAATCAGTGGGCAGGTTCCGGGAGACAAAACTGCACCATTGTGGGAAGCTGAATTATTCCAAGGTTCATGAAACAGCCTTGTTTTGGGAAACTCTACCTAAGTACCCTCCGGGTTTGTAAGTATACTAATTTCCGATTCAGTGAGCAGAGCAAAATATTTTCTCTTTATCATGTTTTTTCGCACGTGCTCGTACTGGGATGATCAAAATATCGTGTAATAAATAATATACATGTTTTGCTCTCTCATTAGGCGTTTGCACACTGGCCGACATAGACGTCAACACGATACTGATAATATTATTTCAGTGGCTCGAAGAAGTATCGGTGTCGGGGCGCCGCCGCCGCCGCCGTCACGGTGTGAAAGCATTCAGTACTACAGTATTATATGATCTGAGAAATAATGATATCGATGCTAAATGTATCGATATCATTATTTTACTTACGTGTCGTGTCGGTGGCAGTGTAACAACAGCCATTAGATCTTCAGATTCCCGCGGCCATCTAAAATGACGATAATTTTCCTACAACTCTTACATTATTGAAGACAAATTCAGTCATCCATTTTTCAACTGGACATTTATCTAAAATGGGCTCTCTAAATCGCCTTATACCGATAAACTCAACCGTTCCGGGAACTATTGTACCATTTTATCTCAATACAAGCATTTGTGTCTTGAACAATAGCTTCACTTTCCTGAATTAGCCCGCGATCACGTCCATATCTTAGGAGGAAGATTTCTCCAACATCCCCTGAAAGCCTTTAAGCCCTTATTCCCGCGTCATAAAGTCCCGTTTCCCTTATCAAGTTCAGTCGTTGACTAAGTGAAGATGGTTAATTTACGAGCGTGGCTTCTGGGTATATATCAGGGTTCCGAATAGCTTTCAGAATAAAAATAAATGTGCCTTAACCGAATGATAAAATTAATTAGTGGTAGCCCTAATCTTTTAGGCCCACCTGAAAAGGTTTATTGTTAGTACTTAGGATAGACTAAGCGAGAAGTTCTAATGCGATTAGATGGTAGTTTGGGATCAGATTTGGAAAATAAATCATATTTTTTTTGAATAATTAATAGTAAGTACCTATTAATGGTGTAAAAGGTTAGGTTAGTAAAAGTATGAAAGCTTTTAGTCTGGCTTTATTTTTTTATACTTGTGGCACAAAATAACCCAAAAGAACGGACAGTTCCCTCAAATTGATTACCCATCTATTGGACGGTCGTCGGTTTAATAGTTTATAATTATCATTTTCTTTTTTATGTAACAGCCATGCATCTTCCACGTCTTCTACTGGTAGATGCGGCAACACGGAACACAGTCCAACATGTTTTCTAAAAACCCTGTCCTTATTAAGTTCTAATGCTTTTGACTTTCTATTAAGTGCCTGCCCAGTTCTATTAACATTAATTTAACTAGTCGATAACGCTTTAATAAGTTAATTAAGTATGCATAAAAATGTGAATAATACTTGCTTACCCCATCACTAGACCCTAAATTGTCATAGGTGCGGTTCGAGGAAGTAAAACTTAACATTTATACCTACTATTTGAACCGCACCCAAATAGGTGCGGTTCGAGGAAGTACTTGGGTGCGTTTTGCCTAGGTGTGATTCATTTAGGTGCGGTTCGAGGAATGCCCCATTCAAGTGGTGGTTTGAATAGTGTTACTTTCTTTCTACTAGGAGCATAAAAGCCTTGAAGCCTTGAGCTCTTTTTACTGCAACAATTATTTCAGTGTAGTCTTAGATCATTTTTTTGGCACCATTCATTTCTGGTAGTACAAAATACAGTGTTCCTAGTAGCAATTCTGGACTACACACAATAGTAACCCAATTCCAATCGATCTAAATTGCAATTAGTGCAGACGCATTACACCACAGCCCGACATTTATCCACGTTAGAATGACATTCATGACACAAGCAGAAGTGGGGAAATAGTATCTATAGTACCAATATGGGTACTGAAATTTTTGATTGAAGCAGTCGAGATCCTTTACTTCAGTACTAAATAATCAGGCCTTTGCATCTAATGATTTTTACAGCGTCTTTTTACCAATGCGCCGATGACCGGGAGCAATGGCTTGCAGTGCATGTGACATGGTTTTCAGATGGAGTAGGTTCGTCCAGCACCTATACCATCCTCCCAGCCTAGCCTCAAACGGTCTTATCTCAAACGTTGAAGGAAAACATCATGGGGCCCGCAAGATATATTCTTGATTCTGTACTTCTTTTTATGCGTGACTTGAACATTATTCAAGTCACGCATAATTTTAATCAAGTCACGCATAAAAGTGTTAGTTTGTGTCAACAATTCAATAAAAACTTCAAAGCAACAAAAAAGAATTCAAATTTTAATAACTAATGTATTAATTGATTCAAAAAAACTTTTTCGATCCTCTCAAGCGGTAATAAATTTACAATTCGTTTTTCTCATTCGTGCGAAAATTTGGCGACTTTGTTTTAGAGTGTTAGCGTTAGGGTTCAATTTGGTTCGGATTTTTCTCGACACTTATGGAAATTTACAACGCAAAAGCGGCAGTCGTTTTGTAGTAATTTTTATTAGACTGCGCGGGATTTTGCCCAAGCGTGGGACAGTTTATTAGATTTTACTGCCACTGGCCGCTGGTCATTTAAGATAAGAGTCACAAAATATTGCACGGAATACATAATAGTACCACTCAACAGAATCCTCACTCTCACCTCACTCTAGGTTTTTACGAACACACAATTCACATGCGAGCCTGAAACATACATTCGTTCATATACACAAAGTCTCAAATCTATGCACGTAGTAATACGACCCATTTGTTTCATATTTAAATACTAGCTTCCGCCCGCGATTTTGTTCGCGTCCCGTTGGATCCCGTTAATTTTTCGGGATAAAAAGTAGCCTATGTGTTAATCCAGGTCACGGACAATATATATTCCAAGTTTCATCCAAAGCGGATCGCTTGTAAAAATTTCATCTTTGTACATGTAGCTTAAGAATGAAAATATTGTTTTCTTAATTTGATTATTTACGGCCAGGTTGTGTACCCACCACCTAAACATAAAAAGGTTTTATTCAAGCTGTCAGTTGTGTTTTGCTATACCATTTCTAACAAATGAACGGCTGGACTGATTTTTTTACTGAAATATTTTTTGGATATTCATTTTTTCCCCGGGAACGGTATAAAAAGTATCCTATGTGTTAATCCAGGTCACAGACAATATATAATCTAAGTTTCATCCAAATCGGATCAGTAGTTTTTGCGTGAAAGAGTAACAAACATACATACATACATACGTACATCGTTACAAACTTTCGCGTTTATAATATTATATTAGTAGGATTATCAGCCAGAGACACTGTTTGCAGTAAAGAATAATAAAGTAAATAAATTAATAAAGTGAAATTGTAATTAAACTTTACGGGTTAATCCTTCTGTTTTTTAAATTCTCACGTCGTAAATTTTTACGTAGATTAAAATAATTTAATAGCCGTGTTTGGTTGAGAATGGTTTGTTTTAATAATTAGCTTTGTTTGTTAATGTATGTGTGCACGCTTTAGTGCTTTTTACCTTTGAAAAGGCATTGGACATTCGGGACAATAAACATTTGTGGGTCTAATATTGTTTTACTGCCAATCGTGTCTAGAATAGTCTGCGGGTACAGTGTGGAATAACAATACCGATGTACAATGTAAGTTAACATTACATAGTTATTTTATCGAAAACAGTGAACGTAAATTCTAAACCGCAAGTCAACCGAACTAAAGAAAACAATGTAGTTATTTTAAAGATTAGGTATGTAATGTATATTTTATGTTCAGCCGATAAGGGTCGGTAATGATATTTACTAGTGGCTCTGGGAGCTGTAGACCTCGCGAGCATACTAAATATTCCAATATTCAACATCATCAATCAACATCATCAATGTCGTGTAAGGTGTTTTCTGAAAGTCTTTAAGTACACTTTTATTAATTTCTAATTTAAGGCTTATTATTATGCTGATGCTCTCATTCAGTGAAGGAAAACATCATGAAGATAATTATCAGTTAGTATTCTAACAGCGACGAAACGCTTGCAGCCTGTTACGTATTGAAAACTAACTATAATGCAAAATGTTGTGTGTGTGTGTGTGTGTGTGTGATGTGATGTTTTTTCTATTTAATTTTGTAAAATTTTGAGGAATGTAATGTGCAAGTGCATTTTCCGTTTTGTGATTTTTTTGATCTTTTTGATTTTTTTTGCATCATCTTGTGTAGAATGAGGTCCTTTGTGTTTCTCTCAAATTTGATTGAAAATCATCGATTGTTTGATGAGCTATCCTGTTCATCATGCTGAAGATCCTTATCAGATCTTCGCCAAACTTTTATGAGACCAACTTATAGTTACTACCTTTCAAATAAAAAAAGAATAATCGAAATCGGATCTCATTTGGTGGAGATATCCAGTATATCAAATAGCCCCCTCTTTGCCCTTTTTTTGGGGGAAGTACCCCTCCAATCAAAAATGCCCGACGACAAAAAAATTCTAATAAGTCATATAACCTGTGTACCAAGTTTCGTCCAGATCGGTTGAAAAATGCGACCTGTAGAGGAGAACAGACAGACAGACAGACAGACAGACATCCGGACAAACGCATTTTTGGCCAATGTGGAAGCTGAGACGCTTCGCTCGCTCGGTCAATAACTATTTCCCAAAATAAATATTTGTATGATGCACAGATAATTGTAAGATAGAACAATTGTACAATTTGTACATACTTTTCCATCTCAAATTATGAGATATAACAGTATTGCACATACGGTTTTATATCTCATAATCATCTGTGTTCTGTGAAATACAATATTTCACTGAACTTCTTAACTTTAAAGGGGCATTCCTCGAACCGCACCTAAATGAATCGCACCTAGGCGAAACGCACCCAAGTACCTCCTCGAACCGCACCTATTTGGGTGCGGTTCAAACAGTAGGTATAAATATTAAGTTTTACTTCCTCGAACCGCACCTATGACAATTTAGGGTCTAGTGATGGGGTAAGCAAGTATTATTCACATTTTAATGCATACTTAATTAACTTATTAAAGCGTTATCGACTAGTTAAATTAATGTTAATAACTCCCGCAGCAGCGCACGCGCTATGTAAGGGAAACGGTGACTCATAGCGAGCGTAGCGCACACCGGCTTAGTGTAGATTTGAATGCATTTGACGAGTCCATCCGATTACAGCCGAAAGCTCGCGAGCCTTGTTTACGTCGCATGAACGACACTCGTACCTAATTTGTTTAGTTTAAGTTTTACTGATCACCGGTCCTTACCCAATGGACTAATGTTTTCGTGTTTGTCAATGTGAAAATAATCAGTTGTGCTATAGTTACATGTGTTTAGTAACTAATTAAACATGGAACCCACGCCGTCGACATCAACTGCACCTGCCGAAAGATCATTTGATTATATCACAAGCAGAAAAAGAAAACAAAATATAGTTTTTGATAAGAGACTTTTTTTCGGCTGTAATCGGATGGACTCGTCAAATGCATTCAAATCTACACTAAGCCGGTGTGCGCTACGCTCGCTAAGAGTCACCGTTTCCCTTACATAGCGCGTGCGCTGCTGCGGGAGTTATTAACATTAATTTAACTAGTCGATAACGCTTTAATAAGTTAATTAAGTATGCATTAAAATGTGAATAATACTTGCTTACCCCATCACTAGACCCTAAATTGTCATAGGTGCGGTTCGAGGAAGTAAAACTTAACATTTATACCTACTGTTTGAACCGCACCCAAATAGGTGCGGTTCGAGGAAGTACTTGGGTGCGTTTCGCCTAGGTGCGATTCATTTAGGTGCGGTTCGAGGAATGCCCCACTTTAAAGTTATAAAGATTGTACAGGCAGCTAAAGACATTGACAAAATGAACAATATTAATATTCAAAACAGTTTTATCTCGAAGTTATTAATGTATAATATCGTTTACACTTCCTAAAGTACTCGGCTCAACTCTTTAGCTATTCTCGGGTAATTTACTTAGTAATCCCTAAAGTTTGAAGCAACAGTTTGCAAGGTAAGCGACTTGTAATCTTCATAACCGTGGCTCAAACAAACCTACACAAACAAGCACGAGTCGCAGAATACAAGATAGTAATGTACACCTTTAGAATGGTCACTTACTTCCCCCCTATCTTTGATGCAATTTTTGAACTAAATACCTTAGAAGAAATATTATTACAAGCTAATACTACAGTAGTCATATTAGTAGGTACCTAATAAAAGCTAACGGCTTAGAATTAATTTTAGCAGCAGCTAATACTACAGAATTACCAGTTATGCCACGGAAATAATATTAGTATAAGGGTCGCATCATATGAGACTAGGCCTCTCCGATCTGAGTGGTGCCTTTATAAAATGTACTCTGTGGTGGTGCCCTTGCGTTTATTGCCAACAAACCCATTTGATATGGTCGAGAGCCTTCAGCACTCACCAGTAGTCCGGTAACGCTGTCAGCAATCGTCAGACGATTACAACAACATTTTAGTCAGTTCGGAAAAAAAAATAAAAAAATAATAATATATATATGAGACTAGCGTAGAAGCGTGGCAGTCCAATTCAAAGTATGTCCAGCAGTGGGCGAATTTGAGCTGGGAATGATAATAAATAAATAAATAATAATAAATAAATAAATATTCACGGACACTTAACACAACGCCTTCTAGTCCCAAACTAAGCAAAGCTTGTACGATGGGAACTAGATGGCTGATAGAATACATACATTTTTTTTTTGTTGTAAATACATACTTATAATACAATATCTCCAATTAACTCGAACTCGATATAATATAACTCACTTAAAGCCGGTACACTCTACCATAATAGAAAATTGGACTGCAACGTGGCTTTCAAGCAATAAGCTTAATAAAGACAGAACAAGAAGCGGAGAACGGATTTGGAGGTGGTATAAAATACGAGACCCAAAAGGTGATAAGTTTGCAATATTTTACAGCTTTTTGGAGATAAGTCTATATTGACATCTTTGACGATGTTCATCCCAGATGTAAATAACGACTCATCTCTGAAGTCCATAGCGTTGGTAGATCAAAATAAAATTCTAGATAGGAAGATACCTAATGCAACTATAATGATTCTGTTTGTTTATTGTACGTTACAAAAAAGACTGAAGCGCTTAGTTAACGTACGAATAGAGCCGGTAGCTTATATAAAAATACTGCGGTTATCCGTATAATGGCTTTGAAAGCTTTTAGTATTTTCTGTGAGTAGAGTCGATACCAGAAACTATTTTAATAGGTTGGTTAGAAATTAACCTACTTACACACTATACCATCACTTACAGGAACTGAAAATGTACAGGTTTGAAATTAGATTATGGAAAAGATACGTTTATTCTGGTATCATAATTACATTCGAACTTTTTAGTGCATTTACTAAACAAAGCTGCTAATAAAATTCTATTTATTGGAAACCTATTTTCATCGTAATTGTTTTTATTCGAGACTTTATTCAGTTATTAATCACAATAACGGAGTCAGTAAACCTCGACGAACAATAGCAATAACCAATTTATAAATGGAAACGCGTATTGGGATTTTAGTCGTCTCAATTACCGATATCAATATACCGCGTGCAGACTATGCCCATGCCGCTGCCGGAATGATTGCCGCGATTAATTCCGGTATGATTGCCACAGCAACATCGCCTTTATTCTCACTAGGAGCTAGGGCATGAACTTGGCGATGTTGCTGTGGCAATAAGTCCGGAATTAATCGCGGCATTCATCCCGGCAGCGGCATGGGCATTGTGTGAAATGCGGTAAAGAATAAAGAAGATGTTGCTGTGGCAATAAGTCCGGAATTAATCGCGGCATTCATGCCGGCAGCGGCATGGGCATTGTGTGAAATGCGGTAAAGAATAAAGAAGATGTTGCTGTGGCAATAAGTCCGGAATTAATCGCGGCATTCATGCCGGCAGCGGCATGGCATAGTCTGCACGCGCTAATAGAACGAGCCATACAAGTACAGTAAGTAACTTCACCTACTTCTGGAAACAAAAGAGCATCATTATCATCATTTCATATCATTAAATTCATTTATTAGACGTTTGCTCAAACAAATTATCTTAAGGTTATCTTAAGAAATTGTTACTCAAGCATAGATTTTAGCAGATTTTCATACAAAAATGTCTGCTTACGTCTTGATCAGTGCTTTAGTAAATCAGAATACAGCCTAAAGGTCGATTCACACATATCAGTGAAGTCACAGTTCCGACACAGTACCGGCACAGTGCGAAATATTCTTTCAATACATTCTCTATGAACGCATCCCCACTTGTCAGTGTCAGTGCCGATACCGGCAATCACGGACGTATTCGTCGACGACGATATTTTTTGTCGGATCACAGACGCCGCGGCATCAAAAACAAAATGGAGGACGAGCGATTGATAGAATTGAATTTGGTTTTCACTGAAGCTCCGTGAACTGAGTACTGACTTGCGTGAATTGAATCACTGACGCAACACTGTAGCACTGATACCGAACTGAGCGAACACGTTGACGGAACTGTAGTTTCACTGATATGTGTGAATCGACCTTTAGTCACCCAAAATTGAATTACGCATCAATATGATAATGTCTCCGTATCGCGCCATCACGTAAATCCAACCAATGGCTTCAGACTATTAGCAGTTATCGAAATTGAGGTAATTACTAAACAAATTATAACATGACGCGGATTGCGATCTGAGATAAAGAGGCTGGGGTCGCGTTTTAGCGGAAGGACTGGGAGTTAGGAGAAAACGTACACTGACCTTTGAGTTCAGGATATCTTCTTCTGCTGCCCAGGGCGGCTGCACTGGGTTCCACGAACACGAGAAACTTCACAGCACAGTTTTTGTCCTTCACGACACCATATATTTGCGGTTAAAGCGGAGAAAATTACAGCGGGTTTTAAAAGCGATGCGTGCGCGGCGAGAGTTGCGTGGACTGTTTTATCTGCGATGACAGATGTCAAGCATTCGCTTGTCATGCGGTTCTTCCTTCCTTCGTCGATGGCGCTAGTGTGTACGTCTTAGGAAAGGAGGCGGAGAGGGGGGGGTAGGTATTTGATGTGAGTAGTAATCTCACTATGCTAAAGATGGCGTTACCATTTCCGCCCGCCCTTGATGGGTCACCATTAAAAAGCAACCGTAAAATGAGACTAGAAAACTAATATCTCACAGCGGATAAAGAGACTAGGTTAAAAACCCAATATCTCACAGCGTAAGCGGAGACTAGGACGAAGCCCAATATCTCATAACAAAATTATAAGCGAGTAATATAAATACTCATGAAACTCTATGACCCTAAGGCAGAGCAGAGCTCATAAGTGCGGATTGCGGATAAATTAATGAAACAGCGGTGTTACTAAATTGAAAAATTAGATGCTTACAAACTAAGTCTATATAAGTACTAAACTATTGACGCGGTATTGGGCATAAGCGAACGGTCGGACGAAGTAGACTTGTTCCACTCGCGGATCTGACTGTACAAGTACGAATTACTCCATCCTTGGAAGGATGTACTTTTTCTACAATCGCTAATGGCCAGGCTAAACTCGGTACATTATCTTCTATTACGACCACAACCACTCCTGGAGTGATAGGCGCGGAAGGCGTATTCCACTTCTGTCTAACCTGTAATCCATGTAGATATTCCAACCTCCATCGCTGCCAAAAAGACTGAACTAACTTGTCCAGTAGCGAATGCCTTTGAAGTAGGCTGAGATTTTCAGACCCAACTTCAGGCGCGGGAATTGAGCATAGCGGCGCAGTATGCAAAAAATGACTGGGCGTTAGAGCTGAAGGCTCTGCGGGATCAGAACTCAGTACTGTTAGCGGACGCGAATTAAGCAAACACTCAACTTGAGTGAGGACAGTACAGAGTTCCTCATAAGAAAGGATCTGCTGACCGATTACTCGGTACAGATGCGTTTTTACAACCTTAACCATGCTTTCCCAAGCTCCACCTTTATGCGGAGATTTTGGGGTTATAAAAGACCAACTAAAACGACTCTCAGCTATCTCAAGTTCCAGCTTTGGATGATATTCATCGTTTAAAAATTTATATAAATCGCGTAGATAAGCGGCGGCGCCTTTAAAATTAGTCGCGTTATCCGAATACATTACTTGTACAGGACCGCGACGCGCAAGAAAGCGCTTGAGCGCGGCTAAAAAGCTGGGAGTGCTGAGGTCGGTAGCAACTTCGATGTGCACAGCTCTCGTCGTTAGGCATGTAAATAGGCACAGGTAGGCCTTCTCGCTGTGCACTCCACGACGGCGAACCGGAGTGTATGCGATAGGACCGGCGTAATCGCATCCCGTATGCGTAAAAGCCTTGACTGTTTGGCGGGTGCGACATTCAGGTAAGTTTGCCATGAGCGGGTAAGTCGGACGCGGGTTCAGTCGAAAGCAAGTATTGCACATGTGGACTCGTTGTCTCACAATGTTGCGCGCGGATAGGATCCAGAACCTTTGTCGAAGAAGCGACATTAAAAGTTCAGGTCCAGCGTGTAGGTATTTCAAATGATAATAATCTATCAGCAAGTTGACGACGTGGTCACTGCGCGGCAAGATGACCGGGTGAATCTGCGCGTAATCCAAACCGGAGTTAACGAGACGACCGCCTACTCGAATCAGTCCGTTATCATCTATGAAAGGCCTCAACCTATTGAAAGTACGAGTACCTACTTTATTATTGCGTATGTTATCAAATTCTTCTGCAAAATATTTTTTCTGCAGGGCGAGTAGTAATTTATTTTCTGCGAGCTGAAGTTGATCAGCTGTTACTGCAATAGTAACGCGGCGGGATATTAATTTAGCGAACGTAAAAACGTATACGAGAATGCGCAGTAGTTTAGACCACGATGATAAGCGCAATGCTAGATCGTAGACTGCACATTCCGTCACAGGCGTACATACAGCATGAGACAAAACCTTTTGTTCCGGCATGTTCTCGATAGGCTGGCCATCGAGGTCTCGAAGAGGCCACTGGGAAGGGTCCAGTGTGGCCCAAGAAGGCCCATGCAACCACAGAGGGTGCGAGACTAACTTCTGTGGTGTAATACCACGAGACAGACAGTCGGCTGGGTTCTCGGTACCCGAGACATGGTAGAAGTGGTCGGCCGATATATTCTCAGTTGCCTGAACCACGCGATTAGCAACAAAGGCTTGCCACCTGTGAGGCGAACTTTTGACCCAGTAAAGGGCGACTTTAGAGTCGGTGAAAGCGTATGTTTTGATTGGGAAGCGATGAGCATAATTATTTAATACAATGCGCAAAAGCTTTGTGAGCAAAACAATCCCACAAAGTTCCAATCGAGCGATTGTGAGCGGTTTAGTTGGCGCGACTTTTGACTTAGCGCAAACTAAACGAATAGTGTTACCTTCGTCTGAACTGACGTGTAGGTACACTACGCCACCGTAAGCATGCTCGCTGGCGTCAGAGAAACCCAGCAGGGTTACAACGCAGTCAGCGCACACACCGAGATGACGCGGTATGCGTAGCTCGTTGAGAGTAGGTAGTGCAATACAGAACTGTCTCCACAAATTAATAATGTGGGGCGGGGGCGTATCATCCCAATCTAGATTTAAATGCCACAATTGTTTTATTAACAACTTAGCAAAAAGAACTGTGGGAGCTACAAAGCCCATAACATCCCACAGTCGGGCAATGGTAGATAAGATGGAGCGCTTTGTGCACTTCTCATCAGCGGGAGCAGCGATTTTATAGTAGAAGACGTCAGAATCTGTCGACCAATGCAAACCTAGAATTTTATGTTGCGTTGATTTATCAAACTCAACCTCAGTTGGAAGTTTGTGCGAAGCGGGAATATTATCTAAGACAGCGTGCGAATTACTATTCCACTTGACCAGGTCCCATTGTGCGCCTTTGAATAACTCGATCAGCTGTTTGGAAGCGACGACCCCCTTCTTCTCATTCTCCACAGAAAATACAACATCATCCATGTAAATAGAAGAAGAAGCGATTTCACTAGCGAGAGGGTATTTGGAGCCGTCATCCTCGATCAGCTGTCTGACCGTGCGCATTGCATGGTACACAGACGAAGCTAGACCAAAACAAACTCGTTTGAAGTTATAAAGCGTCAGTGGATCTTGCGGTTTGAACCTATACAATATACATTGATAGCGGCGGTCAATTTCGCGAACGGCAATCTGTAAAAATTGTTGGCGGCAATCTGCTGTCATAGCGACGGCAAAAAGGCGGAAATTCAAAAGAATCTGAAAGAGATCACCTTGCAAGTTAGGTCCGTGATGTAATATATTATTTAGCGAAATTCCGGTGCTAGTCTTACAGCTGGCGTCTAGAACAATGCGAAGACGTGTCGACGTCTTATCCTCACGAATGACTCCGTGGTGCGGGATTACATAGATGGGCAATGAGTCATCAGACATATTTGGAGGTGCGGGTGAAATATAATCTTTCTCCAAATATTCCTTGATCACGCCATCATAAGCGGTTCTCAAGCTAGGAGAAGCTTCTAGCTTTTTTTCGAGGCATAAATAACGCCTGCGCGCGGTTTCGTAGGATTTACCTAACGAGTATACATCCTCACTAAATGGTAGGCCAACAGTGTATCTACCACTTGTGGGATCGCGGGTTGTAGTACATTTATAAAAATGTTCACACTCATTGTCAGCGGGACGAAGAGTGGGCGGTGCGGAGGGAGGCTCTTCGAGCTCCCAAAATCTTTTAATAAGATTATCTAAACCATGCTCCTGCACTAGGCAGCATGTTAAAGCCTGGCGGGAAAATATTGTAGGTACGGAACCCATGACTATGTATCCCAATACCGTACGTAAGGCTTGCGGGGCCTGCGAGACGTCAGATGCTTGAGTCTCGTTAGGCAATAAAAGGTGGACGAACAATGGCGCGCCTATCAAAATATCTATTTTGTTCGGCGTTCCGTAAGATTCGTCTGCGAGCGGTAAGCGGTGCAAGTGTGATAGGACAGTCGTATCTATCACAGCACTAGGTAATAAATCAGTAATTTGATCTACTACCAACGGCGAAATATTAAATTTAATATTTTTATCAAAACGTGAATAAAATTCCAAATTAATTGAACTGGAGTGTATTGTCTTTTCAGACCCACCGAACCCTTTAATAATGGTACGTCCGATGTTATGAACCTGAATATTTAGCATCTCACACGCCTCTCTTGTTATAAAATGACTTTGCGATCCAGAATCTAACAATGCGCGCAATAAATGCTTGTTACCTGCACTATCGTATACTACGACTTGCGCGGTTGCAAGTAACACGGTACATTGCTCGTTTTGAATCGGCTTAGACAGCGAGGACTGCACTGAGGCGGCGATGGATGTCGCGCACAATGCGACGTCCGCGCGCTCAGAGCGCGGGCCGGTTTCGACCGCGGTGCACGGTGTGGCTGCGTTAGACGGCGGTGCAGCTACAGCGGCTTGGGGTGCGGGTTCGATTCCCGACATAAAGTGTAACAGACTGTGATGGCGAGATTTACAAGATCGGCAGTTCGTATCTGATTTACAGTACGAAACTCGATGTTTTGTGCTAAGACAATTTATACATGCGTTTCCCTCCTTGACGACTTTGAAACGTTCTTCGGGGGTTAGTTTATGGAAATCAGGACATTTAAACAAATGCTGATGCGTTACGTTTTGACACAAACATTTAGAAGCGGAATCAACGGTGTTAACATAAGCGTGATATTTCGGCGGTAATTTAGCATTAGTGCTTTCTTTCGAGCGTGTGTGATCGACCTTATTTGTAGGAACCTTCCTAGCGACGGGACCTGTAGAAACAGCGGCGGCCGACGTCGTGCGTTCAAAAACCTTTGCTCGATTTTTTATAAATAACTCAAGGTCATCAAATGTAGGTATAGTGGACCCTACACTTATCTCGAAAGCGCGGACAGTGCTTGAATCTAATTTCTTTAAAGCGATGTAAACTAGAATCAAATCACTTAATTTTTCTATCTTTAAATTATTCAGAGCGCGGACAGAGCTAATAAATTGCTCATTAAATAGGTCAAAGTTAGCGGCTGACGCAGTACCTAGCGGTTTGAAGTCGAACATCTGATTTAGATAAGCTGATGCTACCATGCGTTTATCTTCAAATTTATCAATTAGCGTTTGCAAGATTAGCTCATAATTCTCTGCGCATGGAGTAATGCCTGTACATAGGTTCTCAGCCTTACCTGACAACTTACCCATTAAATAATATAATTTTTCAGCATCGGTGAGAGTTGGATTATCATGGATAGTAGACTTAAAACAGGCATAAAATAGCGGCCATTTTCTAATGTCTCCTGCAAAACCAACCAAATCGATGGGAGGTAACCTAGGCTTAGCTTTACTGAGTGAAACCGGTACAACATTATCACTTGGTGATAACGGCGAGTATTGAACTTGCAATCTTTTGATGCGGCTATACAATTGTTCAAATGCGACCAGGCTTTTGTATTCTGGTTTTGCTGCGGGATTAACAACTAAAAGTCGCGAGTTGTAATCGTCTAACAACTTCATATAATCACTGCGCAAAGTGTCTATATTAGCACTTTGATCGAGAAATGTTTCTCGTGACCTAGCGGTAGTATGCGATGATGAATCGTAAATACTCTGAATGACTTCGAAGATAGCTTCTTTTTTAGCTTGTAATATTAACAGCTGCGAATCTGTGCTGTCGGTGTCGGAAAATGCATCCTCAACATTCTTCGACCTTGTAGTCATTTTAATTACCTACGTAACTTATTGCAATAACAAGATATTACGCGGCCGAATACAAAATCCTATGACAAGCTACAGAATATGCGGAACGTTAACCTAGTTAACTCGATCGGGTTATATCGTAATGACGAGATAGCGAGGCCCTCAGCTGATCGTACAATGAACCAAGAAACCGTAATGGCTACCTATTCCGACCGGCAACTTGCGGGTAGAAGCGAAAAAGACGTAAATAATCTTTTTATGATGAAATATTAGCGAATTATTTATGCAAATAATTTATCAATTTATATTAGTAAACACCATTTACAATATGAAAAACATCTAAATAGTATAGAATGTTGCGGGATTTAAATGATTTTGAGAGATAAAAATTACGACGCAATGTCGCATGCGGGACAAAATCACATGAAATACGCAATGTATTTCTTATGTACAGCGGGAAATACACTTATTAGATCAATAACTTAGATATTCTAATAAGGGCGGCGGTATAAGACCACAGGATGGCAATTCATCCGGCTCGAAGATTATGGGGTCGCGTTTTAGCGGAAGGACTGGGAGTTAGGAGAAAACGTACACTGACCTTTGAGTTCAGGATATCTTCTTCTGCTGCCCAGGGCGGCTGCACTGGGTTCCACGAACACGAGAAACTTCACAGCACAGTTTTTGTCCTTCACGACACCATATATTTGCGGTTAAAGCGGAGAAAATTACAGCGGGTTTTAAAAGCGATGCGTGCGCGGCGAGAGTTGCGTGGACTGTTTTATCTGCGATGACAGATGTCAAGCATTCGCTTGTCATGCGGTTCTTCCTTCCTTCGTCGATGGCGCTAGTGTGTACGTCTTAGGAAAGGAGGCGGAGAGGGGGGGGTAGGTATTTGATGTGAGTAGTAATCTCACTATGCTAAAGATGGCGTTACCAGAGGCCTAACTCCAAATTGTGCGGAAAATGTCGGACTGCAACCGTTTTAATTCAACATGTGATATAATTTTTATTTATGTCATCCAGTGACAGTTCCTCAAAAACCTTATTAATTTTGATTATCGAAGACTGACAAATCGAAGAGAAATCTCTCCTCCTTTTTTATGCCCTCTGTCCGCTATTTTGAAAGACAGTTTTGACAGTGTCATGTTCCAGTATATTATTATCATTAAAAAGTTTTTAGTCAAGTCAGTTTTTTTCTTTTATTAATGGCCTCTGTCTGTCATACTAATTCAGATATTTAGATAAGTGACTAAGTGACAGTAACATAAAAACATTTGAAACGTCAAAACAAATGTGCTGAGTCAACACTCATTCGATTGTTGTCGTTTGTGTCATCGTATACGAGTGAGCACCCTAGAATGCTCGATTACTAAAACAGACTAATTGGTGATTCACAGCCAAAACCAACGCGTTTAACATTTAATACCCGTTGATAAAGCGGATTACAGCAAGCCATCTGATATCGCTGGCAGTAGACAAGTGTTGATTGGCCGTAGGGATGCCTATCTTATATTACGTGCATAAAACAGTATGATAGACAGCCCTAAGTCTGATGTAGGGATGCCATAACATACGAGTATACATGGTGTTTCATAAATCATGTACCCGGAAAGGGCGCCATTGGTGTCAACAACATTTGCTTTACGACTTTACGGATTTATATGTTTTTCTTTCAAGTTACAACCAGCAATATAAACATTGACAACCCTAAAATTACTTAGATACTACGTAGGCAGGTGACTGTGGTTGTCAGTACTTTTGAAATAAATACCTGTGGAATTGTCTAACTAATGAAACCAGTATTTCATTTCTGTTTTGTAAGGATAATGACTTGACAGTTTGCAATCAAAACGTAGGTACCTACTTAGGTACGTATGTACTTGTATGAGCTAGAATAATTACGAACGCAAAATGAAAGGTTCGAAGCACAATATTGACACATTACCGTCTTTCTGTTTATGTTTATTTATGTTTCTCTAGTCAAAGTCAGGTAAATATGGTGGATAATAATTTCGTGAACTCCTACTCCAAGTTCAATTCAACATGATGCTGTAAATTTTCAATCTGCAATTCTGTTTTCAAAGCAAACGATCTGTAACACGAACTTTGATTAAACTTTATTGAACGATCTTCTAAACGAAGTAGATATGGGCATAAAACGTTTGTCTGACTGTCGGAAAGTCAGTAAGCTAGGCATTATGACTAAGTTCAAGGTGGTTATGACTGTATTGACTTAGGTACACGAAAAAAAGTAATTGCAGCCATTATAAAACGTTATTTTTTTTATTTTCTTATACTACGCATGAGCATTTTGAGCATAGCATTACTTACGGATTAGCATAAGTAACGGAACGTAGATACAACTCTTTTAGACTGCTTTTCCACCAAAGATTTTTTTTTACCTCGAACACCGCTCGTTCACCGCGCACATTTCAAGGTGGAAACATTCAGTAACTTTCTTAGGATGCCTAAGAAAGTTACTGAAATATTTGAAATATTAAACCTAAAGCAATAGACACATAAGCTCAAAATTATTTACACCGTGTTACATCTCTTTCGATCAAATTTAAAAAAATGGAACGTCCTACAAGTAATAGGAAAGGAGTTAAGCCCTCTAAGCATCTGGTTTATAAGATTATCACTAGAGAAGTCACAGGCGTAGCACTAGTAAAGACGTTCAAAGCGAGCACAAAGTATGACAGGGCATAAACCATATTCTATTTTACGTCGACGAGTTTCATGAAGCTTGCACTTGGGACTTTGAATTGTGGACATCAAAAGGAATTTATGCGGATTTAATCAATCATGATTCCACACGGTGTAATAACAGTTTCATACAAAATGCAAAACCAACGAGGCAAAAATTTATGATGCAGAAATTTTTTTCCCACTCGAAAGTGTTGGTTCCATAGCAAAAGAAAGTAAAAAAAAACCCTGAAGTTTTTGGGGAATCTCATTACACCAGATAAAACACCACAATAGTAAATATTATTATATTAGAAATTCTAGGACTTTGGGTTGTTCGAAGAAACAGAGAAACCAATGACACTCAGAAAGTTCAAATTAACTCTCAAAATTAGTTTTGAAGCGGCAACGGGGACTTAGCCAGTTTTATAGATCACAGAGTTAAAATTATAAATTATATTTGAATCAAATTTGGTCATGCAAGATAATTGTCGCCACGTGGATTAACCATTACCCAAATTAGATTCAATTCAATACATTAATTCTTTTTCTAGCGAGGACTAACAAAATTGCTCGAATACGAAGAATCTGTACCGATTCATAAAAACTCTTGGCAACAGTTTCTGATGCTGAATCTAGCGATTATGTCGTATATTTCAGATGCCAATCAAATTAAAACGCTTTCTAGACGAGATTTGCGCGGATGGTAAAATTAATTTTGCTAAGGTAAATCTCACTGTCGTTTGGTAATAATTCCTTAATGCCTGTTTTTGTATTTAAATTTCTCGACTAGCAATTTCATTAAATGGTATAAAGTCAAGAATTTGAAAACGAAATTTCGGTCCACTTGAATAAACAGAATCCATAGTCATAAAGATTTAGAGGCGCCTTTAAATATCGTGGTAGAAGTAATTCGCATTTAATAAAATCATATCCAGCTTTAACATTTTGATAGGAATCGGGTAGGTACGTGGGTGGTACCTAGTACCTACCTACTCGTACTTTGCAGGTTAAGAACATACCTCGTAATGTTTTATTTTATGTGTCTATAAATATTAATGTCAATACGTTCGCAGCTAACAAACTATCGTCCTTGTCTGTCCTGTAGATAAGGCTGAGAGGATAGTACAGCCTACGCCATCCAAATCATGTCCCACTACAGCGTCCCGTTCATAGGGGAATGGGTGTATAGTGACCCCTGACGCTGTATAAATCATCTTGATTAGAAGCAAAGGCCTGCTTATTATCAGTGTGTAACATAGGCATATCTCCAGATGAGACAGTATTAACGGATATGGACTGAGATGCTAGTTACGTCAGTATAGTCAATGTGTGTAAGAAAATATTTAAAGATTTAAAATAGTAAACTAAACACGTATGAACTATCATGATTTTACAAACTTTCGGTGAACCTGCATGCCGAGTATAATTTTGTATGGAGAATCATCAGTTTTGTAAACTACCCGCTAGGGGCGCTGCTCCGTCTCAAAAATATAGTTTACGTCAACTTTTTATTCAACTTCTTGGTTTGTGGCTTTTGTGGCTAGTTGTCACAATTCTGCCAGTGTCGAGTTCGCTGATGCTAGAGTCATAAACAAGAGGGGAGTGCGGATAAGAATATGGTCAGTGTACAAAGGGAGGTACAACGAAAATTTTGACAATTAGATTGATCTAAAACAACTTTTATTATAGTATAGCTACGTAAAATGTACTGCTGACGGTAAGTTAACTGACATCTGCGCTTTCAGAGGTGATATTGGATTTGTTGCCATCGGTGCTAACGAATTATTCTTGGCAAGTTTATTTGGACAGTAAAACTCGTTAATATTAACCTTTGTAAAGTTAACCAAGTTTAACTATCACTCATTGTCAATGATATTTAATTAATATTTGTTTACAAAGCATCTTCATTATCTCTTTGTATTTATTATTATTTATTACGACAGCAGTTCATTAATCACAGTCGAAATGGATACCAATCAACCCTTAATTTGATGGTAATAAACATACCGGTTGTAATTATACCATTCCCGAAACTTCGGGGGTTTAAAATAAATATTATTATGAACCAATTTTCTGTGGAACCAGATTCATCATCTTCCTACCTCGATGCTCGATGGGAATAAGCCATCTACCCCAACAAGCAGACCAAATATCTCTATGACAATTGTACTAGCCCCCGGTGGGCCAGATGGGATTTTTTATTCCCATCAGGCCCACCAGTGGGCCGGCCGGTGGGCTCGATGGGAATAAGCCCTTATTACAGGCACAGATCATAATTTATAATACTATCTACAGGTATTACAGACCCTTATCCCACACGAAGTGGAGTCGGTTTAACTTATCTTCGTCTTCTTTTGTATCGATTCATAGATAAAATACATAATACCTATTACCTCTGTACAATGAGAGCCGCGTTGGCCGAGTCGGATTGCACCTCGACTTTCGATCTGAAGGCCAGGTGGGTTCAAATCCCGGCCGTGCATCAATGGATTTTTCGTTTCGGAAAATTTATATGCGCATTAACACGAGCTTAACGGTGAAGGAAAACATCGTGAGGAAAACCTTGGCTTAGTCAGCTCCGCACGCGTCGACCTTGTCTTTCCCGTAGGTATGGCTGACTAGGCTGAGAAGGGGATGATCGTTGCTCACGTCCGTAGGAAACTGCTGCTGCACCTGTTCCTAGAACCTCACAGCACCACAATCGTTCAGCAACATTATATAATATTGTGAACGATTGTTTGAACGCCACACGAATAAATAAATAAATGTTCTTTAAAAAATTAAGTTTGAATGATCGTGTTCTTAGTATTAATGTACTGCTAAGTAGAATAACGCCATGGAAATCTGAATAAATTCTTCTTTATCCGTTGTCATCTCGGTGTTCCGTCCTTTCTCTACTCACATCTTCTTTCACACAGTCCCCACAATGTTAGCTCAAATTCTGCTGTTCAATACATTTTGTTTTTTACGCTAAATTGTTAGTGGTTCTTTAAGAAAACTTGTTCATTATTATTATTAAGGTACCCGCGGTAGTTTTGAGAAGTGGTTCACCCTGTATTCAAGCAAATGTTGGTATAATAGATAGATAATATAATAATACTATTTGGTAGCTACAAGCTTCATAATTAGGCATCAAAATTCAACATGGTACGAGTATCAAGACTTGTGGAATGTTTGATACCTACATAATACTCTGTTCTATAGTTAGGGTTGCCAACCATACTGCTAACAAAAGTATTATACTTTTTTTCGCTCCCTAATACTGTTTACTGTTGAATAAAAATAAAGTATGTTAGAATACTGTTTTTCGGAATTCACCCATATAACTCTAAGTATCTAGGTATAGAAGTGGTACCCGACCCACATTAGAGTCCTACGGCCATGTCGTCCACTATTGCCTCAAGCTTAAGTCCCTTTATTTTAGTAAGTAACCCTTACTTAATATTATAAATGCGAAAGTATATAATTATAATGAGTAGCTCTGTCTGTCTGTCTGTTTCGCTGTCACGCCAAAACTACAGAACCGATTTGAATAAAATTTGGTACACAGATAGTCTAGAGCCTGAGAAAGTACATACACTACTTTTTAATGCGAAAAAAGGGTTGTAAAGGGTTGGAAGCGGGGGGTGAAATTTGTATGGAAGTTACTACCAAACTTTTTTATGAGTACTAAACTTTTTCCAAAGAAAGTACACTGTGTCATCACTGATACAGACTGATCTATATGCAAAAGTAACTCTGTCTGTCTGTCTGTCGCGCTTTCAAAACTACTAAACCGATTTAAATGACTTTTGGTACACAGATAGTCTAGAGCCTGAGAAAGAACATAGGCTACTTTTTAATGCGAAAAAAGAGTTGGAAGGGTTTTAAAGGGGGGATGAAAGTTGTATGTAAGTATCGTCATTTTTAGAGTTAGAAGCTTGAAACTTATTTTTAAGCTGTTGATTCGATATAAAATCAAGGTTTGTAAAAGCTATGCTACACAAAGATACTATTCCACGCGGACGAAGTCGCGGGCACACCTAGTTTGAAATAAAAATAAAACATGAGTACGATAATCGCAAACCGTAAACCGAACCCTAAATGTTAGGTGGATAGGTACCCCTAGCTACTTAACCTAAATCCTGGATCCGCCACGTTTATTAGTTAGACGTACGTGAATACATTAAAATACTGTTTTCTTCATAGAAATACTGTTTATTTTCCTTCTTCGACCCTAAAATACTTTATTTATTTAAAAAAAGTTGGCAACCCTAATAGTGTAGGCATTTGTAAGTTTCAGCATCTTCATGGATTTGACACACCACAAGATGTTTGTTATTGGTTTACCCAATTGATTTATAAAAAGAGCAGATAATTGAGTGCAGTGCTGGTTCCTGAATGAACAAAAACCAAGTGTTATTAAAAAAAATCTGTCTTGTTATCAATTAATTTGTTTTCACAAAGAAAATTACTTTTTTTCTAGTATACGATATAGGTACAAAAAGTGTTATTGTATTATCAATCAACAAAGTTCTTTTTGTTTCATTTCAGATTTTGAGATCAAAAAAGCGATGTCTAAAATGAGTGCCCTAATTTGGCAAGGGACCGTGACGAGTGGATAGAAGAAGGGGGTTTGCCCAGCAGTGGGACAGATCAGGATAATGAAAAAAAATTATAAGATTTACACTGCGTCGCAAGTATCACAACGTGGTAACATTGCGCTGAATATCGTCTCGGCGCAGTGTAACTCGAAATGATAGCAAACTTCTTTAATTTTTCAGAGTAGGTCGTTGACTGGCAGGCAGAGTAATAAAACATAGATTGCCGCTTTTTATGAAAGTCAGATAAAAATTAGCAAAAACTTTTTTAATTCGTTTCCAATAACTCAAAAAGCTCTGCAGTCTGGCACATCGGAATCTTTAATAGAGACAGCAATGGAATTGGAATTGCGAATATATTCTGGGAATAGTAGACTAATATGGCGTAGAAGTGAAACTAACTCCCAGGCGACATATCATTAGCATGTTTTAACTATTAACTATACTATTGACAGGCGTCATGGCTCAGTCGGTAGTAGCTCTGCCTTCCGTGCTGTGGGTCGTGGGTTCGATCCCCACCGAGAACACACATTTGTGTGTTGTAAACATAGATGTTTGTTCTATGTCTGAGTGTTTCTATGTATTATAAGTATGTATTTACAACAAAAAATGTATGTATGTATTCTATTAGCCATCTAGTTCCCATAGCTATGCTTAGTTTGGGACTAGAAGGCGTTGTGTTATGTGTCCGTGAATATTTATTTATTTATTGATTAGAACTCAGAACTAAAGGTACTACCAATACTGGTTTGAGTCATATTTACAAACCAATCTTATTTTAATCAAAATCATCCCGTTGTTAGCCTCCAGTTTCACACACAGTTTCCAGTAGTTAAAGTTTAGATTTTAGAAAGTTGCTAGAACGATAAACGTGGAGGTGTAAATACAAACTTTGCTCCATACCCTACACGCACACAAAATACGATTTACCAGTGTATTTGAAACCTCTAACTACATTAATCTTTCCAACTTTCATAACTTATGGTGCACATAACATTTGGCATTCCGTACGCAGCTCGATCATGCCGGTTGAAAGCCAAAACTTTCCGGTTTAGTTTCGCTTCTATACGCCGCATTACCTATGGTCCCACCGAGATGAATTATTAGAATAATATGGTAATACCACTGCGTCATTAGGCTACACAGCAAATCGAATGTTCTAGAAATGAATGACCTCGAGGAATTATTGGAGTCATCTTTATTACTTAACCCCTAGTATAAGTTAGGGAGTTTTTAGTCCTAAAAACTCCGTCAACAGAGTTGGCCACTAACTCATACGAGCTTGCTTGCTTGCTTACCCCAGTACGCCTCAATTCCAGACAAAAGAAAATCTATTGTGTCTCGCGTGGATCTGCGTTTCTGCATACCATACTTTTATAGAGGGACAGCGTGATAGTGAAAGGAAAATTAGTAAAATCGTATATTGGAGATGTGTTTTTTTTTTCTTTATTTTCAATGTTGCCAGTGGCAACGTCTTCGACTGAACAAAGTCGGTGTTACACTGTTGTTGTAACAGACAGTTGGTATCACTATCAGTTTTTCACTTGTCCAAAATCGCGAATAAGCTCACAATTTACAATTCCATGTTTTTTCAAGAGAGCCCAAAGCTAAAAATAAACTTTTTCCTTCTCATGGGAAAAAGTTTCATTTTATGTTTCATATTCTGAATAGATGTTTTTTAAAAAATTACTAGGTACAAACATACGCCACACAGTGCTAACAAATGTTATCCGGTCGGGTTAGTCAAAAAAAGAGCCTGAAATTACATTAATTCCCGGCAGCAATTTTTTTGCTGCGTCCTTTAAGGAGGGTCACAGGTAGTCTAAATCTAAAATGGCGACAAAATTCCGTCGGTGCGTTAGCCGCCATCTTGAATTTAAGGGGGAATGGTTGTTGCTTAATATCTCGGTCATTTTCAACTTTTCAACAAAAATAATAAGGACTAAAGTTGTTGTAAATGTGAATCTCTACAATTCATTGATTGCAAGTTTTTTCGTACGATCGATATTTTTCGAGTTATACGCGAAAAAAGTGGTAAAGTATAATTATCAAATTATCTCGATTATTATTAACTTTATGACATTAATGTAGGATTTAGACTACCTGCGATCCCCCTTAAAGGTTGCAGCAAAAAAATTGCTACCGGGAATTAATGTAATTTGAAAACCTAACGTTACTGTTAGCACAGATTATATAATACTATACAAACCTATCTTCCCTGCGTAGTAGGTTAGATAGGTCACAAAGTACCTACCTATGCTGCCAATGACACAGATTAGCTAAGATCGAACGCGCCGAGCTACTCTTGGCTCGGGGTCCGAATAGTCCGAAGACCCAGTAGTCCGAGGACCGAATAGTCTGCGAAGGGTCGAGTAGTCCGAGGGTCAAGTCGTCCGGGTTCGTGATCTGTTAGTAACCTAACCCTGCTAGTAGTGGTTGTACTTACAAAGAAAGTAGGTACCTACAATTATTTTGACATTTCATTGTATCGTATCTACGTCTTTTACGAGATCATACAATGATTTACGATCTTTCGTAAGTAAAACGCCTCAGGGCTTATGATATTTCTCTACCTTTTACCAAAAACATGAGAAAAATATGTATTTGTTTCGAATGTACCCAACCATTTATTGTTATTTATATTTAAAAATCCAAAAACGACAGAAAAATAAATTCATTTAGAAATTTTAGAACATAGAATATAATTAGCTGTAGTTCAAAATCAATTATTAAGGCGAGGTTATCCAAGAAGTTTAGGACGAAGACATCTAGACGAGCACTGGGCGCGAGCGAGCGAGCAACGGGCTGAACGTATACATTTTGATAGTTTTCTTTCACAGAGATGAATAATAACTAAATTATAATAAAAAAAAAATTACAGTGCCCTAGTAAATAAAAAGCCCTATCTTTTGATATAACTTTGACATGATTTCAAGAAGAAACATCGTAGTATGAACTGTTTGAAATATCGATTTAGTGTCATCTTTACGATTTTTTTTATCGAGAAAATTATTATTATCCACGTTTTTATTTTTACAAAGCTCTAGGATATATGTTCAATTTTAACAAAATATTTTTTTTTCGTGCAACTTTTGCACTTCAGTAGAGATACAGTTGTTAAAAAACCTAAAAGTTTCGAATAACCCCGCCTTAATAAAAAAAAAACATAAGCGTCAACTTTGTAGTTGTAAGTAGTATTTGCAGATAAAGAGATTAGATGTTAGGGTTTTTTTAAATCGAATCAATCAAACAATCGTCACCAAGCTTGTCTAATGAATGCCGTAAAAGCTTTTCAAATGAAGTAAACAGGGAAGAATTGGATCAAAAATACAGACTAAATGAGTTCCCTTTTCAATTTGCATAAGCTGTTATCTGTTGCATGGTATTCTGAATTCTGCCAGTTTTCTAAGAGTTACGTAACCTGGGTCTGCAACAAAACGTTTGTCTTGCCGTTTTGAGTTACACTGCGGTTTCTTCGCAAGAGGCCGAGTGCAACTTCAAAGCGGCCGCGTAATGTAAATCGAGTGTTACAAGTGAATCTTTATTACATAATTTTTCGTAGTAGACGCCCAACTGTCCATTCAAAGGGAGGCTTAAAAATACAGTGTTCTTTAGAATAAACTTTGGTAATTCGAAAACCTTTGGTCGCGGTCGCGTGTAGAAAATGTTAAATTCTATTCATGCTGGCGTTTTATTCTAAGAATGGTTTGCTAACTTTATTCACCTTTTAATCCTTAAAACGCTATCATCATCATCATCATCATCAACCTATATCGGTCCACTGCTGGACGTAGGTCTCTCCCAAGACGCGCCACTGAGCCCGGTCTTCGGCTCTTCTCATCCAGTGTTTGCCAGCTACATGTTTCAGTTTTTAAAACGCTATAGATGTTTTAAAAAGCATTTTGCAGTTGCTTTTCGCACTTTTTGAATCCATTCTCATTTTGCGTCTTTATCTGAAACTCGCTTTACTAATACGGCACGCAGGCAAAGGTTGTAGAGGCAATTTCTCTACCTCAACCAGTTTACACATTTCTAAAAAATAAAAAATTGTGTGTGTTCTAGATATCATTCAAAATCGAACAATTAACTATCATGCCATTTTAAATTTAATACTACCAGGATAAAGTACATTTTACATTGCAAGCCGATGAAGTCACAAAGGTCAATAAACATACGAGTTACATTTTGACAAGACGCTACATACATAATTATTGTATTAATTTGTGTGTTATTTTTGACAGAGAATAAAATGAGGGCCCTTGTATTAGTAAGTAGGTATAAGTACGCCTGAAATACATATACGTAACATAGTACATTAGTTAGTTAAACAGTATAGCCAAAATTTCTTGGGCTTAAATTTCAAAACAATGCTCAAGTCTAATGAAATAAGATGAAAGCTAAATAAAATAGAAATTACAAGAATTTCAGAGTAATATCACAGAATATTAAGTAAAATTACGACAATGCCAATAACATTCTGTAAAACAACAGTTTAATAAAGGCTGAGTGTTCAAGATTATTTTAATACTTTACCTATTCATGGGCCTCAATAAATAAAGCACAAATCTTAGATAGATCACACTTTTTCACTGTCAATCAGCTTTGTAATGGTTGTAGGTTATATGTATAGTTCTGCTACTTGTATAATATACTAGCGACCCGCCCCGGCTTCGCACGGGTGCAATGCAATGATGATAATGATGTATTATAAAGATTTAGGCTGGAATACTCAAGTCATTCAAATTTGAGCACCACTTAAAATTGCTCTGCTCTGACATTACTCATTTGTAAGAGATGGCAATAATTTAAGCGGAACTTAAATTGAGCGGGGTTTGAGTAGCGTTTGAGTATTCGGCAATTATGATACCTACTCCGGTAAAATGTTTTATTAGATACCAATATAGAAACCACTTCGTTCGGCAACCTCTTTCAAAACTTTTACCGCTCGACCTGGATACTAAGAAAACGAAATTATCTTTTAGCTTCGTACCATAAAGCTTTTGAAATGGTAATATTATTTAGTGATCGATTATCAAAATAGTTTTTATTGCAACACTGTTATTAAAGTTTAAAACCCATTATCCTTCTATTTCGGGCATTTTTGTAAGTTCTATTTCGTCATAATAATGTTATTGGTCGAGAGAGCGAAGCGAGCCCGCGGCGTTCTATGTTTGTTTGAGCATTACTTTCAAACCGTTTATCTGATATGTACAGAATTTGGTAGATCAACAGTTAGTATTATCAATAATCACTGGTAAGATTATGAGATAAATCGGCAAAAGAGTTGTAAAGTTATAACAGTCTAAAAGAGAGTAAAAATATTAAGTGATACAAAAAAAAAATATGTCGAATGACATAATTTACCTAATCATACAAAACGTAATGACGATTCAAAGTGATCAGTGAGATTTTATTGAATAAAAGATTTTTGACTTTGACTTTGAATTATCAAAGGGTTAGACAGTATATAAAAACCAGTATAACATGACCTTCCTATAGCTACAGCATTACTCGTGCTTATAACTGCATGTGTTATGAATGTGGGTAGTTTATTAAGCCAATATATTTGCCCACTGGTTTGAAGTTATTCAGAATGTTGAGCCGATGATGTTAGTTATCGAATGACTTAACACGGAAATGATTTTAGATTTAGCAACACTACTATAGATGTATGGTTTCGTCCCACCCTACCCCCAGAAGTATGGCCAGGGTCCGAAGAGTAACGCCAAATGGCTTTGAGTATGAGATACCTTCTTTTTAACTGGAAAAATGTTACTGATACGTGAGAAAGTAATTTAAAAAAATAACCAATAGAAAAAATACCAAGAAGAAACGAAGCATTCCACTTTTGCGAACCAAGAACTTCCGCACCTACGCTATTCCACTTTAAACGGTTCGTAGGTTTGAAACCTAGATGATTCATAATAGCTGCTATTTCCCCGTAATCTTTATAAAATTATTTTGTCAACACTCAGATAATTATTTTGATTGAAACGAGTTACCTAATTTACCTTAGTTACAGCCTTAGCAAAACATACCTTTACTCCATACAATTAGAGTTTGATTTCCATTGTACATTTTATGTATTGTTCAGGAGTTCCACTTACCTGCAAATTAAAAATGTAATATAAATACATGCGTAGTGGTGTAATTTTTTTAGTATTCTATCGGCATGATGTAGTAATAAGCTTCGTTCTTTTATCCATCTATCCATGTTTCATTAAAATCAATTCTGCTTTTAGAATGTAAGCAAGTAGCGTGGGTTTTACACAGCGCGGTTAGACGACAACGCTCAGTGGTAGAGTCGTTACTGCGCAATGTAAACCTACAATAATTACAAATCTAATTGACAGATGATTCTTTTGTGATTGGAGGTGATTGGAAATAACAAACTGTCGTAACGTTCACATTCATAAGAGTTCAAAACGTGAGGTTGCAATGGCAAATCGTGATAGAAAGGTCGTGAGTTCGATTCCTGATGCGAGGCAAAGCTTTGCATTTCCTCTCAGTCTCTAAACCGTTTAGCACACCTGATGGTAAGTGTAGCTGCAGCCTAAGGTGAAGCACGCTTAGCCATAACCCACCTATTCACTCTTTCTTTGAAAATTCCTAGGTTATATCGATCAGGAAATACTGATGATCCCAGAGAGTTCCACTCCTTGGCAGTACATGTACGTACGTACATGTGTACGCGATGTATTTTAAAATTACCGAAAAATCTAAACTAGATACTCCGTTAAAGAAATATGGTATTTTTCGGACTCAATTTTGCTAATAAATAACTTGAATTGAGAATTGAAAATGTTGGAAGACTTTTAAACTCTATAGAATTTTAGAATGTTTCACTCCCTGTACCCTTTTACAAAACTCACCCCGTGTGCCTTGATCACGAATAAATGTGACAGTCGTAAACGTATCGTAACGCTAACGTATCCAAGATACACTGCGCGGTGACACTACAACGGTTGGCAGTCGAGCTGGCATTGACGCGCAATATACCTCGAATACGGTAACGCGGCGACTGTCAGATTTGTTCATGAATAGAGGTACTGGATTGATTTAAGGCCTTCAAACGACGCGGTGTAATGTAATATCCCAATTTGTTGGTACAGTACCTCTATCACGAACAAATCTGACAGTCGCCGCGTTAACGTATTCGAGTTATATTGCGCGTCAATGCCAGCTCGACTGCCAACCGTTGTAGTGTCACCGCGCAGTATATCTCGGATACGCTAGCGTTACGATACGTTTGCGATTATCACATTTATTCGCGATTAAGGCACCAGTTTGATTGATCATTCGAGATTCAAAAAATATTTGCCTACAAACCTAGAGCCCCGGCTAAACTGATGGAAAACCGATTAATCACGAACTGGTGTTTTGTTAAAGCAAATATTTAACATTAGCTCCTGACCGGGGCTTCGATTGCGTTTGTATTTGAATTAACTTAGTACACGTAGTACCTAAACTTCACTTATCGGTACATAAAGGGTGGATTTAAAAAAAAAACCATACAATTAGATAAAGGTACCTACCTAACGACTTATTTTGCAAACTGATACTAACCTATCTACGATCTTCATAGAACTCCACAGGTCAACCAACACTCCACCTGCTATCAAGATTTGATAATGTGAATACGAGTTAAATCTAAAGGGGTTAATCTATTAAAGATCCCGGTTCGGAGATCTGACACTGAGATCTGATCAGAGATGCTTTGGACAGGTAACTGATTCTATCAGTAACCGACCACTCGTTTCATAAAATCCATACGTAAGGTACTTAATATGTACTTAGCTACCTTACCTATATGTAGAGCTAATAAGTACTGTAGTCCACATAAAAAATCATTTATACTTACACATAAAATAAAATAAATGATAATACACTTATGCCTTCTGAACGCCAAACGTACGTTTAGTTTAGACGTAACGTCTTGTAATAAAACTTAGAAACTTAGCAAAATAAAAAGCAGACGAGTTTTAAAATGGGTATGGCCATTCGAACTAAATCGTGAACTATAGGGTCCTACGCTGACTTCCGCTGATGACGGAATCACTCATTCCGGATGACGTCAAAATGACGTCGAAAACCCAATTCGCCAGTAAGTGAAACTAGTGAGCAAAAGGCCACTGAACATGGACATTGGATGGTGTTTGAACGTTAACCTTTCAGGACCTTACTGAGCTTTTTCAAGCTGTATCGTTATTATTCTGTCATTAGGATTTTTCCCTCAAATTAAGGACCAGATGACGGACGTTTATTACATTTTCCTGCTCGGAGTTTTTTGTTGAATTTCTTTTTTTTTATGTTTCCCGGTCACTTGTAATTTTATGATCCCGTAAGAAAACACGCTGTGTTGGCGGAAACTTGTAATTATTAAAACTCAAGGATGTCACTCATAATGTCTTTATTCGCGACGCTGACAAGCGTCAACCATAGAAGATAATATAAATTCACTTAACTTATTTATGAAAAATCGCCATCAACAATGTTGTTTGCTAAAACATTCCACAAGGTTCACCAGAAATATAATTTCGATTCAAACAAGTTTACAAGCAAAAACTGAATTTTAGTGTTTTTAACGTATTTTCTACTTCTCATAATCTCATTGGTACTTGTTAACAATTTTAAAAAGAAAACAAAAGCTGAAAACGTCACTTTACTGTAACAATTATGCTTTGAAAAGGAGATTTCTATCAAAACGGCAACTGGTTTGAACTTTCCTCCAACAATGTTGGACCGCAGACCGCAGTATGCGATCTCAAGCCCCCCCAGGTGCAAATTGATAACGTTAAACCTCAAATTATAAACATTTAACTAATCTTCCATCGCCATCTAAAAAAGAAAAAGCTATTAATTTGCTGCCCGCGAGAAAAGTAACACTAAATACGATTGTGGAAGGTAAATCAAAATTCGAAAGATTTCGCACAAAAGGCATTCTCTTTGATGTGAAAACGGGAAAAGTTTAATTTTGTTTAGGTAAGAATAATTCGTGAATTCCATTTATTTAGGCGAAATCCTTTCATCGCGGTTTCGATAGGTTAGTTAGTACCTTCTACCTACTTATACTGCTTTTACTTTGCAATACTTTGCTACACTTTGCAATACTTTATCACACGGCAACGTTTCAATGACAGAATAATTTTGGATTGAAAACTTCTTTGGCACCGTTGTGATGACAGATGAGCTACTAGTTACTATTACACTTACATTTTGCTTGACAGATTATCTAAAAGTTAGTACAAGCTTCCCGAGGTGCTTCTAGTGACACAGATTCAAGTATAGTCACAATTGACTACCTGTAGAATGTTTATTTTTACTTACAAGACTTTATACTTACCTACCTACTTACTGAATTGCATATCGTACGTTTACCTACCTACCTGATGAAATTTTACATTCGTCTCATTATCTTGAATCCAAAATATTTGAAGGGTTCACTCCTACCACGTGTGAATTGCACACATGTTTTTTTATTATTGTCGGGATGTTCTGTTTTGTCCATTCAAAGAATTTCCACGTTGATTGGACAACAATGGTTGCTAGTCTGGTCATATCGAGAGGTTACCGAGACCGCTAACCATGACACTACTAATTAGCCTAAACATTTCTCTTGAACTGACCTACTGATCATTTGTTCAAAATTACCTAACACCGTGCCGTGCCACCGAAGCCGTGGTCGCCCGGGATGAAGCCAACTAAGTTAAGCAAAAAATAGTGACTTGCTGACGTTTCAGAGAAAATATATTGGGAGAAATTCTCCCAATTGTCACTTTTGATTTTAATATTTTTGTTACTGACGTTACGGAAAAAATCAATTGGAAGCTGTTGAGTACAGTCAGGTAAACAATTTTCAAGCAAAATATGATATAGCTATTTAAATTACTTTGCGAGCGTGTGGTGACATTAAGGTTGAGCTATAGAGCATAAAATGTTCGGTATTACAAACTATCACCTACTGCTCAACTGTTCAACCAGTTGAGAAATCTAGTTGAGCAGTGGGCAAGAAGCGGCTATAATAGCGTTTAGGCTATAATCTTTAATTTTTTCAATTACGATGTTCGTTTGGCGTCTTCAACAGAACTCCCGAGTAATGACCATAAATTAAAAAATTGCTATCGAGCAAAGGGCAACGAATTCCTTTCCTTACCTATGTCACAGATTATATAATACTATATGTAAAGCGGTTTTATACTGACGATAATAATAAAGTGGTTTTTTTATGATGAGCGTTTTGCTGCCAGCACACCTGGTGGTAAGTGTAGCTGCAGTTTAAGGTGAAGCACGCTTAGCCATAATCCACCTATTCACGCTTTTCTGAAAATTCTCAGGTTATATCGATCAGGAAATACTGATGATGGCAGAGAGTTCCACTCCTTGGTAGTTAATTAACATCCTAAATTAAAAAAAACATTTACACCTGCATTTTGTGACTGCTTCTGTTTTCTTTTTCTTCAACCAACATTGTTAAGTAAATAAAAGCTAAATATATCGTTTCTTTATATTAGACTGAAAAACAAACTTTTTGTATACAAAGTACGTACCAGCCATGGTAAACTCTATTCTTGTACAATAAGAATAAATTTTCTTTAGCAAGAACGTTTCGTCTCGGCGTGGTCATGTTTATCTGAAGAGATTACTCTAGTCTACTTACGCAAGTTGTAAACTAGAAAGATAACTATGTACACTCGAGAGCAAAAATTCCGGGTTATCTATTAAAACTTATTTATCTTAGAGACCATAGATCATATCCACACGGTGAAGCAGTTGATGGAGAAGTGTCACGAGTATAATCGGCCCCTTGTAATGGCCTTCGTCGATTACGAGAAGGCCTTCGACAGTGTCGAACATTGGGCCGTATTCCATGCTCTCCATCGCTGTCACATCGACTCTCGTTATGTGGATGTTCTCCGGGAGCTATACACTTCGACCACTCTACAAGTGCGAATCCATGCCTTAACAGATCCTGTTCCTATCCAGCGAGGTGTGAGACAGGGAGACACCATTTCTCCCAAGTTATTTACGGCTGTTCTTGAAGACATTATGAAAACGCTAGACTGGGAAGAATACGGAATAAAGATCAATGGTGTCAACTTATCCCATCTTAGATTCGCAGACGACCTTGTATTATTTGCCGAAAATTTTGCTGATCTCCAGACAATGTTACAACACCTCTATGATGCCTCTTTAAGTGTGGGCCTTAGGATGAATATGTCCAAGACGAAGGTTATGTCGAGTCTCTCCGGTGTCACAAATCCTATAGTAACAGTGGGAAATGAGACCGAAGAAATGAAATGAGACCACCAAATTGTTTTACAATTTGGTGGGTTCGATTCCCGGTTCAGACAGGCGATTATTAAATAAAATATAAAATTCTTTGAATGCACTTTAAATTGTTTTTAAAATCAAAATAAAGTCTTCTTTCATCTACATCTACATTATTTAAGATACTTTCCCTCCATGTTGCATGGCCGTGGGACACCCTGTGTAAGGTAACTACTCTCCAAATTTCCTACCCCTAGGACCTATAAGTTTAGGGTGTGCGTTGATTGTCAGTCAGCTTCAAAAGAGTTTTATATATTAGAAGATTAAACTCTATCTACATAAGGTAGCATTCGTTTCCAAGACGTTCAAATTTTTATAGATGACCTGGAATTTTTGCTCACGACTGTACCTAGTATCTAAAAATATCTTTTATCAACAATTAAATATTTCATCAAACTAATCTGGAATTGGACTGACACAGTTGCCCAATCGCTCCGGTTTTTATTATTTTTCGTTCACAAAACACAACAAAAAGATAAAATTGAATTGGTTCGCGCGTAGATAAAATATCACTTTAATGCGTAGTATGAGGTATGAGTAAGGTAATTTTTTGTTTGAACGCGATTTCACTTCAACGGGCTTACGAATGGTCATTGTAGACAGACAAGCCTGTACCTGGAATACAATTGTAATGGAAATGGAGTTTTATGGCTAGCGTCCACAGGCCCACATCGCACGCATCGGACGCATCGCACGCAACGGATATTAGTTTGCCTTGTATAAAAACTCGTCCGTACGGTGCGGATCAGTGGACGCAGTTGTATGAGTTTTTACAAGGCAAACTAAAATCCGTTGCGTGCGATGCGGGCCTGTGGACGCTAGCCATTACAACTTCGATCGTCATTTTTATAACCTCAGTATTACCACAGAAGTAATATTACAAGTACAAGTATCATTACCCAAATCATTTGAAACGTAAATACGATACTTAGTTGTTTATTGGCTGGTTTTAACTAATGTTGTAAAAAATGGCAACCAAGTTTTTGATTTCCATTAGGTACCTACTCTTGGCAGTAAGGCGACTGAACTGTACCTCAAAAAAATATCCCCACTGGTAGGGATTTCTTGGTGGAGATTTCTGGAATATATCAAAATAACACAGTAATAGTGAACTATCGTAAGAAGCAAATACAACCACCTCACCCTCACGCTGATCAAATCAACTTTCCACATTTTTCTCATGAAACAATTCGACTCTAAACCCTACAGCAGTAAAGTGCATTTTCCGTCGCAAGCTTAATTTGGAGTAGCTCACAAAATGTGACAAATACATTGCTGTGTCGCGAAGGAGGGTTATTGCATCACCGGTTTCAGCACGGTATGTGAACACAAACAAGAGATAATAAACTTGAGACAGCTGAAGCGCAGCTAATGAAGAAGTAGCTCATACACTACATGCACTTAACATTACTTGAGTGGTACCTAATATGTAATATCAAGTCCGCATACTTGCTTAGTGTGTTTGTTTTACGTATACTACAAAGTTCACGTAAACTATATTTTTGTAGACAATAAGCAGCGCCTCTGTTTACAAAACTAATTCTCCATGCAAAATTATAGTTTACGTAACTTTGTAACTATGCGGAGACATTTAATTGGTGTTTACTTTTTTTAAGTTGATATTGTATCGAACATAACACTGCTCGTTTTCCGAATAAAAAAAAAATCTCGTGATCCATGCGTGGTCCTATTTGTCCCATTGATTGAGAGACCATGAATAATTCATGCTTTTACAAGTGACTGACCTAGCTGTTAAGAAATAAAAACTGATCTAGCTGTTCAGTACAATTTGTTTAGGAAGTTTGTTTGAAAAATATATAACGTTCAAACATTGGACTCTGGACGTTGAAGATTACTTTGTTTGGATGGAAAAGGTCGAGAAAGACGATTTCAGAGAAACGTGCGCGTGGGTGTTTTAATTGGTATTTCTGTTTGTAACTTTGCTTATTTATTTTTAGTTAGCTATTTGAGACTGTGCACCGAGTACGAGTTGCACAAAGGGCCATGGAGCGAGCCATGCTCGGCATAACACTCTTAGATCGAGTTCGCAACACCAAAATACGTCGCCGTACGAAAGTATACGACGTCGGTGATAGGGCGGTAAACCTAAAGTGGAGTTGGGCAGGACACCTGGCTAGACGTGGTGATGGCCGGTGGAGTAAAGCTTTGACGGAATGGTGGCCGAAATCAGGCCGAAAGAATCTGGGCCGTCCGAAAGCGCGATGGGTCGATGATATCGTAAAGGTCGCAGGAAACACCTGGTTGCGGCAAGCACAAGACAGAGAAGACTGGCATAACATGAAGGAGGCCTATACCCAGCAGTGGGTGATACCGGGCTGAGATGATGATGATGATGATGATGATTTGTAATACGAAATATTAACTATCTCATGAGCAGTATTCTGTTACTTTTTTGCATATAAAAGTTATAATACTAGGACAGATTTTTTTTTTTTGATACTTTACAATTATTTTTTGTGGGTGAAACAAATCACTTTTTTTCCTCACATAAAAAATACTTGTCGGAATCGACCAGTTCAAAATAAACGATAAATCTATTAACTCATTTATAGATTATTATAAATTTATTATAAATCTATTTATTATATTTATTATACACCTGATTGCAGCACGTACAAGACAGAGGAGGCTGGCATAACATGAAGGAGGCCTATACCCAGCAGTGGGTGATACTGGGCTGAGATGATGATGATGATAAATCTATGACGAATGGACTGGAACCATTTTTCTGACTTATGTCATTGCAAACACTACTCTGTCGTCGTTCCATTAAGTGGCGGTACTTTGTCGTCGTTCCATTAAGTGGGGGCCCGTTTTACGCGGCATCATTTACTGTGCCAACACTTAAATGAAAATAAACACAGCACAGCACCCACGAGCTAAATCAACTGTATAATCGGATCAAGTATTCTTAGCACTAGTTTCTGGGCCTCTACTGTGAATAATGATTACCGAAGATTCGGTTGTGCTACACTGCGCAGTAACGCTGTGACTTCGAAAGAGCCTAGACCATCGGTCGAGGCGACCGCGCAGTGTAACACAAACGTCACTACCGAATCTTCGGAAATCAATATTCACAGTAGAGGCCCTGACTCGAACTTCTAGCAAGTAAGTTTAGTCTTGTCTTGATCAAAAAGAGTTTAAGTCACATTTTGAACAGATACATAGGTATAATGTATATCGCATGAATCAAAAAGGTGTCAAGTCACACTTTAGCAGGTAGGTTCATTGCATGTATGTAAATTTAGTTGGATCAAAAAGGTGTCAAGTCACACTTTAGCAGGTAGGTTCATTGCATGTATGTAAATTTAGTTGGATCAAAAAGGTTATAAGTCACACTTTAGCAGGTAGGTTCATTGCATGTATGTAAATTTAGTTGGATCAAAAAGGTTATAAGTCACACTTTAGCAGGTAGGTTCATTGCATGTATGTAAATTTAGTTGGATCTAAAAGGTGTCAAGTCACACTTTAGCAGGTAGGTTCATTGCATGTATGTAAATTTAGTTGGATCAAAAAGGTTATAAGTCACACTTTAGCAGGTAGGTTCATTGCATGTATGTAAATTTAGTTGGATCAAAAAGGTTATAAGTCACACTTTAGCAGGTAGGTTCATTGCATGTATGTAAATTTAGTTGGATCAAAAAGGTTATAAGTCACACTTTAGCAGGTAGGTTCATTGCATGTGTGTAAATTTAGTTGGATCAAAAAGGTTATAAGTCACACTTTAGCAGGTAGGTTCATTGCATGTATGTAAATTTAGTTGGATCAAAAAGGTTATAAGTCACACTTTAGCAGGTAGGTTCATTGCATGTATGTAAATTTAGTTGGATCAAAAAGGTTATAAGTCACACTTTAGCAGGTAGGTTCATTGCATGTGTGTAAATTTAGTTGGATCAAAAAGGTTATAAGTCACACTTTAGCAGGTAGGTTCATTGCATGTATGTAAATTTAGTTGGATCAAAAAGGTTATAAGTCACACTTTAGCAGGTAGGTTCATTGCATGTATGTAAATTTAGTTGGATCAAAAAGGTTATAAGTCACACTTTAGCAGGTAGGTTCATTGCATGTGTGTAAATTTAGTTGGATCAAAAAGGTTATAAGTCACACTTTAGCAGGTAGGTTCATTGCATGTATGTAAATTTAGTTGGATCAAAAAGGTTATAAGTCACACTTTAGCAGGTAGGTTCATTGCATGTGTGTAAATTTAGTTGGATCAAAAAGGTTATAAGTCACACTTTAGCAGGTAGGTTCATTGCATGTATGTAAATTTAGTTGGATCAAAAAGGTTATAAGTCACACTTTTGCAGGTAGGTTCATTGCATGTATGTAAATTTAGTTGGATCAAAAAGGTTATAAGTCACACTTTAGCAGGTAGGTTCATTGCATGTATGTAAATTTAGTTGGATCAAAAAGGTTATAAGTCACACTTTAGCAGGTACCTTTACCTTAGTTTATTGTATTGTCATTTGTTAATCTATTTAAATCTAAAAGGTTTCAAGCCACACTTTAGCTGGAAAGTTTATTGCATTTGATCGCATGTATCTATTTGAATCAAAAAGGGTTTAAGTCACACTTTGCTTATTACTGTCCATTGACTATGTAATACTTTATTCACAAAAAAAATAACAACTAATATAGCATATTTACAATATTTACAAAATAACATGAAACAGTTGAGATATCTGCCGATTTATAGATAGCTCAACTGGTCCAAATCAGTAAAATTGTATGTATGTAATAATGTACCTTATTATGAACTGTATCGACCTGTATTTAGGTCAAAATTAGCTTACAATTGTCAACCACATACAGTGTATCGTGTACACACAGAGAGCTAACTACTTTTGTAACGATATGTAAGATGGTGCTACGGGTGTCGCACAATCAGTCGCTAGAAACGTCCACATTGCATTCAAGCTTTTGACCTATAAATCCACAATGGAGTCACATTGTTCGTACATTACTTTTTCAACTGGGAAACTTACCCTGGAGCTCAGTGCGTGTAGCTATTGTCTTTCTGGCACGACACTCAAGCGTAAATCGTAGCGTAAGCGTATGTTCGTCTTTTCTTGTTTTATTTTAGTATAATTATGTAATTTTACTGTGGTGGCATTTAGCTGATCAGACAAAGATCTTTTTACAATGAAACTTTTTTGTTTTATTCTTTAAAAAAATTGTCGTACATTGTAAGAACAAGCCAAAGTCATAAATAGAACAAAACTGATAACCTGTAAATGATTTTTGAATTGGCGATGTTTAAAAAACACACCACAACTTCCGTTACATTTATTGTGATAACGTTTACAACATTGATAAAAAATCTCATAAGTACCTACAAAAACAAAATACAATAAGAAATCTATAGTTATCATCATAATTCTGCCTTGATTAAATTAGATTGTATCGCAAACCGTGCTCATTAAATTCTTCACAATAAGATCTTTATATACAGGTTGTAAATTGTAAAAACCTTCTCATAATTGAACATTCAGTTCCAAGGACAAAAGAAACGGGAATAAGGTCTCAAGAACATAAAAAAAGTATTAAACACTTGAATAATTTATAAGGTACCTTGTTTCAGAAGGAAGAGATAAAGAAGTACATTGTCGCTTTCAAATAATTCTGTTTTTCTAAAAACGTGTAGCCGTAATTTACTAAGATAATAATGTGTATTATAATTATCTATAAAGTCTCATCCAGTTAACTGAATAAATACATCATTATTGATTAAATAGCGCTAACTTAAGTAAATTAATAAGTATTATGGAAAATTATTCATTGATCGCGAGGTCGTAGCATGATATCATAATAGAGATATTCGTAAATGTCAAATGGACAAATTTGTATCACATCGCGCAGAAACAATAATTCTATTGACGCATGCACTGTGTAGTTTATCTCAAATATTTACATCAGCTTTACCTTCGCTTCACAATGCTGCAAGTGCTGGTTTTCACCCGCACGGAAAGATTGATAGACATTTTAGTCTAGATAGATAATTATGCGTTCAAGTAGGTACCTAAGTAATGACTAAGGCATTCGAATTGAATACTCTACCTTTCTAGTAGCTCGCACAATCTGAGCGGACTGGAAAGCTTTCGAGAAAGCCTCTTCAATTTGTCATAACGACGACGGCAATTTGACTTGCCTTTTAGACGGCCACTCGTTACTCTTTAGTAAACTAGATCTGAGTACAACTGATAGCGCTACCGAGCTTGCACTGAACCAGTTTTAGCTAAAAATCCATAGTAAAAATCCACGCGAATTCCACAGCCATAAAGCAATAAAAATTCTTCGTTGAAAAATGAAATAAGTCGTGCCAATGGTACTTAAAAGTTCTATGATGTTTTATGACAAAAACTAGAACGTAACAAGAATTTCATTGTTCTTTGTGTCTCGTCTGGTCACTTGATGCTGGGGTATTATTTTCGCTACTCGTACTAACTTTTCATCTCGAGCACTTACCTAATCTTTGGCAAAGAGAACACAGTAATGTTTATGAGCAAACTACCTACAAGTGGTATAGTTATTTATTGCTGTTTTCTGTGTCGCATCTGGTCAATTTGAAGTTGTGATATTAGCTTTGTTGGATATTGTAACTTTTCTTTTTGGTATCATCGATGTTTATATCGTAGATCTGTTTTATTCTATGTATTTTATTTACCCATCTATTTTTATCAATATCTAATTTGTATGATTTTCTTAGGTAGGTCCTAGGATCAGGAGACATCTACTTCTTGTAATTTAAGACAAAAAATATTAATTTAATAACATGCCTCTAAAAGGGAATAAAGGCAAATAAACCATGGTTTTCTTTTGTTTTTGTTGTATAAATTGGTCATCATATAGATAAAGGTTCACAGCTAGAACAGAATAGGAATCAATCATTTATTGAATAACATTGTCGCACGCGAACTTCATAAATAAGTCCCTTAAATTGTGACTCGCTTGCGAATCGACATTTTCACACCAAAATATAGACGCTAGCGAATTTCATGCAAGCAAAATATATTTTATTATGTACCAATCATATCGGCAGATGCCTGCGAATTTGAGCACGTGGGTTACTTTGTCAGGAAATTATGGTTACTTTCGGTTTAGAACTAGAAAAACCCAGATTTGAGAAATAATGTACAAAACTAAATCATACGATGTACATGACACACACAACTATCGACCAATTAAAATGTGTGTTATAATATATTTATTTTGGTCATTTACTTAATTCGTAAACGGCTCAGTCCAATCGTGGTCACAGCTAAAAGTAGCATAAAAGCAAAGGGGTGTTAAACGCCACTGTGGAAACCACTTCAGCCAAACCGATTCCAGCGATAAAACGTTCAGAATTTGTAACGTAGACATTGCAGAGTCAATCGTAGATCTCACTATACTTGCACCACAGACGGTCACAAGTGGTCATTGCTTTCAAGTCGTCAGGAATCGACTCCGCGTCGCCATTAAACCTTTGACACGTGACGCGTCGTGCTAGTGGGCGAGGCGCTTGATCCAAAGATTTAATAGAGGCACAATTCTTTGCGGTAATCTAAACGTGACTCAACATCATACTGACATAACATTTTTGTAACAAAGCAAGCTAGTATGAGTGTTGCCAACTGTAATGACGGAGTTTTTATTCCGCATTAAGGCTTCCGAGAGCCGGGACCGACAATTTAGCTCTCCGAAGCACGGGAGCGATCAGATTTAAATGCCACTATTTGTTAGTTAGGATTAAGCTGAAAATTAAATTAAATTTTACCGGAGATTTAGTTTAGCCACGCCTATGCGTTAAGGGCCGTAAGATCAAAAGCAGTTTAAACTATGGGTTTCGTTAACTACGATTACATTTGATCGATGGATTAATCTACTGTCAAGTCGCGTGTCAAAGTGCCACCCATGGTCGATTAACTACCATTGATCTTATGAAATAATCGGAGACTAGAGGTTAAACTCTATCTCGTAGTTTAAACCACTATTGATCTTACGGCCCTAAGTGATCTACGTACAAACTCAGCGAACTTAGCACACATATCAATCATTGTTATCCACTAAGGTGGAAAAAAATCCCGGTCACCGAGTATTTTTGCATTACGGTCGACCATCAATCTAAATTGTGACTGAAACGTAGGCTCAATACCAACATTTTAATCTAATGTGGACCTTTTGTGATCAGAATTTACCAAATGGGATGATCTCTTCATGAATATAGACTACCACTGGGCATATAAAGGAATTCTTCCAGAATAGCTGATGATAGATGGAAGACAATTTCGCAAATATTTCTTTGTCGTTTTTTTCTTGTATAAAAATATGTTAGGTAGTCAAGTCATACCTTATTTATTCAGTAAATCACAGAGATTATTTAGATTCGTCTTATTAGTAAATGTGCTCAGTGAGGCCATGCATGGGTTACCAGTGTTACCACTTAACATCAGTCGTCTCGATCGTAAGCTCTGAACTGATTTCGCTGCCCACCATAATGTCAATCGATGTGGCTACAGATATACGAAAACAAAAAGCTTTTGACGGTAAAAACGCGCTGAAACGCGCTAATGTCACTATTTAGTCACGAAAACCTATAAATTTAGAATGAAAACAGTTCAGAAAACCTGCCAGGCGGTTTTTGTGAGCCAACGATTGCACCGCAGATGGGCCATAGGCTTGTTTCATCATTTCGTTATAAAAAAAAATACCGTAGGCAAGGAAATACTTAATTTGATACTACTGATAAAATACTCTATCAATGAAACTAAGTACATTGATAGTAAAGTATCAAATTGTTTCAACGCTTTGTGAAATTATGAGATAAATTGTTCTAGACACAGTCGCTTGCGTGTTCCTAATTGAGATTGATCAATCCCAGCCTTTGCCACATGTTATTGATGAGAGCTCTAATTGTCTAGTTGTGGTATGGTATACCAGTGTACCTAACCTACCCATCATGAACTTGAAGCCAGAGACAATACTCGTTTATTAGCAACAACATAACACATGCTATTAAAAGTATGATACAAAAAGGAACAAAGAGATGAATCTATACTAAACAAATCTACTATACAAGTTTTACATTCACCTACATTATTTTTTAAGTAACATTGTCTTTGGCATGCAGTGGTAAATATAAAAGTAAAGCTTGCCTTTGGCAACTCTAATAGATTACATGTTCAAAAGCTACTCAGCCGATATCTTTTTGGATATCTATCTGCATAAGTACTTCTCAACCCAAACAAAATATAAAAGGTACCTACCACATTACCTACTTTAAACCTACTCTACACTCTTAAGGACCTAAAGGCCTGTTCTCTGATCTGATGATGATACAAAATCTTTGTACAAATAATTTTCTAAGCCTTAGTAATTTGTAACAACGTTCATTGGCACGTCTCCAATAGCAAGAGGCTTATCCCGGTTAGGGTCCGTTCACACCCGAGGGCCCATTGTTTGTGATATTAATTGACACTTGGTTAGGCTTTTCCAGACATCTGCTCAGAATGTGTATCAAAACATAACCAGTTAATATTTCTGATTCTTATGTTGATGAACTGAGTAAGTTATCAGAATCCACACAACATGGTAGATAATTATTCGTTATTCTTTGTGAAGATTTTAGACGTAAAATTATTCCTAGAGGCTAAATCACATTTTAAAGAAAACATAAAGGAAAAGTAGGTAGTTTTCTAGACTTATACGGAAAACACGGAGGTAGATAGAATACATTCGAATGTTAGAAAAAACCTACTTCAAAACCGACATTTTTCTTTTGTACCGACAAATTAGCACAAGTTTTTAGCATTTTCGAATATACTGAACGTGAAATATTGTCGGAGCGTTTTATCTAGCCTAGCAGTATAAAAGGCAACAAGTAGACTAGACTGGCTTAAGTCGTCGCTAGAACTAGCAAACTATCGTACAATAGTTTTAGCTAATTATCATCGAAACGGAACAGACACTAATTATTGAATTAAACCCTTTTGTACGGTCATAAATTTAACACAATTTGATTTATAGTTTACTGAGTCACTAAGTCAATTTGACGAAGCTCCAGCAAAAAGGACTTAACCCACAATAGGTAGTAGGTACACTGTGTAGGTTGAGTCCTTTTTGCTTTTTTAGTTTTTTTACTTGGATCACTGGAAGAACCAAACTTTAGTTGAACGTGGTGATATTAGTAAGCGTTAATTTGAATATTCTAAGGAACTCTAAAGGAGCGAAACAATGAAATAACATTAAAGACACAGAACAGTCTACATGCAGCTTAACCCCGCGGAAATCACAGCTTTATATTTTTTTACGACAGCTATTCGATCCCGAGGAAACTTATACGGTGTTTTTTTTTTTCACCGGAAAATAACAAAGGATCAGAAATCGAGATTGACGTCAGGGACTGGGAACTAAGTTAACTTGTTAGATGTTTGTTTTGTTCTCAGAGTTCTTTCTCCAAACACTGTGCACGACAAACTCTTATTAAATAAAGAGTTGGTTGGGTGGAACTGTGGCCCAATTGTATATTTCTTGATACCACTAGAATCTGACAAATTACAATCAAAATTACAGCCAAAATTACTTGTATAGTAGATTTGTAATTGGTCAGATTCTCAATAGATAATCAGCCTCCGGGCTCTGGGTACCTCTGAAGGGTATATTAGTTAATTTTTCATATACGACAAGCGAATGCATTACTTATACTTATACAGAAGATTATTTTTTTATGTATAAAATAAACACATTAAATAAATTAAGAGATACGTTCACACTCGACGTTCATATGAGAGTGGTGGAATAACGCTAACGACCGGGACCAGTAGAACATTTTGGGGGAGACCTTTGCCCAGCAGAGGGACACAATAAGTTACAAAAAAAAGAGATAGGGCAAAATAACCGAGCGCAGTGGCCTAAAGTCAGAAACGTTTCGAAAACAATCATGTAACAGGCGATTTGTAAGTACTGTAAATTACTATAAGGTTAAAACCACCTAATAAATGAGTGGCAGGTCTCAATCCTATTAGTATTGTAACCTGTTTCAAGCTTGTAGCTTCAAGTTGAATGCACAATTCAATAAGATTACGCCGCAAACTCGTCGAGCGGAGGACCCGACTAACGAACCGAGTACGGGTTTAATTCTACGACAGGTTTTTTCGCCAAATTTTCCCCGTTTCTGTACAGAAGAAATAATAGTCTGCACTATTTACAAAAGAGTCCCTGATAAAAACAAACGAAATAAACAGACACCATAACAGAATGAATACCAGTAAATTGAAATGTAAAATCAGCAGCTTACAGCTCATTTTTACTCAGCAAAATTTTGCATGAGAAATAGGTACCTAAAACCTACCAATTTCGGCACCTATCCTTTTAGATTTTCAAACTGCCGCAACTCGTCTTCTTGAACCTAACTCCGATACAATAAAGTCCATTTTAGATTGCATTTTAGAATGAAGCGACCATTTTTATTCGGAAAAAGAAAACCGCACTGAGCGTTCTCATTCAATTAAATTCTATTATCGATGTTCCATGAAAGAGTAACAATTTGAGCCGTTTATTTTACGGCTATTGTATTTCGAATGTGAAAAATCAGAGTCAGCGTGCTGGAATGGTTCTACTACGGTTTTTTAGCACTAGCCTAGGTTATATGGAATCTGGTTTATACCATAAAAAAATATTCTACACTTACTTAATTTTCTCTCATGTAAGTGACAAATTGTTTTAATGAGTATAAATAAAGAAAGATCTTTAGACCGAAAAAATATTTGATCGTAGGTTCAAATCTGTTGTTGACGACAAAACTCTTTCTTGGGTTTCTTAGTATTCGATATTTGAGTTTTAGTACTTTACCTACTTAACTACCTAACCTACCTGCTTGCGTCTTGTACTTGTGCTAATCCTATATTCGCGAACACTCGGTTGCTATTTTGTTTCGGGCAAGCGAAGCATTTCGGGCCAGTTCAGATACAGTGCGGCGCGCGGCGCGGACATGCCACTTTTCTTGCAATGTTTTTATACACCGTTTCACTGACAGCTCTGCAGCATGTAAAACGAATTCATGATATTTTTAAGCCAAAACTAACACTAGGCCCGTTCGTTTGGTGCATTTTTTAAAACTAAACTATGACAGAACTAAAAATGATAGCTGTCTTGGTCGTTTCAGTTCATGATAAGGGATGTCAACAATTTAAGTGTTCGAATTTCAAACAGACTTTTATGTCCCTTCCACGTGTAGTACCAAAGTTGAAAATATCAGAAATTGTACCTTAGAAAAATAGCTATTGGTGTCAGGTAACGCAAAGTGAAAGAAAATAACATAATAAACATAAACATAATACGCGAAGTAGCAATCGGAGAAGGTTGTTTGAAACAAGCACGTTGAACTATTTCGTCGTAACTAAAGTCCAATTTGATTCAATCGTACCAACACCGCTATGTTACGGTCACACTGGTAACATAGCTTGCCCGATGGCTCTTGAATGGTTAGAGGAGATCATTGTTACTAGAAAATATCAGCAGCCTTGAAAATTCCCCTTTCGAAGTTTTCAATACATTCTTAAGATCAAAGATCCAACACTGCTTTACTTTCTCCTATCCAAAAATTTGAAGTCGAATGATTGAGCTTTTGACATCCACTAATATGTCTTAAATTCTCAATTCACAGAAGGTAGAAAAGAGATACGTTTACCTACTATTCCTTTTGCCTGAGCGAGACACATGACGTAGAGCTTGCATCTTGGACAAACAACTTGCATGCCATTTGAAAGAACCAATTTGTCAAAATGACATTGACGCACCTTTCCAAACGGTCACTTATCTCTTGATAAGAGGAAACTTATCAAAACAAAGTTTAGTAAAATACCTACACGTTCAGCAAGTAAAAGGTAGACTAAGCTACTTACAAGATTTTCAGCACGTTGAAAATTTAACGTCTTTTATAATACGTCTCCGAAATTAGAAGTTTTTACGACACTTTAAGCTTTAATTTGGTATTTTCAAGCTGATACCTTTGAAATTCGTTTCTGAGAAAAATGTTTCGCTTGAATTACTTGTGTTGTGATCCTTAAGGGTTTCGTTTGTTCTTGATCGAGGTACAAGGGCATTACGCTCACTTTAGTAGAGGTTTTACTCAAATAGGCATGACGTCAAAATAGATTGGTGCGCAAAAGTGGAAAGGCGTAGGTGCGGAAAATCTTGGTGCGGAAAGTGGAAGGCTTCAAATTGACGTAGAAAACGCGTTTCACGCATGTACTGAGGTTTCGGCTGAGATATTATAATATAACGTCATCCCTATTAGAGTAAAATCTCTGTCAAGTGAACACAAGGCGCCAGTCAAAAAAACTTTTTTTTTCTATTCCTTGCCGAAAAAAATAGTAAAACGTGTATAAATAGTGCAGCCATTAAATCGAGGTTCATTTTCTACTATCGCACACTGTCCCTTTTCCAATATCCAGTAAGCATCCCAAACATAATACCTACTATATAGTTTTCAGGATAGGAAGGGTAAATCAACGACGATTCCGCTCGGTTTCATTAATTGACCAGCCGGTTAATAACCATCTGTTGCCAAAGCTGAAACCTCTGAAAGGACAGGAAAACGAATCTAGTAATTCCATGAAGTTCGTAGACATGAAAATAGAACGTCTTCAAAGGGAGCGTTCTGGCTGGTAATAAAATTGAATTCCAAATTCAAATATTGGCCGTTGAGCATTCAAAAGATCAATTCGAAATTTAAATCCGGTGATTGAACGCTATGCATGCAACACCACAAAGCATGAAGTCTGACTTTAAAAATTAGTCACAATTTATGTTTGGTGACACGAAAACTACTTTTATCCATACAAAATTGGCGAATCACTTCGCAAATTAACAAAATAAAACTCAGACACCGGGCTTTGAGCAGGCAGCGGCTTTTGAGCCATTCGTGAACGCCTAACTTTCATGCCATTTAACGGTGGTTGTAAGTCCAATTAAGAATAAAGGCGAAGGGTAAAGCCAGGCAACCTTCTCGCTCGCACATTTCAACATTTTTGAAGATATAATATAAGTATTTATGTGAAATTGCAGAGCTTCAGGGTCGAGAGAATAACAATGCAAAGGTTCAATAAAAATATCACATTGATCCAAACAAGGATTTTTCAGATCACAGGGAGAAAAAAACAATCAAACTGAAAAACAATATAAATAGATAGGTATATCTATTTATGACGTTTTTTAAAAAAAAAAAACATCAATATGTCTTGGGCTTTTTCCAGAACGAGTTCATGGATGCGCCCTATCAATTTCCTCTGTAATTCCACATCATGTACTTGGTTAGTTTCATTTCCTCAATCACAATGGTATGAGAATGTGGAAAGTTGAAACACTGCTGACGAAGCTACGAAAGTTATTCCATGGAGGTAAGCACGAGTTACGTAAACATAGCGTATTTGAGTTATATTGCGCGTCAACGCCAGCTCGACTGCTGAACTTTGTAGCGTCACCACGCAATGTACCTATCTTTTGGTTTGTATAAATGTAATCGAGAATCGAGCTTACGTTTGAAGTTTGATCTATTAAGTTCAGTTGGTCTACATTGCGTAGGGTATGATTGAATGATCAAGCGAGCTTACCTGAAGCGAAGCTCGATCTTGATTATACTGCCTTCACCGAAGAGAAGAGTTTACTTGTAGTACGTACGTACTCGCTGACCATATCGCACAAGTGTTTAGAGGTAGACAGAGAAAGCAAAACACTCCCATCTACCTGTCCACCTCTAGCCTCCAACTCATTATCTTCAGAGTAGTGTTAGGTACAGCAACATTGATCTGCTGGGGAACTTTTCCAGGGAAGGGAGGGACCTTAGTTCTCTTCGGTGAAGGCAGTATAATCAAGATCGAGCTTCGCTTCAGGTAAGCTCGCTTGATCATTCAATTATACTGCCTTCACCTTCAGAGAAGAGTTTACTTGTAGATGTTTAGAGAACAAGATCAATGATGCACTAAGATAATCTTCGATTATAAATAGGTAAAGAAGATATAGGAAAAATAAATAAAACAATAAGTTAAATAACCATATAAATATTAAACATAACAGCTTGCTTGAGTACATTATTTTATACAAATAATTACAGAAGACTAGCAATATAAAAACACAAAATAAAATAAAGTTGAGCTTCTCAATGCTCTTATAGAACAGTTTAATTAATTAAAAAATAAAAAATGAGATCATCAGAACCATCCTATTTATTATGATAGTAAAAATATTAAGCTATAGAACTCAATAAATTGTGAGACTCAACAATCAGCCGATTATAAAAATTTGCAAACACAGCTGATTGTGCCGACCAACCAGCTGTCTTCCTTATGACGTCAACACTCAGTCCAGCTCGAGAAGCGGCTGAAGTAGAGGCATGCCTCGTACTGTGAGCTCCAAAAATAGAAGTATCGATGCCACTATCAGATAGCGTTTGTTTAATCCAGCGTCCAATGGATTGTGAAGACGCGGCCTTATGAGGTTTTTTATGGGTCAGAAAAAGTCGATCTTCTGAGCTCGACCTGATAGTGGATGTTATCGATAAATATTTTTGTAAAGTAGAAGCAGGACAAATACCAGGTCGTTGATGAAAATAAGGCAAATTCAAAGAAGGCTGCATTCTGCCAACCCCGGAAGTTTTAATTAAGTTTGTTATTGAAATTACAATTCGATCCTCAAAAGATTTAATATTTGAAATCCGAATCAAAGATAATGTTTGTATTCTCTGGCCGGTTGATAGGGCGAGCAGCATTACTAATTTTTTGGTTAAAGTTTCTAAATTAATTGAATTATTTTGTAGTTTATCTAAATAATCTAATACTATACTCGGATTCCAAGTTATATCATAACGAGGGAATGTTGGTTTTAATTTAAAAACGCCTTTGAAGAAACGTTTGACTCTCATATCTTCACCTACTTTATTTAAAGATATCAAAGATACCGCTGATCTATGATTATTCAAAGTACCATAAGAGGACCCTTTTTTTAAACAGGTTGAAAGAAACTCTAATAAAGATGATACATTAACATCAAAAAAGTCACTATTATTTTGTATGCAAAATTCCCACCATTGTTTAAGACTACCGTTGTATTGTGATCTAGTATTCTGTGAAATAGAAGAGACCATCACATCTAATGCTGATTCCGGGACAGATTGTCTGCGGAAGGCCTCCCTGATAACACACACACTGCTAGGGAAAGTTGACGGTGCAACGGGTGTATTGATCTGAAAGGAGAAATAAGAAGATATTTACTTGGAGGGAGTATCAACATCTCTTCGATACATAGTGCCCTGTACAGAGGGTACCAAGGTTGAGACGTCCAGAATGGTACTACAACAATACCAGTTGCCTGATCAGAGACAATTTTATTTAATGTTTTTAAAATTAAGGCAAACGGCGGGAACGCATAGAAATAAAATTGAGACCAATTCATTGTAAAAGCATCAATACTATAGGCAAAAGGGTCTTTTTTCCACGAAATATATAAAGAACATTTCGCGTTGATACGCGACGCGAATAAATCTATGTTTGGTTTATGAAACCGCTTTATTATCTGTTTAAACTCATTGGAACCTAATTCCCACTCCGTATCTATATTAAGCTTCCTAGATTCAGCGTCTGCTTCTATGTTTTCAGCAGAAGGAATATACGACGCGAAAACAAATATTCGTCTTTTTTCACACCATTTCCAAATCATGTTAGCTACCTGGTTTAGATGTGGGTACTGGACTCCACCCATTCTATTAACATAAGATATAGCAGTTGTATTATCCACGCGTAAAAGAATATCACAATCTCTTTTATTGTTTGCCACTGTTTTAAGACCAAAATAGACCGCCATCAATTCCAGGTAATTAATATGATTGAATCGCTCCGTGGTGGACCAATGACCCCCAACTCGTTCAGAGCCACAGGAAACACCCCAACCAGTGGTTGAAGCATCAGTAAAAATTTCACAATCATATCTATGCTGGCGGATAGGATTAACAGCTACGGAAATGTTATTTTTCCACCAAAATAAGTCATCATGCAGGGTAACTGGTATTTCCATGAATGCTTCATAATTTTCGTTATTTTTGAGTAGAGCCAAGTATTTAACCCTTTCCAAAGATTTCGTGTACAACCAGCCGTAAGGAATAGCTGGACATGCCGCAGTAAGAGATCCTAAGTACCGCGCAAATGCTCTTATCTGAATTCGTTTTAACCTCCTTATAGAAACAGTTGCTTTCAAAATCTTTTGTCTTTTCGAGTCTGGTAGTTGTAAGGTCATAGACTCAGTATCTATTATAAAGCCTAAAAACTTGCAAGAAGTTCTTGGTATTAAAATAGTCTTTTTATCATTAATGATAAAACCTAAACGTGATAAGCAATTAATGGTCTTTTTGGCGTTTTTTAGGCAATCGTTTGCAGATTGCGCTATACAAAGTATATCATCGAGATACCTTACAGATACAAGCCCTTGAGATCTTAAATGGGATATGACCGGTTTTAATATTTTTGTAAAAATAAAGGGCGCCGAGCACAAACCAAAAGCTAAAGCTTTAAATTCGTATAAAAGTCCTTGAAAATAAAAACGTAAATATTTTGTAAAATCTTCATGAATCGGAATTAAAAAATAGGCTTCTTTAATATCAATATTAATCATGTGGGATCCTTGAGTAACGAGTTTAGTAGCGGTTCTGATGTCCTCCATCTTAAAATGTTCAGTTTGAACAAACTTATTTAATTTCTTTAAATTTAGGATAAACCGACTACTACCATCAGCTTTGGGAATTAAAAAAATATCAGAAATAAATTGCCCTGCAATTGGATTGCACCTTCCAATAGCCTGTATACTAAGAAGATGACTTATCTCAGTTTGTATCGCTGCAATTTCGATTTCGGAATACTTACGCCGCGGATAACTTTCAGGTCTTTGGTTAGGTATTTTTATAAAAGGTATCTTATAACCAGACACAGCCTCGAGTATAAAATTATCATTAGTGATAGATGACCATTCGTTCAAAAAGAACTTCAGACGACCTGCGTGTACCTGCGGTGGCAAGTCTACGATCGGCGATGAGTTGACGAGTAGCGGTGCGCGTAGCTGGCCGGCTGGCGCCGCGCAGGCGGCGGCGGCGGCTGGCGGCGCGACGGCGGCGGCGGGTGCGCCGCAGGCTGTGTGCGCCGCCGATTTGTCGGGTGTTGATATGACGTCATCTGTCTTGGCCCACCGGCTCGGTTGAACGTCTGGTTGCCGGCACCGCGCTGGTTTCTCACACCGCGAAACGATGAGCCTCTCCCGTTTAAATTTCCATGAGATGAAATGGGCGGTTGAATCAGCTGACTAGTATTCTTTATACCTCTGGAATTTTTTACTAGGTCGCTTAGATTTTCTCCAAAAAGAAAATTATCCCTTTTTCTATCTTTGAATGGATCCATCAGGGACTTATCGATAAGTGGCATAATTACAGATCGGCGAGTGTCAGTTTCTGCGTAGTGAGAATCAGCTAGAATCTTACCCGCATCATTTAGCGTACGGATGACAGCCGGAATATCCGCATTCTTTTTCATCAGTATTGTCATTGCCTTACCTAAGGCTGAAAGTGCTTTGCCAAGCTGATCTTGCTTGGTAAGTAACCGCTTATCTCTAAGTTTGCATGTTTCGACTAACATAGCAGCAATCTCCGGGTTTAGAGTAGGACCCTTAGCGAGAAATAAGTTCTTAGGATAAAGATATTTTTTCAAAATTTCATCTTTTGTTTCCTTTTGAAGGCCACTTATAAGAATCTTTTGGAATCTCGTGGCCAGTTCGGGTTGAACATCATCGCCATACTCCACAACATCGGCTTCAAAATCCCCGAGGGCTTGTAGCAACTCAGGGTCAAAACAATCTTCTTCGGTAGCTAGCGCCGTAGTACAATCGAGGGCCGTACTTGGACCAGCTTCAGCATCTAAACTGCCAGCCTCGGCGATTGACATAGCAACTTCATTATGTGGGTTATGTCCATTATCTCCATTATGTGGTACCTCTTTAGGCCCTTCTTCTAGATCCATAGGTGAACCGTCAACCGATGGGTTGAGATGTTCTGAAATATCCAACAAAAAAAAATAGCCGCATAAGCAAAAATTGTATATGTTCCTATGCACGGCGGGTGGCGGTAGAAAGGTCAAAGCGAACGGACTGCTGCTTAGCCTTCGGTTATTCGAAGAAATACAACGAACAAAAAACCATTTGATACATCCCGAGAATTCAAGGGGTAGGTAGGTACCTACTTAGGTAATAAATAGGTATAGTGCAAAACTCGATGAATGCATCGAGAATATCCGAAGAATTCAACGGATACCATAAAAAAAATAAGGACGGTAGTTGCACAAAAAATCACCTTGAGAGTGTACATCGTGTTCATCATCGGAATATATTATAAATCGTCGCCTTTTCTTTTCCTCGAGCTTATCTTCGTACTTCTTCATCTTCCTTCTCCATCGATCTTCTTTGGTTTCTTCACGTCTTCGTTTCGGCATTTTCGCTTGTATGCAGAAATAAAAAACAACGTATTCACCTGTGCGAACGTCGTGCGCGCACGAACAAGAATGAGTTGGAGGCTAGAGGTGGACAGGTAGATGGGAGTGTTTTGCTTTCTCTGTCTACCTCTAAACACTTGTGCGATATGGTCAGCGAGTACGTACGTACTACAAGTAAACTCTTCTCTGAAGGTGAAGGCAGTATAATTAGATGATCAAAGGAAGCTGATTAGATGGAAGCGCTTTTGGTGCCAGAAATTTTTGTACGAATAATCATACAAAAAGTTCAAAAAACTACACCGAAGATTTAAACTGAAGTTTATCAAAATAAACTTGATTCTTAAATTGAAATCAAGGGGATTATAACACCCCATCACTAGACGTTACTTTATCCATGGTGCAAAAAAAAGTGGAATAGTTTTAAATATTTAACACTATTCCACTTTTGCGCACCAAGCTTAAAATCGATTTGGTACACAAAAGTAGGTGCGGAAGTTTTTGGCGCTCATCTTTTTAGTGCGCAAAAGTGGAATGCTTCTATAATTTTAGTGCTGTCTTAGTTTAGAAAAATGCACTGACAAACAGAGACAACGCTGACGGTACCTACTTCTAAGCACAAAGAGATATATTTGAGTGTCTGAATGATTTCAAATTAGTTCTAAAAACAGCCTTCTAAAATATTCAAAACGAAACGCAAGTGAAGTGTCTAAACAAACGTTTTAAGCATTTGCTTGAAAGCGTTGAAAGCTTTGTTGGAGGTGTACCTTCACTTGTATGTCAAGGTTATAAGCTTACCTCATTTACCCTTCAGTATAACAGCCGCCGGCGACCAGGATCCTCATAATTAAATGGTTCGCAGACAGTTCCGACCATATCAATTTCGGTAACAGCGTGTTGTTACGAGCGAGGGCCCATTCATACATGCTGTTTGACCCCCAACTTACCACATACCCTTTATATAGTTCTGGAAATGGGTGTTTCATACTGTTACCGACACGACACCTACACGATAACTTTTATTTTATACAAATAAATGATGGCACTAGCAGATGGCCCACAGGTGGCAGCATATCTCATGTGCCCGTACTTGCACCGGCATTTGGAAACCGGAACACAGCAATGCGAGCATCACTGCTTGGCGGCAGAAATAGGTACGGTGATAGTGCTTCCCCGGAAGAGCTCTTTCACGAAAAGTTCTACTACTAAGAATTAATCTCATTACGGCTGCAGCAAGATGGGCAGACGATATCGCTGTCATAGCGGAAAAAAATTTGACGAGACTGACACGGGATCGTAAGGAGTGGTAAAAAGAGAGGCCTATATCCAGCGGTGGGTGAAGTCCGGCTGTGGATGATGACGGCTGAATTTAGTGCTCGACCAGAGGTCAGCGCGTATGGTGCGCGCTGACCGTAATTTCATACATTATACCTTAGCAATACATAAGCGCTGCACTGTACACGTTCATACGTTTTCTATACATCTATACATCTATACATCTATACAAATATTATAAAGAGGAAAGGTTTGATTTTTTGTTTGTTTGTTTGTTTGTATGAATTGAATAGGCTCCGAAACTACTGGACCGATTAAAAAAATTCTTTTACCATTAGAATCCTACATTATCCCTGATGAACATAGGCTATATTTTATCCCGGAATTCCCACGGGAACGGGAATTACGCGGGTGAAACCGCGAGGCGCTGCTAGTCATTGATATAGCTACGTTCGACAGAGACGTCCGCGCTCACCAACGGTCGAGCACTAAATGCAGCCCACAGCTTTTACACGTAACCGTGTCGGCGTCACACCAAGTATGTTTGAGCCGGTGATAATAATATGTCGTATCGGTATCGGACAGTGTGCAAACGCCCATGGGTTTTGTCATAATCCTGCTATACTATTATTTTATTATACACCGAAAATTTTGATCACAGAAATAGATTCGTAATAGTTAAGAGATATCAGAAAATATTTTTACTTTAGGAGTGGTCTTATGACACCCTGTAAAAAATATAATAACGATACGATATTCAATTACTACTTCTCATTCATATTCCCCGACAACACACAAGCAAACCTGCGGGCGGATACTTGTATTTAATATGCTGAACAGTGACCAATCTATTGCCGATTAAAATGGAATGGTCATAGTGATTCACTTTTGAATGAACAGTAATGTTACTCAATCACGAGAACGACTACCTACTTAAAGTTATCGACTAGGAAGTAAAACGAGAACTATTTTTCTCCGTATAATAATAAAGAGATTTTTTTTGCATATTAACAAAATAAAAATATACGTCCTTGGCAAGCGAAACCTGTACCTCTATCACGAACAAATCTGTTACCGTATTATAGTTATATCGCGGGTCAATGCCAGCTCGACTGCCAACCGTTGCAGTCTCACCGCGCAGTGTATCTCGGATACGCTAGCGTTACGATACGTTTGCGATTGTCACATTTATTCGTGATCAAGGCACTGATACCGAAAATCGCGACAAGGTCTGCGTCAAGCTTATAAGTCGTCGCTGCTGTCAAACGGCACTTTTTTTATCCATCATCAGTTACCGGAGGAAGTTAACAGTTAAGCATAGAAATCCTCTGTTGGTTATTATTGCCAACATCACTACATAGTATAAAGCAAAGTCGCTTCCCGCGTCTGTCCTAATGTTTGTATGTATGCTTAGATCTTTAAAACCAGACAACGGATTTTGATGCAGTTTTTTTAATAGATAGAGTGATTCAAGAGGAAGGTTTATAAAATACATCTGCATTGCACCCGTGCGAAGCCGTGGCGGGTCGCTAGTCTATAATAAGTAATAGCTGTTATTTGTATCAGTTCATACCGGAAATATAACAGAGAGAAAAGCTTAATTCGCCTGGCTCTATGATTTCCGGGTTCGCCTGTACCGGCTCAATTTCTCACAATTCAGAAACTTTAACCGACTCTGAACTTTAACCTTTCAGAGGTTACTGGATCTTTTTCAAAACAAAAAACACCAAAATATGATACGATTACAACAGTTACGATTAATTGAAAAGAGGATATCAAAGCTAGTAAATAAAGCATATATCTATCGAGCAAAATAATCGAACTTGATTATGTAAATAAAAACACGTGTTTGACTTATTTCTGTTCAAATCCAGAAGCCGAACTTTTCATGCAACTTACTTTACAAAATTGTCCCATGCTACAAATGTTGAATTTGCAAACCGAATACGAAGCTAGAACGCGAGTTGCTTGCAAATTGTTCCGGATAGTTCTACTACATTCACGGAGTTCCGAATAACATAAAATATAGACCAGGATTGCAACATGCAGTGGGATAAAGACATGCTAAATTCCGGACTCAAGTTGGTCTAAAAATTCATAGGCATAGTGTGCAATAAACCACACACTGGTAACTTATACACAAGGCATAGTAGTTAGCAGTCGCTAGGAAGAATCCCCTGTTGCAGTTTTAAAGTATTTTGGGTAATGCCACAGAATTTTAGTACAAATAGAAGGTAATGCTAAAATTGTATAAAATATAAGGTTATGTTTTTGAACTCCAGTACCATTAATCTTATTTACCATTGAATTTCGCGGTTAGGTTGCAGGTGACAACATTACACATCGGTAGTATCGTTTGATAAGAACTTAGATAAGATAATATATATTATGGGTATTACAAAGTATTTTATACATCTAATTACTGTAGTGATAAGCAAACGCGTGGCAAAGCATCCGGTTAGGTATCTATCTACATAGATATTGGACAAAAACAGTTTATGACAAATCGTGATCGCATTGGGCTATTGCGAATAATGTGATTATCGATAGTCGATTCGATAACGATTTAAATAGAGAGATTCTCATACGAAACTGTCAAACAATCTATGCTCAATTCCGGACAGTATTTTTATAACTCCCGTATCTTAGGTTTTATAAATTTTTGAATAAGTGCTATGAATTCTAAGAATTTTTTTAAATTTTCCTGCCTTATTTTGAGCTGGATCTGAGTAGAGGATCCCTCAATTCTGACTAAGATGCGCTTGAGCAAGAATTTAGTTTTTGGCGTTTAGTTTTTTAGTTGTTACTTTACCTACTAGATGGCGTTAGTAAAAGACTTTGATCGTCGATAGAAAAACAAGAAATGCTGAGGTCTCCGCTATGCCAATTCTCCAAAAACCATTCCGCTTTATCCCGAATTCATTTTAATACGATATACGAGAGAGAATAACAAAGATTGATTATAAACCTAAATTGCCAGGATTATTTTTGCGAAATAATAAGCAATAAGAAAACACATTTGATGTTTCCGTATTTTCTTTCGCATTTTGATTATTCCGGTACTTTTTTATTGTTTGAAATAAATCATGTAAATGAATAAAAATGTGCGGGGCTAAATGACAAATAGATTTGGTTAAATTTGGAGTACAACGTATAACAATGACGCATGCATTTTAATTATTTTAATGGAGCACAAGCACATTATACATTGTATTGTACCCAATATAGTAAAAACAATGCATTGGATGAATGTGATGATAGGGTTTAGTTTGGTTTGTGTAAGTTTGCGTGCCATTAGCCTTACCAAGAAGCTCAATAGTAATGGAGATCAAAAACTTTGATCGTAATTTCAAATAATCTTAGGAATGCCCAAACCCAAACCCCAGCGGAAGACCAGCGCAGGTTGTAAAACCTGCACATGCTGAGATGGGGCCTTTTTGCAACACTGTATAATTATCTAGGCACAATTCGTGCCCTAAAACGTGTTTAATTGTGTGCTTTATTTTTATGTTTGTGTTGCTCATAAACATTTTGTATTTTTATTTGTTGAAATAAATGATACTTTGATTTCAGAAGCATTCCACTTTTGCGCACCAAAAAGATGCGCACCATAAACTTCCGCACCTTTGCTATTCCACGTTTGCGCACCAATCGATTTTGGAATGCTTCAGATTTCATTATCATTACCAACAACTTCGCGGTCTTTATCCGTTGGCGTTAGCAAAAAATAGTGCGTGGAGTCCCTCCGCGCGGAAGAAGTTATACTTCGAGTGCCATTTGCGTTTTGTGGGGGTCTCCGTATGTGATCACTCTCACTCTGTCTCTTTCTATTCCTCCTCCCCAGGAGCATTAAACGTTTGACGCGTTAAACGCTGTCTCTTTCTATTCCTCCTTCGTTTAACGTTTAACGCTGTTGGAAGTCGCATTAGAAGTATAACTTCAACAAGGTTCTGGCGAGGCAATGTTGAATGAAAGCTAATTTCTGTATAACCGCCAATTACATTTACAAGCTAGAATTCGCAAAGGTTCTTTGGGGTAAAGCAAATACTCTGGGACTTCCGACTGTGGATAGATTCAAGATTAGGATACTGCCGAATGCCGAAGTACAGAGATTGCAATCTTGCAGAAATGTTGCTACAAATAATGTTAGTACCTAACTGGTGGTAGATTAATTAAAGATTGATTTTCAAGGTAGTTTAGCTATATTTAGTCTTGGTACAGTGTACACATCTTACTAATACTAATATTATAAAGAGGAAAGATTTGATTGTTTGCTTGCATTGAAGAAGCTCCGAAACTACTTGACCGATTTGAAAAATTCTTTCATCGTTGGGAAGCTGCACTATCCCCGGATGACATAGGCTGTGTAATATTTTCAAAAAAATTAGGGATACTTATTAAACTCCAAGCATTAAAAAAATTTCAAATTTTTGGTAATGCGAAGCCTAGACGGACCCCTATTAAAAGATATAATTTTTCTAGAGATACAAAAAAGTAATTCATAAAAGTACTGTAGTATAGAAAAACATACCTGCTTTGATGTGGTCAATGACCGAAACTCCATTGTTTCTGGTAGCGAAGTTGTTAAGTACTACCAAAGTCAACATCTGTATTTCTAAACGTACCTACCTAAAAGTCCATTACAAACGTTAACCTATTTAAAGGTCTGCATGACATCATACCACTTTACTGTAGTTGATTACGAATTACGAAATTTGAGTTAAGAGCTTTGGTTTGTCTGTGGTAAATAGAAGATAACCTACAATCAGCGAGGGCAAGATGTGAAATCCAGAGCAATGAATGTACAATAGAATCCGAGCGTTAGTGGGCGCATGCTCTTTTATGTAGTTGTAGGTCTTTTACAGTCATGTAACGAGGAGAGCGCTAAGTATGAATGTGGATGAATATAGAGGTAGAGGTAGGCCCAAGAAAAGATGGATGGATTGTGTTAAAGATGATATGCATAGGAGACGAGTGAACACTGAGATACCATAGAAGAATGGAAGAAAAGAACATGTTGTGCCGACCCCACCTAGTGTGATAAGGGCAGGAAGAAGAAGTAGGTAGGTCTTTTAGACCTAAGGAAATGGTCCTATATCCAACTTCATGGTTATCATGTCGAAACACTAGAAACCGGTCCTGGATTTGTCAATGGGCCGTATATGCCGCAGCCTAGGGGCGGCAACGTCCTAGGGACGATTTCAGAGGACGCTCACTCGATTTCAGAGGATAAAAGTCACTAGTATTCTCATGGTTTTTTATACTAATACGTTAAATCCATATAGAAAAATATGTAATATATCGAAAATTATTAACCCTAGTACAGCTACTGTTATTGTACATATTTTATCTATATTATTATTTTAGAAAGATACATGAGGCGGCGTAAATAATGTGGCCTACACTGATAAAAAATATAAATCCGGCACCGCTATGAACCCAACTAACTTTTACACGTAGGTTCACTCAAACCAAAAAGCATTTTGTTATCATCTTTCGCGTTCCCCACAAACAGTTTTATCATTTTCTTCGAAGTAAGCCCTCTCGACAAACCTGTGCTAACATTGCCCGCACGTTTCGAGATAATGCAAATAGCCCGTGCAAACACCTCTTCCCCAGAAAATAAATGCGTATTCAACCGAGGAGTGAACCTGCACTGATCTGGCCACAGCTACGATATGAATTGGGCGACCTCGTACCTATATGGCATATGAAACTTGAATTTAGCTCAGTTTAAACTGCCATGGCTGCCAGCAGTCGCAGGGGTCGCTAAGGAGGTTATTGGATAAAAGTTCCAGAAATCCCCTATGCAGGGGACTCACGCAAGGGAAAACTGAAATGAGCCAGGAATGGAACTCGTTGCTGTCTTCTGTCTTTCCTGACAACTACAATCCTGGTCTTTTCAAGGTTAGAGTGAATAGGTGTCTTCTAGACTGTCCTGCTTCATTGTGACTCACTATCAGGTGAGATTGTGGACAATCTATCTCATATAAAAAAAGTGCTCGTTCTACTACGTCCAGATTTACATACGGCTACTTCATAAGCTTTGAGCTTTGTTTGACCAACTAGGAGTTCTAGGCTGGCCTTTGTTAAAGCTTAGCGACTACTAGAATCGGCAGTGGGTCTGTTGCAAATTGCAAACCTGTCGAGAATATTGTAATAGAGCTTCTGACCATACTTTTAAGTAAAAGTAAGTTTTTTTTGACTTGCTGACGTTTCGGAGAAAATATTTTGGGACAAAATCTCCCAATTGTCACTTTTGATTTTAATATTTTTGTTACTGACGTTACGGACAAAATCAAATGGAAGCTGTTGAGTACAGTCAGGTAAAGCAAAATTTTGGACTAAGTTAAAAAAACCAAGTAAAATAAATAAAACCAAGTCTGTTTAATGTGCGTGTGTAATGGTAACCATGAATACGTGGCTGTGTCATAAATAAACGCTGAAAATATTATACACTGCTTGCTTTGTTCAATAATGTTTTTTTTTTTTTTTTAATGTTTACGGACACTTAACACAACGCTTTCTAGTCCCAAACTAAGCAAAGCTTGTACGATGGAAACTAGATGGCTGATAGAATACATACATACATTTTTTTTTTTTGTAAATACATACTTATAATACATAGCAACACCCAGACACAGAACAAACATCTATGTTTACAACACACAAATGTTTGTTCTCGGTGGGGATCGAACCCACGACCCGCAGCACGGAAGGCAGAGCTACTACCGACTGAGCCATGACGCCTGTCTCTAGTTTACTACGAAAACAGACGGTTATTAACAGACCAACCAATGCGTATTGGATTTATTGGATTCATAATTCGTCCAAAATTACTAGGAAACTATAGGGTAAATGAACATCACAACTACAAATAATTTAAATAAGTCTACTTTTGTAGTAGTAGAGCTCTTTGTGAGAGCTCTTCCGGGGAAGTACTATCACCGTACCTATTTCTGCCGCCAAGCAGCGATGCTCGCATTGCTGTGTTCCGGTTTGAAGGGTAAGGGCGCCGGTGTAATTAAACGCACATGAGACTTCAAGATCTTTACGTCTCAGAGTGATGGACGCAGTGCATTGTCTTACAGGGCACGTCCTCATTGGACTTGCTCTGTGAGGTAATGCATTGTTATAGGCAGAAGTTACCACTTAACATCAGGTGAGCTATCAGCTTGATCTATTACTATTATCATAAAAAAAAACAATGTGAACACCATTAAATTTTAATAACATTCCATTAGCATAAGCAACTAAATAAAATATAAACCTAGCCTAGAAATGTGAGAACGGCTGGATCAGTCATTACAAGGTAAAAATAAACAAAATAAAATAGCTCGGTTACTGCTAAAATTTCGAACAGGCTCCTTTATTCTCTTTCCTTCATAAATCTGATTTGCTTGATAAGATAATTTTATACGTGTGTGGGTATATAATGAGCCTACCAGTATTTATAAGCTGCACACACACTCACGCTTATCGCTAAGTGGCTCTTATAAAGTCAGCGAGCACATTCGCTAAGTTACGAGTCTCGCTAACTTGAAGGATTTTACAATTTCCTCGCCTACTGAAAACCAGAAGTTTTTATAGCCGTACTAATGACACTTTGAAACCGGATTTCACCAACAGGATAACCGAGCGTTCTGGATTTAACCGCCTCAAAAAGCAGGATCAATAAGGTTATCAGGACATTGGCCTAACATAAAACAGATGAAGATAACAAAATAAGTGTTAGGGTGAGTATGTTGAGCAAAGGTTGAGCAAATGAAGTGTGGTCTAAAATAAATATTCAAATAAATAAATATAAATATATTCACGGACACTTAACACCGCGCCTTCTAGTAAAATGTCTAGTAAAACATTACAAATTGGTTGGTATGTCACAAAAGACACAAATTGGTAATGAAATGTGTAACTTATTTGGCTGCCATGATATTTTTACCAGATTTTGCTAAGAGTACCCGTGTGAAGTTTCCACATGTATGTCGAAACAGCACCTCTTGTATTATACCTCGAAGTCATTTTCATCCAAGGTTGTCTGGGAGAAGACCGCCCATTTCACTATTAAATTAAGTCTTGTCTTTCATGTTATTGTAATCGCTAGGTTAAGGTGTGCAATAAATTTTATTTTTCTATTTATCTATACCTAATACCTATGTCTATACTATACAGTAATCGATCATTTTATGAGTTGGTGAACATTGGCTTTGGTGGGTGTCGTTTTATCGTTCCCACTCACCTAAACTTTGTTGAGCAGAACTCCAATAAGTGACTGAAAATCACAGACTGACGGGATCCTAAAAGTTGGAGTTTATAAGATAAAATTAATAATTGACTATGATTTTCATGGTCTATAGGAGTTTCATTCGCTCGACCCTCGTCACGATGACATCCACACGTTAGATTTCGATAATTCATGGTGATAGAATGTTTTATCTTCTATGTAACCGCTCTGTGAGAAAAACCTAGTCAGAAAAAACTGATATTTTTCCATGAAAATCTCTTTAGATTCTCTTTATCATTGCTGGTCATCATCAGCATGAACTAAAGGTTTCAAAATGCAATAATGATTGAGATTCTACAAAACTGGTTTGCAGAGCTGATGAATATTCATATAACATCGATAAGTTGAAAACGTCACCACCAATTCACGTCTGCTTCATCGTCGCTTACCATCAGGTGAGATTGTGGCCAAAAACAATCTCATACAAAAAACAACCAAACACCGCTAATTACCATCCCAGACAAAATTAAATCAACTTTCTCTAAAAACCGCATTCAAATGGCCTACTTTGAGAGATTGCGAGGACACAGACGCCTCAGAAATTCACAATGCCTTTTGTCGAGATTTAAAAACAAAAACAAATAGCAAGATTTTAAATTTCTAAACTAAACTCACAGTACTTACGTAAATAATGTAGGCATAGGCACTTAGGTCTTTACAAATGCCTAGAATCTTGTCTCGCGATTGCCAAACAACCATTAATGTCAAGGTATACTTCAGCACGCCCAAACAATTTGCAGTACATTTAGCATAATCACGTCATTTTAGTATTTAGTATTGTTTTGAACCGATTTGCGTACGAATAATAACAAGAAATTATGTTTACTTAAAATACGTTCAGAAATAGATCTTTATTTGTAAAGAAAACTGCATTCATGACCTTCGAAGGATCCGTCGAGTCATTGCAGAATTTGCGTCATAGGATCGGCTAGATGGAGAGGGAATGCTTCATCCAAACCAGTGAAACTATTCTGTTATCGTCAGACTGTTTGGAACCCCCAATCAACCTACAATCAATAATAATCTGTAATGTCCTGTTCAAAGAAACTCACAACCACGAAATATAATATGATGTAGTAGGTCCTACTTCATACTACCTACATCCAAAGATGATAATTATAGGTGTCTGCTAGACACTCCTGCTTCACTGTCACTTACCATCAGGTGAGATTGTGGTCAAAGGACAATCTATCTATAAGTAGGTACCTAGTTAACCTACTACTAAGGATGAAAAGAAATTCAGTCAATATAGAATAGACATGTAATTTGTCTGTCTATCCGTGAGCGAGGCTCTTCATTAAACGACTTGAGTTGAATTTGGTTTAATCATCTACAATAAAAGATCAGGTACATATTCCGTCTAGGTAGTTTATCCAGTTCAGCGACTTCAAGAACTAATGAATGAAAGCCCTGGAGGTGCATCCCAGACAGGTGGCTCTCTTGGCAATATGACAGTATACCCACAAATGCAACAATGTATTAAAATCAGTCTAGTGCTTCATTTGAATCTGATGAAACGATTGAGATAAAAATCTAATCGAATAAATTGGTTTTTAAGAGACTGGTTTATGAACAACTCTTGAAACAGGACGCATCAAAGCGAAATACATAGGTAGGTTTCTTTATTTTCTATGTTCTGAATTGTAGCTCATGTAGGTACTCTAACATAACCCATACTATTAGTGCACTTTGTTCTCTTTTCTGTTTATTCATTTAGATTGTTTTGAACATGTAGGTACTGTCTATCTTAAGTTTGCACGCCAACCATTCTCCTGACCTTTAAGGTTGGCAGGTAGAAAATGCTTATAGCATTAAGCCCACCTAGTTGTACATTTGTTCTTTTTGTGCAATAAAGAGTTAACTAAATAATAATCTCCTCAACGGTTAAAATTTCTAGAAAATACTAGCAAATTTTTACATAATATATCACTAAATGCCATCATTTTCAAATATTTTAATTCGTTTTCGATGGCAGATAAAAGCTAATATATACCTCTATACATATACTTATGTATGCATACCTTTAGTAATTACACGATATATGTATAATTATATATATAAAAGGTAGCATGGCCACAGACAACAGAACGGGGTTAAGCGCCTTTAAGTAGAAGCAAGCCAACAAGAATATACGCTGGCTTTTATTAAAACTAGAATTGAAAGGTACAATAACACTGGTTTAGCTTATGATAAACCAAGCTTACTTAGAGAAAAATACAAAATAATAAGATGGGTACTATACTTATGTATTTTACGGGGTATCTACCGTCTACCAAACCACATAATATTTCACATCTATCGATATATATTTGAGTCACACTGCATCTAAATCAGATAGAATTTAAAACAGGGGAATGTAAAAGTGATCAAAAACGTTTTTAAGCATTAGGTTCCAAGGTCAAGTCAAGCATGAACGGTATCTAAATCTTCTAAATATAATGTGTATAACTCTTTTGAAGCTGAATGACAATCAGTGCACAGCCTAACTAAACTATAAGTTCTAGAGGTATGAAATTTGGAGAGTGGTATCCTTATATAGTGTAGGGGTGCACTAAGAAAGGAATTTTGAAAAGTCATACTCTAAAGGGTCAACAATAGAATAACAATGCGAAAGTTCAGTAAAAATATCACATTGATCCAAACAAGTTTTCAAACCAAAAAATGTGCACTAAAATTGGTAGCATTGGTACAAGTTTTTTGGTTGGAAAACTTGTTTGGATCAATGTGATATTTTTACTGAACCTTTGCATTGTTATTTTCTCGACCCTCACATAATTACATTTAGTGATATTATATCTTCAAAAATGTTGAAATGTGCGAGCGAGAAGGTTGTCTGACTTTACGCGTCGCCTTAATCAACTTTTCGGGTACGGCAAAATATTTCGTCCATAACCATAATCTACCCACATTACCTATATTTATTATCGAGTAAGTTAGGGTCCCTAGAGATTATACTGTAATAGCATAGCCCAGGACTGATACATAAAATGCTAGTAAGAAAATAGTTACACACTAGCCGATATTTACACACACGATAGCAACATGTGGTTTGAACAAAAAATATCGTATCAACGCCGACATGGTGTGAAAGAATGTAGTGCTATGTACGAGATTTAGCTCTCCGCCGATAACGTGTAGGTCGTGTCGGTGGCAGTGTAAAACAGCCGATAACGATAAAACTAGATTGGAAGACTAGAGTGCGTGTTTTGACCCAAGCCCTAATAAAGATAGCTGGTATAATAATGTGGTCTGTGCTGTGACGAATGTGACGATACGATAGTAATTCGATCCAGATACAATCATATTATTATTATAGTAATTTGATCATCAAACCAGATACTATCATGTCATATTACTTGATGCGATTGAGTTCCGATATTTGTTTTAGATATAATTTTTTTATGCAATTTTTTTTTTACAATTATTAAACAATTATGTTTATTCTGTGCTAAAATTTTTAGAATCTTCGTGTTTATAATTTGCAAAAGAAAAGTATTTTTTTTTATTTTAAACAACGTTATGTCTATTATTATTTTTTTGGACCGACGACGCGACGTTGACTGTTTTTGAATTACATTTTCCATTTGTAAATTCTCATTCAATCTAAGAAAACACGTACATATTTCCGAATGTTGAAATAAGTGTCGTATTACGAATGAAAATGAAATGATTACAGATAAATATACTGCGCACATTACAAGGCTCCGTATCACAAATTCACAATTCCAAATTTTGTACCTACATTTAATAAGAAACTCTCGCGAGTGGGTTTTGTTAAAACGACGTGACGAGCATTACAATTTACATTTCATTTTAATTTTCAAATTTACATTTGGTGTCACGGTACCTACTTCTCTTTTCCAACCATTTTCTGCTAATATACATGAAATGTCCAGAAATGTCGTGTGATTGAAAATTTACATAGGTATTAGGTGTCTCAGTTAAATTTGATTCTAGTAAATGCCGTTTGACTAATTAGGTCAGTAGGTATTATTTCAACTTGCGTCAGACCAGTTAATAAAATTAAGGTAGTAGGTAATACCTATTTATGGAAATTCGTTAGTTTCTTGATACAATGACGCATACATGTTAGCAAGCAAGGGCACAGACGCGGAAAAGTCAACATTTAATAAAAATTATAAATTTTACAATACACAATTATTCAACTACTGATGGCATGTTCAAATTGTTCATAAAGAAAATTACGACTAATACCTACAGTATTTACAATATGCACAATATTTACAAAATACCCATGAAACTGTTGAGCTATCAACAAACCGTTGCAAACGATTTATAGATAGCTCAACTGGTCCAAATCAGTACCAATCGGAAGCGTGCCCAAGACACTGGCTGCATTTCCGCGCTGAATAATTGTTCGATTTAGTATTTTACACTGCGCAGCACTTGGTATTCTCACACGATAAAGAGGCTTTTCTAAAGGCGGATTCAAGCATTGCGTTAGGCGAATGCGTGTTGAAACAATTTGGCTGAATGTTCAGTGTTCAGTCTCTGTTTATAAACTCTATCTATTGGGTTATTGTCCGAATATTTTTTTATCCTAACACATTTAACAGAGGTGAAGTTTTATCAAGATAAGTAGTCTTTTAGCCCGTAGGGGACTACGAAAAACATTGTGAAGACGACGATCTATGAACGAAGTCAGACGAGTAAATGGGCAAAGTTAAACGAGTACAGACTACAGAGTACTCTGAAATACTCTGAATAAACATACATAATTGAAAAAATCGCGTTATCAGTCATGAATAAGCAACGAACGATCATGTAGACAATGTTATGTTCGCACGATGGAGACGACTTTTATCATGATAGCCCTTAGGCACGTAGTTTATCTTGCTCTTCCAAACATAATAATATGACAACCATCTAAATAGGATGTTTTTTTTTTACAAAATGCAATATTGTTTAGAGTGTGACGAACAATAGGACGATTTGAGAATTTCTATAGTGTTTTACATACAATGCCCTTAGGGTTCCACACCAAGAGGTACCCAGTTTCCGTGAACCCTGTTGAATATTCCCTTGGTAAGTATCCGCTTACTAACGGAAGTTTGTATTCATAGGAGACTCGAAAAGGATTTGCATGAGTAAATATTCAGTTTAGATTTCTGCAATATCTTCGAAAGAAAACTTGTTTTGTTACGTTCGCTCGTAACACTGATTTTTGTTTCCTTAGGCTATTCTATTGCTGAATTACCTACCACATATACTATAAGGAATGTAGGTATCTACTGGCCTGGAGTTTTTTTGCAAATGAAGCATGGCTATATGGAGGGTAGACCTTAAATACCAAGATTTTCGTAAGCAGGTGTATTTGAAAATGATCATTAATGTTTGAAATTCTGAGTCAAGACCTTTACAATCGCTTTTAAAATTTTGCAAGAAAAATAAAATTACGGTTAGGCAAGAGATACCTACTCTTAACTAGTGCTCTAATCTACAAAATGTTCATTGAAAATATTTTTAGTCAAGTATTTTAATTAAATATGCTTGAGGATGGGATGGATTGTCGATTTTAGGTAAGAATTGTCTAATAAATCATTTATAGACTGTACCAAAGGGTTGAATACACAAGTAACGACGAGAGATAAAATTGATACAGACAGACGGAATACTTACCCCAAATCGAATAAGTTACGCCTTTTAGAGCCCTTTACTTTAGGGAGAATTTGTAGTTTCCCAAATCTACGGTTATCTGACATGGCTTGCCGACAGCTTTATTACTACTGCGTTTTTATTTTATTCTTGTAGATACTTTTATTTTAGCACATAAAAAGTAGATATGAATCCAAGTACACTCGAGGCCAAAATTCCGGGTCATCTATAAAATTTTAAATATCAGTAGGGGAAGAGCGAAGAAGTGGTTGGATTGTGTGAAAGAGGATATATGAATGTGAGAGGAGTAGATTCAGAGTTGACGAATGATAGGAGTGAGTGGAAGAAGAAAACATGTTGTGCCGACCCCACCTACCGTGGGATAAGGGCAGGGAAATAATGATGATCTTGGATACCAAATGCTAGCTTAATACAAGATCAAACTGTAATCAGATCATCACGACGACGATGACGCGACGAAGTCTCTATAAATAAAATGTTTTATGATACCACAGAATATTATTAATTATTATTAGTTTTAGTCAAGGAAGAATTAACCCACTAATTCGTTATTAGTCCATGCTATTACTTAACTATGCAGAAAAGAGTCACTGTAGTTTAGTTAGTACTACAACTAAACTGCAGTGACTGTTCTTTGAATAAAAGTGTCTATTGAATAGGTAGTACGTAGTAGGTACTTACTAAAGTAACACGATACACGCTTACATACGATATTATACACTTTTGAGCAAGAATCCTAGTCTATCTATCTATACTATTATAAAACTGTAAAAAAGCCAAAAACTAAAATTAAAGATACGGATAAACTAAATATGCAGATCTACTAAATAAACGATTCTGATTCTAAAAATTGAGTTTGTCTGTTCACGCCTAAACAACTGGACCAATTTCAATGAAACTTATACCAATCAGAAGCCCGGATTGAAACATAGGCTATATTTTATTGAAATCAAAGACGTGGATTTTCTTAGATACAGCTTGAACTCTCTAAACCAAAAGCAGCCTTTGGGATGAGGTTCATCGTATACTGGTTGACAGATATTTTGGTGGAAAGTTTCGCACGCGTACGAAGTCGCGGGTATCAGCTAGTTTATTCATAAAATCAAATATACATGAGGTTAAAGAAGGTTCGGTCAATAGAATATTCGCTCTTTGTCGTCTATTTGAGGAGTTCTTTGTTGTTTAATTAAATAGGAAAAATGATCCTGCGTAAATAGCCGACTTTATTTTTGGCAGGATTGTGTTCCGTATTCTATATTTTATTTACTTATTGAAATATATTAATCCTACTAATATTATAAACGCGAAAGTTTGTAAGTATGGATGGATGTTTGTTACTCTTTCACGTAAAAACTACTGAGCCGATTTGGATGAAACTTGGAATATATATTGTCTTGTCCGTGACCTGGATTAACACCTAAGCTACTTTTTATCCCGAAAAATCAACTGGATCCAACGGGACGCCTAGTAGCTAAATAAATTCACAGGGAAATAATAAGCATTGTCAAATTTTTTACTAAATAAATAAAACCGCTCTAAAATTTCACTCACTTTGTGTAAATCCACTCAGCACGTTGAATCGTCATCGAGATGAACCGACGTAAGTGCATTAGAAGCAGAATTTATAAAGTAAAATGTGCCATGGAAAAGATGACATTGCGGAAATTGTACGCTCAGACATGCAATTGACCGGATTCGCGCAGTATAGTAGTCCGACTGGCGAAGACATATCACAGGGCTATGAGAAAAGCTAGGGAATTCAATCTAGAGGGAACATGAAATCCACATTCGAGACCATCATAACTAGTGGCTCTGGGAGCTGTAGACCTCGCGAGCATACTAAAAGTGAGCTATTTACTGCCTTAGCAAAAGCTATTTCAGAGTTTTGAAAGAAACCTATCAATGTTGAAGAGAAGTAGAAAATACCCATCTCCACTACTTCTCACCTGACACCCATCCCTCACCCGCAACCCCCACTGTGCAAGTGCATTTTCCGTTTTGTGATTTTTTTGATCTTTTTGATTTTTTTTTGCATCATCTTGTGTAGAATGAGGTCCTTTGTGTTTCTCTCAAATTTGATTGAAAACCATCGATTGTTTGATGAGCTATCCTGTTCATCATGCTGAAGATCCTTATCAGATCTTCGCCAAACTTTTATGAGACCAACTTATAGTTACTACCTTTCAAATAAAAAAAGAATAATCGAAATCGGATCTCATTTGGTGGAGATATCCAGTATATCAAATAGCCCCCTTTTTGCCCTTTTTTGGGGGAAGTACCCCTCCAATCAAAAATCCCCGACGACAAAAAAATTCTAATAAGTCATATAACCTGTGTACCAAGTTTCGTCCAGATCGGTTGAAAAATGCGACCTGTAGAGGAGAACAGACAGACAGACAGACAGACAGACATCCGGACAAACGCATTTTTGGCCAATGTGGAAACTGAGACGCTTCGCTCGCTTCGCTCGCTCGGTCAACTAAATATCCTATTATTTTTACTTAGGGCATGAAGCAACATAGCCATTCTATTTTATGCTGCGTAAAGCATAAGTTACATGCTTTGAAAGCTTGCCAAAAAATACGTGATCGTTTCGTGAATTGTATACTCTCGATATCTGCAGTGGAGTAGGTTAGCCATAAAAGGTTAGTTTTTAGAAAGAACGAGGTACTAGTTGGTAGGTACCGAAATACAATGCATACCTGCGCATATAAATATAATCTACATCGCTTAGTAAATGTTTATCCATTATGAAACTCGCTTTACGAGTTTCGGTGTTCTGATAAAAAAATTATAATGGGATTCCAAGATAAGATAAAATCTTTAACTAGGGCACGTCAGTTTCGGAATTCAGACCCTAAAACCGTCCAAAGTTTCATAATATTGCCACAATATTACTTCAAATATCCAAAAAAGCATGCTATGCTGCCATGTTTATGGATTTACTATCAATCGACGTATGAGCCTATTTGAGTAGGTAGGTGGTACCCTTACCCCCTACTTTATTTTAACGTCAAACTGTCTACACTTCGTACTTCGATTTAAGTTGTTAAAGTTCTCAAAATGGAGTGTAAAATAAAAATAACGAGCCAGTGAAGTGTCAACGACAAGTAAAGAACAAAACTGTACTTAAACTTGGAAGATGTCCCAGGAAGCACTAAAGATTTCCAACTTTCTAGACCGTAAAAGAGTTTTATGCTGGGCGCGTTCAACAAACCTCATGTTTAGGATTCCCAAGCACAGATTTTCCCAAGTTTTTAATGTGGTTTTGAAGTTATTGATGTGTTTTACACACTATACCGTACCGATATGCACTGTATTTTTCGGACAGGGCACAGGAACCTCAAAAGCCAAGAGTAATTCCCCGACACAGAAGACACTCGCTTGACTTCTCTTCAAAGAGATTCGAAGAGGAATCTCCCGTACTTGGAAAAAAGGCAAAAAAGTAAACACAACAGTGTTTTATTGAAAGGTTAAAGAATACCAGATCAGGAAAAACTTGGGATCATTTCTTAGACATCGAACAAAACAATCAAAAACTTAGATTTCCTTCGGGATTCGAGATTATATTTCGGCCCAAGGCGTAAACGTAAAGTTAGCTACAGTTGGTAGATGGTGTTTGAGTAGGTAGGTTGTTCTCAAACTGGAAGTCCACATAGACCAACCCATAGATCCACAACTCAGTAATTTAATTTGACAGGTGAATTATTTTATAAAGGAGAAGACAAATTAGGTGGGTTCTGGTGAATTTAGTAAATTGACTTTACAATACAATTTAGACTTTGTACTTTGGACACTTCTAATTCACCAAGAATTGACACTTTTGTAGGTTTTATTTACACTATTGTATTGTTTTTGATGTGATACCTCAAATATCTGGAAACAACACTTCTTCGGTATGGACAATGGACATTCTATACCAGGTACCATGTACTGGATCGTTTGTAATCCCAGAGTTTTCGTTCGTGATTATTATCACAGAATATTTACGGTTTCAGACCCATAAACCATGATAATAACACGTCTAGATATTAGATTGCAATATCGTAGATTACTAGTATAACTTGCTTCTTACGCTCTTTACCTTCTTTACGTGTGTGCGTTATATAAGAACAGTCACGTCACACGGAACGATGGAAAGAAGTTGTCGGTTAACAAGTCACTAGGCCAAGGCCAAGCAATCAACAGTATTGAATCTTTACAAATAACCAGACCACGGCCAAGTGATGATGTAGAACTGCAATGTAAAAATAGTTGCGAATCTAAAATAAATTCGCGCTGAGTCTAATAGCAGTCTAGAATGTTTTTCTTACAAACCACGTTCCGGAAAGTAAATGTACTTTCTAGATAATATCATATTCTCTAGTTTGGAACTAGTTCAATTTAGGAACGAGATGAGGGAGTGGAGTGACCCAAGTTATGGCATTGCGGAGACGATGACGTCACTGCTAAAATAGAGTATTTCAATTGTAGCTATTAGCTTCTTTTGGAAACTGAGAGACCAGATAATTGAGTCATTCAATTAAAAACAGAAGAGGTTCATTGCTCTTATTCTATAAGGGCTAGCGCTTACATACAACTTTTAGTTGAACAACTATTTTGTTGTGTATCATATGTTTAAAAGAATATATTAAAGCGCACATACAGTCAACTCGATAGTTGTTCGACAAAAAAGCCAAAAAGCTATATCGATTTGCTTTTGATTTAAAAGTTGGACAACTATCGATCAAGCGCTCAATTTGTATTGCATTGTATTGATGTGCGCAGACCATCGACTAAACAGTCGATCCGCGACTGACCGCGACTGACCAGTATCTTCTTTTTTTATCTCTCTTAAAATTTCTATAAAGCAAAGCACAAACTAAAACTTTGTTGTTAATTGACATGGTTTGTAAACACCTTGACTCGAGCGTTGCTGAATAAAGACTGGTCGATTTGAGAAGATATAAAATCGATAGTATACGCACTTCCATCAACTAAACTGTTTAGTTGAGTAGAAATCACGAAAAGTACACAACTCGACGAAACAGTTTAGTCGATGCAACAGTTGTATGTAAGCGCTAGCCCTAAAGCTGCATTCAATCGCAAGCGTTGCAAATCTACTTTTTCTTGATTTACACAGAACTCTACCATTTTACACACTCGGATTACATAACAGAGTCCAATATGAAGTCAGGACTAAGTACTTTGTGACACGAGGAACGGTACAGGTTATTGAACTTGACAATCTGCATAGTTCAAGCGCCTAGCGCCTCCGGCAGAATACCTTTGAAGAGCGGACAGTGTGACTAAATTATTCAGCAGTTCCGTAGTTTAGGTTTACGGTTAAATCTTGGTCTTTCTACAACCTGCAACCGTCATAGTAAGTAATTGACGAACGAGAAAGTCGACAAAGAATTCAAATGATCGAAAAAAGTTAAAATAATGACTGCCATATAAAATTAGTCAGTTTTCAATGCCCGAAACGAATGTACCTACATTAGATACCTATCCTATAGCGTTGAAAATTGACCCCTTACTCCCTACTTATATTAGTGGTACCTTGGCTTGGCATGCTGACCATTGCAATAGAAAACTAATCAAAATGGATAGAAATGACATTCTAAACGATGTCACGTAAATTACCAAACAAAGCGTCGTAATTACCTACTACACCTCACTGTTACTACATCACTTATATGTTATTTCTTTGATCATTAAATACTCTAATACGCTTCATAATCATGTCAATAGTTCGTATTATTACTTGTATTTTAATGGCATTAACTTGATAACACATTATATCTCTTCACGTCATAATAATCCATTCAATGGTAGTGCCTAAGATAGGGATCATTAATGGCTTTCATGCCAGTAATTATTAGCTTATGAGGCTTTTCTTAGATAGGATTAATCTATACGGTGAAAGCATCGATTTCTCCTCCCGACCAAACAACGGAAGGGGTGTTATAATATTGTCTGGTTGTTTCTTCGTCTTTGGCCTCGTAGTTCTTTAAGTAGGGCTCCGAATTGAAGGTGGCTTTAGGATATAAAGTATATTATCTGGGATTGTTCTTAGTTCCTATTCTTATACATGTTTGGTGAAAATTGGAGCCGTTCATCAGCTCTGAAAACCGATTTTGAAGATTCTTAGGCATAATTTCAGTTTGAAACATTTACTTCATCTCAAAGTCTTGAGATTTAATGAACTGGAGTCCATAGTCCAAGTTCTGATGATGACCAGCAATGATGAAGAGGATTTAAGGAGCTGTTCATTATGGTTTATATACATTTTGTAAAACTAACTTGTTTAATGTTGGACTGAAGGTGATATGAATTGAATAAGCCTACAAACAAGCATGCCGTCTCTTGGCTTGAGAAGAAATTTTTTCGTTCTAAAATTTTATTGGAGACTAGTTACTTTGGCTTTCGACACCAATACTATTTTTAAATTTTTTTTTTTATGAGCTTGCTTCTTTGGTTTGCTGTTGAATCTCCCCACGGTAGGTAGGTACTTAGAAAACAAAGGACCTTGTGATTTAGTAATCTGAGTTCTATGCTGCTTAGAATACGATTATTTTTTTATGTCTAATCAAAAATTCTAGAGAGATAACATCTGGGAGCATCTGGCAGACCAGAAATATCTTTCGCGAAACATTCAAATGAAAAATGCAGCAAAGAGATTAATATTTAAATCATCTGATTCGGAGGGGGTCGAATCGTGATAAGAAGAATGAGATTAAGCGGGTGACCAAGTTGGAAATTAATTTTGATAATCTCTTGGTGAATTTCTTTTTTTATTAGATTTCTTCGAGTTTACGACTGTTTTGGATTAAATGTCGCACGTCAATGTTTTTTGTTGTTGCTTTGGGCAATGGAGACCGGACAAAGAAAAGAGTGGAAGATAGCGCGATGGGGGACATTTTGATGGACCGAAGACGGTTTTCGAAATCAACTCTACTCGCAGAAACTCCACAGTACCTATTAGTAAGTAGGTAGGTAAGTAGAAGTAGGTACTAGGTACATACTAAGGAAAAGTATACTTAGGTATACTTAACTAACTATACATATAGCCTACCTACATACAAATAGATAGGTAAGTCTACATAATTCCAAGTTCCAACATCTTATCGCGTGATATCGCGTGTTCGTAGGTAGTACCTACCTATGTAAGTAAATTCTCACCTACCTACCTATAAGGCATGCTGAACTTTACACCTTGAATGCGTTATTGTTTATAATAATAAAAACTGTCTACCTACTAGTTGTACCTACTTACCTACCTACTGGTAGCGTAGGTACGTGTATCATCTAACCTTGAAGACGTACCTAACAATTATTATAAAGTTACACTACCGACATTAGAGATTCCAATTCAAGAGCTAAACTCACAAAAAACACGTTAGTTAAATTACAATGTAACTACTTGTTTACCTAGATAATAAGATAGTTATAGTTAGGTAGGTAGGTAGGTACTCACATAACAAAACGCCGGTCAACCTGTCAATCCAGTTGGGCGCAAAGAAACCAACACAAAACACAATAGAACAACACTTCAGTTACAATCACGAAAACACATAACAAACTACGAAGTCATTTTTGTACAACATCACTGTTTTAGAAGTTTTATTTAAATTTCGTAAGTCGCGGAACAAACGGAATCACACCACGCGCGGATCGCGCGACGCTCGCTCGCAGACTGGAGCGACTTGACTGACTGGCTGGACTGCTGTGCTGATTTGACTGGACTGATTGTGTGAATGGCTGGTTGAGTGCTCGCTAGCCGAACCGCTAGGGTACTGACTGCTGGATGTCGGTTTTGGTTGACGGTACGGTTGATCACCATTGATGGCATGTTTTTACTAGCGCCGGCGCGCCTGTTGTGGTGGACCTATTTTCTATTTCTATATACTATATGTATGTATGTCCGCTTCAGTAAAAGGTTGATGGTAGGTAGGTACCTACACCTACCTAGGTATTGGGTGGCCTGAGTGGATCATACATTTATTACTATTATAAGACCATACCTTACCTAGCAATCATTACCTATCGACTCTCCATCCAGTAGATAAATAATGCGCAGTAAAATAAGACTAAACTAATTTCGAATGCTCTTTAGAAGTAGGTAGGTACCTAGGAACGTTTACTAATTACTTATAAGTCCAACGTAGAAAAGTTACTAAGTAGAGTACCTGGTCTACTTACCTTTATATACGTAGCCTTATAAAATAATTCTCGTCTGGAGATCAGAAAAATTAATCAACACCTCTCAATACCACCTGTCCTCGAGAACTAATCAAATCACTTTATCCAGAAGCCATTCCTTCGTCGGATTTCTTCTCGCTGTTGTAGAGCGAGAGTCTGTTTATAAAATGTAGCGTCATGCCGTCAATAAAAAAAGAGGTTTGTTACTACTGTCAAACTTGAAACTGTCAAAACTTGTTAAATATTAGGTATAGTAGGTGCCAAATAACACCGAAATACAGGTCATTCACCCACCTTCACCTCGATGTCGCAAAATTCAATTTATGTATAAAAAAAACAGGGCCTCAATCGCGCTAAGTTGTAACTGCTCAGCCGCTTCCGTTACTGCTTCGTTATGGCCGATTTTCACAGATATCGTATTGCCTTAATTTTCTGACCGTAATTGATCCGTCAGACGCTCGTTGCTTCTACTCTAAACATGTCGGAATAACGTTTGATTAGCGTGCTTGGAAAAGTACATCGGGAGGTACTTTTTGTGAACGTTGTTGCTACGTTACAGTGTTTTAGAATTATTTGTGACTGAAATTCCTTGAAAATAATTTAAAAGTGCACTTGTAAGGATTTACTAGTGAGGGCAAATGAATTGGATGCGTTGTCCAAGCCAAGAATGCAAGATACATCTATCTAAAGTGCGGAGTGATCAGCAATTTGTCGAAAAGATACCTACACTATAATGGACCCTTTTGGACTACTTGCCTCATCAAATGTTTAGAAAGTTTACTCATCACTTGCCACCAATCGTACCACATCACATAATATGTTGATACTTACTTCAAACAACGCTACAAAGGTAAGAATGTTGTGTTTAGGAAAATTTCTCATCTGTGGACTCAGCAAAACTCTCACTCTAGGCTAGATGACTAGATGATTTACCGTTTGGTTCCACTCCATACTCCACAAGTAGACAGTAGATAGATAGGTCTAAAGTACCTATCTAGGTACATAAATAACTACAATTTCTGAGATTTTACATCTACCTTGAGTTTACTTAGGTACCTACTTGCCTACTTACTTTCCCATTACAGCATGATGAGAGGGAATCCTATAGATACTTACCCACCTTCATCTAAAAACTATTTTATAGAACTATCCATCTATCATTCTACAATAAACTATGGGTAAATAGGTTATAAGCTTAATGTTGTGTAAGTTTTTCCTGCTAATTAAACTTTTCTTTATTTCAGGTCTTGTAATGTTTATCTAAGACATTCATGTCGACGGGCAATAACAAGCTTGAGATGCCGAAGTATACAGACCTACATCCAATAGGAATAAAGCAGTGCCAATCGTTTTAGGTGAGCTCATGATGAGATGAATCAATTCATAGAAGAGTGAAGAAAACCTTGAAGAAGTTATAGCCATCCAGGTACTTACAGAATTATTAATATTAAATACTTCCTTACTACTAATCAGTTACCTATCTTTACAACTTACGCTGTTCTAAAATTGTATTAAGCTATTCACCGATCAGTTCAAAACTAACTATACCCATACCTCATGGTATGATATTTCTGAAGGGCTACATATCGATATTATATTACAAGTATATCCTACTATAATTTTATTATGTAAGTTCATGATAAATGAATTTTATTTATTTCAGCTTCTTTGGATGCAGATTGAAAACACCCATCTTAGGCCCGTAACCTAACATGCTTGAGGTTGTGAATTACACTTAGGTACTACAGAGTATAAAGTGATGCCCATCCATTTTGCAAAGCAAGCTACCACTGTGAGCTAATATACTAGCAATACATACCTACAATGTGACCGGGGTAGTAAGACTAAAACTCTTGAAATAAAGTATTAAATAATAATCAATGTTATTTTATTCAGTTATAAAAACTATAGCTAAGCTTACTTTACTAGGCGGTTAACAAAAATATGAAAAAACTAGCAAAGTTTGTGTAAGTACCTACTAGTCACATCACTTGTATAGCCGATGGTGGTATGCAAATACTGAAACAAAATAATATAGGTAAGTTTTCTTGAATATGAATTTGATGTACCTAGCTACATTTCATTCATAATAACTCTATGTTATTACTAATATAAATAAAGCTAGACTACCACTTTACTAATATAAAATGGGATTGATTTGTCTGAAACTGTTTTTGCACCCAAAAGATTTGCAAAAAAACATTGAAATGTTCTAGTGCCTAACTACTAGGAAATATAGGTAGGTAGATGCTTTGTATACTTACATCGTCATAGTCTAGTTTGTCCTGTCTTAGCAGGAGACGGGGAGAGGTACACCTTCCAACATTGTTTTTGCGTAGGTATTTATTTCCATCAGCCAGGTTATGTTGGGTGCTATTTCTTGCTAGCTATTTCTATTTAGCATGTACGGTAGATAACTTATAGCACCAAATTTGCACTGACACAAGAGTATTTAACTATTTAGTGGTAGTTTCATTCCTGTAGAGAAAAACAATTTGTTAGATGGGTAGCATTTCACAAAACAATTTATATTGTTAGAAATATGTAGGTAATAACGTTACACAGGCTCTTTCTTTTCTTGTTCTAATAGGACATTATAAAGTTTTACAAACCACCTCCTAAAATTATGTAGAAATAGAAAGAGTTTCATGAAATTGTTTGTTTACAAAATTGAGACAAAAACATACATTACCACAGAATACGCATTATGTTCTATGTACACATTCAAAATTTTCTTACTATTGTCACTGTCAGCCGTCAAAAGTAGGGTTGGACCCTGCAAAATGATGAATCGATTGACCGGTTTTGCGAAATTCTAAAGAAGAAGACGTACATATTTAACGGCTGAACGAACGGTGGACCACGGCAACGAACCAGCAGCGTAAAAGCATGATAAACGTATATTGAGCTAACGCAATACTGATTTCCGGAAAAATTAGAACGCTACGTAGTTTGGACGTACCGTTACTTGCACGTTACGTCTCTCACGGTCGACCGTGTAAATTTAGCGCAATCGGGGCCCTGAACTACGAGATTCGAGCGATTACCGTCTTAGCGACAGGTTTGTATGGAAAGCGACAGAATTAGCCATTCATAAATTGAATTTTGCGACATCGTGGTAAAGGTGGGTGAATGACCTGTATTGCGGTGTTATTTGGCACCTACTATAGCAAGTAAAATGTTAATATTTAATCAGAGGCTTATTCGCTTACATTTTAATTTTATTTACTTAGCCACTTACTTTAAGTAGTAAGTATACTTAAAGTATACATTTTACATTTTTTAGTATATCATTCTTTTAATAAATAATGTATTATTTTCTTCCACAATGCAAATACAAACCAGACAAGTAGGTACAAGATAATGTTATAACTAAGTTTGTGAGAGACTGGTAGATTCCTTCTAGATTTCTGGTAGATTAGGTACTGATGTATATTCCTGAGATTCTTGAATGAATATGACGTACACAAACAGTCACTAGCTCTCGGGCCCTTGTCTTTATCAGGAAATATCTCCATCAGTATTCGAGTTTGAGAGACGTTTAAAGGATTAAATTAATAATTCGACATTCATTTGTCGTGGTGAATTTAATCAGGCCAAGAAAAACATGAGCGGTCGACGCGACGCGGGACTAATGGATCAAAGCGGAAACCGGAAGTCATCCGTGGTCCGGTTGACGTTTCGGTTTCGGAATTTTGAATTTCGAATGCAATAAACGACTGTTTAACTTTTCTATGGAGATGAATTCGGTGACGTTAATCATATATTTTTTGCTTGTTCCCAATATAATCACAGAAAACTCCTTCAAGATCTTGTTGCATGTCGTATTCCCCTTCCTACTAGTGTTAATATCCTTTTAGCCACCCTTGACCCTTGTTTATATCATTGTTTATCATCTTTTATTTATATGAATAACATAGAAATTTAATTTTGTACATATTTCCCTTTTGTATATATTTTTCATCTTTGTTTATATGTATTGTTATGTTTTTGTGTATCCCTAACCATGCTGATCCTTCTCCCGAACCCGCATGTCAGATTTACGCAAAATGGCAAATGCACAAAAACAGTGCGACGACAATACAAAAAAAAAACCATTTCTATGATATGCACCGATTTCAAGAACACTTAACATTTAGAGCACCTATGCTATCAAGAGCACCAATAGATTTTTAAGCTTCAATATTAGAACAGAACGACATTTAGTTAGTATGACGTATGTAACCTAAGTTTTTTTTTGTATAATACCATCATTCAATGGGTTAATAAAAAAGACTTTAGTAATAATAATTTAAACCACTTGTTCCACGAAAAGCACCTTTTTGTGGATTACTAAGTTCAAAATATTGAACTTGATTTTGTAGGATTTACCTACACCAAGATCAGATCTAAAACTTTCGTAATCCAAGATACTGTTGTTTTAATGTACAAACTTACTGAGCTTTTTAGTCAAAAGTGTATTAGATAGGTACCTACCGATACCGAGATAAGAATAGTGCCGAGATGGGAATGAGACCGATTTTTAATCAATAGTTTATTATAGGTACCGAAATAGGAATGGTGCTGAGATGGGAATGAGACCGAGATTACTAACTTACTAATTTCAGCAACGTAGCATACTGAAGAGCTATTTGAAATTTTCGTTTTACTATGGAGTTGAGAGTAATATGACCAACATTGCAGCTTATGACTGTTCAATAAGGGTGTGTTTCATTTAACCGGGTTGAGTAGATAAATGGCAGGGTGAAGAGAAACTACATTATTCATTATGCTAAATGATGATATTTAGATGCAATCGAACTGATGACCATGATGTTGTCAGTCATTGCATAGGTAGCCTTTCGAAGCGAGCGTCTATAGCGTCAGTGGCGCTGCGACAGTGACGCCGCGCGCGACAGAGCGACAGATCGATATGCAAATGTATGAAATTCTAGAGATCGTCATTCGAGCGCAGCGCCACTGACGCGGGCGTCTGTGACGTCAACAATGCCGCGGTGACCGCGTTGTCATGTCAGACGCCCGCGTCAGACGCTGCGTCTGTGACGCTTAGTTCAAAAGGCTTCCTTTACGAATACGGTTAGACCACCTGTACCTCTATCACGAACAAACCTGACGGCTTCATACCGAACGGCCACGGTTTCGAACGACCACGCTCTAAAAATACCTAACAAAAAGTCCCGATGGACACGGTTTACCTAAGTTCATACATAAAAAATGGGAAGTACAGTCGACGAGAAACCATTTCAAGATTATTAATTTCAAGATCACCTACTCAAAATACAAGCGCAGCACAGATACCCCTTCTCAAATGAGATAATTTTGAGAAAAGTACCAGGAAAGCAGAACTAGCCAACAGGATGCTGTACTAATAATAAAGAAAGATGACAGTCGCCGCGATAACGTATTCGGGTTATATTGCGCGTCAATGCCTGCTCAACTGCCAACCGTTGTAGTGACACCGCGCAGTGTATCTCGGATACGCTAGCGCTAAGATACTTATGCGAAGGCACTGTGACATTTCTTATTTATTTCGCTTTTTTTTCGCTTTCGTTTAAAAAGGCTTGAACTGTCACCTTGCATTTAAACGGGTAGTTTACTGTAGAAACAACAGCTCACTATTAAATATTCCAAGACAACCCTTCTGAGGCCCTTGTTTTTAGAAACATCTTATTCTGAACTGTGCCACCTTAAATGGGATTTCTATTTAAAGTAAGTCTTATTGCTTTGACTTTAGATTTGGTTTGGGATGTAAGTAATTTTAATAGATTTTTTAGGTCCGGTTTTGGTTCTTTTCTATCTCGGCCCCTTGAATTAACTGAAAGTTCTGAAGTCACGCTATTGGTAAGGGCACAGATCATATAATCCTATGAAGGGTAAGGTTATTTTGCTTTAACTATTTATAGTAGGTGCCAAATAACACCGCAATACAGGTCATTCACCCAACTTTACCTCGATGTCGCAAAATTCAATTTATGTATGGTAAACAAACAGTACTACTAGAGATTCGAGCGATTACCGTCTTAGCGACAGGTTTGTATGGAAAGCAACAGAATTAGCCATTCATAAATTGAATTTTGTGACATCGTGGTGCAGGTGGGTGAATTACCTGTATTGCGGTGTTATTTGGCACCTGCTATAGTGGTGCTGTAAAGATTGACACTCCTCCTTTTTTGAAGTCGGTTAAAAAGAAGATAAAACTTTTCTATAAATATGTAGGTAAGAATGTTATTAGTTTCAAATAATCAAAAAAACTAGGGTTCAATTTAATTCAAGCTATTGAAGTGAATGTTCGTCAGTACTTTTTCTTCGTAGCTAACATTTTTGAGTTTGATGAATTCTTCATACTTACCATTACGTGCTCCGAATAACTGAGTTGGGAACAAATTGAATGCACAGAATCGGCATGATGTTGTCTGAAAGAAGTAGTTTTATCTTCATTCAAATAGCTTACAAACGAAGAACGGAGAACACAGTAAAATAAACCTAAAAAACACCTTTTTGTTTTAAACCCTCATGTAAGTACATGTACTTATAGGTAATGGAGAATACAATACACTACTAAATAAAAATGCGACAGTATCTCTATTGTTTTGTTCCGGACGCAAAGCCTATCTTCCAAAGCAGCATTATCGAACGCTCAGTAAATTAGGACCAATTCGAATGAAAACAATTTGAAAGCAATCAGCAGCCGTGGCCAGTGACTTGAAAACAAAGGCTGTGTTCCGAAGTGTCGGATACAACAAAGTTTGAATTTGAAACTTGCAATCGGCTGGACAAAGTGCTTGGCTTATTGCATTTCCGGTTTTGCATGAACTAACGTAGGTGAGGTGAGGTTGTGGTGACTTTGTTGAGATTTCCGGTGTGTGATGTGATATAAATATAAATAAATATAAATATAAATATTCACGGACACTTAACACAACGCCTTCTAGTCCCAAACTAAGCAAAGGTTGTACGATGGAAACTAGATGGCTGATAGAATACATACATACATATTTTTTTTGTAAATACATACTTATAATACATAGAAACACCCAGACACAGAACAAACATCTATGTTTACAACACACAAATGTTTGTTCTCGGTGGGGATCGAACCCACGACCCACAGCCATGACGCCTGCCTGTGTGATGTGATGTGATGTGGGTGGGCCTAGGGCCGGTTTTTTGATCCCTAGTTAACTCAACTAAAAGTCAAATTTGGTCCAAATTTGACAATTAGTTGATCTAAATTTGACTATTAGTTGAGTTAGGTACCTAGGGATCAAAAAACCGGCCCTATATATTGAATGAACATGACAGTGACGTCTATTATCTTTATTTAGCTGTGTTTCTCATTCTCACAACTGAGTCAATAAGGGTTCTGCGTTTCGTGCTGTGGGTTGTGGGTTTGATCCCCACCAAGAAACTTTGAGTAATGGCAAGCATAAAGTTTGTTCTATAACCCAGTGTTTATTGGTTGGTAGCACAGATTATATAATACTATACTAGATTGGTAGGCATTACAATGTATAAATTTACAAAAAAATAATTTACTCGGTTTATAAGGTTTGTTTAAGTAGGTATATCAGCAATCATATCCATAGTAAAAGATTTGGTTAGTTTGTGACTAGAGAGCGTTGTTTGAAATATCTATTATGAATATTTTATTTATTTATGATACGTTCACAATAAAAAGTTCCGGATATAAAAGGAAATAAAAACACAATTTTTTCATCGTTTGCCTAATTTGTAACCGAGAGCGAAATATAAGCAACATCAAAATGATAATATGTGATGTTTATTAAAACATTTGAATATAAAACAAACAGAACCATATCAAAGAGAAGTTGAATCTGAATTCATTTCGTGTGATGACCCAATTTAGATGTTAAAAACGCCTCAACGATATAGGAAAACGGTTTAACCTGATGGTGAAAGTTTCTTGTACGCAGTTTTATAGGACCAAGTTTTAGAATTTCATTTTGTGCCGGAATGTTCGCAAGATGCGAAAAGCCGTGCTTCTTTAAAAATAAACAAACTATAGCATTACATATATTGAAGGCCCGAATATTCAACAAAGATAGATATATAGATAATACTTTATTGTACTCAAGGATTAGGTACGTAAAAATCTTAACATTTACTTTGTATAGTACAATGGGTGGTACAAAGTGTAGTAACGACACATATAAGAAGCACTTATCACTTATTAGAGTATTGATTTGGTCAAAACACACGTATTTGACGACTGTGACACAGATGGTAACCATAAAAGCGCGATCAAGGGGTGTCGAAAAAGAAACTAGGAGCCAAAAAAGGAATAAGCGGTTTAGGTTGTTTGGTCCAGTTATGTTGTTTCATACTTTTTAACTAGATTTATAGGGATACAAAGGTAGGATTTATTTATTTTTACTTATGAGGGCCCATATCGTAAGCTCTGAACTGCTTTCGCTGCCCAGCATAATGTGAAGCGACGACCCGGCGACGTGGCTACAGATATACGAAAACAAGAAGCTTTTGACGGCAAAAAACGCGCTGATACGCGCTAATGTCACTATTTAGTCATAGAATACCTATGATTTAGTATAAAAATAGTTCAGAAAACCTGCCAGTTTTTATGAGACAACGATGGGCCCCCTGGTCTGTTTTATGTTTCAACAATATTCGCGGAGCCATGCATTCGTGCGAGTGGGCATAAAAGCGTTTGAGAGTTGCCAACTGTAATACAAAGGGAGGCGTACGGCGTTCCTAATTGAAAAACTTGATTCACAACAAAATGGTTTGCAACTACTCGGTTGGAAAAAACTGTGAAGTTCCTTCGTAAAGTTACAGGAAAATAGTAGGTTACTTTGAATATCGGAGTTGTTTAAAAGTGTTGCTGGCAGCTCGCGAAAGTCACCAAAATTCCTGAATAAAAATCTATATCAGACGTCAGAAAGATCACTGTGTGTCGACCTAGACTAGGTACTTAGACGTATCTAATGCTCAATAAATCTAAACCATAAAGTCATTATGCGCAGCTGAACTGTCTTCTACCAGCATGAATATTCCCAACTACTTATTTATTCCCAAGCACACTTTAACTAAAGACCTAATCGTTCAGATTAAAAAATACCAAGGTATTAGAAATTTTATAGCTAATTCAAATAAAAACGTCCCCCAAACTCTAGACTAGAGTTCTTTTTATATTTTAAATCCATCTCTCAGTCAATATCAAACTATCTAATTTGTACCTTCTCTAATTTGTAATTCTCGTAGTCTATATTTATCTGTGGAAGCTTTTAATTGGTCTTCAGTGTACTGTATTATGTTTATCTTCCTACTGTGTAAATACCTAGCTGTTAGTTTTCCCAAAATTCTTAAAATAAAATAATATAATGATGAATAATGATCTCACATCTAGTAAATAAGTAGAGACATAATAATGTGTCCTAAAGTTAATGTGAAAATAAAAATATAACGTCAATTTTAAGCCAATACACGCCAACACCTACCTTCTTATGTGCCTACAGCCGGAGCCGAGTGCCGAAATTAATACGAATTTATGGGCGTTTATGTTTGAATACATAATTAATGAACCTATTCTCTGGTGTTGCCAACAATACGGGTATACAGTTCTGAAATCAGCAATACCCAGGCATGCTCTAATGATTTTTTAGTTATAGTGAGCGAAAGCCGGCTATTACAAAAAAAACCACCCAGAGCCCCGAGTCTGTGCATTTGTTTTGACTTTCGACTTGAGTATATAAATAAATAAATAAATATTCACGGACATTTAACACAACGCCTTCTAGTCCCAAACTAAGCAAAGCTTGTACTATGGGAACTAGATGGCACACGCAATTGCATTCGCAAAGCAAGACATTTTGTTGGGAATTGCACAATTCCCAAATTTCTCGCTAGAGGCGCTTATCCGGTTTTCATAGAAAATGTCTTGCTTTGCGATTGAGCAGATTCAAAACTGTAATTATTGCTAATTCTTTATGAATTTAAGATTATTTTTGAATCATGTTTGTAGACTGGTAGTAAATTGTAGAACGCAGTATTGAGGAATAAATGATGAACTAATTTGGATTGAAATCGAATATAGCTGGCATGAATGAACCTAGATTATTGATAGGCTGATAAGGTACCTCTCATGATCAAACCTTTCCGTCAGTAGGTAATGCAGCGTATACATAATTTATGTAGTACTTACTTAAGTTTATTTACATCACCAATATTTGACCAAAGCTTATTAAATACATTTATTCCACATTCAGCACCATTTTTAACTATGTATTTACTAACCTAATGATTGGATAAACAAATTCATAGCTTATAATCAATTTCAGCTCTTACCTACTTAATGTAATTTAACCAATAAGGTCGAGAGGTGCTCAATGTGGAATATTTTCGGAAAACGTCCGAAAAAATTGGTGAAACACGCTGCTGTAGGTACGCCTAGCAAATATTGAGATTAGTACCTAAATAACATGTAATGTGATGTTGCAAAATCTGGTTTGTCATAACGACACACCGACAGCCCTTCGTTTTGCCACAATAAATGTTTCAAGCACGAGTCACGACAAAATGACGAAAAACTTATATTAGCCCTTGTGAAGTTTGACCGAGCCGAATAGATAGATCTGAGTTAGCAGGAATTTTGTAGGTATGAACAGAAGAGCAAGTTGATAAAATACTATAATGTTTTCATAGTACGTAGGGTAGGTACTAGGTACTTACTTACCCTAAATGGAAAAAAAACGGGTAATTTAATTAACCGAGCAGTGACGTCACTGAATGTAGGTACGTACCTATTTTTTTTTAAATAAATAAAATAGGGATATTTCTGCACTTCTAATCTTCAAACTGGTGTTAAGGGCTCAGGAGATTGAAGGACTTTGTTTAGGTACGTGACGAAAACACTATCAGCCGAATACTCAAACGCAACTCAAACTCCACTCAATTTAAGTACCGCTTAAATTATTGCCATCTCTTACAAATGAGTAATGTCAAACAGAGGCAGAGCAATCTTAAGTGGTGCTCAAAATTTGAATGACGTTTGAGTATTCGGCTGTAAGATTGATGGAAATACTACGTGCTCCTAGTGTGAACTAGCTGACTTACTGGATATCAGACCTTTGGAAGAATGATTTTAATTCCATGATCAGACCAAATAAAACTCATGCTGAGTGATGTCTTCAGAACATGCTGAAGGCGAGGAGATAAATCTGAGGCCTATTATATCTTGACCGAAAACTCGTTTCACCGACTGGTGAATCGAGTTTTCGACGTCGAATTTTGTTGTTATTTCTAATAGAGTAAAATCTCTACCGACGTGAGCATAAGGCCCCTGGTAACTGGTAATGAAAACGTCATACTTTGGAAACAGGTGAGAAATTGCTCACAGACCGTGTAACGTCATTAGACCCGAGAGTGCGCTAAAATCGCAATAAATAGTGCATTTCCAAAACAAACGACCGTCTAACGAGGACGCCGCCGCGCCGCCGGCTCCATGTGACGCTTTTTCCCAAATTCCCATATCTAATTAGGAGCCAGATGCTTCTATCATCTATTTATACCTGCGGTGTAGGTATGTGTATTACTTAGATTACGCGCTCGCAAAAAGCGCGAAATTGTGTTATCCAATATTGGTCGCTAAGGGATAGCAAAAATGATTCCTAGTTAGGTATACCTTACCCATATCTCAGCGTGTTTTGCTGAACTCACTATTTACGTATCAGAATTTTCAAAGGTTTGAAAGATGAAAGGTGAATCTTGGTAACATTTGATCCCTTAAGGATCTTTTGGTAAGCCAGCAGGTGCGAGATTTTTTTTTGTAGATTAATTAAAGAAAAATTACTAGGGAAGGAGCTAACCAAGGCGCATTGCGTAATTTCTGTAAATGAAAAACAAATAAAGTTTTATGCGAATACTTGTGTAAGTAATTATTCTTTCGTTAGCGTATCTACGGTTTCAATTAGATGAATAAGGAAGTGATCGACGCTGACGAATTTTTATAGTACTTTCAAGGTTTTTGTGGGGTGACCACAAAGTTTGGCAGCAAGGATAATGCTCTAATACGTAGAAATATAACCAGCCAGTGGTTGCTATGTTACTTACCCAGTGTTAACATAGTAACCCCGCCCTCATACTCATCTTAAGTATTTCCAACTTCCCAAGGTAATGAAAACGACCTCTATAATTGCCGAGAATCTAAAAAGTATTTCCCAAGAAAGGGTAGGTAAGATAGGTACCTAATGAACTTTGTCCATTGAATAGTTTGGTCTGTGGACTTGGTAGACAAACTTCATACCTCCGCAGACTACGTAGTTTAAAATAACTAGGTAGGTAGTTGTAGCGTGTAATTTACTTGTAGCGTAGCGTACAACACGTCATGGAAGCCTTATAAAAGCTAGGCGTAATGAACATCTTCAGGGAAAAATACTTTTATCCTACGCCAATATACGTAGTATAATACTTCGTCTGCAGACTGGTTGTTACGTTTCCGCGGTACACAGCTTCTTATCGTGGAAAATCTCCAACGGTAAAACGTCCACACGAAAAGTTTAGACTAGTAGACTTCTAATTATTACTTTTACTCTCTGGCTTAGAATATCGGGCGCTTTGGGTTGTGTGTGGGCTACACTTGGACACAGTAAGTTAATAGAGAAACCAGTGACGTAACTAAGTAACTAATAAAATAAAATAAAATAAAGTATAGGTAATTCGTTTTGTAACCCCATTCACACGTCGGACGCCACCACCAACTGCCCTACTCAACGCAGTTTCGAATTTGCCAATAAAACTGGTTACGTTTACCACTTACTTGACTAGATACAGTCACTCACTACCAAAAATACCTACCTACTACTAGGAAGGAAGTAAGATTTTGGTACAAATTCTTATGTTGAGAAAAAGCTAGAATTATTTACTTCTGATCCTTAATAGCCAAATATGCAGATTGAATAATTGGAAAATTTACAGCGTACCTCATCTGCAATGGCCGCCGTAAAAGTGACTTTATTCTCCTCCCAGCCGTCATACTGAGTATCTGCGGAATACGTAATGTGCCTAACGATATGTAGGTAGGGATGGAGGGAAGTGTCACACGTTTTCTTACCTACCTTAGTTTAAAACCTAGTTGATTTATTCACCAGCTTTTATAACCAACGTTCTACATAGTTCACCGTTGCGATCGTCCACATGAAAGATCAAGAGCTTTTTGGACGCGTTATGCAGTGGTTTTACAGAGAACTGTTGCTCTGCTTCCTTCCAAGGATCCAAATGAGAACTATGTGTCTAGAATCTAGAATTCTAGGACCAAATACCATCAAGAGTTTTCTAGATGCCAGCAGTACCGTGCGACTTGTCTAGAACTATGTCAGAAGAAATTATAAGAAGAACTTACGGTTTTGTGCATGAAACTCCGACCTTTATTAAGCGTAGATTTATCTATAGGTTATGTTTAGTACATACCTACGTGCCTCCTACACGAGTACCTGTCTGAAATTAATAAAGGCATTACTTTCTAAATGGATCCATAAAAAACAATGAAGCCGTAGAAATGCTACATAGAAACACAAATAGAAATAACACGTAGAAAATGGTTTTCACTTTCCTATAATGAAATGCCATTGGTTTTTTCTTGGGATGAAACAGGAATGTTAAACCAGGGATGAAGTGAAATGGGTGAATAGGTGTGAATTCGAATGTAGATATTGGTTATTGATTTTATGATAATGTGAATAGTTTTTTAGTGTTGTGTTGCGAATGTTCTTGTTGACTCGCTTTCTGAACAATGCTTCTCGTAATTCTCGGATCATTGTAATGTTATGTTGGTTATGACTACCTATACGTGTTCGAATGATTATTTGAGTAGGTCACTTTTTGTAGAGTAACCTTCTTGGTCCTTCTATCGAATTGTGGCCGTGAAGAGAGCTTGGGGGCAACCTGCAAACTCTGTCAATAGTTGGCGAGGGTAACATAAACGTACCTAGAGAATTTTCTCTAAGATTAGCGTACCTACTTTCTTTTGAACTACATTCAAAACCTCATGGTTCTGGTCTTTGGATATCGTGGCCGTCTAGAATAAAGCCGAAAAAATATCACGCTTGAGTCTGAGTTTTTCATACAAATACGGCTCTATGTGATAGTTTTCCATGCAAAGATTTTAGCTCTTCGAAAAGTGCTTTGCCCTTCGATTTTTCCTTATTTCACCTCAAAGTGCGTTGTTTTGGTCCTGACTTCCCTATTTACAAACATTTTCTCCATAATCCTTGAATGTTGGTGAAGTTTAGCCCAGATTGCACCATACTCAGGCCGCATTTACAACTTAAACAGGCTGCTGTTTGTTGTTCAGCTATTGTATAAGGAACCAAGCGACTGATTTTCATCACCAATTCGTTCCATATTAGACGCGAGGATTCTGGCACCCACACTCTTAGCATGAACACCCCAGACTTTCTTTCTGCCGAGAAAAGGACAAATTCGTCCCATTCTTTTGTATGGTGGAAGATGAGTCAAAAGTTTGTTTAAGCCACCTTTTAGCCTACTCTTGTTCCTACTGGAAGCGTGGTCATTTCCTACGGTGTTACACCGAAAGTATACGTTTAGTGGTTTTTTTTTCGGAGCAGTTTGTAGTCTGCTTTTAGCAAGAATGCGAGCAAGTCGGCCACTCATAACTAAAACTAAGTAGTTTAGTGTGCGTGACCGTAAATTCTCGTTCCCTCACCAAGAGTCCTTCCAAGTCCTGGCACTCCGCCAACTGCCCTATATTCCGTCATCTAGACAGTGGCAGTTGAACTATTAATATTGATTCCAGTTAAGGAGTCTTGCTCTTATCTTTGACCTTTTCCTCTACTCAGCTTTTAGAGCTTTCTCTTCCAATGGGTACGAAAGAGGTTGAAATATGAAAAATTAAAACTAGAACGTAGCAATAAATGCGATTTGAATTAGTCTAGTCTAGGCCTATCGAAACCACTAAACTTTATATTGATTTGCCTCTAGCCCTGACTTCGGACCTTGGCTGCAGCGAAGAATTATTGCACTTACATATTTTCAAATACAATGATTGAAATAAGTTTATTCACAAAGAAAATTACAACTAGTACAGAGTATTTTTTTTGGCAACAGTCATTAAGTTATAATTTAAAAAAATTAAAGACAGAATAATGCCCAAACCTTGATTCATATAATAATTGCTAATTTTTGGGCTGTTACAATATTTACAAAATACACATGAAACGGTTGAGCTATGTACAAACCCTTGCAAACGATTAAATCGTAATCTATTCTATAAATTTTATAGATAGCTCAACTTGTCCAAATCAGTACCAATCGGAAGCGTGCCCAAGACACTGGCTGCATTGCCGCGCTGAATAGAATTGCTACAAACACAATGATGCATTTTCACACGGCTAAGAATACCGGGGGTAGAGAATGGGTAGCAACTTTTTATGACTTGCGGATATACTAGTATAGTATTATATGATCTGTGATTCAGTTGACCTCAATGAGTCGGATCTAGAACGGTGCACGGTTCCTTGTATGAAGTATTTTGTTATTTCACAAAATAAGCAATCTCTTACGAAGCATACAAAGAGAATTAAAAAAAATTCCAAAATTTTCCGCGAAACCTCGGCGGGAAACATTCCACACGTTGTTTTTCGTTTTCCTGTTTTTTTTCGTAATTTCTGAAATCATAGGTTTTTTATTGTCTGTTTGTTTATTGCCTATGAACTTTACACATTTTTTCTAAGGCTTTTCCTGCATGTATTCTTGTATTTTACTCATGTCCGTTGAAAAATAAAATTTAGACTAACCATTGTTCCCAGGTACACCCTAGTCACATGTTCTGTGAGTCACTCATCATTTTAGATTTCTTGTAGGTTCAATAATATTCATGTACTAAGAGTACGAAATGAACGTCTTAGTTATATCTCATATCTCCATCGTGAAGTTATGCCTGATTTAGGTCCCCTGTCCTTTATTTAGGTCATCTAGAAACACCTATCTCTAACTATCGCTTAACATCTCTATACAAGACAAACCGTACTTTATCTACCCTCCCAGTTACCTACCCACCGACACTCATTATGTATGAGTAGCTGTGGTGTGTTGCTATGATTGAAAATTTTGTTCTTATCTTAACTGTACCTAAACCTAATTATTATCACAGAATACACCACTGAACCAGTTTCAAAGTCGTAATGAACATGTCACCGCTCTGCCTTTTTGTGCTTTGAAATCACAAAGAATACAGTACTCCATTGATCACTGTTCTCTTTGGCTTGTAGGCGGGCTTTGATACAAAGTTGATGTTTGAGTAGGCTTGCCTTCAGTTATTTACATAGAAGCTAATATAGAGTAGTGCGATGCTCGCAACTTTGTCCAAAGTATACCTAGGTCACAGATTATATAATACTATACCCTAGGTTAAATAATAAAGTTAAATCATGCATTTCAGCCTTATCAGCCCCAAAGTTCCGAGATACGTATCACCTGAGAGTAGACTACAAAAGAATCTAAGCGGCGAGACTGACCTTCATGTTAACTCAATAATATAAAACCTCCTGGGCAGTGTCAATAAACTTTTCAGTTTTTAAATTTCGAACGTGGCGCTGCTGGTCATCACATCAGACATGACATGACGGATTTGTTATGCGTGCGTTTGAAAACTTTGTGATATATTTTGATAGAAGTTTCTAAAAAACTTTTGGATTTGAGTGTATTCTTTTGTAAAAATGCAGTCTGTTGTAACTTTCGAGAAACCATTGCCACATTTGAGTTTGCCGGATTGGGATGCACGGTTATATGGATTACAGGTAATTTCTAAAGCGTTGGGGGCACTCTGGCCATCAGAGGTTCTATATACTGAGGGTCATACGTAGAGGTAGTCTCTTTTCAGCAAGGAGCAAAGCTTCGAAACTATTCGTCCCTGTAGAGACACCTAGGGAGGTACCTACTCATAATAAAATAGTAAACAAAAGGGTCTAAGTATAGGCGACCAAGAAATTGGTTTACCACTTTTGATGACATCTCCCAGTAACATAATTATTCGCTAAGGAGTTTAAATAAACAGGAATGACAGATTCTGACGTAGCAGTTATTAATCTGTCAAGTGAAAATAGCCCTTGAGGTTTTGTACGTGCAAATGATATTCAGCCTTAGAGTGGTAAACCAATTTCTTGGTCGCCTATACCTATCTGAATGTTTTTATATCATCAGACTCAGTTCCATCGATGTCTATTTTAAAAAAAAATACTGACCACTATAAAAAATAGGTACTAACTTTACTGAAATTGATCTACTAGGTATTATTTACGCACAAGTGTCGCTTGCTAGGACCCAAACATCAAAAGTTATAATTACTGTTAACCGTAAATATTAGGGCCGGGGTAAGCCTTTGTGACCTTTCTCCGGACTATCCCGTTTCTAATTATCAACTCGATACTTCGTATACCCACTACGATTCTTGCATCACTCATCGATTACTTACCTAGGTGGTTCACTAGAGTGTCAATTTTGATGAGGTATTTGTGAAAAATTGTACCCGGTCAAGCATGTTTCTGTTCCCAAGCAGTACACGCTTTGCCGGTAATAAGTACATCCTAGGTACACGTGTTCTGGGAAGTAATGCGATTGTACCTAGCTGATTATGATCATGTTATTTATCTGCTTGTTCCGTCTCTTTGTCTCATAAATAAATGATATATTATGTCTGCAGGCTTTCTTCTAAACATAGATCGTGTAAAATACGGCAGTTGGCGTTTTGAGAACATCACATAGAGACTCATAGTAGAGTCCGGGGACTACCATGGTTAGGAGAACCATGGTAGTCCCCGGACTCATCATTTATAGAGACTTATTCTAGTCTTCCGGAGACTAACTGGTTGGGCTACAGAAGTTTGACCTGACATGCCTTTGTATGACAATCAATGTTATATTGTGGTGAAATAAATGAAATTGAAATCGACCGCCAGCACAGGTTCTTGGAACCACTACCGGAACCACTACCAGAACCACTATAAAGAATGTATAAAGAATGCGCTAACTGTCATCCACCTATGCTGGCTTCACATTGGAAAACTTCTAAAAAGCTGCTTAACAAATTCCATTATACAGTTCGCCACGTGCGATCTGAATAGAATCTCCTCATTACTTAGATATTCTTTTCTTTTAATCAGAATACATTTCTAGTCCATTTCTAAAAGTCCACATCTAAAATTTAGCGGCGGGTGTGTAAGCAAATTGCGAAAGTTTTATACGCCTTGTGCCCCATGACGCCTGAATTGTTTGACCGAGGTAACGTAGTTTAGTTGAGGATAACTGGTGCGTGATGTGCGACATTTTTAATCACATTTGAACTTCGCATCGTTCCACTCTACACGACACGGTGAAATTACAGACACCATACATTACTGGTTGATCATAAAACACATTTGAAAGGTGAACCCCTTGCACATCAAGGTATTTTTTTTTTGTACGGAATCTGATTAAGAAATCTTCGAATTATTGTTTTTTTTCTACGAAAACACATAATACCTTTCATTTTGAGACTTTTTAGCAGCGAAACTACGCGTCTAAGCACAATTTTAAACGGTCTTTCTCTCTGGCAAAAATAAGCACGACAACGCTTGTAGTAAAAATATTTTCACTATTTTTTAGCTGTATCCGAAGTGGTAAATGTGTTTTATTTAGACTGTGATCAAAAGCTCGTGATCGTATGCGATTCAGTGCCTACTACCAATCACCCGAACACGGTTTACTTTGAATAATGGATTTTTAACTTCTTAACTGATTTTGAATAGCTCTGCTCCCCCCACGAGGGCTATTTGAACTTGGGATTGGGGCAGATGACCCATTTCGATAAATTGAGGGGTTACACGAGCGGATTGATTTATTTACCTTTATTTATGAGAGTTAAGGTGTTAAATGATAAAATAATTCCAAAACATGAAAAATTTTCTGTACAAAATTTTCACACTGAAATAAACTGGCAATGGGCCAAAAAATTTACCCTAAAATCAAAAGTACCAATCTGCCTAGGAACCTAGTCTTTGAAATATTGCGGTAAAGCATATGTACTTACACAGACAGGATAGTTTGATTAACCTACTTACTATAAAATACTAAAAAAGGTACAAAGCAAGCTACAAGTGCTTTCTTACCTTTCTTGATTATCAGGACATGAAAAATAAAATTGTATACCTACTCTATTTATAGAGAGCCAATCTACAGGTTTTTTTTTGCTCGACAGGTCACATCTGACACCCGAAGAGCAGATGCCTTCGACCTTCGGCACAGTGCCCACCAGCTCCGCAATGAAACGAAGATCAAAACCGATTGGGACAGTTATCATAACAATAATAGACTTCGAGCTAGGTAAGGCTTAATTGGTATCTCAAATCAACGATATTCACCTACTAGGTAGTTACTAGTAGCTTGATTAGGTAGTAGAAGGGTTTCTTAATTTTTTTGAACCTAGGAATTGCTTTCTCTAGATACATAGAGAATCACGAGTCAAAATACAATGTTCGGACACATTTTTGATTACTACACTGACTCTTACTCTCTTCTCTTAGTTGATCCACGAGGGTCCTGGATAAGCGAAGAGATTGTGCAATATGCACCGTACTTGTGGATTAGTCATGACGTGAACCTATTTTCTTAACGCTACTGGTCAGCAAAAATGTCAACTCATTTGGTACATAAGTTTATACATGACTCTACTCATATCGAATGAGACTACGGAGTCCCCATCCAAACGTTGTTCCACTTGCTTGTTTACCAAACTGCACCGGCATAAAACTACCTACAGACGATGAAGTGACCGTTTGACACCTCAAAAGACTCTCTAAAAGCCCTACAAGGAACAGCAATTCGTACTTCCAATAGTTCTAGAGTTAGCCACTAACTCCTGCGAGCTTATGCTTGCTTGCTTACTTTCCATAGTCCTTAAAGTTATGCTGACTCTTAAAGTCTAAACGGGATTCATTTCGTGCCTTCACCAGTCCGTTCCTTACAGAGTCTACGAGATTGAACAATGGAAGTCCACACTCCAAGAGCTGCTCGAACGCCTCGACAGAGAGATGGCTGGTTTGAAGGAAGAAAAGGCTTCTACTGAGAGAGAGTTGGAACAGCTCAACATGCCACTTCTAGTTTGCTCCGAGTGCCTGTCGAACAGAGATGGCAGGAGCTCTAATGAGTTGACTTACGATCTTGCTGATACGGAACTCAAAAAGGTAACTGACTTCGTAGGGATTTCTTAGTGGGGATTTCTGGAATATATCAATGTTTCTCTCTTGGTACACAACACACACACACACACACATTCTTATCAAGAAGATTTGTTGTCTCGTATAAATCGCTCCCTAGCGATAAGACTGTATAGTGAAATTTTATTTTCTGTATAAGCTGTCTCTCATATTAGTTTGTAAGGTGTACTATGTACCTACAATAAAGTATTTCCATTCATTTATTCATTTGACAAATGATCAAATAATCAGTTGTTTTAAAAAAATTTAAACCTTCTTTTATCATCATCATTTAGTTGTGAGGCCGACTGTGCTATCATAATCGGGTTTAGTCTTTAAAATACCAGGATTTTACACAATAGGGTGTTCTATTGTTCCTGGCTTCCAGGGGTCGTCGGTGGGTTTTTCATGAAATGAAAAGCTCAACTTTGAACTAAACTCTTCTGTTGAAATTAAATGAATTCATTTAATTGATAATTTTTAAATTTTCTACTAGGTAGCTGACAAAATTATACTTAAATGCAAGATATTTCAAAAATTTAGAGCTTTTCATCTTTTAGGTAGGATATAAAAAAAAAACTTTAAACGCCCTTTTTACAAAGCATTTTAATAAACTCGAGGGTTAGATTTTCAAAAAAATCAGATAAATCTTGATGGCTTGCAGTTCGAACTAGGTTGAACTAAGTTTTCTTAGTCGTGTTGATTAGCTATGACCTTTTTGCTCCCCATTTAGTGGAAAATCGTCTGGATCTTATTTATTAGAAAGATTCCGGACTCCATTAGCTGATTATAATTCGTCTGGAGTCAAGAAACAACCTATCACGAATGATTTGGGTTCCATTGGGAAAATTGGGAATGTGAATTATTTATTGTAATTAAATAGTAATCGATAAATCCAGGATGTTTGAAAGGGTTTGCAAATAAAATTAAACTTCGCTAGGTAAACATTTTTTATTACATAATTTAGAGAAACTTGTTATAATGGCATGCTTAGATTACGAATAAGCAAATGCAGTAGGTATGAGAAAGAATTTCAATCTAATCTTCAAAAAGCTAATATGAGTATTTTGACTAGTCAGTCCCAAATTCTCTGAAACTTGTCACTTGACATAGGTACGAGTAGGTATACCTACCTTAGGTACGTTAATTTTCCGGTTAGCTAAATATTTGTTGGGTCACATGGGACAAATGAGCATACCTACTTGTACGTTCTACTCTACGAACGTGACGTAGGTATATGTATATAGGTACCCAAGAGTTTACAGGCAAACTTTGCTCGCTCAATCCCTACGCAGTGCTTTCCGTCCATTTCATTATTAGACAAGATACAGCGTATAAAAACTTTTTATACGAGTATACAAATTGGTTCATTTTTTACAGGAACTATGCGTAACAGAAAGCAACAAAAAAATGCTCATAGACCGTTGCCAATCAGCCTGGGAAAAAATCAATAAATTGGAAGTCGTAAAGTTCAAACTACAACTCGACTTGAACGATAAAAACGAGGCTCTCCAAATAGACAAGGATATGCTCGGATTGGATAAAGACTGCGCCAACATAACCTATAAAACAGATTCCCTGAAGACCCCTAAAAGGTAAGATTTATATGAATTCATTTGAAGCAGGCTGATGGCGCGTGGATATCAAATGTTTGTGTCTGAAATGGGTTTGTTTTTGGATGTAAATAACTAAATAAGATACTAGGGTCTATCGAAGATTTCAAGTCCATAAAATATCTTAAGTAGGACATTCTTTTGCTCCTGTATTGTTTTGTATATGTTCAAATGTAACAATTGGGACAATTTGTCCCAAAATATTTTGTCCGAATCGTCACAAAGTCTGTATACTAAACACGAAACCTCTATAGAGTAGGTAGATACATAAGAGATATGTCAGTTATCATTTAAACTCAGTCTATCATATTTTTTCAAAGTCATGAACGTTCTTCCTGGATGGTACAGTGAATATTCTTGTAACAGTATGCTCTGCGCTATACCTACAATGGAATAGCTTTAAGTTACGACACTCCCTTGAGCCTTGCTGCACCTGAGACTTAAAAGGAACACTCTAAGCAGGTTCCGTTAAGTTTTATAAATAAGAAAAGATACGAGTTAGGCGTCTGAAAGGCAGCCTGAACGTATTTTAGCTTTTTTAGCTGAAAACCCTTCAAGAAATACTTTTTAACTATGCTGGCGTAATGAGTCGTTGAAATTTTAAACGGTTTAGACAATTTGTACGTTTTAGGTATTCAAGGAACTTTGATGATCTCAGCCTGAATTGCAAATTAGCCTGTGAAGATTGTTCTTGCACAATTGCCGTTGTTTTTTATCACCGAATCGTCTTAGGCCGGATACCGTTACGGTTTCGTTTACTTGGCACGGGCTAAGATACTTGTAGCAATAACATTATCGCTTATCTACCCGCACAGTTTAATTCACGAACACAGACATTCTATCTGATGACGTCAGAGCACTTTGGTAAAATTTTGGCATAAATGTACTTACCTAAGCATTCGCTTTGACGAATGAGACAAGATGATCAGCTAGACTCTCACGTATCTGAGTTATACTGCGGCTCTGCAGAAACTGCAGTCAAGGTGTAGCTGTCACGTATTGTATTTAAGGCGAAGGGTAAAGCCAGACAACCTTCTCGCTCGCACATTTCAACATTTTTGAAGATATAATATAACTAAATGTAATTATGTGAAATTGCAGAGCTTTAGGGTCGAGAGAAGAACAATGCAAATATTCAATAAAAATATCACTGGCTTTACCCTTCGCCTTAACTCGGAAACGTTAAATTGTCAGATTGATTGCTGACCACCTGACTTCTTCCATAGAATGATAACATACGACCAATGGTTGGAAAAGTGCGAAGCTACTATGAGGATGGCAATCACTGAATTACAGGACACTCTTCGGCTCCGCGAATCTTTGTTCGTGGCTCGTGGAAGAGCTCGGAACGCGCTGAGAGCTCAGACTGATGTCACTAATTATATGCTTAGGAGGAGGATCTATGATACACAGAGGGCTAGGAATGAACTGGATTGGCAGAAGATGAAGGTGATTAAACGATTTTATGGCAGGTATAGTATAGACGGATAGGGTAGGTCCCATTTGTTCTATAGATCATGACGTAATAGAACAATTTGAGAAACTATTTTCCCTATTTGTACTATAGAACAGTTTGTACTTTTTGTCTCAAATTGTTACATAGAACAATCGAAGTACATAATATTGTTAAACCGCTGTTTTGCTTTTATTTTGCAAAATAAAAATATTATGTAGCGAGTAGTTTCATTTTTTTGATAGTGAACTGTACCTGGTTTTAACGTCAGTGATTAATGTCATCCACGTCTTATTTATCTGATCATGAAAGAATTTGGGAAAAGCGATTCCCATTTAGTTCTGTGCATTCACAGACAAATAAAAACAGGAGCAAAAGCTAGTATGTAGTTCTATAGTACAAATAGGGACAATATTTTCTCAAATTGTTCTATTACGTCATGTTCTATAGAACAAATGGGACCTACCCGACGGATAAGGTGGTTATAGACACTATAATATAGTGAGTTTTAGCACAGAGAACCTGGACAGTCTTGCAGAGCTTTAAATATAGAAATATTTCAGTACAGGGTACATAAATATCGCAGTAGTCTCAACTAAAGTTAACTTATGGTTGTAAAACTTTCAAGTCCCCAAAACATCCAGACGGGAGCGAACGTGGTCTGCGTTATAACTAGTTATCAATATTGGATATTTAGTTTTACATAAAATCTGTTGCAAGGATCTTTTTAAACTTATCAGCATAATGCCAGACTTGGCTAGTGTTTCATTAAAGTTTTTTTGAAAAAACAACCCTGTATTACAGTTTGAAATTGATATTATGAAGCTAAATCTAATCCGCACCTCTAATATTTTGCACGTTTCTCGTTAATATTTCACAAAATTTGTTAGCTTATGGATAATAATCTTAATGCTTATGATATTTACAAAACGTCTGATGGTTTAGCACGTAGGTATTAAAAATATAAATCTGTTGAAAAGGCCATTATATCTTTTACTATTTTATCGACCTTCCAGATGGAAGAAAACATGGAAAGGCTCAGCACGGAGCTAAAAATAATGGGTGAACAGTTTGCCGACAAAGTAAACGCATTGAAAGTGGCTGAAACCCGCTTGGAGACCAGAGGGTACAGGCCGGGGATCGAACTAGCGGCTGACGAAGCAGACATTGGCTTGAAGGAAGAAGTCAGGAATCTGAGGGAGACGATCCGTCAGCTGCAAGAGAAGTTGGACTGTGCCAAGTAAGGGGCTATACATACCTAAAATTTGCATTTTATGTATACATGTACTTGTGATAGGTAATCCATTTTTGGTAGATACCTTATTAATTTACTGAAACGATAACCAACTTACCTTAGAAAAGGTTGGTAAAGTTTCAAAGACACAATCGATTCGTTATTAAAGTACAAAATAATCATACTAAATGTAGGTAAATAATATAGGTCCTATATCTATTCCGAGCTAAAGGTGGTAAACCCAACACTTCTCTAATTGTAGAAATGTCGGATCACAATTGATGATGAAGCAGAGTTATATACACCTTTGATAATTTAGGTGCCGACCTACACGAAAATATCAAAACTTTTAAGCAATTCTGACCTTTAACTGAGAGCTAACCACAATAATGGTGTTAGAAAATCCAATTAGCGCTAGTCAGGAGCCCTTTGAGCGTCTAAGTAAATACCTAGGTTGGACCCTTCATACTAGTTCTAACATAGCTTAGGGTTTTAATGAGTTTCAGCTTATTGAGATTCCATATAAATCACAATTTGCCATTTTAACGAACATTAGAAAGCTCTTGAAGCAATAAACTAGTGTTAAAGTTATTTCAATGTAAATACCGAGCTCAAAGGAAAGTATCTAAAAACAATAGCAGGATCAAACATACTGAAAGGTTTGGTTAGATTGTCTAATGAACGAGATATACCGTTTATTTAGTTGAAGATATTTGTAGCAATGCTGAAATTTCATGACCTTAAGGCCCAGTTTCACCAAAGTCTTGCTGACAGAGTGTTACGTAATCGGGCGTCAAAATGTCAAGCGACTAAATTAAAACGACGTTCAACGCTGTTTATATAAAACGCAAGCAGATGTATTTTTGTTTAGCTGGTTTATATGGTGGCCGTCAGATCAGCGATTAGATTTAACAGTCTGTTAATTAACAAGCTGTTAGTTTAACTAACAGAGCATGGTGAAACCGGCCCTTAGTCTTTCAGCAGATACTTAAAAGGTTATTATGAGCTAGGGCTGAAGAACTTGTAAGCCACAAACTATAAGGGCTAAAATGATCATATGAAAAGCATTCACAGAACTTTAATCTCGATTTATCAAGACCATCTTAAAAGTTTGGTACGTACAATGATTAGAGGATAAGCCCATTTTACAAAGAGAAGGGCTTTGGTGTTAGTGACCGTAATAATTCTATCGTAGTAGGTTCGTAACCAGTCGTAAGTAAAAATTATGTGCGCAATATGGCCAAAGAAAACATGGGTAATGAACTTGCAACTTTTATAAACGGTAACCGAATACAGACTAATAGAATGGATAATCCTTATGCTCCAAGTTTTACTGGAATAAAAGCGGTTTGAACAATAAATGTTACTCGACTCGCGAGCCCATTACATTAGCATAGCAAGGTTAAACAATGAATTTGTGGTAGGTAATACCGCCCTTGCATTCCAGGGCGACTTACAATGCCTTAGAAGCCGCCTGTATCAAGATCACTGTGGATCTGGGCGATAAGAACCAATCCTTAGAAACTGATACGCGGGCTCTTGAAATGAGAGCGGCCTTGGAACCCAAGAGACCTCAAGGCACTGATAAGAACCTCGTACTAGCAAGCATGGCTGACGAGGTTCCGAAAACTGAAACCTAAATTTAGAATCTAAAAGCAAACATTTTCAAAACTTGGTTGTTAAATTTTAAACAGGTACTGAAGCAAACTTTGAATACGACAAGTCAGAAACTAGCATCTAAATCGTTCGTGAATGTTAAGGCAAGTTTAATAATTCACTTTTCTACGTAGTTGTCGAAAGTTGTTACAGAAATGTCTTGAATATAAAAATATTTGTAGCAAATATAATCCAGTCGTCTTGTTCAAATTTGTAAGTGGAATAAAATTTTACTTAATTCTATTTCGATTTATTTCAATTTCTGTTTTTTGCGTGTTTTATTTTGCTCATAACAAAAAAAAAACACAGTGACACTACCTACTTGTAATCGCCCGCCTGGTATAACTACAATACCACCTTAACTATGTTGCTTTTAAGTTTACCACGGCGCAGAGCTTTTTAAGACAATCCGCTTAGACAAAGTGCTCTACACTCTACGTAAGTAATTTTATTTTGTCAATTTACTAAAAACAATATTGACATTTACGTACACACATTACGATTATCACATTACAGTTACGTACACAAGAACCAAATGTGCGTCTTTACCTAAACCCAATTATATGATCCATACAGGATAATGGGATAAAAGAGTCCCCCGTCGTCATCTCGATAAGGTTGGTTTGCGTGAGTGATCGGGATTTAGTATAAAACGCTGAGATTTCTCCCATTCCTCACATTACCAGCCCTGCTCCATCAGAACCAACTTCGGAATCCAATAAGTAAGTATTATCCTGGATTTCTTTGCATTGCTTTTGTTTTCCAAACTCTTTATTCTATTTGAAAGTTGTGAACTTTTTATTTAGAATTGTAAAATCTGTTAGTTATGCTTTGAGGTTTTGTTAAGCTTATGGAACTATTTATTATTGAGTAAAATATTTTAAAACTTTTATTTAGTTTGGTTTTTACCTTTTCAATTAGCATCTAGATTACGCACCTATACATATTTTAAATAATAAAACGGTTATTATATAGTACTAAAGCTTCAGTAAATAGAGCTTCAGAATTCTAGTTTTAGTTTTTTTTTACAAAAAACATCAGAACGATAAACTAAAACGGTGTTTGATGGTGAGTGATTGCAACGACGTGTCACAACCATATTCGTTTAGTCACACTCTACTAAACCTACTGCTATCGCAAAAAAATAGTATTAATGCCTTATTGCAACTTTTTGGTCAGATTGGCTTTTATGTATCTATATAAAAATGCCTTTACTTTAGTGCTGAATATCTGAAATCGAAAATTTCGACGTGCATCTGACTATCCTTCACATTTTCAAGGTTCTTGAGTAGATACTTACTTACCTAGAGCTTTGAGCTTTGAGAAGTATCAGGTACCTACTTGGTTTGTGGTCGTTGAGACCCACGATACAGGGTATCCTAGTGTGGGGTCAAGACTATTTGCCAACATGGAGGCCTGACTTCACTATTGTTGTAACAAAATTTCATTCCTTCGACCATACAATGAAGTCACTCCCTATTGTTCCCTATTGTATTGTATTCCTAAATGTTTTGATCTATAGTAGGTGCCAAATAACACCGCAATAAATGTCATTCCACCACCTTCACCACGATGTCGCAAAATTCAATTTATGTATGGTAAACAAACAGTACTAACGAGATGCGAGCGATACCGTCTTAGCGACAGGTTTGTATGGAAAGCGACAGAATTAGCCATACATAAATTGAATTTTGCGACATCTTGGTGAAGGTTGGTGAATGACCTGTATTGCGGTGTTATTTGGCACTTACTATAAGTATGTTACTTGTTTTTATCTTTAATTAAATAAATAAGTAAATTATCTGTCTAGTCCACAATATAATTATTTACGGTTATATAAAACGTACATAGTTAAGTTATCTCTGCCTTGCCTATGTTCAGTTATTTTCCGTTTAGCTTATCGTAAACTATGCACGGCAATTTGGTCTGGGTCTGCCAGCTTTATTATGCGGAACTGTTATTTTTTGACAGTCGCACCGCACGCATCAATCATATAGCAAATCCGGCAGGATTGTCTCAACCCGAGTTTAGGAAGTATAATGAACAATTACCGATACTTGCGATAACGAGATCCGCTTCCTAAAGCCAAAAGAGGCTTGGACGATAACTTGAAATATTTTCCACGCTCGCATTGCTCGCCCGGTACTGTATTATACCCGAAGGCTTCCAGAAATGCGCGCTATGTAAATTGTGAATGATACGATCGGTTATATTATGTGAACTTAGCAGTCTCCGGGCCTAGAGGTTGTTTACATTTGACTTTTGTTCGTAGGCACGGAAGTAATACTTTTGTCTTTTATGGGACTTGCTTGAGACTCTTGAGAGCGTAAAATCATTGATTGATATACATGATTTTATTTAAACAATATGCATATTGATGCGTCTTACGGTTCTTTCTATTTGTGAATTCATATGACGCACTCATGACATAGGTACCTAATATAAATTAGGCATGATATTAAATATTCGAGGTAGGTATTAGAGAACCAAACACTTCAATAGCAGGAAGAAAACCAGTTAATCCTATACAGGTTTCTTACTAATGCATCACAATCTTGTTATTACGATTGCTAGATTTACTCGAGCAAAAGATAATTTTATTGACGGTAAAATAAATTGAATTTCACCAGAGTATCATCCATTTTGCGGCGGCCATACACGGTGGCAATTTTCGGTTTAATTTTGAGCTTTATTTACATCACAATAGGGATTACGAGGGTTTTGGTTCACGTGTGATCAGTAGCAGGCATTCAGGCGCCTCCGGCGACCACTGAAGGCTGCCCGGTTTGTTTACATGAGATAGAATAACGTGGATATGACATTGTTGTGAAATGCTTAGCTATTTGCTACTAATCCACAACTTTTCACAAGTATTATAAATAGAAGGGTCTTTAACAAACACACACCGATAACAAGTTTTCTGCGAAGTGAATTGCCACAGTATTTTGTGGATTGGCAATCCCATGATGTGACTCACTCCACAATATATCCTTTTGCGATTTTGACATGAGGATTCCACATAAAACTAATTTCACTATAGGTTGGCTTACACATTTTCATGCAGAACTAATAATATCCGATAGTTCTGATATGAAATTAAATTTTAAGCTAGATCTACCCACTAGCTCTTCCCAAGTCATTTTTGGATGTTGGGTTACCAAATCACACAGTTCCATAATTAAGTTTCCAATTTATCATCAGGCTCAGGAAGTGTTTTTTTTTTGTTTATTTGCTTTTTTCATTATAATTAGAGTATTATCCACACTGCACTGGCCACAAAGAAGCAGACTTCCTACTTAGAACTTTCGTGCTTTCGCAAAGGCAGAGATCCGTTTCCTGAGGTCCCATGCGCACGCGGCGTTAATACCCCCACCTCTGGCATGCAACCACATTGCCTACATATTTAAACAAGTTCCATTTACGAATGGTCGTCCATAAAGAGTTTTCCGTTATTATTGTGTCATGTCCTAGATTGATATATCTATGATTCTTGGATTCACTAGGCTTTAGGCTACAGTGCTGCAGAAAATCTAGTGTTTTTTTTTTACTTTATGTTGTTAATGAACGTGGTAAGTTTTATACGCTTTCTTATTATTTGTTCATCACATTTTTTTCATTTATTTGTTTTTAAACTCGTGATTTATAGATAGTAGAATAATGTAACTTATGTTTACAGATTGTTGAAAAATGGCCGGCAAGGTGACCGCTTCTTTCGTCATGTTCGCGCTCATCGCAATTATGCACTTTGGATTCGTTCAGAGCAACCCTGCTATCGGTGAGAACAATTAGTATTAAACAAAACTTCAAGCTAGTCCCAATCTTAACAAATTAACAACGCTAGAGATAAATGTAGAGTATTGTAGAGCCAGTCTATTTTATGTAACTAGCTATGTAGGTCTAGCTATGGTATCAAGGTACACAGACAAACTGCAGGCACCCACCCGCTAAGAAATCAACATAGATATTTTCATGACTAAAAGTTATAAAACAGGTCGACAGCAAAATGGTATTATCGCACAGGGCAGGCACGTGTTCATAACTTTGAGACAAGAACGTTTTTTTTTCAAAGATATCCACGGTATTAAAAAAGATGGGTAAAAGAAAAGCTCAAAAATATGCTACAGCTTAACGCACTTTACCGACTTAAACCACCGTCGGTTTCTAGGGAATAATGGTGTCACATTTTCATGTCTTCGGGGAAATCTCTACGTTTACCCACGCTCTAAATATTAAGAGTTTTTCTTACAAGAGATACAGGATGATTGCTAATCTCCCTAAGTTGTTCCTTATCGCGTCCTCGCTAATGTAAGAGCCTGTTCATCTCAATTGTGTAATGATACTTTTTGTAATAATACAGACCGCCCCAGTGAACGTACGAATATATCCTGAGGGGATGACTCTATGTATACAAAGAACCACTTTTGATCTTCAACTGTAAGTCGGTTCAAGTTTTTATGAGAAAAGAAAATTCAAACAGGGAGCTGAGGTACTACCTACGGGGACAAACACTATCTTAATAATACAATGTAGTGGATTTCGTAGTATTTAACTAACCAATAAACCCTCACGAATCTTTCATTCATGTTTTCAAAGGTTCGTTTCTTTCTAGCAACTACTTACTTCCATAGGTGTTGCAAAACCTACTTGTCCAACAAACATTGGAAATGTTGATTCAATACATCATTATCTTCAACGTACAGACTGTAGCATAGTAGGCACAGTATTTATTCGGGTGCTAAATAAGAGCCAGATTTGGCCAAATTCTCATCTAGTTTTGTGAGAAAAATCTAGTTTTTTGTACCAACCTAAAAATGTCCTCTCAGCAATTTATTAACATGAATTTCGGTTCATTCCCAAATCTAAGATTACGAATATGTTTGTCTGTGACTCACAAGTCACAAGCTAAATCTAGCAAATGAACTGAATTCACAAAAACCTACCAAAATTCTTCCACACTTTAACAGCTGATTAAACTATCGAGCCCAGCCAAGAATTTAAGAACAAAAGAAAATGTTCTCCCAATTTGATAGAACGAACAACTCGAAATCGTGTCGAAATCGACCGATTTAATTAGTGTACAAAATAACTGGACAGAAATAAAAATACTGGTATGTAAAAGTGAAAGACCACGCAAACCGGCGACGCTGTCGTATATATCACTTGAATTGTTTAGATTGCAAACAGGTTTATTATGACTGAATATAAAAGCTCCCATTCATTGTAATTTCAAAAACTGTAAAACTCAAAAACTGGTGCAAAATGCTTACATTTTGACAGAACGACATGATAAATATCTCGCGTGCGCATCCTAGGCCCGATAGTCTCAACTCTCATTGTCAGTCCATCGCAGAGTCAAAGGTCTTCGTTGGTGAACTTCAACAGCTAATTTAAACTCGTACCACGACAGGCAGCTAAGGATAACGGCTGCGTAACTGCCAGGCATATGACAGAGAATAACAAAGAACATTACCATAATAAGAATTTCGTAAACTTGGACACAGACTGATGACTGGAGCGAAGGTCAAAGATGTAAAACCCTCCCTTTATAATAAATCTATTTAAATAGAAAGTAAGCTCCGTTTGTCTTAATCGTTCATTAAGTTCCCTAATTTGACGTCGTAAAGACTCCAGAATAGTGACGGCTAGATTCGGCTCATCTAAAGCTAAAATTCGTATACGCTACAGATGACCCCAAGTAATTTTAGACTTACCCATTCATAACTTTCTTTCTATCAGTTGTTTGAATTGTTTGAATGCTCATCTCAAAAATAATTTTCTTTGCGGATCGCTATAATGAGTTTTTTAAAACTCAACGCTTAAATGCGTGAAATCGGTGGTGTTTTGTGGTGAATCAGCCAATTCTGTCTTCAATGCTTACTCTATTTGTAAACATTACATCATATGAATTAGCCAAATCCAGTGGTATTAAATCAGGGGCTGTCCCGCTAAAATCTTGATTTAATATTTCCATTAACGACCTACTCTTACGTAGATAGTCTTTATAATGATTTTCCGGGTCAGTAAGCTTGCAGTTAAACTGGTTTGCAAACCGCAAAAATAGAGTAGTATTTTTATCAACAAAAGCTTGCGACATACGTGTGACGTCGTACGTAAGGCAATTCACCATAATATATTCAGTATCACATAAAAAAATATGGTAGACAGACACCAATTTGAACGAACGAAATTAATTCCTAAGCTTCGCTCGCGATTACATTATGCTGAAGTTGGTAACGTCTAATATGATTATTCTGATATTACTACCGGCCCAATATTACATTACATTGTGCTTCAAGGCGTGTCGTCTCGTATCCATACATCATTAGATTAGACGAAGCGTCACAAAACGTAGAATAGGTACACTATTGGCACGTCACACGTTCTCTGGAGACAACTGCCTAGATCACCTAGACTATTACCTATGTTTTTAGCGTCTGTGAGCTGCTTTGATTGTAAAGGCCACGTCTAAAAATAATCCTGTTACTGGCACGTGTTTCGAATTGTTTAATCACGTTTTCTATATAAAAAAAAAGAATAATCTTAATATTTTATGAAACTGGAATGTTGTAAGTTGTTGTACTACTAACGACACAAAACTATAAACTTTATTTGAACACCTGCGTCTGCTAGTTCGTTCTACAAAGTAACCGCATAGTTATTACGCTGTGTGTTTACTCTATGGCGTAAGCTCTTATAAATCTTCTACCAACTTGTCACATATTACGCACCCTACCCCTCTATCAACGGCACAAATATCCTCTGTAATATTCTGCAATCTAGTTAAACATTATGAATGGGCCTGCTGCCGTACACAGGCGCTCGGGTGTCATAATACCGCGTGCACACTATGCCCATGCCGCTGCCGGCATGTATGCCGCTTAGTGAGAATAAAGGCGATGTTGCTGTGGCAATAAGTCCGCGGTATTAATGCCACAGCAACATCGCCTTTATTCTCACTAAGCGGCGTACATGCCGGCAGCGGCATGGGCATAGTGTGCAGGCGGCATTATTGCCACAGCAACATCGCCTTTATTCTCACTAAGGAGCTAGGGCATGAACTTGGGTCGGGAGCCGGGACAGAGGCATGTTCGTGTCCCGTCTCCCGACCCGAATTCATGCCCCAGCTCCCTAGTGAGAATAAAGGCGATGTTGCTGTGGCAATAAGTCCGGAATTAATGCCGGCAGCCTCATGGGCATTATTGGGCATAGTATGCACGCGGTATAATACTCCATAGCAGGCTTTTACATTACATAGCGCAGAACACATCACTGGAGTAACTCACAATTTCAGAAAATGGGGCGGAGCAGTAGTCAAAATCTGTAAACTTGCGATGTTTACTCATACTTAGGAAAGTTTCGTAGACGTGGGTTTTACTATCATCGTGGTATTTGAGAGAATCACTTAAAATAACAAACAGGTTTTGTTTTTACAATCTCGCCCTACCAAAGTACAACGGGACAAGACGTGTGCGCAAGCCAACTCACGTGGACAGGGAAGGCTGCATTTATAATGAATGTTTCTATTCGCGCGAAGTGTCATCGCGAGGTCAAGTGTAAGCGGCTAAGGTGAAATTGCGTAAAAACGAAAGTGAGCCGAATCGCGGATTGGGGTCATTGCCTCGGTGGCCTCTTCATAAGCATAGTAGCTTTTGAACGCGACTTTGTCCGTGCCGTCGTTTTCCCGAGAGTAGGTAGATATGTTAGTAGAACAAACCTCTAATGTTGCGTTCACACTATGCCGCAGTCGGCAGGGACTTGTGCAGGGAAGTGGGCACGCGCATAGTGTGAACACGATCATGCCTCTGTCCCGTCTCCCAGCCCACTAGCTTCCTAGTGAGAATAAAGGCGATGTTGCTGTGGTAATAAGTCCGCGGCAATAATGCTCGCAGCGGCATGAGCATAGTGTGAACGCGGTATAAGGTAGGTATTTTTGTCTGGCTGATAATTGTCGTGAAATAAAACATCTAACAGACAAACACACAATCACATTTTTACTTTTACGTTACTAGTGTGGTAATGTGAATTCTTTTGGTATGATAACCGCTATTGTTGCCAATAAATTACTCTTGGGGTTTTGTTATCCTACAATCTTGTTTGCTTATTCGGTTTTCTTGGCATGGAAATACTAGCCGATTTTTATAGACGATAATGAACTTGATTTACGACGTAAGACTTGGTTAGCATGCTCAACCGGCTCATTATCGAACTGAGTTTTGTTATGTTAATTTTCGAAAAGCGAGAATCGAGAAACTCCCACTTTTTTGTTAGGAGAACAATGGTTTGCACATTTCCCGCTGGAGGCGCTTATCGGGTTTTCATACAAAACATCTCGCAAGTCGCTCGATATTCGTTTCGTTCAATAGCCAATACTCACGGAATCGCTCAGTTGTAAATGCCACTAACGGTCACCCATCCAAATAGTAACCGCTCAGAACGTCGCATAACTTAGATAATCGGTGAAGATTGACTAAGCAAGTTACGCCAACAAGTAAACGCAACATAACAATTTTATTCTTTTTCAGCAACGGGCTACGAGCCAATGGAGGTTTGCATCGAAAACTGCGCGCAATGCAAGAAGATGCTGGGTGCCTGGTTTGAAGGCCCTCTTTGCGCAGAGTCTTGCATCACATTCAAGGGAAAACTCATCCCAGACTGTGAGGACTTTGCCTCCATCGCACCTTTTCTGAACAAACTTTGAAAAACTCAAGTACTTGCAAGCTAGAATAACGAATTGACCATGTATTGTGTTGGTTTTAGATAATTTAAGTCTAGTTTCGAATTTACATATAGGTCTATCTTTAGACATTGTGTTGTTAACAATACGTAATCAGGACATAACATCTACTCGTAACTTTTTATAAGATAGGGGGTCCTCTTGCGTACATTTTTTGAACTCTTAAAGTGGGCGTAGGCATAGACAACGTATCCGAATCTGATGGCATTTCCGCTGGTCGTGTTTTGGAACTTTGAATAGGACTTGCAAATGAATAACGGAATAAGCTTTGAACATTTAATATATTACTAGATGTCGCCCGCGGCTTTGCTCGCGTGCAACCCTTATCACTAAGGGGTATGAAAAATAGATGTTGGCCGATTCTCAGACATACTCAATATGCCCACAAAATTTCATGAGAATCGGTCAAGCCGTTTCGGAGGAGTACGGGAATGAACATTGTGACACGAGAATTTTATATATAAGATGAAAATGATAGAAAGCAGGATCTATGATAATTACCTTTAATTAATTTTATTTCTTCAACGTTTTTAATTAGTCTTCTCTCTCACGTTGATCTTAAATTCGGGTTTTACCTGCCTAAAGGTAGACCAGCGGGCCTAAGATGCGCTCCGCGAGATATTTGTCATGTCGTTCTGTCAAAATGTAAGCATTTTGTACCAGTTTAGGAACTATTGCATTATCTGTGGTACCTAATGGTGTCGACAAAACGCGCCATAATGTACACTTTTGACACTTCTTACTCGTCGTACCTCTCTGAGGACGAGATAATAGTCATGCAGAAATGTCAAAAGTAGAAAATTCAAAGGCGCGGTTTTTCGACAACTTTACCACAGATAATGCAATACATGTAGTTCCTAAACTGGTACAAAATGCTTACATTTTCACAGAACGACATGACAAATATCTCGCGGTGCGCATCTTAGGCCCGCTGTTGTTTTAGTTTCTAGTTGATTTTTGAGTAGTTTTAAAATGACTCAAAATTTTCTAAAATTGATGCATATACGATGAATTATTGTAAACTAATCAGCCGAATAGATACCAAAGTAATTAGCCTCTACTAACTTAAGCTTACATTTCGCTAGTTAATTTTTATACTCTTGTACTTTTTATACAGGGACTTATGTTTAGAGTTTATAAATAAAAATATTATTTACGAGACCTTATTTTATTTAACTAGGAAAAAATATTACTTAATTTGATAATTCTTTTTCGCATACTTTATCAGTACTTTATACATTTTTATTCAAATTTATTAAATTAAGTTCATGCAGAAATCACTGTAAAATGTAAAAATCTCACGTAAGTATAAGTTCATAGCACCGGCACATCCATAGATGGCAAGTCTAAAGCCGGTAAATCCATGGGCGGTAGGTCGATAGGTGGCATGGTCATTGCCGGCAATTCTGGTTGAGGCTCTGGAGCTGAAAACGAAATGCTCTTTAGTATAATACACGAGAGTTTGTATGTATCGATTTATGGATGTTTATTATTCGTTCACGCAAAAACTACTGATCCGATTTGGATGAAACATCCTACTAATATTAAAAACGCGAAAGTTTGTATGGATGTTTGTTACTCTTTCACGTAAAACTACTGATCGGATTTGGATGAAACTTGGAATAACCTGCCACTGCTGGTTCAGCCATTCCTTGTGGAACTTCATTCGAAACATCAGGTTCTTGTGAAACATCCATCGGCGTTGTTTCCAGTTCAGGTTCTGGCTCTGGTTCTGGCGGGAACTGGAAAGTAGACAATCACTTTAAATTTGTATAAGAATGAATGATTCTGGAGTTTAGTGGTAGTAACTAGTAACCCCATCTACTGATTCTAAGGTAGTGTTTAGACTGGGTGTAACATAATATCGCTTTAAGCCCAAAAGGGATTCTACATGTCATGGAAAACTTGTGTTCAACAACTAATCTCGGATGTATTTAATTATTCATGAAGTCTCAAAGCATAGCACACGCGTTTACGAGTAATGTGTGGGTGCAACGCGATAGTAGAGTGCGTGTGTACTACACACTAACTAGATATCTACAGATTTCACATATAGTGCCTTCTGGTAAGATCGGCGACGTAGTAAGTCCGGATACTAAGCAATTCGGCGATATTTTTAAATGATGGCAACATCGCCTTACGCGTCATTTTGCTATACAGGGGCATAGCAAACTGGCGCGTAAGGCGTTGTTGCCATCATTTAAAAATATCGCCGAATTGCTTAGTTACGTGATTTATCCGGACTTACTACGCCGATCTTACCAGAAGGCACGTTACTATATATTCGGTCTAACAAAACGTGACATTGATTGGCGAAATTGCGGGTAACACTGGAAAGGCCATTCAGACAAGAATTGATTGATTGAACTTTTCACACGTCTAATTTACGTGCACAAAATAAACCACCTTATGTTAATTAGACAAGCTGTAGATATGACTACTCAAAATCTGGAGAGCCATCAATCATTGCATAAAATCGTGATATTGTGGTTTATGTCTGATAGGTAATGAACTTACATCAGGAGCATATCTTGGCATTTTTCCTGCTGTATATCTAACACTGAACGGCACACACTGCTCGTAGTAATCAATCACGAAATCGGGGAATGCTTCGCTGAGCTCCTTCCCCGCCACTATGTCGAACTCCAAACAGCCTTGCCTGTGAAAAGATAAATTAACTTGATTACCAAACAAAGACCTAATTGACCACATTTTTAAGAGCTATTTTCGGCTAGTGATGCCCTCACCATCATCATCATCAACCTATATCGGTCCACTGCTGGAAGTAGGTCTCTCCCAAGACGCGTCACTGAGCCCGGTCTTCGCCTCTTCTCATTTGCCAGCTACATTTCGCAGATCGTCATTCAATGTAAAGATGTAGAGAATTTTGTAAATAGATAATAAATGCGAAAGTAACTTTGTCTGTGTGTAACTTTGTCGCTTTCACGCCAAAACTACTGAACCGATTTGAATGAAATTTGGTACACAGATAGTCTAGAGCCTGAGAGAGGACATAGGCTACTTTTGAATGCGAAAAGTTCCTTAGCCTTTTCCATAAAAACTTTTTTAATGTCACATTTGAAATAACTGTCAGGTCTTTGACGTCTGTCGGGTCAGCTAGTACATAATACCTACATAAGCACCGATAAGTTAACTAATTGTATTTTTACTACAATACTCACCATTGTACTAGGAAGTAGAGTACATTGTGAAACAGCTGACTGGCTAGGATCCTCTCAGGAATGAGATCTCGAGCCAGGCCTCTAGGCTTCTCTATTTCTTGCAGAACAACCTCTTGTGTTTCCTATAAGTAATATTATGTTGATTCATAGGTAAGTTGTTTTCAACCAAGCATTGCATCAAAACAAATTTTGGTCTATATTGTGATTGGCCATGAAATGAGACCCACAGAACCAACATCTCTACATCACTAGAACAGATATTGGACTGCAGAAGCTGATCGGGTCTCACTCCTCAGCATCCACAACACCATCAATACACCCCAATGCAGGTCGTCAGTGCAGATATTATTCCCCCACTATGAATTAGAATTAAGATTAAATATTGGTTTTTAAAATTTACTGTGTGGTAAGGTAAGCACAAATACAACTGACAATCCAGAACAATCAACTACAGAACAAATATGTTTTGAAATTAATTTTTGCTTTGTTCAAAATTCCAACTAAAGGTACGAGTTGGCAGCAGACGACATGAGGCAGCAGAGGACGTGTCGCAGCGACACTACTGGTTTCTATGTATTTCTATGAAATTCCATATTGACGCATATTCATTGAAATACGTAGAAACCGGTAGTGTCGCTGCGACACGTGCGAAAGGCTACCTTTAGGTACAACTTACTTCGGCTTTCTTTTTCTTTTCCCTCCTGGGTCGCTTTCGGCTGGATAGCGATTCTTCTGTGGGCTCCGGGATGGCAGCAGCAGCAGCAGCAGCAGCAGCAGCAGCAGCAGCAGCAGCAGCCGCAGCAGCCGCAGCCATTTCAGCAGCCTGGGACTCCTCTCTTTCCTTCTTAAGCCGAGCCACTTCATATGCGGAGATCAGCTCAGGACAGTCTAGGTTGTCTTCCGGCTCCCATGTGTTGTCATCACTGGAATTAAACATGTAGGTACTTTGTGTCAGCATTTAGCATGTCATATTGATAAGAATTAGTGATGGGTTTGGAGTTTGGACCAATGTGAATGAAAGAAAATACCTATTCTTAATATAATAGGCCTTCATTTATTTATTTTAAACACAATTTTTTAACACTTGTTGTCATCCTCATTCTTTAGTTGGATAAGGTTCCACAAGAGATTCAAAAACAAACAGAAACTTACTTGGAGTAACCTTTCCACTTCAAAAGGTATTCAACCTTGTCGTTCTTCACTCTTCGATCCAGAATCTTCTCAACAGAAAACTCTTCATGCTTACCACCAATGCCAGGGGTCGGACCGAGATGATGCATGGGCATCCCCACTGGTGGGATAGGAATATCCATGTTTTGGGGTTCAGTGAATGTTTGAGACATTTCTCCTAATGACCCGTCCATGGTGATCTGAAAAAATTGTAAGTAGGTAGGTTATTGGAGTATATGAGTGGGTTCTGCATAGAGCTTATAATTTGAAGGGCTTGACATAGCTAGCAGTCATAGAATTTGTAGCAGCCCTTCTAAGTTGGATGCTGCCTGTAGATATAACTTTAGCGCCGTTTAGCGTAGGATTCTTGTCAAAGCTACGCTATTATTGAGGAACCAATAAACTGAGAAGTTGAGAATTGGGCACAGAACAGGTTCTCAATATCAACCGCCGCAGATAACCAAATTAAGGCTCGGAAAGGCGGAAGGTGTATCCCGTCACCGGTGGGCATCAACACAACATCACGCTTTACGACACTGCGCTGTGCAAACATGAAAGTTATGTGCCTACCTGAATTAATTCTAGGGTTTTCCAATTTCAATAGGACAAGAGTATAGCACAGCACAGCGTGCGCAGTTGCAGTGCAAGCTCAGCAAGCTGTGCAAGGTAGAAACTGGTCCTCCTAATTCCGAAACCACCGAAACCAACTCTTGACTTCCTACAGTTCCTTCGTATTCGTGAGTGAATGAAAACAACAAATCAACACAACAACGAACGAAGCAAGCAAGCTTAGGGATGTTAAAAAATAATCAATTTTTATTAAAATCGATTATTACTTTCTAATAATCTATTTTTTGTGTCTATTTTTATCTTAATATTAATCGATTTTTAATAAATCGATTATATAAATTGCGTGCTCAAATCCATTTTGAGAAACAGCTCGTTTATAAGCCATGGATGAAAAATACTCGCAAAATAGGACTGGACATTGGTGTATTGGGTTTCCTAATTCCTTACCTTGAAATTTTATAGGAACATTGCCTTTGATTTTTAGTTTTAAATTGGTTATTTTTTTATTCGTATAATTTTATTTGATTTTTAATCAGTTGAGCTATCTATAAATCGTTTGCAACGGTTTGTGGATAGCTGAACTGTTTCATGTGTATTTTGTAAATATTGTGAATATTGTAAATACTGTATTAGTTGTAATTTTCTTGGTGAATATATGATAATTTTTACTAAAGAAATTAAATAAAAAAAATAAAAAAATATCTGTTAAATTGTTAATGTGAATCTCTTAGGTTTATTTTTAGAATATGAAAAGCATGTTCTTTTATAAGACAAATTTTTTTTTTCGCAAAAATCGATTTGTTTTTAAGTAATTAGTAATCGTTAGTAAAGTTTTAGTAATCGATTCTTGACAAATCGATTACTTTTGAATTTAGAAAAATCGATTTTTATTTAATCGATTTTTTTCCATTAATCTTACATCCCTAAGCAAGCTTCGGAAGCCGGAAGAATAATGAAAGCAAGCAAGCAAACTCAAGTTTAGTGTCAAGCACAGAAACAATCAAGTGTTCTTTACTGTCATCTTGTCTTGGCATGGGACTACATGGCATCCGGAACTTCGGATCCGGATTGTGAATGTCCAATTACAAATTTTTATCTTCGTTGCAGAGTGCGTTCCAGATATAAATGAGAGCTTTCACGGCAATATTATGTATTATCCGTGTTTTTGGTATGCAACTTGTGATGGCTATCCACATGTTAGATCCGAAATTCCGGATGCCTTGTAGTCCCAACCATATAGACCACACAGCACTGACATTGACATTATTACTTAATTTGACATTGTGACGGACGCTTTGCTTGCTCCTCATTATTTGTTTGGTTTTGTTTTTTCTTATTCATGATTGATTTGACCATGATTTTTAGTAACTAATGAAAAACTGAAGTTGTGAAAAGCAAAACATATGTAAAGGTAAATAATAAACGAATCTAATCACGAAGGCCGGAAACATAGACGTACTGAAATCTCATAAAAATCTTGAGGTAGAATCAGAGCAGAAGTAACCTAGGTTAGATTCTATTTTGATGTCCTAAACTCCCTTACCCAGGTAGGTCTATAGGGTACAGACTTTCCAGAATAGTGTGTATGATAAAATCTAAAGAATACATTATTAGAAGAATAATAGGTACATAACAGATGGGCCATCGCCTTGTTCCATCATAGCTAGGTATAGTCAAAGAATAATGTAATACGTAGTTCCTACGTAAAAAGAAGCGGGACTCCCATTCTACCAAAATCACATACCTACTGAAAATCTGGTCAGAGTACAGCAAAGGGTGTGCAGTAGTAAAAAGACTTAGAAAAATTTTGAAGAAAAAAATTATGTATGTATAAGCACCCCTTTTTATGATTGCATCCTGTAGGGGGTTTATAGAGGGATATCTTTTGTTAAGGTCATTGACCTCTGAAGTCAACCATAACAGAACTACGGGCTAATAACGGAAAAAAAAACTCTGCCGAAATTTCGATAAAAAAAGACATAGAAGAATTTTGAACAAGAAAATTATGTATGTTTAGGCACCCCTTTTTATGATTACATCCGGTAGGGGGTGTAAGGAGGGGTATCTTTCGTTAAGGTCATTGACCTCTGAAGTCAACCATAACAGAACTAGGGGCTAATAACGGAAACTAAGCGATGGATGGGCTCGCTTCGCTCGCATTTTTTATACTAACCTAACCTAACCTAGGCCTCCCTAGGTCAATCTAGGTCACCTGAGGCTATTCGATCACTCTAGGTTTGCCTAGGTCACCCTAGGCCTCTCTAGGTCACCTGAGGCTATTCGATCACCCTAAGCCTCCTAGGTCACCCTAGGCCTCCCTAGGTCACCCTAGGTCTCCCTAGGTCACCCTAGGCCTCCCTAGGTCACCTGAGGCTATTCGATCACCCTAGGCCTCCCTAGGTCACGCTAGGTCACCTGAGGCTATTCGATCACCCTAGGCCTCCCTAGATCACCCTAGGCATCCCTAGGTCACCTGAGGCTATTCGATCACCCTAGGCCTCCCTAGGTCACCCTAGGCCTCCCTAGGTCACCTGAGGCTATTCGATCACCCTACGCCTAACTAGATCACTCTAGGCCTCCCTAGATCACCCTAGGCCTCCCTAGGTCACCTGAGACTATTCGATCACCCTAGGCCTCCCTAGGTCACCCTAGGCCTCTCTAGGTCACCTGAGGCTATTCGATCACCCTAGGCCTCCCTAGGCCACCCTAGGCCACGCTAGGCAACCCTAGGCCACGCTAGGCCACCCTAGGCCACGCTAGGCCACCTGAGGAAAGGAGGCTTATACATAATAAAAAAAAAAATCTTCAAAATTTTTCTAAGTCCTTTTTTATCGAAATTTCGGCAGAGTCTTTTTTTATCGAAATTTCGGCAGAGTCTTTTTTACCTAGTACTGCACACCCTTTGCTATACTCCAACCGAAAATCTGGTTTTGTATGAAAAGTGATTCCCCGTTTCATACATTGTTCGTTTTTCGAAAGCACGAATTTAATTCGAGAGTTTCGCCAGTCTGGGTATAGTTGTACCTACCTACGTAAAAACACGTGTATCGTCGGACTACCTACCTACTAATTTTAATACGAGCCTGTTGGGCGTTTGTTATAGATGGAAGAATCTAGTCCGTTCACGAGCAGCACTGCTTTCTGTGCACGCTGTGGCTCCATCCTGCCATTGCTGCAAGAGTTCGGCTCTGTCAAATGTTATTCATGCAAATCGTATTTTGAAGCTGACAGTAAGTTATCTACTTTTTTATATACTTAATTTAAACAAAACATGTGCCTAAAATACCTTATAGTATCTCTGACGAAGCGCTCGTGGCATAGCATGCTGAGCCAATCTTCACCGATTGTCTAATTTAAGCAACGTTCTGTGCGGTCACTATTCGGATGGACCATTAGTGGCATTTACATCCGAGTGCTTCTGTGCTTCAGAGGGCACGTTAAACTGTCGGTCCCGGCTCTAGCTGTCATAAAGCCACGATGGAGGCTTGAAGGCAGCCTAAAAACTGTTACCAGAGTTGGCCACTAACTCATACGAGCTTGCTTGCTTAGTATTTCTGACTTGTCTTGCACTATTCATAAATATCATACAAATCGGAAATCGCCCTGAAGAAATTCACTGGACATAGAACTAACCTTCACGTTTTTAGAAAAAAAAAAATTGCCCTCATTTCTCCAACATCCGGCTATTAGGTAATAATAAACCTTTATGACCTTTTTTTTCTAGCAAATAAACAATTCATTTCATAATAAACAATTAAATAAATGTGTGCATTATTGGTGAATAAATTCTTTTTGGTGGCCTATTGGCTTCTCTGGTAGTTTTAAAAAAATAACACTAGTACATCATTCATCAGTTCAATGAGGTAACTTAACTACCTACCTACATACCTACTAAAATACTTATAACCAGTTAGGTACCTACTAATTCTCATATCTTTTTCCAGATTTCAGCAGCCTAAAGTTTGAATACACAATACATTTCAACACAGTGTCAGTATCGAATGCCAAAGATATTCTAAATACTGATGACCCAGAAGGTCCAATTGTTGAACGGAAATGTCCAAAATGTGGTAACGACAGGATGTCATACGCAACCCTTCAGTTGAGATCAGCTGATGAAGGGCAGACTGTGTTCTACACGTGTACAGCTTGCAAGTGAGTATACCCAGATAATAGTATTCTAGTTCTCATCCCATAGGCTGTGTGAAATGTCCTAGCCTAGGATATTTATTTATTTAATTTTATAAATGACTAATTGGTTCTAAGTCAGTGCTGTTGGAAGGGTAATCCTTACTAATAATATAAATGCGAAAGTAACTCTGTATGTCTCTCTGTTTGTCTCGCTTTCACGCCAAAACTACTGAACTGACTTGAATGAAATTTGGTACACAGATAGTCTAGAGCCTGAGAAAAGGCATAGGCTACTTTTTAATGCGAAAAAAGGGTTGAAAGAGGGGGGGGGTGAAAAATCCTTATTTGAAATCACACTGTCAGTTGTTTGACAGCATAGAAAAAGAATACTCTTTTGACAGTAAAGGCCCAATTACACCATACCATTTTCTTGTACGTACCAGTGCAATAATTGAATACAATAGTGGAAGCGCTAGAATCGACGTTCAAGAATTGTAAGCAACTGTTTACACGCGGATATATTACAAAGTTGAATGCAATTATTGACCACCACCAAGGAAAGTTTTGAAGCAAAACTTGTATACCAGATCAAAAATGTTGTGTTGTTATTAATTTATTGCAATCAACTATTGCACTGGTATGTACAAGAAAATGGTATGGTGTAATTGAGCCTTAAGAGTTTGAATGACAGGACAACGTCTGTCTGGTCAGCTAGTCTTTCATATAGATATTAATATTATTATTATTATTATTATTTTATACACAGGTAGCTTAAAGCTGATACGTGTATATCACTTAATATTGTCTGTGCACTTGGTTTATCTAGTCTGTTTTTAAATGTGTTAACCGTTGGAGCACTAATTATAGTCTCTGGCAGCCTATAACTTAGATAACTTAGGTAAAACAGCCAGCCAATAGAAATTGCTCATAGTGCTACTAACAGATTCTTATAGTATTGAAGCGCTCGTGGCGTAGCTTACTTAGCCAATCTTAACCGATAATCTAAGTTAAGCAAGGCTCTGTGCGGTCACTATTTGGATGGGTGACCGTTAGTGGCGTTTACATCTGAGCGCTTCCGTGCTGCGGAGGGCACGTTAAACTGTCGGTCTCGGCTCTAGCCACGACGGAGGCCTTAAGGCGGCCTAAAATCTCCGTCACCAGAGTTGGCCACTAGCTCCTACGAGCTTGCTCTATAGTATTGAAAGTAGAAACAATGTTTAAAATTAGCTTTTATTTGAATGAGGATATGGTCCATATTCGCATTTACTGCTCAAGATTTGATCCGGACTCTAGCACAGAGTTTTCAGCAGTTTTGTATGAGAATTTATATGCTTGAGTAACAATTTCTTTATCAAAATACAAGCATATGTGATGGAAAAAGGCAGATAGCCCACCTGATTTTTTTAATCTCACCCCATAACAATGCATTGCCTTACTGAGCATGTCCGTTAATTTTTCTTTCTTTATCTGCTATTTAGAATAGAAACTATAATATAGATTCAGGATAATAAATAAAAAATATTCATGGACATTTAACACAACGCCTTCTAGTCCCAAACTAACCAAAGCTCTATGGGAACTAGATTGCTGATAGAATACTTAGATACTTTTTTTTTTCTAAATACATACTTATAATACATAGTAACACCCAGACACAGAACAAACATCTATGTTTGCAACGCACAAATGTTTGTTCTCGGTGGGGATCGAACCCACGACCCACAGCACGGAAGGCAGAGCTACTACCAACTGAGCTATGACGCCTGTCGTTGAATAAGTTGAAACCCTTTTCTTTTACTGAAGTTGTTTCCCTTTTTTTTCAGATACAAAGAAACGGAAAACTCATGAAGAAGCAATAGAAAAAAATCGTGGTACATTTATAAGGTTTCAGTTTTTAAGTTAAATATATGATTATCTATCTATGTATGTATTTGTTTTTAATATTCGAAATAGAATTACCAAATCTAATAAATCATATATAAGTCAGTCCACCCTCGCTTTACAGGGGTGAGAAACGTGTACGAGAGCGGGCAGCAGGTTCGTTATCATTTATACTTATTATTAAATCTAGAACTTCCTACCTACATTTCTATTGTTATTACAAGATTTTTAGTTTATAGTTAGTTTTTATTGTGTTGAAGCGTAAAGAGTTCGTGCGTCACCGAAGCCTTGTGCTGAAAATCAGCGCTGAGAACTCGTTCTCAGCACATGCTGAGCGCAGAGCTTTTTGTACAGGCTTGTACATGGCAGCGTTCCATTCCCCTTGCGTAGGTACGATATACTTACCTTCTGGTAACATTAGAATTACTTGTTTTTTGTTTTGTTATATATATATGCATGTATAGGCGACCAAGAAATTGGTTTACCACTCTAAGGCTGAATATCATATGCACATACAAAACATCAAGGGCTATTTTTGCTTGACAGATTACCGCTACTTATAGCTGCTACGCCAGAATCTGTCATTCCTGTTTATTTAAACTCCTTAGCGAATAATTATGTTACTGGGAGATGTCATCAAAAGTGGTAAACCAATTTCTTGGTCGCCTATACCTACTAACTTAATTATGATTGCCTACTCCTGTCATGTACACTTTTGTATAAATAAACTATTTTGTATTTGTATTTGTATTTGTACGTGTTTGACGAATATTTAATTCTTCACATATTTCACACTAGCTTCCGCCCGCGACTTCGTTCACGGCCCGTTGGATCCCGTTGATCCCGCCGCCAAAATCGGATCAGTAGTATTTGCGAGAAAGAGTAACATAGGTACATTATGAATGTTTGTAACATACATCTATCAGCAATCTAGTTCCCATAGTACAAGCTTTGCTTAGTTTGGGACTAGAAGGCGTTGTGTTAAATGTCCGTGAATATTTATTATTATTATTATTATCCATGCATCTTTACAAACTTTCGCGTTTATAATATCAGTAAGAGTAAGATAAGAAAGAATAAGTCCTGTTTTTGAAAAAAAAAACTCTAGTGTGGTTTTGGACCATTACTATGTACCCACAAATTTATATTTACGTAAGATTTTACCTGTAGGTAGCAATGGTAAATGTGTATCAAGTCAAGGCAGGGAAAAGTTGTCCGGCTCTACCATTTAATACCAAGATTCTTCTAGCATGTCGTCAATTCAGTCGATACGACTTCACTGCCCATAAATCTCTTGAGTACTTTGATAGCGTTGTTTGACATACTCGATGGTTAAATTTATAGCTTTATAGCTTGACGACTTCCCTTATGACCCCCGCTGACCAACAAGAACGGTCCACCCACGTCACACCTACGAACATCCAATGAAAAGTAAACAGTTTGCATTTCGATAAGTAAAGGGATATTGGAACGAAGTTCCTTATCACGCGTTGCGAAAGGGGGCTAGACGGAAAAAGTTAAGACCAAAAGTTGTAATGACACTTTTTTCAAACTTTGACGAAAAAAATTAAGACCAAAAGTTGTAAAGACCCTTTTTTCAAACTTTGACAACTTCATTCGAATAAATTGGTGGAGGAAGGAAACAAATGAATGTAGGTATTGTTGGAAGTTTTTGTTTTAATTTAGGTGCTTCTGTGTACTTACTGTAAGAAAACAACACCTCAAGGAACTTCGTTCCATCCGGGTGTCCGTTGACACCTCTCAAGTTTTTTTTTTTCGAGTTATTATTTTCTAGCTTAGAAAAGTTTATAGGCAACACCTAATACTGTTCCTTTAACTATTATAGTACTAGCATCCGCCCGCGACTTGGTTCGCGTCCCATTGGATCCCGTTAATTTTCCGGGATAAAACGTATCCTATGTTACTTCTAATCAAGAATATGTGTACAAAGTTTCATGATGATCGGTTAAGTAGTTTTCGCGTGAAAGCGTAACTAACAAACTTACATTCACATCCTACTAATATTATAAACGCGAAAGTTTGTAAGTATGGATGGATGTTTGTTACTATTTCACGTAAAAACTACTGATCCAATTTGGATGAAACTTGGAATATATATATTGTCCGTGACCAGCGGGCCTAAGATGCGCACCGCGAGATATTTGTCATGTCGTTCTGTCAAAATGTAAGCATTTTGTACCAATTTAGGAACTATTGCATTATCTGTGGTACCTAATGGTGTCGACAAAACGCGCCATAATGTACACTTTTGACACTTCTTAGTCGTCGTACCTCTCTGAGGACGAGATAATAGTCATGCAGAAATGTCAAAAGTTGAAAATTCAAAGGCGCGGTTTCTCGTCAACATTACCACAGATAATGCAATAGTTACTAAACTGGTACAAAATGCTTACATTTTGACAGAACGACATGACAAATATCTCGCGGTGCGCATCTTAGGCTCCTTTTTATCCCGAAAAAGTAACGGGATCCAACGGGACGAACGAAGTCGCGGGTGGCACCTAGTTTATAATACTAGTAAGATCTACACTTCTACAGTCTTAAAAAAAAACATTTAAATATTCACCTACCAAAAAGTTATAATTGTTTTATATGTAGACTATTACGCGCTTTCGGTATATATAAATTTATTCTAATAAAGACAAGGTGTCACTTACATGAATGAGAAAATAACGTAATTGAAGGTAGGTTAATGGATCGTTCTTTTAAAGTAAGTTAGTAAATAGGTACAAATTAATTCTATAGGTATTCTACTGTGTGGTATAATGATGCGGTATAATGATCGTTTTCGATGACGGCGACCCTAACTAAAATTAAATTTACAATTACATACTTATTATCTTAATTAACGTAAATAACTTTTAATCTAATAGGTACTACTTTCTAGCATGAGCCCTAATATGGCTAGCTAGACCGAATTTAGTTTTAAATATCCTGTGACACGATTGGCAATACAGCTGGCCTGATGTGTTATATGTGTAGGTGTAGGAGAGCTTAGGTCTTTCTTTACGGATTTGGCGTTTTACGTCAAGTGTCTCGAGTCGATTTTCCTCGAACGTTTTTATCTTATTGCAGATGGTAGAGCGCCAAGAAGACCAAAATGATGTAAATATGGAGTATACAAATCATATAATCTTCAGTAAACCGGGTTTCTTGTAGACTGATCAATTTCAGAATCACATCGATATCCACGAGAACATCTAGGTAATCAAACTCTATCCAAAGCGTCTCGTGGTTGCGCTTTATCGATATTATTATCGATACTACTGAACTGGTAGTTACATACCACTAATATGCATCGTGAAGCGAATTCTCGTGTGGCATTAGTGGTGTCGATGTAAGAGCATCAAAAGTTTGTGGTTTTGATCTTGGCACCAATGTTATACCTCTAGGTTGGTGGGTAGGTACTGAGAATTTAAATTAAAGGCGTAGTGAAGTGTAAGAGGCTTCAAATGACGCGAAATAAGAAACGAGCGTTTTAGGATTTGCTTTTGTAAAAACCTATCGACCTGCAAAATTAAAGAAGCTTAAAGTGTCAATTGCATTTTATCGATATAAGATGTTAATTACCTACTGAACGTATACCGTATGTAGGTTATCATCGACTGAGAATCAAAACCAAAGTATAGTTATTTCTAGTTCATAGTAAACATGTGTAAGTAATGCTATTGATACATTACGCGTAATAGTCCCGACCGCGTACTGTAGCATCACACATTACTCGACCAAACCAAGCATCACACATCACACTATACATGTCTCATGACTCCCACCCACCGCGCGCTGCGCGCTGTTCTGTATTCGGTCGGATAGCTCTATGGTCTATTCAATTGAATTTTGATTTAGAACCGTATCATAGACATAATAAGGTTTATTTTTTTATAACTTTAATAACATCACATTAGAACTCGCAATTTATATTAATAGCAATTTGATAATCATTATCTCATGTAATGATTATCAAATTGCTATTGCACCCGACAAAAACGCACAAGTGATAGTGATAGTGCGTCTGACGCAGTCAACTCAGGTGATGTTTAAGGTGATGCAATAGTGTGATATCACTCGGTGCGAAAGGTAATGCTATATCACACTACTTTTCAAAGCACTGTTTTGCGCATGTCTAGTTCATAGGTAGTTTGGGTACCTACAAGTCAGGTCCAGTAGTAGCACTGGTAGCTACAGCTACCAGTGCTTTTTTATGGAAATCGTCCCAATGGTAAAAGACTACAGTCTTTTACCATTGGGACGATTACCGTAAAAAATAACTAACCTACTCGCTATGTAGGTATAATGTATATCAATCGATATTGGTGGCATGTAGTCTTTTACCATTGGGATGATTACCGTAAAAAAACCTGTACGTGCAGTCCCTACGCGCGGAAGAAGTTATAACTTCGAGTGCCACGCATTCACTCTCGCTCGGTGTTTAATGTGAAATTAATTTAGTATTTATTTTTATGTATTTAACCAATATGCAGTAGGTACTAAATTTTCACTTCAAAATAAAAGTTGTAAAAAGTTGTATGAACACTGCTATCTATTATATTTTGATTGTAGCGTATTAGTCTGTTTCTATTCGCCCCGCTGTCAGTTGGAAGTAATCTTCAAAAACACGGCCGGTCAAATGCTGAATATGGCCGAACACTGCCATCTATATTTGATTGTAGCATTTGTAGCGTATTAGCCTGTCTCTTTCTGTTCGGGGGGGAATAAAAAGAGAAAGAGACTATGTCATCCCGTAACGCAACGTTGTTGGAAGTTGCATTAGAAGTATAACTTTAGAAGTAACTAACCTGCTTACTATGTAGGTATATGGTGTATCAAGCGTTATTGGTGGCATCTTGCGGTCGCGCTTTATCGATATCGATACTACTTTTCACCTGCTGGTTGAGTGGTTGACTACCCGCGGGGGCCGGGCGGGCAGGCGCCTCCAGACGCGGCGGCGCGTCAGTACGCCGCGAACCGTCAACCGAACACGACCTCGCGCCTCGCGCTCATCTGACAAAACTATCGACACGTGCGTGGCTCAACTCTAATCTCTATTTATATTCGAATGTGTTCTGTGTTGTGATAAGGAATTCAACAACTCTATTACCGGTAAGTTTAATTCGAAATATCACAGATCTCTCCGGTATTTGGGCTATGTTTTGGTTTCAGTGATAATTTCTGTAATGCGTTACCGATCGCTACCATAACGTGTTCCGATTGCTTGGAAATTGTGGAAAGTGTTATGTATGTCACTGGTATTCATAAGGTCGTGTGGCGTTTGATTTTATAAAAAATACCGTTTTGTGTTGGAATGATTTATAATATAAACAACCCGTTTTGTGTTACCGTTGAGCTTAAAGTGTAGTCTATAAAAAAGGCATGGAATTTGTAAAATAGCTAAGCGTTTTGAATTAATCATATACTTTGAACTAGATAAATAAGATAATACCATGTGTAGGGCAAATACTTCATACAAAAGACTTAAACGCGCTATACTCGCTTTTAAGTGTCACAGATGCTAATATAACTGTATTATACTAAAATATCATGTATCGTGTATGAAATAAAAGCCTTTTAGATAATAAAACTGAAATATTTTCCCTTAGCCTTGTATTTTACCAGTAATGAGTTATTGGATGGTGAAATTAAATTTCCAGTACAAAAGATATAAACGCGCTACTCGTGACTTGTATTTTCTCTAATCTAAGAAAGAGTCCATCATAAAGGTTTAGAACGAGGGGTGTTATAAGTTTCCGTCCGGAATTCCGGATGTTTGTATATCGCCGCGTATGTTTAGAGAAAGCTCCACTTTTGAATTCAATGTCCTCTCAGAAATTCAAAGGTGCATTGCTACGATTTCTAGCACTTTTCTCCATGTTCTTACTTTCTTAATTAGCTATAGGTACGTGACGGTTAGCAAGCCCATCGCCGCCGTTTGCCACTTGAAACATTCCGACCAGTGACACAAGTGTGCGTTTGAAATTAAATAATGCATGCATGATTCGTACTATGATACTTGACAAAAGCTCGGGCTAATCATTCTAACAAGACTCTGATTGGAAAACTGACTCGCGAAGTCATCAAATTATAGAATGACGAATGTTATTCGGCGTAACCTTTATAAAAAATCTATTGTACTATCCTTTCTAAAGAAATAGGTACGTTCTCGTTCGAAAGTGTCCTAGAAATTATTGTTCATTTAATTGGTTCTTAATTAATTGAAAAAAGTACGTCTTTAGCCTCAAGCATAGTAAGTTCGTTTTAGCGCTTGGTAGGTACTCCTGATTTATTGAGGGTATGTAAGGGAATCTAGTTCAGTTTTGAAGTTATACTTCTAATGCGACTTCCAACAAGGTTGCGTTATTCGAGAGGACATAGTCTTTGTCTCTTTTCTATTCGGGGGAATAGAAAGAGACAGAAACTAATACGCTACAATCAAATATAGATGGCATTGTTCAGCAATTCAGCATTTGGCCGCCCGTGTTTTTGAAGTTATACGACTTCCAACTGACAGCGGGGGGAATAGATAGAGACTAATACCTAATACGCTACAGTCAAAATATAATAGGTGGCAGTGTTCATGCAACTTTTAACTTTTTATTTTGAAGTGAACATTTAGTACTGCATATTGGTTAAGTACATAAAAATAAATACTAAATTAATTTCACATTAAACACAGAGCGAGAGTGAATGCGTGGCACTCGAAGTACAACTTCTCCCGCGCGTAGGGACTGCACACACAGGGTGTTTTTTTATGAGTTATAGCATTTGCCTGTCAGCACACCTGGGGCATTATTCTGTATGACTTAGGAGATTCCTTGCCGTAACCGTATAACGTCACCGTAAGGAATGACATTTATGGCATAGGAAATACGGCATAGGCATAGGGCGATTTCACGCCGCTGTCTTGTCGTGCTGCGTAACGCGCTTGTATTGGTCATAGTGAATAAGGCCCCTGATGGTAAGTGTAGCTGCAGCCTAAGATGGAGCATGCTTAGCCATAATCCTTCTATTCACTTTTTTCTTGAAAATTCCTACGTTTTGACACATGCGTATGGTCCACCCAGGTATAAGCATTATTATTATATACTAGTTCTTTATTTTCATAGTGTTAACATGACAGTCTTAGTTAATACCACGGTTTTCTTAGTTGTTACATACTATGTTACATTTGTCATTTAAAAGATTCTAAGCTTGTATAAACGATGTAGAGGCTCCTCTAAAGGCTCTACGCTAAGCGAATGTTTGAAAAGAGTAGCGGGCTGTTTAGCCTCTGCGAATTCGATGGTAGGTAAAGGCGTCCTGAAAATTCACCAAAGTACATACCTACTTACCAAACAACATTATTAAAATTATTCACGATTTCACGAAGAATGACCCACTCATCATCATTATCCACAGCCCGCACCCACTGGGCGCAGGCCTCTTGTGCTACTTTCCACGGTCCTATACCTACTAGTCTTATCCACGTGCGACCCGCAACCCTAGCAATGTTATCACCCCACCTCCCTGCTACGCGACCAACACTTCTCTTTCCTATATTTCGTTCTCCATTCCGTTCTGTTCTACTCTACCTATCATCGCGCCTTGCCTAGTAAATCAACAACTGACCCACTAAATAAAACAATTCTGACTTCTAACGATCGTACGATGCTCAATCAAAATTTTCAGAGTCAAAGTAAATTAGATACTAAAGTAATTATAATGTGAGTAAAACAGCTCGAAACGAAAACTAGGTTGACCATAAAAAGCATAATTGAATTTGTATCTTGTTTAGTGTCACGGTTGTGGACATGTAAGCGAATACTTTAAGTGGAGTAATAGTGTAATGTGGGCTATAACTGTAGGGGGACGTAACTGGCACATTTACAAACTTAATAGCTGGTTACACTCTGAGATTTTTCTACGTAGAGCGACGTAAGAGGGTCGTACGTGTATTTTTCTTTTATCACTGAAACAGGCCATAATAATATTCATCAGAACTCCAAAAATCTCCTCAAAAGATTGTGTTTCATTTACGGTACTGTAAATCAAAATATCGGGCTCATAACACTTGAACAAATTGCATTTTTACGGTTTTAGTTCCGGACCTATCAGAATCAACGATATTCTTTGAATAACACTTTTTTCGACGATATCCAGTTTCAGCTTGAATATTGAAATCCGGTTTCTATATTTAAATACTGATAAATTAGGCATTTTTAGTTTTTATCTAGTTCACAAAGAATATAAAAGTAAGCGTAAAAATAGTTGAGAGAATGGAACATTTTTAGGAAGATCTCTACTCAGCAGAGGCACACAAGTAAATAAGACAAATAGAATAAATAAGTGCTTTAGTTAATATCTTGAATCAATTTATCTTCTGAGAACTTATAACTCCCTGAATAACCCTTTGGTGTTATCAAATTAAAGAATCGTATTACTTCATACGGTAGTGGGCGTGCCTTATAGCGTTCTTACAGGTGGCAGTGAGATTTGTTACTAATGATATGTCTTGGTAGTGCTATAGGTACCGTTGGTAAAGAGATAAATAAATCGTCGAATTTCATCACATATCATTCATATTTGGGAACAACGTAGGAGATAATGAAAGAGATCTGCGTTTTGCTAACCTTTTAGTGCTTGATCACTGAAGACATTGAAGTGCTAGAGTTTAAAACGGCAATGCATGGCAAAAACGGTGCCTTTTCAAGTGTCATACTCAATGTTAGTAACAATTGGCCAAATCAATATCTTGGGAACAACTTCAGATGTCTTATGCTAACGTTTAACATATAGTGGCCATAAAAAAAAGGACGGTTGCAGAGGAGACAAGGAATTCAACTGTTTTTGCCAGCGATGTGACGTCATCTCACCTCGTCGGACGTATCCAAGTGTAGTCCTGGAATGGATCCCTGAAGTGCTTCATCACATAAATCAATCTCAATCTTGCATTGACTTCCAAAATGAGGAATTTCAAGATCAAAAAAGTTGAGCTATTGAATTTAAACCATTTATAATCCATCTACACTTTTTGTTTCTAAGTGAAATCGACAAATACTTAAGATACGGTTTTTTTCAATCACGAAATCTGGAAACGAAAGTGGTAAGAAACGTATAGTACAGTTGGTTTTATGTGGTTGGTATCAAATCAATTTTAGAATTTGGTTCCGCTGGCGTCATTTTGTTAAAACTTCTTTTCTACTATTTCAAGGCAAGTCCAAGACGCATTGAAAAACAAATGACATGTGGCTTTCTAGGCTTTGGTCCCGAGTAATTGTACCATCAATAATATTTTTTTATTAGACGATTCCTGGCACGATTGTTGTACTTTATACTGGCAAGATTGTTCCGAAGTAATCAAAGAAAAAGGAACCAGTTGCCTTACCGAGAAGACTAATAAAAAATCAAAAGCTTAGATTGACATTTGAACAATATTAGTGAAATCTAGAACATTTTCAACTCTAAAAACAAGTCCCTAATATCTGTGCCACTTTTTAATAAATTTGAATATTGATTGTAAAAAATATCATTGAAAACTGATATCCGTTTATTCCTATGCGAATAATAAATGAGATCACGAACTTATGAAAAATTTTTGTTCAAAAGTATCCAAACTGGGTTTTTGCGACTGCAATGTCATATCTTACTGGCATCTTATGAATGGAGCAGTGAGCTTGTAAAAATTTTAATTCATAGAAATCAACTCTCTTTAAAAAAGTTATGAAGTGTCAAAACATACATTAGTTGGGTTACTCTCGACCACAGTTCCAATCTGGATCCATTGCGGGCAACAGTGCAAAGGCCATAGACAAGAATTTAATTGAATCAATCTGGATCCATAGATTTTGACAGAAGTCATGTCATTTTACATTACAAAATGACACTAAATCTGTCAAAATCCGGATGCAATTTGGAAAGGCGGTGGTCGAGAGTAGCCCTACAGTTCGTCGGCTTTTACTCTATAGGCTGGACACAGTTGCCATGGTAACAGGGTAGGTTTTAAACTAGGCATATAGGTATTCTTTTCTATAAATACCCTATCAACTTCCAAGTTTTTGTGATCATGAAAATCTTATCATTTACCTAAATGCGGCGAAATTCTAATTATTTTCATCTAAAAAGTGGCAAGTTTTAATTGTACCATCGACCACCGTTAACACACATAATCTTAATCCGTACTCTCGCTGGCAGTAAAAATGGCGGCGACTAGCGGAATTCCATAAAATCATTATTAATTTATTAATGTTATACGCAGCGGTTGGCGCTCTCTCCGCTAAATGGAGCTTATGCTTCGCTGCTCATATCTACGTGTCCTCCTATGAGCGAATTACTTGGACTCAGACAAGCAGTTACACGCTGGTTTTAATGTCGTGCGTTTGAATCCCCGCTGTGTAATTGATTTTTCCCTACGCAATTCACTTTTGTCTTAAAATTTCCTAAATTATAGCAATATAGAAATACTACCAAAATTATAAGACTAAAATAAAATAAATAAACAAGTTAGAACATGTTTGGCTTTAATCTTAGTTCTTCGTATACGGGAAATCATTAGATTTATCAGTGACTATAAAATCAAATACTATTTTCTAATAATATGTACCTAATATGCATCATAAAATTAGCAAAGTTAACTCAGAATTAGATTATTATACGAGTATATGCCATTCAAATTATTTTTGTAAGAAGTGTTTTTGTAAGTTTGACATTGATATCCCATTTAATTCCCGTTTGAACAAACGATCGACCAATGGCTATTTCATAACCCGGAACTTTATGATAACGGCTAACATTTTACTGTTCAACAGGTTCTTAATCAGTGTTTTATTTTATGGAGAAATTTCAACTCGAAAAACGATCTAATTAGTAAGAAACGATATATTTAGATGTTTGTATTATATTTGAGCGTCTAACGGTTTGGTAACGTTAGCTATTTGAAAAGATCTGATCAAAACGAGGGTTTTTCTCGCTTCTGTGACTCTACTTTTAGTAGGGCGATAGGTGTTTGTTCTATTTAGATATTTCTATACTGTTCAAAGTTTCAAATAATAGGTACCTGTACGTCTTATGCCCGTATGCCGATACAGAAATCGTTAATCAGCATACGGGCCTTAAATTGCACATATTACTATGAACTTATTTGGTCAGGAAAATGCGTTTCCATATTGAATGCACACAAAACGAAAGTGCGATTAAAAATCGCAAAATTATGAACAATTTATATTTTTTACTCCATCGATGAATGCAAGTGAGAAAATCAATACTTAATAGTAATTTATTGTTGGAAACACTGTACCTATTGCGTGTCTTCGTCGCATAAGTTTAATGTTTCATATTGCTTAATAACTTAATAATCAATTTTAAAACAAACGTACGATCGTCATTTGGTTTTTGCACTTAACTTAATTTTCTGTCTCACCTCACAATAGAACATCATCTATGATTAATTTGATGATGATGTCTTTGTCTATGGTAATTTATACTTCTTAAAATCTACTAAAGTAAAAAAACAGTCGTGTAACGCATGCGGATTGTCAGTTAGAGTCGATTAACTGGCTTTTCCCCCATATGATATTGCAAAGCGTATAAAGCCTCCTCTACACGTCAACAGACGCGTCCGCGGACTCTGGCAGATGAATCCGCTGATAAATTTCCACGAGCTGTCCACACGTCTGTAGGTCGATCAGTTTATGTTCTATGTTTGCGCCGAAACCCTTTGCTGCGTGCCAAAAAACCGACAACAAACGGATTCGAGGCGGACGCATCTGCTGACGTTAAATACCTACCACAGACGCCCAAATCACCCCCCTCTACACGTCGACGGACGCATTTGCAGATGACGTCTGCAGATCTGTTGACTTGTAGAGGAGGCTTTACAGATGTACCGTAACGTGAAGAACTTGAGATCCCATAGGTGTTCATGGTCAGGTGTGTCAAATGTTTTATGGCAACCATTTGCTGATAAGAAAATCTACAGTGTAGTTTATTGCGTGTGTGGGTGAAGCTATGTACAGGTGTACCCTGAAACTGTTGTCACAGATAATGTATATTTACATGGGCATATTTTGAACTAGGTGATAGGTACCCACGACTTTGTACGCCTGCGAAACTTTCCACCAAAATATCTGTCACTTTTATGCGATTAACATCGTAGCAAATGGCTGCTTTTGGTTTAGAAAGTTCAAGCTGTATCTAAGAATCCACGTTTTTGATTTCAATAAAATATAGCCTATGTTTTAATCCGGAAAAAGGGTTGCCGAATGGTATAAGTTCCGTTGAAATTGGTCCAGTAGTTAAGGCGTGATCCGCTAACAAACAAACAGACAAACTCGATTTTCGGTCTCAGAATCGTTTATTTAGTAGATCTGCATATTCAGTTTTTCCATATCTATAATTTTAGTTTTTAGCTATTTTACAGTTTTTTAATTGTATGTATAGATTTTTATTGAACATCCAATGCAAAACTATTTAATATTCTGAAAGCTGTTTTATGTGAAAAGGTTGCGAAGACTGCAACTCACAGTTTGTAAATCTGCAACATTGTAGATGATTGAGACCTTTACGCCGTTCACGTGAGTGAGCAAAATAAACTTAAATTGGTTTATGACCTATTCATTCACACTACAAGACTGTAACATGAACAGATGTTGTGAACACGTAATACAAGAAATTGTAAATTCTGGGATGCAAACCCAACCATTATCGTCTTATTCATAGTGGCCGCTTAGAATATTGAAACCTCGGTAATCTGAGATTGGCTGATACATCGGATTCCGTATCTTCTTTTTTTCTTCTTATGTATAAACTCTTTCCGGTATTTAGGCATTGGTCAGTATCAAGTATATAATTTTAAAATAGTTTTAGTGTGGTTTTAGTAAAAAATCATTTATGTTAAAGATCATTGTGTCAAGTCAATCTTTTTGGTGACGTGCAAATGATAAGAATACAAATGAATCAAATGATACATCGCGTGTACTAGATTATGTATCTTTATTGATATGTGAATTAATCTAGGCTCCTTATCACTAAACCACGGACCGTAAGTAAAATAAATGACCACTAATACACACTATAATCTATTATGAGGTCAAAAGATTGGTATCGATATCATTACTCATCCAATACCGGGTGTAAAGCTTAAAGTACTAAAAAAGATATTAAATTTTTTTTGTGCTGATTCACAGAAAAAGTGGTTCATATTGATCGGTACTTTAACCCCTGAAGTTTCTGATAATAACTAAATTATAATAAATTTTTTTACAGGTCCCTAGTTAATAATAAGCCCTATCTTTTGATATAACTTTGACATGATTTCAAGAAGAAACATCGTAGTATGAAGCGTTTGAAATATCGATTTAGTGTCATCTTTACGATTTTTTTTATCGAGAAAATTATTATTATTCAAGTTTCTATCTTTACAAAGTTCTAGGATATTATGTTCAATTTTATTATAATATTTTTTTTTCGTGCAACTTTTGCACTTCAGTAGAGATACAGTTGTTAAAAAACCTAAAAGTTTCGGATAACCCCGCCTTAAAGCACCCTGTATAAACCAAGGTGTATCTTAATTAAAATAATAATGACACCATTTATTATTGCGAGCGGCGATTAATTTCTTCATTCCGAAACGCCTTGGGTTACGGCTATCAAACGGCACAGACATAAAGCACTTATTTTTTTTACAAATTCAAACTAGTTTTTAGGAGGATTTTTTTAAGTCTCAATGATGTTAAGTTACAGGATTTTTTTTATATTCGAGTAACAACGACTGTTGCTTTTTCATAAAATTGTTTTTTTTTTAATTATACCGCAAAATGCTCTCTTGAATTTAGAGTTGTCACAAAGACCTAAGAGATGAAGTACGAAAATACATTCTTATAATCATCTACTTGGTGCTTGATTACTTACAAAAGTGTATTTGATTAGAAATTGGAAATAGGTTTTTTAATTATCCAGTATGCTTTCTTGAATTTAGACACATAAAAACCTAGAAGATTATAAAGTATGAAATTACATTCTAATAATCATCTACTTAGTGCTTGATTATTTACAAAAGTCTTTTTACTTTGAAATTGGAAATGGTACTGAAATTTTTTGGTCACAGCTTTGAAAAGCTTCTGCTAGTGATTATACTTCTCATGATGACGTAGGCGGTGCGATCGATTGAGGCCTTGATAAAGGCCCGTAATCCACACAAAGAAGGCTTGTCAACAATAACCAATGAAGGCATTAGGGATATAAATGATCAATTGTTCGCAGATAGTGGCCTTAATTGAATTGATAGGACTGGGAATAGCGGAAAGTAATGAGAAAAAGAGATTTATCTATAGACATTTTATTTTGTTTAGGTATTCTGTGAATAGTTCAGTTTATTTTTCGTGTCACAGTGACTAGTATGGGAGTGTCTCCTATGGTTTTTTTAACGGTATTTCTCGTGTCGAAGTTAAGTATAACAAAATTTTTCTTAAGTTAGGTAGTGTGTGTACCCACACAAACCGTCCGTGGTTTATATGGTACATGTAGGGTACATCTAAAATGATTATTTTAACCGCTATATGTGTTGAAAAAAAATTAAAAAAATATTAAGAAAGCTAAGTATCTTTCTGCTTCAAATAAGAAAAAGTAGATTCCGATATATGACGTCATATCTCGGCCGAGAACTCGTTTCACCTACGAGTGAATCGAGTATAACGTCAATTTGACGTCATCTCTATTAAGGGTAAAATCTCTACTATCACAGATTATATAATACTATACTAATAGTATTATATAATCTGTGACAGAAGTGAGCATAAGGCCCCAGTAGTCTGCCGTGGTAAGTCGTGATTTTAAATAACTAACAATATAAAAAAGCTCATTAAACTATAAACACTTCAACTGTTGAATACAAGTGAGAATAACACGATGTATCAAAGATACTGAGATAATACTGAGATCGTGAGATATCTTTATTGATATTGTCCGTAATAGTATTTTATTATTGTAATTTTGTACTCGATGAAAACGGTTCGTGATACTTTGAAGTTAATTGTCGATTAGATTATCTCTTACATTTTCATTTACAGATTCGTATTATAAGTACCCAGGTAGTCGACATAGCTCAGAGGATTAGTAAGCTGAAATGGCAGTGGGCCGGCCATGTTTGCCGCAGAACCGACAATCGTTGGAGCAAACTTATACTCGAGTGGAGACCGCGTTTAGGCAAGCGTAGTGTAGGACGCCCTCCGGCTAGGTGGGGTGACGATCTGAGACATGTAGCTGGCAAACACTGGATGAGACAAGCCGAAGACCGGGCTCATTGGCGCGTCTTGGGAGAGACCTACGTCCAGCAATGGACCGATATAGGTTAAAATATTTTATTCCAGTTTGAGTATTGTGGTACTTCAGTGTCGTAGCCTAAGCGTAGCGTATATGAATATTCTTGGTTTAGAAAGTTTAAGATGTATCTAAGAATCCACGTATTTAATTTCAATAAAATATAGCCTATATGTTTCAATCCGGATAAAGGGCTTTTGAATGGTATAAGCTTCATTGAAATTGGTCTAGTAGTTAAGGCGTGTTCCGCAAACAAACAAACATACTAACTCGTTTTTCGGAATCAGAATCGCTTATTTTTATAATCCATATCTTTTATTTTAGTTTTTGCCTTTTTTACAGTTTTATAATAGTAGAGACAAAGAAAACTACGACTAATTACAACTACCTATTCATTGAATATGAAATAAAATAGAACTACAACTCTAAACTCTATGCACAGTTGACATAATTCAAGTAAATCATAATATAGGTAGTCAGAGACTCGTCCAATTATTCTGAACAGAGTATCTGTTTCTGTACACTACTGTCTCAAGACGATAACTTTCTCAAACATTTATCTAAAACGCGGTTAACGAGCGCGCCTCGTGAAATCGCTTTATATCCTTCGGTAATTACCAATATTCACATAGATACTTCACGCCTCTAACAGGAATGTTTTACTTGAGAAAATTGCTTACAGCCACACTGAGTCATGTGCGAAGTTTTTGTTTGATATTCAAAACATTGTGGGTGTGATGATCTACATTAAATTTTTTTTGTAGTACAAAATTGGCTGCCGCTCGTGGTTTGAGGGTTCACACGCATGGTTACTATAAAAAGTAACCATAATTTTGAGTATTTCGGCTTCATGCTCAAAAGCCTCTGTTTTCATTCGAGGGTCATGAAATTTAAATTTACATTAAAGTAAGTCCAGTAGAGCTTCCAGCAGTCATGCTGTAATTAGTGACAAAAAAACTAAACATCGAAACTCTCGCATAAATCAATCACAACGCAAAATTATAGGCATTTACCTATTTGCCGAATAAAAATCTTTGACAGATATTTTTCTTGTGAGTAGACCTAGAGATATGAGAGCATGTATTACCATGCGTCTTAACAAAATCTTCTGCTAGCAAAATGCTCTTGCAAAAGATTTCAACGCGCTCCTCACGCTCGTAACTTTTTAACTTAAGACGTTTCTTATTTGAAATGATTTTTCCGTCATTGCTCCCTTCTATTATTTTCATAACCTCACGTACTTACGCTATTTACTACTTAGCCCCACTTTGGATATTTGCTCGCAACAAAACACGATTTAAACCGTGACCAATCAGCTATTTGAATGGTATCCCAGAATGGGTTCTGCACTGGACTGACAGACTATTCTTTACTAATACCGAGTATAGTATTATATGATCTGTGCTAATACTAACGGGTACTTAAAAACTTTGTAATTCCGGCCATTACAACGTTTTTCTGGCATGAAAAGTGCTTGTTATACTTAGATTACTAATAGAACATTTATTATCCTAAAAGAGTTTGAACTTCTTATATCATTATTCTACGTCTTTAGCCCTTCTTGTGTGAACATCTTTTTACTAAAACACACCGACATGTTTCACTAGGTTTATTTAGAATTTGAAATTGCAAACTTCCAAAATCTTTTGATGTATGCATTACAGGTAAAATATCAGATATGAAGATGTATTTTTTATATAGGTTATCAAAAAAAATCTAATCAAAATAGTTTTTATTGTTAGATACAAGTTATTAACTAATTGGGTTGGGATCTCTTTTTTTAAGTTGATCTAACCTGTGTTAGAAGAGTCCCATCTTTTCGGTTCTAGGTTATGATAACCATTGATTCGTGTATTGGTGAACTTAAGGCTAAGATGAACGATAAGCTATTCGACTGATAGACGTCTGCAGATAGCTGTGTTGGGAAAAGCGTTAAAAGTTTTCTATAAATGGGCAAATCGTTACCTCGAAAGTTTGTCTTATTTCGATTTGTTTTGTTATCCTTTTGCGGCTTTTGTATTTTATTCCACTACTAGTAAAACGCCTGGTTTTACTCGTGTTATTTTCTTACTAACCTAAAACTTTTTTGTAGACATTCTTACCCTCTCAACTCATGATAGGCGTCATGGCTCAGTCGGTAGTGGCTCTGCCTTCCGTGCTGTGGGTCGTAGGTTCGATCCCCACCGAGAACAAACATTTTTGTGTGGCAAATATAGAAGTTTGTTCTGTGTCTGGGTGTTACTAAGTAGGTATCCTAAGTATGTATTTACAAAAAAAATGTATATAAGTATTCTATCAGCAATCTAGTTCCCATAGTACAAGCTTTGCTTAGTTTGAGACGTTTAGAGCGTTGTGTAATATGACCAAGAATATGTATTTATTTATTTATGATAATAAATACATATTCTTGGTTTTCTCTGCCGAAAAAAATTGCATTACCTTTCACGTAGTCACACAGCACGTCCATAGTTACTGTTGAAGCTGATACGTTTCTTTAATACATATTCACAAACTATTAGAGTTTTTGATTAAATTAGACGATATCTACAGTATAAATGAACTGCAGGGTATCTACATCTAGATAATTTCACTTCTAAACACGCATTGCTTCATCTGAAAGATTGTAGTCTCTTCTTGCTTCGTATCGTTTTATTTGAGTTCTTATCATCTTAGAAATATGGTTGGAATTAGTGTGGTTGTTGAATGTGTAAATTAAAGCAAGCAGATGCGCTTACGCACGCACGCCGTATGAATATATTTCACGGTAAAGCATCGGGGACTGGGGCAATGTTTAATACCGTTTATTACTGTATGCTTACTGACCATCATAAAGATATGGCTGATTTTCTTTTTTTTTGACAGGTCAATAGAAAGTACCTACCAATACCACAGATCAGAATAATGCTATACCCAATACCTACAATAAAAAAATGGTTTTTGTGAATTCGTTCACAGCGACTTAGTGACGATTCGGACCAAATATTTTGGGACAAATTCTCCCAATCGTCACTTTTGATTTTAATAATTTTTGTTGTGACGATTCGGAGAACATCAAATTAAGGAAGCCGTTGAGTACAGTCAGGTAAAAAAATGTTAAGCAAAATATGATTTAGCTATTTAAATTGCTTTGCCAGCGTGTGGTTACATTAAGGTGGTTCGATTTCCATACTAGTTTATTTAACCAATTTGGGGGAAATTATATTATTATACCTAACAAGCAATTTTTATTTCTTTCTTGAATCATAGAACTTAAAATCAAGATCTATTTTTTTGATGACAGCTGTCAAACTTCAAACGCCCATATCTCGGAAACTACTCACCCTAGAGTTCTCGTTCCAAAACCAAATGAAAGGTGTGATCAAGATCTATTTTTTTGATGACAGCTGTCAAACTTCAAACGGCTATATCTCGGAAACTACTCACCTTAGAGATCTCGTTCCAAAACCAAATGAAAGGTGTGATCAAGATCTAGTTTTTTTATGACAGCTGTCAAACTTCAAACGCCCATATCTCGGAAACTACTCACCCTAGAGTTCTCGTTCCAAAACCAAATGAAAGGTGTGATCAAGATCTATTTTTTTGATGACAGCTGTCAAACTTCAAACGGCTATATCTCGGAAACTACTCACCCTAGAGATCTCGTTCCAAAACCAAATGAAAGGTGTGATCAAGATCTATTTTTTTGATGACAGCTGTCAAACTTCAAACGCCCATATCTCGGAAACTACTCACCCTAGAGTTCTCGTTCCAAAACCAAATGAAAGGTGTGATCAAGATCTATTTTTTTGATGACAGCTGTCAAACTGCAAACGGCTATATCTCGGAAACTACTCACCTTAGAGATCTCGTTCCAAAACCAAATGAAAGGTGTGATCAAGATCTATTTTTTTGATGACAGCTGTCAAACTTCAAACGCCCATATCTCGGAAACTACTCACCCTAGAGTTCGCGTTAGATTTTCTTATATCTTAAAACTTTTTACTTTTTTCAATTTAATTACATAACAAGGCGTTCTATGCACAATTCAATAATTTTTCATTTTATTTTTTTAATTTATTTATCTTTTAAAAAAACATAACTTATTTTGTATATAGCACTAAGGAAACCACAAGGTTTATAGGGATAATGCTACATGGGTCTTAGCGTCGATAGCTTTATACATTAGGTAGGTTAGGTAGCTACCTGATTAGATAGGTAGGTAGATATCAGTAGGATCTAGCAAAGTGCATTCCATTTACTTAGGTAGCTTGTTTTAGTTATAAATTTGTTTACTTGCTATTTAGTTAGGTAAGTATGTAAGTAGGTAGGTTGATTAGCTTTTAAATAGTAAGTATTATTATACTTTTCAATATTAGCTATAAAGTAGGATTTTAATTGAAGTTTAATGTTTTTAGGCGAGCGTTTTTGCTGATCACACCTTTCATTTGGTTTTGGAACGAGATCTCTAAGGTATAGGTATAGTTTCCGAGATATAGCCGTTTGAAGTTTGACAGCTGTCATCAAAAAAATAGATCTTGATCACACCTTTCATTTGGTTTTGGAACGAGAACTCTAGGGTGAGTAGTTTCCGAGATATGGGCGTTTAAAGTTTGACAGCTGTCATCAAAAAAATAGATCTTGATCACACCTTTCATTTGGTTTTGGAACGAGATCTCTAAGGTGAGTAGTTTCCGAGATATGGGCGTTTGAAGTTTGACAGCTGTCATCAAAAAAATAGATCTTGATCACACCTTTCATTTGGTTTTGGAACGAGATCTCTAAGGTGAGTAGTTTCCGAGATATAGCCGTTTGAAGTTTGACAGCTGTCATCAAAAAAATAGATCTTGATCACACCTTTCATTTGGTTTTGGAACGAGAACTCTAGGGTGAGTAGTTTCCGAGATATGGGCGTTTGAAGTTTGACAGCTGTCATCAAAAAAATAGATCTTGATCACACCTTTCATTTGGTTTTGGAACGAGATCTCTAAGGTGAGTAGTTTCCGAGATAAGGGCGTTTGAAGTTTGACAGCTGTCATCAAAAAAATAGATCTTGATCACACCTTTCATTTGGTTTTGGAACGAGATCTCTAGGGTGAGTAGTTTCCGAGATATAGCCGTTTGAAGTTTGACAGCTGTCATCAAACATTTAGATCTTGATCACACCTTTCATTTGGTTTTGGAACGAGATCTCTAAGGTGAGTAGTTTCCGAGATATGGGCGTTTGAAGTTTGACAGCTGTCATCAAAAAAATAGATCTTGATCACACCTTTCATTTGGTTTTGGAACGAGATCTCTAGGGTGAGTAGTTTCCGAGATATAGCCGTTTGAAGTTTGACAGCTGTCATCAAACATTTAGATCTTGATCACACCTTTCATTTGGTTTTGGAACGAGAACTCTAGGGTGAGTAGTTTCCGAGATATGGGCGTTTGAAGTTTGACAGCTGTCATCAAAAAAATAGATCTTGATTTTAAGTTCTATGATTCAAGAAATAAATAAAAATTGCTTGTTAGGTATAATAATATAATTTCCCCCAAATTGGTAAAATAAATTAATATGGAAATCGAACCACCTTAATAGCTATATCACATTTTGCTTAAAAATTGTTTACCTGACTGTACAATGCAGCTATTTTTAAAGTTGTCCGAATCGTCACAACAAAAATTATTAAAATCAAAAGTGACGATTGGGAGAATTTGTCCCAAAATATTTGGTCCGAATCGTCACTAAGTCTTCACAGCGTGGTCCCTTTGATCGGATGACGAGAACTTTTTTCCTGGTAGTCCGATGAGTGGGGAAAAAGAGGAATCACGGATTACAATTAGCAGTAAGAACAGCGCAGTGCCGAATTCAATTCAAGAAAATAAATTCAGGCAAAGTTAAACTTATTGAACTGTAAGTTTTATTGAGTAAATTATAGTTTTTTGTTTGTTTTTTGGTTCACAAAAAAAAAGAAACCAGGCTACAAATGTATTTTGTGCGAAAAGTACCCGCATTGCCTTGAATTGGTAAACCACTTGCATACCCATGTTACAATAGGTTAAAATGACGAGTATATAGTGTAAAGACCAGTCGTCTGGCACGTCACATTCGTATGTTCTGCTTGGTAAATTAAACTTCAGTCGTCATTTATGAACAATCTATTCGGAATAAATCAAATACATTTCTGTACAACTCGTCAAACAAAACCCGCTAATGCCCCTAATTATTATTTTAGGTTATCCTTCAAAGTTACTACTGTCCCGCAGGTGACAGTTGACATTTATGACAACGTCATGTACACATGCATCTTACAATAGTTACTTACCTATCTATTGGTTTGGAAATTAGGCGCTTTCAAAGTTAATACTTTCGGGTTTGTCTGTGATATCTACAAAGTACACATCTAAAAACAATTTATATACGCAATCTAATAAAAAAAACAATTTAATGTGCAATTAAAAATATACCGCGATAGATAAACACTAGTGGCTCTGGGAGCTGTAGACCTCGCGAGCATACTAAATATTCCAATATTCAACATCATCAATCAACATCATCAATGTCGTGTAAGGTGTTTTCTGAAAGTCTTTAAGTGCCCTTTTATTAATTTAAGGGTTATTAGGTATTATGCTGATGCTCTCATTCAGTGAAGGAAAACATCATGAAGATAATTATCAGTTAGTATTCTAACAGCGACGAAACGCTTGCAGCCTGTCACGTATTGAAAACTAACTATAATGCAAAATGTTGTGTGTGTGTGTGTGTGATGTGATGTTTTTTCTATTTAATTTTGTAAATTTTTGAGGAATGTAATGTGCAAGTGCATTTTCCGTTTTGTGATTTTTTTGATTTTTTTTGCATCATCTTGTGTAGAATGAGGTCCTTTGTGTTTCTCTCAAATTTGATTGAAAACCATCGATTGTTTGATGAGCTATCCTGTTCATCATGCTGAAGATCCTTATCAGATCTTCGCCAAACTTTTATGAGACCAACTTATAGTTACTACCTTTCAAATAAAAAAAGAATAATTGAAATCGGATCTCATTTGGTGGAGATATCCAGTATATCAAATAGCCCCCTTTTTGCCCTTTTTTTGGGGGAAGTACCCCTCCAATCCAAAATCCCCGACGACAAAAAAATTCTAATAAGTCATATAACCTGTGTACCAAGTTTCGTCCAGATCGGTTGAAAAATGCGACCTGTAGAGGAGAACAGACAGACAGACAGACAGACAGACATCCGGACAAACGCATTTTTGGCCAATGTGGAAACTGAGACGCTTCGCTCGCTTCGCTCGCTCGGTCAATAAAAATGTCATAAAACTCGAGAGCTACTCGTTACAGTAGTGTGAGACTAAACCCGTGCCTCGAAACTTCGCACCGACTCGGTGGTACCGTAGCGTCACATGTGTTCCGTTAACCGTCCGTCAGCTCTTACGTGTTTCTATTAGTTCTCATCTCAGGCAAGCAGACTACTTCTAAATCAATAGTAATCAAATTACATGGGGCTCTTAGGTTTTACTGCGCAATATTTATACTATTATAAAACTGTAAAAAAGTCAAAAACTAAAATTAAAGATATAAATAAACAAAATATGCAGATCTACTAAGTAAACGATTCTGATTCCGAGTTTGTCTGTTTGTTTGTTCGTGGATCACGCCTTAACTACTGGACCAATTTTAATGAAAGTTTTACCATTCGGAAATCAAAGACGTGGATTCTTAGATACAGCTTGAACTATCTAAACCAAAAGCTGCCATTTGCTACGGGGTTCATCGTATGCTGGACGCTGGTTGACAGATACTTTGGTGAAAAGTTTCGCACGCGTACGAAGTCGCGGGTATCGGCTAGTACTTGATAATATTTTTATGATAATACTAGCTTCCGCCCGAGACTTCGTTCGCGTCCTGTTGGATATAGTTGATTTTCCGGGATAAAAAGTAGCCTGTGTTAATCCTGGTCACGAACAATATATATATTCCAAGTTTCATCTAAATTGGATCAGTAGTTTTTGCGTGAAAGAGTAACAAACCTCCATACATCCTTATTAGGTAGAATTATAATATTAATAGGATGTGATAGACCGAGCAACCCTATAAGTAGTGAAAAATATTATCACCAAAGCAGGTGTACTTACATACTTAGCGCTGTTTCGCATCAAATTGCAGTGATCATGATCTTCAGACACGAGAAGCCGACTATAAAAAAGTAAGTAGATGTGTGCAAATATGACTGCCTAGAAAATTGCGGAACCCTAAAAGGTGTCACTTATTTAGAACGACTGAAATTGAACACTCGAAATTCAAGTAGCCAAAGCCAGACGTTTCCACATGATTGAACATTGAATTCTAATAGTGTTTTTGCTGAAATCAACGCGAGACTCCTACTGTTTATACCTAACTATAGCTTAATAGATGAAGCTGTTACCCAGATTTTATAGTCAAAGTTACTGCTCTCCCCCAAAGTTGAAGAAAAACAATGTGGACTAAAAATAGCACTTTAGTTACCTACTAAGATTAGGTTAGGCGTGTCAGCACAGATCATAATATCTATACTATTATAAAACTGTAAAAAAGCGCTCGTGGCTAGGCTTGCTTAGCCAATCTTCTCTGATTATCTAAGTTAAGCAACGTTCTGTGCGGTCACTATTTGGATGGGTGACCGTTAGTGGCATTTACATCTAAACGCTTCCGTGCTTCGGAGGGCACGTTAAAGTGTCGGTCCCGGCTCTAATAGTCGTTAGGCCAGGACGGAGGCCTTAAGGCGGCCTAAAAACTCTGTCACCAGAGTTGGCCACTAACTCATACGAGCTTGCTTGCTTACTGTAAAAAAGCCAAAAACTAAAATTAAAGATTAATAAATGTATAATGTAATAATTGTATAAATAAACTAAATATATGGAGATCTACTAAATAAACGATTCTCATTACGAAAATCGAGTTTGTCTGTTTCTTTGTTTGCGGATCTACGAGGTTCATCGTGTGCTGGTTGACAGATATTTTGGTGGAAAGTTTCGCACGTGTACGAAGTCGTGGGTATAATAGGCTAGTAATAGGTACTATATACCTATACGCGTCAGCGAGAGGCCCTTACCTGCAATTACTGCTGAATTCATTTCTTGCTGAATTCCCATCATCGGTCAAATCAAACCTGACATTTGATTTAGTAGAAATAAAGGTTGGTACCTAAAATCAGAAGAAAGTAGAAGAGATTATGATTCCCTGAAGTATTTCTGCCATAATGCGCGTGCGTGACGCAACTCCTTATTTTATGGGTATTTTCGATTTAGCTATTGATAAGTACCTACCTATCGTGATTTATGAACTTAGCTATGTGTCTCAATAGCCAATACTTTCCCATGCTCAAACATATTAATTATCCTTTAAATTGGACGTCCCGCGGAGTTGAAAGCGTTTTACAAATTAATTTATCGATGTTAAATGTAGCGCTTGGTCATACCGTGTTCGAGATGTCTGTGATAACCAATTTGATTAGGTACTAGGTATTTTTATGCTCAAGTGGTGAAGAATAAGATTGAGAAGAAACTAGTAAATTTTGCGGTGATGGCTTACAACCTGTCCTGTATATACCTGTATGTACTTACCTAAGGTATAATGCTCCTGGGGTAACTCAGCCCTGGTGAATTAAGTCTACGGCACCTAATTTTTAGACTTGCCAACAACTACTTCTAGTCATTCGATTCGACAGGATTTGAAGTGCCTAAAGATCTGAGGCAATGCCACCACCAAACTGTAGAATGGTTACAGTCAGGCGCCAATGAATTTCTTGCCTGGAAGAGATCGCTTATCGAGCGATAAGGACGCCCAATGTACATTTAATGCAACCTGTTTAGTTTTATATCATAAGAATATGTTTCGGTGTTATTTATGTAGGTACAATAGAGTTTTTATTCATTCATTACAACTCGCACGCGGCCACAAAATTGATTCTCACTAAATATTTGTAACACATTGAGGATTAGACTATTGAACACAATAATATTCTCTATCCTACGACGTCGGTGATAGGGCGGTAAACCTCAAGTGGAGTTGGGCAGGACACCTGGCTAGACGTGGTGATGGCTGGTGGAGTAAAGCCTTGACGGAATGGTGGCCGAAATCAGGCCGAAGGAATCTGGGCCGTCCGAAAGCGCGATGGGTCGATGACATCGTAAAGGTCGCAGGAAACACCTGGTTGCGGCAAGCACAAGACAGAGAAGGCTGGCATAACATGAAGGAGGCCTATACCCAGCAGTGGGTGATACCGGGCTGAGATGATGATGATGATGATGATGATCCTACTAGTATTTATAGCTTATTTTCAATTGTTCCAGATCCCACCGAGTGCAGTGTTTTAAAGTAGCATGTTAAGAGACAGCACCTCAGTTACAGGGGGGAGGTGACACTTGTGGAACACTTAATGCTACTTAGTTTTGTGAGTAATGATTGTTTGGCGGAAGAATACTAGTCGTCGGAAAGCGGAGGGCTGGTAAGAAACTTTTTTTTATTTTTTAAACCAACACAGATTGACTAGCTTTCCTTCGTGGACACTACAAAGTATTTATTAAAACTAACTCGTCGTGCAACTGGCATGCCCAACTGGTGGTGTCAACGAGAATGTAATTCCTGCTAGTACAACCGGTTGTACAAAAAAGAAGAAAGTAGACTTCTTCTAAAATAATAATCAGAAGTTTTGCCATTTGGAGAGAAAATAACAATGTTGAGCAAAATAAAACAAGGGGTTTTAAGATAAAAAAAAGTTTTAAAAATAAAATAAGTCACAGAAGCTCATAATTTGTGTTTTTTGCTACCAAGTTGCCAACGGTAGGCAGTGTTAAGGAGGGCGGAGGTCAAATATGTATGCTAAGTGTGAGAAACGACGCGTTAAGCTCGCAGTTGGAAAGTTGCTTATACTTTTAATATGAAGCTACTGCTTACTGGTATACCGATCCTGGACATTTTTCAAGCATTTTCGGTACACATAATTTAGTTACCACTACAGAGTCATTGGGAGCGATAATGTAGTTATTCGTGTACAGAATAATATTTGTGAAACAATTCGAATGCTTTTACCAAAGCTTGTTTAGCCTAAAAACTCCATGGCCAGACTTGGCCACTAACTCATATGAATTTTCCTAGGTACCAACAAGCACAAATCAAAAACTAGTAGGTAAATGCCAAATAAGCCTCTGCTTCTCAACTACGGGTATCATAATTATCATTCTATTTATAATTTAGGCATTTTATTATAGACTATGAAGAAGGCATTAAAATTACCTTAGTGTGGCGATGAAACTGATTCTCAGAATTCTCTTTCTATCTTTATGTCGAGAAATTTAAAAATTATTGTATTTTACCACAGTTTTTATTGGTATAATTATTTATCATGGGATTAAAATGACTCCACGGACAAAATATAACTGTTCTCTTTTATCTGTGTCATTCTATGAATGCTAATATTAGTTGGTAAATATTAATTTAGTCTCGTTTTATTACTTTATAATATAAAACGTGTTTGCAAAGATTTATGTTGTTTTTTGTATAATAATAAGCAAAAAAAACTAATTTGTCACTAAGCGAGATCTTGAATTCTACATAATATTAGGTTTAAAGAAATGTATTCACAAAAAGACAATGGTCACTTAGATGCGAATAGTTATTTCAGCGTAAATATTCATAGATAAAATAAGTACGTAGTAAGTATTATAAAAGTAAAACAGATCTAAGTAGGTAGATTATGATATTGATACTTCTTATATTAAAACTATTAAAATATAGTAAAAGCGCAGAAGTAATTTTAGTACAAAGTAATTAAAACGAAGTCCACACGAACGCGGGCAAAAGTAGAAACTAAACGAAGTTCATTGTGTAGCGTAGCCGAAAGCAAGGAACTAAAATTGTTCTTGCGTACCTACTCATTTTGATTGATGAAAACGACCCACATACTGCCGCCCCGTCGAAGTTAATAATTCAAGGAACGGAAAAAACAGGATAAGAATTTACGGCGTATAAGTGTTATGGGTTCCGCCAGGTGGAAATAAATTGGTGCACATACCTTCTGTTGAAATTACCTTAATGTTACTACCTGTCCAGTGTCCACTATTATAAATACCTGCACATATTTATCATACGAACCTTAACATTTGATAAATTTCAGCAAAGAGGCCGCTATAAGTTAAATACCAATTCATTCTTTTTTTAGCGGCTCTCTGTATTGGTAAAGACCCGGCCCCGGCCTATATAAATGGCTATGGAAATATCTAACCAATCTTATTCATAGTTAATGTATCAAAAACCATCCCCCCCCCCCCCAATCGCGTTATTTCAATGACTATGTACGTATATCTAACCTAAAATGGTTCTTAATTTGAGATCTTGATCACCGTTTACGTCACTTTCGACTACGATGCCCACAGACGTTATCCATCGTGGATAAATTGATATATTCCAGGAATCCCCACAAATAAATCCCTACCAGTAGGATATCAGTATTTTTTTCCAGAAATTTCATAAAACTACCGCGTAGCTCTGCGATAGGAATAATTTTGTAACATCACACCAACTTTCATTGTCCCGTTGGTATGGCTGCGTAAGAATAAAAAAAGATGGGATACCGTATAAAACACGTGTTCACATCCAAAATTCCGTGCTGGAATTTGGATAAATGATTATTTATCAGGCCGTTTCGAGGGCAGAGAGCCTGCCTTATCCACTGGCTCCTTTGAAAGGCCGCGACAAGTTAGGGGCCAACAGACAATGTACTTACATACTCGTAAACACTGGATGAGAATGGAAAGCTGGCTATTAATAAAGCTCAGCTATGTTGGAAAAATTCACGCGCGAACTTACCCAGCAATGTACAGACGATGAACTTTGTTACTCTTGGAACTAAACGGTCATCATAATCATCATTTCAGCGCGTTTGCACCCGTTGCTGCATGAGTTCTTTAAGCCATTCTTCTCGGTCCCTTGCGAGTCTTGTCCAGTGATTCCCATCTCGTTGTACGATGTCATTTGAACATCGGGCGGGTGGTCGGTAACTAAACGGTTATTTCAGATATTGGCAATGTTTCATAACTTTTGAAAATATACAAGGTGAAACAGAAAATACCGAATAATAGAACAGTAACATCCCTGATCAGAAATGGCTAGAGAACATGCACGAGCACCATAAAACACACGACAAAATTCACACGACACAAAATAGCATACCTGCATGCACGACATCATTAAGGATGCCACGACTGCATTCGATAAAATTGTAATTTCTCATGCATTTTCAATCTTGTATTGGTATTAGGGGAAATCGTAGACGATGCGGAGTAATCGAGCGCGGGTGGCGCGTGCGTCTCATTGGTCTAGGGCTGCCAACTATAATTACTTTACGAAATGTTCGTGACTTTTGCTTACTCTCATAGGATATTTTCATCACAGAACTTCCGTGTTTCGGGTTACGTTGGACTAGTGGTTTTTAGGTCACAATAATACACGACGAACTTGAAATCAAAAGAAGCTATGCAATTCAATGCAGCCAGTGTCTTGGGCACGATTGGTACTGATTTGGACCAGATATCTATAAAATCATTTGCAACGGTTTGTAGATAGCTCAACTTTTTCATGTGTGTAAATGTTTCATGTCATTACAGTGGTGGTCCGGCTCTAGCCATGACGGAGGCCTTAAGGCGGCCTAAAAACTCGGTCACCAGAGTTGGCCACTAACACATACAAGCTTGCTTTTGTAATGGTTGTCCATAGTTTAAAATCACTAGAAACTTGGAAGGAAATTGTGCATTGCAGTTTTTTTTTATTTTGACAACCCTAGCGTCTGCAACTCATCGATCATCGACACGCTGTAGTTTATTAGCACACTTTCGTCTGCACAATATAGTTTAAAATACATAGATTAGATCAAAACTCTCCAGTCTCGTTGTATCAATATACAATTCCGAGTCTTTGAGGCCAAAAAATACACCACCATTTTGTAATTATCAAAAAAAAATAAGGACAGTTGTAGCAGACGTTACTAATGTAATTGACACTGTCAAGATTTTTCAGTATTTAACTTTGACCAAGTTAAAGATGTTTGTTTTTAAACAAAATCCTGCCCAATTAATTAGTACTAGGTGCCGCCCGCGACTTCATTCGCGTCCTGTTGGATTCCGTTGATTTTTCGGGATAAAAAGTAGCCTATGTGTTAATCCAGGTCACGGAAAATATGTATTCCAAGTTTCATCCAAATCGGATCAGTTGTTTTTACGTGAAAGAGTAGCAAACATCCATCCATCCATCCATACATACATACTTACAAACTTTCACGTTTATAATATTAGTAAGAGTATATAGGATTACGCGAAATGCGCAAGCGGCGCATAACACCTAACTAATTATCATCCTCTTTTGGGATAATTATTCTTTTTAACTAATAATTTTGAGTTTTTGCTACCTAAATGTGATCAGTAACAGACACTTGAGAATACGGTTTTTTTGGTAATTACAAAATAGTGGTACATTATGACAATGTTATGCGTAAAACTTTACCACCCACACAAGTTTAGCACAAGCAAGTTGAGCTTGTTTAATTTACTCACTTAGCCATTCAATGGATGCGAAACAGCAAATATTTGCGCATCATTAACAAACTTTGTCTTGACCCCCGTTATACAAGTAAATATGCCTTTAGATACTCATTCTTAATACTCAATGCGCAGCCACTTTAAGGCCTATTCAAACCTACGCGGTGTTCGCTGCCGCTGTGGGTAGAGAAAACCGATTAGGTCTGCGTTAATACTGCGCCACGCGCCGCGTCGACTGGCGAAATGTGTTTCGCCCAAAGCGAAACCCGTGCGGTACCTATGCACTTCTACCCACAGCGGCAGCGAATACCCCACAGGACACTCTAGCCGCGGAACTTCATACAAAATAGCTGGGCGAAATCGGCGCGGTATGTACCTCTACCCAGAGCGGCAGCGAATACCGCGTAAGTTTGAGTAGGCCTTTATACCCTCTCTAATTACAAACAAGTCCTACCTCTTCTATTATTTTCGATGGATTACGCAATGCACAAAACCTATCTTAAAAGTCAAAAAATTCTAAAGGGAGCTAAAAATATTCATAGTCAATTTGATACTGATTTCAGGGATTATATAAATATTTGTGGAATTATAATATAAAAACATCATCATTCTTCTTCTACTTCTTCTTCTTTTATTTATGGCCTCTGTCCGTCATTTCAACAAACAATTTTGCCAATGTCAAGTAAAATATTTGAAATATTAGGTATGTATTAGTCAAGTCAAGACATCTTCTTCTCTTCAATAATGGCCTCTATCCGTCATTTCGATAGACAATTTTGTCAATGTCAAGTGATATAATTGTATTAATATAAGTCAAGTCAAGTCATTCGTCAAGTCGGCTGTCGTTTGTTTTGAAACGAAAATGGTGGATTTTCTCTTTAAAACCTAACCCGAATTTTCACATTCAGAAAAACCACTTTACACACATTTATTCCAATGGCTCACACTTTATGTTACGACCTAAGTATTATTGCTTAAATTCCACCAAAATTAAACAACAATACTCACAATAACGCAAGAAAAACTATTAAAATAAAAGTGCTATGTGTCGTTTCAAAAAATGTCAAAACTCGTCTCCAGTCAAGACATCATCATTGGTCAGTTCAAGCTTGAATTTTATGTCACTGTCAAATTGAGCACAAGTTGAACTGCGATGTGAAACATAGACGCAGACTGGCTACTAATGCGTTGAATATAACCTAACATACAGTATTAGTTATATCAAATGTCATGCGTTCCTGACATTTGATATAACCAACACTTATAGTAGGTAACGGCATACTGTTATTATTTTGTCGAGGAAACACTTAGGCCATTCGTAAAGGCTTAGACAGAAGTGGCTTAGCAACTCAGTTGTCTAACTACATAATTATGCATTGAAAATTATTATTTAGGTAGGTACACGCAGGAAAAGCGGTTTACAGTTAGAACGTCTTCTATTGAGTGAACTCAACGACATAATTTGTAAAATAATTGCAGTGCTAAGAACTGTGGATTTTGGTTCGTATTTAATTAATTGCACAGTGCTAGTAACCGGTGGCTATTTTAAATTGATACATTTAATTTTCTTCCAAAAAGTACATTTCGAATACAATAAAAAAATTTTTTTTCTTATTTTACATGGTTGACCCATTTTTCACCACGCATTTAGTGTAGATGGGTCTACGACTTTTTTTTATTTATTGATTAAAGAACGTTGAGTCGACTCACGACTTGTAACCTTCGATTTTTAACACTTTACATATAATCTACACGTTAGAAAAAATCATAGCAATTACCTAGTAAAACGTACCTAGTTTGAATCTCCCGCTAAAATATTTCAAATTTTCCTTTCATCGAGATAGAATCATTATCATAAGAACTCGGGCCTAGAACGGCCTGCTAGGGCGATTTGGCACCGGTGCGATACTTTGTTATTATTGGCATTATTTTTACTTCAACTATTACTAAATTTCACATAATATTTTTCATAAACAAAATAATAAAAAAACATTCGTTCGATACCGATTCGGTGGTTGGTAGAGAGTTGAGTTACCGAGACGGCAACCCCGATACAAAGAAAAATAAAAAAGAAACACTCTATGATCCATGCCAAACGGAATCGAGAATAAAAAAAAACCGAGCTCCTTGTCTGTGGCAGAGGAGATTTTGAAAATTGTGGAGTATCATCTCGAACCAACGAATTTTAATTTTATTTCGTTATATAAGCCACATTTATACTCGAAAAAGAATACCGAAGTTGTTTCTACAATACATTTACATGAGATACGAGTTTCCAATTAGTTTGGAGTGCGAATAAGCGAAACACAAGGTCGCTGAGCGCAAAACAGTCATACGTTTTGAATCACCAAACTTCAGGTAATTTTATATCGATTTCTACTGTGATCCTGGACAAATCCGATAGCGTTATGACTACTCAAAGTTGACCCATGCATTCGTATCCATTTACTTCAGGTCGTACCGGCGTAAACGCGATTTGCGAAGTCAAGATTGGACCGGAACGTCCGTAACCGTCTTCAAGCATTTCCATACAAATACAACCAGCGTATCCCACCATACCAGCCTCAAGGTAGATATCTTTAAATAACGGTAAAAACCTGCCAAAATTTCACATAAAACTACCTACTGTACCTCGATGAAGAAATTTCCCTACTCAGTAACTAATTTATTTTATTTATAATCTTCAGCGAGGCTGTCAAGTGGCGATCAGACTTCCTGAACCACACCACAAAACGCCCGCGTCGAACGAGCCTAGCAGCTGGTCGATACCATACCTAAAGATCCGAGCACGTTCACTTCGCATACCCAAAACAAAACGGCTAGCCCATAGTAGCTCAGGTTAGTTAGAATAGGAAGAAAGGCAGCTAAAACCCGTTCTTCACCACTACTCACCTACCGGATCAAGAGTTTTCCCTATCCCTAACTACTACTAACTCGAGTATCATATTGTAAAAACATCAAAGTTTCCGCCGAGTCAGACGTCAGATGTGCACCATTCAGCTATAGCATCTATTTAGTATACTTTTAGGCAATTTCTACCTAATTTACTTAATTTTAAGTACTTTAAAGCATAGCATTTACACCTAATTGTTACTATGTACTTGGAATAAATAAATTCTTGTAATTTTGAGTATTTTAAACTTATTTTCTTCTTTGCCTGAGTTTTCCCCTACGGCAGGAAGGAAAAACTGTTACAGACTATTGAAGGGGACGACTCAAAGGGGATTATGAGCCTAACCCCTAATGGTCCTATCTTGGCGTCTGAGATGTTCAGATATTTTTGGTATCTGCTTCTATACAAAGTATTCGAATGGCTACCTATTACACCGTAGCCCATCGAAGTAGCCGTACGTAATGACGTAAGTATCTGCTTACAAATGTCAGTCAAGTTACCGGACTTTTGAAATGGATGGGCAGTAATCTAGCGCGTCCTACACGTTATGTAGTAGAAAGAAAATATTAAAGAATATGTTGACATTCGAATATCAAAATATCAATTAACAGTTGCTTAAAGCTATGCAACGATTACGTATAGCAGTTAGTTTTTAGGCCGCTATTAATATGTGTAAAAGTTCTAGTAGAGGTGTTGTAATTGCAAAATCTTTTAAAAAATGTTTTTCTGCAATATTGTTTATTATAAAAAGTAGACAGAAGTCATAAAATATTATGAACTTTGATAAGCAAATGATATTCAAATTATACAAATCGTAGCGTTTTTGTGCAAACAGCGAGACAGACGACTTCATGGTTGACTGCTGTAGTAGAAAACGACAAATGAAGACGTTATATTGCATTACATACATTATTGTACACAATCACTAGCAGCGAATCCAAAAAAAAAGATTTCTGTTCGTATGATCTATTTCTGGTGAAGAATTTTTGAAGACGTCTGTATTCGGTTTTAAATGCCTGAAATTCTACAGGGATAGGTACTTACATAATGCGTAAGGGTCTGTCTAGGCTCTAACAACGTTCCAAGTAACAAACGAGCCTCAAGTAGCTAGGTACCTATAGTACTGTTGAAGCCTTGGGAAATTAAAAATGTCTTCTCTGATTGTTATGAACATTCAAAATCTTTAGTCTTTTTCTGATGATTTTAAGAATGCATCCCATATAATATGATGGTTCAATCAAACCAAACCGCACAGATTCAAAAAGAACAAACGATTATCTCAATCAAAAGTTACAACGTAACGAATAGGAAATTTCAAAACAAAAGCTAGACTCGTAAATTTCCTCAGAGTTAATTGTAGCGTGCCTTTATTGGTTTAATCTGTTGGCAATAAATATATTTAATTGTCATTCACATGTTCAGGGCGGGAAGCGATTGGTGTCGTTTTTACTGATTGGCTGGTTCTAGGTCTCTGAATTACCGCAGTAGCAAAAAAACACAAAAACATTGACACTGGGCTTTTCTGTAATATTTATGGTTCTCAAGATACCAGAGTAGGTTACGCCAGCATAAACCTTCGTAATCTTTTAAAGTTTCAATACGAAACCCCGGTACTTAACAAAAAGTGTATATACAAACAAATATGCCTTTGATGAACTGCTTGTTAGTGACACAGTCAATCTGCTATAGCTCGTAAAAATTTTAAGGATTAATTTACAACTAAAACCTTTTGTTCAAATAGTTTGCAGTACCCCGATAATCGAACTCCTGTCAGAAGGTCTTCTCCACAAAACCCGAGTGACTTCTATATAGCTAAGACAAATCGATCAATAAGCTCAAACTCTCAACCTCCACACTCAATGACGCGCGTCGGGTGCTAGAAAGCAAATTGTATCTTCAAACCCGTTCGTAGAGGTATTCAAACATTTTCACTTATGCAAATGGTATTTCCCCCTAGCTCCTGAACGTCCGGCTTGGCTGGTGATGTATGACTCGGCATTCCGATGTGACAAGAGTGCTCTTTGCTATGTAGTAAGTCATTGACTGTGAAACGCTGTAGGCGTAGCACGTGGCATAGTTCTGAAGAGTCGATTAATAGATGTGTAATAGGTACCTATACTCAACGTCATACATAAATGAGGCTTCTGCATTATTTACAAAGATTATGGCGACAAGAAGTGGGTAGTCAATAAATATTCAAATCAGCCTCTATAAAGTTGCGTTGGCACCACTATTCTCGATCTATCCATGCTTTAAACGGAATGCATCATTTCATTATAGAAATAATATTGGCTGGGTGGTTAGTTTGCGGTTTCGCATTGATCGATACAAAGGCATAGAAAATCTTTAGCCACAAAAACGTGACTGGGGGATTGTAGCTATTATAGTAAAAATAAGTTGATCACTATTGTAAATCCTACTGGTAGTTTAAGACTATTTAGTTTCACAGAACATTGCGTGGTTCTTTAGGCATCTCTGCTGAGACCAAATTCTAAGACCTCATCCTTGTTGGACCATATTCAAAAGGTTCCAAAATCCAGGTATTTCTCTATGCGGCAATGATATCACCCACGCACTGAACTGGTTGTTTTGCCATCTATGCATAAAGTAGGCAAGTGCCAAATGAAAATTAGCTTTAGGTTTCCCTGTTCTATTTCCTACTGTAAGCTCTACTTAAGTGACAACTACTTGTCTAATACTTTCTTCGACACTTAGCAAATTCATCGTGGGAAGCTTACATACTAGGTACCTACTTACGCTTACGTGTAACGTACATCTGTATTGACGGTAAAATTTAAAAGGCATTAAATTTTTATTGATGTTATTCATTGGGCATGTGGTTACCACTGTATTCAAGACATGTTGGAGTGGTAGGGCCATAAGTTTAACCAATTTATGCAATACTCTTTGGCTTTAGGGTTGGTATATGTTCTTTTCTTCCATTCTTCTATTTGTCATTTCAGTATTTCTTTTCACTCCATGTAACTATAGTCGTCATTATTTTTAACTATCGTTGATCCCACCATTAGTTTTAACATGATTTAGAATTTCACATAGAATCGTACGTTATTGATCTATCATAATGGCGATTTACGGGCGAGTTCGCAGCGAGCTGGCTGTGTACTCGCAGCGAGTGTGGAGCGAAAACGCTGCGGGTACGCAACGTGTTAACAGCGAATAGCGCCATATAAAACGGAGCTTGCTGATCGCGATGAACACGTTACACACCCACAGGTGCTACCTCCGCGAGCGAGTGAAACGCGACGATAATACGTATTTCTATACAAACTATAGCTGCCATAACACTACCGTGCGGAGACACGTTCTAAGAGAGTGTATAGAAATACCTGTCACGAAGATAATGTCGCCGAGATTCTCTCGCTCGTAGAGATGGCCTTTCAGCGTCTTCACTGCATGCTCGCTGCGAACACGCAGCGGGTACACTGCGCTCTCACTTCGCTTTGAACTCGCCCGTAAATCGCTATGTGATAGAGCACGACATCACAAGATCTGTTGGAAATCTGATAAGTAATTGAACCAGCATTATTATCTCGCAGTTTGCATTCAGTCCACCGCAGTAAAACATGAGATTGAATTGTAATTGTATTTGCAATATCGTTAGCTTTCCTACTACTGACAGAATACATTATATAGTATGTATACTACATCCTAACGTTACAAAATAACAAAGTGATACGTAAGTACATTAGATAAAAATAATCGAACCGAAGCTTCGAATCGAAAGCCTTATGTGCTTTTATAGAATCAAAGACTTATATGAAATAATCTAACCATCCAAAGGTCGTCCTTGAAGTCTGCACTCTTGAGAGGGTTTAATAAAGTGCTATCAGTATCAGAAATTGATAACTTTTCCCTAAAACTTGGTTTCATGATAATTTACATTCTTACGTTGGCGTTGGGTCGCGACTTCTCGTATTGTATCGTTTAAAAAATGCAATGGCTTTTTAAAATTGACTATAGTTTTTCTTTTTTTTCAGGTCCATAATGGCATCAGATGTGACGTCACATATACGGAAAACCATATTCATATGGTTAATACTAGCACTAACTAATGTAAGTACAATAGACACTATAAAATTCATACACTCTAACCCCCGAATTCATAGACGATGGCTGAACAGCACAGCGCCTGAACCCCTCGTTTCTCTTGTGAATTGGGTTATCTGTAGCATTACCGGATGGCCATGACGGAAGACCAGCGTTAGTTCCTTACTAGCTACTAACTTCAGCTTAGTCGAGGTCCGGTTTGCAACACTAGGCTTTATAGTACTTATTTTAGTTTAGTGTAAATGTTTGCAAATAAGTTTATTTTCTTTTTTCTTCTTTTTCTTCTTGGTTTATAAATTTGAGAGTAAGATGTACGGTGAACACCCTAAAGTAGCTCTGTATTGTTTTTCTTAAAGGTATCTTTGCAACTTCTCTTTACTATCCCAAAACTTTTGTTCATTAATGACTACTCAAAATGCGACCGTTACGTGTATAAATTAACTACATCTTCTATTCATATTTCCTGAATTCTATTTTAGTATCATGCATACGAGCAAACCCTTCATTAAATAAATTATGTGCAATGATGCGTTGGTGATGATGTATTGCTATTTGCTACTATGTATGGTACAGTCAGCTTAGTATTTATAGCCCTGTCAAATATTGACGTAAATCACAAAAAAAGCTTTGTTGCCACTTTGTTTGTTGTTTTGTTACCAGGCTAAATTGTTACCCCTTTATTACCCCTTTATTTTTCCGTCGCCTGTAATTTTAGCGCGGCTTTAAAAAATGTTCTGTCGTTGTCACTTGCATGACAACGAAACGAGATGACAACAGATTTATCAGTCACTTTAGCTGGCGTAGTTAGGTATGAGTAGGTTCTACCTAGGTTTTTGATGAAACTAGAAAAAGGTATGAATTACCCCGTAGATTCTACCTAGATGTATGACATTTTTAGAAAAATTCAACGTGAAAATGGGCATAATAGGCAAAATAGACATTCTGAAAATAAAATGGTATAATTGTTTGTAGAGGCGGGAGGTTCCTTTTTACAAGGCAAGTTCAAAAACGTAATAAAACAGAGACTTATTTTAAAAGCATACTATAAAATATCTGATTATTTAGAAGACAAACAAGCTTGGGACGAACTAGCTCCAACTCATCCAATAAAAAAAATATGTAATCATACCTAATCATACAAAACGTAATGACGATTCAAAGTGATCAGTGAGATTTTATTGAATAAAAGATTTTTGACTTTGACTTTGACACATTGTTGCTTCAACATTAAACATGATTGAAGGGACAGAGTTTAAAACTGCAGTGAATCACAAATTATAACAAAAGTAGTTATCTTTCTCTTTTCTCTTATCTTCTAGAACATTCTAGAATTTTATTCACAGCAATCTTGTGCCGAGCTTATTAGGCCTGTTAGGGTACTAATGCTATGTGTATGGTATATCTAAAATTCTTAGAAACATGCAACATATAATCGATAGCAACAAAACTATGTTGCATTCACCTCCGCGTCGCGCGGGAGACATAAAAGCCTTGAAATGCTAAACATGACTAGCAATAAACGCAATACTTAATCTCTTTTGGGATATCGGGACTTTCGTTTTCACTTCGGAACGTGGGAATGAAATTACGTGCATCGCCAATTTGAAAAGCGAGATTGTTTTTTTTTTACATTACGGGTGTTTTGTAGTTTTTATTGGGGGTTTCGTGAGCAATTGTGTAATTGTTATTTTATTGTCAGCTGTGTTACATTGTGTCGGAATCTCTGGTTTGGTGTAATTTTTTTCACGCCCACTATTTTATATAATTTTGAATTATTTGCTCGTTTTTGATTCGAGTCTCAGTTATAAAATAGTCATGAAAATGATTTAAAATAAAAATAGGCTTATGATTTTATCTCTAATTTTTTAGTTAAAAAAAAATTTAAACGGAAAATTTTCAGTTTTTTTATTTTTTGTAGTGTGAAAAGGAATTTCGCCGTAACAGTAATAAGCCTTCTCATAAATTAAAAAGTAAATCGGCCTCTCGAAGCTCCGTCTGCAGCAAAAAGCTCGGCCTAGCTGCGTTGGGTAAGCAGAAACGAAACACCGTCCTTGCGAGGTCGAACCTCTCGACCAGCTATAGAGACCCCTACCTCCCTTATATTGATAAGACAGGTCAGTTCTCTTAAATGGTTGTTAAAAGTCTACGTCCGTTCACGACCAGATTAAACGGGTCTTTCGTTTAGTTGATCTTGTTTGTGGCAAGGGGTTTGGTTAACTGGCCGTTTGTGTCCGTTCCATTTGATCGGTCGCCAGCGCTTACGCGTCCGGCGACACACATAGTGGACATATCGCACACAACTGGACCACATTTGTAAAAACATACGGATGGAGAATTGTACGGTTTGCAGAACAGTGTGAGTTCTGCTAGTTACAAAAAAACCGGGAAGTATTTGTACCAGTATTTTATCACACTAGTTCGTATTATGCTAGTTTTCGTACTTTCTTTTAGTATTGTTCATTTGGCATTACAAATCGGTAGGTGGAGTTCAAAAACAATATTGCTTGAATCTTGCGCATTTTTTGAATATTTACCATTCGATAGTTATATTCTGAAATTCACAGCATTTTTTACGTTTTTCTAACATGTCAGTAATTTGTGCGTCTGACCGTACATAGCGGATTTGCGTTTTTAATTGCTTTGCAATAACTTTCAATGGCGTATTGGAATTCAGTAGCTTCTGTAAAAATATACACATCTAATCATTTTTTTTCTTTCTTTCTTCTTTTTTTCAATTCTACAGATTTTGATTACATATCCCAATTCAAAAGACTATAAAGAGTCCTAATTGTACGGGTTCCCAACTCGACATATTTCTAACTGTACGCATTCCCAACTCTACATAGTTCTAACTGTACGGATTCCCAACTCTACATACATATTTCTAACTGTACGGATTACAACTCTACATAATTATTCTTAAATATGCGGATTCCCAATTCTTTTAAGTTCTCAATAAGTACCTAACCTACTTTATATGAAGTAGGTAGGTCGGTTTTACTTTTTATGTAACGAAAAACATTTCATGAAGATAAATGATGTGATAAATAGCTAACATTTACGAAAATTTCTTGGTAGGTACGTAATAAATAGTACAAACGAACCTGCCTTCACTTGCCGACCCGAGATATTTATGTTTTCCATCAATCTATCTCCCAATAAGATAAATCAGCATAATTTACAAGGTAATTTGTAACATTATACTATTTTAATAAGGCTGAATATCACATGCATATCAATAAATACTTGCATAATATCTGAGTTTGAGTTTGATAGAAGAAAGTATTAGGCATGGTATGCGGTATTAAGATTTAACTTTACGGAGAAAACTAGAGTTTATTTAAATACCATCCATATTTTAAACATTCATGTAACTAAAGTTCTTGATATATAATATTATAGTTTCTCTATTTTAATAGAAGAAATAAGTGGTCATTTTAATTTGTGGCCTTATACCACCGAAACGAAAAATACTTATTCCTATATTCTAAGTATTTTCAAATCAAACTTTTTTATAACGGGATGTTAAATTAGGCGGAAATAAATTGTTTAAAATGTTTGTTTATTTGATAAAAAGTTATAACTCGTCTAAAATTCAATGTTTCGAATGTTAAATGACAAGTATCGCCCTGAATTGCAAACATTTCATAAAAAAAATATAAAAGAATATGTTGCTTTGTGAATAATAATATAGGTATGTTCTACTATTCGTCATTTTCCCATATTCAGTTACTTATTATAAAGCGTGTTTTATTATCCGGAAGAAATGCTACTAACTGTGACCTCTGCTCTAAGAAATTGTCGTAAACTCCCGCCTTCGGTGCTTCAGTCTAATACTCGTATAAATCATTTTATCTACTTACTAATACGCTCGCTAATGAGTTGGGAGGCATTTTTATGACTCTCTTCATTAAAATCATCAATCATTTCAGTTTTGTGCAAATGAAACGGTCGGTTTTGTCTGTAATTGGTTGATGATGATGATGATGATGTATTGTAATTGTAATCTGTAATTGGTTATCAAAGTATTGACAATATTCGGTATTCTTATTTATATACAGTCTTATTAGAGTTCTAGCAGCAATCTAGGTCCCATAGTACCTGCTTTGCTTAGTTTGGGGCTAAAGGGCGCTAGGTATGTGAAATGCCCTAGAATGAATAATGCTAACCTTACTCTATCTATATCTTTCTATACTTATAGAAATAGAAATAGAAAATATTATTTTGTTATTTTTATAAATACACAATATTATAAAAATATAACTTAAAAGTGAAACTTATGGTAATCCAATAAACCAAGAGTTGCATTTCCTATCCTGAAAAATGTTACATAAATATTTTAAAGACACAATTTTATTAGAATCCGGTAAATTTATTAGTTATTCAGTTGGAAAACCCCGGAAGATATTCCATTCTTCTTGTACACTAGGGTAGACCGAGGCGATTCGGATCACAGGGCGAATCGGATCAAGATAAGAAATTTAAAAATATTTCAATTTACGCACGTTGCCGAACGCATCCATAGCTGCACATCTCTTCCCCCTTCCCCCCCGCATCTATTGCTACCGGAAATATTCCATTCGCACTCGTGGTTTAGTGTCGGCGGCGCTCGCCAAGGAAGTGGACGTGAGGCGATTTTGGTTTTGGCGCCAAAATCTAAGGTACGTACTTATGTTTCCTTATAATTTTGTACCAAGCTTTCGTCGAATTGTTTTGGTTTTTACTTTATTATATTGGGTATGAATATTATAATCAGAATTCAATTGTTTTTTAATGATTTTGTAACAGATATTTTGGCAAAAAGTAATTTTTAACGGTTAGTGATATGGGGCGAATCGGATCATGTCTTTCGGGGCGATTCGGATCAGTACCTAAAGTAGTAATAATTAGCTTAAAGTTTATTTTTTATTGTTTTAGATGGTTCGAACCTATGTGAGAAAAACTGACCAAGGTCAGTGGTCTCAGGAAGATATGAGAAAAGCTGCAGAAAAAGTTCTGACTAAACATCTGACTATACGAAAGGCAGCTGACAAGTATCATGTGCCTTATACCAGTTTGCATAGAAGAGTTACTTTCTCCCGGGGTGCTATCAAGAATCGAGGCGGTCAACAAACAATGGACAAGGGTATTGAAGATAATTTTTCTGATCGATTGCTACATTTAGCTAGTCGTGGCTTCGGCATAACTCCAAAACGCGTTCGTAAGTACGCTTTTTCTTTTGTCGAACGCCAGAAAGTAAAGCATAACTTCAACACTGAAGCTCGTATCGCCGGAGAAGATTGGTTTCATCGCTTTATGAAAAGAAACCCACACTTGAGCATTCGCAAACCAGAGGGGCTGTCTAGAGCAAGGATTAATGGTATGAAGAAGGAAATAGTTGCAGAATTTTACGAAACTTTAGCTAAAGTGGTGGACGATAACGACTTGAGAGGAAAACCTGAATGTGTTTACAACATGGACGAAACTGGGGTCCCACTTAATAACCGTCCGCCTAATATTATAGCACAGAAAGGATCAAAAGATGTGGTTAGTATGACAAGCGTGGAAAGAGGACAAAATGTGACAGTTTTAGCCTGTATGAATGCTGCAGGACAGTACATTCCACCGTTTGTACTCTTTAAAGGCGTGCGCAAACGCGATGATTTCATGTTGGGAATGCCTTCGGGTACAGAAATTGCCATGACAGAAAAGGGCTGGGTCACAGAAGAAGCATTCAAGCTATGGCTGAAACATTTCAATAGATACCGGACTCAGGGAAAAGTCATTTTAATTTTGGACGGTCATTCAACTCATAGAAGCTTTGATGTGGTTGATTGGTGTGAATCTATGGATATTGAACTTGTGCTGCTTCCTGCGCATACATCACATGCCCTCCAACCACTGGATGTATCTTTCTTCAAACCACTCAAAACTTACTACAACCAACATGCAACAGCATGGCAACACGCACACCCACACCAGGGAATAACCAAAGTTGCGTTTGGTGGTTTGTTAAAACAAGCTTGGAACCAATCTGCAACAGTTGGGAATGCAGCCAAAGGCTTTGAGAAGACAGGAATATTTCCTCTTAATCCCAATGTAATCCCAGACCATAAGTTTATTGGGGACACTGTGGACCAACTTGACTCAGTTGAAGCTAATAGCCCAGTTCCTTCCACGAGTGCTCAACCCACTCCTTCTATGAGTGCTCAACAAGCTGTCATTCCACAAGAGGCAGAACCACACCAAAACCAGATCGAGAATGTCGTTAAAGAAATAATTCCTTCTCCACTGAAGAGCCCTGTAGTAACCAAAAAACCTCGCCAGGTTACTAAACCCATTTTGCATTTAACCTCCCCACAAAGCATGCACATTCTTCGTGTAAAAGACTCCAAGAAAAAAGCTGAAACAGAAAAGAAGAAATCTAAAGTAGAAGGAAAATCAAAAGGCAAAGAAAATATGACGGTTAAGAAGAAGAACAAAGCTACACCTGGACTGAAAGTAAAGAACAGCAGTCAGTCAAGAGATTGGCACTGCATTTTTTGCTCGGAAAAATTTGTACACCCGCCAAAAGAAGATTGGATTCAGTGCAGTGCATGTGAAGAATGGTGCCACGAGAACTGTGCTGATAGAGGAGGTGCCAAAGGACCTTACATTTGTGATTTATGTGCCAATAATGATGACTGATCTCATAATTAAGATACTGATTGTTTTATGTTGATTATTTTGTAATTGTTTTCGTTTTTAATTGATTTTGTGATACATTTATGTTTGATCCGATTAGCCCCCGAATTTGGGGCGAATCGGATATTTCTCAAGTTTTGATTTTTTTTTTGTGGTCGGAAAGATTTAAGTTTTTTTATAAAAGATTATAACGTGTAGGTATCTACAATAAATACTGATTGTTATCTAATTAATAAATGTAACTAACTTTAAACAGAAGTTGCTTTTTTTAAACCTCAAAGTCAAAATGATCCGATTCGCCTCGGTCTACCCTATTTAATATTTTGTGCCCTAAGAAACAACTAGAGCGTGTTATTCAAAACAAAAACAGACGAGTTTTGAAATAGCCATCCCAACAACACCTCGAGGACGTATGCAATATAATTACATTCAACCAGATAAAATGACCGAAGAATTGCAAAATATAACATGCACTATGTAACAGAAAATACAACCGCTATTTACATAGGGTTGATACAATACGTGGACTTTAAACTGTAGCGCTTCAGAAAGCCTTTCCTTCTAGCCTCGTTTTTATTTTCTCTTATTCTTCTGTCATATCATTGATTTTGATGGCATGGCATAGGCATAGACATCTTCTAAAAGCATTGTATTGCATTGATACTCGTGTATTTTCGAGCGAAGAAATTGCTCGCAAAGGTTTAGCAATTTCCGCTTATTCTTCTGGCATACCTTTCATTTTGATGACATTGACACCATCTTCTAAAAGCATGTACTGTATAGCGTTGATATGTCCAAATTTCGAAGTAAAGAAGAAATAGCTCCCAAAGATTTAGCAAGAAAACAGGCTAAAGAGATTACATATTGCGATCTCTTTAGCCTGTTTTAGCCCGCGTTTTCTAAATTTGATTTCTTTAGCGCTCCTTGTTATTTGGTTTTGAGTTGGATTAGACTAGCCAACCCTACGTCCGACGTCACGTCTTCCCGTCAACGCCAGAACACGTCCTGGCAAACTAACATGTAATGGATTGTGAAAGGCGTGCGAACCAGCCAACACATGACACACACGACCCATTGTGAGCGCCACAGATTAAACAGCACTTACTACAGTGTCACGTTCCATCATCAGTTCAATTATCCGTATAATTACTCGTCGGCCGCGTTTAGACCGTTTCCTTTACCTCATTATGGCAGGTTTGCGCTAAGCGGTGGATGTTTGCGCGACTTCCTCGGTTTACCTTCTCGTAATTGTGGGACTTTGATTTGTAGAACAAGAATGTCTAATACAATCCAGTACAGCTTTGATCTGTTATGTCTTTAAGGGGCGTAATGTTTCAACTTTAAAGAGAATATATTTTCAGTGCCCACTTTGCTACATACACTAGTAAAATATTTGATGGAACTATACCTTATCATACTGTTATTCCTATAAATGGTAGCCAATCGAGATCAAAGCAAAACAGAAGGTTCTCGAATATAAACAAGGCTTTACGGAACATGGTTAGGTTAAACAGAAACGCATAGATGCCATTAAAGTCAGCATACATCTTGACAACAATGCCAAAGCTAACATTTCAATGCAGGGTCACTAGTTTATAGGTCTGATGCAGGACCTAGTTAGATGTGGTGCATTATCCCATGCATAATTCAATAGAGAGCCACGGTAACAAACGCAGACTTACGTGATCCGAATGTTGGGATAGTAACGGACACGAATTTGCCTATCCACGGATGCTGATGAATATGCAGATCTGATGATGACGATGATGTCTTGGAATTCTAACGGTTGACTTACATCGACCACACTCTTCTCAAATAAGTTTGGAAATATTGCGATTTCTGCCCTTTTGCACCAAAAGCCGAGAAACTGTTTTTTACCAGCAGTTATTAAAAGAAGTTGTGTCCCCATTATCCTGGAACAACTAATTATGAAGTCCTGGGGGTATCTTATTTACATCTAGGCTCCTTTTTATGTGTTTAGCTGGTCGTAAACACAGCGGCTTCTAACTCCTTATGCCACCACACTTGTAGATTCATATATTCTTCTCTGTTATTCAACAGTTTGGCACTAAAACCTTACAATATTATCTTGTTGAAATAGGTAGCACTTAAACAAGAAATGACTTTCATGTTGTTTGTCTGGTTTTTTTTGCGTCTCGAGATCGTTCACCTCATCAATTATGCACAAGATATAAAACTGGATATTTCTATACGAAATCTTTTATTATACACCGTGTAACTTTAAAATGCCCAAGTTACAGTTTATTTATTACGATAAAATGCAGTAACAGAGGCAGTCGGTTTATATTCTTTAGTTATTTTAATCACAATATAAAGTCTATTTGCACTCTGTAAAATTCTCTGCATTTATGATTCACACATTAACATATCTACAGTTTCTTTAATTGTAAGTCAAGTTTATGCTTTCCTCTTTAGTACGATTTAGATTTTATCAAAGCAGCTTGCACAGCTGTTGTGAGTACTAGGCACCGGTGAGGTTTGTCTACAATCCATTTACAGCTATCGCCTGTGTTATCTGAATAAATAATAACGTAGTCTTAATCATGGTAGTAAAGTTGATTTTCTATTTTTAAGCTATTGGCTCTAAATTCGTGTTCGTCTCTTATCTAAAAATAATATCTGCGCCGCGCCCTTATGGCACATGTTTGTAAAGAGCTGAATTCCGTGTTTAAATTAAAGAAAACGAGCAGTAAATACTAAAGGTCAAACACTTTCGAATCACTATCAGCACATCAGCCCTAAAAATCCTCTGGTATCAAATCTCTTCCATAAGAACAAATCGTCTGGAGATTTTTAGCCTAAAATATCCCGAGTCAGATATCTTAGCCGCTTCCTTTCTGATGTTATAAAGAGGGTTTCTACAAAACACAAAACTTACTGATAGAAATCATAGATCGGTATAAACTGCATCCAATCAGCGTAGCGCTATCTTTGATTTATCATTCACAACTGATTCTCCACGCTCAATTCCTCGATCGTGTAACATTGTAAGCAAATTATTACCGGCAAACGTTCGTTACAAACCTGCAGGCGCTTCAAACTGCAAAGGTTAGCACCAGTCTGTATCACTAACGAGGTTTTTTATGAGAATAAGCAATGATTTTGTATAGAATAAGTGGTGGAACCATCATATGGTTTGATATTGAACATGTATTCATAGAACTTACGAGCGAAGTCTATATATAGGTCATTGATGGTCTTTTAAGTTTTGATGTTGAGACGAACTTTGGTCTAAAGCACAAGCAACCCGCTGAAGGGCGTCTAGATTTGTATAATAAAAAGAATTTGCACAATACTAAAGCTCCTAAAACAGAGGTAAAAATGAGGAAATTGGCATCCCATGAAATGTAGTTGAACGCTTTGAAAAAACTAAACTCATGCTAGCCATAGATACTCTCTAAGAATTTTATTGGATGTAGGATTGTAGGCTGGTCGCAATCAAAACCAATTTATTGGTGGCCAATGTGGCCATGCACTTTTATCTCTGCTTCTCCTTGGAGTGATCTTGTTGGAACTGTTCTAAGATTTCTAAGAACATTGCTCGTAAAAGGTTAAGATTTCTCTGCAAAATAAAATGCACTGTTTTTGAAAGTATTCTAAATCTTTTGTGCTCATTTTAAGTATCGCTGTTTTGTCCACATGATAGTCCTCTATGAAATCTGAATGTCTATGTTTTAATACAAAATTGAGAATTCTAAAGACCATCTCTATAAGGTATACCTTTGGTTTTTTTATATCTTTACTATTTTCTTTTAGTTGGTATGCTTTTTTTATATTTAATTTTTCTTCAAAATTCAAACTATTTATTTGTACCTTCTCTGATTTGTAATTCTTGTAATCGATTTATCTGTGGAAACTTTTAATTGGCCTTCAGAATACTTTATTATGTTTATCTTCCTACTGTCTTATACCTAGCTGTTAGTTTTCATAAAATTCTTAAAATGAAATAAAATAAAATTTGCTTTCGAAGAAGTCTTATTTCAGTTAACCACCAGGGGGTGGTATGTATTAACAAGCGACACAGTTGTTTTGAAGTGAGGTCACGATGTCTTAAGATGCTATCATCCGACTTCTGAATGACGTGTGATGTTAGACGACAATTTACGCGATGGAAAGTTAAGATACGGGTTGTTTGACTCAAATGCCCGTTGGCTCATGATTGGTTTATTCATTATATTCGCGCTTTGAAATTTACCTAGTTGAAACTTACTATTATTTTTGGCTCTTATAAGTCTAACTATATTATCACCGTTCAGATGTAACTGGTTTTTTTTATAGACAGCTGCGGCGCTGGGCATCGCTACCGAACAAGACAGAAAGGCAGTCAATTCTTTTTCCTGTTCTTTGATTTTTTTAACGTCTTTTGAAGCTCTAGCCATTCTCTTCTGCCCGTGGTCACTCTGCTTTGGTTCTGCCAAATTCATGACTTGCTCTGGGTGCAGTGCAATGCTTCATTTTAGCTACCCATATGCCTGTAATGAGCCTTTGCCGTTGCTATAAGGTCTCGTCTCTTTATTACATGCAGATACGTACATACGCATACACTGTTCAAGGTGGAAAAAATAAGTAGATTAACTACATACATATTTGTAAAACTAAAGGAGTTTTTGGGTCTAGTGACCTCTTGAGTTCAGAATATTGAACCAATCTGAGCTCTTGAGATGTCGCGAACTGAATGTTTCTCACGAGAAAAGGTGAGAAACAAACACTTCAACCTGTTAAAGTCCCTCGTTGACATGCAAATAGTTTAAATAAGTACCGAATAATGAATAGATAATTAAAATAGATTCAAACGCTTGCAAAAAAAGCTATAAATAACTATGTGGGTGTCGAACAAAAAATGTTTCGAATCGAATTGCTTTGGAAATGAAAAGCCTCTAAAACCGCACCTGGGGGCCTCAATTTGTACGTGATTATGAAACCAATATGTCGATAAGACTGTCCGGAACATATAATTTATTTCTTATAACTAGTAAAGAGATACTGTGGAGATGTGTATATTTTTATATGCAACTGCATATTATACATATTGTCTGCTTAGACACATTAACTGTATTTCCCAGGAATCTGAATATTTCGGAACGTATGATTTTGAATTTGAATTTTTCTGTTGCTTATTAAATGTATGTATATTTATGTATATATGCATAGTCTAGGTAATTTTCGTATATTTATTGGTTTGCATATTAGATAACTTTTATTCACAAAGAAAATTACAACTAATACGGTATTTACAATATTTACAAAATACACATGAAAATAGTTGAGCTATCTACAAACCGTTGCAAACGATTCATAGATAGCTCAACTGGTTCAAATCAGTTTTAGACTACAGAACAGCAATATATGCGGCACGGGATAAATGAAAGAAAATAGAATATAATAATAATAGCCTTTATTCAGACACATATATATAGGTACATTTACATTAGTTAGCTATAACCATCGACAACTTAGGTATCTGTTTGCCCTAGTTTGGCAAAGGCCTCTTCCAAAAATTTCCACTCATTTCTAACTCTGGTTGTTCTAGACCATGTGTTGCCAGCAAACGCTTTTATTTCGTCCATCTTTTGTATTGTCTCCCACGTTTTCTCTTCCAGTATCGTGGATACCAGTTCGTGATAGTTTTGCTCCATTTGTCAGAGCCACGTTGAGTGTGTCCTGTCCACCTCTACTTATTTTTCATAATAGTGTACGTGACATTTTCTATTTTTGTTAGTTCTCTGATCTTTTCGTTCGTTACTCTATCGGATTTCCTAATGCCCAACATGCTCCTTTCCATAGACTTCTAGTTTTTTGTTTTGTGCTTTGGTGAGGGCCCATGTTTGGCATCCGTAGGTTAGTACGGGGAGCACGCACAAAAGAAAATAGAATGATAATCATCAAATTACACGTTTGCGGCATGGGTTTAGGTCGGTCATAAAAAATATGTCGGTCAAGTTTTGAGTGTCGTCATGTCTAGAGATTCAATGACAATTACTTGCGGTATTTTTTTATGTTTTGTGGAAGTGCGAACACACCTCATTATCGAAAGAAAAAGTTTTGTACTGTGTTGTTTTATTGTACTGCGTAATGTACTTTCAATTTGCAAAGAGTCACGCTGAATTCATTTGGGGTACGAATCTGATACATCTATGAGTCACAGGTGTCTCAAAAAAATTATTAGTGGTAAATAACTTGATTCTTTCATTAGCCTACCGATTAGCGCTTGGTTACTTTTAGCAAGATAAATCAAGTTTTTTAGGTATGTAGATTGACAGATTACTGTAAGTTTCTGACGATTTGTTGAACAGTGGACTTCAGGTATAAGTAATTTACGTATCTAAGAAATAGATGAGTACAGAATACCTCATCTATTTCTTAGAGTGTCATAAAACTAGATGTAAGGAGAACTAGAACGCGACTAAGCCTAAAAGGACGGCCATCAGACGAGTTCCATTATGCTTTGTATCAATTTAAACAAAACAAGTAAAACTTATTTCTCAAATTATTCAGCAGTTCATCATTTCACCCGTCCAGTAAGTGCAACAAATGAGCTTTCACACAGCGGAAGGCATTATGTCAGTACGGACACAAGATTTTTTGTCGTTCAACAGTAAAATAATAACCTGCATAGTATTCAATTAACACTGAGAAAATGACATGCCTATCGCAGGCCGTCGGCGGTTTTGCTATCATTAACATGGATGTAGATTGTAGGGTAACTAGATGAGGCACTGGAACACGCTAAAGATATTATTATAATGAGCAGTTTGTGTCCTGTCTAATATAATGAGCAGTTTAGAAAAAGTAAGTTTAGATGAGACGTCTTCAGCTGAAATACTCAAAAGTCAATCAAATTTGAGCACCACTTAAAGTTGTGGGGTTTGAGTAGCGTTTGAGTATTCGCCCATTCTTCTTCTATTTATGACCTTTATCCGTCAAGTCGGCTGTTGTTTGTTTTGAGGGCAAAATGATGGATTTTCCCATTTTTAGAAGCAGTCATAGCGTAATCTGCGCCACTGACGAGTAATTTTTTTACCATAATAGTGATGTTTCTACCATATACAAAAAGTACAAATTGTAGTAGGCTTTTATTGGAGTGGGTATCAAAGTCAAAGTCAAAAAGCTTTTATTCAATAAACTCTCACTGATCACTTTGAATCGTCAATACGTTTTGTATGATTAAGTATGATTAAAAAAAATTTTATTGGATGAATTGGAGCTAGTTCGTCCCAAGCTGGTTTGTCTTCTAAAGAATCAGATATTTTATAGTATGCTTTTAAAATAAGTCTTTGTTTTATTACATTTTTGAACTTGCCAATCGACAACTGAGACAACCAATTACATTTCTTTAGCTTTAGATTTGGGATCACTTTAGCTGTTGATTATCTTTATTTCTATGTCCTCTGTGGGTCTAAAGACACCCGGTAGTCATTTTGGTGCTAGTACATAGAAATCGTTATTAAATTCGACTAATGCGTTGACCGTTCCATTCGCAGTACATCCTCAGCCTCACCAAACACCACCTGTCGTAGAGCCACCCACAGAAGAGTTAGCAGTTTGCTAGGTGGCATTGACCGTCGCCGAAGTCGGTTAAATTGGAACATAATGTAGTGCCAAAAAACTCGATATACCTACATACACTTATTGTCTTTCTTTCTCTCTCTAGCGCGTAGAAGCCGTTGTAATTGGTTGGAAATGTAAATTGGGCCGTTTGACGTTGTAGAAGGCGTGTATAGGATAATTATTTAGAGATTTTTTTTAGCTTCTCGTCTGCTCTATCGAAAAATAATACAGATTACAAATTCGTATAATATTGCTAACTAAAACAGTAATATACAATCTGATGTCAGCTAAAACAGTGATATAAAAAGCTTCAGTTTATTTATCATGGTATTTTCCATAGTAATTCGTATCAAAGTAAATTTATTGCATAAATACATGTTAATAAGATTATTATTTTATTATATTAGTATTTCCACATCCACACATATTTTGCCACTGTTTTCGACTGACACGTCTCGGCTGGCGTCGCTCGTCGTGTCATCCACGGTCTTCCATTTTCAAAACACTGCCGGTCAGCGCTTAACAATACTCTTTATAACTCAAAGAGGTTGGTTCTACCACAGATCATATAATATTTCGTGGTTTCATTTCTCGATATAAAATTAACAAGTAGTCCTTTGACCTGCTAGGCAATATTCGCACGGTTTAATAATAATAACAATAAGTAAATTTTAACATAATCGATTTAAAAAACTCGATTAAAAACAAACATAGATGTCCCCTCCCTACGACATCTAGCCATGGCATCTCATTCTTTTTCCGTGCGAGGCAATGAGCGCACGCGCTCCTCCTTACGTTCAACCGTAAATAATTTTTCGAGTTAGTTTTTTACTCACAATGCCTAAAAGGTCTTACGAGGAGAAGTTAGACCATTACATGAGAAAGATGGAGAAATTAAGAGAAAAACATCGTCATAAACGACGGCGGCTGGATTCTCCGTCATCTTCGGACCAGGATTTCGAGCTAAATAACAATCCAGGTTTGTTCTCTCGATATGTTCGCCATTTTAGATTGATGTCGTTCAAACACTGTTCGAATTAGAGAGTTTTGTTACGATACTTTGCCATAGATTCAATTTGAACACGGCAAATAAACACCTACCCGCCATAGATTCTTTAACGAACGAGGCGTGCACAATTAAACAACGTATTGGATTCAAATCATGAACCATTACATATACCTAGGTACCTACCTACCTAATGTATCTATGTTGTAAGTTTAGGTATACATACCTATGCTTACCTACATGTTTATAGTAAGTATTACCTTGTTCCGTAGGAGATGAAACATGGATGTGGGATTTTACGCAGCCGATATCCGGTCATGACGAAACTATGCCCATACCCGGTTCCAATGAACCTCTGCCAGAAGTTACCTTGGAACCTGCCCCTGTCCAACAAAATGACCCACAGCCAGCGTCAACGCCAGCACTTCCAGCGACGCCACTTGAGTCAGTCCAAATCTCAGATGACTCAAGTTTCCCTCCATTGGACCCTGAGGTTTTGTCAGCTCTCGGCGAAGCGACCGAGCAAGGACCGACGTGGGGTGACGAGGTTCATAATAACTTATCCCAGTTATGGCAACCACTGCTAAAAAAAAGGTATGACCAAGGAAAACAAAGATAAAATCTTAAAACAATACCTCATACCTAGTAACTGTACATTGCTACAAGCCCCGAAGCTGAATATTGAGATTTCAGCAGCCATTGTCGAGATGATAAGGTTACGTGATAAAAAAGTCGAAACTAACCAACAACAACTAGGTATCGGTATAACGGCCATAAGCAGGGCTATGACGTCACTTCTAACGACCGATAATAAGATTGAAGCTATCAAAACCCTCAGCGATGGGTGCCGCATCTTATGTGATTTGCATCACGTACAATCACAGGCAAGGATTAAAATGATCACACCAGGTTTAGCCAAACCATTTCTCAATGTCATACAAGACAGTGAGCGGGACGAGACATTATTTGGCTCCAGTTTGCCGGATAAAATAAAAGCGTCCAAGACTATTGAAAAGCAGGGACTGCAGATCAAGAAGACCGCGCCACCAGCAAGACCCAGCCCGGCGGCAGCACAAAGCGCAACACCAGCTCGCCAACAGTTTCAGGGAAACTGGACCGGTCCTCCTCGTTACTCTTCGAACAGGGGGGGGCGGGGAGGACAGAGGAAATTCCCCTCATCCATGCGTCGAAACACATCGACCACTGCGACAGCTTCTGCGCAGCCCAAGGCGAATTACAACCGGCCGCGTGCTCCAACACGCTAGCTACACAGGTACATTCAGGCCGTATACAGTTTTACTATAATTGTTGGCTACATATCACAAATAACCCTAGTATTCTTAAATGGGTCGCAAATGGAGTCCCGATACCGTTTATACATAAGCCATTTCAATCTTATGTACCTAAACTTACGCTATCAATGAATGAACAACATGACATGTCGTCAGCTATCAAAAATCTAAATACGTTAGGTGCTATAATACAGGTAGAACCATGCTGTGATCAGTTTATATCCAGTACTTTTTTAGCTCCAAAGTCCAATGGTGGTAAAAGGCTTATTCTAAACTTAAAATCTTTAAATCGTTTTATACCAAAAATGCACTTCAAAATGGAAGATTTCAGAACTGCCTGTAGGATAGTTAAAACAGACTGGTTTATGGCGACTTTGGACTTGAAGGAAGCGTACTTACTTATTCCTATTGATATGGCCTATCGTAAATATCTACGATTTCAATACACCGTGCCTACCTCTAGTGAAGTTATAACTTACGAATTTAATTCAATGCCGTACGGCCTTGCCATATCACCTAGGTGTTTTACAAAAATTATCAGAGAGGTAGTAGCACATTTACGAGGTCGTGGGTTCAAATCCGTATGCTATTTGGATGACTTGCTTTGTATAGGTAGCAGCTATGAGGAATGTCTACGCAACGTTAAGGAAACCGTCACACTGTTTGAATGTTTGGGCTTCGTAATAAATTATGAAAAAAGTAACCCTCAACCACAAAAAACTTGTAAGTTTTTAGGTTTTGTTTATAATACCTCAAATATGACATTGTCGCTACCTTCAGATAAACGTAGCAAAATAGCGCTTATGGTACAAAAGTTTTCAAGACTTCCGTTAGTTACGATTCGGGATTTTTCCCAATTAATAGGTGTTCTGGTATCAGCTTGCCCAGCGGTGCGTTATGGTTGGTTGTACACCAAAATACTAGAAAGAGAAAAATATTTATTTTTGCAGCAACACGACTCATACGACGTTAAAGTCAAACTGCCTAACATCATTTTAGATGACCTAAATTGGTGGAAGGAGAATATTTACACAGTTAACAAACCTATAAAAAATCCAAGTTATGTTATGGAAATCTTCACTGATGCGTCACGCACCGGTTGGGGTGCATTTTGTAACGGGTCAAGAGTTAACGGATCATGGAAAAGTTGTGAACTTGGCTACCACATAAACTACTTAGAGTTACTGGCTGTGTTTTTGGCACTTAAATGTTTTGTTCGAGAAAAATCTGAATGTGCTATTTTGCTCCGCATAGATAACACTACCGCAATAAGCTATATAAACCGCATGGGCGGTATTCAGTTTCCGCATCTTAACACACTTACTCGTGATATTTGGCAGTGGTGCGAGATGAGAAAACTGTGGATTTTTGCTTCATACATAAATACGAAGGATAATGTTGAAGCTGATGAGGAATCTCGCAGAATAAATCGTGACGTGGAGTGGGAATTGTCAGATGCGGCATTTAGTCGCATTGTCAAAAAGTTTGGTCAGCCAGAGATCGACTTATTCGCAGCACGCATCAATGCCAAGTGCCACGAGTATGTGTCCTGGAAGCCGGATCCGGATGCCATAAATGTTGATGCATTCACGATAAGCTGGAGTTCAAAATTTTTCTACGCGTTCCCGCCGTTTTCGTTGTTGTTGAGCTGTGTTCAGAAAATTTCACAAGATGAAGCTATGGGTATTCTTGTTTTTCCTATGTGGCCTGCACAGGCTTGGTATCCACAATTATTGGATCTATTGGTTTCAGATATATTAGTTTTGAAACCACATCCAAATTTAGTATTGTCGCATTTCAGTCAACAACACCCGCTTCACCGGACGCTTACCCTGGGAGCAGCGCTGCTCTCCGGCGCGCGTTCTCCCACCGCGGCACACCGCCGGCCGCCGTACATCTGATGCTCGCTTCGATCTCTAGCAATACTTTACAGCAGTATGGTGTCTGTTATAAACTTTGGTGGAAATATTGTCAGGATAACAACATTAGTATTTTCGAGGGCTCCACTTCTCACACAATAACCTTTTTGACAGAACAATTTGAAAAAGGTGCCTCCTACGGGACGCTTAATAGTCATCGATCAGCCCTATCTCTGTTTCTTGGAAATAATTTAGCCTCAAATGATGGCGTTAAACGCCTTTTAAGGAGTGTTTAAATTGAGGCCATCGCTACCCAAATACACGAGTACCTGGGATCCTCAACTGGTATTAGGCTGTATTTCAGAATGGTTCCCTAATAGTCAATTAAGTTTAGAGAAATTAACTAAAAAACTTGTAGTTTTACTAGCCTTGTGTACCGCACATAGGGTACAGACCTTTTCCGTAATTAAACTTGAAAATATTGTAATCAATACCAACGGAATAGAAATTGCTATAAAGGATATTATTAAAACTTCAGGGGTAGGACGGGATCAACCGGTTTTATACTTACCATTTTTTCGTGAAAATCTTTCAATTTGTCCAGCTACGACGCTTGTAGACTATATGTCTTTAACAAAAGACTTTAGGCCTTCGGGTACAGATCACCTCTTAATAACTGTGAAGCGTCCTCATCGCGGCGCGACAGCACAGTCAATAAGTAGGTGGATCAAACAAACGTTGTCTGCAAGCGGCGTCGACGTGGCAGTGTATGGTGCACACAGCGCCCGACATGCTGCCACGTCGGCGGCGCATGCGGCTGGACTCAATATTGATCTGATCCGAAAGACTGCCGGCTGGACCACGTCCTCACAAACATTTGCTAGGTACTATCATCGGCCTCTTGTAAAAGAGTCAAACTTCGCCAAATCAGTTTGTTTACCTAGCAATCATATTGATTCAGAGTAATGTTTTTATTTTGATTATAAATTGAAATGTAACTATGATTTAATGCTAATTACCTTACCTAATTGATTAAACAGATACTAAGATATTTTTTGTTTACACACTTTAAAAATACTAGTGATTTAGTTCTACTTCTCTTGTTTCATTTTATAATGTATCTACCTACCTACATTTAAGTACATACAATTGAAATGACAAAACTGAATCTCTAAACATCTACTTGTTAATTTTATATCGAGAAATGAAACCACGAAATATTATATATGATCAAACGAACTTCTTAAGTGAAGTTCGATCGATATAATATGAGTGGTTTCATTTGAAGATATAAAACACCCACCTCACCCAAACCCCAGTTTTGTTCAAACAAGAGAAGACTTGAACTAGTTGCAACTTCAAAAGAATGAGATGCCATGGCTAGATGTCGTAGGGAGGGGACATCTATGTTTGTTTTTAATCGAGTTTTTTAAATCGATTATGTTAAAATTTACTTATTGTTATTATTATTAAACCGTGCGAATATTGCCTAGCAGGTCAAAGGACTACTTGTTAATTTTATATCTTCAAATGAAACCACTCATATTATATCGATCGAACTTCACTTAAGAAGTTCGTTTGATCATATATAATATTATACTAGCTGCATCGCTAACATTATATAAGACGATTTTAAATGATACTTGTGATATTTTTTTTTCAAGCTGTTTTGCACCAAATAATTCCCTAAGACGGGTAGGTACCTAACCTACGCAACGAAATACTAATGATAAAAGTTTTATTTGTATTAAAAAAAAGGTGCGCTCGTGGCATAGCTTGCTTAGTCAATCTTCGCCGATTATATCTAAGTTAAGCTACCTTCTGCGCGGTCACTATTTGGATGGGTGACCGTTAGTGGCATTTACATCTGAACGCTTCCGTGCTTCGGAAGGCACGTTAAACTGTCGGTCCCGGCTCTACCAGAGTTGGCCACTATCTCATACGAGCTTGCTTATATAAAAGGTAAGTAAAATAAACTTTTTTCATCGTCGATTATACGGAATGATTATGATCTCTCTATCCGGAAAAAATCCACATGTTTTACATACCACAGAAGTAGGTAGTTTTAACATGACTCACACACATAAATATCGCTTTCTTTTTGCATATATACACTCACACGCACCTAAAATTATGTCTTAGTTCAATATTCTGTGATCTTATCTCACAGAAATTAATTCTAATAGCACGCGCTTTTGCCACAAGATACGTCAAAAAAAGCTGGTCATTAGAATTTACATACGATTTTCGTCGGAACTAATAAGTATACAAGCTTCAGAGATACCTTCTTGTGTAAAAGTTAGTAAAGTAGGCGAGTACCTAATTTGCATACAATTTTTTGTACTATGACGGTTCTCCCTAAACTTACGTCATGGATGCCAGTGACATTGCTATGAGTAATGTATGAATGAAACGGAGAAAGCAGGCGTGGCCATTTTAGCAGGTTTCTCGGAACACACTAATGGTGCTATGAACGTGTTAATAGATAAAAATATTTTATGACAATTATAAAACACAGGTCTCAAACATAATTATGAAACTTAACTAAGAAAATATGAGTTCTAACGGGTTACAAATATCAAAATGCGGGCTTTCGATTATTTTACAAACAACAATATTTAGCTGTTGTTTTATGGTTTTCAAAACAAATAGAAGTAACTCAAAGGAATTAAAAGAAAATGACAATATCTAATTTTACACCGAGCACATTATCGACAACACTGGTAGAAGATACAAAAGAGACAATAAAATTAAATGATTTATGATTTACTAGCTGGTGCCCGCGACTTCGTCTACGCAGGATTAGAAGTGCAATTTGCCATGCGAAATCTTCTAGGCGTTTCTGAAAAGTTCGCGTTCCGTTTAATCCCGTTGATTTTTCGAGATAAAAAGTAGCCTATGTGTTAATCCGGCCACGGACAATATATATATCAAGTTTCATCCAAATCGGATCAGTAGTTTTTGCGTGAAAGACTTACCAAACATCCATCCATACCAACTCTCGCGTTTGTAATATTAGTTGAATCCGGGAACTGATTAGTGATCAACTGAATAAAATAAACGGCTATAAAGTATTTACTCTTAAAGAAGTAAAATCCTGTTTCGATAATAAAACTTGCCTTTCGAAACTAAGAATTGTATTTATTCGATAGCGTTTATATCCGCTATCTATCACTGTTTAAATTTAATTACCAGACATCGATATCCCAGTCAATTGATAGCTGTAAGTAGGATATGAGTATGTGTCCGTTAATCTGTCAAACGAAGAAACCTGTCAGCTCTATGCTTAGAAATGCAAGTAAAGAAGAAAAACAGCGTACCTATACATTTTGTGTAGACGATAATCTATTGATAATTTATCAGTGGATATCCTACACCTCATGCTATTAAGAAAACACCTCAGAGTTGTTACTATAGAGTCGAGTTCACAGTGTATGCCCAAAAATGTGGCAGGGTTTGTATGAAATATTTGTTTTTGAGTTTGTTTTTTGTCGTGTTACAGAGTCGTTCTTGTTCATCTTGCGTTAGGTCAGTTACTATTTTGCTTGTGCTCATTCTTCTTTACATTATTTCTTGCAGTTCTTGGCTTGTGTTAGGTTTTACCTAAGCGGGTCCGAGGTTTTTAAATTCCTTGCGCACTGCTAATTTAGTGATTATATATTCTTTTTAATTCCTAAGTGCGCTAGCAAATAAACGCACTAAGTTATAAGTCTATTGATAAAGCGTTATTGAGAAGAGTAAAACTTTAGTGTTTATTGGTTCTTATAACGGCTTTCACATCATATTCATTTGGATCTTGCCTGGTTGCTGCTGTGAATGAATCGTTATAAATCACCTGGCACTACACTGGGATGAGAACCCACGCAAGTTTAAAGCTGATGACAGGCAGGCTCCTACTGGGCTGTCTGTTAAACTAGGTTTATGCCAAATTAACGTTATTTCAATGTGCGGCCGAAATAAGAAAGTGAGCGCCCTTGCTAAAAACTAGAAAAATGGGTGATATCTTCTAAGACACGATAAATCGATATTTATACCCACTTGAACGATATTTTCTTTTGTGTTTCTTATTGAATTTTTATGAGTTCGATAATTTTAAATATATAACTTAGGTATCATTTGGATAGCATTAAATTTGGCGCATTAACCGAATGGAAATGACCAACCACGTGCAATGCCATGAAAATGAGATCACGTGAAACTGTTAGAAACTGAGCGCTTCTCCTATTTCCACGTGTAATAACTGTCTACAGAAACTGCGTTGGTGATTACTGTATATTTTCTATATGAGTCCATCATTATAGTAATGGCGCGAGGCACGCGTCTGTAACACAGAGAATTACCAGTAGCACAACTGGCGTGTCCTTGAAATCTTCTCGGAACAGTAAAAAGTGGACCACCAGGAAAGCAACGGACAAGTCTTCTTGCTTTGTTTGAGTCGATTTATTGACTAAAGTTGCCGGAAAATTTTGAGTTTTGAATTTTGAAATTTTTAGTGTTTACTAGACCAAGATGGAAATCTGACTATTGAAGAATAACTTGGTGAAAATATGTATCGTGTCAATATAATATCTTAGATATCAATAACTGCTTAGATGATCTAGCATAAAATTTAAATTTTGCCAAGCGAAAACCTAATTAAGATAAATACAAAACAGTTGATTACCCTATTTTTGCAATCTCAAGACATCTTGCTCTGGATAATCACACGGAACCATAGAAAATGTACCTTGGACTACATTGAAGTCACGCAAGTTATAGAAATTGTTTTTTGTGTTTGTCATTTACGTATAGGTACCGTGTGCTTGAATCGAATCAGAATTATTCTCATAAATTGGTCAAGGTGCAGTTCTCGCGTATGTTCCTAAGTAGTATTTTAAAACCATAGTACTGCACTTGTAATTTCTGGGGTACTAAAAAGATGTTACTCTTTCCTTCGTACAAGATTCTCCTTCTTTCACATCGATGATGCTCCTGAAAGCAGATAATTTTATAATTGATGATGTGGCAGGATGGAGGATGGAAAAATTACAGCGCGGTTTGTTGTTATTGAAGGGTAAATATGTTGAACAGGTAATGATCCTACTCGTTCTAAGATTATTTAGATATACAGCATTCCTCAAAACATGGAAATCGATTGATACATCGTACAGTGTACTGCAATTTAGGTTCGCTATGATTGGCAAATTTTGTGAAAATATGTATGTAGTTCTGGAATTGAAGTAATTGTAGTAAGAAGCTGAAGAACTAAAGTTATAGGCATACTGCTTAATTGGCATCTTGCATTTGGGGTAAACAGCTTTTTATGCAAATCTCATGTTTAGGAATAATGCCCTTATTGCATAGCTCGATCAAAAGGGAGTTAACTAACTAAACTAAACTAGCTATACTAAAGTTAAACTTTTTTTTGCTAAAAACTGCACTACTTAATGGTAATATTGGTTACGAGTTATTGTTGAAACTTGTCATTGTTTTACTCATAAAATCAACATTACTTACTCATTTTTGATCCGAAACATCCTCAGCACTCTCACTAGAGAACTGTACTTAACGCGTCATGGTTGACAGAATTTCAGTGTTTGTAGAGAAAAGCTCGTTAATTCAATTTGTTTTTCTACGGTTCTAATGCCTAGTTGTTAGCGCGAGTACGGACGCAATTCTTTCACGAGCGATTTATGGTTAGCGACTGTAATGCTTGTTATTTTTGTGATTACAACAAAGTCTTTATTTATTTAATTAATGAATTGACAAATATGGAGAGGAAGTTTTGATAATATTTTTTATAGGCGCAGTTTTTTGAATTTTTATTCCGAATGTCATCTAATTTTAGTTATTTTTGTACAATCTAATGCCGCATGAAACACGTTTTACATTTTTTGTAGTCCTTTTTAAAGTACTTAATCAAAATCTTCATCCATTGGAAAAAGGAATAGAAAGTAACCCATAACCAGGTAGTTTAAATTCCGATCCTCAAAATATAGAAAACAAAAGAAAGATACTAAACGTTAACGTCTAATTTCAAGGATGCGTATAGATTGCGCCTTGAGGGACTTTTAAACCTTCCAAGCAATAATAGCAAAGTATCAAGCGCATTCAATGATAATTAAAGGAAATAATGGTTACCTTACATACCTACTTAATTTCTGTTTGGTAACGAAATACCAACAAATGTAAATTTCCAAAAAAATTACGTATTTCATTGTTTTTATAGATTTGACTCGGTAAAACTACACAAGTTATGTATTTTATTTAAAGTGGATCCCATAGTACAAGCTTTGCTTAGTTTGGAACTAAACAAAGTTGTCTGAAATGCCTATGAATATTTATTTACGCATGACTCAGTCTTTAAACAAGAGTTCGCAGATCACTGCCATCAAGAATCCTAATAGCGCACGTCTAAGTTCCTGGACTTGCAATAGTGTGCGTAGATAAACCTATTTTGATAACACTATAAATTTCCGAAGGTGCTATTAAAGTCATATCTATCGGATCCCATTATTCCACCAATACGTTAACACCTTCAAGTATTGCAAATCGATATTGTTAATACTTTAACGATTACGATTACTTTAACGATTCTAATTCGCACTAAGCTTATGAGATGTTTGGAAAGAATTTTAGTTAACTTTATTAACTGCACAAAAGTTTGCAATCTATGTAGTTATGGTACTTATGTTTTTCTATCAATCCACGTTTTCAACCAAAGGGTCTGTGGGTTTATTCTATACCCATATTATTATAGGGTTGCAGTTGCACCTGTTGCAATTCAGGTGTTGGTAATTATTTATATGCCATGAAACACTAAGTTAATTACGATACAACTAATGACATCACATCTACTTGCACGTGCTTGAAAAGCTGTAGATATCTCATTTTCTAATTTGCTTCGGTTTGAAATTGCAAATTACTGTACATCTTTACAAATGGCACCTCAATAAATCAATGCAGAAGTAAAAGTAGGTATTTATTTCTATGTACTTTTGATTTGTTTAATGTCTTTATAAACTGGCACGTTTTAAACTATTAGTTTTATAACTGGCTTGTTTAAAATATGCTCTTTGATTACTTAAACAGTCTTACATACATTCAACAGTATGAAATATTTATCTCTATCTACGAGTACCATTACTTCGGTCGCATGGGCCATGTACCAAATATTGTTAACACCAAATTCATGTCATAAACATGCTGACTGCTCTGCTGATTGAGATGGAATGTCACTTTCACTATCAGATTAACATATCAATACTTTGATTAATCCGCAAGCTGTGAAACCGCTGTAACCGACTAATTAAGAACACGTATTACGAAATTTAAATGAAATTCTTACAAGGCATAAAGATATCGCGTTCAGAATGCTTAAATTTCCAAAGGCTTCGTGAAAATTTATATTGTAGCTGACAAACAGTAGTTGTCTCTCTCGCGCATATTGAAAAATCTGTAGTATGTTACAGTTCGCGAATTCTTCTTTGGCGCGTGGGAACGAAATGCGCCTGCGTCTCATTCCAGGAACGTGCGCTCGCGATTCATGAAACCGCTTGTAACAAAGAGCAGATAACGAAGGAAGTGGTAAACAGTTGAAAACAGTAGACATTTTATAAAAAAAAGTGCTAATTCGGTATGCTAATCACTTATGAAAGGAGTCATTACAAAATGCAAAATACTAAAATGTACGATTAATTAAGCTGTTCCGTTTTGTTTACTTCCCTCATCTTCTACTTTATAACGTTTTTATGTTCATGATCTTTTTGGCTTTTAAAGCCTCCATTCCATTTTCATCTGGTATATTTCAAGCAGGGACATGAAAAATACTTATTACATATTATTTAAAATTATTAAATCCTTATTTAATAATTACACAATGTTTACATTGGCCAGTGATGTAAAGTCTTCACGGAATTCTGTCTGTAACTATAAGTTTGTCACTTCTCTCCATATAATCTTTGCCATTACGGACCCCCTAATCATCCAATTTTGGTGTAATCGCTCCTTACCCAAATTATTATTCTTTGGCCATTTATTATATTTACACTGTTTTCATTCTCAGAAACGCCATGTACCATGTCCGCGGCTTGTTGCAAAGTGCATGAACGATCACCAAAATTACACAGTCATGCAATTTTGTAGTTTATCTAAAAGATAATACAGACTAATCAATATCCAGTTGAAATACTGTTACGTTTGTCGATAAAAAAGGAATAAACCTCTTACGTTAATAATAATTGCTGATGGAAAATGTTTTGTATCCGTTTCCTTATGCGGAGTATGTGTATTGTTGCGAAGATCACAGACGAGAGTAATTATAAGCTTTCGAGAATGCTATAAATTGATTTTAATGATGCAAAGTTGATTGTGAACGTTGTGAATAGATTCGTTGAAATGTGGTACCGGTAATCACTAATCTTATAACAGCGGCGAGATGGGAATGGTGAATTATCTGAGGCATGGTATTGTGACATTTTAATTGGATAATGATGCGTGTGTGTATAGCACCTGAAATTGTATACATTCACTAGCTGATACTCGCGAACTTCGTACGCGTGCGAAACTTTCCACCAAAATATCTGTCAACCAGCTTACGATGAACTCCGTAGCAAATGGCTGCTTTTGGTTTAAAGAGTTAAAGCTGTATCTAAGAATCCACGTCATTGATGTTAATAAAATATAGCCTATGTTTCAATCCGGAAAAAGGGCTTCGGAAAATAGGTTTCATTGAAATTGATCCAGTAGTTTAGGCGTGATCCGCGAACAAACAAACAGACAAGAGTTCGAATCGTTTATTTAGTAGATCTGCATATTTAGTTTATTCATTACTTTAATTTAAATTTTTGGCTTTTTTACAGTTTTATAATAGTATAGATAGATCATGTCAATTTTACTCTAGCCATATTTACTGTACTGTCAATTTTTTGTTGGTACGTTTGCTAGCCTAATTATTTTAGTTTTTGATACCTCAACTCTTTATATTGGAGGAAAGCATTGGTATCTGCGATACAGTCTTTTACTTTTCCGTACATCATAGTTTTTCAGACAACCATCTACATCATCATCGTTTCTATAAGACTAAATGTTTAACTTCTGATGAACCTTTTTTATGTTATAATTTTTATACTTTTCCATTTTGGTATTCAATTCATTCATAGATTACTCTCTAATTGTTAAAATGATTTAGTTGCGAAACAAACAAATTAAATTATGAATTTGTAAGCAAATGAATCAGTGATTCATTACATCAACGGTTAAAATTATACCATCTATATAGGGCCGACCGTAAGTTATATCTCATAAACTTTACCATCGGCCGTAAAACTCATTTCAATAGCACGTTGACAAGTAATTGAAGGAGTAAGTACGCTAGCTAACAAGCTCCTAACAATCGTTTATTTTACAACTCTGCGTGTTGGTGTGATATTGTCTTGTTTTTCCCGACTACGGGCTAAGTTCTGTTCTCAGTCATTATCTGGTTAGTGCGATATATTCGCGTGACAAGTTTAGCAGTGTAATAATGGATAATTTATTATCTGAGCAGAGATTTATGGTTGAAAATGCATTTTATAAAATACAGGCACAATAAAATAAGCTTTCCGCTCGTAATTCTATCAAATAGAGTAGGTACACTATAAAAAGGTTCTTTTCGCCGCAGTCGTACACCCGCATTTATTATCTACTTTGTAACCCGTAAATTAATTTGTGACATTTTAGAAAAAAAAAAACAAATAAAAAATGTATGCCAATCATTAATCGCAAAGGTTCCTATTTCTAACTTTAAAATAGGGAACTACTACAGTACATCATACTAATATTATAAATGTGAATGTAAGTTTGTTTGTTACGCTTTCACGCGAAAACTACTTAACCGATCATCATGAAACTTTGTACACATATTCTTGGAGGTATTAGAAGTAACATAGGCTACTTTTTATCCCGGAAAATCAACGGGCTCCATCGGGACGCGAACGAAGTCGCGGGCAAGAAGCTAGTACATAATATAAAACAGTGAAGTATCTACCCTAAGATCTGAAATGTGAATCTGAATGAATTTTTTTGACTAATTTATCTTTGAAGTTGGTAGTAAATGGTACTGCAGGTTTTATTCATGTAGAAAACTTATTTTAGTCCACTATTAGATATACCTAGCTAAGGCGAACAAGACGACACATATCGACTCACACGCAAATCGCCAGAGGTGTAATATCAGACTGCAGTTTCGTAGCGTTGTCAGAAGAGCACTTTTGTTCATTCGAAATAAAAAATCATGTCTTCTTTTCAGACGAGAACGAAAGCGGGTGAGCTATGGCCAACGGAGCGACCAGACGGCATGCCAGTCATCCAGTCATTAGAAGTCATGTGCGGGAAGGACCATATGGATGTACATCTGACGTTCTCACATCCATTCGAAGGCATTGTATCATCGAAAGGTAATCTCATCTGTTTTTTCTTCTTTTTAAATCAATATTGATGGACGAAGAGAAGATGAATGGATTGTGTGTAAAATAATAACTAGGTACATATATTCTAGCGGTCCGAATGTGTATTTGGGCCAAATCAAAAGTGTCAATTGGGACATTGTGTCCCAAAATATTTTGTCCGAATCGTCAGCAAGTCACTTTAAAGGGGTCACCCTATATTTTTGTTGATATATAGGTGTTATGTGGAAAAGAATATCCCCTATAGAGTGCGAACAACAAAAATCTTCCGTACATTCCCGTTGGTCCACCAACATGTTCAGTGGGAAGGACGGGAATAAAAATAATATTTATTTTTGTTCAATATCCAAAAGACATTGCCAATTCCACGACCGTGACAGGACTCGAACCTGCAATCTTCGGATCCGAAGTCCGACGCCTTATCCATTAGGCCACACGGTCACGCAGCTAAGCCTTTTAATCAAGGGGTGGTTTTAGGGGAGTGCGCGCGCATATTCTTACAATGCTATATAAAATACATTGCATGTAATATACAGACAGACATTTCGTGTTTAGCACGTTTTCAGTTAGTTGAATTGAAACATTTCAGTACACACTAGTGAAACACACGCGCCTTGGTCTGGTTAAAATTTCTTTTAAAAAAAACTTTTGAATTAATTAAACGTTTCTTGTCGGACAAATTAATGAAAGCTCGCATGGTTACTATTTTAGTCTTGTATTTAATAACTATTTGTTCAGTGCAAAAAAATATATAACGGGCCAAACAGAAAGTATCGAATTGTTTAATTTATTACTTCCGTCTATTGAGGCGATGAAACCTAACATAAAAAAAACGCAAAAACAGTTTCGACCGTGACAGGACTCGAACCTGCAATCTTCGGATCCGAAGTCCGACGCCTTATCCATTAGGCCACACGGTCGTATAGACAAAACCTTCAAATCGAGACACGGTTTCAGTGAAGCGCGCGCAGTTCATTTATGAATATTCTGGAGGGTAATAAAATCAAATGGAATTTAGCATCATTACGTGTGCAGATTACTTCCGGGGTTTTAGCAAGGAATTGAACACTTGTTGTACAGCTCAGAGTAATTACAATGCTATAAAGTATGTAGATAGGTCGTAGACTAGACACAAATATGTATGACTCGGGTAGGGTTGTCCGAAGGTCTCCGTCAAATAACATATTTTCGTTCCACTTGCTATTTTATTTCCACCGGTACTTCTGTCGTTTCACGCAAAAACTACTGATCCGATTTGGATGAAAGTTGCTATATACATATTTTCCGTAACCTGGATTAATACATTAGGTTACTTTTTCTCACGGAAAATCAACGGAATCCAACGGGACGCGAACAAAGTCGCAAAGCTAGTAATTCGTAATTCAATAATATATTTCGGGTGAAATAGGGGATGCCAGGGTATTTATTTGCAGGCTCATGATCGCTGATATGATGATGATGATGAAGTAATAGAATGCTATCATTACTCAGTTGAAGTTCTCAATAAGCCGCCTGCACAGCAAGTCATCACTTAGCAGTATTCAGACCGCTTCTAATTGTGCGGTAATTGCCAAGGTTTCACTAACAATTATGACGGATACTGAATTATTAATACTGACATGCCCCAGTTCGAGTCTACGGTTAAGATTAACAGTTTTTTTTTGAGTTTCGAATGAAAATGTTGCATGAAAGTTGGTTTGAACTATTTATTACGTAATAGCTTCCGCCCGCGACTTCGTTCCCGTTGGATCCCGTTGATTTTCCGGAATAAAAAGTAGCCTATGTGTTAATCCAGCTCACGGACAATATATATTCCAAGTTTCATTTAAATTGGATCTGTAGTTTTTGCGTGAAAGAGTAACAAACATCCATACACCCATACATCCATACTTTCTTACATTCTTACAAACTTTTGCGTTTATAATATTGGTAGAAGTAGGATTTCACTTTGGATATTTTGTGAGTCTTCTAAGTTATTCTAGGTAGACTCAGCCTAACTGGTTATTTCCTCCATTCGCACACTATTCAATCATCATTTTATTAGTTATCCAATACAAAGTGACCTCTTGTCCGCAGGTCAGCACGGCGATCCGAGATGTGTGTACGTACCTCCATCAACTGGCCAGACCTACTTCTCATTCAGGATCGCGTATGCGAAATGTGGCACAAAACCAGGTATGTTGAATTCTAAATGTATTTGAGTCCTTATTCACACTTGAGAACTTTTTCAGCATACGAGCCTGAGTAATATACTTTGGCAAATCACGAGATTCCTAACATGGATGAAAGAGTTCAAATTGAAAAAAAAAACTTTAATTTTTTTCCTAGATGTTGACAGTAGAAATAATTATGTTAATTTATTAAAATCTCGTACTTTGAACCGTTATAAAAGTTAAGCTTGTAAATAGGTTATCTAATCCAGTTCCGTGCATCCAAGTCTAAAATAGTAGTTTACGCATACCTTCAAGGGTTTACTGCAAATAAACAGAGAGCGAAAAGAATTTGATCGATTTGACCATGAAGCGAGTTAAATCGAACATAAGCAGGAACATCCAAAAATCCTGACATTACTGGATTTGACCAAGCTATGCTAATCCGATTTCTTCACAATCCCTGTGAATCCAAGATCTGTGAAGCGATTGCGTTCCGCTCCAAACGTTAATAGACCGAGACCGGCGTGAAATCGATAAATACATTCGAATCTTTCGATTGTTCTAATGGAGATAAATAATTGACTGTCAGTGCACATTCATTCATTCTTTATTTTACACACACCATAAAGTTACTACATATACACAACACACCCTCAACAAACCTACAAAAGACAATTTACGGCACTTCTATTTGACCGACTTCAAGAAATATATTATGTATTATTATCTAGATTTTTTAAGTTGGTCAAAAAGGAGTAAACAGAATGTAATAGATGGATAGTTTTTGAGTTTTTCGAAATGGGAACATTAGATGATATTAATAGTTAAATAAGGTAGATAACATGCCAATTTAATATCTTGAAGTCCAAATATCGTACAAATATTGCAGTACATTTTTTGATTATATGCCAAAGGTCGTCAATCAAACAAATTGGATGACAATTTGATCAAATATGGCATTTATGTCAGTAAAGTTATATGACTAGTCACATAACATATCTTAACAAAGTTTTGTTTAGCAAAAGTTCGTATACCTTTATGGAAAGTGAACAGAGTAGACCAAAATCAAGTACATTGCAAAGTATTTAGTAAAACTACTATTGGTAGAGTTTGTTCGTAATAGTATCATCTCTCCACTGCACTTTCATAATGAAACTAAAAGTCTCTCTAAAGTCTTCTAAAGTCTCTCCGCCCGCATTTCCTCTTAATGGCATTCATATCCAATGACTATGCACTTAGCAGTCTGCAGTCGACACCGATGAAGTTACAGTTTCACCAAAACCTGCTCAATATTCATACTGTAGAAAGTGAATTTATCTAATTGTATTTTATGACATACATAAGTTTTCAGAAACTATATTTTTTTGGGAATTAAATGATCACTGTAGCAAGTCCAGAAAGGACCAGGGGCAAAATTGTATAAAGTCTGGTCCAAATATCCACCACTATAGTAGGTGCCAAATAACACCGCAATACAGGTCATTCACCCACCTTCAAAACGATGTCGCAAAATTCAATTTATGTATGGTAAACAAACAGTACTACGAGATTCGAGCGATTACCGTCTTAGCGACAGGTTTGTATGGAAAGCGACAGAATTAGCCATTCATAAATTGAATTTTGCAACATCGTTTTGAAGGTGAGTTAATGACCTGTATTGCGGTGTTATTTGGCACCTACTATAGACAGACCGGTTGTTTCAAATTACAGTTAAAAAAAATAGTTTTTCGTGTATCTGTGGAATTAAAATGGCTCTATCAATAGTAGCTTTTGTACTCAATCCTATCAAATGCTAAAATACTTGTAGTTGTGCTAAGGAGTGGTATCATCAATCTAAAGAGCAAAGGTTATCTCAGAAGCCAGACGTACAGTTTATCGAAATTCTGCTAAAAGCTTTCTTAAAGGTTTTGCTGATACCTAAGCAATAAACTGCCATGAAAGCTTATGTAGCATGTAGTAGACAATATAAACTTTGCTGTGTTATACCCCTTTCTAAGAAAAATGAGAGCTAAAACGTTATTTGCTTGTACCGAGCCCGCAGTGTCGTCCATTTCACTCGATTCCTAGCATACATCGGTAATTCGTAACAATTTAGCAATAAATCGCGTCGGATCGAGTTTTACGGCACGTTGGTCCCATTTCAACTAAGTCAGTGAGTTTTTCTCATTGCAATTCCTAGTTGTGTCCAGTGCGCGTGTGTATAACGGACGACGCATACATCCCGCTCCTTCTTCGAAGCTTGCGCGCGCATTGTTTCTTGGAACTGCTGCTCGCTCGACGGCATAGCAAGGCACACAAGGCCCATTTTCCTATATCAACAGCAGTCCGAGACGCCGCCATCCCTCAATCCGCACATCCAAACGTATTTCCTTCCCGAGACCGCGCACCATTCGCAACTCTACTGCCACGGACCCGACGCGACTCCATCCAATGCGATTTTAAACCGTAAGATACGAGTCTGAATACGTCAACTGCGATCAAACTCTGAAGATTAATGTCCTAATGGATGACGGCGATGGAAGGGTGTTAGCTTGGTTCTTAGGTTCAGTTTCGCTTGTGAGCTCTCGACCCGAGACTGTTGGCTCGATCCGCGTTCTTTAAACAACTTCCACTTTTTGCGACAGTACATCCGCGTAGGTAAAGCCTTAGCAATAATAAGGATTTGAGAAATAAAATTTCCACTGCGCTTAATTTCTTTTACCTACATTTTCGATTAAACGTATTTTAATATACGTTATTTTTTTATTTCTCAATAAGTTTCTATCAAAATCACTCATCAAACATACGAGCTACCTATATCCCCTCAAATAATTTCCCAAAAAAAACGAGTTTCTTTTTCATTTTCAGATCTCCACGGTCAATTTTACGAGAACACAGTGGTAGTACAGTACGACAAAGATCTACTAGAAGTGTGGGACGAAGCTAAGCGACTTCGTTGCGAGTGGTTCAACGACTATGAGAAGACCGCTTCCAAACCGCCCATGGTCATTGCTGATCTGGATGTCGTGCAATTGGACTTTAGAGGTGAGTTTCTCTTACCTTGCAGATCTAGCAATTATATTATCTCTTTCTCTTCTGTCAAACAGACGTAGTAAAGGAAGTTTCTGCCGAAAAGATAAATGTTCGTACTTCGTAATCGTACGTTTCTTTTCTTCCCACCGAAGAGAATGGTTAAACGTATAAAAGGCATTTGAAATGAAGTTTTGTTGCATCCATTAATTTTGTAGTTAAGTTACTGACGTGGTCTTGGCTCATAGGAATTCATTTAGTTCAGTGCGAAGAAAATGGTCGTGGTTTTTCTGAGTGTTGATTGTAACTCTTTTCCAGGGGATAACGTGGATTGTTGGATGGAGATCCAGGCAGGCAAGGGCCCTTGGGCAGCGCCTGTCTCTGGCATCGTTCCTTTAGGATCCACGCTCACTCTCGTCGTAGCCATCAATGATTATCGAGGTAAGGAACCAAGTTTTTATGAGAATAATTTACATGTACCTATTCGAGGTCTATTGCGCGGTGATACTGCAACTTTTGACAGTCTAGTTATTGTTGCTGCGCAATGTGTCCAGTGATAGCTCAGGAGGAAATAATAGCACAAGTGTTAGTGCCATTGACCTGTGTATCTCTTCCCCATATTTGTTAGAAAATTTTTGTTTTTCTTTCTCACACATAAATTCTATAAAAGACAACCAGTGAGCAATTACGCGCGAAATTGACCATTGTCTTAGGACAGTTAATAGTTTTTGTAATTTTATATTTTATAGCTGTCTTTTTGAGAACAGCGTGGTATTTTATTTCATTGTGTACCTTTGAAATCCCGTGAGGGAAAAATAGTATTTTATTTTTTTGTTTTACTACAGCTAGTTGAAATAGAAATGTAATTAGTTGTATGTTTCCTAGAACCGCTGCTAAAACCCAATGCAACCATTAGTTGAATTTATCTATTATTCAATAGTAAACCTTAATTCATTAGGTTTAGACCGTATTTGGAAGATTAATGTGGAATTTTATAGCAATTTTGAGCCGCCATATTGAATTTTTAGTACTGATTGTTATCTCTTGCGTGATACCTAATGACGAATATGACATTTCTTTTTTTCAAATTTACCAATCCCTTTGGGTTGCACACACTCACAAATAAACATACCTACATACAAACGTATCCATTAATTGCATACAGTGTAAATATGTCCTTATTTCAGTGATACAAAATCTTTATTCATTTGATCAGCAAACGCCACGCTTTTAAAGAAAAATGTCTAAGATTTGAAACACCTAAATATCTGTATGCAGTCGGACAAAAGTACCTAAACGCTATGGGTGGTACTACATAAACTAACTTGCATAGACCACCAACCTCTAATGAGTTCCGTTTAACTGCTAGAGTTACTTAACCGCGTGCTCATGGACTTAATGGAAAATGCGACCTCGCAAGTTTACGGATTTTCGTTTATTGTTTTCATTTTTGAAGTTATACTTCGAATGCGACTTCCAACAACGTTGCGTTACGGGATGACATAGTCTCTGTCTCTTTCTTTTCCCCCCGAATAGAAAGAGACAGAGGGTAATACACTACAAATGCTACAATCAAAATACATGGCAGTGTTCAGCAATTCAGCATTTGACCGCCCGTGTTTTGGAAGATAAACGACTTTCAACTGACAGCAGGGGGAATTAGAAAGAGACTATAATACGCTACAATCAAAATATAATAGATGGCAGTGTTCATGCAAGTTTTTACTTTTTATTTTGATGTGAAAATTTAGTACTGCATATTGGTTAAGTACATAAAAATAAATACTAAATTAATTTCACATTAAACACAGAGCAAGAGTGAATGCATGGCACTCGAAGTATAACTTCTCCCGCGCGTAGGGACTGCACGCACAGGTTTTTTTTTTACAAAAAGTTATAAAACAAACAGATTCCAAGACAGACAGAAATCTGCCTTCCGTGATGTGGATGAAACACAAGTATATGAAGCGTCATTGATTTTTTTTATAACCAAGCTAATGACTGTTTTATTAAAACTGTGATTCAGCGGACCATCATGCTGTATGGGACCCCATTCTGAACAGTTTAGATTAGAAGATATATTCTGGCAACACTTTTTACTAACGGCAACAATTTTGCTAAATTATTACAGTACTACGCTAAAAAATAGCATTTTGTTCAATTTCAATAGCTGTTGCTGCTATTTTCTAGTTAAAAGCACTATTCTAACGATTAAAATTTCCTTATTTTGTAGTATTCTTAAAATATTCTCGCCTTTCTCTTATCTTGAAAGGCGTGACTCTACAGACCCTTAAAATGTATAAATTGCAACACAGACGGCAATTAGATTCGGACCAGCTTTCTTGTGACGTCACGACACAGTTGGTGGCACTTTAATACCTTTTATTGTTTTCAAATTAGATTCTGTACCACCTGCCCTTCTAGCTAATACATTCGCTAGAGAAAAGAAAGCACTTAAAATTTATGAGACGTTAGTGGCCAACTCTGGTTACGGAGTTTTTAGGCCCTCTTAAGGCTTCCCGACTGCTAAAGCCGGGACTGACAATTTAACGTACCCTCCGAAGTACGTGACTTACCTATAGTTTTGAAATGTAGGTAACTTTCATAACTTCTGATAAGTTTTCTTTTCTATTCTTTACCAATCTAGAAGGCTCTAGACTAGAATGTCAACTTGGCTGTTGAAGGGATTTTGCCCTAACCTCTACATTGTAAAGATTCCAAAATCGGTTTGCTATTGTGTAGAACAGATTCTGGAACAAAACAAAGAGATTTTGACCTACGTAAATGAAAATGATGGTAAAATAGTGCCCTTATTGAATTCTTTAGATAAAAGAACTCAAAAGAAGCTCTAAGATAGAGTCTCCTAAGCAGGGGCTAAGCGTGGGAGTGGGACGTACCTAGTAGCGGAAACATTAGTATGAAAAATTCAAAATTTAAAATAAATATATTATTATATCCTTGGACATTACACACAATGCCGTCTAGTCTCAAACTAAGCAAAGCTTGTATTTAGAGAATTAGATTGCTGATAGACCCAGACATAGAACAAACATTTCTATGTTTGCCACGCGCAAATGTTTGTTTTTGGTAGACACTAATTAAGTAGTACATCTAAGGATACTAGGTAGGTATCTAGGCTACCGTATTCCAATTATAACTAAACTAAAAATACAATTATCTACTTTTATGTCTTTAATATCAGGTTTTATAACATGCTGATGTGATATTAAATGCAGGCTCACGTTTCCGTCTTTTCTCGTTATAAATAAATAATACAAACTATTATGGCCACGAGCGGTGAACCAATCACTGTGATTATCACAAAGTGAAAATTATACCGCTAAAGAGGAGGAAACATAAAAGTTTTACGACAACACTGTAAACAAGATTAACTTCCTGGCGTACGTGCCAGGTGCGTGCCCAAACATCATTATGATAAATTTTAGGTGACCCGATTTATTAGGTTAGGTATCCAATTCGTAGATTTGACCACCTTCGACTTCAACTTCTTGGTTTATGGCTTTTGTAACTTGTTGGAAATATGGAATTATATAACCTACTAATATTATAAACGCCAAGAATTGGGTAAGTATGGATGGATGGATGGATGGATGGATGTTTGTTACTCTTTCACGTAAAAACTACTGATCCTAATTGGATGAAACTTGGAATATATATAGTCCGTGACCTGGATTAAAACATGGGCTACTTTTAATCCCTAGAAATCAACGGGATCCAACGGGACGCGAACGAAGTCGCGGGCGGCACCTAGTTTTTCATATATTTGCACGGATTCTGTGGTTCCGTTCCTCTTCATCTTGCAATCTAACTTCAGTTTGAATTAGTATGCAAGTAATGAAACAAGATGGTGAAACTTATTCATCTAATACCTATCTATGTATGACTGATTCAATGAATAAGGTACATAACCTATAACTTGTGTGACTGTAGGCACCCGATAATCTGACTATTGTCAAAGCAAAAATAGTCAAAAAGGCAAATAAGATAGAGGATACCTTCATAAAGCGCATAAAAGAAATCTATATTGTAACTCGTTAGCCACGACGGAGCTATTTGGCGGCCTAAAAACTCAAACGAACTAACCAACGTACTTACCAAGCTACTCTACCAAACAGTTTTTAATTATCAAATCGTCCGACAAATTGCATTCAATATCATCTCGTCTGCAGCTATGCCTCTGAACAGCATCCCGCACCGAAACTGGTAAAATGCCGGGCAATAATGGTTGGCAAACACGCGTTAACGGTACGAAATAGTAAAAAGTAAACTGGACAAATATGAACGAATGGGTTTGCTTAACGGGTCGGCCGCAATGCGTGGAAGGACGACTGGCGACGCGAGGCAGCGAGAATGATTTGTGAAACCATTTAGTGATTGGAATTAAAAAAAAACACTGAATATGTAACATTAAGTAATAAGCTTCGGGGCTCAAAAGCGGATAGGTTCACAAAGTATTTCAGTACGTACTTATAAATTTATTTTCTGAAAGGTATTATATTTATTTTTAACTGTACTTTCGTATCTGAATACTAAATGGTAAATAAATGGTTATTACAAGCTTATTAAAGCTAGTAAAAAAATTGTAAAGTAGGTATTGTATTATGGTATTATTGGTACTGTATTGTATAGTACCTAATATTATGAAATGATGACGCAAAAACTGCACTATTTGTAAAGACTGATTTTATTTTAAAAGACAAGTTTGAAAATGCGTCTATATAAAAGCTAAAAGAAATAGATTCAAACAAAATAAGCAATACTCCGCTAAATAGTGTAAATTTATTTTTATAACCTGAGAACTGGTATCATTTAGCAGATATCTGATAAAAACGTGTAAATATGTGGGATACTCCGATGAAAACTGTTGTATCTAGGTACCTACAACTCTACATCAAGCGGACATCCCATTCATTATGAATTAGTCCGCTCTTCCGACGACATTTTCGAAAATTCGACGTCTTAAAAAAACTATTTTAGAGATTCAAAGATAAATATGTAGTACCTTACCAACACCAGTATCCTCTGTTTAATGTGTGTGTAACTGCCATTATCGTAGAACAATATTCGTACCGAAATTACAATAATGTCAAAGAAGAATTATGAAAAAAAAAAATCACCGACATTTACGACACCTATCTGGTTTGGCTTATTTTATTATCTTATCCAGAAGTATACTTTTAAATATGAGTTCAGCACAGACGATTTTAAATAGTTATTTATAGAGAACTCACCACTCAGCTGCAAAACCAATGAGTGTTGTTTAGAATATGGGTATAAGTATCTCGACTCGTAATGAGCTTAAGTAAAGGCAAAAGGCATAACGACATATCCGCTGCAATTAGTCCGCTGACTGAGCATAGAGTCCAAACGTGAGAGCGCAATATATTCCTAGATGGCTTGAGATTAAAAATGCATTCAGAATTCCTAATTCCGGTCCAACGGGTTAGTAAAAACTATAAGTGGGCGTTTCTTGTAAACAAACGGACTGGCTAACTGTTTTTGTGTAAAGGCTTTCCTTGTCTTCCCATAAATAGAAGTCTAAATGGTTTTAATTCGTAAAAACGAACCACTTTATTTGCCTGTCATTTTAGCGCGGCTTTAAAAAATGCCCTGTCATTGTCACTTGCATGACGACGAACAAAGATGACAACAGATTTGTGGAAATAGAAAAATAAATTATTTATTTTATATATATTTGGCAGGCATTTTTGCTATCACATCTTTAAAAAAACCGAATTTCGTAGAAATAACTATTCCAAATTCATCGGATTCATTTGTTTTTCTTAATTACGAGTAAGTATATTTCAATTTATCAGGCTTTGATCACTAATGTGACAATCTTGATCGTATCGAACGCTAGCGTATCCGAGATACACTGCGCCATGATGCTATTACGTTTGGCAGTCGAACTAGCGTTGACGCGCAATATGATTCGAATGTGTTAGGTTTACGTAACGGTGACTGTTAGATTTGTTGACGATCACCCCTCTAAACGCGTTTAAAAATCGTCTTATCCCGACTTATTCCCATCGAGCATTCTGACTGATAACACCATTAGGAGCTTGGAATCAAAAATTGAATTAATTAATCAGCATAGTAATGTTTTCTTTTCACAACGTTGTTATTCTTGGGAAAACCTGACTTGGGTGTTTTTAAATGGTCTAAATCACACAGTTCCGGTTTATCATAGTTCCGGGACAGCCTGTATAAAAACTCAATTATTTTAGCCACAAACTTATTAAGACACGCTTATGACCTCCCTCCGAAGCTCACTATCATAGATTAGAACACCGTAAACGAATCGCACGTGAAATGAGTACTGACAGGTAGCATTGACGATGACCAGTCGTGCGGGTGCCTACCATCACGCAGTCAGCTATAGCTAGTAATTCGTTTTGTTAGATTGTTGTTGCGTGTTCTTTCAATAGCGTAGAAAGGTGCTTTCCCTTGGAAAAAAAATTAACCAATAGATTATTTTACACGATCTACATTTCATTTGCACTGCATCCCCAACACCCTGATAGGTACTATTTTAACTGTATTTTACAGAGAACTCTATCTCATTGTAAAAAATACCACAAAAGAAGTCATAAAAATGTAACGACTAAAAAGCTCGGGTATTTTTTTTTATTTTCTAAAATAATTGCATCAGTGTTCAATGCTTTCATGTTGATTCTTTCGGCTCTCGTTATGCTTTCAAAGGTGTGGGGCGTGGCTGTAGTTATTACTCTAAAAATTAATGGGCATTTCATACAACGCCCTCTAGTGCCAAACTAAGCAAATTTTGTACTATGGGATATTGTATTACGACTTTCTTCGTTAGTGTAATATTAGTTTTCCCGTGTTGTTTGACTTACATACTTAGCTAAACGATCTTTGTATGCTTACTTTGTTTATTTTAAGCTTATCTTATGTTTAATGGACTGTGTGTTTATCTATGTAGGCACGTATGTCTGTAGAACGTTTTATTTATGCTTATTTGTAATGTACCATACCTAAAAGGTTCTAAAAGTATATAAGAAAAAATCTAAATTGACTAGTTACCGTTCTGTAAAAAAAATCCTAACTTGGTAGCTCAGAGCTATTAAACCGTGTCGGGACCATGATATATATCATTGGGGGAATATATCAAAATATCTTTAATTCCAGGAGAGTTTGATATGAGGGTGAAGTCCTGCGCTGCGTCAGACGGATCTGAACACCTAATCCAGTTGTCAGACGAATACGGCTGTGTTCTGCGACCTAAGATGATATCCAGGTAAATCAGATCTTCTGAAACTTGACAGCAAAAGCAATTGCATTTGGTTATTATTTTACTAGCTGATACACGCGACTTCGTACGCGTGCGAAACTTTCCACCAAAATATCTGTCAACCAGCATACGATGAACTAGTAGTACAAATAGTAGATCTGCATATTTAGTTTATCCATTATCTTTAATTTTAGTTTTTGGCTTTTTCAGTTTTATAATAGTATAAACTTCTTTAAAATTAAACTTTCAATAGTGAAACAACTGCTCAATCTAGTGTTTTTAACTTTTAGTACATAGGTACACTCAAATTGTTGTATTTTACAAACTGCCAAATACTTCAGTTTTATTTAAATTTAAATCTTTAATCAAAATGCCACTAAACGGGGAATGGCCTCTAAAACATCTAAATGCTTAGCATCTAGAAACTCATCACATTAGTAATGTAAATATAAATTGTCCATCTACTAATTAGAATCATATAAAATTCCAGATTCCTCAAAGCGAAAGCAGCGGACGAACGCGCTACAGTTATAACGTACGCTTTTTTCCACGCGTTCAAATTCCCCGATGCACTGAGTGTCCATATTCGATGTAAGGTGGAAATCTGCCGGCACGGATGTTTGGATCACTGTCAATTGGCAGGCGTGACTCCACATGGACCAGGGGCTTTAGACAGGAAGGATGATAGGACACATCAGGACCATAATGATCTTAGGTAAGATAGATAACAAATAACTCGGCAATACAGGTCATTCACCCACCTTCACCACGATGTCACAAAATTCAATTTATGAATGGCTGAGGCAACCTATGCCTACACTTAACGACACACTGTAGTGCCTGGGACAATGTTTAGATGGAGTAGGCCCAGCACCTATACCATCCTCTCAGCCTAGTCAGCCATATCCACAGGAAAGACAAGGTCAATACGTGCGGAGCTGACTAAGCCAAGGGTTTCTTCACGATGTTTTCTTTCACCGTTAAGCTCGTGTTAATGCGCATATAAATTTTCCGAAACGAAAAATCCATTGATGCACGGCCGGGATTCGAACCCACGACCTTCGGATCGAAAGTCGAGATGCAATCGCACTCGGCCAACAAAGCCGTGTTGGCCGAGTGCGATTGTATCTCGACTTCTACCACGTGTGAATTACACACATGTTTTTTTTTCTTTTCCAGCGACCCAACAGGAGATGAAATGGAGTCATCTATGGAGAATGAGCCGTTATTAGACGAGAGTTTTGGTGATGCGGTTTCTGGTGATATAGTGGAAGCACCAGCGCCTTTGAAGCAACGTTCTCCAGCGCCTGTGGTGGAGGCCGAGTCTGATCACTCTGCTGTGGACGAACTGGTTCAAGCTCTCACTAGACCTTTCACTGTAAGTGGATTGATTCAAGAAGCCTTATGTCCTTAAAAGCGTTGGGGTATTTCAGGCCCCGTTTTGCATACATTTTGTTAATTTTAGATTAATTTTATTATTTATATCATTTGTTGGTTTTAACAACTGTAAGTGTTTTTATTCAAGAAACCTTACGTCCTAAAAGGTGTTGGGTCTTTTTAGGCCCCAATTTGCATTTAGTTAATTTTTAGATTAATTTCGTTATTTATAACTTTTGTTGGTTTTATCATAATATACTATGCATAGCAGTCACGAAAACGCAAAATAAAGTAATTATTTTGACGTAAACCTTTGTAAATACGATAAACAAGATTGAAAAAGGCTCATTTTTCGAAGTAAAATGTCTAATAACTAATGCTTTATGATCACACTAGGTGCCGCCCTTGACTTCGTTTGCGTCCCGTTGGATCCCGTTCATTTTTGTGGATAAAAAGTAGCCTATGTGTTAATCCAGGTCACGGACAATATATATTACAAGTTCCATCTAAATAGGATCAGTAGTTTTTAAGTGAAAGAGTAACAAACATCCATCCATCCATACTTACAAACTTTCGCGTTTATAATATTAGTAGAATTGTTACATTTTTTAATACTAAATTGTAAGTGTATTGTAACAAACTTCCATCATTGCAAGTTTCGAAAAATGTGGGACCTGGGCTCCATCCAGTTTGACCCAGACCCTTTGATATGATCACTCAAAACGGTTTTTTTTGGAAGATAGTTTACAGTGGTTTTTGAAACAATATAGAAACTAATTTTGTATTAAATATTTAATTTTAAATCTATTTAATTTCAGGATCGTCCCTCCGATATAGAGCGCGAACGCTTCCCGTACGGGCCGAGAAATCTCCCGGACAACGTGAAAATGGAAACTGAGGTATCGGCCAAGACTTCAGGACCGGCTGTTGCTGGACCAAGGTAAATCTTTCATTTATAGGTAGGATATTTAGATAACACACAGCCAGTATCTATCTATCTATATCTACTATTATAAAACTGTAAGCTTAGCTAAACATTAACTTAATATGTAGATCTACTACAAAAACGATTCTAATTGTGAAAATCGAGTTTGTCTGTTTGTTTGTTCGCGGATCACGCCTTAACTACTGGACCAATTTCAATGAAACTTATACCATTCAGAAGCCCTTTTTCCGGATTGAAAAATACTTTATTGAAATCAATGACGTAGATTCTTAGATACAGTTTGAACTCTCTAAACCAAAAGCAGCCATTTGCTACGAGGTTCATCGTAAGCTGGTTGACAGATATTTTGGTGGAAAGTATGTAATGTATGTAATCATAGCTTAAGTAATAACAATAAAGTTTATTCAGGAAATAATAAATAAAATATAAATAAATATTCACGGACACTTAACACAACGCCTTCTAGTCCCAAACTAAGCAAAGCTTGTACGATGGAAACTAGATGGCTGATAGAATACATACATGCATTTTTTTTTGTAAATACATACTTATAATACATAGAAACACCCAGACACAGAACAAACATCTATGTTTGCCACACAAATGTTTGTTCTCGGTGGGGATCGAACCCACGACCCACAGCACGGAAGGCAGAGCTACTACCGACTGAGCCATGACGCCTGTCGATATATGAATAAAGTCGATATATGAATAAAAATTAATCTAAGGCTTGTTTTTAACATTTTAAAATCGTCAGATCACTGCGCAAACGCCGCTCAGTTCGTGACGCTCGTTCAGCCGACGTGGGTGTATCTGGGATATACGAGGTGGTCTCTGAAGCTGACCTGGACTTCGGACCCTCAGGACCTTCCACCAGGGAACCTGTCACTGTCTTCAGCGGCAAGATACGAGAAGAGGTAAAACTATACCTAGGATGTATTTGAGGTTCTATTTAGTATGGACAGAGCATAAATACATAAATATCTTTGGCACAACACCCTTTAGTCCCAAACTAATAAGAGCTTGTACTATGGGAACTAGATTGCTGATAGAATACTTACATATATTTTTTTGTAAATACATACTTATGATACGTAGTAACACCGCAGCATGAGCAGGTTTGAAGATATGATACTTAGAAATCCGCCAATTTCTTATACAGCGTGTATCTACAATGGCGACATTAAATTGACACACGGGTAGAGCTACTTATTAGTATTCATAAAACAATAATTAAAGTACAGTCAGCTGCACTAGAATGTGTACGATTCGTAATTTTCAATGTAGGGCCGCAGCATTGTTATGGACTTTAACGGTCCCAACACTAAATAAATAAGTAAAATTATCAACTGTGTTCATAATTTTTTTAGTTTTTATCCTGTCAATGTCTATTGCAAAACGGTGACACTAGTTTGTAAGTTACGAATTGTACACATTTTAGTGCAGCTGACTGTACTTTAATTATTTTTTATGAATACTAATAAGTAGCTCTACCTGTGTGTCAATTTAATGTCGCCATTGTAGATACAGCTGTATTAAGTATACAAAAAAGGCTTAACTAGATCGTGGTTTCTTGTCCGTTCTCGTCTAGTCCCAAAATAAGCAAAGCTTGTATTAGGGGAACTCGATTGCTGATAGAACACTTTTTTTTTATAAATACATACTTATAATACATAGTAACACCCATACACAGAAAAAACATCTATGTTTGCCACACTCATATGTTTGTTCTCGGTGGGGATGGAACCCACGACCCACAGCACGGAAGGCAGAGCTACTACCGACTGAGTTGTGACCCCTGTCAAACATATTTTTCCTTCCAGGTTGTCTACGGTATCTGTATGGGCGCAGTTTCGTTCGGCGCACTATTCGCGTCTGCTGCAGGTGCAGCCGCGGGCGCAGCACTAGTAGCAGCATTACTCCTACACAAGCTACGTTCTAGGACACTAGCGCAATGTTCTGTACCGGCCCCCTCGCCGGCTGCCCATTCACTGGCTGCTTGGATGGCACTCCGACTGCTAGGGGGACCCCCTCATACAACACGAGACGGATAAGTCGCTTTGTTTATTATTATTATAGATGTTTCTAGCTGTAGATGTTTCTAGAAGTCTGTAAATGGCGTGTAAAAGTAGTGTTTTCTAGCCTCAATTGTAGCTTTAGGCCGTGCTCACTTTGGATACGATTTCATCCGAATTTGATTCGTACGACTACGCACGAATGATACCGACCTTCCAAGAACTATGGGAGCGCTCACACTGCATGCGATCAGTCGTACGTATACGTACGTTTACTTACGACGTCCGAATACAATCCGAACTTGTTGAGATTTATCACGCAGTCGTACTATTTGACGGAGAAAAACGTATTCAGTGTGAGCACTCAATTCGTACGAACATTATTCGTACGTTTACGTACGAACAAATTCGTGTCCACAGTGAGTACGACCTTAGTCTGTAGATGTTTCTAAAAGTCTGTAAATGGCGTGTAAAAGTAGTGTTTTCTAGCCTCAATTGTAGCTTCACTCTGTAGATGTTTCTAGAAGTCTGTAAATGGCGTGTAAAAGTAGTGTTTTCTAACCTCAATTATATTATGCATAAATGAAATAGATGAAAAGTATAGGCACAGATCATATAATACCTACTAGTGACTAAATTTCATATAATAATGATAATGGTATCGATATTCTTGCTTATTTTTTTTAAACTAACCTAAATTGACAGCACTAACAATTTGACGGTAACACCGTCCCTTTCTTATAAATTGAAATTACAAGGTTGGATTGTTAATTCGTCCAAGAGACGGGTATAATTTTTGAACTGGTAATGTTTTTTAGCTCTTTTGTATTTCAGAATAATCTTATAGTCGCAATTATAAAATACCAGGTTCAATACCTAAGACTGTATAGAATTTCATTTTTCTTTCTTAGTATTTAGTTAGTCGATTTTGTAGTACTTAGCAATAGTTTTATTTAGTTTTGTGGTAGATAATGTAGACTTTTTTAGTATTAAATTTGAAGAAAAATATTGAAATTTTGAACATTTTTGACAGAAAAATGATTTGCAGTGGTTTTTACAGATCATTTAGACTTTTAAAGTATTAAATTTTAAGAAAAATATTGAAAGTTTTTTGTAAGATATGAAATAATCTTAGTTGCTTTGTAGAAAATAGAAAAAAAAGCTTGTTATTTAAAATGCATAAAAATATCAATTTTTTTTTTCATCTAAAAATAGTTAAAAAAACTTAAATTTAAGATGACAATGGTTCTAAAAAGTAATGTTTTGGTGCTAGGTCGTGCTACGGACTAAGTCCAAGAACCTGATATTTAAATGTTTCACTTCTGTGTATAATATTGTAATCCTAAGTTTTGTACAGATATCTCTATTTTTGATACTTACTAACTTATATTAAATCTAGCAATTATAAAATTGTGTGTAGGTACGTTCGTACTAACGTTTGCAATATTAAAGGCGTTCGGGCATTTCAGGTCCCGTTTTGCATACATTTAGTTAATTTTTAGACTAATTTTGTAATTTATAACTTTTGTTTTATCATAATCTATTATGCAGTAGCAGTCACTAAAACGCTGAATTAAGTAATTATTTTGACGTAAACACCTGTAAATACGATAAAAAACATTGAAAAAGACGATTCTTTCGAAGTAAAATGTCTAATAATATAATGATTTCCACTGCTTTATATTGGCATTGTTAAATTTTTAAAACAAAAAGAAAGTTCCATCATTGCAAATTTAAAAAAATGTAAGACCTGGGCTCCATCAAATTTGCCCCAGACCCTTTGATTTATAAACTAAATTTAATAGCTAAAAATTTGATTATAAAATAAAACTAATCAATAGATAGGAAAATATAACTAACATATTATGTATCGAAATACTAACAATTCTTAACAGTTTATCAAAATAAGTAGACAAATCTATTTTTTGTATAATATGGATAAGTGTCGAGTCATGCCATTAGGATAAGAAAAAAAGATTGTGCCTCACGTGGAGTTTTTTTGTCCAGTCTAAATTATCTTTTCATTCTTAATATGGGTGTGTTGTATTTAGATAAAAACTGCAAAATGGTTTCCTTGCGTTTTGTAGAACGTGAAAATAAAATATAATAAAAAAAAGTCTTTGCATAATCTAAGCACATAAAGAAGTAGCTGTAAAAATATTAGATTATTATTTTATATGCGTAGAACTAAGATTTCTGTATATTAAATAAATAGTTGAAACACCAATGAAAGATACGATAGAACTTTCTGTCTTAACATAGTAAAATTTAGCATTTATTGACTAATTTATTGCTCAATAGTTTTTTTTTCTTGAATGTTATGCAGCTATGATTAGAATAAGTTTTTATTTATAAGTTATATAAGCTAGTACATGGGATTGGGAGTACAACACGAAATTTAACAAAATTTGTTAAACGAATGTTAAAATAATACAAATTTCTTTAAAAACCCCAGGTGTTATAGTTTTTTTATGCAGTTTATAAATATTTTTATGCTACCTAGGGGGTCATCCATAAATTGCGTCACAGTTAAAGGGAGGGAGGGGGTCGACGAAGTGTGACACTGTGTGACAGGGGGTGGTAGGGATCCTAAGATTTGTAACGTCACATTTCAAAATCTTAGACCTACTATTCTAATTTATTCTTATCTAAGTGTTAAAATATATATTAAAAAAATAATTTAAATGGAAATAAAACTGATTTCCGAAGTGCTGTTTTAATTTCTAGATGTAAAGTAAAATTGCAAGATATGTGACGTCACACTAGGGAGGGGGTCTCACAAATGTGACCAACTGTGACAAGGACGGGGGAGATCAAAAAATCTCGAAATTAGTGTGACGTAATTTATGGATAGCGAGCAATTTAGAAAAAAAAAGAAATTTTAATAAATATTGTTCTCTCAATCCCGATAAAATACGACACGCCACCCAAAAATCTTGCATTTATAAAAAAAAACTACTAAAGTAAGTTACATAGTGTTCTCGTTACGGAAACTGACTTTCTAAGTGCAATTTTATAGTTTAAACATTCCAGTTCATACGGTTGCGGTACTTTTAATTTATTTTATGTATTCTAATATTCTGGGGGTTATATTTAATTTATATTATTATACTCGAGCTCTTATATTAATTCAATCCTTGACAGATAGTGTTGCCACTTTTTTTAAGAAAATTTAATAGTGAAGTAAATTAGATGAGCAGCTAATATGACATATAATCAATAACTCTAAAAATAACTGATTTTATCATGAAAAATTCAGTTATAGTTTATGGCAAGTGGTTTTGACTTCTGTTTATTCAAATATTTTTACGTAAAAAACTTACGGTGGTTTTACCACCGTAAGTTTTTTTCTGTGGCACTTAAACTCAGGCATAATTGCTTTAATCTCGGCGTAAGTACGCAAAACTCCGGGATGAGCTTGGCTAAGCATCCCTAATTCCCTATGTGTACAATGTAAGTAACAACTTTTACGTGAAAGTAAACTTATCACATTAACAAAATCGATCAGATCATATTACAAATCTGTCGCGTAACATCACTAACAGGGGGGCAATCGTTTTCTGAACTGTTTTCATACTAAATCACAGGTATTCTGTGACTAAATAGTGACATTAGCGCGTTTCAGCGCGTTTATTGCCGTCAAAAGCTTCAAAAGTCTTGTTTTCGTATATCTGCAGCCACGTCGCTTGACATTATTCTGGGCAGCGAAAGCAGTTCAGAGGTTAGGATATGGGGGCAGACTGAATGAGGTAACATTATTACGAGTTTTGACATTAGCGCATTGTCAAGGTTTGAATTACTATAGAAGTTCGAGTATAGGTTTTTTTTGTTTATTTGAAGTGTCTGTACGGATGCGCTAAATATTTTATTATTATTTTATTATTAATATTTAACGCGTAAGCACCTGTTAATTTTGTTTAATCAAATAAAATTATGTTGAAATGTATTCGTTATTATTAAAACAACCAACCAACAACATGGGCAATTTTCTTCATTTATTTTCTGCCGCATGCCTGTCAACCTGTGGGCCAAAATAACGACTCATTCCAGAAATCCCCTGACTTTTCGAATTTCTGGAACTTTTGTCAGAAAATCCCCTTAGCTATCACGGCGACTGGCGGCAGGAGAAAATTGGATAAAAGTTCCAAAAATCCCCTACGCAGGGGATTTAGTCAAGGGATTTCTGGAATGAGCCAAAATAACCACCGAGTGTTGCTCTGACACAGAGAGACGGCGGCGTCGTGGTAGACCGCGTATGAGGTGACGGGACGAGCTGGACGCCTATGAGAAGGACTGGTAAATTAGGGCTCAAGAACGTGGAGACTGGCGGAAGTGAGGGGAGGTCTTTGCCCAACAATGGAACAGTATGGGCTATAGTAGGTGCCAAATAACACGGCAATACAGGTCATTCACCCACCTTCACCACGATGTCGCAAAATTCAATTTATGTATGGTAAACAAACAGTAGTAACGAGATTCGAGCGATACCGTCTTAGCGACAGGTTTGTATGGAAAGCGACAGAATTAGTCATACATAAATTGAATTTTGCGAAATCGTGGTGAAGGTGGGTGAATGACCTGTATTGCCGTGTTATTTGGCACCTACTATAAGCAGGTTAATGGTTGAACTCAATGTTCAGCCCGAATACTGAAACTTGGAAATAAATAGGTAATTTCCCAAAGAGTAATAAAGAGTCAAAGAAAAGCAGGGCAATTATATTATGTTGTGTGACGTTTCAGTACTTGGGCGTTAAAGCCATAAAAAGGTAAAACTAGCGATTTTTTTATATTTGGAATGTCCATTTGTCATGCTGAGGAAATAAAATGAATGCAAGTTTTTCTATAAATTTAATTGTTCAAATTCACAGTAGCATGCTGGTATGATATAAACTTAATTTGAATATAGCTACTAACAATATTTTATAACAATTTATAAATTATAAACTTTACTGTAACATGGAAAGAAACAACAGATAATATTAAAATAAGAAGAAGAGGTACTCAGGTGGCATTAAAATAAATAATAAATTACACGCAGTAAATGACTACAACGATGAACTTACCTAAAATAAATAAATCTATTACTAATGACAAGTTATTTTAAAATTATAAATGCTAGCGGTTCACAAAATTTACCACATTATTTTCCGTTGCCCCTGTTCCAAACACTATTTGAAAAGAGGTAACAGAAGATTGTACTTATTATATTTTAATACTAAGTTTTGTTTAAAATAATTTGTATCAATCACCTCCACTCTCAATATGAAACTGTAAACAAACATTCAAATATTTCAATAGGAAACAAAACAAACTGATTCTTCATTACGGCATTTGTCATTCAATACAAAATAACTATCATTTTACTATTTAATTAAATGCAGAAATTGTTACTACTATACTCATTGAGCACACGGTCACGCAAATATATTGGCATGTTCTAACTTCAGTCTCATCACACTAATATGTACAAATTACGTTATAATACACGTCGTTACGAATAGAAGCGGCTCTTTGAGATGACGTGTGCTGTCGGGTGCGGCCGCGGTATCGTCGTCACTGCTGCAGTTTTCTTCTTGAGTGTCGTGATTGGCCGCAGTTTCAAGAACAAGATGGCTGACACGGCACACGAACACAGCAGTGTGGCTAATAGAGCTCCCAGAGTGGCGGCGAAGCCAGGAGTTGTCATACACACTAACCCAGCTGTAGGAGTTATCTTCGGAGCTTGACTGTCCACTGCAGAGTCCATATTCAAATCGCCAGCAGACACGACACGAATCACTCTGTTCACGCCGACCTCCTTTTCGGGTGATGTCGCTCGTCGCTGCCTCCTTACTCTCCCGTCCCGTCGGACCTCAACTCCCACTGGGTACGAGTCAACTCCGATCTGAGGAGGTCCGTATTCAGCATGAGGAGCGATCACGTTCGGACCGCCTTCTGAACACTGCTCTGGGCACCGGTATCTGCAAATCTGGATCGTACATTGGAAGTGGACTTCCATGGAGTCTGGGAACTTAAAAGCTTGGAAGTGCGCGTACGACAATACACTGGCGCTGGCTCCGAAGTTCTTAATCTTTGTGAACCTTGACATTAGTTTTGGCCTCGTAACGCAGCCTCTTCTATCGACCAGTTGAATCGGAGCTCGCTGGCCATCGTGTGCAACGCAGTCTCTGACTAGCATATCGAATTTCGCATCATCGTCCTTGATAGCGAGTACCATTGTCATTGTCTGTCCGATCTTTACAAGTCCAGATACCTCAGAAGCCCAGGGACCTTTGCCGACTTGGATCTGCATCCAGCAGCCGACGTTATCTCCGGCGAAGTCAGCACGGACCACGTCTAGCATATCGACAGGGAACGGCCTGAATGTGACGGCTTTTTCGTACTGATCGTGCCACGTGCAGCGCAGTTTGCGGGCCTGGTCCCAGACTTCTTGTACTTGAGGGTCATATTGAATAACGATCACATTTTCGAAGTATGTGCCGGCGGCTGCGACGTCTCCTCTGTACCTGGGGTCTCCGCTGCCAGCTGTGCCGCAGGCGTGAGCGCCAATTTCGAAGGAAGCGGAAGCTCTTCCTAGATTTGGCGGAAGGTGCACGCACTGGTGGTTGGAGTAGTGTCCCTTGGAAAAGACGATTCCGAAGAAGGGTTTGTCGAAGCTGAGGAAGACACGCATGGCATTCTTTTCGCACTTAACGTCAAGTGAGACGATCTTGGGCATGTCCGGTGCGGGTGCTGGCCAGACATCTCCGGCTCCGCTGAAGACTTTCTCGCTGGCTGATGTCTGAGCATCGGCAGGAGGTGCAGGTGCTTGAGGTGGGCCACGGAAGCCAGGATTGATCTCGTTCTTGTGGTGGTTTACTGGAGGGCCGTGGGCGAAAGGCTTTGCGTGGATCTGATGATGATTCGTTATTCTGGGCATGCCTGGAAATAAAACAATGATCGTATGAGACAGTTGTGACTCAACTCTAACTTGAATGTAGCTATGATATGACGCAAAAATAAAGCTTTATTTTGAATTTTTTTTTGTCTACCATGTGGCAATCCATCCTTCAGGCTACACTGGATAGATAGATACAAAACATAACTTAGTCTGTAGAATGATTTTACCGATAGGATGATGTGGTTGATGATGTGCTGGGTTCTGCCTCCGCGTGTGTGGGGGCGGTGCTGGAGGTGGAGGGCCGTTGTACGCGTGACTCGGGGTTTCTCTCTCCTGGGACTCCATGGCCATCTGGTCTGGTGAGGTCTCCACAGCCGGGGATTCTGCTGGGTTGTTCCCGCCACCGCTCTCGTTCGACGTTTCACTGAGAGTGCCGCTCTGAAATTTAAAAAAAGCACTTTTTAATGTCATGGGAAATTTAAGAGGCCAAGCACTTAGTCTTGCAAACTACTACTGACGTTTTCAATGCGTCACGAACAGACACGTTTTGGCCAGTGAGGAACGAATTATGAAGAAAGCTCGACAGGAAAGCAAATCGAATCCATCCATATCCAGGGTTCTCTTAGTCATCATGTCAAGGGTGTTTTGTACAAAGAACTTGAGCTACTTTAAAACATTCGAAAATTTTCCGCATATTTTGAAATAAGAAATGACCTTTGTGAAGGAGTTTCTGGGTGCAGTGGAAGCAGGTCTTACAAGATCGTTCGCTAGGAATCCATGGGCGTGGGTTACGTTTTGTTCAGCAGTTAATCTCCTATGGCTAAAATGATGATGTTTTTTGAAGGATGACTTGAATAGTCAGGACCTTCTTCCACTCTTATGTACATGGAGTTTATAGTTCATTTCTCCGTCTGTTCCGAAAACTACTGGTTCCTAAAATTAGAAAGAAGCCGTGAAAGTTGTTTATAGTCTCATTTTGATAAAATCACCTAATCGTCATTCATGTTATCCGCTCTGGAATTTATTATATTTTAAACAGGTTTTTTTAAGGTTTATTTCCTTTTTAAAAACGCCTTGATGGTTGATATCATTAAAAAATAGTAGACTAGTAATGAGCCAACTTCTGGACAACTGAGTTTCATGGCTTCCATTTAATGACTGGTAAAAGCAATAAAAATATGGATAAAAGTAAGTATTTCTTTTTCCGGTGGCAGCTAGCTAGGCTTATCTAATAAATTTTTCTTCTGATAAATACCAAAGTAACTCCCCAATTACGCCCTATATGGGTAGATATAAATTTTATTACTATCCTTCAAAGTATCTATCAAGAAATTTCATCCAGTAGTCTCGAGACCACGATCATCAAACCTTGAATTGGAGAGCCAATTAAAATTACGCACTAACTTTCTCTTACATAACTTTCTATAGGTACCTATAATATTTTATCCCAGTGCGTTGCCTCAATAATTACCACCTACTTCTATTACTGAACAAGTACATGAAGCCCACTCGTAAATCTTTTATCGAAAAAATAAAAAGACCTCACTTTCTAATTTCATAGCCCGGGGCTCGGCGGAGCGGCTTGAAACTGTCGATGATGATTGGGTTGGTTTCAGTTTTGATCGCTGACAGTTACGAGCTTTTTATAAATAGAAAAAATTTGGTAACTTGTATTCGTAAGTACCTACAATAAAGTGATCAATGAAGCAATCAGATTTGTCTGTGAAGCTGTCATTTATTTTTTTATTCTACCGTACATTCCAAGAAAGCTTTTTGAGATTATGATAGAGAAGAAGGCACCTACAATTAATATTGAATTTGACGAAACATAGTCTTTCGTCATTTAGTTGTTTTTATTATGGTTTCCTGAGTTGTCTCCACTCTAATAATTATTATGAGTTTGGCATTTTCTCACGATGTAAGTTTAGAGCTACACCGTGTTTTGTCATGGTTTTGTCTTTTGAATTGACAAGCAGATTCAAATTCGATCTAAAGAGACATGGTTGGTTACTTCAAGCCTCCAAGCTCACATTGAGTTTATTAAAAAAGATCAAAATCCAAAGAAAAGCGCACTCTGGTTAGGTTGTAGCTTTATTCATTTCCGTTTGGAGATGAATGACATTATTACGAGGTAAAGTTTATTCTATAGCACAGTCAAATAAGATAAAGATAGATGTTTATAGAGTGAGGTCGCAGAGATTTTCAATAGCATAAAAACAGGTAAACATTGCCCTATAGTAATCTGAAAGAGAGAATCCACGAGAAAAAGCGAGTCGTCGTCCACACCTCATACAAGAAACAAGATCCACACACGTATCAGCCAATGAAATTCAGAGCTTATAGCTCTACTGCTAAAGCTCAAAATGGCAAGACCAGATGTGTACCTATTCTAAAAGGCATCTGAGGTGCGGCTGGTAGTGCAGTGTGTCACACTGAGGTCGTTGCACTTGGACTAGATTTTACTTTCGTTCTATGGACGAGGATGTTGCGCCGTGCCACGATCGAGACTGTTTCCGAATTGTGAATTATGATCAGAATATGGTCTTTTGTTGCAATTTATGTGTGGGAAAACTTGCGAATTTATTTTATAGTGATGGTGAAATAATATGGTCAATTTAGAAAACTTTGGAAATATAAGAAGCAAGGTTTTCTGGTACGAGTACACTCTAGAAATATTTTTTAGAAAACTCTAGTTGGTTATAAATAAGTACCTACTTACATTGCAAAAGTTTATGAACATGTTCGATTTATTTCTAAATAATGAGAAACTTGCTCTTGCTCCAAATTAAGTGTACACCTAATTATAAAGTTTAGAAGTACCTTTGACTACCTTTACCTAGCCTCCTAGGATATTCAAGAAGATTAGTTGTTTTTGTGCTGCTGAGACCTTTTTAAGGTCTTTAATTAAATTTTTTGAAATTTTAATTTGGTCTAAATAATTTTAAGGATTACGAAAAAAGAAACTGACTAACGTACACGTAGTACGCGTTTTATGTAGGTACAATCGGCATCAGAGACATACCGCTTTTTCAGGATTACAAAATTATTGATTTAATTAATTATTACTTTTCATCTTAGCACTTAGTTTCAACTTCACAATTATGGTTGCTAATTTTCAGTCATAAAACATTTTACTCTTACTCATCATCATTTCTCAATGGCACGGATCAGCTAATGACGTTAACTGTACCACATAGTATAAAATAGTATCATAAAAATAGGGTACGCAAACCTAGCAGACCGGTCGTAAATGAGCAGAATTTTAGCGATGTGTGTCGTCGCTGTAGGTCGCTATGTGACCGCAAGAAAGCCGCTTTTACTCTTTCCATTGTCGTAAATCGACATCTGTTGGTCAACTTCATGACAGCACGCAAATCGGTACACGCACCTCGTAAATAAATAAAGGCACGTTATATGAGTGCGTTAATTTATCTTTTCGATTGAGTGTTTGCCGGTATGAATGAGTTTTGTTTTGTGGTGTGTTTATTGGTTTTTCATTTATGATTTCACTGATATTTTTTTCATTTTGTTTCTCCACGTTTAAATTGTATTTGTTTTATTAAAATTTTAAGTCCTTAAGATTTTTAATAATCGTGCTCTGCTTGCTCACTTGAAAAATATATACATGTTAGAATGTCATGAAATCCTATTAGGTACACCTACCAAACCAACAAACAAATCCTTGATTTGAACTTGAATGAAAATCCCTTTTATTATGATCCCGACAATCTGAATTATCATCATCATCATCAACCAAAACTCGTCCGCTGCTGGACGTAGGTCTTTCCCAAGTCTCGCAATTGAGCCCAAACTTCGGCTCTTCTCATCCAGTGTTTGCATCTCGTTTGTTTACAGATCATCAGCCGGAGAATACCCTACACTACGCTTCCGAATAGAAAACGAAAAAGTTACGACATAATTCCGATTGGCAACTTGATTTATACGTAAATCTTGAAGGAAACGTTTTGTGAAATCAACTAAGATACTTCCATTCAGAGAAATAAGTCAATCGGCGCGTTTCCGTCGTCACAAAGTTTACTCGGTAGCTGGTAAAGACTCTACTTGCCTACATACAACCACATTTTACAACGAAGAAGAGGTTTATGCCCGCACTCGATCACTTTCTTAGCACGTTCCTGAAAGCAATTTATCATCTATCCCCTTCGTCATTTTGAAATCAATCTTACCTACCACTTTGAAAGATTCAAGCACAAAATTCGATGCGTATTTTTTCATCATTGATGATAACCCATGGGTTATCATCAATGTCACTGCAGTGACAAGTCCGGTTGTATCTAATAGCGAAACAAGTCACCTAGACCACAGATCATATAATACTATACTAGTACTTAGACCTAATTTCTAGAGAAGTTTCGGTAGCGTCGTTTCTGTTACACTGCGCGGTCATCACGAACGATGACGTGGGCTCTTGCAAAGTGACAGCGTCATTGCGCAGTGTAACAGAAACGACGCTACCAAATCTTCGTAAGTCATTTTTCAAAGTAGAGTTCCAGGCTTTGACTCTTCAATTCATTTGATGTAGGACATTGTATTTTTTTCGCAATGAACCGAGTTTATAACCAAGTGTAGCTTCATGTGTTAAGTAGGTACCTAAGTAGTTGGCGCATAGGCGTACCCTTCTTACTTTCCACAGTAGGGTAAACAGGTAAACACGTAGGCGGAACTAGCCATGTCCGTCAGTGGGTCGACATATTGTGACCATATTGGGCCGCTCCCGATGGTCGACTTAGATTTATATCTCTTGATCTTGAAATCAATGAGTATCGTCCATAGATTGTGTTTGGAGTTATTAAAGAAACACAGGTAGATTGTGTGTGGGCACCTGTGTGGGGTGATTGTGTCTGTTTTTTGATACCATCAGAATCTGACACAAGCCATTAGAATCCCAATGAAAATTTAGCGACCGGTAAATTATTGTTATCCCTACACATCAGAGTTGCTGGATCACAAACAAGATCGCAGAATAGATATACTATTACTAACTAATTACTGACTAATTCTTCTCATTAGAATCGAAACGAACACGCGGCTATCGAAGAAAGAGACTCGGTAATTACCCGGCAATCACTGGTTGCTGTTACTTTCCAGAAAAGCGGAAACTGAGTTAAAAGTCGATAAAAACATGCGCATTAGACAAAACTCAGCTAATAAATCACTGTAATTTAGAAACAGGTCGAGAAATGTCGATTACTTTGGCGGCGTTGGCGGGCGCTAGTGATGTGCGAGCTTCGATTAAAAATTATCAGCTTTCATGCGTTGGTCTACATAACCCCCATTAGGCGTATCTAGCGATTATCTACTACTTGCTAGAACTATGCGCCATGTGTGAAGCGTCGGTTATAGTACTAAACAGGCCAATTATTCTATAATCCCTCAGCAAGATCGCAAGCCTATAGTAAGTATGTACCAGAGCCCGTTGTCTAAGTTTTGATATGTTGGTTTGCGACAAGCGATAATCGTTAAACTCGATGTTTTTGTGTGAAGAAAAATAGCCCTTAGAGGCGCTTATGGGATTTTCATAAAAAATATTTCGCAAATCGCTTTTCGATATGCGTTTCGATCAACAAAACAAAACTCAGACTGCGGGCTCAGATTATCTTTATTTTTTCAAGTCGATTCCATTCCATAGTATCCTCTTTAAGAGATGTCAAGAGACTACTTAGTTGATTATCTTCTAACGTAGTAATGTTAGTACTTTTAGTACTTTGTTGCTATGTAGGTAGCAATAAACGTAGGAACAATGGAAAATATTGAATAGGTAGGTAAAGTAGAAAATATTCCGATCAACTTGACGGCCTAACAATATTGCAATGGTCATTATGTGAAATAGTAGAGCAGCTAGTTAGCCTATAATTCAGATAAGGCCAACACTAACAATCAAGAAAGTGTATTAAATTGTAATACTTACAAGTTACAACGCGGATGCTATTTACAATTTTACAAACCACATGCACTAGATATTGAGTTGTAAGACTTGTACGACGCTCTAGCGAAATCGAGTTACAAGCTTACAAGATGAAGATTTCGATAACTAGACCGAACCAGGCCATTTCTGATGGAATTTTATTATTGCTTTGGTTATCTAACTGTTACAATAATCCCTCTTTACCGATTAGTAATCGATTGGAAATCTTTTATTCGTAGTGCTTGTTGAGAGCATTTTAGTTATTTCATGTAGCTAGTTAGTATGAAATAAATAGAACTTGGGAAGTTATTGTTTCGTTCCAGTGGGACGAGATACCGGTAGTCCGAAACTACAATAAAGGTACAAGTTGGTAGCGGGCGACATGAGGCAGCAGCGGACGACGTGTCGCAGCGACACTACTGGTTTCTATGTATTTCTATGAAATTCCCTCCGTAGTTAGCGACACGAAGCTAGCGACGCGTCGTCGAGCGGCAGACGTCAGTGTCGCCCGACCGCGGATCAGTAGTGCCGCTGACGCCGGAGCAACGACACAAGTCTGGTGCAACTACATATGTCATAATTGACCGAGAGAGCGAAGCGAACGAGATTTTAGTGACAAGTTGGACAAAAATGCTTTGTACGTTTGTATATTCGTTTTTTCGAGATCTTTTGAACCGCTTATCCGTTCTTCACAGAATTTGGTAGGTATACGGATAGTACTCTTAAGTTTTACTGGTTTGTTAAATGAAGTAAATCGGTCAAGAGGTCGTGAAGTTATGAGGGTCCAAAGGGAGTAAAAAAAAAAGTTGTACTAAAATATCAATTGGGGTTTCATATGATTTTGTTTTGTTTTGTTTAGACATTCCAAAACCGTTTTTATTTTGATTCTAGGTCTAATAGTTTTTGAGTTGTTATAAAAATTATAAAATTGAAAAAACCCAGTATAACGTGAGCTACCATTTCTTGGAGTTTCAATGATTTTGTAGTTCAACTAAGACTGGTAATTAGCTAGACGGCGATTTCAATGTGATTTGCAAAGTTTATTGCAACCATTGGTCAATAAAAATTGTTTGTGTTTTATGAACCTCCGACCATCGCGAGATCTCAGTTCGGGGCGAACTACTAGTCTATGTCTGCTCGGAACCAACTGGATGAACCGTCTGCAGTCGGTTTCGAAATCATGACTGCAGCGACAGAACGTAACGACGTGTCGTGGCGAGACGAAGTGACGACACGTCGTCCGCTGCTGCCTCATGTCGCCCGCTACCAACTTGTACCTTAACTCTTTCTTTTCGCTAGCGTGGTGATTGCGTCAAAACATTAAAAGAGCCGCTATTAAAAGACAGGAGAGTAAATAAAGGTCTTTGAATATTCCAATAACAACTCATTATGGCAATTACTTTGACAGCCGAGCAAGGGTCAAAATGCCCAATGGCTATTCCCAAAAATAATAAACTTTTATTATACTTTTATTTACGACATAACCGAAGTTATTTGAGTATTGTTACTGAAATCAAAATTAACTCACGGCACTTATATGCTATATAAATCGAACATTAATATTGTGCCTTTTAATTAAATAACCCTTTTAATTTTAGTCACGTACTTAAAAGCCAAAGATACACCATTCTACCTTCGCCCATTGTATTGGTTAAATATTTCGTAATATTGAAACGTGACCATGTTCCGGTTACTTTATTGGTTATAGTCATGTTGTTATTGTTATATACGTAGTTACTCTACTTCCGGTTTTATTGACCAATGGTCGTTAGTTATCGATCGTGACTTTTATACTGAATAAACTTTATTATAGGTACATAATATTAGTACAAGTTAAAGGTGGAGTCTATTATCTATGTTATTTTTATATCCCTAGGTAGCGGAGATCAAAGTATCCACGCATGTTTATGATCTAAATCTAAATCAACAGTAACTGTCTTTCAAAAGTTTTATAGAATTAGGTTTGTCCTGACCTAGGCTTTTTTTCTATCAAAACTCAGCCTAAAAGTTCACGGCTGCACAAATTACGTATTTCCATTTTACAAGACGTCCAGTTCTTCCTTTACCACTTTCTCAAATAGTCGTTGGTCCATCAGGTTGAACTTCGTTGTACGCTATGCCTTCTAGTTTTTGGTTATCGTTTAATAATAAATAAATAAATATTCACGGACATTTAACACAACGCCTTCTGGTCCCAAACTAAGCAAAGCTTATACGATGGAAACTAGATGGCTAATAGAATACATACATAATTTTTTTTTTGTAAATACATACTTATATTACATAGAAACACCCAGACACAGAGAGACACAGAAAACAAAACTAGGGTTGTGTGCTCTACGATATCTGGCCTGACTATTACCTCCTGCTTTTCTCTTGTTGCTTTGTCTTCCATGAATTTCCTCGATTTAGATTCCACGCACGTACCCTTTAAGTAAAACTCTCTCTCTGTTAACAGATACTGCGGCCTCTGAAATGTACCTAATACCTATTGTGAAAGTATTCAAATCTCACCATGTGTAATATGAGAAGCACGCCTATGGCGATCCCTCGTCTTTGCCGCATCCTCGAGCTGTGGACAAACAAGATGTTGTACTTTCAAACTAAATATTTGAATGCTATAGTGCATATTTCATCATCTCATAAAAATATTAAAATCAAAAGTGACAATTAAGACTATTTATCCCAAAATATTTTGTCCGAAACGTCAGCAAGTCTGATATCCATCAATTAAAAATATTCCGGTCTCTACTTTAGACTTGTCAAAAACAATGATAGAAATATTGTTTATACTACACCTGCTTGGAAAGTACCTTGATACTTTATCAAATTTACGGTAGAAAGTACGTCATTGCATATCGAACAAATATGCGGGGAGAAAACGCATCTGAGCGGGAGAGAAAAGTGTATGAAAATCCATTTCTTACGTGGTTTTTCTTTTTTAATTTTGGGTAAGACTATGCGCCGGTAACCTAAATATCAAAAGCCAAAAAGTTTTTACAGTGAGTTTTTATCTCCAAATTCGCAAAATGACACTGGCCACTAGCTGTGTGTTGGATGGTGTCGGGCTGGCAGTGCGACCCTGCGGCGCGGGCGGCAGGATAAAAAATTTGAAAAAAGAACATGTGAAAATTGCAGACGCCATTGGCGCCATTTTCAATTTGTGTGTTGTTTGAGGATTCAGTTTTAGTTTTTTATTTTCCTCGTAGGTGTAGTATAAATATTTTGTTCTGACGGTAGCTCAAGTAAGAAAAAAGAAGCTCTCAAAATAAAATAAAAACTCATAACGAGTGTCGCAAGAATCTTGCATAGACCAAACTGAGTCGAGTATTAGTAGGAATTGAATTTTATGCGCCTAAAATTCAAATTTGTAGGACTATTTGAGATTTTCTGCATGGATTTTGCTATTTATGGTAGAGCTGTGTTCAGCAGTTGACTTCCACAAGTTGGTGTTATAACTTTGCCATTCTTAGTCAAACAGGCTTATAGTCTACCTGATGATAACCGCTTTCGGGTCAGACATCTGTTGCCTCCCCTGAAGGACTCCACAATATTTGTTTATGGATATAAATAATAGCTTGGTCGGTAAAGTCGTAAAGATAATTTTATTATGAGTGTAAAAGTGTGAGCTACATGAGAGTCTTTGTAGGCTTTGTAGAAATGTTGTCACTTTCATGACCATGTTGCATGTTCTGTCTTGTCACTTATGTGGTTTAGGAACATGTCATTATTAGTGGTTACCAGTTTTCCCTTGTAAAAGCTGGTAAACTTAGTGACTGTTTATCTGCTAAGAATAATAACATACTTTACACAATTTTCGAAATAAGTCAAGTTTCTAAATAAGTAGGTACCTACTACTTAGGACATGTAAAAGAATAGGTATAACAATTTAAATAAATTATCTATTAAAAAGGTTTTTATAAGTTGCTATAGAGCTAAATAGTTTCACAACTGATTGAAACGCTAGGAATAATCTTTCAGTGTAAACCTGAGTGAAATTCATTTAGTTTCAGACTACTTTGCGAGTAGAATTGATGGGCTAGTAACGCAACTGTCAGAAGGTAGGTAGGTACATATTAATTTAAATCCTATTTAAATGCTAACTAGAACGATAGTAAATAACCCTTGTTACAACGTTCTCATAATTTACACAAATTGGGGTCGTATTCCGCTGTCATTGTCATCGAAAACCCGTGGGAGAGCTCCTCGGTAAATTAACGATATCGCCGACGAATTTGATTTGTTGAGTCGATTACTCGCTTAATTTATTTCGTAGTTTGGTGTATACCAAAAAAGGAAATAAAACTACTTAGCTAGTGCATTGTTTAAAACACTGCTAGTACATAGTGTTACATAATTGCATGTTTTTATATATTTGCGTTTTAAGTTTGCTATTTTCTTTTGCATTTTATAAAATAATAAATAAAATAAATAAATATTCACGGGCACTTAACACAACGTCTTCTAGTCCCAAACTAAGCAAAGCTTGTACGATGGAAACAAGATGGCTGATAGAATACATACATACATATTTTTTTTGTAAATACATACTTATAATACATAGAAACACCCAGACACAGAACAAACATCTATGTTTACAACACACAATAAATGTTTGTTCTCGGTGGGGATCGAACCCACGACCCACAGCACGGAAGGCAGAGCTACTACCGACTGAGCCATGACGCCTGTTTATAGTATGTAAGTAGGTACTTAAAACTCTTGAAGGGTACCAAAGTCAAAGTCAAAGTCAAAAATCTTTTATTCAATAAAATCTCACTGATCACTTTGAATCGTCATTACGTTTTGTATGATGGAATGTTAAAGATGTGTTACCTTGGAATGATGGAATGTTAAAGATGTTTTTTTGTCTATCATTCCAGGTTAACCTTTCAAACGTCAGTAAAATGACGAAGCTAGAAACGTTATACGAGTTGGTGCCGAACTTTGACCTCTATTATTTTTTCTTCTTCTTTTCTGAATCAACTAGGTACTTAATTAAAACAACTGTTTTTACAACTTTTATTTTTCGAAAAAATAGACGCTTTTTCGCATAGCCTTCATGACAACAATTAATTATTCTATGTATAACACTGCTGGCACCCGCGGCTTTGCTCGCGTGGTAGCAGCGAACAAACAGTTTTTTTTTTTTGAAAATTCTGAAACACTTTTGTCGAGGCAATTTATTTGATGAACCTATGTACCAATTTTGAAGGGTCTATCATGTACGGTATATTAAAGAAATGCATTATTTAGTTTAAATCTTTGAACCTAATTTTGGACCCTTTAGGGTGCGACTTTTCAAAATTCCTTTCTTAGTGCACCTCTACACTACATGAGGATACTACCTTCCAAATTTCATATCTCTAGAACTTATGGTTTAGGCTGTGCGTTGATTATCAGTCAGCTTCAAAAGAGTTTTATATATAGGTATTGATGATATACATATATTGATATCCACAGATTTCCTCTCAGCTCGCCGGCTAGCCAATGAAGCGTCTCGTTAGAAACCCGGGTTCAAGGGTGAGTGGGTCGCAGTACACGAGGGAACCCTTCGCGAAAGTGAAATTATTCAGCCAGCGTATGAATACTTGTGTTAGGTTAATCGTTTAACAGAATAAGTAATAATGATACTACGAACTAGGTCTGAGGGCCTGAGTACGCGAAGATAGTATATTCAATCATCTAATGTCGATTTTAAAAGATGCTGCTTATTATTATTTAGCTAAAACCATACAGTAGAGATACCCATTTTCGATGTTTTCATTTGAAAGTTTGTATCACTTTAGTCATTTTCACTATTGAAAGTAAGTATGAAACGAACGTTGTTAATGTAAGTACCTATGTTTTTAACTACTTCAAAATCATAATTCTTTTTCAACCCATACCAATGTAAAGGTCACTAGAACTCGAAAGGAACCATAACCACCTTTCAAAATAACATTTCATTTAGCACATCAGCAAAGAGCCGCCATTCATCGCTGCAGCCTTTAATTGGCAGGAGGAAAGTAAAGAGTTGGACACACCGACTTTAATCACCGAATATTTTGGGCGTTCCCGTCTGACGGGGCAAGTGAAGTCGGCCGTGGGACCACCGGGAGAAAGTATAAAAGTACAAGTTTGACTTGGAATGCACCGAACTTTAGTCTCTGTTTTTGTGATGCAGTTTCGAAGCGAGTATGCGGTTCATTGTCGGCGTAATTAAAGGGCGCGGTGTACCCACACCTGTCTTGGTACGAGGTCGATTGATTCAGCTGATATAAAAAATTGAAATTAGTTTTTTACCGAAAAACTCTACATTGTTCGTAATTGTTTCGTTTAGATAATTTCACAGTAACTAAGTAATCATTGATTCACAAAAAAATTTCATGAAGGTAGTTCAAGTATTTCCTATTTACTTAAGCAAATGTTGGTTAGAAATAAAAAATAACAGGCTTTTCAAAATAAAAACAAACCGTGCCTAAAATGTTTAACCAAGAAAAAGAAAAAAAGCCTTATTCCCACCTGTATTGTTGAGTAGTTCTGTTGCCAGAACTACTGGGATTTTTTTCCCATTAGTTCAGTCATGAAACTACACGAATGAAAATGATTTTGGACTGACGTAGGCGTGGTCGGTAAATAAAACGAATCGACCGCCCAAAGTCGAACATGCAATATTGATGACTCGCAAATGTTATATCCCCAGAGGCTGATGGTTTGCAAATTTGAACAGGCCATAAAATGCTCCATTAAGTTAACTCGGCGGATGAGCGGAACGAACGCTTCTGCGCCAACAAATGGTATAGCGTTTATTTATTATATTTTTATTGTAGCCTAAAAAAATAACTAGCTCCTTTTAGAGTGTTGTGATGTGTACTCTAGATACTATACTCTACTAGACTACTCTAATGCGTCTAATTGGCAAATTCTGTTTGAAATTGTTCGGCGCTGGACTCGTTTAAGGTTTAGCCTCTGTTAGAAAAAGTAAGTCACTGTCTATACGTTTCTTTTTTTGGGCAGGGATATGGCAGGTGTATAGATAGATGCTTGTGGCCCACAAGCATCTATGTATATTTTTGAAATTTTAACCGTTGAGGAGATTTGATTTTTATCTCGATCTTTTCATCAGATTCAAATGAAGCCCTAGGTAGACTGATTTTAATAGGTACATTGTTGCATTTGTGGGTATACTGTCATATTGTCAAGAGAGCCACCTGACTGGGATGCACCTCCAGGGCTTTCATTCATTAGTCTTTTAAGTCGCTGAACTGGATAAACTAGCTAGACGAAATATACCAAATCTTTTATTGTAGAAGATTAAACCAAATTCAACTCAAGTTGTTTAATGAAGAGCCTCGCTCACGGATAGACAGACAAATTACATGCGTAGCAAATAGAATCTTCCTATCCGTCTTCAAAGAAACTCCACTTACTACAAATATTATTTATTTCTCAAACTAACAATAGGTAGGCGTAGGTACGCTTAACCTAAACTTAATTACTAGGCACTGTGGGTCCCAATACGGAACAAATATAATTTTATTAAGTACTGAAGATGCTCGTCGCAATATTAGACGTCATAATTTTCAGTAAGGTAAGTCAATATTTAATTTCTACTATTTGTAACGCAATGGGGACAATATGGGCTAGTAGTAATTGTGACATTAATTTTTTTTGTTCTTCAAGTTTTTTTCTAATATAAAATCCAATCAATCGACACAGCCATTTCAATTTGCTACTCACTATAACATCACCCATATCACGAAAAGCATAATTAAAATAGCTCTTATCACCATTGCGTAAGATTTATTATTGTCTTGTAAAACACAGCATCCATTTCGAGATGCCTCTACTTTCACTGCTTGACCCACTTAGAAAGCCCTTCAATGTTTATTATCTGAATGATTTGTGAGAACTTGAGATCAAATTTATGAATAGACAACAAACTGTAGGCGTTAGTTTTTTTTTACTGATTTATAGAACCTGTAGAAAAATACTAGTAAAAGTACAGCCATGTATAAAAGTGCTTGACCTAAAATTTTTAAGTATTATGACACTGCAGTATTTTTGATCCAACAAACAGGTATTATTAAAATTGAAAATTCAAAGACTTGCATGTGGACCTACCCAAACAAATAAAAATATCAGAAAACAACGCGACCATATATTTAAAACAAAACTATAAAATAATTATACTTATTCCTACCCCGCCACTGTACATTTTATGCTCCTTCCTCTCTTTCCAAATGATGTCTGACAAAGATCATTTTCTTAAAAAAAGTCCCCTATACTATACATAACAACCTTTTCTCTTATTTGATTAACTTTAGGTATACTATTTCATATGGTGAGCGAAAAGAAATTTTCATCATTCATAAAATAACATTTGCATACCCCAGCCAGCTTCCATTAATAACTAACACGATAGCGCAATCGTTTGTCTAGTCTCGGTCTAGACCCGATGTAAACAATATCAATGACTAAGGTAAGGCCTACACTGAACTAGATCTGCGGATCATTGACCCCGCACGGTGCTCAGAAAATGAAAGTAAAATGTGACAATGAGTGTCTAGGGGTGGTACCTGGTTACTGTATAATTATAGAGTAGGTAACACAATGGTATCGATTCGCTTGTTGGATTTTTCTAAACTAACCTAATTTGACATGTCTAAAATTATAGCCGTCCTTGTTATTTCAGTTTATGAGAAAGGGACGGCAACATTTTTAGTGCTGTCAAATAAGGTTAGTTTAGAAAAATGCAACAAGCGAATCGATACCAATGACAAGTATCTAATACTCATTGCTGGACCAATGTTTGTTGAAGAAAGCTATTGTTATTTTTTGAAATATAAGTGTGTCACTCTCAGGGCTTACACAATACTCAATAGGTCACTTTGAAATGACTCTAGTATTTAGGTACTTAGGTACACTAAGTTCATAAAAACATGGTGTGAGACAAATAGTCTGTAGTATTTTATCAAATCTTTATTTATTTATCTATTCATTCAATAAGTAATCATTCAAATCAATATCCGCGTTTTGTAATAGGTACATCATCAATTTCTCGTAAAAATATTTTTAAGCAGCCAATTCCCAAACATTTAATATCGATAGAAAATCATAAGAAAGATACCCATCTACATAATAGAAAACCAAACTGAATTGATTTCTTAAGCAAACTGAACGCGCCCAGACGAAAGTTTTCGTTTGTTTACACTTTCTCCGCGACTGTCACTTCTAGGATTTTGAGGATCTATCTCTGGGTGTCACGTCACGTCATGTCAACCTGTCGAATTGAGCGCAATGTGTCATACGTAACGTGTGAAGAGGACAGTTGAGCGACGTTGATTGCACGACTAAAAGAGACAGTAGCCAATTTGGTTTTACATTTTGACGGTCAAATCTCGTGACAACGGTCAATGACACTCGTGATAAAACTTTTGCTTTCGCTTATACTTTTACTGAGCTAATTGTAATATCGTGTAATCGACTTCTCATTTTGGTCTTTAAATGTTTTGTGTTAATGATTCACGAATTTGTTTATGCAGAATATCAATGGAGTAAAAAAAAATGAGATGCAAAAAGACTACAAGCTTTAAGTTGGTAGTATGTCTTGAAAGTCGCAAGTGCCCGTCTCTAGTCTAGAGTTCATGTACATATTTTGCCGACTGCTTCTTGATAAAAACAAAACAATACATGTTGGAATCTAATAAATTCCATGCCATCTGTGCCAGCGGGTCTACAATCTGGGTTTACGACGCCTTGTTCCCAGTGACAGTATTGTCTTTCTGTGATAATTAACGGAATACAGCTGCTTCCTAGTATACTATGAGAATATAGTTGATAATTATAATTACTGCAGTACACAAGCATTTAGAACTACATTAGCAGATGGGCTGTAACCTGTCACTAAAAAAAAATAAAGTGCAAAAAGTAGGAACATGGGGTAATGTTTGTATGAACGTGTTTCTGATTACGGATGTAAACTACGTAAGTCAGTTCACTACCTGCAAAACGCAGTTGTAAGAGACGTGTACACGGAGATTGCACTGAGAGGGAGCAACATGTGCTTTTTGACGAAGATTCAGTCTGCTTCAGATATATCAATTTTATCAAACAAAACCACTCGCCTGTGTCCCTGTAAACTTTTTAGGGAGTAGTCTTAATAGGTACTCATACCTACTTACTAATAAATTGTTTAATCTCTTTAACTTCAAAGATCTTTCATTTCAAGGAATCTAAGAGCCTACAATCATTTTTTTCTTAAAATTTTTATATTTTTAAGTTTTTTGCGCTGTACCTAAGGGCGAGACTTCACGGCGGCATCCGAAACCATGACATACTATGACAGATCTGTCACGCTCTGTAACTGCTACGTTTTTCTCAGCGAAACAGTCTAGTAGATGATGAGGTGGGAGAAGCTGTCGTATGCAAATGTATCATAAATCAATGCACCCAGTGATTGGTACGAGTAGTCAAAAACGAAAGTAGAATTGATCTAAAATCGACACCGAAACTTCGGTTTGGATTTTGGTCAGTCGGTCGGTTACTTTCTCCGTCAGACTAATTAGTGATGTTTACTCGTCGATATCGATGTTTACATGTCGATGAACGCGTGTCTATTGACTGCGTGATAAGATTATCGCAGTGACGTTCATTTGTCGATTGGAATGCGATAGTTTTATTATTACCGCTGAGATTCACTCATATTGGTGTGTTTTTGATGACAATAGAGACTCAAATTCAAAGTTATGGTAAAGTTATATGCATAAAAAATAAAAAGCTTGGCGTTATATGCGTCTGTGGAAATTTATGAAAATAGATTCTGTAGAGACTCCTTGAACAATATTGGACACTTTCTGTGTTTTTATGATGAAGTAGGCTCTTTTTTTTCAAAAAAATTCCGAAAGGTAAGTTAGAGGCCCGCTTGAAAATCTTGGTATGTGTTGTTATGAAATATCATCGTTCAAATTTGTGGCACCCATGACATTCTCAAAAATATTAATGACATGTCTAGCATGCATCCTTAGATCGTGAGAATTTTTTACTGTCCAAAGAGAAACATTCAAAGATTAGTGGTCCAACTGGTGAGCAATCCAATCAAAGGTCAATAACCTATCATCAGCGTGACCATCATGTTGAAACAAAAGTTTTGTAATGTCAATTAGAGCCTTCAGATTGGACGGACACGCTCAGCTTTCCCCGTAGGCATGTAGCTTATTGCTCACATGTAATTTCCTATGTGCCTACACATTTATTTTATGCTCGTAGAGGTGTCAGAAAGTAATCCTGTGTTAGAATCCTGAGTGAGTGGTTTATGGCCCTCGGTATAAATCCGTTTTATTCAAGAGTTGCATACTATACATACTTTATACCATGACTACGAGAAAAAAAATAGATTGGAGAAAAATAGAACCTCCTTGCGCAAAAACAATAATTAGATGAAGGTCAAATATATTAGTGTGTTCTAAATTCAAACACCAAAACAGTGAGTAAAAGTGCTTTTTACTCACTGTTTTCAGTGAATAAAATAAGCTTTTTAGAAGGGGAATGGTATAAAAAAAATTGAGGGGTTACCTAATCGTTCTGTGCAAGCGTGATTCATATAAAGACTAAATGCGTGTCCGAATAGAGCCCTGGCTCATAAAAACCTACCTACCCCTGACGCTTTATAAATATAAATTAGAACACTTACTTACTTAGCTGCTTATATTAGTAAACTGTCGCCCTCTGGCAGAAATGTCCAACTCCGGACGATTGCCATAATAAAAAAAAAAAAAAAAACTGTCACCCGCGGCTTTTTCGATAGCAGCATGCTCATTATTTGGTTAAAATCTTTGATCCTAATTTTAGACCCTTTTAGGGTGTGACTTTTCAAAATTCCTTTCTTAGTACACCCTTACACTATATAAAGATACTACTAGGATACCCTCAAATTTTTATACCTCTAGGACTTATAGTTTAGGCTGTGCGTTGATTGTCAGTCAGCTTCAAAAGAGCTTTATATATTTAGAAGATAGAAGAAGATTTAGTTAGATAAACATACGATAAGTAGCAGAGTCTAGAACGAATAATGCGCTGTTAGTACGGAGGCACTCAAAGGAATATACCACTCACATCACATCCGATATTTATTATGAAAACAAAGTGAACAAAATATGTTAGCGAATTGTACGGGACCTATCGCAAGCCGAAATGGCCGACCAAACACTTTCGCCGTCATTCAATCGTAATCCGCTGAACCAGTTTGGGGCGCACCAAATGAAACCGAATCGTGTGTGTACTGTCGCAGGAACTGTTTTTAGATATTTCGTAATTGTTTCCATATCAGAATACTTATGTAAGAATAAGAGTTCATTTTTGGAACAGAAACAAGGCACAAATTAGTAGAAAACTATAACATCCGCAGCAGTTTAAAAAACCTGTGTCGCGAATATTAGAAGCATTCCACTTTTGCGCATCAATCGATTTTAAGCTTGGTGCGCAGCCTTTAGCACGAGGTTCATCGTATACTGGTTGACAAATATTTTAGTGGAAAATTTCGCATGCGCACGAAGTCGCAGATATCAGCTAGTTAAAAATATAATTATACTATTCTACTGTGACTGAGATCACCAACGAAAAATACGGTTTGGCTAAATCAAATTCCATCTCATTCAAAATCATCGTTACAGAGCAACTTTGTAAACAAAAGCAAAATCATTGACATAAAAATCCATAGAGCGAAAAGAATAAAGTAATTATTAACATAGCCCGCGGCAGGCAAATAACTCATAGAAAGGCCATCAAAATCAAATGTACAGTTACGTTATTATAACCAATGTCATTTTGTGTAGGGCTACCAAAAATTTACTACAGACTCGTGGTCACACCAGATTGACACACTGGTGTGACTAACAGGAATTCATTTTACTTGTGGTCACACTATGTGGTGTGATCAATAGTAAGCTATTAAAAAATAAGACTCGTGGTCATCCTATTAGTGTGGGGAATGGAATAAGTACATTATTTATTTTTCATGCCATTTATAAAATGAAACCACGGGACTCATTGAGGGAGCGTTTTAAGGAAATTAATATTCTCACCGTAATTTCACAGTATATTTTTGAAAATTTATTGTACACTCATAAACATATAGGTAGCTTTAAGAAAAAGAGTGATGCACATAATGTTAACACTAGAAATAAAAATAAATTATGCATTCCTAAATTTCGCCTACAAAAGGTAAAATGGCTCGTTCATGGGGAACGGTATACGCTTCTATAATAAACTTCCAGAAAGTGTCACTGGGCTTCCTATCAAAAAATTTAAAGTGATTATCTGATAGGGAAAGCTTACTATACTATAGATAGCTATATTAATGATAAAAGTGCGATTTCTTATTTTACTGCAGTTTGATTTTCAGCAAATTTCAGTATTAAAAAAAAGGTAGCTCGTAATCATCAGCAAATTGCAATACTCTGATATCTTAATGTGAAATATATTTCTCATTTCTTCATTATTGGTTTAATAATAGTAGCTTTACGTCATTTAAAATAATGCTACAGAACCATGCGATGTATAAAAATGAGCTATAATAGTAGATTATAGCAAGGGGATAAAGCAGTGTCTTCTGTCGCGGGTGACGATTTAAATCGCGAGCGTAACGAAGGACTCGAAGTTTACTCCCGAGCGTAGCGAGGGTGTTAAAAACTTAAATCACGAGCGAAGCGAGGGATTTAAGACGAGAGACGACAGCTTTATCACCGAGGAAAATACTCTACTTTTCGTACCATTTGCAAAAAAATTAACACAATAATAATATGAGATAGCATTTTAGAACATTAACTTATTTATAAAAATAAATTAAAATAAACTTAACGTTTATGTATTTGAAGAAAACAAAAACGCGGCATTTTCCTAGACTAATATTTTTTTGTCGGAAAAGCAAAGGCATCAAGCTCATACGGCCTGCATAATAAATGCGTATTCCTTTTTCAAAAAGATGTATTATGCTTTGTACACCAACTCAATGGTGTAAACACAGATATAGTTCAGTATAAATTGTATTCCAAATTTAAAACACTTTCTCCCCCTAGAGGATGAAAGAAATCCAGTACAATTTTCTCTCCCTGTTTTTAACAGATTAAAAATGACTATTGTTATGTTCGCTTTTTGTGGCATAGAATGTCACTTTTTTGAGCAAGTGGTACGAAAAAGCTTGATTTGTTGTTTTTTTCGGAATAATACTATTACTTACAACGTTTAATTCAGTCAAAGTTACACTTACAAAACGTACGTAACTTCTAACATTGTATTGCAACTAAGTGGCAATTGGCAACCCTAAATTTAGAGGAGACGTCAACCGTGATAATTAGAATGGAACGATGTGTATATTTTTGGAACCTGCGGTTTGTTGTATGTGTTTCATTACTGCATATTTTCAATTTTTTGTCAGCTGTGATTTTTTTTAATACTGGTTTATCTGATACTTCATGCTAGAAAGATAAGAAACAAAACGCAGCAAAGAAAAAAAGGTTACATATGATTTTTTTAAGTTTTGATCTTCGTCGATCGGATTTTCTCTATACATAATAATAGGTTCCTCGGAGCAGGTAAATGCAAAAAGATAAGCTTGCTCAAAAGAAACCGTTTTTGATTCGCAAACAACAAAAATGTCCCGTATTGTGACCCTGCCTTACCTGACAACAGTATTGTTTTGTCCATCCATTTGATGTTTTAGTGCATATTTTTTCAAATGTACCTATAACAAAAACAGATTTTGTGTTTTTGTTTTTACTCGTTACGAACCATTTTTATATCCTAACTTTACTCGATACGAACCATTTTATATCCTAACTTTACTCGTTACGTACCCTTTTTATATCCTAAAAATAATTTTAGTTCTCGTAAGCGATTAGTTTGTTATCTTAAAGAGAATCAGTAAAGATCTTAAACCGTAATTGAGTAATCCACGCTAAAATTATTTTGAGGAAAATTATGATTGTCAATTTAAAACGTATAAATTGTATTTTCTAAGACCCCATGCTTAAATTAATCAAAGCCCCATCACATAAGTAAAGTTATAGTCTATTAACACCAATAAATTGCTTACGAATAGTCCGTCTGACCCAGCCGTAGACTTTCTCTACCAGTTTAGTATGTCTATGGACATTTCAAGTGTCATTTTTTAGTAAAATATTTTAACCTTTGCCTTTTTCAATGCAAATTTAAATATAGTTACTGTAATCAGTTGTTTAGCTCACTCGGTCTTTGTTTTATTCACCTCGGACCTACAACACCCCTGGCCATATCCCTGGGGGTAGAGTGGGACGAAACCATACTACTATAGTAGTATTGGGAATTGAAAATTTTTATTGAGCTCCCCAAATTTTTATTTAAATTAGCCGTTTCCCGCGTCGTTGCTCGCATTAGAGTGTGACTTTCTTAGTGCACCCCTACACTATAATAATATAAGGATACTACCCTCCAAATTTCATACCTCTAGGACTTACAGTTTAGGCTGTGCGTTGATTCTATGTCAGCTTCAAAAGAGTTTTTTATTATATATATATTATGATGATGATGATAAATGGCGAAGGTGGGACAAATAAAATATCTTAGTTGTGAAACTACACTTTTTTTGGCACTGCACTCTAAGACCATACGTATACTCAGGGCCATAAAAACTTGAATACCGTGGAATTCATGAGCCTTTATTAGGTATAAAAAACCTATGATGGTCAAATCCAAAAAACTGCTTGTTTTTTTGTATATTAGTTTTTAAACTGACAACGATTTTAAAAACCTCACTTTTGACTGCTGTATCTCATGACTGTTCGACCTGTTCGTGCTAGTATTGAAGGTATGTTAAGAACTAGATTGGCACGCTAAGCTCTCCTCGACTAATACAAGAATCCGGTTAGGAGCGAGAAGCAGCTGTTGTTGACAATAATTCTTAGAAAATGTAAGGTGAAATCGAACCAATCATGTCCATTATTTTAATTACTCTAGTGTGTAACTTAACAACTGTTACTGCTTACACATTGATTTGATTTATTTATATAATTAATATTATTGTGCACTTAGGTATAACTTATTAATTTTGAATTATAGCTTTCTGATATTTTCTTTACATTATTTTTTATTACTTTTTTATCTTTGGCTCATTTTTTATGTCACCCTTGCATTCGCAATAAAGACATGAATAAAACACAAATAAATCTAAAAAAGTGATTTTATTTATTTTCTCGACTATCGCGTCGTCGCGAGATGACTGCTGAACTTCTGTTGCTGACTGTACCATCGATTAGCACTATCAAATGAAACCGTAAACCAAAATGTATGGGAATAGATAGTTACAAATTCGACTCGTTTAACAGCTTTCCCTTTTACGGTCACAAAAACTGCACCTAAACAAAAGTAGCAAGCTCCCAACATTTATAATTAATTAGTTGGTTAGCTAAATCTTTTTCCCACGTATTAGCGAAAGAAAATACTCATTTATTCGTTGGATGAGAAACTTTTACTAGAGACGATTACAATATTGTGTTGAATATCGTGTGATGTTTAATTCCATTGTTTTATATTGAATAGTTTTCTATCATAGGACCAATTTTGTATATATTTTATATATATTTTATTTCGTCTCTGTTGGGAAAACATCTTGCCCAAAACTTTCAATACTCCCTATCTTCAGCTTGGCCTCCGCGCTGTGGGTTGTGGGTTTGATCCCTACCAAGAAAAAACATTTGAGTGATGGCAAAATGGACGTTTGTTCTGTGTCTAAAGCGTTAGTAATATCAAAAGCACGTATTTAAAAAAATATTCTATCAGCAATCAAGTTTCCATAGCACAAACTATGCTTAGACTGGACTGCAGACTGGACTGGACTGGACTGGAGAGCATTGTAAAATGTCCATGATTATTTATTTATTTAATTTTCCCTGGATTGATTCAAATTTAAATTGGATATTATTTGAAAAACTTATGATACACAGTGGATATAAGTTATGAAAATTTATGTACATAAATTAAATACATTGGTTTTATTAGTAAGAGCGTGAGTAGAACGATTTGAACCGGTCCAAATTGCGCGTACGCACATAAAGCTAGGATTAAAAATGAAAGTTCTTTTCTAGTCATAAGTTATTGCGTAAGCTTATTTCAATGGCTTGATCCGAGACCTCTGTAATTTGTATGCAGGCACATAATCTATTAGATGAATAACTATATCCTTTGAAATACAAAAAAGAAAATAATCCGAATTAATCATACGCTATTGATCTTACTAAGCTTTGGTTTTGTAAGAAACAGTTACCGCTATAAGTTGGCCGTAGTACAGAGAAACAGCGAAGTTGTAACATAGTGAGGTATAGGGCGTTTGTGCACTACAAGGAATTTTACTGTCCGGCAGTCCGATTTTTTACGGTCCAATATGGCACGCCATAAAATATACTAGTTTGTGCACAATTTTACCGTCCGACATTTTACTTTTCCCCTTTCCGGGCCATTTTTCCGGTCCGAGATGACAGCAATGAAAAACGTGTATAAGCTTGTGCACTGCTGCGTCCGCGATATTCATGAACAGGTTCGGCGGGCGCGGGAGAGGCGGGCGAGTAAAAGTTAAAAATCGGACTGCCGGACAGTAAAACTCCTTGCAATGCACAAGCCAATCATCCGTTTTTTTATGCCACACTGGACCGTAAAAAATTGGACTGCCGGACAGTAAAATTCCTTGTAGTGCATAAACGCCCATACGGTGACGCTGCAGTACTTAGGACTTTTATGACGAGATGGAATTAGAGACTAGACTCTGACCGACCATGTCGCGATAGTCATCCTAATCGTTGTTTATTAATTCGACTTATTCGCCAACTCGCGAACGTCAAACTTGCGAATGGGCGCGAGTTGGCACCTTCCGATTTTACCTAATTTTTTTGTTCGCCAACTCGCGCCTACTATATTTTAAGTACAGTCATATAAAAATGAATTACACCGATTTTTATACCAAAAAAGTTAATTTCATCGACCTCGTCACTACTACTACAAATTCTCACAGCTTGAACTCTGTAAACCAAAAGCAGCCTTTGGCACGAGGTTCAAATTCGAGGATTCGGTAGTACCTATTTTATTAACACCGATGGTCTTGTCTAGTCGTGAGTTCAAATCCAGTCTTACACCTATGGACACGGAAAATCGATGTGCAGAATACCAGTACTCTCAGGCGGTCAAGAAAAGAGTGATATGTTCGATCCCCACTAAGATCGAACATTTGTGAAGAATGAAAACTTATTTATTGAAAGCTCTTACAAAGAATCACTGTAATTTTACGGTACTAATGACGGCGGCAGATCCTTAGAAGTTAAGTCTTAAGAGGAGAAAGTACGGATGAACATAGATGAGTATAGATAAGCATATATAAGTATAGATAGATGAAGCATAGAAAAAGGTCTGTTTCACCTATTAATGAGTATTAACTGAGTGTGTGTTTGTAAACCAATGTTTCCTGTTTCCCACTCTGACATTACATTAAATAGCCAGTTAGGGTTTATTCCATTTAGATACCTATTTTTTTTTTTTTGCTTTGTAGCCTACCTATAGACTTCAGCCTAAGTCCTGTTATCCTGTTGAGGAAAAATAAACAAGTTTTCTTTCTTTTTCTTTCTTCTTTCTTTCTTTCATCCAGTCCTACCAGTAGTTCGATTATCTAACTGTTTGGACAAAAATATTCCAAACCGTTAGACTGACTGATCGAACATTTTTGATACACAGATTTTATTCCAAATAGAACTACTATTCCATCCAGTCCTACTAGTAGTTCGATTATCTAACTGTTTATCTATAATCGAATATCTCGAATAAAATCTATGTATCCAAAATGTCAGTCAGTCTAACAGTTTGGAATATTTTTGTCCAAACAGTCAAATAATCGGACTACTGGTAGGACTGGATGGAATAAATAAATAATAAATATTCACGTACATTTAACACAACGCCTTCTAGTCCCAAACTAAGCAAAGCTTGTACGATGGAAACTAGATGGCTGATAGAATACATACATACATTTTTTTTATTTTTATTTTTAAATTACCAGGTACTGCAGCTTTAATATAATTAACCTCATTACCAGGTACTGCAGCTTAATAAATAAACCTCATTACCAGGTACTGCAGCTTTAATATTATATTATCATAGAGGACATTATGTTTTTTAAAGATATATACTTAGGCAATATTAGTGTGTGTTTTATTATTTATTTAGTATTGGGACCGTCAAAGTCCATAGCAATACTGCGGCTCTACATTGAAAATTACGAATTGTACACATTCTAGTGCAGCTGATTGTACTTTAATTATTTTTTATGAATACTAATAAGTAGCTCTATCCGTGTGTCAATTTATTGTCGCCATTGTAGATACATGCTGTATATAATTATTGCAACCTGTGGAAACATCAAATTATTATTTTGTAGAGTAATATCTCAATCGTAATGGCAACATTAACTTTTCCAAAGGGCAATAATCGTTTTTATTTAACCTTTCGTCCTTTCTCTTCACTTCTTTTCAACATTTTGTAATATTTGCTCTCGAACTTTCTCCGACGTCGTTATGGTGAACTAAAGTTTAAGCTTATTTACCGGCACTAATCTTTAAAGATCTTTAATAGTTATAAATATTGAACGATCGGTTCATGCTTAGCTTATTGTAAACAGCTAAGTCACTTGTTATCTGTAGAATAGAAACGGCTATAGTAGGTGCCAAATAACACCGCAGTACAGATCATTCACCCACCTTCACCACGATGTCGCAAAATTCAATTTATGTATGGTAAACAAACAGTACTAACGAGATTCGAGCGATTACCGTCTTAGCGACAGGTTTGTGTAGAAAGCGACAGAATTAGCCATTCATAAATTGAATTTTGCGACATCGTGGTGAGGGTGGGTGAATTACCTGTATTGTGGTGTTATTTGGCACCTCTGAGACAGACCGGTTGTAAATAATATCAAGCAAAAGTGTACATTCCAGCCACAATTCGGCTAGTCGTAAAAGTATTTTGGAATATATTAATTAGAAATTGAAAAACAAACGTGTGAGTTAATCCGTATAATCTACTAAAACTAATATTGTTTACTGAGAAAGTTTCAGAAAAAAATTATTTGTTTGCTAATTATGTGCGTGTCTCCGGGAAAAACTTCGGTTTTGGAAACTCTTTTTTACTTTGTATAAACTACACACAAGAAGAAAATGTCAAAATTGAATGAGTTTTCGTAGAGCGTCGTAGCGCGTTGCATCCGTATTGAGCAAGCTGTATCTTTTGTAAGCTGTGACCAAAGTTTCAAGCTATTATCAAAGCTCATTACTTTATTAATTGATACTGAAATCAAACAATTTGTTACGCTATCTCAATATAGAAAATAATACTTAGTAATAATGTTTTCATGACAAATATCATTTCATTGGGTGTGATCAGTACATCTTGTTCTTATGATAAGACTTTTTTAATCATAAAAATGACTTAATTAATTGTTGCTAGATAATTTTTCGTCATGATTATAGGCGCCAAAATAAATCTACATGTACCTGCGTAGTGCAAGTAAAGTTGTAGACAAAAACTTGTATTTCAACTTGTATAATATTTTACAACGTTTTAGTTAACATTGTCGATTCTGTTGTTGCATTTTATAGCACTAAAAATGTTGGCGTCACTTTTTCATAAGCCGACAAAGGCGGTTATAATTTTAGCGCTGTCAAAAAAGGTTAATTTAGAAAAATGCAACAACTGAATCGACACCAATGTCAAAGGTTCAATTTCAAAGTATGGTCAAAGTTTTGGTGTCGTTTAGTAGACGCAAAGCGCGCCGTAGCATCTCATTACGCGATACTTAGTTCCACTGAGTTCCACCCGATTTACAACATTAGTGGCCAATTATCTACTAATCACTAGTTATCTAAGTAAACTACTGCTGTTTTGGCATTATATTGTAAAAAATATATATTATAAAAAGTCAACTAATATTGCGTATTTCTCGCCTTTAGTTTCTCGGGGAGGCCCGTGTCGAACTCAGAAAAAGCTAGTTTAGTATGTTTGAAACCTTTTGGGTATCAGAATGTAAAATCTGAAATCATTGATTTAGTTGGCGAAAGTATCTCCACTGTATCATATACTTACCTACTCTACATTTTTAACGCTTCTGTTCTTGAAATGAAATGAAATGAAATGTATTTATTCGCAAGAAGTATGGTCAAATTACAAGGTGTTCATAATTTTGAGTTAGTGTCACATACTTCATCGGAGACCGACATGCAAATTGTTTAAATTTAATAAAACTAATAAATGTATAGAAATTTTCTATACATTTATCTTTATAATTTAATGTTTATTTTGTTGTGTCTTTGTATGTTTTTTTGCGTAAAATAAATAATTTATATTTCTATACTCAAATTAATCGATACACCCCAATTATTCAACTAAGTAGATATTTGTTGTTGTTGTTGACAAAGAACAAAATAAAACACGGGTAAGTAGATGATACGAAAAAGATATGAACTTTTCCAACGCACCATAAAAACAAGTTCCCAACGGAAGTTTTCCAGCTAGGGCGGGCGGTACAATACTAGGAAGCTGCCTCTCTCCGCCCGGACCTTATGGTGAAGAACTAAGGTTCATATTGGCGTGATGGTCCAACGCCTCACTGACAGACTGACACACATCGTAAGACCCGCTCTGAATAAAACACACATGGTTACGGATACGGACGCCATCCGGAATCCGAAATCCGGAAAGTTCCGATCTTTATGCTAATGTATTCGATTTGAAATGTAGATTTTTGTTGATTTTGCTATTTGTGTTTTTAGGTTTTTTGAACGAAAGTTTGTATCTATTTTCGCAGCGGTTTTATGACAGCTCGGTAGCCCAGAGCTAGAGGTCATCTTTTATAGTGAAAATGGCAAGGACAAAGATCAATTATATGTCAAATTTGGTAAAATAGAGTCTTATCATTTAAACAGCTCTACTTACCGTAGATTTCAGGAAAAATGTTACGTGGTTACGTAAGCTTCAGGTGTTAAGTGTCCGTGAATATTTATATTTTATATATTTTATTTATTGTACCTATTAGGATTAATTTTAATATGATTAGTATTAGTTTGGTACTTATTATGTAAATCAATGCTTTCTACTAAATACCTCTTTCAGGACGTGTTTTTCATAAGTTATAGAACTAAAATCCTTAGTAAGTGTCAGCAAGTTATGGATAATGATTGCATAATCGTGTCCTTATACACTAGACCCAGACTAGACGTAGGTCAGTACAATATCTCTTATCATATCTTACAAAACAACATAAACAAACGTACCGTCGAATCTTCCAAACCAAAAAAGAGCACAGCAACACGGTCCACAATCACAGTTTCCACCAAAAAGTCCCACAAATTGTTATGAAAATGTCAAAAGCACGTGCTCACACACACAACGGTATGGTATCGAGCGCGAGCGTGCGCGCGCCGGAGTAAGTGACAAGTGCCGTGGTGCGCGCGCGCAGGTGCCAACCTCCCTCTAACAAGGTCGCCCCCCCTACACCATTTCACTGGGAGAAAGTCTGCCTACATACATACCAAATTTCCGAACTGATTGAGTCGGGTGAATTAAGTGTGGGATGATGAATGGAAGGGCCGGAGGAATGTCGGCGGCTTTGTTGCGATAGGTCGCGCCGCGGGAAGGGAGAGGGTTGCGCAAGCGCATGGTTTCGGTAACTGCCGAAGAGTTAGTGCAAAAGGTTTGGTTCGGGTGCTGCTTGGCATTTAGTAGCGTAGTAGGTCTTTGTATGAGTGCTGGCTGATCTAAACGTAGTCTTGGTTTACACGCCACTATAGTGGATGTAGTGGGCGAAAATTTTGTCCTCAGAGTTTAACATAGTACAAAGCAAAGTCGCTTCCGCGTCTGTCCTAGTGTCTGTATGTATGTATGCTTAGATCTTTAAAACTACACAACGGATTTTTATGCAGTTTTTTTAATAGATAGAGTGATACAAGAGGAAGGTTTATATGTATAATACATCATCATCATCACTGCATTGCACCAGTACGAAGCCGGGGCGGGTCGCTAGTTAATAATAAGAAAATTTAATAGTTAACCAGAAAACGTTGTTGAAAGTTGTAAAAAAAATACCCTGGTTTGTAAAAAAAAGTTACTGCCTAAGTCGCGAGCATAGGACTACAAATATACTCATCACTGCACAATGTACTTAGCTACTCACGCGATTGAAATCGATCCGCAGCACGAAGCAGCAATCCATCACCAGTATCAGATACGGATAATTTGACTGTGAAATGCAATCGTTGATCTTCGGATTGCGGGAACTCTGATTGAATCTGCCGTCGGCAATTGTGTTTATTTCATTTGTCAATCTTTGTCATGCGCGGAAATTGATCGATTGAAGTTTTTTAATTTGATAATTAAAGTTTCATTTTTAACAGGTATCTTTCGCTCTTTTGCGTCGATGTAGGCAAGTACCTCGCAACTACATTACCTCTTACAGAAAGTGGAACAAATGACCTTATATTTATTGACCTCTTGAAAGGTTAGTTTTCATGTGAATCTTTTTCCTGAATTTCGCGAGTTTTCTTCGTTTCGCGTGAAACTTCGGTAGTTTCGGGATTCATTTTATTTTGAAATCTCTAGCAAATAAAACAAGCAAAGAAGTTGATTATTGTACAATAATAATAAAAGTATTATCGAAACCATAAAAGTTATAGATATCTTCTTATAAAATAAAAATAAAAACAACTGCTTTAGACAATTAAACTAATTTTTAATTTATCATACTTAACCCTATTTAACACCAACAACCGGGACCAGTGGAAATTTTTGGGAGAGATCTTTCCCCAGCAGTGAGATACAAAAATAAATAAATAAAACCCTATTTATATGTAGCCCAGTAAAATATCTATTTAGGTAATAATATGGGCGTGTATTACCAGCGAGCCTAAGATGCGCATCGCGAGATATTTGTCATGTCGTTCTGTCAAAATGTAAGCATTTTGTACCAGTTTAGGAACTATTGCATTATCTGTGGTAATGTTGTCGAGAAACCGCGCCTTTGAATTTTCAACTTTTGACGTTTCTGCATGACTATTATCTCGTCCTCAGAGAGGTACGACGACTAAGAAGTGTCAAAAGTGTACATTATGGCGCGTTTTGTCGACACCATTAGGTACCACAGATAATGCAATAGTTCCTGAACTAGTACAAAATGCTTACTTTTGACAGAACGACATGACAAATATCTCGCGGTGCGCATCTTAGGCATGCAGGTCGTGTAATCTGCGTACCAGTTTGCGTATATTTCATCTGACGACGGGTGGTCTGCCGTCCTAGATATCATCGGTCTTCGTCAGCACACCGTGTAGGATCATGGGCTTTCTAATATTGATAGCTAGCCGATAAACAAAGATCGGTAATTAGTTGGGAAGGAGCACACTCGTTTGGGGAAATTGATATACGCGAGTACTTTTTATGGCGTCCTACTAGTTTTGACTCTTACAGCTTTACCGAGAAGGTACGCAATGGTATCAACCTGCTCAATACGACTTGCTGACGTTCCGGAGAAGAAAATTTGGGAGAAATTCTCCCTATTGTCACTTTTGATTTAAATATTTTTGTTACTGACGTGTCGGACAAAATCAAATGGAAGCTGTTGAGTACAGTCAGGTAAACAATTTTTAAGCAAAATATGATATAGCTATTTAAATTGCTTTGCGAGCGTAACATTAAGGTGGTTCGATTTACATACCAACTCAAGTATTTTAAGACAGGGATTATGTAAACAAAGATTTTGTAATACTTATCCTAGTTTGTTTTTGAATAAATACAGCATTTGGTCCTTTTTGCATAAGTATATGCGTACTGCGATAATCATCACACCGCTGGAACAGCTGGAAAATCTGAGTAACTTAGTAGATTACTGGTACCAGATCTGATGGCCCGAATGCTAAGGAGTGCATACTTCCTATTCTAATTACAAATTAAAATTGAGCGCAAATCCTGAAGCATCCCGACAGTTTTGCTCAGTAATAGGTCGAAAAAAATAAATAGAAAACTTTCTATAAACGTAAAGTGGTTATGGCAATTCACCTATGGCTATTTTAGCCTCGTTATCGTTAGTTTTATCGACGAACCGTGAATGCCACTAAAATCTATCGCAGTCATAAATCAAAAAGTGCTATCACTTTTGTAAAACAAATGAGAGCGCTGATAAATTATTAAAAGATTTTTTATATTGACTGGCACATTTACATGCATTTCCATAGTTTACTAAAACACGGTGAATATTGAACCTCGTTTTGTCACGCATTTACTTTAGGAATAGATACTTACTTGCATGTCTTCGAAATAATAGCTCTTTCAGCTATTGAGTAGAGATGTATTGGGTTGCTGAGCAATACGAAAATGGAGATTTCAATAGTATTTTTGGTAATTTAATTTTTGTAGGTGTAATATACTTAGGTATGTCTAGGCCCTAAACATACCTAATATATACTGTACCTATATACTATCCTAGACTCTAGGATAGTATATAGGTACAGTGTATATTACATAGGACAGAGCTCTCCTAGAAACGCATTTGTCGCATCCGGGGCGATAGACACGCGACTCTGCGCACGCGCAGTACTGATAATGTCCGCTCTATTGATAATAGTACGACTGATCTATGTTTTTAAAAACTAATGGTTTTGTTTTTTGTTTTCTCCGACATAGAATTCGTAATTATTATGTAAGACATTTTATAAAAAGAAAATATTCATTAAATAAATGCACATGCATTTCGGTACTATTCCAATATGTATGTTAAATGTGAAAGTGTATAATATTTATTATCTTTAGTAAATTCAATAAATAGCTGACAGTTTCTTAGTTATCTAGACAGATATTTCAAATTTAAAATCAGAATTTAATGTAGCCAGACATGTTACCTAATACAGACAAAATACATAAAATATTTATTAATTTTACATAAAAAATTCAAAACGTACAAAAATCATATAACATTTCTACAAAATATACTACTGGTTGTACATTTAATTTTTGTTCACCTTTAGCTATTAATAAAAAAACTTGTTTTAAACATAAAACTCAGAGACTTTTTTTTCGAACGGACTAAAACACTGTTGTAATCGTCTGACGATTGTTGACAGCGTTACCGGACTAAGACTACAGACTCGCACCATAATCATGCGTATACGCATCAACCACACGCGTACAGTCAGTGACAGCCCACTTGCACGCATCCTACTGGTGACCTTGCGGCCGACATGCGCCCCGAGATTTCACTTCCTCGCATGCGCGCAAAAAAACGCCCATCCTAGACTTGTTTAGTTTTTTGACCCTGTTTATAAAGATCGATTTTGGTTTAGTTTTCGTGCTAGTTGGTCGGTTGGTTGTATATTTTGTCGCTTGTGATAGTAGTACTGAAAATCTTTTTATTGGGACCAGTTTTTGACACTATTGATCTTTGTGATTTCTGTTTTTATTTTGTAAATTTTTTCCGTAGGCAAACTGATATCCAAATGTTTGGAGTCAATTACAAAACCCAAAAATCTACATCTCGTATAGCTTATAAAAATATTTTTAAACACCTAGGTCAAAGTCAACAATCTTTTATTCAGTAAAATCATACGAATCCTTTAGAATTAGGTTTAAACTTTTTGATAAGTTCCGTCTTTTAGCACCATACAAATAAAATAAAAAAAAGGTCACTGTGGTCCATTAAATGGGCATGACGAAGGCATCTTACCACTTTTCAAAAGCATAAAATTTAGTTTAACTTAGATTACGAGTACTTACTTAGTTTTTTTTTAAATATAATATTTTTCACAAAAAAATCGGCATTCTCCGCCTTGTGCTTGTGGTAAGTTTGCAGACTACGATTTCGTAAAATATGTAAGAGTTTGTTTGCTTAAAGTTGCAGATTCCCACGTGTTTGTAAAATGCTCAGGATTTATTGCTCCGGATGTTTGGTTTAAGTTTCTTTCCCTTGGAGGCTTTCGACTTTCTTGTCTATTGGACACTTCACTTTAAAGCTTAGAATACGGGTAAGGCTGCAGGCGCACTTACAGCAATAACCTGACACATACCTATTAAAACCTCTTTTAATTTAAAATAGAGTATTAAAAACTATCTGGGTTAGATTATAGAGTCACTATTTAAATTTATTTAGCAACCAACCTTATTTTTGTTAATAAAACAATGCTCTATCCGGAAAAAAGGACACCGTCTTGTGAAAAAAAATACACATTCGAATTTCGAACATTTAATAAATGTCACACCTTGAACGTCACTTAGAAGAAAACGCAAAGCTTTTTTGATCTTTACAATAGTCAAAGAAAACTGAGTCAATAATTTTCAAGCTCCACTCAACCTGAGAACGTACAAACGTTGATGATCCCACCCACATCATCTAATAGGCAATCTACTGTTGTACTCTATCACTTTGCAATAGAAACTAGATTTGATTGGCTAGTGAAAAATTCAAGGTTGGTGACTTTCGAACATGTCAATAGAGCTTTCGCTATCTGTGACCGAAACGCACGCTTTATTTGCTTTACTCACTCTGACATTTTTGTGATGTGAGGACAGGTTAGTACAACCGCACACGGGACAGTTGCCACAGAAATTAGTGGCCAGCGAGTGGCATAAGTAAATAGTAAATATGTATCCTTTCATAACATGTTTGTGTTCTAACGAGAATATAGCCTACCCAGGTGGTTGACAAGCTCTACCATCTCTACCTTCTGAACAACAAATACATGAGTAAACTTGTAGGCTACTCCAGTGACACTTGTATTTAAAACACTAGTGTCTGGGTGTTTCTATGTATTATAAGTATGTATTTACAAAAAAAATGTATGTATGTATTCTATCAGCCATTTAGTTCCCATCGTACAAGCTTTGCTTAGTTTGGGACTAGAAGGCGTTGTGTTAAGTGTCCGTGAATATTTATATTTATTTATTTACTAACACGCGTGTCTTTTGTGTTTGTGTGTTTTAGTGGACTTCTACGCCAAATTATGACAAGCTAACTGCACACGTTAATGGCAGTCGCTTGCCACTAGTAGCTGTGAGCTACCCGTGTGCGGGTAGCCTTATTTCTATGAAGATGGCTGGTTTTCAATGGAAATGGTTTGAAGGGAAAGCTATTGACCTTGCTCAAGATAAAACCTTTTACAAACCTTTTAGTCGAAAATTTTACCAATTTATTTCTGTACTTTCATTCGAAAAAGAAAACTATGCAAGTTAGTATGTGGGAAAGCTAAATTCCTCTAGTCCTCTACCTACCGTCATCTAACTGGCGCATTCCAGTTTTCCCCTGCGTGAGTCCCATGCCTAGAGGATTGTATTGTCCAGTGGAACGGAATCCGCGTTGCTTGTTGGATTCGCAGCAAACATTTAGACTATTGCTCTAAAGCCTAGATCGCTATGATAACTTTTATAAGGTACTCAAGTGACGTCACAACCAGGATAATCTAAAATAAGTAGCGAGACATTAATAATAGTCATTGGCTGGCTCATTTACCTACTCAAGCTGACCGCCATTTCGTAATATAGAAAGTGATGATATGGTTGAGAATCCACTCAACTAATATCAGCCTGTAGTGGTTGATTTCACCGGCACATTCCTAGAATATTTATTAGTTAGTAAAAATATCTTAAATTATAAACTTGACTTGGATGATCAATGATTTTTCATGTTAGATCATCTTTTCAAAGATTCAAAGATTTTTTACAATGATACGCTGAGACTTGGTTTCCATATAATATGATGCTTCAGACCCCTTTGTATGCCAAAAACGACGATAAAGCTGAAAAGGTTTTTATTGGATAGATATAAAAAATGGGGCTTGAATCTAGCCCAAAGATTTTTGATGACCTTTTAAAAACGGGTTACTCTGACCTGACCCCATACTCGCCTGTCCCCGATGTTGATTACCGAATAGTTACTACATCGTCAATGGACGGTACAACAGCAGACAAAAGATTTACACCTGCTCTCAAGTCAGATTTGAATCTGATCGAACTAGTATGTTCTGGTTAGATTTATCAATATATTTCGTATGAGTTAGTGGTCACACGAATTGTTACTATTAGTTTGCTTGCAGGAATCTACCTTGCAAAATCTTTTGTCGTGCAGTTACGCCAGCGGCGGCGCGGCGGCATATCAGCGTATCATTGAAGACCAGCCCAGCCCAGTCATAAACATAAATAAATAATTTCGCAATTTAACGGTGTATTTTACAAATTAAAAACAAAGAAGACGTATGGCTATCTCAAATTAAATCGGTGTATAAGAGCAGAGATAAAAATTTATAACGTTAATTGACATTTAAAATCGAGAGCTGCTCGCAGCCCGAACAGAAATTCGGGGAAATAATGAGTTCGTACTGAAAAAAGTCTCACCACCCGACCAATGCCATATCTGTCAGGACCTACTTTCCGGAAGTAAAAGGGAAATTCATCATTACCATTCTAAAGTTTTGATTCAGACAGATAAACCTGCAAAGTAAGACTACTTAAGTTTTAAAACATACCTATCGTTTGAAAATGAGAAATTTGTCAAAGTGCGAAATGAAAATTTTAATTACATTATGTATGCAACCCACCATTATCATCCACACCCCGACGTCACCCACTGCTGGGTATAAGCCTATGCCACTCAGCGTTGCCAGACGTCCCGATTTTGGCGGGATGTCCCGATTTTTAAATAAAAATTTAATGTCCCGCGCGGGATAGACTCAGTCCCGCTTTTCGGCGATAACTCGACCATGCGTGCAGCGTGCTGAAGAAGCGTGGGCGAGTGGCACAGAATAAGACTCAGTTATTTAACGATTTGGTAAATCTGATTTAAAATATCATATTTTATTAAAATACATTTTCTATGGCTATTTTTCCAATCTATTGTCACGTAAACATAATTTGAACTCAAATAAAAGATAAATATTAAAAAACTGATTATATGCGTTTTTTTACCATGTCCCGCTTTCGACGAGAGAATCTCGCTTTTTTCACTCAAAAAGTTCCAAAATCCCGACTTGGCAGAAAAAAATCTGGCAACGCTGATGCCCCTCCTCACGGTCCTGGGCTAATCTCTTTCAGGTCTTACCCGCGATGGTGTACGTACACTGTTGAATTGTTACTAACACTATAACAATTTTGTTTACAACAATTATTACGCGCACAAAGTAAAAAGCTCCAAAGCTATTGAACCGTTCAAAGAAAGTTTTAAGTTGAGATTACGCATAGACACCTAATTCTAAGATTAATAAAACTCAACACCATCTCTATAAAATACACTAATGAACAATCCAATGCAAAAACATTCACACGAATATCACCTCTAAACTCAAAGTGCTAAATGTCACGATCGCAAGCCTAAACAGCTAATCTTCTTAAACACTGTAAGTATAGTAATCAATAAATCGATAGAACATTTACGCCATAAAAATAGCGATCCCCATTAAAATAAAACCTGTATTGAAGGCATTCGCAATAAATTCATTCACTTTCTCTCAACCAGGTAACTACATTAAAATATTTTGTCGGTAACTTGTAATTATTTTGATATATTAAACGTTTCGGTTTGAGATCGATCATTTTTTGTCTATTCCATGTACACTCACAAGCGGATCCAGAGGGTCTGGGGGCTTAAGACCCCCTAAAAGCTCCGGGTTTTAGCAAGCGTGGCCCAAAACTTGTCAATTCCCTCCCAAACTGAAATCCTGGTTCAAGCCACTCTCAAACCGTAATCCTGCGGGCCTAAGATGCGCATCGCGAGATATTTGTCATGTCGTTCTGTCAAAATGTAAGCATTTTGTACTAGTTTAGGAACTATTGCATTATCTGTGGTAATGTTGTTGGGAACCGCGCCTTTGAATTTTCAACTTTTGACATTTCTGCATGACTATTATCTCGTCCTCAGAGAGGTACGACGACTAAGAAGTGTCAAAAGTGTACATTATGGCGCGTTTTATCGACACCATTAGGTACCACAGATAATGCAATAGTTCCTAAACTGGTACATTTTGACAGAACGACATGACAAATATCTCGCGGTGCGCATCTTAGGCCCGCTGGATAAGTCACTGCATTAACTCAGATACTTCATGTATGACGTTTGTCTTGTAAATTAGAACATGTGTGAAAATTGGTCCCTGCCTGACACTGAAACTGCATAAATCTTATAGGTAACGAGCGTTACACAAGAATGTACAATTTACCTTTATTTAAGGGTCACTGTCATCAAAATAACTTCCTGTTTTACCATCTCTTCAAGTCTGTTTTGATTTTAAAAACTCTGAATAAATGGGTTATTCACATCGAACCCACCGGCCGGCCCCACCGGTTGGCCAGATTATCGGCTACAGTGAGTGTTACACGTGGATTCGTTTAGGATGAGTCAATTAACACTAAAATCCGAGTTACGTGGTAATTTTTAATGACCCGTGCACCACTAACGTCTAAATAAAGAAATAAATAAAGAGTTGTGGATGGGTCCACGGGCAAAATATCAAAGATCAAAAAGATTTATTCTTATAATATTATGTGCTGAATTTTTTATCGGTATTCTGCCATACAATAGGAACAAAATACCTACATCTTAATTCCCAAAGCCATTTCTCTACCAATTAAAAATGTACCATACAAATACTTTCTACGGCTGTGTGGCTAACTACCAGTTTTCACGTTTGTTTTAATTTCTAACTACAAATAAATGGTAATTAAGTAGGTTGCGATGGCAATGATGGGGCAACAATATTTGCTTTTATCTATGGAGGTTTTATGGCTGACCTAGAAAATTAAAATCTTTAAATTTTTTTATAGAAAAGTATGTCAAGTAAGCTTGAGTTATTTTGTAAATATTTTAAATACTGTATCAATCGTAATTTTTTTGTGATTAAAGTTCAAAATTAATGTATTTTTTTTGGTGGATAAATAATTTTCATAAATGTGCTTTATTTTTCCTATACACTATTCACAAACTGGTAATTTTTTTTATTTTTTTTTCGCTCCTCCGAGCAGGCTATAGTTTTAAAACTATACCGCCTAGTCTTACGTTGTGATTTTTCCCATAATAAGTTCGTTTGTTTAGGTGTTTGTCTTGCGTAAATGATAAGTCAAGTCAATTCTTCGTCAAGTCAGCTGTCGTTTGTTTTGAAGAGAAAATGGTGGATTTTCCCTCCAAAACCGGAATCGAATTTTCACATTCAGAAAAACCACTTTACACACATTTATTCCAATGGCTCACACTTTATGTTACGACCTAATAATACTTAATTATTGGTTAAAATTCCACCAAAATTAAACAACAATACTCACAAGAAAAACTAGCTAGTGTTGTTTAAAAAAATGACAAAGTTCGAATCCCAACCTGGTCAACCAAAACTTTAGAACTACATAATATGAAAGAGGAACCACAGAATGCAAATGAGGTTGACCTAAAATTCACTTTGTTTTCAGATGAATATTTTACTGTGTTACGGTTCAAAGAAGTAAGGATTGAACAATGCTTTGTAATAGAACACTGTTTCTAACATTGATAATTTTTATTGTCTTTTTTTGGATAATATGTAATGAAGGTACTTAACATTGTTTAAGTACCTTCATTACAAGAAATTGTGTAATAAGGGAAAGATAATTATTTGTTGTAAGTACTTCAAAACTCAAAAAAAATGCCGTTCTCCTAAATTTTATGAAAGTACTCTACCTTTGTAGAGTCAGAAAATTCTGAACCCGATTTTTGTTTCGTAGTCTCACATAGGTAATTCTGTTTATTAACCTAAGTCGCGTAAAAATGCATATCAAAAGCCACTTCAACATCTATTATTCACAAGCAAAAGGAGGAAAATCTAAAAGTACATTATTTATCAGCTGAATGCCAATATCCTTCTTATTTACAGGTACTTACGGCTTAAAATTGTGTATGCGTTTTATCCCAACGCTTAATTGCTGACTGTTCTTCCAAGAATGTGAATTAATCTCACATGCACGTTCACCTCGCCCTTTGTCAATCGAGTTTTTCATTTGTACACTTCAGGAGCAAAAACAGTGATCAGAAAGAATAACTCAATAAAAATTAGAAAAAAAATTGTAATCCTTTTGTAGAAACAGCAAAAAGGTAAGTAATGTCACTGAATATTATATATATTGTCATCATCAAAGATTCGTTTCGTCAGTACAAGCACAGATCATTTATTACTATACCTGCTAAGTACAAGTCAACGATTTTTCCTTTTTCTACTCGTTATGAATTTGATCCGTTTTTGTTTTCGTTCTAGCGTAACGTAATATTAATGAATCATTCTAGTAAACAGCACCTAACAATATTTACATTTCATACATAGTTTCTAAAAAATTGTAAGAATCAACGGAAGAATAATAAAATATTTAGTACTCTTCTACTGGGACCGAAAAGACCCAGTAATCTGTTATGGAAAATGCGATAAGTAGTTTTTAAACTGGGTTCTCGGCTTGACAAAAATGTTTGCATGATTTTGTGAAAATATTTGTGGATTTCCTGTAAGTATATTTTATAGCTATCAGCCACAGAAAATCTTAGTATAGGATCGCAAGCGTTACTTTACATCGATACATTTTCTCAGCCAGCAGTGTACAACACTTGAAACAGGCAGTGGTTGATGTTCTTTTGTGTCCTATTGACATCGTTAATTAAATATATATAAACGGTGCAACACCATACACTTTCTTTTACGAAATGGAATGAAATTAATAAAGAAAATGGCATTACTTTGTACCTACTTTATAATTTGCAAGATGCCTTTGAGAAGACAAGAATGTAGGTAATTTTGTATCAGCCTAATAAAGGTTTTTTTGGAGGACAGCAACGGAGATGGGAAGACGATCTCAAACTCACAGCTGGCTCAAATTGAAGAAGAGTTGCCAGAGACAGATCTCAGTGGAAGATGCTGGAGGAGGCCTTTGCCAAAAGGCACACTGAACTGAGGGATATTCTGTAACATAAGAGAAACAAGAAATTCAGAACAAAAGGCTTAAATAAAAATAAAAGTTTTTTTATTATACAATAAAATGATGGAACTGACCGATGGCCTACCTCATGTTAGGCGGTACTGCTTAAAACGATGCATTGCATCAGGGTTATTCCCATCAAGCACACCGGCGCGGCCGGCCCACCCGTCGGCCAGATGGGAAAAGAATCGCAACGAGCCCACTATGCAAATGAGTGGGCTCGATGGGATTTTTTTGGCGTGGGCCGGCCGAGCCCACTCATTTGCATAGTGGGCTCGTTGCGATTCTTTTCCCATCTGGCCCACCAGTGGGCCGTAGCAGGCAAGCAAGCTCGTATGAGCTAGTTGCCAACTCTGTTGACGGAGGTTTTAGGCCGCCTTAAGACCGCATTGGTATAAGTTTTTTGGTCGGAAAACTTGTTTGGATCAGTGTGATATTTTTACTGAACCTTTGCATTGTTATTCTCTCGACCCTGAAGGTCTGCAATTTCACATAATTACATTTAGTTATATTATATCTTCAAAAATGTTAAAAGTGCGAGCGAGAGGGTTGTCTGCCTTATATATACGCCTTAAGTCCCGAAATCTCGTTTGAAAAAAAATATCGTTGCTTCGATTTTAATCAAAAACGTATAAGTCTTTCGACTAAAAAATATATTCAGTAGTAATAAATATTTGCTATTCTCATTTCTACAAAACGTGACGTCATGAGCCTAAATAAGCTTTTTTGCCAGCCCTGGAAAGCCTCGTCTTGGTAGCCCGTTCAACCTTGACCTCTTTAAATATAACATCGCACCCCTGCGGCTCCCGGCCACAGAATAAATATAGCAGAGGTTCCGCCCCATCGCTACTGACTAGTGTTGTGACACAGTTTACTCGAATGGTCAGGAAGTCATGAAGGCAGGAGGGTATAAAAAACAATTTTCTTTGGTCTATGCATCTTTCTTTATTGTGGTGAAATTTTGGTACAAAAATAAACCTAAAATTTGGTTAGTTCATTTCGATAGTGTTCACGACCCGGTGATCTCACGAATAACTAGGTATATTGATCCTACTTATTATTATAAACGCGAAAGTTAGTGAGGATATATGTATGACTGTATGTGTGTTTGTTTGTTCCTCTTTCACGCAAAAACTACTGATCGGATTTGTATCGAACTACATAGGCTACTTTTCATCCTGAAAAATCAACGCGATCCAACGGGACGCGAACGAAATCGCGGGCGGTAGCTCGCCTTATATAAATGAGAAACTAAACTGGACCATCAACTAGATCGTCAATAAATCTAAAAACTGACCATTCAGTTGATCTAGAAAATATTTTTAGAAAATACCAAAGAATTTCAAGCCATTAGATAGAGCACAGAATAATGTGTTGATGAAACATCTCATTTTTATGGTTCTACTACTTCGGACCCTAGGACAAGTCGTTAACATAAAATCAATGGAAATAACCATTCTCCGTAGGCCTCTCCAACCAGGGCCCCCTTATTCGTTTTGTATGAGAAGTGGGAATGTGTAGGGTTCTGGTTTTTCTGGTTGTTACCCTAACCTGAATACGGGTAGACTGCCCGGATCCACTCTTGATGGTCACTTGTCGCCTTGGGTATGAAAAATCGCTCGGAATTGTAGTGATTTGATAAATTGAATTTTACGTAGGTGCTTATTCATAACGCTGTGAATCATAAACTCTATTTAACCTTAGAATAGTTACACCGTGTTTTGTCTTTTGCATTGACAAGCAGATTCAAATTCAAAATAGACAAAACACGGTGTAACTAATAAATAAATAAAATAAATAAATATTCACGGACATTTAACACAACGCCTTCTTGTCTCAAACTAAGCAAAGCTTGTAGTATGGGAACTAGATGGCTGATAGAATACATAATATACTTTTTTTTTTGTAAATACATACATATAATACATGGACACCCAGACATAGAACAAATATCTATTTGTTAATCTAACACACTAATGTTTGTTCTCGGTGGGGATCGAACCCACGACCCACAGCACGGAAGGCAGAGCTACTACCGACTGTGCCATGACGCCTGTCAAATAAATAAGCTTACATCGAGTTTGCTACAGCGTTAGATAGAAGAAGTTGAATAGAGTTTGTAGTAGAAATTGAGAGAGTTGAGTTGGAGCTAGGAGGAGAAATCTCTCAAGTTGCTTAGCTAGTGGATCAGAACAGCCAAATAAAGTGACTGAGCTGTAAAAAACTAAAAGAATCCGGACGCACTCCATCCGGGACATCTAACACGCAGAAAGTGTTTTTACTTTTGTCGGTCAATGTACACGTTTTCACCGATTCCGTCCTTATCTCAAGGCGGTCAGGGGAGCGCGCGTTTTATATGCGTAGACGCGTACAGTCGTTCGGTACCTCGGCTCGAGACAATGTAGAGACACTAGTTTCGAGAAATGGCATTGACAGAAAAAAAAGTTGTAGGTTACCTACGGAAATGTACTCGATGATTGCAAAAATCAAGTAAGTATCTAACACAGGAAAAATATGACAGTCGATAAGAAAGCGTTTTGAAAACGATGGCCGCAGAGGCGTAGACACAAGCTACTCTAAACATTAAACTCTAAAGCACCCCTTGTTGAGAAACTGAATCGAGCTAATAATACTTCTAAGTAAGTAAAATTCGATTTTGGTAGAGAACACCATAAAGACTTGTTGTTGTTAATAAATACAAAATTATATTGCTTATTCTGCTATCTTAGTTTTTTTATTTTAATCCGATTATCCCTATTAGATTTACCCGATTTGCTACCACGACCGTTTACCCATGTTTAAGCAAAAGTAGTCTAGGACGCTCTCTGGTTAGGTGGCGCGAAGATCTGCGAAATGTAGATGAGAGGAACCGAAGACTGAGCTCAATACCCCATCTTAGAAGAAACTTACGTCCAGCAGTGGACCAATATACGTTGGTAATGATGATGATTTACCACCTTTTAAAAGTGATGCTCAACAATTCTACAGCTACGAGTTTTGATCTCCACGGCGGAATCTCCCGCGAATCTAAATTAGTTCGCGCGCCGGGAATCACAATTAAGCGGTGCTCTCACTTCAAGGTTTTTTTAACACCAGTGTCTTTGTTTTTTCCTTAGCGAGTCCGTCAATAACTATTTGTTAGGTCTTTAACGAGTCCGTCAATAACTACTTTTTGAGTCTTTGACGAGTCCGTCAATAACTATCAAATACACGCGAGAGCAATGATTCCGGGTCACTTAAAGAATGTTAAAAATCTCGGAAACTAAAAATGATAGGTTAATGCAATAAATTGTATTTAATAGACAATGTAATACTCCTTAAATGAAGGTATTAAAACTTCTTAGTTATTGTAAAGTTATATCTTAAAAAAATCAAATTTGAAAAAGGGCCACTTTCGAAGATGGAACTACGAAATTACAGCATTTGGTTTTGCTTTTGTTTGTAATCTGTCATTTATGTGGGTATATAAACCATGTTGATAGTGCTCTATATTCATTATTCAAGCTGAAATTATGTCGCTTACGCCTGAAGAATGCACCAGAATACTTACAATGCTGGAAACCGGCCGGAGTCAGCGCGATACAGCCAGGACTGTCGGTGTGTCGCTGTCAACAGTACAAAGAGTTCTCCGACGTTACGAAGAAACTGGTTCTAACCTACGCAGACCAGGAACGGGCAGAACCAGGTGTACCACAGCACGAGAAGACCGATACTTGGTGAACACCATGCTTCGAAATCGCTTTCTCACAGGAACTGAACTCACAAATCAGTTTCGACGCCTCGGAGGAAGTAACCCAAGTGCATGGACAGTAAGACGTCGGCTTGCTGAATCTAACTTAAAACCCCTTAGACCTGCAAACGGCCCTAAACTGGAGCGTGGGCATCGTATTTCAAGACTAAGATATGCCCAGAGCCACGTAAATTGGAGTATTGAAGATTGGTCAAAAGTTATGTTCTCCGACGAATCAAAATTTATGCTCTACAAGCACGATGGAAGACACAGAGTGTATCGAAGACCAGGGGAAAGATTCAAGCAAGCATGCATCGAAGAAAAAGTAGCCTACGGTGGTGGGTCTGTACTTGTGTGGGCCGGAATTTCTTCTGAAAGTCGCACAGAGCTGGTGATCATAGAAAACGGCTCTTTAACTAGCGTAAGATATGTGGAAGAAATCCTCAATGATCATGTTGGTCCATTTATGGTCAATTTAGGTGAGGATGCTATATTTATGCATGACAATGCCCGACCTCATACAGGTAGGATTGTGAATGACTACCTTCAAGAGATGAACATTACTCGTATGGAGTGGCCAGCGCGCAGCCCGGATATCAACCCGATCGAGCATGCTTGGGACGAGCTAGGCAGATGCGTAAAACAACGAAACCCTCCCCCAATCACGCTTCGTGAGCTCAAAATTGCTCTCACAGAGGAATGGGAGAATATTCCCCAAAATCGTATAAGGAACTTGGTGTACAGCATGCCAAACCGCGTAAACGCAGTAATGGAAGCACGAGGAGGCAATACGAAGTATTAAAATTCAAGTCAAATCGTAATAAAGTTCAAAAATTTCATGTTTCCTATTTTTGTTTTAAGGAGAGATCAGCAGTTTTTTTCTTTATGTAATTTTGTGTTAATAAAATGTATGGTGACTCATATTTTTTTACTTTCATTTAAGGAGTATTACATTGTCTATTAAATACAATTTATTGCATTAACCTATCATTTTTAGTTTCCGAGATTTTTAACATTCTTTAAGTGACCCGGAATCATTGCTCTCGAGTGTATTATCAAAATGACCAAATACTTTCAACAAACAAAGTGCGCGCCTCGGAAGATTTGTCCAGCACTGTTAGGACTTGACTGGATGATAGCTGCAAGAAATGGGTGACAGCTAATTGGATTTTTACCATAGAGCCATGAGTTACAATAAAAATTCATAGTTTGAAGAAATTTCATGAAAAATCCTAAGCACTACAACTAGGAAGTAAGAAAGATACGGTAATTGCTACGTCAAAAATGACTGGCAAATAAGAATAAGTTAAGGGTAAGTACTTGTGTAAAATAGGTACTTTCATTTTTTCAATCAAAATGCGTGACTTGTAAGTCGTTGTTCAAATGCCCAAAGTGGTGCTAGCCAGCCAACATTCCGAAAGTGCCTAGTACGTGACGACTGAGGTTTGCAATACTGAATACAACTAAATATAGATAAGTATTCCACACTTTGGAATACCTAAGTGTAGTTGTTTTCTACTAAAAACTCATTCATAATGAAGCGACTGAAATCACAGATAGTTTGTTATTATTTGTGTTCAGCAGAAACGAAACACAATCACAAGTTTGTTAAAAAAACTCGTGTTCGAAGTTTAATAAACCTCGTGCGTAGATTCCTGACATTTTTTAATGAAAATCTGTCGAAATTCTATGCTTGAGTTCAATTTTGTCTTCAAAATTATCAAAATTTTGGGTTCAAAGTGAAAAAATAACGTCAGTGAAAATCTGTCGAAAAATCTATGCTTAAATTCTATCCAGACTTGATCACATAATACTTATCTACAAAGCTAAGAAATAAATATTGCCTCTATAAAGTACCACTATCACTTGCATGATAACATATACACTGTACAGTAGGTATACTGATGGTGATTTATCATTTTAGCTGGTGGAAATGGACCTTTTTTCGGTGAATGGCGAATCTTTAGTCATTTCCTTTCTTTTCTTCTTTTATCATTTAAAAAAAAAAAACTTTTAAAGGCTGTGCTTAACGAACTTTAAAAAAATGTAACTTTAAGAAACAAGGGCTGTGCCATAAAAAGTGTCCATAGGACTGCAGCAAATATCTACTTCGGGACTGTTCAGATTGATTGCCAATAAGACAACCCAATGAGCTATCGGAAGTCACGCTCACCATGATTGAAACAGTTTTCTATTAAAACAGCGTTCAAGTTCAATAAACATGTTTGGACGGCATGCCACAGGTGTGACCAACTAGTTCCGTTTGGCTCAGCAAAATTTGGGCCGTTACACACGTTTCTATGGCCCACTTATTGAAATGAATATATTTGCTTTGATGAGGTTAATGCGAAATGCGATATCGTGAAATCTTAAATTAGAAAAAACCATAGAGCGAATATATAAAAGTTATGTTAACCAAACCCACAGTGAGTCAGTGACGTATTATAGGGTACCTGCGATAAATTATCTGTGACGTAAAGTACGCCGCAGAGAAAAGTGAGCACTCTAGAGTCCTTTTCATGAAAGAAGTCCCGCGAAAATTTCCGGAACTAAAGTTTAAAACTAAATTTTAAATTAGTTGTCAGGTGCTGTTAATGTGTTCGGATGCTAGTGCGTTTTTATTTGGTTTCTGTGATCAAAGTCTTGTTTTCAATGCCTAAAGTTGTTAAAAGTGCTGCCCGAGAAATAATACTTAAGGTCGACTACAGCGCCGCGTCTGCGGGACTTCTTTCATGGAAAGGACTCTACCTTCTTACCTTAACTATTATTTTTTTAATTTTGCATGTCTGTACTGTCTGTAAAACTTTTTCTGCAAACTTCTTCTTCATTTGAATCTGGTAAAAACATTGTACTAATTTATTGTTCACAGATAGTGTTTACCCACGATTTGTATTAAGTAGAGACGCGCTCTATACAAACATATCTCACATATTTTTATCTGTTGAAGGATACCTATTAATATTATCATATTAAATGAACATAATGGCAGTTACTGTTATGATCAGACGTTTTCTGCTATCGTAAATTAGGTGAAAATAAAAGTTATGGCTGCGTTAGCTTAGATCTGAGCAAAATCTCAAACCGCTTTGAAAAAAAAGTGAAACTCGCCTTTGAATATCTAGAGCAAAACGTGGTTTTAATCTAGAAATTTTAGCTCATAAAGTATTGATCTAAACATTTTTTCGAAGACACCATTTCTTATTATATAAGATACCTACGTACCTTCATCGTTGAAATTTAGACACATTGTAAAGTCCTGCTACCTAATTACTTACATAAAGGTAGGTATGAGGAAAACACAAGTGGTCATTACTAGCCCTATTAGTAACTGATGAATAAGATGTGTAATAATAATAATAATAATAATAATAACAACTTAAATATTGTTTTGTCTAGTATAGAGTAGGTACTCTACAAAGGGCATTACACAGGATTGAAAATGAGTCACACTACCTGATAATGGTATGCTGACAACGTCCTGTCCATTAACCAATGTTCCATACAAATTGATAACAAACTCCTTTTTGTCAGTTCGACATCACTGGCCGTAAAACCTATACGTTATTAGAACTCATTGACAAAAAGACACAAATAACTGACTCTAAAAAGTTCGGATTAAAGTTTTTTTTTTGCAGTTAAACAAAACACTCTCAACATAAACTGTCCTAAATTCTATTCAAGTTTCAGTTGATCCAAGTTTTTTTTGCAGTGCAACTCAAAGTCCATAAAATCTAAGAAAAAAAACACTGTCAACACTAAACTGTGTTCTAAATTCGAATTGCAGCAGATCCAAAAAAAAGTTTATTTGATTGTGTTTTATTGAAAAACAGTGACGGTGAAAATGGTGAAAATGCATATAATTTGCATTGTGGTGATACTTGCAGCCGTTTCGTATGGAAAAATAGTGAACAAATACAAATGTCCCGAAGTGAGGGCCGTCCCGCACTTTGATCTATCGCAGGTCAGTACAAAATCAATTAATTGTACAGAATATTAATAGCTTTGAGAGAAAATATTCGAATAGGCACGTCAAACATGATTTAGTATTTAATTTTGGTAGAACTCTATTGAGGTAGGTCACGAGGCTATCACACGTTTTCTTTTAGAGAATTATGATACCTACTTGTCTCTCGAAACTAGAGGCGTGCTTTAGGTTTTTTTAAGAATATTGTTATTTAGTTGTATACGGTACAATTTATTAGACCATATTTCATAAAAGGTAAATTTAAAACGAAAACCTAAACTTATTAGTCAGAGGATAGCCGTGGTCATTGCGTGGCCATGGCGTGGCCAGATTGTTGATTTCGGTCAAAATGTATGTCTTTTAGGCGAATACTCAAACGCCACTCAATTTAAGTCACGCTTAAATTATTGCCATATCTTACAAATAAGTAATGTCAAACAGAGGCAGAGCACCACTTAAAAATTTAAGTGGTGCTCAAATTTTGAATGACGTTTGAGTATTTCAGTCTTAGTCACAAATTGCGATCTATCCTTTACCATCTACCGAGGATGGATTATTTAGTTTGGCCGTAGAGATGAAGACTTACCTATGAAGCTATCAAAAATAGTGTTAGGCTGTGCAAGAACTGTCTCTATTTATCTTTTATATCAAGTCCATGTATTTGTATGGAATCACAAAAAAATATGGGCAACTAAGTTGCTCGTGAGCAGGCTCCAATACCGCGTTCACACTATGCCCATGCCGCCGCCTGACTTATTGCCACAGCAACTTCGCATTTATTTGGGCCGGGAGCCGGAACAGAGGCATGTTCGTGTTCGCACTATGCTCGTGTTCGCTTTCCTGCCCAAGTCCCTGCCGACTGCGACATAGTGTGAACGCAACATAAGGATACAGTAGAGCATGATCTACGAGTACGTAGTATTTAATTTCAACTTTGATATAAGTAGCTGTGTGTAAGTGTTATTCAATAGTACAAGTACCTACCCGTCTACTTTACATTGCGTAGGAGTCAGACCGGATGAAATGACACAGTCGACAGATAACAAAAAGTCTTCTATAGAATAAAGAAGAATTCCATGGCACAATCAAATACTTTTATTAAGCTTAGGAAAGTTATATTTAGTACATCTTATTTATTATGGAAACCTATTCGCTACACCTATTACGTACGACGCCATGACAGGCAAGACAAGAACGAATGAGTTGAACATATTGGGGTGAGTGAACTAGAGTGAACCTTTTCTTTACCTCTCATCTCTATGATCTAGCTAGTCTATGACAGAATACTACAGATAACTTACTCTATTTCCAATACCCCGGCTCAAGTTCAAGTCTCATTTTTTTTTAAACTTATACAAAACAAAAATGACTTGCTAACTTGCCAACGAAATTTATAACAATACTATGGCAACTCTAAAATATTTGACAATCAATCGTATTTTGACTTTGACAGTTACAATATGTTTCAATTTAAAGAAGAAGAAGCCTCCTTTTGCTTGCTTGTTTGCTAAATCTATAATTTAGCAATCTTTGTTTACATTCTTTGATTGATACAACTTATTACTGACAAGGTAGTAAACATTACAACTTACATATTCAAAACTTATTTTAAACCAAGTAATTTACACAAATATTGGTGTCTGACTTTCGAAAATGATTTGGTAAACATGTCAGCACTATTTTCTTGAGAACACACATATTTTATTATCAATAAACCCTTGTTTACTATATCCTTTATAAAGTGAACTTTTATATCTATATGTTTGGTTCTCTTACTATTTTCATAACTTTCTATCATTTTTATAGTACTCTGATTGTCTATAAACAAATAACAATTTAAGTTTTTGTCACAGTCCAAGTTCTTTAACACTTCGATAATAAACACTGTTTCACTTACAGTTTGTGCTGCTGCGACATACTCTGATTCAGCGGTAGAGAGTGCAACGGTTGCCTGCTTCTTCGAGCTCCAGCTGATCAAGTTTCCGCGGTGAAATATGGCTACTCCACTGATACTTTTGCGGTCATCTCGGTTACCTCCCCAATCTGCATCTGAAAAACTGTGCAAGTGATTATTTTCTTGTTTCTTGTATTCTAATCCAGTATCTTTTGTTTGTTTCAGGTATCTGAGAATTCTCTTTCCAGCTTTCCATAGAGTCTGTGTTGGACAATGCATGTATCTACTGAGATATCCTGTTGCATATGCGATGTCTGGTCTGCTGATTGTTGCTAGATACATCAATGATCCGATAAGTTCTCTGTATGGAACATTATTTACAATTTCTTCCCTTTCATTAACATTCAGGCCAACCTCCACAGGTGTATCCACGCCCTTACAGTCCACCATATTAAACTTTAATAAAAGTTTCTCGATTATTTGTGTCTGTTTTATTTTCATTCCTTCATTAGATCTTGTTATTTCTAGGCCTAAGAACTTGTTTATATTCCCCATATCTTTTGCTTGAAATTCATCTTGTAGTTTCTTTATAATATTATGGCCATTTCCAATTACTAGGATGTCATCTACAAATATTAGTATGTATACACTCTTTGCAGTATAAAGACAAAAATCACTTTGTGACTGGACAAATTCATTTTTTATCAGGAAATTGTTCAATGTGTCATTCCAGCATCGTGGGGATTCTTTTAGTCCATATAGTGCCTTTTTTAACTTCAGTACTTTTCCTTCCTTGTATGGTACTCCTTCTGGGTATTTTATGAATATATCTGTCTTTAATTTTCCATTCAAAAATGCTGTTGGTATATCGAGTTGTCTGACTTGTAAATTTTCTTGAACAGCTTTGTTTAAGAATAACCTTACTGTTGTCATTCTGGCTACTGGTGCATAGACATTTTGTGTTGTTTCTTCCTGAAAACCTTTTGCAACGAGTCTTGCCTTTTTAGTATTATCAGATTTTGTCCGAAATACCCATCTTGTGTCGATAGCCTTTTGATTAATTGGTAATTCACATTCTTCCCATGTTTTTAACTTTCTATGTGCATCTAGCTCTTTCTGTATAGCTTCTGACCACTCTCCTTGTTCAATTGCTTCTTTGTAGCTTGTAGGGTCTTCTGTCAATAATGCATAGGCTACATTACTCATATCATAGTCTTCATATTTCTTTGGCATTGTAATTGGTCTTTTTGTTGTTTGAATATTCTCTTCTTTTTCATCTGAGCTTTCATATTCATCACTTGATATTTGCTCTTTTCTTTCCTGTTCTATTTGTGGTTGCTCTCTGGACTCATTTGTGTCACTTTCGTCTGAAAATATATATCTTTCTCCATGATCATATTTGTAGTCGGTCTCATCAAAACGAACATCTCTCGATATTATTATCTCATTTGTTTTTGGATCCCACAATCTGTACCCTGAACCACAATATCCAATCATAATCATAGGTTTTGCTCTAGGTTCTAGTTTACTTGGCCTTGGAAAAATTATGCACCACGCTTTAGAACCAAAGACTCTCAGTCTCTCTAGTTGATTCTTTCCAAACCATATATTGGCCGGTGTGTCTCCATTGAGTGCTCTAGAGGGGGATCTGTTTATGGTGTATGCTGCAACACGGATCGCTTCGCCCCATAGGTACTTAGGTAATGAAGTTTCTAACAACATAGCTCTTACTCTATCAGCTAGTGTCCTGTTCATCCTTTCACACACTGAGTTTTGTTGTGGTGTATACGCACATGTGGTTTCTTGTCTTATACCATTTTTGTTATAGAATTCTTTTAGTTCCTCATTCACAAATTCTCCGCCTCTGTCTGTTCTTATTCTTTTTACATAAAAACCATCATTACGCAGACTTCTTATATAACTCATAATATAATCTTTTGCTTCATCTTTTCTTTTCAGTAAATGTACTTCAGTAAAATGTGAATAATCATCTATTATTGACAGGTAATATTTCTCTCCATTCATGGTTTCTGGTGTAATTGGTCCACCAATGTCACAATAAATCAATTCTCCAATTCGCCTTGTTCTGGGTTTTACTGTTGGAGTAAAAGGGCAGCGTGTTCCCTTTGCTTCCATGCATACTGTGCATTTCATATTTGAAAAAGGTACTCCCAGTATCTTCATGCCTGCATGATTTAGGTGACCTAGTCTTCTGTGCCATAAATTGGTATCTGTCTTATTTGTGATCAATGCGTTGTCTTTATTCATATTTAAATGTAGAGTAAAAAGTTTCCCATTGTTGTCCACATTTACTTTTACTTCACCATTATTAATATTTGATGAATTTCTGTTGAATTCAACATTGAAGCCTTTCTGATTTAGTTTCATTACTGATATTAAATTTTGAGATAGGTTTCCTAATATTAAGCAATCGTTTATAATGACTTTTTCTCCATTGTCTGTTATACCATTTATATTTCCCTTTTTCTTTGCTGACAACATAGCTTTATTTGCTGTTTGAATTTTTATCTCAGGTATCTCTTTTACTTCCGTCATATGTTTCTCATATTTTTCATCTATCATGTGGTGTGTTGCACCGGAATCAATCACAAATTTTATCTCATTATTTACACTGTCTCTATTTGTTGCTGCATGGGCCTGTGCCGCTATGAATGATAATGATTCTGTTTCTTTTATTTCTTCTGTAACATTTGCATTTGAATTTCTATTATCACTTCTTCCTCTGTAGCTACTTTGGCCTCTCTGATAACCTCTTCCTCTCTGATAGCCTCGTCCTCTCTGATAACCTCGTCCTCTCTTTTGTTGATTATGTGCTGACGTGTTGCCAGGACAGTTTCTGGCAAAATGATTAGGCTCTCCACAGTTATAACAATTTATTGAGCTATTTTGAAAAGCATAATCTTTTGTGAAACTTTGTTTACTGTCTTTATTGTTCTTTTCTTTAAGTTCTGCATCTAGCATTTTGCATTTAATGAACTCTACTGTGAGCTCAGCTCCAGATGCCTCCAATGCTGTAATGACCGGCTGATAAGCGTTTTCTAAACTTAGTAATAGTTGACACACTCTTTCTTTCTCATCCATTTTACTTCCATTTGCTTCTATGTCTCTGACTATTGTATCAAATTTGTTAAAGTGCTCTTCTACGCTGTCTTGCTTTTTGCATTTTAAATTTATTAATTTTCTTCTCAGGTATAAGCTTGATAATGTACTTTTTCTTTCAAAAATGTTTTTTAAATTTTCTATCATTTCATAGGCTGTTCCTGCTTTTCTTACATATTCTAGATGCTTGTCTGATAATGCTTGTACTATTATGTTTCTTGCTTTGGCGTCTTTACTCTTTACATCTTTGTCATCGAGATTGATATTTTTCTGTAGAACATCTTTACAACTTTTTTCATCCATTGCCATCTCCACTCGAAATAACCAGTTCGAGAAATTTTCATTTTCCAATTTAGGTATTTGATTTACTTGTGTCGTCATCTTTATATTTTTGGTGTTCTTGCTTTAGAAACACTTTTCCACGCTCTCTTTGCCTAGCCTTTTTTCGTGGTGGCACGACAGACTCCTACAACTTTTCCTACGCTAATCTTTGTCGATCTGACTGACCAAGGACTCTGGGCCCATAACCTATAGAATAAAGAAGAATTCCATGGCACAATCAAATACTTTTATTAAGCTTAGGAAAGTTATATTTAGTACATCTTATTTATTATGGAAACCTATTCGCTACACCTATTACGTACGACGCCATGACAGGCAAGACAAGAACGAATGAGTTGAACATATTGGGGTGAGTGAACTAGAGTGAACCTTTTCTTTACCTCTCATCTCTATGATCTAGCTAGTCTATGACAGAATACTACAGATAACTTACTCTATTTCCAATATCTTCTGTAATGTTTATGAAGTTTCCATTTTTAAATTCACTAAAATAGGTTGAAATGTTATCAAATTATAAAAGTAATTTGTATATACACTTACGAATGATAATTTTTGGTTCATAAAATAAATCACCAGCGGGCCTAAGATGCGCACCGCGAGATATTTGTCATGTCGTTCTGTCAAAATGTAAGCATTTTGTACTAGTTTAGGTACAATTGCATTATCTGTGGTAATGTTGTTGAGAAACCGCGCCTTTGAATTTTCAACTTTTGACATTAATTCTGCATGACTATTATCTCGTCTTCAGAGAGGTACGACGACTAAGAAGTGTCAAAAGTGTACATTATGGCGCGTTTTGTCGACACCATTAGGTACCACAGATAATGCAATAGTTCCTAAACTGGTACAAAATGCTTACATTTTGACAGAACGACATGACAAACATCTCGCGGTGCGCATCTTAGGCCCACAGGTTTATTCCTACTGCAACTGAATGACAAGGCGATGACCTGATGTTAAGTGGTAACCACTAACGATGCATTGCCTCACTGAGCCAGTATTAGCACAGATCATAATACGTATCAGCAATACATGGCATAAACCAAACAAACATAATGTAGGTATACAAAATCTCATATCTCTTTGAAAGTTTATTTAATTTGTTCGATGACTCAATATTGATCTTTGATTGGATTAGATATAAATCCACTCATTGTAACAACTTTCTATTTAACAGAATCTGACAGACTAATGGGTGAATACTCAAACGCCATTCAAACCCCACTCAATTTAAGTTCCACTTAAATTATTGCTATCTCTTACAAATGAGTAATGTCAAACAGAGGCAGAGCACCACTTAAAATTTTAAGTGGTGCTCAAATTTTGAATGACGTTTGAGTAATTCAGCCTAAATCAGAGTAAATACTTACTCATAACTGCTTGCACATTTTTCTCTAACAGTGAAGAATAATAAGGGGGACAATCCTTGTCTCATAAAAACCTGCCAGGTTTTCTGGCAGGTGTTTTGAACTGTTTTCATACTAAATCATAGATACTCTGAGACTAATTAGTGATACTAGCGCGTTTCAGCCCGTTTTTTGCCGTCAAAACCTTCTTGTTTTCGTATATCCTGTAGCCACGTTGCTTGATACATTATGCTGGACAGCAAAAGTGCTTACAATATGGGCGAAGTACTTACTTAGTTAGGTAGGTATTTACTAAATTTTTTACTACACCGAAAACAATACTAATTTAATACGAATTGGCCATAACCAATCTTACAAAAGCTCTTGAACTTTTTGACGCCTTTTCATTAACATAGAGCAATCATACCACTTTGCAGCTAGAAAGTTTAAGGAGGTAGAACTCCGTAAGCTATCCAGTGGTAGTCTAAAAACGCCCTATGACTAATTTCAACTGAAAAAAAGTTTACAATACAATACAAAATTTGTTTTGCCAAACATAAGGTACAAGGTTACATTAAAATGAGTGCCTATTACTTAAACTACCAATGCAACAGCCATTGTTTCTGATTATTGGTAACGTCGGCTGCACGAATTTCAAGAAATAATCATTAACTTTCTAACAAAAATATCGCATTGATATTGGAGGTTCCGTTTAGAGATAAGGCATCAGAGAATTGTGAGGCATTCGGAAGGAAGGAACAACTCATCAGCCTATTTAGCGTGAGCTGAGCACCTTAGACGTCGCGTCGTCTCTTTCTATACCGAAGAAAAGAAGGACTTCGTATCTTTCTTTTGTTTCACAAATCGTGGTCTAGGGTTTACGTGTTTATACTAGACCAGCTTTTCTACCATGCTTATGCTTATAGCAGGCTGTGCGCAGGCTTTTGTGAGCGCTCGCCTAAGACAACATTTTAGTATCCGAAAGAGAAGACGAAAATACTGCCTGTCTGCCTGCCTGTTTGCTTAGTTCGGGCACAGGTTATATAATACTATACTAGGTTTGGGACTAGACGGCGTTGTGTGAAATGTCCGTGAATATTTTTTTATCTTTTTTTCTGTCAAAGAAAACAGAACGACTAAGGTGGCTATTCTAGAAAATAAATAATACCGTTTTGTATGGTGCTCGTGCTATAGGGCCCAACCTTATTTTACATGCTGCAAAGCTGATCATGGCCAAGCTTAAAACAACCCGTCACATCTTATGTACCCATGTTTCGTTAAATAAATAATTTGAATTAGAATTTTAGTTGAAGTATATTTTCTTACAGATGCTAGGAGACTGGTACGTGGTGGAGTACTACGCGAGCGCTGAGGAAGCCCTCTCCTACAGCTGCATGAGATCTGTGTTCACTGAAGATGACCACGTGCCTGCTGCTGGTATGGCTATATATTTCCTTTCATATTATTAGGAAGAGCCCTTTTTGTGATATGTAATTTAGGACCTTAGCTGGGTCTATGTCCAGCAGTGAACTTCTGCAGGCTAATAATAATGAAAAATGTGAAAGCTGGTCTGTCAAGTCGTCAGCGTTTTTAAAAAAGCGAAAGTGTCAACAATTTAATTGGCTAGCAAATGCTTCATTTTTGTGACTTTCATGGACCAGATGGAACTGTAGAATTGACGCCAGGTGTTACCATGAACTTCACATACCGCTTCGCTGATGACCCGCTCGGGGAAACCCTGCAAGGAAACATCACGTGGAAGGTGGACCTCAACGAGCCTGCTCACTGGACCCACGCTGAAAGGACTTGTAAGATACTCTTTACAAATAAACAATCAAATCTTTCCTTTTGATAATATTAGTTAGTATACTTAGATTGAATAATCGCAAATTTATTGCTTAAATCCGTTTTTCATGAGAAAAATGAAAAACGATAGAGCCTGATGATAGAGCCTGGCTATGAAGCCAGGCTCTATCAACATCATCACTATCTTCATTATTCTTCAAGTCCTACGTCGTTCTTACGTGGACCTGTTCACACTGCCACCGACACGATATCATTTAGATTAGTTAGATGCTTTTACATCGGCTCGGTGTGGATCAATGTGCAAATACCCCACTGGGAGCAGCACAGAACAAAAATACCTACGAGTATACCAGGGCATGCGATCTCAGTCAGTATTTTGGCTCTTATTTAAACGGGTAACTCCCTGACAGGCGTCATGGCTCAGTCGGTAGTAGCTCTGCCTTCTGTGCTGTGGGTCGTGGGTTCGATCCCCACCGAGAACAAACATTTGCGTGTGGCAAACATAGATGTTTGTTCTGTGTCTGGGTGTTACTATGTATTGTAAGTATGTATTTACAAAAAAAAGTATATAAGTATTATATCAGCAATCTAGTTTCCATATTTATTTATTTACTTATTTATTTATTTACATAATCAGAACGGCCTGAACCAATTACACTAATTAAACTAATAATATTAACTAAACATAATTAATAGTAATAAATAGTAATATAAAAATACAAGTACAAGCTCTGCTTAATAGTTTGGGACTAGAGAGTGTTGTGTGTAATGTCCAAGAATATTTACTATTTTATTTATTTATTTATGTATTTTATTTTCTCAGACGATGGCATCTACAACACCTACGTCATAGACACAGAATACAAGACCTGGGCCCTGTTACTGCATTGCGCTGAGCAGTCAGAAGACACGAGGTATCTGACTGCTTTCGTTATGTCACGGACCACCTCTCTGCCGAAGAATGTGATGGCTTATCTGAGGGACAAGCTCCCAAGGTAAATATGACTGAGTTTAACACGTTCCCTGCCAACTACAAAAATATACGTAGTAGCGTATCTAGGATCTAGCGCCAGCTACGAGTTTATTCGTAGATGTTTAGTTGAGGCTACCTACAAAATTAAAAGCGTTGGCAGTGTAAACAGGGCGGGAATCGATTAGATGGCATTGGAAATAAAACTTTCAAAATAAAATGAGAACTCTACCATATATTTTTTTTCATGGTAAAAAAAAATTACGTATATACTCGGGATGATGATTTTGTATGGATGGTAATAGGTATAGATTTTTTTTACTACGAATATATTCGTATGGCAGGGAACGAGTTAACTATTGAATTCTGATGTACATAGCTTCTCTAAAGGCGAATTCAAGTGCTGAGCTGCGAATGCTGGTTGTAACAGTCTGGCAGACTGTTCTGAGCCCGTAGTCAGAGTTTTGTTATGTTAAGCAAGCAAGTTCGTATGGGCTAGTGGCCAACTCAGGTGACGGAGTTTTTAGGCCGCCTTAAGTCCTCCATCATGGCTTAACGACTGCTAGAGCTGGGACCGACAGTTTAACGTACCCTCCAAAGCACGGAAGCGCTCAGATGTAAATGCCACTAACGGTCACCCATCCAAATAGTGACCGCGCAGAACGTTGCTTAACATAGATAATCGGTGAAGATTGGCTAAGCAAGCCTAGCTACGAGCGCTTCGAGCGCTTTTATTATGTTGATTTGCGACAAGCGAGAATCGAGAAACTCGCAGTTTTTGGATGAAAGAGAAAACTCAGTAGTTTGCAAATCTCCCGCTAGAGGCGTTTATAGGATTTTTTCACAAAATATCTCGCTAGTCGCTTCTCGATATGCGTCCAAAAAAACAAAACTCAGACTACGGGCTCAAGCCTCGCAAGTTATTTTGGGAGTTAAATTTACGTTCACGTTTCCGTTCGAAATACTACGTGCTGTAGATTGTAGCCACGTTTTTACTTTTTTGTATTGCTCTATAATTACTTACCGACATGATATTACTATAATGTACCTTAAAATGGTGGCTTTTTCATTATATCAAAGGGTTTAACTCTTATCTTTCCTATGTCACGTCCACCGTTCCGTCAGCTTTTGTTCTTTGTCTGCTATTTTACGCATGACGATCTTAACATTCATGGTGGTGTCATTCAAGAATGAAACAATAAATATTATAGAATTTAGGCATTATAGTATTTTCACGCTTAGTCATACCTGATAATAATATCATCTACTATATAAAAATAAGTCGGGTTTTCCTTCCTGACGCTATAACTCCAGAACGCACGAACCGATTTCCACGGTTTTGCATTCGTTGGAAAGGTCTCGGGCTCTGTGAGGTTCATAGCAAAGAAAATTCAGGAAAAATTTCAACAGAAAAGCGGGAAAATGGAATTTAGAAAAGTCACACCCTAACGCGAGCAAGGCCGCGGGAGACGGCTAGTTACGTATAGATTTTCAGAATTTTACTTTGCCTATACAGGTAGTTTTTATGGTATTAGACCTACGTAGATAGGTACTTGTAATGTACTTATATCGACCAACTTAGGTCATTTTCACGTACAAGTGTTCATAAAGGCGGACAAAGCATGACTGTACCGAGAGAAAAATCCGTGACAGTGGAATGACGTCCTTGTAGTCATCACTTTGCATAACAATGCTGTCTCTACATAGAATATTTATTCCGATACCTACGTGTTTGTTAGTTCGTTTGTACCTATATTTTTTATTGGTTCATTGGTTCAGGCATTCTGTGATCCCTAAAATAGACAATCACTTACCTGTTGCCGGGGCTTCGATCTGATGTAGCCGGTGTGCCGATCTGAGTTTTTGTGCAAAACTGCTGGCGGATTCCCTCACTGTGTTCCAATCACTGTACAACACGCCGACAAATATCACACACAATCAATACACTTACGAATCAAAGTTCAGTTCCTTTTTCTTTTATTGAACTAAAACCGCCGCCGTTCAAGTTTTCTTATTTTTCGCCATTTTTAGATACACTAAGGAATAGCTGAAATGTAATGGAAATTTAAAACTTTAATGCACAAGATTTTGAACCCTTTGTCGGTGATGGTGTAACAAAATAAGATTGAAATAAAAAACTTAATACTAGGTATTTACAAATAGGTATTACTTAAATGTTTTGTGCATGCCTTAATCGTTATTTTTATGAGAAAAAAATTTAACAAGCTAGTGACCCACCTTATGTTAAGCAGTTATCTGCCCATAACAATTCGTCATTCACTCTAAGACGTTGTGCACTTAAAACCGCAACACAGCAATACGCAATCTACTGGAAGAGACTTTAATCCTCTGAAAGTTGATTCAAACTTTATAAAACAAACTTAATCTGTGTAAATAAACCTATCAGAAAAGGTACTATATACTGAAGTCTAACAATGAACGATTCGCTACAACAACAGATCATTTAAAACTGTACCTACAACTAATCGTTCCATTGACCTAAAAGGAGTCTCATTGACTTACAACATTGTCAAACAAAATTGAAATGGAAACATGGAAAATCCACACATCTCAAACACAATCCTCTGTTTCTTTTCTTGATTCACAATACTATTGCAGCCAACTAACAAGACCTATAATAAATAAATAAATAAATATTCACGAACACTTAATACAACGCCTCCTAGTCCCAAACTAAGCAAAGCTTGTACGATGGAAACTAGAAGGCTGATAGAATACATACATACATTTTTTTTTGTAAATACATACTTATAATACATAGAAACACCCAGACACATAACAAACATCTATGTTTACAACACACAAATGTTTGTTCTCGGTGGGGATCGAACCCACAACCCACAGCACGGAAGGCAGAGCTACGAGTACTACCGACTGAGCCATGACTCCTGTCTGAAAATGGAAGTAGGATTGAATTTTGATGTGACCCCATTTTCGTAGCACTTCTAAGGGGACCCTCAAACGGGGACCCCTGCGGGCCTAAGATGCGCACCGCGAGATATTTGTCATGGCGTTCTGTCAAAATGTAAGCATTTTGTACCAGTTCATAAACTATTGCATTATCTGTGGTAATGTTGTCGAGAAACCGCGCCTTTGAATTTTCAACTTTTGACATTTCTGCATGACTATTATCTCGTCCTCAGAGAGGTACGACGACTAAGAAGTGTCAAAAGTGTACATTATGGCGCGTTTTGTCGACACCATTAGGTACCACAGATAATGCAATAAATAATAAAATAATAATAATAAATATTCTTGGACATTACACACAACGCCTTCTAGTCCCAAACTAAGCAGAGCTTGTACTATGGAAACTAGATTGCTGATATAATACTTATATACTCTTTTTTTGTAAATACATACATATAATACATAGTAACACCCAGACACAATAACAATGCAATAGTTCCTAAACTGGTACAAAATGCTTACATTTTGACAGAACGACATGACAAATATCTCGCGGTGCGCATCTTAAGCCCGCTGATTAGATTTGCAGTGCACACTAGTCATGACAGCTCGAACCAAAATATCGGTATTGTCACTTTAGTAGGTAGGTCCTAGTAGGTACTACACTTTCACACCGTATCGGCGCCGATAACAATATTTTTATTTTCAGTGTTACTATTATAATTATAGTCTGATATATTCCAGAAATCCCCACCAAAAAACCGCTACCAGTGGGGATTTCAGTTTTTTTTTTAGAAATCCCCACCAAGAAATTCCATCTTCTGAGTGCGAACGCCCCTTCATAAGAAAATTTCTTACAGATTTGAAGTTGACGTCAACTACGTGTTTCCGATCTCTCACAAAGACTGTTCCACCAAGCAAACCAGAAACGACTACTCGCCAATCCTGGTGGAAGTCGGTAGCAAGGTTCCCAAGAGACCTGGAGTCAGCTACAAAGTCGCTTTTGGGCACTAACTTTATGTAATTTTCTAAAAGTCAAAATTGTACCTTATTATAATGTAGGTAATGCTATTTATACATCGAAGAGTTTTTTTAGGTAGAGCATCTATTTAGATTATTTTAGATCCTTGATCTCTATACACGGTACAACATAATTACCCTATAAGTCCGAAAAGGGGATTTTTTACAGGTCATGGCGAACAAAGGTAGGTACTGTTACATGCTAATAAAGCATGCTTTTAGTGAGCAAGTGCTCATTTAGCTTGTGTATCGAAACCTTGCTAATAATTAGCATGCTAATCATTAGCATGCTAGAAAATCGCACGACCGTCGATATTTGAGCATGCTACCTGCAGCGCGGGTGAAGGGGGGCGTGCTTTTAGCGCGTGTAAACAAGTTTGCTTATTGAGCATGCTAGTATCGATCGATCAGTCGTTTGCGACAGGTGCGCGTGCACAGAAAGCGTGAGAGCACGCTATAAAATAGCATGTGTATTGGAGTGTTTGCTTTTAGCATGCTTATTCAGAAGCATGCTTAAAACTAGCATGCTTATTGCTAGCAAATGTAAACTCCACACTAGCATGCTAATATTGAGCATGCTAATTAGCACGCTAATTGGCATGCTATTTGCTAGCATGTGTAACAGTAGCTTAATGTTTGTTCCAAGCACTCAGTGGTCGGTCTGATTACGCCCCCTTCGGCCTTAGGTATAGGGTAATTATGTTACACCTTGTATTGTAACTGTATTTACTTACTAGAAATGAAGCTATACCGCTTATAAATCATATATTATACTTAATGCTTGTTTTATTACTAGAAATACCTATTGAAAGAAATGTATGATTTTTTTACTACAGGAAATAGTAGTTTAATTACTTAGTTACTGGAACTTATACTGATGTATTTAAGTAAACTAGGTACGTTTTTCTAAAGTAATTGAAAATACCAAGGTACTACACAGAAAAACGAAAGGAAAGCCAACATTTTCTATAAACCAATTTTCGGATGATGAAAATTATTTTATTCGTGAAGCTACACGAACCAAATAAAACTTTTTATTGAAATCGTAATAAGGCGCTTTCCGAATAAGATCCAATCCATCTCGTCTCATCTGAAAATATACGAGTACTAAAAATAGACCTTTCGTAAAATTAAAAAAAGAAGAAAGTTTCACACACTTCGCCAATTAAGTATTAAGTACAATTAAGGCGTATGTAAAAACCCTCTCGCTCGCACATTTCAACATTTTTGAAGATATAATATAACTAAATGTAATTATGTGAAATTGCAGAGCTTCAGGGTCGAGAGAATAACAATGCAAAGGTTCAGTAAAAATATCACATTGATCCAAACAAGATTTCTAACCAAAAAATGTGCACTTTAATTTATCGCAAGTAAGTTTTATACAGTGAAAAAAAATGCCCCAAGAAAGTAGGTAGATATTAAATGTTGCACTGATTTATCTTCCCTGTGAAAGTTACTGAGGTAGGACTCTAGGTTCGTTATTTTTTTTTACTTTATCGAATTTCTACTAGTAGATAATACATAAACCTTATTACGATATAACCACAAATAATTTTACGTCGACATTTTTTAACAAAAATTAATTTGTCTAATAATTTCTGTTTTTTGGTCAATAAACTATTTATTTATTTATTTATCTAAGCTTCCATAGACACTTAGATAAAAAATTTTTTCGTTGTTTGGGTGGCACTAGTTTACACAAATAAGGGTAATAATAATAATTTCATTTATTTACCTTCTCAGTAATAAACAGTTAATATTACGAAGCACTCCTTTTTTCATCCAGTAGGCTCTATCAATGGAAATAAGCCTATTCTATACTGATGTATAGAATAGGCTTATTCCCTTTGATAGACTGTATACTGATGTATACAGTCGTAAGTAAACAACTACCAAGACAAACTTGACCGTGTCCAAAGTGTGAATACCGAGCGAAATTGGAGTAAGTACACTCATGTGGAACATTTGAGTTAAATTTCAATATCCGAAGGCGATGTTTTTCATAGATTATGAAAATAAAGGTATAGATGAAGTACTTACAGGTGACTAATATAATAATAGTATATATAACTACATAGGTAGTCTATACACGAAGGAAGAGGCCATCGGATTTTACACGCTGAATATATTTGACGAAAATCTCATTTGACGACGGAAAACCCGCCAATTGGCGAATCTATACGCAAACACTGTTTCCAGCTGGGTATATTACTTTCAAGGATTTTTTTTTATCTACAATACCTTTATCAAAGAAAATATAGCATCAATGGTATATTTTACAGATTACTCTACTGGACTAAGATTTGATTTTGACAGTAGTTTGTTGTAAATTGAAACACATAAGTGTTTGGCTCCAAAAATAAGCTTGAAACTAAAAGATTTTCCACGTGTCTTATCTTTGCCAATCATTAGTAATTCAGTCGTTGCGCAAAATCCTTGGCTATAAGTATGAAAGGAACTAGCCGGCCGTTTTCATGACATTCAGAAACATGGCTGTGATACGCTTGTGTTGTATTTTCGTGTTCTTTTTGTGCTTACACCGTATTACAGGAAAGGTGTGTGTATTTTTTTAGCTTGCTGAAATACTTATGTGTTAGGTAGTGTTAGTAAGCAACCGTTGAAATACAACGCATAAAATTCCAGAGTGAACCCAAGGATAAAATGGTCTTTTTGTTCTAGTGAATTTTAGGCTCGATTATAAAAGTTTTCCACGGGTCGGAATAATGTAGAAGACAGATTTTTATTAAAAATTTACAAAAAACGTCTCGAGCCGAGTCTCGATTCAAACTTTAGTACCCACGTTTTGTAAAAGGAAACCAACCTACCCAACAATTATTTTGCCTGCAACATACAAAAAAAAAACGATTTTATTTTTTTCTTTTTTGAAGAAATTCACAGACGCTTACGAACGATAAATGAACAAATTTTTCTTCAATTTCCAGCCTATGTTCGACACGTTATTTTGCGACCTATTCTTTTGCGATGATGACGATGTTTCTACCACCACCAATGCAAATAGTGAATACGACTACTGTGACTGCTCGCCAAGAAGGCGCACTACAACAACGCCTCGGCCGTCTAATCCCATGAGTGTGGTGATACGTAAGTTCTAATAGTCAAATCTTATCACTTTATATCATGCACATCTTGCTGCTCCAGAGCCAGTAACTCAAACTGTCCCGTCAGTGGGACCAGTTTGAACTTCACTACATAGTACCTATAAAGCAAATAGTCGCTTCCCGCGTCTGTCTGTATGTAAACGAATTTTGATGCAGTTTTTTTAATAAATAGAGTGATTCAAGAGGAAGGTTTATATGTATAATGCATCATCATCATCACTGCATTGCACCCGTGCGAAATCGGGGCGTGTCGCTAGTTACCAAATAAGATTGATAGCAGAATGGTTGCTGAAATAGGTTGTTTGAGTGCTAATTCTCATTTTGTAATGGCCAATATATTTTTGTATAGTGGCGTGTTTAGTACCAATTTATTAATTTTACTTTATTAAGAGCCAACATTGCTCAATGCTTGCTCATCACAAAATTGTATTGTAGGCCTTGTACCTACCTACCTACTTATAAACAAGAAATATTCCAAAAACCCATTATTGGTGTGCACAACGATATAATAACAGCTCATTATACCCAATACCAGATATTATCTTACAGCGTTTTGCACCTTTCATTATACGAAGCAAATAACACTGATGTAACTTCCAGCCGCCAGCAACACCGCCACGAACGTGACTTGGGTGCAAAACGGGGGAAATTGGTTTTTCGGAATGTATCCAATTCCAGCTTCAGGAGTGACGACAGCTCCAGCGGCACCGCCAGCTCCTGCTGGTCCCACGACCGCTACAGCCGCGCCAGCCGCGCCAGGAGCCACAACCGCTGCAACTACTGCTGCAGGCTAGGAGATCTAATGTTGTAATACTTTTTACTAGCGGTTCGTGGTAGCACTGCAGCTACAGGGACGGATTTAAAACTAGGGTTATGATTATGATCGTTAAGAGCGTTTGTTTCACATTTCACAAAGTGAACGAAGAATACAAAATATAGCTCATTTGATAATATTATGATCAAGATTGAGAATTGAGCCTTACTTTGTATAATTGATGTTTACCATAAAGTAAGTAAGTAGTGCTTATAGTACGAATTTAAAACCAGATTATTTAAATAATATGCGTTTATTTACTTTTTAAATATTCAAAATGTGGTGAAAATGTCTAAAATATGCTCTACCACATTATTTTTACTTTCTTCTGAGCGTGGCCATCTTTTTTCTAGTACCGTATGTATAGTATATTCATTATATTAGAGGTTATTTACCGAGCATGGTACCTACTATGGTAAACTCACAGTTTTTGTTATCAAAAACCCAGAAAAACATAGCTTATGGTCAAAATCTGAATAATGCAAATCGCTGGTAGGCCACAGATCATAATAATACTATACTAGTAGCATAGCTGATGTAACTTTCCTGAAGGTTGCTTACTTATTCAGGAAGTTGTGAACTGGTTTGGAATCTACTGCGCAATGCACGCAGGATCCTGCAAACCAAAGGATATTGTTAGCTGACACGCCTTGGTGTGTAAAAATCTTACAAAACGGTGTGCAATTACCGAAATTATCTTATACGTTCTTAGGGTGTGTTGTATTGTAGGGCTAAACTTCAGCGGGCCTAAGATGCGCACCGCGAGATATTTGTCATGTCGTTCTGTCAAAATGTAAGCATTTTGTACCAGTTTAGGAACTATTGCATTATCTGTGGTACCTAATGGTGTCGACAAAACGCGCCATAATGTACACTTTTGACACTTCTTAGTCGTCGTACCTCTCTGAGGACGAGATAATAGTCATGCAGAAATGTCAAAAGTTGAAAATTCAAAGGCGCGGTTTCTCGACAACATTACCACAGATAATGCAATAGTTCCTAAAATGGTACAAAATGCTTACATTTTGACAGAACGACATGACAAATATCTCAAGGTCTTAGGCCCGCAGGTTTCAGTTTTTATAATGCATAAAGTTAAACTGGTAAGCACATCAGTTTCTTACCTAAATTTCGACACTCACTTGACTTTCTTCCGTGTTGTATATTTGCGACGAAAAGATCGTAATTTCCAACAAACTGCCCGTGCGAGTTGGATTCGTCAGTTAATATTTTTGCCAAAGTTTGTTCCTAATTAAATCACATTTAATTTTAATACTTACGCACCTAGTTTAAGTATAAACTTAGGTTTGTAAGAACGGAAACAGAGCATTGTGATAAACTGGATCACCTTCCACGTAGCGTAACCAACTGACCAGTGCTGCGTCGTTTCATATTGCACAAGACTTGTAATAATTACTTACTTACTGAAAAAATGTTGCTGAATGCTATAAGTCTTATACATGATGAATTCAACACTCAAACTAGATATACCTAATTATGAAGATTTTTAGTAAAGAAATATTTGTCAAAGATGCTACCCTGGTGGATTTGCTTTTACAAAAATACTTGAGTAACTCACTTCATTATTATCATCCTCTGCAGATTTTGTTTGGTAAACAATTGACTATCACATTTTCAAACTATCTAGTGCCTTTGATTATGAGTTTAGCAATCACGTCTAACGCCTGTAAATGCACTACACAGCCATAGAAACTGATGATTTATTTTTCCATTGATAGAGTTTGCAAGTATGTAAAAGGTATACTTACTTAGGCACAGGAAAAAAAATGACCTGCAGAAAAATACCTTCAAATTCTTTGGATAAGAACAGTTCTACAAAAAAAACTAAAACACTATTGGCCTTACCACGTTATCAGATTTATCTTCGATCTAACAAAGACCGCCAAAAACCACGTGTGTTTTGGACTTAGTGCCCTTTCAATAAGTTGTCAGATTTATTGTAGAGTCCTTTCCATGAAAGAAGTCCCACAGACGCGTCGCTGTAGTCGACCTTAAGTATTATTTCTCGGGCAGCACTTTTAACAACTTTAGGCATTGAAAACAAGACTTTGATCACAGAAACCAAATAAAAACGCACTAGCATCCGAACACATTAACAGCACCTGACAACTAATTTAAAATTTTGTTTTAAAATTTAGTTCCGGAAATTTCCGCGGGACTTCTTTCATGAAAAGGACTCTAACATATAAATCTGAAAACTTATTGACAGGGGTTTAGTCCAAAACACACGCGATTTTTCGCGGTTTTTTTTAGATCCAAGATAAATCTGGAAACATAATTTGGGGGTTAATTTTAAGTTTAAAGCACGGTTCTACACACGTTGCAGTAAATGCAAGAATTTTGTTTTATGATCAAGAGGGTTTAATGATCTTAATATGGTCTAAGTAAATTAAATACTACAAAGCAGTTTTTCACAGTTTAAACTTAAATGTGGTTTCCTAATAATACCTATCACTTTGCAACATCTCGTCTTATAAATATTACACTAAGCCCGCAGGAGTCGAGGAGACATGTGTGTCATAACGTAATATGAATTTAAATCATAATTTATTGTGTACGCAAAACGTGTCATAATAATAATAATGACACGTTTTGCTCAAACTCAAAGCACATTTACACTGAATTCAGATTCAGGCTGATACTGGTTATCTTCCGGTACCATCACCAGCTAGCTAATGCTAAAGATAGTGTTAGCTAAAAGATAATGAGGTATCCCGTCGAAAATCCCTTTGAAAATTGGTTGCGGAAACGGCCGGAAGGAAATTATCTGCTTTGCTTCTCAAAATAATTTAACCTGGCAATTTCTGAAACATTCTTAGATGTTTAGAAGAGTTTCAGACCACAATTATTGTTTTGTTAGTTATTCTTCGAGAATTTGCGGGTTAGGAATCTTCATAAAGGACCCTTACTGCAACTTTCCGGTAAGCAGGGGCTGGAAGTCCGCTTTCTATGTAAATTTAGTTTAATTAAGTAAAGCCTTTTCTGAATTTAGAGTTCCTGTTTGAAGCAAACGTGTTGGGAATCATAATGCACTAGTTTTGGATGTGGAAATGATAAACCAGTTGAATTGGGAAGGTAATGTGTGCTCACTGGTTGCTACGCATGGAACATTCAAATAAATGGTGACCCCGTGACCCCGTGCGAATGGTGATTTTAAGTAGGTATCTACAATCATTAGTTATGTTATCAGGCATTCCGAAAAAAAAGTTCCCTGTGTCTAACTATGAATATTTATAGACTGGCACAAGGTATTAGTGAACTTGCTAACAATGTCAGCATTCTGGAGCCACAGAAAGCCATAAAAGTATATTTTTTCATCAGTAAAGGGTGTTTTTATATAAACACAAAACACAGATTACTAGGAATAGTTCCTAGTAATCTGTGTTAGAAAGACTTCGCAGTTATTTCCTGGTAGATAAGACTGATCTTAAGGGTGAAGGTACCAATGTGCTCGGAAAGCCATCCATAAAACACATCCCGGCCCAACATTTACAATATTGATACGAGTATGGATAAAGTGTAGCCTAAAGCTGTATAAGTCGTTTAGCTTGATACAAAATACATTTGCAAAGACCTTTATTTGTGGTTCTTTCTTCAAGACAGTGATAGGAACGAGTTTGATGCAATGACGCACGTAAGTGAAGCGGAGGCGTCACTAATATCACGATTGGGCTTCATTCGACATGCCTATCAGATACACGATCTATTGTTTTGAAATCCGTGAGAACTGAAGCATTATCCAGATATCATCATTATATTGGACTGATGAGTGCGCTGGACGTAGGTCTTTCCTAAGTATCCTACTCGTCAGCGATCGAAAGAAATATTTTCCTTCCAATCGTTTTGTCCACAAACCTCGCCGCCTCCTATTAGGTTGTTGCAAGAAAATGGCGCGTGTTTCGTTCAAAAACGCAATGCCACAACTTTCAGTTTTGTCAGCTTTTTTCAGATTGTCAATGCACCTTGCTGAAGGGCGTTCTAGATAGATACCTTGGTCACAGATCATATACTATCCGTCATCATAAAAGGCATTAAAAAAACTAACAAAGTATTTTGACGATTCTAAAATTGAGATCTTGAAAGTTTATTTTTGACCAAACCAAACTAAGTGGTGATTATTTGACGATTCCTATTACAGTAAGTATTGAACATTAGCAGTACGGAAAGGGCTGTGCAATAACGTGCAGCCTTATTGATTTTCTCTACCAGACCCCATAGTCTAGTAGTCAGTACCGAATTCGTTAGTATACATTGCCTAATAAGAAGAAATCGTCTACTTAACTTTGTGTGGGACATTTTGTGGTTACCTAGGATCCGTAATAAAATAAAATTAATTAAAAAAAAGCTCAATTCTGAAACTGATGCATGCTTTTACATGTAGTTAAACCAGCTCAGTGGGATATTTTCATACTACTCATAGATTGCTTGAGCACGTCAATAAAAAGTACATCTTGCCACTTGACTGCGTCAATGGGGGCCTTATCTCATCGGTTTTTTGAGAGGTGCCTTTGAACCTGAACAATAAGATATAAGCATTCATTCGTTTCCATAAAGTATATCCGGTTCGTTATTGCCTCTTTCAATCGTTTAGTTTAAAAAAAAAACTTTTAATGAGCTTTAAGACTAAGTAGCTTAAAGAGTGTACAAAGTTCACGTTTGAAAACTTATACGGAAGTTCGGATCATGGTTTTAGACAATGTTAACCTAAAAAGTGAACATAAGTTAGTCGAATTGATTTGGGAATATATTATGATAAACACATCTACTATAAACATCTACTCCGAAAGTATATAAAGAAATAATCTGTAATTCTGTAATACCATTGATAGGTAACTTTTGTGTGGTGTGGTATGACATATGACAGTACACTTAGCATGACTTCTAACTATAAGGGCCGAGTACTTAAACGTCATTCAAATTTAAACACCACTTAAATTTGCTCTGCCTCTGTTTGACATTACTCATTTGTAAGAACTGGCAATAATTTAATATAAGTAGCATTTGAGTATTCGGCCGTAAGTCACACAAAACTTTCATTTTAAGTTACTAATAGCATATCGGAAGGCGGAGAGTAGAACAAACCCTACCCGATAGATTACAAGAAGTTCATGGACAGATACAGACCAAATTAGTTTTTTCTAAAGATCTGCGGAGCGGTCTATGTCCAGCATTGAACTTCTATACGCCGATGATGATGATAGCATCTATGTCTAAAGATACGGAGTGCTCCTAAACCACACAATGAACAAGAGAAGTGATTCAGTCCATTCCTGGCGCCAACGATCCATCATTCTGTCTCTACGAGATAAAGAGATGATGTAAAATAAAACATTGTAGGTATTTATTTAGGTACAGAAATAGCTTTCTTCTGAAACGTTATTCCAAAGTTCATGATCTGAAATGGTACCTAATAAGAATACCTACCTTATTATAAGAATATTTTACACTTTTTTTTTCTTTTTAGTTAGGTGCATTGGGGTAATTGCGAAAATGGGTATATTCCGAAAATCCATAAAATCAAGTAACTTAATGCGATATTTTCCTGTTGGCACGAGGATATATAGGACTGTCACGGCGATGCCAATCAAGATGGCATCTAGACCAATGTTGCCAACAGGAAAATGTCGCATTATGTTACTAGATTTTGTGGATTTTCGGAATATACTCATTTTCGCAATTACCCCAATGCACCTTACTTTTTTTTAGGCGCAAAATAATTGCTAACGGAAACTAAAACGGGATCTATTGAGACGTTTTTTTTTATCTGTTAGAAGATTTGAAGAAAGATATGTACTTCCTTAAAATGCGGTTTTTAAACCTTTATAAATAAGTACACGTTCTATAACACTAAAGAATTGATATTGGTATCGATTCGGTTGTTGCCTTTTTCAAAACTAACCTAATTTGACAGCTCTAAAATTATAGCCGTCCTTGTCGTTTCAGTTTATGAGAAAGGGACGGCAACATTTTTAGTGCTGTCAAATTAGGTTAGTTTAGAAAAATGCAACAACCGAATCGATACCATTGTTTTAAAAAAAACTGTTAATTTTTTTATCGTCCTACACTTTGAATCAGCCTTATCAAGAATCAACTCTCAGCATCACAGATGGCAGCATATGAAATTACTTCTTTAAGTCTTTTGACACTTTATACCTACCTTATCTATCAATCTGTTCTACATCATTATAAAACTGTAAAAAAACTAAAATTAAAGATATGGGTTAACTAATTAGGCAGATCTAATAAATAAACGATTCTAATTGCGAAAATCAAGTTTGTCTGTTTTTGGTCGTGGATGACGCCTTAACTACTGGACCAATTTGAATGAAACTTATACCATTCGGAAGTCCTTTTTCCGAATTAAAACATAGGTTATATTTTATTGAAATCAAAGACGTGGATTTTCTTAGATACAGCTTTAACTCTCTAAACCAAAAGCTACCATTTGGACTGATGAGTGTGCTGGTTGACAAATATTTTGGTGGAAAGTTTCGCACGCGTACGAAGTCGCCGGTATCAGCCAGTTGTAGTAATAAAATTAAGTGATTTTCACTATATTTTATTTTAACCCGATTTTTACTCTTCATAAGTTCCTAACCTACAAAGTTGTAGTAGCGATATTCAATAGAATTTGTTTTAACGAATAGGATATTGAATCCCGACACACCGTAATAAGACTCGTTTTCCTTTAGCAGCTGGTTTGAAGTAACACCCGACTCCTTTCAAAGTAGAGCTAAGGCACACCCCACAAAAACACTGGAATGACACGTTTGGCAACTTGACCCTGATCGATCTTGTTCTTTGTCAAATTCATTCGACCTTTTGCCCTTTCAAAAACCGTTATTTTTTCGCTTTTATTAAAATTACTAGGCAAACTTTTTACATAGGTACGAGTAAGTACCTACTTACAATACTCGATTAAAGTCAAAGAATGGTCCTGTAAAATGTATGTTTTTAAATCTAAAATGGATAGTAAAAACAACTGGATATACAATTATTATTATTTAGGTTTTTTTGCCAATGCATGCTATATTCTACTGTTTTCAAATGTAAGGTATTCGCCCTGTAAACAAATACGTAAACATTTTAAGTCTTAGTTCCATGTCAGGCCTATAAATATCCTAATTAACCATCGCAAAATAAAATGGCGTTGCAACGAGATGATGAATGCAACGACCGGTTGATTGAAAGGAGCAGAGATCAGCGAAAAAATGTAGCACTCATACAATTTGTATGGTCATTAAAATTATATTCTCTGCAAAGCTCAAAACATAAAAGTAGCCGAAGTAGGTAAGTGCTACTATATTCTGTGATGCAAAATTGCAAAGGCTACAATATGTTATTGTATAGGTAGGCCCATAGAGTCAATTATACCATGTTATACTATACATAGCGCTACCTACCTCTTACTACGCGGCTAGCCTGTACGCGCTTGCTATGAAAGTTGACTGAATCACAAAAAATAGCCCGTGGTCCGGTTGATCCATATTTTGTTTGTAAGATTCGATAGCTGAATGAATTGTGAAAATACTGGACTAAATCGTAGTTTGTCCATAATTTAGATTGAGGTAAGAAAATGTAGAAACGTGAGAAACGTGCTTCTGACTCAGACTGTATTTTATATTACTATTTTTTTACTATTAATTATGTTTAGTTAATATTATTAGTTTAATTAGTGTAATTGGCTCAGGCCGTTCTGATTATGTACATAAATAAATAAATAAATAAAACGTGGATATGAAACTTTGACAAGAAGGAGCCTGTACTGGCCGCCAAGATCATGGTTTCAAACCATGACTTGTAAAAGCTGCGTCTCTATTCTCAGTTTAATTTTTCAAAGCTCTGTGGTACAAAGCTTGCCGGATGAAATTAATTAAGCTCTTGAAAGCTTAATTAATTTGAACTGACTGGCGTTTAAATACAATCACTTTGTATCCCCTGGTATTATTGTAGGAAGTTGTTCAATTTATCAACAACTCAACATATTTTATCTTTGTTTTTATTTATAAACGCCTTACGTGATGCAAGATCTATATTAGCACTATCAGAGGAAAGGGCGGTACCAGCATGATCCAAGGGTTTAACCCTCGTAAAGTCTATAAAAGCTATAAGGGGAGCTTTATGCCGCCTGGAAGTCAGCACAGTCGATTTTCCCCTGCCAGCAGTCGCAGGGGTCGCTAAGGAGATTATTGGACAAAAGTTCTAGAAATCCCCTACACAGGGGACTCACGCAAGGGAAAACTGGAATGCGCCTTGTGATCTGAGAGGAGCTTTACCACGCATGGTAATACAAAAGTAATCTAACGAGAACCCTACCTCGTATGAGGGTAGGTACAGTCGTGATTCGAGGGGAACTAACTACGCAGGAGGTACAGTCGTGTTCTGAGGGGAGCTCAACAAAAAAGAGAAAGTACAGTCGTGAACTGAAGGGGAGTTCAACAGAGAGTACAAATTTATCTGCCGTGTTGGGGACATTCGCAGTGAGCATTTCAAATCTTTCTTTTCAAAACCAGGAAATTAGATCCCACGAACATTTTAATCACCTTTCTTTCACCGCAGTACTCTACATGAAACTGGCTTTACACGCAAAAACGAACAAAAAACTATCACAATGGCAAATGGCAATCGAAGCAGGAAGACGACATTTGAAATAGAAAACCGGCTCGGTAAAAGCAGTCTTCCGTCATTCGAAGGGAAGCATTGGCGTATAATGAAGTTGAGACACGAATCGACCTGCTTGTATGCGCGAGCGCATCTCGCCCGCAGTGCCGCCGCGCATTTGGTACGACTCGCGCGTTCCCGTCAATGTTTTTGTTTTTGTTTTCATCTGTGAAAACTAGGGTCAATGACACGAGTGGCGCGTTTGATGATGGATTTTTGAAAATGTAATTGATCGAGCCGGTTTTTCGAGGTGTGTGCCGTTTAGCGATTTGCAGTGCTTTGATTGGTGCATCAATATGTGCATTTAATTATTTTTTTTAATTAATTGACCTCAAAATCCGGAAGTTTAGGTAGAGCCTACAAAAGTTTCTACCTCCTCACAAATTAAAATGATCCTTAGAAGATAATAGATAGAGCTTTTTATTGCAAACAATCATTGATCTATAAATTCGAGGAAATCATAAATTAAATTTACAAAGCTAAATTGCTGATAATTAAATCGAAATTGCCTATTCCCCTAAAAAATTATGCTCCTATATTGCTTCTCTAACTCTTTAAATGGTAATACATTGGTACTTATTAAATAGACTCTTTGTGCCAGACATAGTTTCAAAGATTTGAACACTTCTTTGAAGACTTAAAATCACATCTTTGAACTTTTTTCCCATCCTATAATTTTTCCAGATGCCTATGTAACGTTAGACTAACGTCGGTTCAATAACAATTGCAAATGAAACTAAAGATGTACGTCCGCGTGATTCTCGTGGTGGTAGCGGTATCGCTGATGCCGCTGGTCCTCTCGAAGACTAGGAGGTTCTCGAAGAACCAGACGAACGGTTTGTCGAGGGCACGGTGCGACCTCACCTGCTTTGAGAGCAGTCGGGCGAGTAAGTCTAAGGTGAGTCTGACAGTTTGAATTGAACCTGCCTGGTTGCCAAAGTATGTAGGTAATGTAGATTCAAAATACAAGACGATAGGAGTACTTACTGATAAAAAATGTATGTACCCAAAGTCACAGCAAAGTTAAAAATAATGCTTCAGTCAATGTACCCTGAAAATAGATCGATAAAAATGTGTTTCAGAAAAATAAAAGTAATAAAATGTAAAAATAATTATTGGAATCAACCCTCACCTGATTTTGAATCACCCCATACTAGTTAGAATTCTTAGAAACTTAAACCCTCTAGCTGATTTTAAATCACCGCATACTAGTTCCAGGACAACCTGTACAGGTACACTATTAATCATTATAACAGAACGCAATGCTAACACCATTGCCACTAGTATCGAGGAACCATGACTGATTATGGGAACCATGAAATAGTAAGATGGTGAAGTTGTAGAGCAAAACAAACTAAATAGGTAAAGAAAGTTGGGTGTTCCAGAGGTTTTTTCTTTCCATGGTCCACCATAGTTCACCTGTAATAGTAAACAGAGCGTTGACGCACTAAACGACTTCGTAACACACGCATATTAGGCTGCGGTCGCTTAGTGCGCATAAAGGTACTAACTATATAATAGTGAAGTATGAATCACAGAGCAAAAGGAGTCGTTATACTTCAACCAAGTATTAAAAGTACTTATATTACATGCCTAAGTATAAATTAATACTAATTGAGTTAGTTAAGAATTGTTAACTGAAGTTCACTAACAAACGTCTTGTTTAAATTGTGAAGAAAGATGCTCTGTTTTCTGTGTGCACGTAATTTACCAGTTGCTACTACGTCTCAGCTAGAGGTAAAATATAGACTTAGGCTGCAGGTGCACTTGGGGCTGTGACACTGACCTGTAGGCCTAAGATGCGCACCGCGAGATATTTTGTCATGTCGTTCTGTCAAAATGTAAGCATTTTGTACCAGTTTAGGAACTATTGCATTATCTGTGGTACCTAATGGTGTCGACAAAACGCGCCATAATGTACACTTTTGACACTTTTTAGTAGTCGTACCTCTCTGAGGACGAGATAATAGTCATGCAGAATTAATGTCAAAAGTTGAAAATTCAAAAGCGCGGTTTCTCGACAGCATTACCACAGATAATGCAATAGTTCCTAAACTGGTACAAAATGCTTACATTTTAACAGAACGACATGACAAATATCTCGCGGTGCGCATCTTAGGCCCGCTGGCCCCTATTTCCTAAAACAATGGTTTGGTTAGCAGTCATAAAATTATGAATTCTTAGAAAACCGGCCGCTCGTTTCCCTTCCGTGGTTTCTTTCTGTAGGATTTGATAATGGCTATGCTTTAGTTGTGACAATAATGCAATTTCTGATTTTCTAGTCTGGCCACTGAGTGCGGTAACCTAGTGTGGCGTGACTTGTCTCAAAAGTCATGGGAAAAATCCCCCAATCACTTTCTACTTTCAGTTACAACAATGCCGTCAGCAATGCAAGTCCCAAGAGCTGAAACCAGGTACCTGCCCTAACAAAGACAGCCCGAAGTGGGCAGAAGCGTGTGTAGAAGCCTGCAACTCAGACTCCCAGTGCGATGGTACTCAGAGGTGCTGCCGTCAGGGATGTGGAGCCACTTGCAGCGAGCCGACTGATCTCTTGACTTTAGCAGGTGAACTTCGATCTTATGACTGAGCGAGGATGAAATGCTATACTCCAGAGTAGAGTAGCATCTGATCATACCGAGCAGATATTATCTGACAGTGTCTCGAGCGTAGTTTTTTTTTTGTAACAATAAAATTATTTGTAAGCTTGAGGCTTAGTTCTACAGCTGCCATCATCGAGCACCAGCATTAGTTGGTGTAGGTCTTTGTGAAGAAAACCAGTTTAAATACAATATACATATACATACAATCAATTTAAGATTTAAGACGCTTTTTGTTACATACTCTACTTACAGTCATTATAGATGGTAGAGTAGAAGGAAACTACTTTCATACAGTTAGATTACAACGTTCATTTCAAAACAAATTATCGAAATCTATTTCTCAGAACAGCAAACGAGGAACCCAAAATAAACAATAACCAGTCATTCCCTACTCAATAACGCTACGCTACAATAACATACTTAACCAATACCAAGTAACTGCTCAAATAAAACAAGCCCAAAACAACAAGTCTATGTTAAATTAGGCACTTATACATTCTATTAATAGATAACTGAGTAAGAGTATAATACAACTGCATCATGATTAGAAGTGATTGATATAGGTATTTCGTTTGGGTGGTGCTTGACCTATGAAAATATTAAGGTTTACCCTGACCAATTATGGCCCGCCCGGAGCTTTTAGCCCCATAGCTCTTATGGTTCTGGCTGGGATAGTGATCATTGGTGCTCTAAGAAACGATAGCGTAGAGAGTAATAGTAAAAAAATATCGCAAAACTCAATAGTGACATCTTTTTTTCATTTCCATTCTACCTTGATCAATCTCAAAATAAGTCTAATCTCATTCTCAGGGCTACCAGCTATGCCGGTAATGGAGGAAGTCAAGGAAAAACGCCGTGGCAAAGTCCAGCTCCGATGGTCAGATGGAGTGGGTGACTTGGCGAGAGCTGTACCAGGAAAAATCCTGTATGTTGTGGAAGAGCAACACCATCTGGGGCCGAAGTACGAGGAAATGAGGCTTGGAGACTGGAGTATGCTGCTTAGGACAAATAAGTGAGCATCTACTTTTGATCCACTTATTTAAATGAAGGGTTGTTTCCACGACTGATTAGAAGTGCCACTTGTCACAACCACTAGAGAAATGTGACACGCAAACCTGAGGCCGATGAATGTTTCAAATTCCGCATTTTGAATGTCTCGAATTCATAAACGCAGTAGAGGCTCATCTAGAGACGAATTGAGGCGATTGCAGGTGCATGGTTAAAACGGTTTGGCGGGCTGTTCAGCCTCTGCTTAATATGTATTCGGGGGTTATATTTCTATGCTTTCAAGAAAGCTTTTTGGTAAAACATTATTTCGGTGAAACCTTTACTCATCGGTAATTCAGTTGTCTCAATGTAACTCATTTTCGGATCCATTATATACACCGTAAGATAACTTGAAGAAAAATATTGAGACTGTCTGACTGTCCTTGGTAAATTTTGTGGTTCTTTGGCTCAAATATTTTTCCGTAAAAGCACCTACGTTTTAAACCCCGTTATCCTTTCAACTACATACAACACAACCTAGGTACATTACTTAAGTTCACTCATTCATAGATAATAATATGATTCAACAAGTAGAGCCACTACATAATCTACAAACATAACTAGAAAGCAAACATACAAGTTAAAATGTAATGTTCATACCTGTTACGTAGTGTAGTGATGATTTTGATATTGCATTGTCAAAGAATGAATGCCTTCTCATAAAATATTATGTGCAATGAATAATAAATAGGCATAAAGAGTACCGAGGACCTTGCAGTACCTACCCAACTATTGATGGTTTATACGGTATGAATCGTAGCGTATACTAGTTACTCGACTCACAAAGTAAGCTGAAATATTTAGAAAACACACCAAGTAGGTTCTCAAAACTGATGATTCCGGGACTGGGTAATGCAGAGGTCAAAATTAGACGATATTCAATTCAATACTGGTCTGGTAGTACGTAGGTACCAAATGGAAAAAGGAAGTTAGTATCCGTTTGTTATACCTTTTCATTTTAGTTTGTTATTTTCGTTTTTATTTTATTTCTTGTTTTTTATGTTCATATTTTTATTTTGGTGGCTGAATAAACGTATTAATTTGAGAGTAAGTTTTGTAACAAAATATTAAAATACTATGAAAAGTGATTTCCTGAATTTTTTACAGGCCAATAAACCTCGCGTTTTCGATATCAGAAATAATAAATTTTAACTAGGAAAAATAGAATACACCAGGAAATTGATAATAATATATCTACCTATCTACATAATAAGGTAGATAATAAACTAAAGAACGTAATTATAGTTTCGCATACACAATTACCTTGATTGCTACTCTTATTAGACTTGTTACACTTTGAAGAGAAAATTGCTCTCATCAACACGACAAGCGAAAATTTCCGCCATCGATCGACCTGACTTGCATGCTTTGCATTGCATGAATAATAAAATAGTAGGTAGTAAGTAGGAGACTCTTTGTACCACCGTACCTATTTCTGCTGCCAAATTCGCTGCTCGCATTGCTGTGTTCTGGTTTTAAGGGTGTTATTACAGACATATTGGTGCCGGTGTTATTAGAGACATATCGTACCTTTGCTTCAGAGTGATGGGTGCAATGCAATGCATTACAAAGCACGTCTGCAGTGGGCGTGCTCAGAGATACCATGCTTCGCTAAATCAGCTGGGCTATCCCATCATTATAGTTGTCAAAAAACCCTTGTCCCGGGAGCGTCCCCATCAGACACGGCACGGCGGCGCGCCGGAGTACGATGCCGCTAACGGTGTGCCGTCCATTGCCCCTTTCAGTCGATATTTCTTCGCTGTTGAAGCTCGAACGTCATGGAGCGTGGGCAATGGACGGCGCACCGTTTGCGGCACCGTGCTCCGGCGCGCTGCCGTGCCGTGTCACGGCGACGACGGCGCCGTGTCTGATGGGGACACTCCCTAACAAAGAAGTTTAAAAATTTGAAGGATAAAATACTAAACGTTAGGCTACTCTGCCTCTACTGGCCCTTTTAAACTAAATAATAACACAAGCACTAATAAAATTTACTTCAAATAAATAAGAACGTATATAAAGATTAAAGTGCTCTAATTTCCAAAAATTCACAGATCCACATAAGAGACATGTGGGGATAGTAACAAAAAACTTGTTTCATTTCGTGTTCCAGAACTAAAGTCTCACTGCGAGACGTGCTGAAACCAGGAAGGTGGTACCGCTTCAGAGTAGCATCCATCAGCGCATCAGGCACTCGAGGGTTCTCAGAGCCAAGCCCGCCCTTCACACCAAGGCGAGGTCCTAGGGCTCCGCCCAAACCGAAGAAGCTGAAGGTTCGCCCTGTGAAGATAGAAAATGGTAAATATAAATAAATCGGTATTTAGGTACTCTGATCTGTTTACTTACACAGATGGTCTAACAGCTGTACTCCTCGGTACCTGCATCAAAGTCATTTTGACATGGTAAAACCAGAAATAGGTTGAATCTTGGGAATTGCCATACCTAGTAGATAAGGTAATGCAATCGAAAGGCAAGAAATGGGAAGATCCTCAGTGAGAGTGACTTTCTAGTTAGGCCTAGCTGCTTTTGAGCGACAAGAAGCAAAGGAAAGACCCCCGTGAAATGATGTACAGTTTTTAGGGAGCGGGCAACTTAGAAATGCAGGTAAGTAAGTGGTTTTATCTAGTTACACGATATTGGTTGAGTAATTGTTCTAAACGCGTGAATAGGTGCACAATGTGCACATCTAGGGCAAATAGGTACCTAACACCTATCGCATGCGTGTTATGAATGACTGCATTGCATTAAAAACAAAAGACGTAAGTACCTTTATCTATCTGATCATCCATTTTATCTAAACTGAGAATATAGATAGTTTTGGTAATATTCGATTTACATTGAAACAACAGCTAACTAACCTGCTGAAGCTATTCAGCGCGGGCGTAGGGCAAAATATACCAACGAATATACGAGAGTTATTTGAAAAATTCAGAACAATTTTAGCCTAAGAAAAATTAAATATTTTTCAAAAACGTACCTCCTCTCCGCTTTCCTCGCTAACACGTCCCTCACTCCTGTGTTGCAGGGAGTGGACTAGCTTAAAGTGGTTTACCTAGAAGTTCCCAGTTTATCTATACAAAAAAAAGTGACCCTCTTGATCCCATCTCACGTGTTATAAAGGCCTCAAACGCACTAACGGTTAACCGCGGGGGCGGCTGCTTGTCAACCGCTTGTTAGTTTGAGGCCTAAGCAACAACGCTGGAGCAAACGTGAATCAAAATAATGTAGAAAATTTTTTACTCATGAAATAAAAGCTGTAATAAATACAAACGGAAAGCTCCGAAAGAGTTTTATTTCCAGCTGTAGGTGGGAATCTTAAATCATTTCTTGTAGGTGGGTAACCTTGGATTTGCAGGTACGTTTTCATAGTTTTTGCTCCTCTTCCTAGGCACAGTGACCGTGAAGTTGGAATGGAAAGAGCCCCAGTCAGACCTGCCGATACTGCGGTACAAGGTGTTCTGGAGCAGACGGGCGCGTGGTATCGGAGGGGAGTTGGACTCAGTGCTCGTTAACCATCAGAATGTCCCTAAGGTAACCTTTGTAAGAATTCCGTAATTACCTGTGTCAAGTAGGTAGGTACCTACATAATGTTACAGTGAATTTACCCTATACCTAACTGGAGTTTTTATCTTGATATCCTTTTATTGTCAAATTATCGTAATCTCCGTTTACGCTCGTGTCCGCCATGTTGCATCTTCCACCTACTTACCATAGTTGAAGATAAAGTAAACGCTCCATAATTAGTGATGTCTTGCGTAACGTGTTGCATGTAATCGGTACCTAACACTAAGTAGATATCTACAAATACTAACAATGTGTCAGTACCCAGAAGACAAAAAGAGGCCGTCTTTATTCTGTAGCACGAACTACAAAGCTCTATGATTCTATTTGCCATCATCGTTGTTAACTGTCTGCATCCTAACTTTTAAAGACTGCTTTTTTTTTTCAACAGACTCAAAATCAAATTGAGATAAAGGACCTGCAGCCGAATTCCATGTATTTCCTCCAGGTGCAAACCATCAGTCAGTTCGGTTTGGGGAAACTTAGAAGCGATAAAGCTGAAATCTTTTACAACACTACAGGAGCTGATAAAAATGGTGAGAAAAAAAACACCCTTTACTTTTTAGCTTTGCCTTTTACGTGTAGCAGCTTACATAACTCATTGACGAAGTACCTACCTTACCTACCTATTCTTTCTGTGAACCGTAAATTACGTGCACCGTAGAAAAACTCACGCTTACGATTGATTGCGGGTTTCACCTAGACTAGAGCACTAATAAATATCTTAGGCCCGTATATAGGTAGGTACCTAAGGTATACCTACTGATATAGACTCAAGGTATAGTATTGTAATTATGATCTGTGACTCAAGCATCGATTTTTATATGAAAATCTCTACTCATTGTACAGAGATTTTCACGTCACTCAAGTACCTAGGTATAGATTTGAGTAGTACTCAAATCTATACCTAGGTACTTGAGTGACGTTTTTTTCTAATCAGCATAATGAGCCTCAGGTTACGCGTCTTACTGATTGATTGTTCAAATGGGATTTTTTATTATTTTCAGAAGTCCCCCCGCAGGCTTTGGCGAGGCAAGAAAAAAAAATAAGCGGTCTGAAGCTCCACAAGATTGTTTGGTACAACCACAAGCTCAAGGCCAGGATCTCGTGGGACCCACTTCCAAGTATTCATGAGCATCCCGGAAGGTACAAAATATTCTAACCATCTTAGGCCATTTATGCATCTTTTTGGGCAGTTAAGTAAAGTAAATTATTTATTTCAGATATTATGTTAACTGGAGAACGATTAGATGCCAAAATCCGAAAAAACTTAAGAAAGACTTATCAGCCACTACAGAGGTCAGTATTATGTATTAGTGAATGTAGCAATGTAGCGTTGTACGGTAGGTAGTACAAGTTTAGCACCTACATTAAGTACCTACCTATTTATTCTGTGGTAATAAGTAGTACCTACCAACATAACATAAACACGGTACCTTACTCGTACATTACCTAAATGGCGATCTATTCTACGAGTTTGACGAATAAATATTGATTTTGTATCAAAGAAAACTGTACCTAACACCTACTAACCTTAGGTTAGGTTTTCGTAGTACATAAAGCAAGTAAAAATAAAAATAACGAAGGAACACAAGTATTTCAAAATCTGCCGGTCTTTTTTTTAACGTTCTGACCCATCTGAAGATAGCGGCATTTCATTTGCAGCAATAAGTTGGCTTGGACTCACTACTTTTCATCTATTCTAAATGATGCCATACCCTAATGTACATACACGCTGGCTGCTGCCCATTTTCTTCTTCTTCTCTTCAATAATGGCCTCGGCCCGTCATTTCGACGGGCAATTTTGCCAATGACAAGTGATTTCGTTGTAATAATATAAGTCAAGTCAATCGTCAAGTCGGCTGTCGTTTGTTTTGAAAAGAAAATGGTGGATTTTCTCTTCAAAACCTAACACGAATTTTCACATTCAGAAAAACCACTTTACACACATTTATTCCAATGGCTCACACTTTATGTTACGACCTAAGTATTATTGGTTAAAATTTCACCAAAATTAAACAACAATACTCACAATAACACAAGAAAAACTATAAAAGTGCTATGTGACGTTTCAAAAAATGTCAAACTCGTGTCCTGCTGCCCATCAACTTCGCTATATTTTTATACTTGTCATGTTTTCACAGCAAACTACGTTTGAGATCTACGAACTGGAATACCACTGCAGCTACATTGTCAACGTCAACAAAAACTCAAAGCCTAAAGTTCCAGAGTCTGAGTTGCAAATAAAAGTTCCAGGATGCGAGTACTTCAAGAAAAAAATCAATGTGACAGCCGTAAATTGTGATTTTTAACTACATGAGGTATAAGTTTATAAATTATTTTAGACTATAAAATTTAGATTATTACCAGCCGTAGCTAGTAGGATTATCCTACCTACTACTCATTTTTTTCAAGGCCTACCCTAGTTACCTACAAGCTTCTTAATTAAATTCCCAAGGCTACGAATACGCTGTATTACCTACATACTTTAGTACATAATTAGCTACATTTAAATAAGAATTGTGACAGAGTATTTCTATAGTTTTGTTTCTGTAAGAATTTCATGACAAAGTAAGGCGATTCTCTTAATTTGTAGGTTATGTAATTGTAATATTTGTAAGTTATTCCAGTACTTACCTACCTAGCTAAACATTAACTGTAGTAAGATAGGTATATACATCAAACTCAATAAAATAGTAAGTGAAACCAATAGTTGTAAAATTCTTTATAGGAAGGTTATGGGTTAAGTTATTTAAGCAACTAGATACCTATCTACCTACCTACCTACCTTACCTATTGATCAGGACACAGCAATTTTAATAGCATTGCTAAAAATTTGTTGGATCTACCAACGGTAGGTACAATACATTTTAGCATTCTGTACTAGAGCATTAAATAATCATCTCTATACATTGGGTATAAAAATTAATAATTATGATCAATCATCAAGAATTATTGTTGCTTCCCACCTAATCAAACAACAATGAAATACGACACGTCAATGCTGAGGGCCTAGTACGAGTTTTCAGTGTATAGTGTGGGTGTGAAACGTCTGACGCCCAGCACACCAGTGGGCGCTGATTTGTGTGGAGACACTGAGCGGATTCTTTGAAAAGCTCGACATGCGAGTACGAGCTTGGCGTAGACCAAGCTTCTCAAAGAATCCGCTCAGTGTCTCCATACAAATGAGCGCCCACTGGTGAACTGGGCGTCAGACGTTTCACACCAGATTTACACACCAAAACTCGTACTAGGCCCTCTGATGAGTCTAAAAAATTATATTTTGCAACTTTTATCATGGCAATTAAACGTCATGTCACTTATGTCAGATGTCAGTTGAGTGTCAGTAAAATTTTTTTTGTTCATTGCTAGCTTCATGTCATTCAGTTCGAGTCGAGAGATTTTGCATGCATTTGTAATGTCAAAAGTAAATAGAAAATAATTTAGATTTGAACGATTTCTAGAGTATTGCTTTAGTTTTTGCTAACTTTTACTATTAATTTCGTATTTATTAGGTCGTTTATTATGGCCCTTCTATATCGGATTACTGGTTCATAGTGACTTTTACAATAAAAATATTGGACGTTTTCGCGTGTACGTTTTACCAGTTTTTATTGCATTATATCCTTTTCTAAACCAAGTTTACGGGTCTACAGTGTCGTAATTAAACTCTATGTGCCGTTGTTGTCTTCAGAAGGCACAAACAATCCTCTTAGAGTGCACGTGAATAAGGGCGTAACCATTCTTACGTCTGCTGGTTTCCTGGCTGTGAATAATGTTATTTTAGTGCAAATTTTTGAAACGTAGTGAGCTGTGTATGTGTGAAAAATGGCAGAGGACGAAGTGCTCTTCGACGACGTGTATGAACTATGCGAAATCATCGGCAAGTAAGTAAAACAATACAAGTGCAAAACTATCTACCTTGATGGTAACATAGTGACAGAACAGCTGAGAGGACACTCCACTCCTGTTGCGAGAATGATTGCCTTAGCACAAGTCTTAGCCATAAGGCCCTAGAAATAACTGCAGATGCCTGTTTAGAGTAAAGTTAAAAATAACTACTCCATCTAGGCCTAAAAAATCTGCCTACTGCTACTATTAGGTACTAAACCCTTGGATACATTCTATGTTTATTCTCTGCTTCTCTTTTCATCAGTTTTCAGGTGTTTCAATGATAAGCAGCTTTTAATAAGTTAGGCCATGGGTTCCCAATCTTTTTCAGCTCACGGCGCATTCACAAATTTAGAATTTTGCCACGGCACCCTTCCCTAGTTAGCTATTTGAAAAAGATTCAGTAGAAAAAAATAGGCGCCTATAATGATGGATTGAGAGTTAGGTTGTGAGGAACAAAAATTAAAATATCTGCTTACGATATGAATTTGTTTATCTTATATATAAAATTCTCGTGTCACAATGTTCGTTCCCGTACTCCTCCGAAACGGCTTGACCGATTCTCATGACATTTTGTGGGCATATTAAGTAGGTCTGAGAATCGGCCAACATCTATTTTTCATACCCTTTAGTGATAAAGGTTGCACGCGAGCAAAGCCGCGGGCGACAGCTAGTTTTTATTATAAAATAATTGAAACATACAATAATAAGAAAGACTTAAGAAAAGCAAAGATAAAATACGATATTTACTAATCAATGTAACAGGTGAGCTTGATGATCTCCGCACAGTTTTTCAAAGGGGGGAATAAGACTTGACACTGCCACTCTCATTTCTTGCTCCACGTTGATCCTTGAGCGATATTTGTCGATTCGGATAATGACAGATGTCTTTTTGGCGCCCCTCTATACTTTCTACGGCGCACCAAGGCGCCGCGGTGCACACTTTGGGAACCCCTGAGTTAGGCTGTTATTTACCAAGTAATATTTTATGGTCAATGGCTCGATGCAGAGGAGTTTTTAGGACCATTTGAGTATATTTTTAGCACCTTCTGTTTGAATACAAATCGTTAGTTTGATTGAAATGCACTGCTTTATACCTAAGTACTATAGTGACTTGTCAACGCTGCAACACGGTCAAATACCATGTTTTACCTGTCGATTATTCTGATAAAACTCTAAAAAACTCATGTTTTTTAGACTACATTCATCCTAAATATTGGTATGATACTCTTGTTGCACGTTTCTAAACTAACCACCTAATGTGACAGCTCTAAAACTATAGCCGGGATGGCAACATTTTAGTGTTCAATTTTAACTACAATAAACCACTGATTTAGACAAACCTGTTTACACTGCAATGGTATTCCAGAGGCCCGTTCAGCCTGGTGCGCCGCTGCGTGCATCGGCAGACGGGTCAGCAGTTTGCTGTGAAGATTGTGGACGTAGCTAGATTTACTGCCAGCCCTGGACTGAGCACTGCGGGTAAGTTCGATTTTACTAGTGGGTACCAAACTAAATGCTGACTTAGTTTTTTTTTATGAGCTATAGCTAAGCATTTGGCTGCCAGCACACCTGGTGGTAAGTGTAGCTGCAGCCTAAGGTGGAGCATGCTTAGTCATAATCCACCTATTCACTCATTTCTTGAAAATTCCTAGGTTATATCTTTCAGGAAATACCGATGATGGTAGTTTCTTGTTCTCTGTTTGAAATATCACCACAATAGTTTTTACAATGCTAGAAGGAATATAATCTGATTTTGCTGTAATTGATCCTACTAATATTATAAACGCGAAAGTTTGTAAGAATATATAGATGTTTCTTACTGTTTTAGACAAAAACTACTGATCCGATTTGGATAAAACTTGGAACATATTTGTCCGTGACTTGGATTAACAAATAGGCTACTTTTTATCCCGGAAAGTGAACAGGATCTAACGGGACGCGAATGAAATCGCGGGCGGAAGCTAGTAGAACATAAATTCTATTTTCAAGTATTGGTGTTGTCTATGGTTGGATTGATGATCATATTGATCATACACCTGTCCTAGTAGTCCAAGGTAGAATCTTTTGTGTCATGCTGTGTCCATTAATAGATAACGAACTTGAGGTATTGTGTGAGGGCTATCTCTATTTATGAGGCTGTTGTTTACACAACAATGAGTTTATCTGTTTAAATATGAAAATAGGTAAACATAAACCTTATTTTACGATCGCACTGATATTAGGCACAGTATTATGTAGGTTAGGATTGGGTACAGCTAGCAACATATAGAGTTAAATCGGTTAACAATTTCAAATTGTATAACTATGTATTGGGAACTTTTGACTAGCTATGTATTTACTAATTTAATTAATTTCAGTGAAGATAAAACTGCTTATAACATTTACGCGAATACATTTACTTTGATTTTAAAACCTCAATCTGCTAACCGATTGAATTTGCTGACTGTATCTAAGCTTGCACATGCCTGAAAAGCTAAGTATGCAAAAGGACCACTACCTAGGTCATAAAGTATTCAAACATCATGCTTCCAGGCTCGGTTATTCTGACCTAACTAGGTTAGGCATAGCCCAGCTGACTGACTGACTCTGTGCCAATTTCGTCTGTTAATTTATTAATACCTACATTTGCTTACAGCCGTCTAAGCACGATGATTTAGTGATATAGGCCTTCTCATGGTCATGAAACTCATTTGTTCGTAGTTCGTATCTGTCGTGCACCAATGAATTTTTTAATATAGGTAACCTAATCGAATTTATGAGCGTCAGAAACATTGTGAGAAAAGACGTAAGTTAATGGACCTTCTAGTGTAGGCTGTGAGAATTGATCAAGTGCTGGGCAAGCCAAAAAGAGCTAGGTATCCAAAATAATCGAAATCATGGACCGATCTATGAAAAAATTCAAAAAAGATTTTTGGACTCTTCTGGGGTAAAGTAGCCCCTTAGCCTGCCACTGTTTATAAGTAATCCACTTTTCTGCCTCGTACGTGTAAGTTGTGGAACGAACTTCCCTCTGCGGTTTTCCCACGGAGTTTTGAGATGGAGTCCTTCAAAAGGCGGGTTTATCTCCTCTTTAAAAAGCCGACAGCGCACTAGTATCACCTCTGGTGTTGCAGGTGTCCATGGGCGGCTGTGAATATTTTCCATCAGGTGGCCCACCTGCTCGTCTGCCAGCTATGGCATAAAAAAAATAGCTATTACTAAAATTATACGATTATTCTTCCAGATTTGAAGCGTGAGGCGACGATATGCCACATGTTGAAACACCCACATATTGTAGAGCTTCTGGAGACGTACAGCTCGGAAGGAATGCTGTACATGGTCTTCGAATAGTAAGTTTATTTTACTTAACAATTTCTTAGTATTTGGAGACAATACTAAAAAATTGACTACTACTGAAAAATTCACCAGAATCTTTGAACTAGAATCACAGGCCTGTAAGGTGATGTAATGCTCAAGCAATGATCCGGAATTCCGGATCAAGCATAAGTTTTTGTATGAAAATCTCTACTCAAATCTATGCTTGAGTAACGATTTCTGAATCAACATAGACCTAATGCCCTTATTCTGACACAATACAATGCACTTAATTCAAAAAATCATTCCCAAGTCCACGAAGGTTCTATGTAAGTCATACATCAATGTTTAGAAAGTGTGTGTAAAGTTTAGTCTATCGCATGGAACTTCTGTCTATCAGCAAAGTTTTTTTTACTAGACACAAAGATTTGAAGCATATAAAATACTAGCAGCGCCTCGCGGTTTCACCCGCGTAATTCCCGTTCCCGTGGGAATTCCGGGATAAAATATAGCCTATGTTCATCAGGGATAATGTAGGATTCTAATGGTAAAAGAATTTTTTTAATCGGTCCAGTAGTTTCGGAGCCTATTCAATTCATACAAACAAACAAACAAACAAAAAATCAAACCTTTCCTCTTTATAATATTTGTATAGACGTAGGCTTTATATCTATTCTAAGTCCATACAATAAAACCAAATTGGCTATTATATTGCTATCGTGTCTGCAGCCAAGTCACGTACTTCCGTAGCGCTTTCTTTGGCATTAAACAAAGCTATAATAATACGAAGTAAGTTAGACACGCATACGGAAATTAAAATGTCTTGTGTTTTACAAGTAGACTCAGTATCAACCGTTTGAAAATTAAATTAAAGCTTCAGAAGCAATAAATAAATCCCATTCGTGGACATTTCACACAACGCCCTCTAATCCCAAACTAAGCGAAGCTATGGAAACTAGATAGCTGATAGAATACGTAAATATTTTGGTAAAAACATAGAAACACCCAGACAGAACAAACATCTGTTTGCTACACACAAATGTTATTGTTCTTTTAGATGTGCTCAGTGATGAAATGCATCGTTATAGGCAGTGGTTACTATGTAACATCAGGTGGGCCATAGGCTTGTTCCATCATTCAGAAAGTAAACCGGTTTATCTAGTCGCCATACTTTGTTAAAAGTCTCAAAAATAGTATGTCAGTTAACGTATCTAATCAACTAGACACGCCCTGTTATATTGAATGTGCCCATAAAATGTAGCGTGTCTGTGTTGTATCCAATTAATGAAGAAAAAGTAGTGTTGCAACAATTTGCACATAAATATAGCTGAATGATGCAATTAATATGTGAAATCACATGACAATGTGCTCATGTATTCATGCAAGTGTACCTTGTTGCATATCTGATGACGTAGAGAGTTCGTCCGGGGAAACAAGACATAATTTCCGGGAGATAATTTTAATTTTATAACCATATCCATCCATACTTACTCAAGTTTAGCGAGATGATTGTAATCATAAAGGCTTGAAAAAACGGTTTTACCCTTCAATGTTTTTTAAATGATATTGAAGGAGGATTCAGTCTGTGTTTCTAAAAAACTCCACAAGATCTCTTTAGGTCCCCTTCATTGCTGCTCATCATCAGATCTTGGAGTATGGACTCCAGGTCATCAAATCTGAATACAGGTTTTTACAGCATAATTGCAGGTTTGAAAGATGAACTAAATGTTTTAACCTGTAATTATGCGTGAGATTTCTCAAACCTGGTTTTCAGAGCTGATCCTCATAACTCTGAGACCGCTCTACTTTCAGAGCTGCGAGGGCACAGACATACAGACAAACACACAACGCCGTCAATCTTATAACACCCCTTCCGTAATCGTGTGGGAATTAACAATAGATATAATACCCGGAAATACACTTTCCTATTAGAGACACTTTACATGCTCTAAACAGTTTTCTTATTTTCCAGTATGGATGGATCTGATCTCTGTTTTGAAGTCGTTCGTCGAGCTTCTGCCGGATTTGTCTACAGCGAAGCTGTGGCTTGGTATGTACACTAAGATCGCTACTGTAGTCTCCGAAGTTAAAAATGCTCTTGATATTACTAAAACGAAAAAACACGTTATTTAGTACAGCCAACCAATATGCACTTTGCGGTGTTACTTATAATCGCCTCTTAACTTAAACACTGTTTAAACTCCTGTCAAAATCGTTGTTTAGATTTGCCTAGTAGTTTCTCAATCTTAGAACTAAAAAAGGACATGTTTAACTGTAATCTCCAAAGATTACAGTAGCGATTCTAGTTATAAAACCCCGTCTTAAAGGAGCATAACTTTAGGCCTTTAGTGTTTTTCCTCCCTTCTCTATCCGAATATGGAATCTACTAAACAACCCGAGCATCGAATGTAACTACGAAACGGTTGTTACAACTTCTATACTTCCATTGTAAGTATAAAATCAAGAATCCCCATCCAAAATCACAAGTTCCGGCCCTATCAGTAAGATAAATTAGTATTTTTCTTCCAGCCACTACATGCGTCAGATACTAGAAGCGTTACGTTATTGCCATGAGAACGACATAGTCCATCGCGACGTACGCCCCCATTGCGTACTTTTAGCTGGAAGGGATAACTGTGCCCCTGTCAAACTGGGCGGCTTCGGCGTAGCGGCGCAATTGCCTACTCCGACTGCGCATCGAGCTCCACCTGGTAAGTAAAAAATCAGAGTAAAAACGGTCTAAAAGAAATGAGGTTTTGTTCGGGTTTCAAAACACTAGCATTGAGTATTATGAGCTTGAGCTTAATCTGGCCAGACCTCGTTTTTTCTAGACGACCAAAAAATTTAATTATTTTACATCCCAACTTTAAACAAACGAAGCCTTTTGGTTTTTGTGGTCTGGGGCCTTATGCTCAGTTCAGCACAGATTTCACTCTAATCGGGATGACGTCATAGTAATATGTCAACTGAAAACTCGCATCACCCGACGACGCGACGTTGCCATATTGGAATAAAATCTCGGCGAACTGAACATAAAGCCCTGGGAAGAAAACAGTTTGTAGGCACAAGCATTTCGCACTGTAATATAGGGTAAGTAAATTAATAGAGTAAGTAAATTTTACTTATTCATGGTAAGAATCAAGAAATATCCTACACAATGCAGTATTCTGTTCATAGAGGCTTAAAAGTGGCCTCTGACGCAGTAAAAATCATCTAAATTAGAGGCAAAGGCCTGGTTTTTATTATCAAGGCTGTATAATAGTTTAAAATCAAATGATTACAGCGTTAGGTTATCTTGCACAGAACTGGTGATGGACAACCGACCACTAATGGGCCCAATGGGTCAAGCATATCTCAAATCAGATGAGTATGGTAAGAACGTGTCCAAACTGTGCCCTAACTGCATGGATATAAAGTGCAATATTCATCAGCACTCACCGAATTGTCTTTTGCAGCAGACACTGCCCTCATAATAACACAATTCATTCAATTTCTGTGTATTAATTGATATTTTTATACAACTTCTTGGAATATCTCGACGGACATCGTTTTTTTTTTCAGTTCATGTGCTTCGATTTTTATTAATTAGGTTCCAGTGAATCCCTATGCCACAATGGTTCCTTTTGCAGCACTCTATAAGAATTTACCCGTCATACACTATCCATTGATATGAATTTATAAAAGAATCATGAAGCTTCGTCCTAAATCCCTGTATAAATATCACATTTTACAAAACGGTTATAGTAAACTAGACCTTTTTGCGTTGTAATAAAGCTGAATACCCGAGTAACCTACCTTTTTGTATATTTTATTTTGAAAACACTATAGTATAGGTACACTTATTTTGTTTCATAGCACCAATTGTATCTTTTTCATTTTGTATTACACAGCAGCGCCATCTAGCCGAAAACCAAGCTAAGTTTGTATTATCTTGGAACCCAGAGCGCTAAAAGTAAACACACCTGTAAAGGCATGTTGTTACCGCACTAGCTTTCGTCTGCGACTTCGTCTGCGTCCCGTTTGATTTTGTTTATTTTCCGGTATAAAAAGAAGCAGGTATATCCAAGTTTTCAAGTTTCATCCAAATTGAACCAGTAGTGGCAGCGTGATTGATACACAAACGTCCAAGCATCTAAACTTTGACATGTATAATATTAGTAGGTTAAGGTTACGTCAGAAAACCAATCAGACAAGAAAATCTATCGTCTCGAGTGAAGGCCTTATTCCAGTATACCAAAGCATACAAGAAAAATATTTAAGCTGTTGAGTACATTGTACTAGCTGCCTTATCGCTAAAAGCGATCTCATCCGGACAACCTTCAGATAGATAGGATAGACAAAATCAGAAAGACGGCGGTGTACAAAAGGTTGAAGTTTAAAATATACAAAGGTTCCTAAAATTCTAATAAAATTCTTTATATAAATTTTTTCCACCAGGTCGCATCGGAACACCACATTACATGGCCCCAGAAGTGGTGTCCAGCCAGCTGTACGGCAAGCCTGTGGATGTATGGGCGGCTGGGATATTACTGCATGTGCTTTTGGTCGGGTATCTACCCTTCACCGGAACTAGAGAGCGACTGTTTGAAGCTATTTGCCGTGGCAGGTTGCGGGTAAGGGCTATAAGATTAAATTAATTTTATGTGATATGAAATATAGCCTATGTTTCAATCCGGAAAAAGGGCTTCTGAATGGTATACGTTTCATTGAAATTGGTCCAGTAGTTTAGGCGTGATCCGCGAACAAACAAAGAGACAAACTCTATTTTCGGAATCAGAATAATGCCATAAAAAGAAACATACATAGGTACAGAAAAGAGATAAAAATAAAAATTCGAATCTAATATATGACAACAAAATAGGTCGTCACTGAGCATAAGTTGTAGTAGCATGTATAATATACTGCTACAATATTAGTAGGATGATTTACTAATTGTTTATGGGTTTCAGTTTGATGCTCCTCCATGGGATGACATCGGTGATGCTGCTAAAGATTTGGTCCAGCGAATGCTGACTGTCGATCACACGCAGAGAATCAACATTCAAGAGGTGCTCAATCATAGGTGGATACGAGTGAGTACTAATCTAAATAAACGTATTTGTGTTTAACCACTGACCGAAAAACGATAGGGGTATTATAAGATTGACGACGTTGTACGAATTTGTGCCCTCGTAGCTCTGTAAGTAGGGCTCTGATTTGAGTGCATTTTTTTTTGTAAGAAAGTATATGGAATTTAGGAGAATTTATAACTGACTAGCTTCCACCCCCGACTACGTTCACGTCCCGTTGAATCCCGTTGATTTTCCGGGATAAAAAGTAGCCTATGTGTTAATCCAGGTCACGGACAATATATATTCCAAGTTTCATCCAAATCGGATCAGTAATTTTTGCGTGAAAGAGTAACAAACATCCATCCATCCATCCATACTTATAAACTTTCGCGTTTATAATATTAGTAGGATTATCAGTATTTATAGAACTCTTGAAGCTGACTGACAATCAACGCACAGCCTAAACCATAAGTCCTGGAGGTATAAAATTTTTATCCTTATATAGTGTATGGGTGCACTAAGAAAGGAATTTTGAAAAGTCGCATCCTAAAGTGTCCAAAATGACAATCAAAGATTTTAACCAAATAATGCGTAAGCTGCTACCACGCTAGCAAAGCCGCGGGCGATAGCTAGTTTTACTGATATAAAACTTGATTGTACAAAACAGAAACATAAAATTCAATAGTAGTGTGAACTTATCGTTAAAAGCGATCTCACCCAGACAACCTTTTAGAATTACTTATATTTTTATAGGACCGTGACAAGCAAAACCGGGTCCACCTAGCCGGTACAGTAGACGAGTTAAAGAAGTTCAACAGTCGTCGTCGCCTTCGTGCCGCTACTCTCGGCGCTGCGGCCGCTGACGACGAGGAAGAAGAAGAAGCGCCCAGGAAACAGGCTCTACTAGAAGAGGCTAATGCTGCAGGTAACAGATAAATAGATAGATAGATCAATATACACGGTGTAACATAAGTCCGAAGGTGGGGTATTCTACAGGTCATGGCGAACAGTGTTTGTTTTACGACTTTTGAGATTTCGAAGTTTTTAATTCATGAAATAAACTCGTAACTTTTACTTAAAATGTACGTACACACAGCTAGTGTGTGCGTGCGACGCGGTAGGAAGGTACCTACGTGTGCATGCGTGTGTACGGGTTTACGCAAATAGTAAATAAACACTTAGGGTTGTCGCAAATTTCTAAAATAATAAATGTTGTACTTTTGTGTGAAAATTTCAATTTCGATTTATTGTCCCTTTGCACATGTCCAAGCACTCAGGTGGTCGGTCTGATAACGCCTTCTTCGGGCTTATAGAGTAATTATATTACACCTTGTATATAAAACTGATATTTTCTACGTCCGTTCTGTATTTTTCTGAGTGTATGTCAAACTAGCCGTCGCCCGCGGCGTTGTTCGCGTTCTAGACCCTTTAGAGTGTGACTTTTCAAAATTATTTTCTTAGTGCACCCATACACTATAGAAGGATACTACCTTCCAAATTTCATACCTCTAGGACTTATGGTTTAGGCTGTGCGTTGATTCTAAGTCAGCTTCAAAAGAGTTTTATATATATTGATGAAGAAAAAATATAACAATGAACCAAGGCTTAATGCCGCAAGTAAAATCAACTCTATTGCTAAACACAGTAGGGCTATAGTTCGTGTTCAAGTTTATTGCTAGTAGTAGAGCTAAAGTACGATTGACGACGAGGACGGTATTTTTACTTAGGAAATATAAATTATAATAGGCCTTTACATATATTGAAGATGATACAGCGTCAGGAGGCAACCTATGCCTATACACTTAACGGGACCTGTAGTGCCTGGGACAATATTTAGATGGAGTATACTCCATCCAGAGTATAGCCTCTCAGCCTAGTCCGCCATATGCACAGGAAAGACATAGTCTATACGTGCGGAGCTGACTAAGCCGCGGGTTTCCTCACAATGTTTTCCTTCACCGTTAAGATCGTGCATATAAATTTTCCGAACGAAAAATCCATTGATGCACGGCTGGGATTCGAACCCACGACCTTCGGATCGAAAGTCGAGGTGCCCACTCGGCCAACACGGCTTTTAAAAGAAATATAATAGTAACACATAAATTAGTGAGATTGATCTAAAATATTTTCTTTTTTTATTCTTAACTAGTATATAGAAAATGTATTATGTTATGTACTGGGTGGCGCAAAAGTAAAGACCCTATTTGGTTCAGCTATAACATTTTTTCTAAATTAGAAAACCAGATTTAGGTTTTTTTAAATGTATATTTATTTATTTATTTATATTTGTGCCATTAAATTTCGTACCATTAGGATTTAAAGATGATGTCTTTTAAATGGTGACCTCCAGAGTTGATGCACATTTGAGCCCTATTTATGACATTTTGCATAACTTGCCGTAACACTTCCCGCGATATGTTCCTTATTTCTTGATGAATGTTTTCTTTTAGAGCTGCGAGAGTCTGTGGCTTGTTCACATACACCCGAGATTTCAAAAAACCCCAAAGAAAGAAGTCTGAACTGGTCAGATCGGGTGATCTTGCAGGCCAAGGCAAATCGCCAAAACGAGAGATAACTCGGCCTGGAAAAGCGTCCCGTAGGAACATTGACACGATTATTCCACGTTCTTGGGGAGTAAAACGGTCCATGCTTATTTTCAGTGTATTTTACATTTGTTCACTACACAATTTTCAACAACAGAATGACAGGAAATGTCATATAAAAAAAACAGTATTTTCTTTAGTGCCAGTACTTTTGCGCCACCCAGTATTAGTGTCGTAGAAGCCTTTGTCCAAGAATGGGACGATATGGGCTCGCTCCAAAACTTATTGAAGTCGCAAATGTTGAGCACATTATAAAATCTTGTTCCATTTGTTCCAGCCGTGAACCTCGTAGTTGAGTCACTAGATGACGTATCCGTGCTGCAAGATGGACCTATGTTCATGGACCCTGACCTCTTCCACAGCGTGTTGGACGATCTGCAGTTACGAGCCTTATTAGAGGTATTGTGTTATACAATTTACTTTTCACTTATCTCTGGTTGATTTTTGTTATACAACGTGTATCTACAATGGCGACATTAAATTGACACACGGGTAGAGCTACTTATTAGCATACATAAAAAAATAATTAAAGTACAGTCAGCTGCACTAGAATGTGTACGATTCGTAACTTTCAAACTAGTGTCACCGTATTGCAATAGACATTTAAAGGATAAAAACTATAAAATTATGAACACAGTTGATAATTTTACTTATTTATTTAGTATTGGGACTGTCAAAGTCCATAACAATGCTGCGGCCCTACATTGTAAATTACTAATTTATTGTACACATTCTAGGGCAGCTGACTGTTATTAATTTTTTTTTATGAATACTAATGAGTAGCTCTACCCGTGTGTCAATTTAATGTTGCCATTGTGGATACACGCTGTATAGGTCGAGACGTTTGTGTGTGCTTGTATTGCGTGACTGCATACTAATAATAATAATTAATTGCTGCGATATGGTAAACGATTCTAATTCCGAAAATCGACTTTGTCTATTTCTTTTAAGTTTTTTTTTATTGTTTTTTTTTCTTTGTTTCTTTCTGAACTTTCTAAACCAAAAGCAGCCGTTTGCTACAAGGCTCATCGTATGCTGGTGACATATATTGTGGTGGAAAGTTTCACACGAGTAGTCACGGGTATCAGCTTGTCCATCTATCCAATACATTATATTGTATATAAATACATATTTATGAAGTACTTTAAATTGAATAATTACATATTCAATTTAAAGTATGTATCAAATAAGTAAATAGGTATATTAATTATTCTTAGGTGAACTTTGGCCGATCATCCATTATTTAAGTTCTTCTCCATCCAAAGGTTGTCTGGAAGAAATCGCTCTTTAAGAGATAGGACCGCCCTTTGTACATTATGTTTAGCTATATTTCTTTTGTATTTTTTAAATTCTTGTTGAAGTGAAAACTTCTTTAGCATCGTTGTGATTTGAAAGTCGATGAAACGAAAAAGCGACAGTTCGACCTCTACATAACGCAAAACACTTCGAGAGCGCGTTCTAGGATCCGACTAAACTTAGCAGCGCCATCTAGTTCTGATTTAGGCAACATGATTATAGAACCTTTTCTAACTAAATAAGTACTGCATATTGGTTAAGTACATAAAAATAAATACACATAGCGAGAGTGAATGCGTGGCACTCGAAGTATAACTTCTAGCGCTCGGAGGGACTCCACGTCCAGGTTTTTTTTTTGAAGGTTGCACTTCTACCACGTGTGAATGCACACATTTTTTTTTAAGGTGTACAATAGTGTTTTCTTTAATTCATCCAATAACCATTGTACTCGCAGGTGTACGACCGCATAGCTTCGACCGTGGTAGTGACGAGTGGTCGCGCGCCGGCGGCAGAAGGCCGGCAGCGCTGCCGGCACGCGCTGGAGGCGGCGTCGCGCCCGCGGCACTGCGGCACGGCGCCGGCCGCCGCTGCGCCTGCCACCGCCGCCGCCGTGCACGACCTCAGGCGACTGCTGGCACTGCCGCATGTCAAGGTACACTATAAATAATATAAATAAATATTCACGGACACTTAACACAACGCCTTCTAGTCCCAAACTAAGCAAAGCTTGTACGATGGGAACTAAATGGCTGATAGAATACATACATACATATTTTTTTGTAAATACATACTTATAATACATAGAAACACCCAGACACAGAACAAACATCTATGTTTGCCACACAAATGTTTGTTCTCGGTGGGGATCGAACCCACGACCCACAGCACGGAAGGCAGAGCTACTACCGACTGAGCCATGACGCCTGTCATACTGGCATGACTATACTTATTACTTATTGTAAATACGTAGATAATGTTATGAATTTATGTTTGACTTTGCATCCGCTTGATAATTGTATAAGTACCTCCCATTATTATTGACATTCATTCAACTTTTACCATGACATTATCACTATTTCATTATGCAGGTAATATATAATATTAATTTACTACTGCTATCTACTTTAGTACAATTGCTGCGCCCTCACAGGGTACATGACTGTTCTTTTAGCTAAATAAGACCTAAGCTATATTATATTAACCATGTATGCAATCAATTAATAAATAAATAAATAAATAAACTAACAGCCTAAGTCCGCTATACAAAGATTTGGACCGACCTGCGGGCGTAAGATGCGCACCGCGAGATGTTTGTCATGTCGTTCTGTCAAAATGCAAGCATTTTGTACCAGTTTAGGAACTATTGCATTATCTGTGGTAATGTTGTCGAGAAACCGCGCCTTTGAATATTCAACTTTTGACATTTCTGCATGACTATTATCTCGTCCTCAGAGAGGTACGACGACTAAGAAGTGTCAAAAGTGTACATTGTGGCGCGTTTTGTCGACACCATTAGGTACCACAGATAATGCAATAGTTCTTGAACTGGTACAAAATGCTTACATTATGACAGAACGACATGACAAATATCTCGCGGTGCGCATCTTAGCCCCGCTGATTAATGGATGAAAACTATTTTTCTCAAACATGCTTGAAATTAAATCATTATTTTGACAACCTTCTTCGAGATAAATCGAAGATGCAGTACTGGCCACACACATGCGAGCAGCGGTCAGATAAAAATGTATGAAAATCCATTACTGTCGTGTTTAGCGGCCAGATAAATTACATACAAAACTCATTACTGTCATGTTATTTAAAAATGGAACAATCTTTTACTCCATATCATGGCAACCAAGGAGGTAACTTATCAAAGGTTTTATTCAAATTTCGAATAGGCTTTCAAATAGAAAGCTGATTATTGAAAAAAAAAAAACAAATGAACACTGTAACTTCGTTGTTCGTTAATGGTTTTGAAAAGTATAATTGTATTTTTAACTATAAAGTTATGCCTAGGTGCCTAGTTTTAATTTCCGCGCATTATTTGAGAAAAGTACTATACAAGCCTTGGCTACAACTAGGCAATGAGGGACTCACTTATGTGTGCCTCGTCTTCGACTGGGCCGCGTGTTTGCTAAGAGCGGAGCGGATGTGTCGGGTGTTGCCGATGTGCCAAGCGGATGTGTCGGTTGTGTCGGGTGTACCCGACTAGCCGAATGGCTGTGTCGGGTGTTCGATGTTGAACTTTATGAAATAAATAAGATTTCGTCTTCATTCGTATTTTATTGTAAATTGTATTAGCACATATTATTGTATAAAAAACAAGACAGACATCGATACGTCATGCTTACAGCGCCTCCTATATTTGTATTCAAGAGTAGGCCGAATACCAAGCAGGTATAATACTCAATACTCCCACTTAATTATTATTCCCAGAAAACGTAATAATAATTATTTACATACTTAATTAACATAACACACCACATGAGTACCACACTCACCCACCCGAATATTGACCTAAGTACTAATCTTGAGAAAGTACCTATCTGAGTTTTCAAATTGACGTTATTAACAAAACTCCATATATGATTTTCATCATGAGACTTCCATTCTTCATATATAGCTTTAAACCATCCTTTGGACTTTGAACTGTTAACCTGATCATAAGTTTTAGGAACATCCAATTCCATTGAGTTTGATTCTAAAACCCTGTTTCGTGGACGAAGAGCTATCTCTGTAGGACTTAAGTCTCTTATGACACCTGCAACAGGTGGTTCATAAGTCTCATCATCATCATCATCCAAACTTTGCATGCTGTCATCACTATCAATGCTTTGAATATTCTCATTTACTCTTGGAGAGCTAGTTGATGGTACTTCTATATCTGAACTCGGCTGTGAAGTTTCTTCATCAACTGTAATTTCTGTTATATTTTTTCCTGATCTCTAAACTTTTTTGCTCATTAAAGATAACGTTTCTTGATATGAATATTCTTTTGGTCTGCGGATCAAATAGTCTATAGTTAGTAAAATTATATCCAACTAACATCATTTTGTTACTCTTGCCTGTAAGTTTATTTCGCCTTTGATCTGGCACGTGCACAAATCCTTCACATCCAAACACTCTGATGTGATCTAAGGCTGGTTTTGTTCCATGCCACAGCTCGAATGGCGTGATGTTCGGCGTTTGACTTGAAGAAGTTCGATTGAACAAATAAACAGCAGTATTAACCGCTTTTGCCCATAAGTCCATAGGAACATCACGGGTGTACAGCATAGAACGGGCGTTTTCTACAATTGTTCTCATCTCTCTTTCTGTACGGCCGTTTTGTTCTGGCGTGTAGCTAGCTGTAAATTCTTGTAAAATACCCTCACTATCCAAAAACTCTTGAAACTCTTTGCTATTATATTCTCCTCCATTATCAGTATTATCACTATGAAGAGTACCAACGCTATGCAAGAATTTCGTCTTAATCTTTGCATTATACTTCTTAAAGTGATTTAAGACATCGCTTTTGTTCTTTATAAAGTACACATACATGTAACTTGTAGCTGCATCTTTAAAAATAACAAAATATTTCATACCTTGAACTGACTCATCAAAAGGTCCACATACTTTGCTATATACAAGGTCACCTGGTTCAGGCTGCCCTCTGCTGGATTTTCGGAACGGTTTTCTGGCGTTTTGGCCATAAGCTCAGCCCTCTCTGACATTCAGATGCCCCAATCGTTCATGCCATGTTTTAAGATCTTTTTTCAAAACATTGCATACTTGAGCAACCACAGTTTTAAATTCCAATTCATACAAGTTATTACTCTGCAGTGTAGCACACATTTGTAAATCATTGTCCATGTAAATCATTGCATTACAGTCCTTTTTTACAATTGTGTAACCCTTTCTTGCTACTGCTCCTTCAGAAAACAGATTTCTACGCAATGCGGGTTCATATAGGACATCTTGCAGTGTGCTGGTCTCCCACTGACCATTGATACACTTGCTGATCAAAACATTGCCTTGTCCTAGCACTTCAATTGCTTCTTGATTACCTAACTTCAATGGACACCCTGTATAAGGATACAATTCTTGAAAAAACTCTCTTCTATACGACATGTGAGCTGAAGCACCACTATCCATTATCCACTGATCACTTTCAGCTCGAGCCCCTTCTTTGGCAGTGATACTGAAAACTGACATATTATATTCTCCATGGGTTTTTGCTGGCACATGACAGTCTCTTGCAAAATGACCGCGTTTCCCACAATTATAACACTGGAACCTGTGCTGCTGACTTTCTTTATTAGCATACACTTTCTTTGTTTCATTTTCTTCTTGATTTAATGGTGAATATGTTTGCACTTTCTTTAAATTTTGTCTTGATACCACAAAAGCTGTATCATTCTCTTCTTCAGCATTCAAACTCGCTTCTTCGTCTAACAAACGTGCAGTCAAGTTCAAAATTGTCTGGTTTTTAGGATCAAGTGACAGCCATGCCTGACGTAGAGATCTGTACTTGGGTGGTAAAGTGCTCAGGACTTTGGTCATAATGGCTATGTCACTAATTTCTTCTCCGCTTTCTCTAAGCTGCTTCGCCAAACTTTCAACCTTTGCAATATGTTGAGCAATAGTGTCACTCACAGACATCTTATATTGGTAAAACCGTTCATTAAGTAACATTTTGTTTAATTCTGATTTTTGCTCATATATGGACTCCAGTTTCGTCATTATTTCTTGAGCTGTTTCACAATTTTCTACCAATGATATTTGCTGCAGATCCATGGCTGATGTAATTATGAACATTGCCATTCCATCATCCTTGTTCCATTGTTCTTGTTCGGAAGGTGTTTTGGGTTTTTGCTTCGTGATCACCAAGCCCTTCGCTTTCAATGCGCATCTTATTTGAAACTTCCATTGTCTGAAGTTCGTTCCGTAAAATTTTTCAAAACTCATAGGTTTTATACCCAAATCTATTTTCATGCTTTATTTTACCTTACCAGCACGACACGTTTCCACTTTCTGTTCTTTTCCTTCAATAATGTTTGGAAAGAAGTTCTCAAAGAAAAAACAAATGCCGGTATTTTTTCAATACTTGACCAAATTATTTTTATGTTGCTCTTTATTTATTTATAACGTCCTGGGCCCATAACCTGTTGAACTTTATGAAATAAATAAGATTTCGTCTTCATTCGTATTTTATTGTAAATTGTATTAGCACATATTATTGTATAAAAAACAAGACAGACATCGATACGTCATGCTTACAGCGCCTCCTATATTTGTATTCAAGAGTAGGCCGAATACCAAGCAGGTATAATACTCAATATTCGAGCGCCTGTGTCGGGTGTGTCGGTTATTTCCGACTAGCGACTTGACAAGTCGTGTGCCAGTCCGTGACGTCATACGCCTGCCAAGGCACCCCTGTGTACGTTCTATTACATGGTTTTACGTTACTAAAAGTTCACGTAAACTATATCTTTGTATGGAGAATCTTGTTAAGTAAATCCCGCTTACATAGGATAGCGCTAGATCATGCGATGCTGCATCGCGCTGCGTCGCACTTGGTCCGTGTTTGTCCATGTAAGACGCTGTGTAACCTGTAAACGCCTCTCCACAAATCCACAATGTTCACTGAAACATTGCATTTAGGGGTTCTTTGCAACAGCGCCATCTCTACAGCCATGACCAAACTAAATATATTCTTGCGTCGAGCGTTTACATCTAAGTTACAGCATTTTCAAATAGATGGCGTACCGGTAACAGCGTTAAAATAATTTAGTTGGCTCCAAATTTAGTACAATTACACTGAGATACGGGAGGTTTGATAACGTTTGCACTTTTGCATTATTTTTATTATTAGGAATGAAGGAAATGTCTGAATACCTATGGTAGATTTGTTGGCGTTTGAGAAGAGTACTAATAGGTATAGTGCCTTCTGGTAAGATCGGCGAAGTAGTAAGTCCGGATACTAAGCAGTTCGGCGATATTTTTAAATGATGGCAACATCGCCTTACGCGCCATTTTGCTATACAAGAGCATAGCAAAATGGCGCAAAATAGTCGACTTAGAGTCCTTTTCATGAAAGAAGTCCCGCGGAAATTTCCGGCACTAAATTTTAAAACTAAATTTTAAATTAGTTGTCAGGTGCTGTTATTGTGTTCGGATGCTAGTGCGTTTTTATTTGGTTTCTATGATCAAAGTCTTGTTTTCAATGCCTAAAGTTGTTAAAAGTGCTGCCCGAGAAATAATACTTAAGGTCGACTACAGCGACGCGTCTGCGGGACTTCTTTCATGGAAAGGACTCTACTACTACGCCGATCTTACCAGAAGGCACCTTACACCTACTTATTCCTATTAGAAATACACACATTGGCCCTGACCTCTTGATCTAGTATTTAGGTGACTGGTAGGTACATTCGCGTCAAAACATTTAGCACCTACCACTAAACGGATTAAGGGGGGAGAAATCCTCGAATTCATTGATCCCCACTGTACCTACATCATACAAAAACATTCATGAAGCAAAACATGACAATCCTTACTGATTTTCGTTCCTTGTTTTCAGATCCTTTCGATCCTGTCCTGTCCCGACCTTCCATTCATCACGGCTGAAGACATTCGCACACAAAACTCATGTATTCGTTTTACTTTTGTTATTATTTTTGCATTAAATTATTTTATCAATGATTTTTTGTTTACACATTTATTTGCATGTTCATTTTATATCATTATCATACAAATCGCACCCTTTACGACCCTTTTAATTTCACTATGGCCATATATCACGTCCTTTGTGGACGTGCTCAGTGAGCTAATGCATCGTTATAGGCAGTAGTTACCACTTAAAATCAGGTGGGCAAACTTGGGCCGTCACAAAATAGTGGGCAACAGGTGCTTCTGTAGGAAAATTTGATTAGCGGTCACCCATCGTAACGCACAACGCTGCGGTATGCGGCTCAACGAAGCTTTTGTTCTTCGCCGCTGACCCATACTGATGGCTAATTCTGTCGCTTTCCATACAAACCTGTCGCTTAGACGGTATCGCTCGAATCTCGTAGTAGGTACCTACTGTTTGTTTACCATACATAAATTGAATTTTGCGACATCGTGGTGAAGGTGGGCGAATGACCTGTATTGCGGTGTTATTTGGCACCTACTATAGACGTTTTCTATACAATTATGTGTCCGGCACCGCATAACGCATACCGTAGCGTTGTGCGTTACGATCGCGAGACCAAAGCTTAAAACGTATCTCTATAGCGCAAAATGTTACATAAATTAGTTAATCAGTGACGTAACCACTGGAGAAAGAATTTGTGAAGATTAGCTGTAGTGGAACTTACCTATTTGGCAATATTGTAAAATACAATAGAATAGAACGTTTTTATTTTGTTAGTTTACAGAGGTAGGTAGGGCCTTGTTCGCCTTATGACAGATTCGCTTTATGGCAGATTAGCATTAGGCCAGATTAGCCTTAGGACAGATTCGCTCTAGGGCAGAAGCACAGTGAAACAAATAATGTTAAACAGGGCAGGATATATAAACACCTACACAAACGTATTCCTTACCGACATTCTTGTTATCGAATTACGAAATTTACATGAGAAACAGGAAGCAAGTTGAACCCGGATCGACAAACAAAACCCACAGATCCTATTTATCTCAATTTCAAGTTGGAATCTGAACCGTGTTAGAATATCGATGCTGTCTGTAGAACATACTTCATTCTTCCGAAACTTTGACCGAACGCGTATTGAATTTCAAATTGGTTTATGTATTGGAAAAATGAGAATTTGGTAAACAGCTTTGTAGTTTATTAAAAATAATGAAATCTATTTATAACTTTTAAGATACAATAATTTATTAGTTTTAAAAAACTGGAAAAACCGACTTCAATTTGATACGCCTTCAAATGATGATGATGATGATGATGGCAGTTCATTGGGACAGAGCCCCGAGTCTGTGCATTTATTTTGACTTTCGACTCGAGTGTAGCACACGCAAAAGCATTCGCAAAGCGAGACATTTTGTTGGGCATTGCACAATTCCCAAATCTCTCGGTAGAGGCGCTTATCCGATTTTTATACAAAATGGTATCGATTCGGTTGTTGCCTTTTTCTAAACTAACCTAATTTGACAGCTCTAAAATTATAGCCGTCCTTGTCGTTTCAGTTTATGAGAAAGGGACGCCAACATTTTTAGTGCTGTCAATTTAGGTTAGTTTAGAAAAATTCAACAACCGAATCGATACCATTGTCTCGCTTTGCGAATGCGTTTGCGTGTGCTATACTCGAGTCGAAAGTCAAAACAAATGCACAGACTCGGGGCTTTGTTCTATTGATCGTAAGCACCACAGAAACGTCACAGGAAAGCAAACTACGCAATGCCGTGTTTGTCGAGTTATTCTTATTTAACTGCCAAAATACTGAACTGATTATGATAAAAAAATTATGGGACCAATCTGAAAACATACCCTTTTAGATAAAAAAAAAAATGTTTCAAATCGGTTCATAAATGACGGAGTTCTGACATACAAAATACAACTGAATTGAGAAACCCCTCCTTTTTTGAAGTGGGTTAAAAAATTAAAACTTTGAGCTTAGGTAGGTACATGAATAGGTAGGTAGGTACCCCGGGTATCCCTAAAGGTGCTCTACTACGGAACGCAGGGTACCCCTAAAGGTGCTCTACTTAGACCCTTGCTTTACACTTTACACTATTTACTGGGACGTTCTGTATAAATCTGTAAATACTTTTGTGACTTTGGTTGGGAGGAATTCAATGGTAAATTGATACCTAGAGGAAGGGTCAGCACAAAAATGTAGCATTCGTAAACGTATCGAAACGGTAACGTATTCGATCTACACTGCGCGTTGACTTATTTATTTTCGTACATACTACCCCTAGCTATAGGTAGGTAGGTACGTTTTAGTAGTTTACCACTACTTCCACTGTCTTGAATCACGGACGTAAGGCAATTTACACGGTCGTGAATTTAGTTATTCAATAGCTTGGTTTTCGAATTCGTGATATTGTTTGAGACACAAATAGGTATTGCAGTTTTGCTACCTGAATATCAACCACGGTTATTTTTAGTTTGGGTTTTTACATAGGTAGGTAACTGCTTTTTATAATTTTTGATACGAGTTCTTGGAGATTATTGTAGGTTATTTAGGTTCCTAGACTCATTCATACTATATGAAGACGTCAGGTAGGTACGTAGGTAGGGTAGGTATCTACGTACGAATTAGAAAATTGGCAACCTTGTAGCCCCAGCTGTTCGCAGTCCGTCCTGAAGAGCGCCAGGTGAGAGATTCAAGAGTGCAGCCTCCTTGTTCGAAGAAAAATGTTTTCTTTATGTGTAACGATCACAATTGTGTTTTTCGGAGCACTTTTTTTTTACGTGAGAAAATCCAGCATGTATACCTACTGCTTGTTACAGCGGTAGGTTGTGTCAGACTCTACTGACTAAAACCTCACGGTCCGTCGGGCACTTTTACCGGGGGACGCGAGGGCGCGTTAGCATTCTTCCGCGATAGCACTATTAAACCCTGCTCGGAAGCATACAGGAACTGGTTTAAGATAGTTATCTGGTGGGTTACTCTCGACCACAGTTCCAATCCGGATTCACGGAATTTGACAGATCTCGTGTCGTTTTGTACTGAAAAATGACAGGACTTCTGTCAAAATCTATGGATCCGGATTGGAACTGTGTTCGAGAGCCCACCTGAACTCCTGCTCTATTTCGGACCCATTCTTTTACTTTTGTCCTGCCAATCGTAGAGGTAAAGAGCTGATTCGTTTCTTGGTCTTTGAATTTTACCGATGGGATTTGAATAACTTCTCGGAGATCGCTTTACATTACATATATTATTATGAAAAAAAAATATCTAATCAACGTCGAATCATTGAGCGCAGAAAATAATATTACGATAGTGTAGTCGGTATTTCCCCTCCTATTTGTAGTGGAAAATGGAAATTGCAGGCTTTGACCAAGCTGTTTTATATAAACCTGCTCTGCCGTAAGTAGCTAGGTACCTACGTTTGCTTTGTCCTCGTGTTCGCAATCAGAGAATGGAGGCTAGTAACTAGGTAGGTAGGTACCTACACTGTATTATCAATAGCACAGATTATATAGTACTATACTAAGTATAGTAGGTGCCAAATATACCGCAATACAGGTCATTCACCCACCTTCACCACGATGTCGCAAAATTCAACTTTCGATCTTGTACCTACCTATTAGGAACTTTATGCTCATTTTGGCAAAGATTGAACTTTTAATACCGGTGACATCATTAGTACCACTAATGACGTCACCCGTATTAAAAGTTTTCGCCGGGAGAAACAAGTTTTCACCCGAGATATGACGTCATCCCACTGCCCAAGTGAGCAGGCCCTAGGTAGCCTGTCTACGAGTAGGTAGGTAGGTAGGTACCTACCTGCAAAATGTTTAAACAGTGACGTAGGTCATAATGTAAAGGGCTTGCTTTCAACATTGTTTCAAATACCTACCCTAATATGTAGATACAAGAGAATTATAAAATGCTAAATTCGGTGAGAGTGAAATTGGATTATGCGAATTTATTTCAATAAGAGAACAGGACAACAGCTATAAAGAACAAAAACACAGAAACTTACTTAGCATTTGGAGACGAGACGATGTAAACTTGTCACGTCTCGATGCGGGAATTTGAGCTCAAATCACAAATGTTGAAACTCACAGATGCTGACATCTCTGATTTTTGCTTCTGTTGTAACATGCGAGTACCTACCTAGTTAAAGCTAGATAGATAAGAAGAAGCGGGACTCCCATTCTACCTTAATTACACTGAAAATCTCGTTTTGTTTGAAACGTGATCCGAATTTTGACCCCCGTTTCATACATTGTTCGTTTTTCGATGCACGAGTCTAGTTACAGAGTTTCGCCAGTCTGGGTGTACCTAAGTAAGAAATAACCTACACACCAGTAGGGATTTTTTTAAGTAAGAATGTTTTGGCATAAAAAACCTTTCAAACTGAGCTCCAACTAATTATCCCGCTCCAAACATGATAAAAATACTCAAAGTAGAAAATTTCCGTACCGTACCGACTGGCATAAATTATTCACTAAAAATTAACCCCAACTATTCCATTCCGTTCACACTCTCCGCACAAAATTAAGCTTAGAATTCAGAACTTTCTATTGCAAACTTTGTGAAAAAAGAACGATTTTTTGTGTGCTCGGCTACTCTGATAGGGGTTTTTTCGCTAAATTAGTCATGTCTTCCCAATGTGGAGCATAACGTCTGGTATATAGCGGAGGGACACAAAATGTTGGTTTTTCGTGGTTTTTTTTTTTTTCGCTACACGGAGCAGGCTATAGTTTAGAACCATACCGCCTAGTCTTACGTTATGTTTTTCTCATAAGTTAGTTTGTTTAGTTGTATGTTGGTTTTTCGTGGTTTCAACTTTCTTGCACGATACAAGACACGATTGTTTTTTTTTTAATTTTGTTCTGGCGCTGGAGGCTTGTCCTTTTGCTAAGTCTTTTTTGACACACGATTGTCTTATTTCAATGTTGCCAGTTGGTAGAGTCAATTAGGTGGAAAATGTGCACCATTTAGATTTCGTGTCATCAATTACTTACCTACGTAGGCCTGCATTTGCACTAAAAATACGTAGCGTGTGTAACTGCCAGAACACCTTGCATAGCTAAATAGTATCGTTCATATTGGGAGCATACGCTCATAGAGTTACCATTTCTTAGATTTTTTTTCTGTTCTGTGATTGCCACTGGTTTTCTACACGTCTTAAAAAACTTACAACCGTCAGTAACGGTCACTTTATTTCAGGAACTAGCTTGAATTCCCTTATGTGGTCATTAATCAGGCTAACGAGGATGCGGTTGTTTTGAATCAGCTGAATTTGATCTGACCGGTACATTTTCATGGAGATTTTTACCGGACCTTTTACGATTTAGCTTTGTGTTATCTACCTTATAAAATAAAATGAATAACAAGATTTTTGTTGGCTTTGTCTGGTCACACACAGCACAGCCTACACCCTAATATACTAAAAAATACTTTATTAATGGTGTTTGTATTTGTATTGTATTTGTATTGACGACGGGATCTACAAATACCTACCTAAATCAGATCAAAATCAGCTGAAGCACAAATCCAAAAAAAAAAACCATTTCTTTATATTACCTTTAGCCAAAAACAAAGTTAGCATACACAGTAGGTTAGTAGGTAGGTAGGTACCTACTTTACAGCTGACCGTTTTGGGAACAAGATAAGGAGGATTGGGAGAAGATTGGAAAACTTTGCGACAGTTCCATTCTAAGCGATGATTGATTATTTCGGCTTGGAAATTTTATAGATTTGATTTCAAGCGGTATTTTTACGAATTGATATTCAGGTACTTAGGCAGATCAAACTTGGAGTTCATAAATCTTCTAATAATTGCCCTGAAGTAGTTTTTCTGGTGCCTTCGACTTAATTCACCAGGGCTAATTCACCCAGCTAGGTGAATCATAATTCATCCAAGGGTGAATCTTATAATGTGTCTATATACCTAGAATACCTACCATCAAAACGTGTATGTCAGTAGATCTAAATCTGTGGATATATCTCTCACTAAACCTGCAAAGGCTAAACCTTTGAATAGTTGTCCTCTGAACAGCTATCTATAAACATTAGAGCTGCAGACCATCCTAAAGAAGCCATCTGACTGAAGAACGAACTAAAGAATGCAAGGGCAAATACAAGATATGGCATATCTACTCGGTTAGATAGTAGGTAAGGTAGGTACTCTTACTAACAGTAGGTCATTTCCTCAAAACTGCTTCGAGGAAGTTGTTACTCGTGATCTTGTAAGAGTTACATATGACGTTGCGACAGGCAAGTAAGATCTAAAATGTTTGCACAAATGCAAAAATGCCTCTAGTCCATATAAAAAATTCCAATCTGAATACCGAAACGCGAGACAAGCCATGAGCCACTAGCAGTTTAAGAAAATTGAAAAAGGGTCGACTATGTTGTCCCCAGGCACTGTAAACATCCCTTCAGAACTCTTGGTATACTACCAGTACTACTTACATAACTTGACTGTATTACCTAGTTATGAACAACATGTTAGGCCTGCAGGGCACTTTGCGAAACCCATGTAGATCTAAGTCCTAGATAGACGTGTAGGTACTCAAACTTTTCCTAATAACTAACTCTATATTATACTCGTAATACAAACAAGTATTCCATATTCAAATTTATCCAGCACGAACTTCAGTAGTAAAAATTATACAGCCAGCTTAAGCTGATGGATGGCTGTCGAGTTTGGAATCAAAACTACCATAATTTACGACTTCCATGCATAATGAATAGCATGAAACAAGTTTTGATTGAAGCTTAGTTTCAGCACCCTTTGGCACCTAAATGCAACGCTCGCAGAAACCTAATCAAGTTCATACATCAAGGATTTCGCTCTTGACAGTCTTCCAAAACATTATGTTCCCAGAGTAACATAAATCGCCAGATACATACTTTTTTACCGTCAATATGCCACGAGCTTGCTTGCTTTACCGTCAATATTTCGAATCCTAAATTTTTTTGCTGATTTCTGTGCTTTATATAAAGCTTATATTAAAGTAATATGCAGTGGTATTCCTATCATAAACATAGGTATGATAATCTCATAGATATGATGTAATATTGGGTTGGTGTTTCTAAATTCATGCAGTATTTGTTTGACAGCAGCAGTTGCAGCTTTTGCGCTGATTATGATGTTCGCCCTATAGCAATTTCTGCGTGTTTTCATTGTCCGCGTTTGTACATAGTTTTGACTATTATATCACACCTGTATATTTCTTATTCTTTCAATCCAGATTTAAATGACTAATTTGTAACTTTGTACCTATTAAAATTGGCTTTAAATTCCAAGAGGGCGTAGAACTTTGCATAAAACTGTAGTTAAACAAATTGAGAGTCTGCGAATAATAAATCTTGTCTTTGGCTATATTTTAAGCCAAATTATGACGCCCAATAATCTTACTGTCGTCAGCTTGGAAAAATTAATTGCTTTATTGCGAAAAAAGTATCTCTGTCTAGATACACTATTAGGTTTATATTTTATTTAGGTAACATATTAGATTCGTTTATTTCTTGTTGTCTATTTATTAGTAGAAGATCTCATTATGTGGTTGTGCCATAGACTTTGTTACATAGCCTATAGATTTTTATTGCTATATCTTTTATATTGTATAATGTAATTTTTTTATGTTTTTTGCTAGTCTATAGAATTACGCCTTGGAGTAATCTGTAATGTTATTTTATTATGAATAAATTGAAATTGAATCCCATGACCGTTTTCAAATCTTCCTTCTTTTTACTGAAGCCGTCAAATCATAATCCAACAGACAGACACAGTTTCATATTCATAATTTTGTTATGCGGTGGCATTGTTCACTCGACAAGACACTAACTAGGTTCCATGATAAATGTACCGCGGTAGAGAACAGCGCGACTGGTAAACGAATCAGTGTTGATTAGTTGCACCTCGTGGATGGTCACAGGACTCGGGAAATGGGTTCTATCTTCAAAATTTTAAAATAAAAATGACGAGGAATGATTCCTCTTAGGTTCCTCGTTGATTCGACCTAGAAAAGAGATAGTTTTGAAAAGAAAGACCCCGGAAAAGAACCATGTTCCAATCTCAACTGCATGCGCAGATTGCGTTGGTAGCTTATGGCCGACTAACCTTTACACTGCTCGGCAGAGTGATGTGTTGTTTATTAAGAAAGTTTCACTAAATAAAGCAGCGTTACAGATAGGAAATTTTTTCTTCCATAACATAATCTAATAGTCCTCTATGTTCTAGAATCTAGACAAATAAGCTCATTCCCAACCACCTCCGCATCGCAGGAATCTATCAATTCTAGATCTAGCAGTAAAGTCTTGAGAAAGACCCAAGCGGTTTGAAATACTTCATCACCAGTCCACTACTACGAACTTTTAATGAGTTCTTTTGAGGAAAATACGACGATACCATTGTGTAAGGTCAATTCCACAGAGCCTTTGAAAGCGAGTGTTTTTCCGTGTTCTCTTTGAGTCTCTAGTTCCCCTGCATCCAGCCCCCACCAACAACGAGAATTGGGTCGAAGTAAATTCAATTTTTCAACCTAACCACCTGTGCTGTGCGGTTGATAAAGTTAGCGCGCGGCTAAGCGTCTATAACTAAATCAGTAGTGATTGTTGGAAACTCTGTTATGTTTCGTGCCGTAAAAAAACTGTTTAGCTAGGAATCTCTGGCTTATTCGGTTTGTTGTTTGCTGAATAGAGTAGTTTTTTCGCAGAGTATCGTAGGTCTGAATTCTTTTCATCTACGTTTTTTGAGCAAAGAAACGATTTGTAGTTGAGTTCTTGTGAGTATATGATAATGGTAAATATTTGTGTACTTACTTAGTACCTACCTAATCAAGGTACCAACTGAGTAGGTACGTATTGCGGTTACATTTATTTTGATCTTCTCAAGTCATTTGAATTTCTCTACCTAGCCTAGGTATATTATTTATCTGGATTTTTCCAAATATCGCATTAGTCAACTTTCATCTCAAATTATGTAAAATAATCTAAGTAAAATTCATTTAGGTACAAATTTATTACATTACGCCAACCAAACCTACCTACGAGGGGAGGTCCAAAAGTCCGCGGAACGGGGGGGAGGGGATGCAGGTAGCTATCTTTGTTTGGTATGTCGCTAATCGGTTACTCATTAGGGTATAAACAAGTTTATTTTTAGCCCTTTCACACCACTCGTTTACGAGATATCGCCCTGTTAACAAGTCAATCCGGAAAAAAACTGCAACTATGGAGCAAATTGAGTTTCGTGCCGTTATAAAGTTCCTTACCAAGCAAGGAAAACCTCCGCAAACCATAATGAATGAGATGGGAGCCGTTTATGGTGATCAGTGCACTAGTAAAACCATGATTTACAAGTGGAATGGTCTTTTTAAACAAGGCAGAGAGTCGATTGAAGATGACTCTCGCCCAGGACGGCCGGCTGAGGTCACCACACCGGATATCGTTGAAAAAATAGAAAAATTAATATTGGAAGATGCTCGTCTGAAGAAAAAACAGCTTTCTGCAATAGTAGGAGTATCAGATACAACCATTTTGAGGATCCTACACGATCATCTTGGCATGTCAAAAGTCAGTGCAAGATGGGTGCCAAGAATGCTCACGCCGCTTCACAAGCAACAAAGAATTGAAGCGTCAAAGCACTTTTTGGAGCTGTGTAGCGAAGAATCTACCCCTGTTTTGGAGCGGATTGTTACCGGGGATGAAACTTGGGTTCATCATTTTGAACCTGAGTCCAAACAAGAGTCGATGCAGTGGCATAAAAAGGGCACACCACCCCCTAAGAAGTTTAAGGTGTCGGAGTCGGCCGGAAAGATTATGGCTACAATTTTTTGGGATTGTGAAGGAATCCTGTTGATCGACTACAAGAAAAAGGGTGTCAACATTACCGGAGAATATTACGCAAAATTATTGGAGCAATTGAAGGAAGCCATCAAAGAAAAAAGGCGGGGTAAACTGTCAAGCGGTGTGTTGCTTTTGCAAGACAACGCACCAGTTCACAAGAGCAAAGTTGCGATGGCTGCTCTAGACCGGTGCGGCTTTGAATCACTTGTCCACCCACCCTACAGCCCGGACCTTGCCCCTAGCGATTATTATTTATTTCCAAATTTAAAAAAGGAACTCAGGGGAAAAAAGTTTCAAGACGATGAAGAAGTTAAGGCGGCAATTTTGACTCATTTTGAGGGCAAGGAGAAAAAATATTTTTTTGATGGTATTCATAAGCTAATTTCAAGATCTGAAAAATGTATTAAGCTCAAAGGTAATTATATTGAAAAGGAAAAATAGTTTCATTGTTTCATTTTATTTCCAAATCCTCTATTCCGCGGACTTTTGGACCTCCCCTCGTATATCGATTAAAAACCTTACAGCTTTGGCATAAGGTTGTTATATCAATGTCACGTGTGCGTAGGCAAGCGGGGCTCAAAAGGTTAATTCCGTGCTTGTTAGCGGGATTCACAGTAACTCATGTGATTTTTTCTGAGTATTTAGGGCGGATTGAAGTGCCTTCGTCAACTGTCACTGGGAGTCACCTAGGTATATGTTTGATGGTGCTGCCATAGTTAGTGCCTACTTGTAACAGTTGTAACTTATTAGGTAAAAATATTAATTATCTACACTAAATTTTATAAAACAGGGACCTTATGTTCAGAGCCCGTAGTCTAAGTTTTGTTTTGTTGATCGAAACGCATATCGAGAAGTGACTTGCGAGATATTTTGTATGAAAATCCGCCTCTAGCGGGAGATTTGCAAACAATTTTTCTTCACACAAAAACTGCGAGTTTCTCGATACTCGCTTGTCGCAAATAAACATAACAAAACTTAGACTACGGGCTCAGTATTTTACTTTTATAGGGATGACGTTGTATCTCGACTGATTTGCTTCACCCACTCATTTTGACGTCATCCCTATTAGAGTAAAATCTCTTTCGAACTAAGCATCAGGCCCCAGACAGTCTGAAAATTGAAACTAAAGTACCTAACTACCTGATTAGATTTACTACCAAATTCCTCATTACATAATAACTTAGGTAGAAGGTTAGTTACCTCTGACCTGCGTTGTGCCACAGAATAACACAACAGTACCTATAGTATTATATAATCTGTGACAGTACTACTTAAGGAACGATACGGGAAGAAAATTAGAAATTAGCATAACAATAGAAGGCACGAATCGGCTATAACCATAAGATGCTAAATATACCTACCTACCTACTTTCTAATAAAAACAAGAATATACTTTCAATGAAGTAAACAAATAAGAAACCTAATTACCTACCTAAGGTTGAGAAAATATCTGTTACGAGATGAAATGCTGATCGCTCGCCAATAAATTAAAATATTTTCCTCTCAATATTTATTTATGTAAATTGACTAGATATTCTGCATTATGGCAAGAAAATAATCTTGGTTCTTTTAGGAAAAGCTCTGTATTTATTAATTTGAAGCTTATTATGTACAGAACCTCACTAGGTATTTCCCAGATCATAATAGGTAGGTAATGTCAAGGGGATATTCAAAATGAAAGCACAATTACGTACCTACATACTACCTAAAACTTAAGTAGGTAGGTAGGTAGTAGGTATGGCTTACGAATTCAGAACAGTTATTGAGCAAAATATCAAATTCTAATTAAAATTTCCACACAAGAAATTTCCCGAAAAGACGAGAGTCAAAGGATGGCTCCGGTTTGCGAAATATTGGATATTATGGTAAAACATGCCTTTGTACAGAAACGAAGTCAGGCGAAGGGTAGACTAGGTACCTACTAGCTATTATTTCCTAACAATTTATTTTTAGTATTCAAAATTACAAAGTATTTTTTGTAGACAGAAAGAGGTCAGTTGCAAAATCTATGTATTACTTGGGTACATTTATATTTTATCTACCTACATATCGTTGCATTACTGCAGTAGGTAATAATTGTTCACTGTGGCGTAGGTAGTTAGTTCAATCGATCACCTAAGATCGATTATTCGACCTCCACAAATTTCGGTGCTGGGATACACCTTATGTTTCTAAAAAAAAACCTTAGGTAATCGTACCTACTTTCTGATAAAAGAACCTATATAATCGCAAAGACGTATTGAGTCAAGTTTTGAAAAGTGAATGTTTGTGTCTATGTATGTATTTTGCCCCTTTTCTAGATCCTAGTCACATCCCTGCCTTTGCCAATATCACGTTATAAGCGTGGACCTTCCTTTGACACAGTATTTTAGGAATGGTCAAATATTACATGGCTTCATGTTTTATTTATAGGAAAAATGAAACGCTGTTTGATGCGTAGAACGTGCGCTTTCTCAATCAAAAATTGGGATGAAATACTGATATTCATTGACCTCAAATAAAGTAGGTAGGTTGATACCTACATATTGAAAATAATAAGCCTGAGATTCCTCAGTTTAAACCTGGCTTTTGGAGCTAATATTTTTAAGGTTGGTGGGTATAGCTAGTTATATCTATTACGGTGTAAATGGCCCTCTAAGGGGATTTTGAGACTGAAGAGTCTCAAAATCCCCTTGATTTTAAAATTTTGAAATCAAGGGGATTATGAGCCAAAAAATCTCATAATCCCCTTGAAGGGGACGACTCAAAGGGGATTATGAGCCTAACCCATAAATAAATATCCTGATAACTTGGAAACAGCTTCACCTATTTTCACCAAATATGGTTTAGAATCATCCCAGATAATGGGCGAATACCTACTCAAACGCCACTCAAACCTTACTTAATTTAAGTCCCGTTCAAATTATTGCCATCTCTTACAAAATATGAGTAATGTCACACAGGAAGAGCAACTTTAAGTGGTGCTCAAATTTGAATGACTTTTGAGTATTTCAGCCTAAATCACCTTCCTGCCGAAAAAACTCACATTTTAATCGGTGCTCTATCAGAATCAGAATCATCATAAAAACTAAATAAAAAACTCCAGTTAGAAATGTCTTTTCGAAAATTATCTCCGATTTATTTCCCATTCTTTACGACTTTTTGTCAAGATAGTCTTCTGATCATAGAAAAAAAACTCTTTATTTTCCGACCATTGTACCGGGTTGCTCCCACAAATGTACCGTAATTGGAGTACTGCCACAGCATAAGTAACAGTAGGTAACTAAGTACAGTCGCTTGCAAAAGTTGCTTAGCAACTAGTGTCTTAGCTAAAGTTCTTCAAAGAAAGTATACACCTGGCTCTTAATTACCTTCTATTATTTCGATTTTAATATGATTTGATGTCGGAGTTATTGATCCAACAGGTAAATAATTCCAATAGGAAGTTATGCTTAGCCCAATTTTTATGTTTTGAATTTTATTTGTAAGAATATAAAGCTTAATTTGGCATGCGTAAAACATCCGTGACACGGCTCAGTCTCGCGTGCCTAAGCCTAGTGTGTACTTTTACAAAGTTCACGAAAACATTTTGTGTGGAGAATCGTCAGCTTTGTAAACTTCCCGCTAGGGGCGCTGCTCAATCTCTATACAAAAATATAGTTTACGTAAACTTTTTAGTAGGTATGCGTAAAAGGTATGCAGAATCGTTTATTTAGTAGATCATCTGCATATTTAGTTTATCCATATGTTTAATTTTAGTTTTTGGCTTTTTTACAGTTTTCTACTAGTATAGATATAAAGTTCAAACTAGCCCGGTGACTTGGGCGTGACACGGGTTGCAATCTTTCGTATAAAAATTTCTTTTTTTCATTGAGAAAAACGTTTAAACCACTTTTCAAAGAGCTTTGCCACTGCTATAATTTTAATATTTTATTCTAGCAGACCACGTTCCAACTGACGCGGTCCTTTGGGAGCGGAATTTAGAAAAATCCTTTGTTTGCAAAAGCTTGAAACCACAGTGGATACGTGCAACGATTTTTCGTGCGCTTTGTGATTAATGAATAAATATGAGACTTTTTTTCAAATCGTAAAATAGGTTAGTTAATTTCTTGCTGTAATTACCGGCATGGTAGAAACCACTTGCAGACTACAGGGGTAGTGTTCACATAGAAGACAAAAACGCATTCCTCAAACGAAAAGAATTGAATTGAAGAATTGAAGACAAAGCGAATTTTTATTTACCATTATCGAGGGTGTTGAACACAGCGCCATCTGTGGTTCAACGGCTATATTAAACACAGCGCCATCTGTGCTTCAACGGCTGAACTAAATAAGTAGGTAAGTCGATACCTAATAATTAATCTTTCACTTCGAGTACTACATAGACTAGTTAGCTAATAAGTTCAGACAGTTGCCACTGTAGGGCGCTGTTCCTTGGTATAAATGACGCCGCGTGGTCTAGCGTCGCTCTCTTTTCCCGGCGGTCATACCGACTAGCTGTGCCTACCTTCTAAATTATTTTACTACTTAATAAATGCTTTGTTTCATGGCCAAGGATTTTCTTCCTCCTGCATTAGACAGATGGATCTAAATGTATTTTGAAATTAACTATCACCACAGGTACCTACATAGCTCTTATTTCCATTCTGTAACCGAACTTTAACTCCCTAGTGACACAATCTACTGTAATATCCTGCTCGTGGTCGGTGAGGGATAATCTTCTAGTTTTCTCATAAATTTGATGCATTTTACGAGGCGCTAGAATATTTTCCCATATTTCCCTTACGATTGGGTGATGTAGCATTGACCTACATAATAAAATAACGATATTTTTAGTGTCGACATATCCATGTCTTTAATATGATCTGTGTCCATGTCATCGTGTGGTTCTACATTGTCTATGTCAAACGATTGAAGCACTTTTTTTCTTGATTATACCTAAAAGCACAGAGTAAAAATAATTTGCTGCAATTAAAATGGTTAACGTTTTTCTTTTTTTTTCAGGTAAGTGGTAAAAAATCCCGAATTCCTGTCGATTTCAAGCAGTTGAAAGAGGTAAGTTGCTTTGAAATAAACGAAAAAAAAAAAACAATTGACTCGCGCGCTATCGAGCATCCAGCCTCTTTCGCCTCGTGTACCTACTTTCTATAGACTACAAAATCTGTGATGGCTTACATTACCAACTGTCACAGAATAAGCGACAGTGCGGTAATCCATGATACTACTATAACTTCCCAGGTATTGACGGCGCATGTGTGGAAAATTCAGGACTTGAGTTTTGTTGTGCTAATGTAGAAACTGGGGGCCGATTCTCACAAAATAGACATTATCTCTATGACGACATAATGTCACTTGGTAAAAAGTCTATCAAAAATGTCGCTAAAATGGAAATGACCTATTCTCGCGCCTATTCGACATTCTACTATAGACATTTGAAAATCTCTATTGAAAAGGTAAAGTTTATTACTCTGTGGGTGGAACGCAATTAAAAACTATTAAAAACTGACATATTGTGTGACAGTTTGAGAAGTGATTGACAGTAATGTGGCTGATTTTGTTTGTATTTTGTAGTAACAAAGATTGATTTTGTAGTAACAAAGGGTTCCACCATACCCATCACACTTTGGACCAAAGATTTGCTGAGACGGAAGTTTTTTTGAAATATTTGATCCGTTTCTAGGAAAGGATCCACTCGCCACGAAGCTCGTCGTCGTGATGAGCTAGCGGCGATGATAGCTTCTTCCAACACGTCGCTAACATACGCTTGAATGAATTCATCCATTTTCTGTTCTAACAAACCACAAACTGCAATAAAAATAAACAAAATGTCTGTCAAAGAACGTAATGTCGATTGATGTTTACCGGTCGACTTGCAAACGACAATGTCGTGTACAAAAGTATAGACAAATGTCTAGTTTAGAAATGCGAGAATACCGGTTTCAGTTTTCTCACGACAAAAATGTCATTTTTAGAGATAATGTCGAATTAGACTTTATGTCTATCAGGCGAGAATTGCCCCCGCGCTCAAAAATCACAGTTTACTATTGTTGTGCTCCTCGTCATATTACTTACCTATATAAGCACTGTTCGACTTTAAGCAGGTACGGTGTGGTTATACAAGTGTTGACCAGGGGGCCGATTCTCACAAAATAGACATTATCTCTATGACGACATAATGTCACTTGGTAAAAAGTCTATCAAAAATGTCGCTAAAATGGAAATGACCTATTCTCGCGCCTATTCGACATTCTACTATAGACATTTGAAAATCTCTATTGAAAAGGTAAAGTTTATTACTCTGTGGGTGGAACGCAATTAAAAACTATTAAAAACTGACATATTGTGTGACAGTTTGAGAAGTGATTGACAGTAATGTGGCTGATTTTGTTTGTTTGTTTACTTTATATTTTCTAAAAACTTCAATTTGGACCAAAGATTTGCTGAGACGGAAGTTTTTTTGAAATATTTGATCCGTTTCTAGGAAAGGATCCACTCGCCACGAAGCTTGTCGTCGTGATGAGCTAGCGGCGATGATAGCTTCTTCCAACACGTCGCTAACATACGCTTGAATGAATTCATCCATTTTCTGTTCTAACAAAACACAAAACCACAAACTGCAATAAAAATAAACAAAATGTCTGTCAAAGAACGTAATGTCGATTGATGTTTACCGGTCGACTTGCAAACGACAATGTCGTGTACAAAAGTATAGACAAATGTCTAGTTTAGAAATGCGAGAATACCGGTTTCAGTTTTCTCACGACAAAAATGTCATTTTTAGAGATAATGTCGAATTAGACTTTATGTCTATCAGGCGAGAATTGCCCCCCAGAGCCCGCCCGTAGTCTGAGTTTTGTTGTTGATTTGCGACAAGCAAGACTCGAGAAACTCGTAGTTTTGTATGGAGAAATATAATTTGCAAATCTCCCGCTAGAGGCGCTTATAGGGTTTTCATACAAAATATCTCGCAAGTTGCTTCTCAATATGCGTTTCGATCAACAAAACTCAGACTACGGGCTCTGCATTTTCTTCTGAGCATCAACAAAGACATAGTTAAATAATGTTTATGACATCACTCGGAATAATGGAACGAATGAATATTTATGTCGCCACTCAATATACTAATGGCTTTTGTGGAGTTTATGGGTTTTAAGTGTTTGGTGCAAATAGGACGGAAATCTAATTTCTTAGTAATTATGTAGGCAGGTAGAAGGTAGCTCTCGGTTACCGGCTAGTCTTTTCAGCCCCCGTATCGCAAGCTCTTAACTGGTTTCGCTGCCCAGCATAATGTCAAATAATGTGGCTACATAAACACGAAAACAAGAAGCTTTTGACGGCAAAAAACGCACTGAAACGCCCAAATGTCACTATTTAGTCACAGAATACCTATGATTTAGTAGGTAAACCGTTCAGAAAACCTGCCAGGCTTAAACTTGGCAGGTTTTTATGAACTCCCACAGCTTCTGTTTAGAAAAAAAGGATCAAAATATCGAGGGAACTTGTGACAACCGACCGGTTCAAATGAGGTAGAGCCAATAACCTTCAATTTAGTATTACTTATTCTTTTTGAACCAACAAAAAACGATCCTGGAAACATCTTCTGTTTGATTACCAACAGACTACCAGTCTTTAAAGATAAAGATAAAGATTGTTTATTTGCTAAAAACATGTGTACATAAGGTGGTATGGTTTCATAGGTGTAACACAAACATGTCTTACCGGTTACAATGTGCAAATTGAGATGGCATGCTACATTAATGTCGCTGCTAATAATTTAATAAATCATTGCAAAATGATATTTTTTTTTGATAAATAGACACACAGTAGGTAAAATACAATCAGATTCAAATTTTATCATAATTAAGTATAGGTATGCATGCAAAATATTAATTAAAATTTATCGTTCAAGAACTCGTCAATACTATAATAACATACAGTACATTTTTTTCCGCTCTGAAGTGTAAGGGTGCTTTTCCACCAGAGCTAATCTATGCAGCTAAGGATGTGTTTGATATCCAGCTATAAGGGTCGTTTATCAGCACTGCTGGAAACGGTCACATATTTTTCTAGCTTTACTTAAATTAGTAACATCTCTGGTAGAATTTGGTCTCGCGATCGTAACGTACAACGCAGCGGTATGCAGCATGCAGCGCCGGACACATAATTGTATGGAAAACGTCTAGTATGGTCTTTTGTTACGTCGCAGTCTACATCAGCGGCGAGGAGCAAACGCGGTACTCTGCGTTGAGTTGCACAGTCCCTCAGACAAGTTCCATGTCCCTTCAGTCGGTGTTCTATCGTATCTAGTTCACGGAACAATTGCTAGTGAATGAACTAGCTGACATCTGACTTACCTTGCAATTAAGGGGAAGGTGACTCGCCAAGTAATGAAATGCACATTACATTGTGTGAGAATCTAATTACAGGTTAATTTGTTTCCTACCCTTTTCTACTTATATAATTTGTTTTAATTATTACTTGTGAAAAATATAGCAGACTGTTACCAACGTAGTCTAGTAATTAAATTGTGCTTTAGTTTATTGTCGTGCTAATTAGAAATCAAATAAATTTTCCCTTTATTAAATTGGTTTTGTTAGATTCCTATTCATCATTTATCACTGGACATAAAATGCTTCTATAGATATTCACGCCGTAATATTTGGCGCCTATACATTCTTCAACTTCCCGCGATCTTATCAAAATATCTATACACAAGTTTTTTTCACACATAGGCAAAATATAACAAATAACAGGTGTTATAAGACTCTCCTGAAAACTTCGGAGAGTTTAAAAAAACTCATCATTGGTTGGACTCCCGCTTCCTCATTTAGACTCAAGATTGGTCCATTACCATAGGACCATTAGGTTAGGTATATATATGCGTGAAGAAAAAATACATCAATTTATGAAGTACTTTTTCTACGGAGCCAAATATGAACGGTACATGAAGTTGTAAAAGAAAATAGTTATCATTATTTTTTCTATCTACGGACATCACACCCTCCTATAGTATCACCATAAATACAGTACCTTACTATTATTATAACCACTAAAGCCAGGGTTTTCTACATCTCAGTTGTTAAGAATCGGTGACCTTCTTGGCGGCCGCTATAAAACGGTGTACCTACTCAAATTAAAAACATACCTTATCTTGAAGATAACCATAGAGGTAGTCAATCGTAGCATATCTGGTTATTTGGATGAGTGTGGCACAAGCCAGGAGCGACATTTACGAGACTTTTTCATGTTTTTACGGGCTGAATCGGGAAGCGCTCGTAGCTAGGCTTGCTTAGCCAATCTTCACCGATTATCTAAGTTAAGCAACGTTCTGTGCGGTCACTATTTGGATGGGTGACCGTTAGTGGCATTTACATCTGAGCGCTTCCGTGCTTCGGAGGGCACGTTAAACTGTCGGTCCCAACTCTACTAGTCGTTAAGCCACGACGGAGGACTTAAGGCGGCCTAAAAACTCCGTCCCCAGAGTTGGCCACTAGCTCATACGAACTGGCTGGCTGACGGGCTGACTGAAACTAGTCGCTAGCAAGCGTTCAGTTCAGCCATCAGAAATACCTTTAGACAAACTAAAAAAAAAAACTAAAAACTTAATCAGTAAACTTGACTAATACGTATAATATATCTGCCGAAAACCTGCGTCTCTAAAACCCAAAGAACCGCATTACCAGCCCCTTCTTAGCAGACCCTGGCTTAAGCCGCTGCGAAGCACGCTCGGAACAGCCCGAACAATAGCTTCCTTAAGACAAAGGACTCATTTTGTGAGATCCTTCCCGCCAGAATATCGATACAGCCATACAGCCTACCGGGACTTGAATAGCTCCTGCCTCTACACTCGACTATTCAAACCTCTAATCTATGCGGACCTATCGAAAAAGGAAGTTCTTGGCGATATGAAACCTGAAACTACTATTTACCAAGTTTCTGTCGGCATAGCCATCTATGTTATATGTAGCGTGTGGCTTCATAGGTAGTTCATACACGATATAGTTCGATACTTTTTACAAACCGATATTGTTATGACCTATAGGTTAGGACTAGGAAAAAACATCCCGTATTACATACTAGTTTCCGCCCGCGACTTCGTTCATGTCCCGTTGGATCCCGTGGATTTTCCGGGACAAAAAGTATCGTATGTTACTTCTAATACCTCCAAGAATATGTGTACAAAGTTTCATGACGATCGGTTTAGTAGTTTTTGCAAGAAAGCGTAACTAACAAACTTACATTCACATTTATAATACATATTACTAGCTGATATCCGCGACTTCGTTCGCGTCCCGTTGGATCCCGTTGATTTTCCGGGACAAAAAGTATCCTATGTTACTTCTAATACCTCCAAGAATATGTGTGTACAAAGTTTCATGACGATCGGTTAAGTAGTTTTCGCGTGAAAGCGTAACAAACAAACTTACATTCACATTTATAATATTACTAACTGATTAGTATGAAGTAGGTATGTGATATCTGAATAAAAATACAGTGTGATTATTGCTGGTTGAAAATTATGAGTCGGTCGCTAGAGTCGGTATTAATTTGCGATCATAGGACCGTATCCTCATTCAATCAATGCTTATGCATTGATCTGAGTCGAGTTTTGATTACGAAACGTTGCTTGAGTGTCGAATACTTATGTAGAGTTCAGCCAAGTTTGAAACGATACTCAAGCATTGAAATCTTTGCTTGCAGCATAGATTTCATTTCTGTATTTTTTCTAAAGACGCCTCAGGATTCCCAGGAAGACTGGTAGATAATGTCTTAGCATTATGTCTCCCTAGCACTACTAGTTAAAGGAAAACGCTTGAGTATATGTAGAGATTTTGTTGTTTCCGGAATAAGAACGTGACATGACTCTTGATTGGTGTCTGAAGCTGTACTCGGCTATACTCAGTCCGGATCAATGTTGCTTGAGCAATTAATGAGCATACGGGCCAGTATCTTCTTTTCATATCCATTTCATATTAGGGCCACCTGAGGGTCGATCTTACAACACCTCTACATTTGGAGTACCAAATCCCAAAAACAATAACTCCTTTGTTGAAGGTCGGTTAAAAGTAGAGCCGCATACTGAAACTTCGCTCAAATTAAAACACCACTTAAAATTGCTCTGCCTCTGTTTGACATTACTCATTTGTTAGAGATGGTAATAATTTAAGCATGAACTTTATATAAGTAGCGTTTGAGTATTCGGCCGATAGTTTTCTAAACTGACTGACCTGAACAGCCTTACCACGTTATCAGATTTATCTTGAATCTAACAAAAACCGCCAGAAACCACGTGTGTTTTGGACTTAGTTCCCTGTCAATAAGTTGTCAGATTAAGGCCCTTCGCACATGGAGCTACTCAAAAAGAACTAGTCACAAACTTAAATTACTAACGAGTTGCCTGAGCGTCACAGCCCATACATATTCTATGGAGGTTCGCACACGACGCAACTAGTTACTAACTGGTCAGTAACGCGTTAGCAACCGATCACGCGCGACGCGTCGTACCGGTCTCCACGCTACTGGTTTCCCAAGTTTCTTTGTTTTTTGTGATAAAAATGAACGAGCAAACATTAAATATTCAATATGTGAAGAAGGTGCGAGTGTCGTCGTGTGAGAGGTACAGTTTCTAATTGGTTTGTAATTGTAATTACTGATTAGTTCCGTCATTTTTAAGTAGCTCCATGAGCGGAGGGCCTTGTAACATATAAATCTGGGAACTTATTGACAGAAGTTAAGTCCAAAAAACACGCGGTTTTTGGCGGTTTTTGTTAGATCCAAGATAAATCTGGAAACATAATTTGGGGGAAAGGCACTAAGTTGTGTCTGGCGTAAAGCCAGACTATTCGTTCAATCGAGCCGTTTATTTGCGTAACCCTAACAAAGTTGGCGTGACTTGATTAGAAGGATTCTGCTTGTCATGATACCCTTGATCCGCTTATAACAGCAAACAGGATCAATCAAAGTTGCGCTTAAGCTTTGGCAGAACCATACTACAGTGATCACGAATAAATGTGACAATCGCAAACGTATCATAACGCTAGCGTATCCGAAATACACTGCGCGTTGACACTACAACGGTTGGCAGTCGAGCTGGCATTGACGCGCAATATAACTCGAATATACGTTAGCGCGGCGACTGTCAGATGGAGGTACAGATCATATATAATAGTAGGTACCTAACGATTCTACTTAAAAATACATTCAATATTATCAAAGTTTGGATTGATGCTTGCAATCAGCATTCAACAGTAGTCATATTATATTATCACTAGGTGCCGCTCGCGACTTCGTTCGCGTCCCGTTGGATCCCGTTGATTTTTCGGGACAAAAAGTAGCCTATGTGTTAATTCAGGTCACGGACAATATATATTCCAAGTTTCATCTAAATCGGATCAGTAGTTTTTACGTGAAAGAGTAACAAACATCCATCTATCCATCCATACTTACAAACTTTTGCGTTTATAATATTAGTAGGAAGGATATTATTCTAAGTACTTATAAATAAAACAAAATACTCCCAGGTAGATTACAACATATTCCATCCATTCCATTCAAAGTAGTATGGTCCGGTAGTGATTGTATATCATAGAGTTACTTGTAAGTTAAGTTTTCTGTATTTTTAGTTTATAGATGTGGTGTGCAATACAGTATTTTCTATCTTTCTACTCGTATTTGAGTAACTTTAAAAATGGTATAGATATTTGGGCCCTGTGTGGCTCTTTCTTTAGAAAAACCGGTAGAGCTACCTACTGTAAATAGGTAGGTATAAACACAGATCATATAATACTATGGTATCAATATCTCTTTAAACGAGCAATTTTTGTATATAATCTGAATCTCGGAAACAGCTTCAACGATTTTCATGAAATTTAGTATACATGCGTTTTCGGGAACACTTAAACAGAAAAATGTGACTCTTCCCGACATCTATTGGCAAATAATAGTACTATTTTTTGAAGTTATACTTCTAATCGTTAATAGATGGCAGTTTTCAGCATTTGACCGCCCATGTTTTGCCCGTGACAAAGATAGATGTCACTGCTGAAATTACTTGAAATCAAATGAGCATAGAACCTTTTTAAGTACTGCATATTGGTTATATAAGTACATAAAAATAAATACTAAAAAAATACCTAGCAAAGCTCGATCAACCAGCTGGTAAATAATAATATAAAGGACTGCGGATATGAGATATACCTGAGGGCCTAGTACGAGTTTTCAGTGTATAGTGTGGGTGTGAAACGTCAGACGCCCAGCACACCAGTGTGCGCTGATTTGTATGGAGACACTGAGCGGATTCTTTGAGAAGCTCGACATGCGAGTACGGGCTAGGTGTAGACCAAGCTTCTCAAAGAATCCGCTCAGTGTCTCCATACAAATCAGCGCTCACTAGTGTGCTGGGCGCACTAGTGAGGGCGACACTGAAAACTTGTACTAGGCCCTCTGGTCTAAGAATGTGAAATATTTCGTAAACAAAATGCTCTTGAACGACTATTTTACTCATGTTTATTACATTTAGTAGAATACCTTACATTTCATTCGCTCAGAAATGTTGGTGCATTCCGACATGCAACATTCCATTCACTATAGGTAGGTACTGTACCTACTTGCTCGTAAGTAATACACCGGTAGTAATATAGAGATAAACCGGTAGTACGAGTTCTAATGGACCCACTGTCCTACGTTATTAGTTATTCAGCTTTTGTAAAACTTTATTCGTTCTTAGGAGTCGATGACCGTCATGGCGATAGTAATTTATTTCGATCTTTACGGACGTAATTATAAAAAGGTAGGTATACGAATCTCCACAAGGCATTATGACTGAAAACTCGTTTTTTTGTATTTCACCATAAAAAGCTAACTTCAAGTATACATTCATATGGAACATACCTACTCATCACTTTCTTTTATAACTACGAAAGAATGCGAGCGAGCGATGGTTTATTTGGCAAAATGTGGTTACAAAGTGAACGAATGACGCCCGAAGCTTAACGTCAGAACCAAAAACTGTATAAAAATAAAATGACGAAAGGCGTGTTTTCGAGAACCAAGGCTTCACAAGCGGTGAACGTAAGCCTAGCCCGGGGCCATATGTCATGCAGCTCTTTGAAATGTCTCTGTGGCCTAGTGCGTACTTGTTTATTTCTTGAAACTATTTCTTTTAGTTGTGTATTTTAGGATGTGCAAGCGTTTTTGGGACGCGACATTTTATTCTCACTGTTCAACTATAAAAAGGTTCCGAAAACAAAACTAGATGGCGCCCCAAAAATTGTACCGATTGTAGATCGCGCTGACGAAAACGCGCGGTCTGCAATCGGTAGAAATAGAGATAATTAGTTTTTTTGAACTGAACCTAACTGTATGTACTCCAACAAGCAGTCCAGGCACTAAATCTATTGATTGTGCCTCTGTGTTTTTGATATCGGATTCCTATCCTCACTCCCACTTGAAACGGATCCTGTATGCAAGTCGTACATTCACCAAAAGTTTTATTACTTATCCTCTTCTTGCGCTGTTTGCTTCTGCTCTACCAAGGGGTAATCTTTCTTTTTAATAATTATAGCTAAGCATTCGGCGGCCAGCACACTTGAAGGTAACAGCTGCAGTCTAAGGTGGAGCACGCTTAGCCATAATCCACCTATTCACTAATTTCTTTAAAACTCTTAAGTTATATCCATATTTAAAGGTTATGTGGCATCGAGGATGCCACGCAATAAAATAACGGTCCAAAAAGTACTCTGAAAAAAAAAACAGTCATAGTTATTTAGTATTTTTAAACCGATTATGAATATACGATAAAAAATGGAAGATGCCTTTATCACGGCTAAACCAATTTACATGTGACTCTCGGCAGATACAATCGGTGTTATACAGGATGGGGTGTATGTACGTCTGTAAATTGCTCTCCAGAGCCCGTAGTCTAAGTTTTGTTATGTTTATTTGCGACAAGCAAGAATCGAGAAACTCGCAGTTTTTGTATGGACAAAAATAGTTTGCAAATCTCCCGCTAGAGGCGCTTATTTTCATACAAAATATCTCGCAAGTCGCTTCTCGATATGTGTTTCGATCACCAAAACAAAACTTAGACTACGGGTTCTGTAGATAGAGTAACATTTTGGCTTAATTTTATTCGGAATCACAAAAACAAAGTCACGTGAAAAATATCGAAATATATACTGAAATCAAATAAAAGTCGTTATCTTCCATCTCATCTTTATCCTGAATATCTCAACAACTCTTCATAATACTCAACTGGATTAACTGACTTCGGTAGCTCAAGTACCTACGTTTAATAACCCTTACGCCGAGATAATAAGGTCGCTAATAGCGTGGCAAAGTAATCAAATGCTGTTAATGTATTTTGAGCTCTCTTCGGGAAATAATAAGCGTTTTCGATAATGGCGACACTCAGAGACGTCACTAATGGTCATGATGGGCAAAGATGGGTTTTAAAATCCATTATAAAGGTTTGAAAATGAGGTTATTCCTAGAATATTTGTGATAAAAAAATTGCTATAGTAGGTGCCAAATAACACCGCAATACAGGTCATTCACCCACCTTCACCACAATGTCGCAAAATTCAATTTATGGCTAATTCTGTCGCCTTCCATACAAACCTGTCGCTAAGACGGTAATCGCTCGAATCTCGTAGTACTGTTTGTTTACCATACATAAATTGAATTTTGCAACATCGAGGTGAAGGTGGGTGAATGACCTGTATTGCGGTGTTATTTGGCACCTACTATAAATGGCATAGTTTACAGAAGAAACTCAAGATTTTGATGTTAAATAAATGATTGATTTAGCTAGAAAATAAAAAATTAATATTTTTTTATTTTAGTCTGTAATATTGAAATTACGAAGATAAGTTATTAAAAGTAAGCAATAATACGCAAATCTAACTATAATAGGTAATTAATTCCACAAAAACAATCGAGAGAGTAAATGGCTTTCAAATTGACCAAAACTCTTAGAAAAAGTATTTCAGAACACTATTTTTTATATTTTTGTTGCCTGCATTTAATTACAGTATTCAGCTGTAGCTCTGGCAAGTTTTAAGCTAGAGTTTTCAGTTACCTTTTAGTCTGTAGTAGGTAAACATAGTAAATTCGTGTTCAGTTATCTTTTCTTGTAATAGGTATTAATAGAAAACCAAGTTAAATTGTATTTGTTTATAGATTTCACCAGACATAAACATAGACTGAAAACATAAATTGAATCGGACTAAAGTTCCTTACTTTTAAAACAGTCTTCAAAGGAAGGTGCCAACTCGCGCCTATTCGCAAGTTTGACGTTCGCGAGTTGGCGAATAAGTCAAAAAAAGCCTACGGTAATAGTATAGTATTATATAGTCTGTGACGGTAATGTGGTCAGATCCTACATATTGAAGGTGCGTTGTTTTGTATGCTACTCGTATATACTTGGTAACGCTATTTCTGCCTAAGTTTTCTCATTGGGCGGCTGCGTAAAACTTTTAACTCTTCTTCTGTAATGTACCGCAGCAACAGCCGAGCACTACACACTACCTAAATGAAAAAACTTGTGCCATTTTCTTGTTGAATTTATTGTTCCTAATGCATTCACTTTATTTTCCATCTCGCTGTAAGTAATGAGTGGAATATGTACGCCTTTTGAACGTACTTACGTAGTAACTACGTTGTACTACGTTACTTGCGAGTTCGCGTAAAATGTAGGTCAGATTTGTTAACATTTGTGAATAATTAAATAGGCCCAAGCTTGTAATCTTCATTCCCTGGAGAAATAGGGTTGTCAAGAGGTTCTTATTGAAAAACTGAAGGGGTGTTATAAGATTGGCGTTGTGTGTCGGTCTGTTTGTCTATGCCTTCGTAGCGACCAAAGTAGGGCTCCAATTTGCATGTGTTTTTTTTGGAAGAAAGCTGGTTTATCTGGGTTAGCTATGTTTGGTGAAACTTAACGAAGCTGTTTCCAAGTTATGCAGATATCCATCAGCTCCGAAATCACGTTTTCAAAGAATCTCTGGCATAATTGCATTTTGAAACATTTAGTTCGTCAATGAAGTCCATACTCCAGTCTGATGATGACCAACAAGGATAAAGAGGTTCTAAGAAGATATTCATGGATTGGAATTGAACTTTTTCGTATAATTAACTTGTTGTCAAGAGTTCTACGTTTTAACTCAATACATAGATCGTGCTGTGGGTCGTGGGTTCGATCCCCACCGAGAACAAACATTTGTGTGGCAAACAGATGTTTGTTCTGTGTCTGGGTGTTACTATGGTCGAGTATTTGACCTTTAATATTGGAATTGATTCAAAACGTTCTTAAATTGTTCTGCTGCAGACGCCATTTTAAGAAAATCATTGTCATTAAAATATTGTACCGCTTATCATAACCTCAATTGACCTCACACAACAATATACGTGTTTTTTTATGATGTATATCTGTGCGTTTGGCTGCCAACACACCTGAGTAAGTGTAGCTGCAACCCAAGGAAGAGCACGCTTATAATCCACCTATTCACTCTTTTCTGGAAAATAAAACCAAAATAAGTCTCAAACTCGCTTCTAAGATTTCAAATAAGCTGTTTACTTTACTAGCATACAGATACAGAAGTAATGGAAGATAAAAAATTATTAAACCATTTTCTTTTATAAAAACTGGGTGAATTATTGAAATTACACTTTTAGCTTTCAAGGAAATATCGCCCAGTTTCGTAGATCATTTTCTCGATTCTCCCCTCGTTTCACATCTCAACGACTCCAAATATACCGAGTTGGTTTCTTTAATATCTTATCAATAAGTAAGTTTATTTCCTCGAATTATTATGGTACAGGAGAAGCCGTCCTACATTTTGCTGTGCGATTCGTACTGAAAATATAAGTCTTAAGACATATTCAATCTAAACGTAACAGGATAAAGCTCATATTAAATTGATAACCGATTAGGAGTACCGCTATCCGCTAATACCCCAGGTGCAGTCGGGTTATCCGGGTTTTAGTTGAGTTATAACCGCGGGATTATGCAGTGGAGGTGGATGAAAGTGGCTTAAACTTGCAGGAACTTGTTATATTGGATGTAGACTAATTATCTTACCTAGGTCACAGCCTAGGTGTATACCTAGTATTATATTCTTCTCTATCTGTAGTACCTACTGTAGGTCTTGTTCGAACTTCAGGCATTTTCTTTCTTCCAATTTCTGTACAGTATAAATAAAAACAAAAAACTAGGTAGGTAGGTATGTACTGAAAAAATACAACTTAAAAATCTATGTGTCAGTATTTCCCGAGCGTTTTTGCAATTTCACACTGGCGACACAACACCTATACACGATATCGTGGAGAAGTAATCTAATATTCGCTTGCACCTTGCACACAGTGTCGGGCACGACAACGATATTTTTGTTTGAAAAGTTCTAAAAAACATCACATCAGTAGCAACAAAGCTTTCTATACTTACTCCAAGGATGACAAACTTCAAGGTTGAACTTGGTCCGAACTCTAAAGAATGTTTTAGACTTTACTCGGACGTGCACTTTGTCTCCATTTAGTTCGTGGACTCAAATACTGTATTCCAACTGTTAGCGACCCCACAATGCCGTTTATCTTCGGGCAGTGGTCACCATTCGAAGATTTATTCTCCGGAGAGCGGAGAACTAAACGGTACGGCCCAATAAATCGCTCGAAAATAAAAATAAACGTTCATAATAATGTTGGCCAGCTACATTTCTCAGATCGTTGCCCCAATTTGCTGGAGGGCATCTTACACTATACTGAATGAGAAGAGCCGAAGACCGGGCTCAGTGGCGCGTCTGGGAGAGACCTACGTCCAGCAGTGGAGTGATTATAGATTGATGATGATGAATAATAATGGCTTATTGTCTTCCTATGTCATACATATCCATTTTGATTAGTTTTCTATTCCTTAGCGGATATAGAATATAAAATTAATTAAAACGGCATACTTATATGAAATTATGATCGCATAAATCATAGAAGCAAGCGTTAGTTATTTTATAACACATTTGCTCGTAAAGGGTCTCTTATTTCACCAATTTCAGTATCGTGATGTATGTCATTACGCACTCGTGCGTTATGGTAATGTAAAACGTACGGTTTATCAAGATGCTCCCACTAAAACGAAGCGGGCGGAGGGCGCGCGCCGCGCTCTACGATAAAAAATAAGCATTTAATTCTTTTACAAATTGTTCAAATTTTTCTAACTGCTTCAACAAGTGAATAAAGATTTATTCTTTGAAGAAAGTCCGAGTTTTATTTATTTCCTCGCAAATGTGTTATAAAACGTCGTATGACATACGTGCGCTTTGAAAATTACAGCCTCTGCTTTCTTGTAGCCCTCGCCTACGGCTCGGGCTGGCAATATCGCCTCGGCTGTAATTTTCAACTTACCGCACTCATATCATAATGTATTATTACAGCATTTTACAACTTTCACTGGATTAATTTGTCTTTACTAAACTGTCAAGTATGAGTTTTTGCGTCATCCCTCCCTGACACTCTTATGATCCCTCCATTTTTTCTGTCCTTTCCCTTCCAAGCTTCTAATTCTAACTACCATCTTATTTCGATGATGGTGAAGTCTGCTTCATAATTTACCCTCTCCTTTTCTCTTTATCATAGCAAGGTAATTTTACAATACCCATACTTACAATCTTTACAATTAATCCCTCGTGTATCATTTGCTGTGCTCAGTTATTTCCTATAGGGCTGTAAATTGCATGAATTCGCGGACGCTCCTCGTAATAAGAGCGATGGGCTCAGCAGTCAGCAGTCAGCAATCACATCCAATATCTGAAATGGTATTCGATTACTGTGAGTGCTCGTTTAACATTCACCATGTTACGTCAACTTTTGGACTTTTCTGCCAAGTTTTTCGGGTTGTAGCAAAGAAACGGAACCCTTTGAGTATGACACCTACAAGATATTGAGGAGATATGTATAATCTCATACATTTAGAAGTAGACGCTTTTACACTGTACATACATGACAGACATGGGGGGGGGGGGCAACCGTTGTCGCATAAAAATTGGTTTTCTGAACTGTTTTCATACTCGATCATAGGTATTCCGTGACTAAATAGTGACATTAGCGCGTTTCAGAGCGGTTTTTGCCGTCAAAAGCTTCTTGCTTCTTGTTTTCGTATATCTGTGGCCACATCGCTTGACATTAAGCTGGGCAGCGAATGCAGTTCAGAGCTTATGATACGGGGGCTGCACGTATAGGTTTCGATTAAAATCTAGTCATATTTCACAGGTATGGAGACGATTTACTTGTACTTAAATTAATTCGTTGCCTGAAATAAATTCTATTAAAATTGAACCTCGCGCGTAAGTCCGACACGCACTTTGCTGGCTTTGTTTAACTTTGTGTACAGTAAAGTGTCAAGTTTATTACGGATCAAAAGGTGTTAGGTTGGGAAAGTACTTGAGTTTATATAATTTAGCAATATTGCTGTTTAAAACAAGACAGTAAAGTTGAAATTCATTTGCTGGTATCGTTTTTACAGAATCAATTGATTTAGTTAGACCCGAGTTCATGACTTTAATAACTTAGGCTCTTTTGCAGGACATCGATTTTATTTCTGCAGATAAATTGAAATTAATTGAAGTTTGCATGTGAGGGAGTGGTTTTAGTATTAAAATGATTAGGTACCTACTTTTGTGTTTTTGAATCCAACTTTTCTAGACGAGTAGGTACTTCAAGTTTTGCAACTTACCACTGATAGCCATATTGACATTTCGGAACAAGTTATGTGACTAATCCTGAATCCTCTAACGTTTCTCTAGCAGTGGTATTTCTTGGCTAGAAAAAAAGCTAATTAAACGGTTATCGGCATTATCTATGCTATGGTGGTTTGATATCGATCAAACGACCATAGATAAAAGCACTTAGTTAACTAAAAGAAACAATATTAGTAAAAAAAAAAAAAAAATGGAATATAAATTTTTTTGCTAAAAAAAATGCTTAAAAACCACCTAGAGCTACTGCTCTAGGTGGTTTTTAGGCAAAAAAAAAAAAAATGCCTAAAAACCACCTAGAGCTACTGCTCTAGGTGGTTTTTAGGCATTTTTTTTAGCAAAAAAATTTATATTCCAATTTTTTTTTTTAGGTTTTTAGGAATTTTTTTTTATTTTTTTTTTTTCTATTTTTATTGAAGTTATTTGTACTGATAAAATTAACAGCAATTTATCAAACCCGGTCGCCAAAGCGGTGGATTGATTAAAGCTGTATGCAACGGCCTTAGTTTAGGGTTCGCAAGTTTGACCATGAATAAATTACACACTAGTTTGTAGGAATACTGGTTTTCGAAGTAAATTGTTGCATTGTTATTAGTTACTAATGTGTAGAGTAAAAGTTTGTTGTATGTGTATACTATATATACATTATACATACTTAAGTATCTTGAACCGGAAGCCTCTACCTCAGCTTTGTAGATATGACTTTTGGTCACATTATTAGGTTTTTTTTTCACTTTTATAGTGAAAACCTCCTACAAAGTGGCGCTATTTTAAATCGATTAATATTTGATTGACAGCCTGATGTTTATCGTGGTTTTCAATACAGTAAAAATATAGGTATCTAAGGGCCGTAAGATCAAAAGCAGTTTAAACTATGGGTTTCGTAAACTACGATTACATTTGATCGATGGATTTATCTACTGTCATCTCTGTCAGTTTAAGCTACCGATGGTCGATTAACTAGCATTGATCTTATAAAATAATCGGAGACTGGAGGTTAAACTCTATTTCGTGGTTTAAACCACTATTGATGTTTTAGACTTTAGTCAATACATAGTATGCGGTAAAATCAGTACCCGATTGGTACTGATTTGGACCAGTTGAGCTATCTATAAGTCGTTTGCAACGGTTTGTAGATAGCTCAACTATTTCATTTGTATTTTGTAAATATTGTGAATAATGTAAATACTGTGGCGTCTGGTCTCCGGTCATTAGTTGTAATTTTCTTTGTGAATAAAACAATGATTAATCCAATCTTTAAAAAATATGCGGTAAAATATTAGTAGCTAATTTTGAAAATATTTTTGTTGAAATGAACTTATTTGTGCTTTTTACGCCCACCGGCTTCCCAATGCCCTCGGCAAAAATACTGTTCATTTATAAAGGCGAATACACACTAATCTATTACGTCACGCACATCCGTCACATCACCTAACACGATGATGTGGGTACCGGAGACAAGACGCCACAATGGCGTAGTGAAATGCCTCAGTATTATGTTAGAAATGTTTAATGAAAAATTGTTTGGACAACACAGAAGAGAAGATCTGATCTGAAAATGAATGCCCATCCATTTATTGCTTCGACGCGTGTTGCAAAATCATTGTTCTAATAAATAACTCTTGATTAATAAGTGACACTTCGGTTATCTGTGTAAAAGGTGTTGCTATCTGATTTATGCTTACTTAAGCCTAGTGCTCATTTCGATACCACCACAAAGCACTTTTATTTATTTATTTATTTAATACTTTATTGCACAAAATTATAAATTTGTTACAAAGGGTGGACTTAATGCTGAAAGCTTTTTGTACCATTCAACTAAGTGTTCCAAGAGTCTGTGAGAGTAGACTCGATCACGATGACGACTAACTCAATTCGATCAAAAGTATCGATAGCCCTTGAGAACCCAAAGAATGGGTCATAGAATCGATAGTTCTCGAGTAGTAATCACGAAATAGTATTTTTTTCGTAGTCAGCATTATTTCCGGCTTTTAGTACACACAAAGGTATTCTGTAAATATAGCTACACGAAAAATATACCTATCTACCTAAATAATACTAGGAGACGCGTGTGTGGACTTTTAAAAAGTGGTAGCGCTGTCGTGAAGTTGTGCACAATACTTCGTGAACGTGAAAGTTCCATATTTCATCGCATTACGAGTAGAGGGCGAGTTTACTTCTGACATTTCACTGAAATTCACTTCTATTTACTTCAAAACTAATAAAAACGAGCCACAGAAGCGGTTTCGTCTCGAAAAACTAAACGTGAATCGCGAGAATTCAGGCTTTTTTACGTTATTAAGTGTATTTATATAGTTTGAGGTTCTTCTCGAAAAACTAAACGCGAAAATGCGGGGTTCTTATATAAAAAGTTTCCAACTCGTCCGCTAGAGGCGCTTATCATGACTTTATACGAAAACTTTACAAAGTAATCCGATATATTACTTTTTTAGGTTAGGATGGAAATTATAGTTACTAGCGTCAGGGTCGGTACCTACTCAATCAGCCAACCGTAAAGTCCATCTTGAGTCCTACGTCAGACACTACGTATCGCTAGAAGACTCCAATTCTAGGCAAGTGGTATCTACCGGCTTCACTGTTCAATTGTTTTCTTGATAGTTTAATCAACATGACACTATTCAATTTCGTCGGGTAGCATCTGGATGCTAATCGAAGTCGTTTGGTAGACGCAATTTCCTTACTAGACGTAGATTAGATACTTCACTGAAACTTTGCACTACTGTTTTACTACTTGGAGATCACCAGTGGTGACACATGGGACATATTCTAAAACCAATTCCTAGTTGACACCACTGGAGATAGAAGTGGTGACAACTGGGAATAATCTTTGAAACGAGATAAGGAATCAAAGATATAGTTTCTTAAAACTTAAAAAAAAACTGTTCTGTCATTTTTCTTTAAAACTTACAGAAGTAATTATTATCCTGGTTATAAGTATATTTATCCAAAATATCTAGGTTTATCATAATCTTACATCACACTTTCGATAAAGACAATATTATTTTACGGACTAACAATAAAATAAAAAATAATCTATAAAAATAAAAAAATAAACATAAATATGTAACCAAAAGTTCCTTTTCCACATGAAAAAGTAAATAGAATAAACTTCGGGTCGTCGGGGTTAATGCGTTGAATGCCATTATTGTATGTGGTTGTATGTTTGAAACGAAATATTTTCCCCAAACCTGAAATCATGAAGCTTGAATTTGTCATGGAATATTTTTAGATCTTGCAACAATTGCTTCGCAATGGGAAAGATATTAACACTTGTTTTTATTATGGTTCAGCTTAAGTTACCACTATACTAAGCACGTATGAGTTAGTGGCCAACTCTGGTGACGGAGTTTTTAGGCCGCGTTAAGGCCTCCGTCGTGGCTTAACGACTGCTAGAGCCGGGACCGACGGTTTAACGTGCCCTCCGAAGCGCTCACTACACTAAAAAGCTCCAAATGTTTCAATTAAATTATAATAACATAAAAAGTATAGTAAACAAAAAAGAAATCTGTGAAAAACATAGTTGTTACAGTAGATAACGTACAAAAGCATAAAAACGTTAAAAAAAAACCAAGTTTATAAAAGATTTACCAAAACATTTCCTTGCAATAAAATTATGATATGTTGCACGAACAAATGAATTCAAATTGTTGGATGAAAGGATACCGGCCCTTGTGTAAAAACCTCCATTAATCTTATAACGTTAGTTTTTACTACGATTTATCATACAACTTTGCTAATTTAATTTTGAAAGCGAAAACTTACATTAATTTATCTATGATGTATACCGAAAGTTTGTGAAATAACTAAGGAAGTGAATGTGAATTGAACACACGAAGTGTACCAATACAAACTTAGGTAGTATAGATATTAAATAGTAGGGTTTGTGTTTTCATAACTTAAATTTTGTGTCTTATGATTTCGTAATTCCTGTCCATCCAAAGATTGCCTGGAAGAGATCGCTTTTAGCGATAAGGCCGCCCATTGTACTGTCTGTTTTATGTTATTTCCTGTCCTTATGTAATTTCTCTTTGTGTACAATAAAGTGTTTATCTATCTAAACCATCTTGGAAAGTCAGTTTTTTTTTTTTTTTTTTTTTAATTTATTTTCAACACATACAAAAATTCAAAAGAACATTTTAGAAAATTTTTTTTTTTTTTTTTTAGTTGAATTAGGTCTGAGGGCTCAGGCTCACTTGACGGAAATTCCGTCGCGGACGACGGATGATCCGTCGCGGAAATTCCGTTGCGGAACGCAATACATGTTATTGCATATAAATTACAAATAGCGGCCACACTACGCGGAAGATCGGACGCGGAAGTATGGTACCGGATTGACACCCGCGGAATTTCCGCGACGGATCATCCGTCGTCCGCGACGGAATTTCCGTCAAGTGTGCCTGAGCCCTGAAACTGGTTTTGTAAAACTCCAAAAATGTGGTTGGCATCTGTGCTGCTTCCAGATGTCATTGTCAAGTTAGGTCTATTTAAAAATATGAATGGGCAGTAATACACCAGAAGGCACCAATTCAGATCGTAAAAATAAATCATCTGACTCGTACAAACTTTGTATAGAAACTTTGTATAGAATAACGTCCATCTGTATGGAAATATGAGGGGCGGTCTCGACTCCGAAACTGCAATTTGGAAGGATAAATTACGATAAACCTAAACTTTAGTTTTCCAAGCACTAAGATGACTTGCGTTTGTCTTGGTCTAAACTTTAGACTAATGGACCAGCGAACGTATAAATGAACCAGTCATCTTTTAGACTCAAGACGGTCGGTTACGCAATCAAGATTCGGTAAAAAAAACCATTAAATCGGTAATCGGTACAAACAGACCAATATTTCCGTTTACTCTCGATCTCGGTCTACTATGGATCCATAGATTTTGACAGAAGTTGTGTCATTTTTCCATAAAATTAGGATTAAAAAAAACACAGTTTCCACTACAAAATGACACGATTTCTGTTAAAATCTGGGCCTCTGCTGTGAATAATGATTACCGAATATTCGGTAGTGACGTTTGTGCTACACTGCGCAGTAACGCTGTGACTTTGAAAGAGCCTAGACCATCGCTCGAGGCGACCGCGCAGTGTAACACAAACGTCACTACCGAATCTTCGGAAATCAATATTCGCAGTAGAGACCCAGGGTCGAATTTGGAACGTCAGCGGTGGTCAAGAGTATTAAATTGTATATTTGGATTTTGTTAAGTAAGTTCGTTTCAAATATCCTTTTTTACCGGTATTTGGTACAGGTACAGACCAATGTTAACCGTCCTCAGAAGATAACGTAGTAAATTGTACTAATATGCATTGTGTTTTCTTCTTTCGTTATAAATGGAATAGTTATCGTGGAATGTTGCCAAACGCATAGCCTCATTGCGACAAAGGATTACGTATAGATAAGAATTCTTTTCTTTTAGCTGTGTAACAATAATAGTAAAGTAACAGTATACTGCTATGTCCTAGCTGGGACACTTTAGCACTGCCACCGATACGACACCTACACGATATTGTGGGAAGCTAACCTTAGACAATACAACACTGATAAATGAAAAGTAACTAACTCTCTTAATCAAAATAAGATCGTTATTTACAAAACCATGAAATCGGTTCTCCATCCAAGTTCTATACAGGACTGTTAGGTCAAGTAATAATATTCCATGACCACATTGACCACGTTATATGTGTTAATTTTTCCAAGCGTAAAATATTATTCCGTGACCGCATTGAATATTATTCGACTGTCAAGACCACGAGTAAGAAGCCAAACGAAGTGCATTGTCTGGCTGAACTGACAAGTAATCCTTCAAATGTCTCCCCCTAGTTCAGTAGTCACAACAGTAGGTCAACTGAGCGGTCACTTGAACGAAGTAGGTCAAGGTAGGCTTAGCGGTGGACCGCTTGCGACGTACTGTGGTTAAGTTAGTGGTTGTCATCTCACACGAATTGGAAATCACAGAGCACCAATTTTATGTAGTGGAAATAGTGCATTATGCCGACTCATTTAGAAAAAAAAAATGTATTTGGTATTTAATCGCTTTGATCACTGTATTGCACTTATGTATCTATTACTATCGATAATCTTCTATGTAATAAAAAATCTTTTTGACTTCTATCGAAGATACGCTGCCTGTGCCTACCGCCGCCAAACAATAATTACAATTACATGATAATGGTGTAATTACAGGCACATGAGACTTCAAGATTTTTTCATCTCAGAGTGCTGGACGCAGTGCATTGCGTTACAAGGCACGTCCTCATTGGACTTGCTCTGTGAGGTAATGCATTGTTATAGGCAGAAGTTACCACTTAACATCAGGTGAGCTATCAGCTTGATCCATTACTTTTATCATAAAAAAAAACAATGTTGTTAGCATTGATGTGCTTTGATTTAGTGGTTTTCTCTAAATTATTTTTCTTTTAGATAAAATCAAGATCGAAAGTTCCATTTTACAAAGATATGCTCTACAAATTAATTTAATTCTAGGTCTAGGTACGATGTCTTATTTAAAAAATCTCAATACGAAAATTTACCAAAAATCTAACTTTTATATTTGTGATCGTAAAACGTTAACCTTAAAATTCGACTTCGAAAAACGGCGTAAATAAGTCTAAATCAAAATACGGGCTTTTAAGGGTAAAGTGCAGTGCAATTATAGGCATAGGCTCCTTAACATCTTGGAGTGACGGCCAATAATGGGCATGGCCATAGTGCATCGTCTTTGGTTATGCCCTACACGCCTATGACATAATAACATTACCTCACATTGTATATAGTACGTAATGGCATTACCATAATGCAAATTATAATAGGTAGAAGTGGCAATCAGTCAGTCTTACGCAACCACTCAACATCAGTTTGCTCCATCACTTTTTCTCATAAAAAAGGTAAACTCGCTGACAGACGCTGTTTTGTACGAAATCCGAAAAATACGCATCTACGTAAGGGTAGGTTCTGTCTGTATGATCGGTCCTAAAATTGAATTATGTTCAGCTGGCCCCGCTCTTCACCATTAGGGTAGACGCGCACTTGGCGGCCAAATGAGCAGTCAGTGACCAGAGCCTGTAGTCTGAGCAAAATCTCGAAAGTTGAGAAATTTTGTATGGAGAAAAATGTTTTCGGAGTGCTTATCGTCACTTCATAATTATTAGATTTTTGAGAATCAAACCAAATAAAACTCAGACTAGGGATCAGGAGATCAGAGGTCGATTATATGAAGGCATTTCTCATGGTTATTTACCCTGCTGCCTAACTTATAGGATGATGATGATAATGATGACTTATAGGATGTTTTAGTAGGGTCGCGGCCAGAGCAGCAAGTGCGCTTGCAGCCTTAAACTGTGGCACGACCCAATGTGGCTCCAATTTGCATAGTTGTGCTTAGGTCACGTAATGGAATCAACCCTTTTTGTGACACACACGTTTTTGTACGTTATTTCTTTAGAAAAGAAAATTGTTAAGGTACTCGTATTTGTGTTGTGTTTTGTGATCTTTACAATCTGAAAAAAATATAATAAATCAGTCTTCGCATCTATCTAGATGATAGCCATACCCTGATAAACGGGAAGTTGTAGTGCCTAGGAAATTTTTAACTTACTTCAAAATATTCCGTTTTTTTTAATATTTGTTACCTACCAAACTCATAAATTATTTAGATTATCATTATCCACTTTATCGACATAGTCAATACGTGTGGAGCTAACTAAGCCATGGGTTTTTTCAAGATTATTAGTTACTAAAAACTAACGTTATTAAAATTTGAGCTAGACAGATTCAGTAAAGTAACTATCGCATTTCTCTCTTATCCACTCTGGAATACAATGTTTTTGAATTTTTACGATTGAATATAGATTAATTGATGACTGAAATAGGTTCTCTCGATGTCCCTTTTAAATTCTCAATCATAACGTTCGAGATCGCAAACGCTGGCTATACCCCACGAGATAAATAAAACACAACTGACATGGAATAACAAAACACAACTTACAGCTAAACGTAATGTTTGAAAATTTGACATGTGCAAATTGATAAGAGATATAGCCGTAATTTCAACCATCACAACAGAGCTCTTGTTGGCCAAACGGTAATTCATTTGACTGCGGTCAGACGGAAGTTCAAATCCTAGGCGACTTTTAGGGGTTTGTAGGGGTTTTTAGTAGTTTAATTTTGAAATTATTGTTAAATACCCGTGCGAAGCCGGGGCGGGCCGCTAGTAAATGTATATGGCCATAAAACATAGCCCTAAACTCTTCAGTTTTTTAATCAATACAGCAAACCATTTATCCTGTTCCTTTGATTTATTTAGGCATAAAACTTCCGAAGTGTCCCGTCGCACTTTTGTTTGCCATTATTTTTCTCTTGTTTTCTGTTACAAAGCGTATTTTTATGTGTCTGTGTTTCACTTTACCGATTTGAATACTTAATCTGTGGCTGGTAGGTTTTTGTAGGTACTTTATTTATCATCGATCCTGTGTAAAAGCTCAGTGCAAAATAATTGAAAAAATTGAAAAATCAAACTATGCAATAAATCCAACGTCCTAATAAAAAAAATCAGTTCACTATATTTTTTACTCACACATTGTATTTATTTCATTTTCAACTACGACTTTATATACATGCCTCTTAACTTCCAACAATTCCAACTTCTTTTAAATTATGTTCAAAAATTTCCACCAATTTGGACATTGCCCTTTACACAAAACATTTTGACAAATCATTTTAAACCTACAAGAACAGCAATAAAACTCATTTTGCTTTTCAAACTGTTAGAAAGTGATACACGTATGTTTATAGTCAGCTCAGCTGCCGGGAGGTTCTATTTCACTTTACTTGGGCTCTAGCAGCTGTTGTCTGTCATGTTTCTACTTTTTGCGGCTTCAGCTGTCTACTATTGGATACTTAATTTATCATCTCGTGAATTTTAGACGACTCAGCGGCACTTTATTCTTGTTTAGTTTCTATTTGTAGAAAACTGTGCTATCTCATTTTCAAGTGACATTTTAAGTAATAAGTAGCCAGCTAGCTCGTATGAGTTAGTGGCCAACTCTGTTGACGGAGTTTTTAGGCCGTTTTAAGACCTCCGTCATTAAAGTCAAAGTCAAAGTCAAAGTATATTTATTTGCAGAATTACATGTGTGTGTAGAGATGTTATAAAGTAGCATTGTATCAATGTAAAACTACCCTACAGGGTGTGCAAAACACAAAAATAATTAATACAAAAATGAAAATTAATTAGAATTATAGAATGAGCATTAATAGGTACGATAGGAATTATAGAATAGAAATTACGAGTAGTAGATATACAGTATTGAAATAAATTATAGGATGTCAAATTAATATTAGAATATGATTATGTCAGTAGTTTATCAGTCATAAATTCATGTACCGTGTAGTAACATTTAGTACATAATAATGTTCTCAGCTTTTTCGTAAACAACGACGTTGGCAGTTCTCTCTATGGCATTGGCAATGTAAACGACTGCTAGAGCTGGGACCGACAGTTTAACGTGCCCTCCGAAGCACGGAAGCGCTCAAATGTAAATGCCACTAACAGTCACCCATCAAAATAGTCACCGCGAATAGTAAAGTAATAGTACATTATGATATGAGTGCGGTAAGTTGAATATTACAGCCGAGGCGATATTGCCAGCCCGAGCCGTAGGCGACGGCTACAAGAAAGCAGAGGCTGTAATTTTCAAAGCGCACGTATGTCATACGACGTTTTATAACACATTTGCGAGGAAATAAATAAAACTCGGACTTTCTTCAAAGAATAAATCTTTATTCACTTGTTGAAGCAGTTAGAAAAATTTGAACAATTTGTAAAAGAATAAAATGCTTATTTTTTATCGTAGAGCCCGGCGCGCGCCACAGGGAGTAAAAAAAAAGTCGTACAGAAATATCAAGTGGGGTGTCATATGATAGAGTTTTGTTTAGAAATTCCAAAACCGTTTTTATTTTGATTCTAGGTCTAATAGTTTTTGAGTTGTTGTAAAAATTATAAAATTGGAAAACCCAGTATAACGTGAGCTACAATTTCTTGGAGTTTCAATAAATAAAAATAAATAAATATTCTTGGTCATTACACACAACGCTCTCTAGTCCCAAACTAAGCAGAGCTTGTACTATGGAAACTAGATTGCTGATATAATACTTACATACATTTTTTTTTGTAAATACATACTTATAATACATAGTAACACCCAGACACAGAACAAACATCTATGTTTGCCACACACAAATGTTTGTTCTCGGTGGGGATCGAACCCACGACCCACAGCACAGAAGGCAGAGCTACTACCGACTGAGCCATGACGCCTGTCGCAATGATTTTGTAGTTCAAGTAAGACTGGTACGTAGCTAGACGGCGATTTCATTGGTAACATTTTTGGAAAGCTATACGTTCTAACATTGTTTATTGCTCGTATTGAACTAGTAGATTACCCGTGGCTTCGTCTGCGCTCATTTATTTCTTTATAAACTCACCAGCAAGCATCCCTTGGGGTTGTAGTTTGAAAAAGATTTTCTGTGTAAGTCCTAATGGTCTTATTCATATTGATCACTTAGGGAGCTAGCAGCTAAAATGGCCGATAAAGTTTTTGTGTAGTGATGGAATATTTTTCGCTGAAATATCATAGTTTTCACTTTTTTGTTGATACTACGTTCGTCAAGATCTTGTTTTGTCATGTTTGTCAAGGCCAAATCCTACTATCCTACTTAATATTATAAACGCGAAAGTTTGTAAGGTTGTATGTATGTTTGTTCCTCTTTCACGCAAAAACTACTGACCCGATTTGGATGAAACTTGCAATATATATTGTCCGTGACCTGGATTAACACATAGGCTACTTTTTATCCCGAAAAATCAACGGGATCCAACGAGACGCGAACGAAGTCGCGGGCGGCAGCTAGTACAACTATAAACAGTCAGTTGAAACAAAAGAAAATCAAGATATCTTAATTTTAAGTCAGTTTTTTTTTCAGTAAAGTTTTATATACTTACCTACTTACATAAATAAAAGTCTTTGAATAAATCATATTAAACCACTTTCACTATTATACAGGGTGTAATAAGAGACCATAAAAATTTACGTTACTTACGATATTTTTAATTCAACTAATAAAAAACATGTTTGTTTTTTAAATCGAATGTGTTTCTTACGTCACAAAATAACTTATAATTTTTTCGTTTGTTTCTAACCAAATAAATAAATATTAATGTACTCTAGATTTGACACAACGCCTGTAAAACGAATTGGAGCTGTGACGCGTATAAAATGAATTGGACTTTGACGTCGATCTTGATTTTCCGTTTTCAAAAACAATTCATGGGAACTGACTTCAATTTGAAACGTTGAACCTTCATCATTAAATGATGATGATGATGATGGAAGTTCACTGGGGCTGTTCTATTGACAGACAAACATATTTTCTTTCTTTCTAGATAGTCGGTACATAACTAGTTTCAATCCGTTTTTATATGACTGTACTTTATAATATTGTACGCGCGAGTTGACGACAAAAAAAATAGGTAAAAACGGAAGGTGTCAAAACGCGCGCACTCGCTAGTTTCACGCTCGCGAGTTGACTAATAACTCAACATATTCTTGTACACCCTGTATTGTGGGTTGAACTAAACGGTTGGGTATTGTGATTGACTATTCAATTGGATGAATATCCGTTTTCACAATGTTCGGTATTGGTTTTAAAACAATTTGTTTTTTAAAATGTGTTGGATGCAAAATAGCACTTTACTTATTAAAGCAGAAACAATCTACATAATATAATATACTTAAGAGAGATAGGTACAGTCAGCAAAAAAAGTTGATGAACGATTTTAGTTTTTCCTGAGAGTTTAAAATATTTGTATATATTAATTTTTTCAATAGTAAATCCTGGTTATAATAACATTTTGCGACTGCATTTACTTGGATTTAAAAATTCTATTTGTAAATTGACTAATGTTACTAACTGTACCTACTTGGTACTGAAAATAATTCTGCTATAGTAGGTGCCAAATAACACCGCAATATAGGTCATTCACCCACCTTCACCACGATGTCGCAAAATTCAATTTATGAATGGCTAATTCAGTCGCTTACCATACAAACCTGTCGCTAAGACGGTATTGCTCGAATCTCGTTAGTACTGTGTGTTTACCATTCATAAATTGAATTTTGTGACATCGTGGGGAAGGTGGGTGAATGACCTGTATAACGGTGTTATTTGGCACCTACTATAGCTTTGTTAGTTACCTTCACAGTATGAGTAATCGAAGCGCAATAATAATTTATAAGTTTAAAAAACTGGAAAAACCGACTTCAATTTTGATGATGATGGCAGTTCGGGACCAACCTGGAAGCATACCCTTTCAGATAAAAAAAGAATTTTTCAAATCGGTTCATAAATGACGGAGTTCTGAGGTAACAAACATAAAAAAAAAATACATCGGAATTGAGAACCTCCTCCTTATTTGAAGTCGGTTAAAAAGAATTCCAGTTTTTGTTGATATTTGATTATGTTTTTATTGCAACCTAGAGACCAAGATACAGCATGTACCTACAATGGCGACATTAAATTGACACACAGGTAGAGCTACTTATTAGTACTCTTAATTTTTTTTTATTAAAGTACAGTCAGCTGCACTAGAATGTGTACGATTCGTAACTTTCAAACTAGTGTGACCGTATTGCAATAGACATTTACAGGATAAAAACTATAAAATTATGAACACAGTTGATAATATTACTTATTTATTTAGTATTGGGACCGTCAAAGTCCATAACAATGCTGCGGCCCTATATTGAAAATTACGAATCATACACATTTTAGTGCAGCTGACTGTACTTTAATATTTTTTTTATGAATACTAATAAGTAGCTCTACCCGTGTGTCAATTTAATGTCGCCATTGTAGATACATGCTGTATGTAATGCAATCTAAACTTGTTTTAATTATATTTGAATAAGGTAAATCAACTAATATTGTACGTAATTGATAACTTTGACTTCAAACTGTTTAAATAACATAAAGTCATGTTATCGGTTATATCGATAAACAAGCAAACAATAATTGAGATAGTGTTTGCTAACATTAGATAGCAAACACCTATTACAGTATACAAATATTAGTTCATGGAAACTTCCAAACAGTAATCTATTTATACTATGTATTATAAAACTGTAAAATAGCCAAAAACTAAAATTAAAGATATGGATAAACTAAATATGCAGATCTACTAAATAAACGATTCTGATTCCGAAAATCGAGTTTGTCTGTTTGTTTTTTTGTTCGCGATTCACGCCTAAACTACTGGACCAATTTCAATGAAACTTATACCATTCAGAAGCCCTTTTCCGGATTGAAACATAGGCTATATTTTATTGAAATTAAAGACGTGGATTCTGAGATACAGCTTGACCTCTCTAATTCAAAAGCCGCCTCTGGCACGAGGTTCATCGTATGCTGGTTGACAGATATTTTGGTGGAAAGTTTCGCACGTGTAAAGTTGCGGGTATCAGCTAGTCTTTGATAAAATCCTTATTTTTAGTGAAAAGTTTTGACTAGAAACCTTATTTTTTTAAAGTAGGTTCTTCAATTTGGTGACATAAAAATAAATTATATTATGTGTCCAGCTCACTACTACTACTAAAGTCTAGTCAACATTCTACAATCGCGACTCCAGAGAGATAGTCAAAAATGTATGGATGTTCACGTGACTTTTAGTTCTGAAAAATCATTTCGTCCCACGTACGGCGTAGCATGTTCTACGAATCTTGTAGAGCCTCTACGAGATTCGTAGAACGTGCTACGCAGTAGGCTACGACTTCTAAAGCATGGTAAAATGTACTTTTTGCTATGACTTCAAACTATGATTGAGTAAGCGTTGGCGCACACTTGACGACAAGACGTCGCGTCGTGTAGTTAGGGAGAGAAAAGAAATATTTTTTTTAAAAACCGGCTTTTTCTAGAGCCGGATTACTTCACAATATAAAGCATATTGTGACGTAATCCGGCTAAAATATAAAATTGGACAGCATAAATAGGGCTTGGTTTAGCCATTCTAAAACCGTTTTTATTTTTATTCCAGCTTAAATAGTTTTTGATTGTAGATCATAAAAATATCTATAAAACATGTTTCAATACTTTTTTTCTTACGAGCCACCGTTTCTGAGATATTACGAGATATATACGATTCGAAAAGTTTTATAATTATTACTACAACTCAAAAACTATTTAAGCTAGAATAAAAATAAAAACAGTTTTAGAATGGCTAAACAAAGCCCTATTTATGCCGTCCCATTTTATATTTTAGCCGGATTTTCAAAGAAATATTTATTTTCTCTCCGTAACTACACGGCGCGACGTCTTGCCTTCTAGTGTAGTTTGACGCTAAAATGTACTTTTTGCTATGACTTCAAACTATGATTGAGTTATTGTACCTATTTCAAAATTGACATTTTCAATGTAATAAATAGATCACAGCGAAATTCATTTAGCTGCCTCACTGCGTCTCACAAGTCAGGAAATTAGATTCTGGTGAGTCTATTAAACTGTGTACAGAGTACGCCTGAGTTCTACCTGGATTTACAAATTTAATATTGGGGTTCCCGAGCGGACTGGTTATTTACGCCGTATAATTATTGAGTAAATTCCAGTTTATTGTTCGCGTTAATTCTGTGTGTAGTTTACTGTGGTAGGTATATTATATTATGTATGTTGTGAAATTTTTTTAACGTTGAGCGGTTCGACGTTTCTTTATAACGTTACCTAGACCTCACCCTGGAGTATTATATGATCTGTGCCTTGGATAAGAAAACAACTTCTTTTGCTTTTCTATTCTTTTGTATTTGTATTTAAAAAAAAAGTTATGCATAAACTTTGAATTTGGATTTTGGGTTTCGGATGTTAATAAAAAAGTATTTGATGTTCATTACACTAGTGAGTTCTTCTACTTGTAACTTCGCAGTTTGCAAAATAAACTTTCCGATTTAGGACGCATTTCTTTAAATTCTAAGTTATCTACTAAACCTAGTTTATAACTAGCTTTTCTACTTGGCCGTGTAATAATGATCTAGTTTCACCCAGGCCTGTTTCTAATGTATACCTGGGTTTTATATATTATCGGTGACTCATGGATATCACTGGATGTCAAAAAACTAAAAACTTACCGTACCGACGTCACGTTATTGCCTCCTATATCGTCTACTAATGAATGCTCGTAAAAAAATCATACTAATTTAGGAACTCATTGTTAACTGAATTTGAATAAGCCTTGTTCTCCAAACACAAACGATCTAAAACTCGAAACGGTGATATGATTCGGGCCTTGTTTGGTGTGAAAAAACACCGCACACTGCCCGTCTGTTGTAGCCCACCATTGTTATGTGAAGTCACAGATAAAATAACACGCAAACGCAGGTACAGTTTCACTCGTAAGTTCAAAAAGTCCACAACTGGACAAAGGTATTACATGAACGAAACTTTTTTGCGGTTACTTTACAGCTGAACGATCACGTTGACTTCTTTATATAAAGTTTCCAAAAAAAAATTTACAAAATATGATTTGAAAATACCAAATTTCATAATCATTCACAAGATTCAACCAGTTCTAACTCAAAATTCAATGATCTTTTTAATGTAATCTAATAAAACTATTGTCCTTGACATTCAAATCAGCGGTAATCATCCAAATTTCAGCCATGAAACTCCCCTCTAAATTGAATCTAAGCACAAGGTCACAAAGCTCATTTTCCTTTTAAATTTGGCCCGCAGTCGCACAGGGTTGGCAAAGTGTGGAGTGAATGAAGGGGCAGGCTTTGCGCAGCCTCCGCGGTCCCAACCCGTCAGTCGACAACGCGCCAAGCGGGAGTACGGACGCACCCGGGTCAAAAAAACATCTAAAAAGTGCTTAAAATTATTAAAAAAATCACGCAGTGTAAGTAGTGTCGGATGTGTATATCGACCAGCCCGAAAACTTCATTCAATGCGATATTCTGGTACTCAATGACCAAGTTTAGTCACCTGAGATGTCTGGAGGTCGTATCTGGGCCGATTCGGTTCAAATGAGTGCGAATCACGTGTCTTTTATCTGTCTTTGGTGAAAGCCTTTGATTTGTATCGGCACTTTGAGAAGAGCTCACGTCTCTACTTCTAATACTAAACATCTACAGCTGATGTACTTGACTGTAGTCAATTTATGGCTTTGTAGGCGCACCTATTGTTACCTGCCTATCTATAGGCTCTAGTCCGGATAGCTTAGTATTGCCCTTTTAAGAAATATAAGACATATAAGTACGTATAGATAGCGCCAACACTACTTGTAGCTTCTGCCATCATGACTTCTTTTATGAAATTCAACCCTCTGTTCAATTTTTAAGTTTCAAAATCATTTGATTATTCTCTTAAAGTGTATCGTCTGTGTCGTCTAAAGCCCATTCAATATGCTTTTCTATAATAATGTACGTACCTACGTCTTCATCATCATCATCATCATCATCATCTCCTTGCCTTTTTCCCACTTTATGTGGGGTCGGAACAACCTACCTACGTCATATTGCCTTTAAATAATTATGTTGAGTAGAGATGCGAAAACATACGCTAGAATAAATCCTATTTATTTGATTCTATATTGCGATAAAAAATTTAGAACCTATAAAAAAAGGGTTTTTAACCGATCTTAAGTACCTAATAAAGAAACAGTTTATCCGTAATGTCATTTTAACGAAAATCTTTTTCGATTTGAATCATCTTTCAGCTGAGCCTCTTTTGTATTCAATTTAAATCTCTTAAATGTTTCATTATTCTTCAATTATAATTGACGACGTCTCGAATAAAGCATCAAACAGAATAATAGATTCAGAGGCAAATTCATTTCTTTGATACGCGTTTTGGCAACCGACTACGCTGCGACGGTTTGCAAATCTACCTATTCTGGTACTTTTACATGTGCCCATAAGAGTAATCGTTATACTTTCACGCTAATTTATAATACAACCAGGAAATTCTCTTAAGAAAAACAAGTTAGATTATTAATTTTTTTTGGGATGTCGTATAAGTCATAAACTAACATTCATGTACCTCATTATATTAATTGAAACCCAGCCACCCTCATCTTCATGTAACAGATACTTCGAGAAACTGCAAAAACAGATCCTGCAAAAATTTTGTCGGATTGTATGAGACGAGCCTACCTTTGTTGTTTAAACCAAGTCGTAGCTGTCGATCGTACCTTAAAGTCGTCAAATTAAAAAACCATTTCTACTCTAATTGTTTTTAATACAGTGAATTCATTTCAATGTAAATTATAACGAAAAAAATCTATTTAATTTCAAAAAACTTTGATTAAAATCAACTTTTATGAACATCTTAAATTAAAATTCTGCGAGTTTAATTCAGCTCTCAAACGTTACCCATTTCGCAGGTAGGTACCCTCTTCACGGAGGATTTTCTTGTTACGTGGTATCTGACACTGACCCTTTCATATTCTGAGTTTCATTTCGTGCTAGCCTATAAAATGACAAGGATTTTGTTTAATCCCCTTGGTCAGAAAGTTACTGTTACGTCACGGTAGAACTGAAATCTGTGAACATAAAAAACGCTGCTAGGAACGAGTGTGGTAGAAATCTAGAAATTCCAATTACACAGGGATACTGTACTTTTTCATTGACAGACCGCAAAAAATGGCAAGTAAAACTGTCTAAGTAGTCGACATTTTCGATGATATCAATGCGTTTTTCAGTTGTATTTCATTTAATGTAACCTACATTAAAACACGACGAATATTCTTAGAAATGCCACACGGTTCGTTGCGTTTGACAAATCTCTGCGTTTGGCCAGTAAAATTATTCAAACTGCTGACACAAATGAGGCGGATACAGACGTTTGTGTCTACACTTTACTTTCGTCTTATCTGTAAAATTCGCTGCTGGGATTAATATTTCTTCCGGGCTTTCGCATTGTCGTTCTATGGGTAGTAATAATATCCACACAACACATAATTCCAGAAAGGGATTAAAAAAAATATCAGACCAAAAAGCTAGAATGCTTTTTGGTGTTAAAGTACATAAGTGAAATACTTGGTCGTTCTAGGTTCGTCTCGAGGGACTTGCGAATCAATTAGCTAGGATATATGCCAAATGATCCGTATGGTTTTCTAAACCTGATTCGTAAATCTGCGTTTCCAAATATCTTTGAAATAACTTATAAGTTATTGGAGAAAAAAAGAATGTAAGCAATTAAAAAAGTTTCCAAATTGCAAAACACTTAAATTATTCGAAGTCAACTTCTAACTTTCGGTACCTACGAAATATTTTTGTTCCATCGCGAAGTTTTTTAACTCTTGATTTTTGTATTGTAGCTCACGTACAGCAGTAGGAGGGTAGAAAGTGAAGAAGCAGCAGTTTTTGGCTCATATCAGCGCTGGTCAGCACCCACAACCATATAACTAGTTGATATTTCGTATTCAGTGCTATTCTGTTCTATTTTTATTTTCATTTTTTATTTTCTAATTAATTATGTATTGTTTTCTTACTGTGTGATTATACTGTGTTGTATCTGTGTTGTGTGGTGTGCCAAATTAATATTTCTCTATCTATCTCTCTCTATCTCTAAAAGGAGGGTAACCGAGGTAGAATTACTTCCCCAAGTGATATTTGCTGCACCCCAGAACAAAGATGACACTCTGTTCTGTATATAATGCACCATCATTTTGTTTCTTTCACACTAAGCTATACATTTTTTTTCAACTATAAAATACAAGAGACACGGAGCCACTAACTAAAAGAAAAGAAAAAATCAGTTGAAATTTTAGTGCATCCCACGCTAGGCTTTCAAAACCAAACGATAGGTAAGTAAAAGCAAGCCGTCTGAAAGCGGCTTAACCCGCTTCGTATGACGTTTTCAAACTCCTGATTGTCCTATTGTCCCTTTCTCGAGGCGTGACCAACATAATCATAGGTTTCTACAATACGGCAGCCGTGATAAACAGTTCTTAAACACTATCTATATACGCTGACGTTCCTATGAATTCTTACCCACCGTCCACCTCACGAGACCACAGAGTATCTATACTTCTTTATCGGATAATGCTGACCGATGTATCATGCCGATATTTTTGTCAATTTGCAATTGAATATTTAGCATTTCTTTCAATAGTATTATTTTCGTTATTTTCTAATTTTCTCATATTGCTTTTGGACTAATTTTACTATACAATTTTCTTTACTAAAAATTAAACGGGTTTCACAGACATGATGGCTGAACTTACTGTGCCGACCGACCGATAACATACCAACACAGTAACTCGAGTCTTGTCATTTAGGTGGTTAAATTACTATCAACCCTTGTAGGGTTAAAGTCTCCGCAATATCAAAGTGAGATAGTGATAACTCGTCTAGAAATGGCTTGGCATTCCAATATAAACTGTAACAACTTCTTAGAAACCATCGCTTCAATTGCTGCAATTTCAAGTAGTGTTGTGGACTACGCTCCTCGCATTCTCATCTGGTATGACGCCAAGGAGGTCCAATATCTTCATGTCCATTGTAGCTAGATGGCTTTATTGGAATAGTTTTAGTAAACACGTGGAAACTCCACCTATTTCTTGGGTGTTTTGTTTGTCTATTTGATTTCATAAATATATTTTCGCATGTCGTTAGGAGAATATAATAGGAAAGTGATAGGAAGTAATAAAACACCTTTGAAGTTTTTTATTTTTCTACAGAGATAGAGATTCGTTGAGGTTAGGTGTCTGTTGAAAAATGATGTTTGTTGAAAATAACATTATTCGAACGAAGTCGAAGGCATTCAGCAGGCTTTCTCATACTATTTAAAGGGAGTAGAAAGCGGCTGATATTTTACCCAGTTAATTTATTTTTTCATTCCCTTCATTTTTGTTTACAGTGTATTAAAATTTTACGATTGGGCTCCACTTATTGCCCTCGCGTTTTTATCGATCGACCTTCTATAATTGATGTGGAAAATTAACTTATTTTGCGGGCTATAGTTCTCAACGTTTGTCTCATCGACTTTTGCTTGCTATTTCACTTTATGTCCGATAAGGTCTTCAACTATTTCTCAATTTTTTACAGATATGTACATTTTGCGTTTTTAATCGGACATAAAACAGAATACTTACTCCTTCACCTTAAGCCAGGTTCTATCAGACCTACAACCTGTGCCAAAGAGGCCTTGCGTGTTGGTACCTTGTCAACATACTAAGTGGCTTTCTTCATTTTCGGGTGCCACTTTACATTCGAAAGATTACACATCTAGTTTTCCTTCATCATCAAGCTTATATTTCAAAGTATAGCTATTTCTATGCCCGCTCGCCAAATTTTTCATCTCCGTAGTTTCATGAAATAAAATTTGATCCGCAGCCGCATTGAACTCAAGTAATTTGCTAAATCGAATTTCAGAAATGTGACCGTTTGCGATTCCCAGATTTATCAATCTTCCTGATTCTTCGTCAATCCCATCTTTATCAGACCTCAAGCACAGTTCACTTTGTAGTTTCTATAAAGGCTCAGTTATAAGCGTTCGTGGAATTGAAAAGGATTTTGGCTGCGTGAGTGAGTCCGTTTGTAGGATTAAATTGACTTAGTTCGCGATTATGGGTTGTTTGTTGAGCATAAAGAAATCAGTCTAAGCTTAGGGTATATGATAATACTTACGCAAATTACTCAGATTATCAAAACGAATATTCTGAGCTAAATAATAAATTTATAATAATTGAAATGCCTGCGGATTTAGTAGGTAGAGAGATTTGTAAAATGGGTTGTGTATTGTATCAAAAAGGTGAAAATTTTATTGTGTTTATTCTGTACCTAAATATGTACAGATATTTACAGAACAGCTGTTCAATGTAGAGGCCGCCATTGTAACTGCCCTACATATTAGGTATAATATATTTTGGTCAATAGATTTGGAACACTAGATATAGACAGACATCTCACTCACTCTACTCGGATAGTCAAGATATATGAGTTTTGTATGGCGATTTTTAATTGTCTGAATAAAAATTGTGAAACGTGGTTAAACCAAAAAAGCCTCATAGAAATTAATTTTTTCAATACAAAATTATCTATATTTCCATTAAAAAGGTACAATATACAAAACGCTTCACCTCTAAGCTTCCAGCTTCCACCCTCACTTTCCGCACAGGTACCGATAACCGCGAGACCGTGACCTACTTCTGGTGCTATGTGTCGTGTCGCTTGTGGCTTTTCAATACATCCTGCAGATATGTATTAAGCTTAGTTTGAACTGGTTTTTATACTTTCAATATAATGTAAAATACATACAAAATATTTCGGTAGTTATTCTCTCAACACCTATCCTTAGATAAAATATTTTGGGAAATTGCGCAAAAATTATAAGCATAGAATGAGAAACATAGTTTTAGCTAGTGTTTGGTGTGTCCGGTCGGTGCAGGAATTGATGGTATTTTGCAGATTTTCATTTTGATTATGTCAGCAGAAACGCATTTATTTTCTACACCATAAATTCGATCTTTACTAAAACGCGTAAATGTTAAAAATTCACCCCTATACCCTACCTGACCCTAGTGTGACTTGCAAAATAAGATACAAGCAAAATAAGATCATACTAAAGAATCACAAAAAATAATTTTATTTAGGCAAGTTTCCACCTTCGTAAATACGAGTCTACCTCAATGAGTACGATTACGCAACCGTTCCATTACCATTCTGGCATTGAAAATAGCGAACGGAATGAAATGCTGAACCCGCCATTCAAGGCTAAAACAAATAAAGGATAAACAATAGCTCTCCCGCATCATTTCTGTTTCGTGACCCAGAAAAAGAGGTTTGCCTCGCAGTATTATGTTTCCATTAGACCTTGTTGACTTAACCATCGAAGAGAAAAGCAGCGGTTTGCTGCCAGACGGCGAGAATCGCATTTCGGCGCTTCGAATGCGCAGGCACGGTTTCCTAATTTATTTTCATTATCGCTCCCAGCTGTGCCGCCAGCGATATTTTTACCACCGAGATTAATAAACCACCGCCTCGATTGTTCATTCAGTCAATCGGCAGTTCCGTTCTCAGAATTTGGATGTTAAATCCGCCTCCGCAGAGATATCCCGCTGTATGACAGTCTGCCAACTGATGACCCACTAACCCATTTTTGGACTGCAGCAGCCGACGGTCTATGACCTCCTATTTGTTCAATTCTGGCAGTGATTCCTGGCCATGTCATCCATATTCATACTGTGCTGTTCTACCGAACCGTTGCGGTAGAATTTCACCTTATGTAACTTGTTATGATAGTTTTGTGAGTTACCTATCTCAGCTCAGTCGTTGATTTAAAAGGTGCGTCTACGGGGAAATCAATATTATCCGAAATGGTTACGAACTGTATACGCGTTATAAGGAGCTATTCATTCGCGTAGGTGTTAAACCATAATTTATGTATTAAATATACAAAAACCCACAGTGGTTTGCCTATCTTTAAAGAGCGTTTAGAGAATGTGTAGGTTGTAAAAAACACCCACACTTTATACTCGATTATGATATAAAAGCATCGTATCGTTACCCACTGTCATGGGTTATAGATTTCTGCTCTAATAAGCATAACAAAAATATTTGTTCGGGATTACTGATGTTTCCGTCGATGTCAGCAAAATTTGAAGACCTCGTAAAAAGGAGTATGAGGATGCGAAAAACTGTTTTTGCCCCTCCATTACAGCCAAGGATCCATTTAATTGTCCTTCAGGCAATAAGCGCGGCAGCGAAATTTAATGAGTCACATTTAGGTCAAGGTTTGGAGTAAAGAGGCAGCGACGTTTCGGTTTGAATATGCAACCGTTTGAGCTAAACAGTCTGCTACGAACATCACTGTGAAAAATGCCTTTTTAGTTTTCTTCACGGGGTTTGGTTCGCGTTTATGTGGGTCGAGTACTGTGCCTGTTTAATTAATAGTTTAATCGGTTCCGGCAATATCCGCGGTATTGCGTTTCGACAATCCCCGAATTGCTCATTTGCTTCGCAGAATTTGAACAAATCGATAAGCCGGCTGTACGCCCCCGTAGGCTTGGAAATTTTGCTTTTTTCAATTAAAACCAGCACTGCCAACAAATTCTTTAGCTGGTCTGTGACTTGAATATTTTACGCTTGCAGCCTCGTGGGAAATTAATGTTGGGTGCACTACTATGCCATTGTACTTAAGATTTTACTTCATAGCCAGCGGTTCATTAATATTTCCAAGATACGATTTTCGCTTAGCACCCTATTAGCTGCGCTATTACTCCGCTCTATGCAGATTTAAAAAAAAAGAGAATACTCCTTACAACTTGCACAAAGGGTATCTTGTTCAGTGAATCGAGAAAGCTTTCGTGTTTCTTCAGATTGAGAGCTCTCTGAATTGAATGAATCAGACAATTGGCAAAGGAACTTACAATTGTGTTTGCAAAGGCGCCTCGCCTTGGAGGCTACAATCGGGAAGGGAATTGGATTCTTGTGGTGGCAGCGCTCAGGTCTAAACTGCGGCTCACCGCAAGCGAGTCGAGTGCCCTCGGGACTGCTGTTACCCTACGCTATTATTCCACTATCTCGCTTCCCCCGCACGTGAGAACCTTATTTATTGACCGAACCCTGATGTAACAACACTCTTCGTGCGTGAACAACGTGCTGAGCAATCTTTTTCTCACAACGATGAATTTTTAAGGGCGACGTGGGCTCATTGCATATTTAAAGGTGTAAAGGTGTGTCGTAAAATACACGTTTTGTAGTTGAGATTTCGGAGGTAACTTTATCGTTGGGGTATAAGCTTTATACGGGTAATATGAAATTACTCCCTCGGCTACGTGTACTTCCCTTTTGTATTAGGTGAAACATTGTTACAATGGTGAATTTAGTATTATATTCAAGGAAGATTTTTATTTGAAAGCTAAATGCGCCCGAAAAATGTTAAATTTTGGCAAGAATGTCGACATAGATTGCACTAGAATTCACGAAACAGTTTGCTAGCGTGTCTTGCTCTTGTTTCGCGATTTCGTGACTTATACTTATTCTAACAGCTGAAAACTGTACGTGTTTCTCATGCTTATCGCATGTTCCATTTTATTGTTACTCATTTCTACTGTCTCTCTATACGTTTTTAAACTATGTAGTCTTTATCAAATAACTTAATTTTAGTATCTTACAATGTTAAACATTCCCAAGCATAATTGCTTACTTACTGCAGAATCGGTGTCCAATTTCAGCAAAACTAAGTTTCACTTTGTTATTTGGTTAGCGGTCTTTTGTCCATACCAGTTACAAGCTCCTTGTTGAACTTGCATTCTAATATCGAACCTGAATGCGGTCGTTTCAGTGTTCTACAGAACTTAGGCTTCTACGCTGGCACTGTTTGTCGCCGATTCGGAGCGGGTACTTTCCTCGGCGAAAAGACAAACTTGGAGCATTGTGCGCCACAGAATGCGGTTATTACATCCAGCGCAATTTGCGGGGTTACACAGCGTTTGAATTTGAATCAGTTTTGTTGAAAGTTTTCGGGAGGGTTGATTCGCTGTGAGCGAGTGATGGAGTCTTGTGCGTGCGAGATTAGAAGCGATCACAGCACTTTGGGTAATCTAGTACTAGTAAAGTGAGAGATGAAGTGTTAGTGTGCAGTGAAGCGGATGCAAGGATGCGCGAGGGCCGGCGCGGCTAGCGCTGAGCGCGTCTCAAAGTGTCGGGGCGCGAGCGGGAGCCGTGGTGCGGGCACTCGGCGCACGCGCACGCGCACGCGCTGACGTGCGCGCGGCGGTGCGCGTGCTGCGGCGCGCCACGATGCGCGCCCGCGCCCGCTGAGATGGAGGAGGGCGGGTACTGGCGGCCGTCGTGCTCGACGCTCTCGCTGCAGGAGCACCACGGCTCGGCGCCGCACCTGTGCGCCCGCCACCGCCCGCCGCCACTGGCGCCACGCCACTTGCCGCATCACGCGCACCACGCGCACTCGCACCACTTGCCGCACCAGCACGCCGCCTCGTGCCCCGTGCACAGCCCTTTCAGACAACCCACGCCGGAATATTGTGCGGCGCATTCACAGGTTTGTTATTTAGATAGATTCTAGGAAGCTATACCTAAAGGATGCATTGTAACTTTGCGTAGACTAACTACATCGAAATTTGTAGTAGCTGAACTTTTATAGTTTCCTAAGGAAAACAAGCGCCATGCATCACATGGGGTTATACCACCCTTAACACCTTTCACGTGAAGATGTTCTGTGGTTCACAGCTGTATTATTTAATTACAGAAGTAAGGAGTCGATCCTTGGTCATACTCAAATAAACAAAGCAAAATTTCTGTTACACGAGACCACGGGTTACATGTAAAAAGAATGAAAACACGCCCTAGTTTCTCTGCAGTTTTATTCCTATCCGTATATTATAGGACATTAAAGGACAGAATACTTGACACGGTATTATAATAACCGAACTATGCTAACGTGCTCTCACCTTAGGGATAAGTAAAATTTATGAAACCGGTAGGAGCTGTGGACGTGACATGAACATCCTAGAAAAGATTTATGAAACAGTTCATGCTCATGTACGAGTTTGTCGCAGTATTTTAATATTGTATGTAGAGACACCTGCGAAATACGTTTAGCTTTTCGATGAAGAATAAATAATGGAAGAAATATTACTCTTCAGAAAAAAATGTACCTACAAAACACACTGTGAAAATAGTGTAACGAATAGCAATTAGGACCAGGCACAAACTATACAATACAATGTTGAAAATGACAGACAAACTGAGTCCTCTTCATAGTAATATAAATAAAACGCACAGTAAGAAAACAGTATATCTAAAGAACAAAAAGTAGAAAGTACTAAACGAAAGCAATTAAAAGTGACAATCTCGAGAAAAGTTTTCAAAAAAACTCCATCGACACAATGATGGAATAAGGCTTCAAATTAACAAGCTTCTACGTTACCGAATCAATGAAAATAGATTATAACATTTTTCGATCTAAAAATAGAACACCCATTAAAACAAACATGGATTTTCTTCCCATTTTCTTGTTATGAAAGTGTTTATAGTAATGAAACAACAGAATACTAAACTTACCAGTTTTTATTGGCCACGGCAGCGTTAATACCCGCCATCCGCACACCAGATGCCACTGATTGATGGGATCCCACTCCATAATGTAATCGCAAGATTGATGCAGGGAAGTCATTGAGCATGGAACTTTTGTATAGAATGCGGATGTATTTGTACCACAGACAGAGTATTTGTGTACTATTGTACTCGTAAAACTCCATTCTAGTGTAGCTTTTGTGAGGATTCGCTTCGTACTTCAATCAGTAATACTGCTTTTGATGCATATTGGTATCTATACCTATGTTCCGCTTCGGATTATAGAATTCTAAAACAATACTCTCTTTGTGAAGATAATATGTACTACGTATACGGCGTCAGGGGATCCTTTTTACTCATGCTTCTTTTAACGGGACTCTTTAGTTCTTGGAACATTAATTAGGTGCTGTAAAAGTAGTTTTGCCTAGCATCTATCATCCTTGCAGCCCGGTCGGTCCATATGTTCCGGATTACTGTCGCTCAAATAGTTAATGGTCTACCAGGCTTGGGAGGAGTTCGTGAGAGTAGTGAGATATTTTGTTAGCAGATGCCATTATTATGTGTGTGGAAATATGCTTTACGCTGTGAGCACGAACAAATCTTCGAGTCTCACTGCTTATCAGCGCCAGTTCGACTGCCGAGCGTCGCACCGTCACCGCGCAGTGTATCTCGTATACGCTTCCGTTACGATACGTTTGCGATTGTTACATATTTTATTCGATCTGACTCCTCAAAATAAGATATTATGTATACGATCTAACCTTATTTTTCTTCAAGCTGTGTAGCTTAGAGTAATGTGAACTCGAACCAGTCATTCATATTAATTGCTATGCTCAATACAGTTTAATTTAATAGGCACATTTACCGTTGGCTCAACATTACAAGTCAAATCACGAAATCAAGTAGGCAGCTACAAAGGCAGATTTCAATTATTTCTCTCACTTTTTCCGCGGGTCTCGATAAAAATATATTTCCTTATCAAACCAAATACCGGTTCATTTTGGTGAATTTTTGCGTGCGTCGACAGCTTTGAAACCGAAATTGCTTTTTTATAATATGTAAGGGGACGCCAAGGCTTTGAATCGCACACGGTGTAATTGAAACAATAAAGAAGTGAGAGGAATAATAATTACGATAAAGCTTAAAGGTTTTCTCTCCATGCACAGGAAGTAGTTCTACTAGATTTTTTTTTATTTAAACTCTGCATCCACTGGTATACTGCGCGCCACACATACTCATACGTATGACACCTACTCTATACATTTTTCTCTAAAATTATCTCTTTAAATTGATTGTAAGTGCTCGTTATCTTTCTTTGTATTATGTAGGTTTAAGTTTAGTAACAAATGTTCATTTCACTAGAAACAGTCACCTGTATTTAGTGTGAAGCAAAACTAGTTTAGACAAACAAGACAAAACTAAAAGTTTACTAAAATACGATGCAATATCTTACCATAATGTGCCCTAACGTGTTTCATTTTTTGTTGGTAAAAGCACCCAAAAACTGGAATTCGTCATCCGTACATATTTTAGTTGATATATTACCCACAAGTAATAAAATACCTCCCACACTCCTTCAGCGAGTGTTGTGTTGAGGTGAAAATGTATTATGTTAAACCTAACTCACATAGAGATGATCACAGTAACTAAAACGGCAGTACTTTGACTGCTAAAAACGTGGGCGCTACGGGAAATAAAATTGTCTGAAATAAATAGTATGAAAGAAGTTAATTATAATTTTCAGTATATTCGTTATTATGTTATGAGGGGTTTATACAAAATATAATTTCGTTATTTTTGTACATTATTTCCTACGTGTTAGAAATAAGAGAATGACGACTTTTAAAAAAAACATATATTGTTGACAGAGTCATGATTGACAGAGTCACGTGGCGAAACAACAGACGACAACGCGTCATCGCTTCTTTATAAGCAAGTGCAGGCGAGCACCAGTTCTCTTGGCAGCTTGACATTGGACAAGGAAACATCTCGAAAGAATTTCGTTGTAGAAGACATTATTTTGTTTAAAAGGCACGTGAGCTATCTTTCTTGTGGAATAGGTTGATCGATTCAAGTGGAATTCATTTCAGTGTGATAAATAGAGATCCGTTTCGTTCTGGTCATAATTTTGTTTTCATCAATTCAGTTCTGGTCATAATTTTGTTTTCATCAATTTATTTTACATCACCAAACTCTATAAGAGTTTATGTAAAATAAATTGATGTTGAATGTTCCTTTAATTTTCTTAAACCACTCCTGATCCTAAGACCTTCCTAAGAATATGTAAAATACGAAAAGCTTTGTAAATAAAAAAATAATGATTCACTTTAATATGCTATTCAAATAGTATTGAAATTTCTTGCCGCAGCTTTACCCCACGTCTCAAATTCTCAATGTGAGTTTACCTTTATGTGACCGCGTGTGCTCCGGGGAAATTAAAATCTGCCCGCTGTCGTCAATCCAGTGTACGTTTCTCTTTATTTTAATGTATGATCGTCTTTATATTTTTTACTACTGATCCTAAAGACCTTTTAGAGATGCTTGTTTTTTTTTATAAAACTAACTATATAGGCAAACAAGCGTACGGCCCGCTTGATGGGAAGCGGTTACCGTAGCTTATGGACGCCTGAAGGGCCTATAATTCATGTTATACTTCGTACATCGTGGTATATTTTTATCTATTTTTCAACTGAAGAAAGAATTATGACGATAAACAAGAAACTAATAAAAGTCTGCAACAATAAACACAATAAATTTTCAAATGTGGTAACAATCTGTGTATACCCCTGTAGTTCTACCATCAGAGACTAACTTAATTTAACTTAACAAATGCTCCCCCAAAATGTCGTATCAAGATGGCCGATAATCCTTTAAATTGCGGAAGAGACAAGGGATTCGTGATTAACTTTTATGAGCTTTGTTTATTTTTGGTTCGGGCAAAATGCTTTGTTGTTCTTTGAATAATATTATTAAAATTTCGCAACGCCACATAATCGTAAAATTGTACAGCAGAGGGCCTAGTACGATTTTCAGTGTATAGTGTAGGTGTGAAACGTCTAACGCCCAGCACACTGGGGCTGATTTGTATGGAAACACTGAGCGGATTCCTTGAGAAGCTCGACATGCGAGTACGGGCTTGGTGAAGACAAAGCTTCTCAAAGAATCCGCTCAGTGTCTTCATACAAATCAGCGCCCACTGGTGTGCTGGGCGTCAGACTTTTTACACCAGATTTAAACACCAAAAGTCATACTAGTACCTGATAATATTTTAGCAGACGTGAAGGTGATTTCTGTACCTTTAAAACCATGGACAGAGTACAAAAAATATGATTTCGTTGACATGTCATAGAAGGCTTCCATTTTGTTACTTTTATGACATCCCATCAAAATCACAATGATATTTTTAATAGATACTAGCCGTCTCCCGCGGCGTTGCTAGCGTTAGGGTGTGACTTTTCAAAATTCCATTTCCCGCTTTTCTGTTGAAATTTTTTCCTGAATTTTCTTTGCTATAAACCTCACGGAGCCCGAGACCTTTCCAACGAATGCAAAACCGTGGAAATCGGTTCGTGCGTTCCGGAGTTATAGCGTCAGGAAGGAAAACTCGACTTATTTTTATATAGTAGATTAAGTATGTCTTTAATTTTAAACAGTTTCTTATATTTTAGTGCTACTTAAGCTAAATCACAAGGAGCTTCTCTAACATATCAAATTATATGTTTCGAAAAAGATGTCTTAAGAAATCAATTTGTGATTCTAAACTAGGATCATAAAAATTCTGTGCTACGATAAAAATACAAAAGTAAACGCCAAACGCAGACAAAAGTTATAAAACAATTTGCAAGCTTTTTTCAAAAGACGAAAACTATTCAGAAATGTGTGCCAAAAGTTCGTTGAAATATGACGTCATAAAAGCAAAACGGTTACGACATCGAAGGCTTTTAAACTATACTTATTTCACCATAGTTCCTGATAATAAAGCTTTTCTAACCAGAATTATATACGGTAAGTAAAATTGCCTACCTAAAAATCCCAACATCACATTTTTATTCGAATTGACTAAGTGCTTGTGGTCGTATAACGATCCACAGCGTTTCCGAAAATTTTGACCGAGAATGAATAAATTTTTATAAGCTTTTATTCAACTTGCAATCTTCTCTAAATATATAAAACTCTTTTGAAGCTGATCGGCAATCAACGTACAGCCTAAACTATAAGTCTTAGAGGTACCAAATTTGGAGTATCCTTATATTATAGTGTCTTCTTCTTCTTCGTTACACTCTTGGCAGAGCGGTCGTGGTCGTTATGTATTACTTTTATCAATGGCTGTGGTACGCCTCACGATTTCTCGCCACCTCTCTCTATTTATAGTCATCCGGGAGCATTCTTGTAGGTTTCCACCTACCGCCAACTTAATCTGGTCGGTCCATCGCATAGGCGATCTGCCGCGCGGTCTAATACCTTCCACCTGTCCCTGAACCACAAGGCGCTCAATCGAGTCAGTGTCTCGCCGTGAAACGTGTCCAAAGTACTTAAGAATGCGACATTGAACCAAGCTGGATAGACGCTGTTTGACGTTTAGTTCTTCGAGTATCGAAATATTGTTCTCAACCTCACGTAGAGTCCATGTCTCTGCAGCGTATAGAAATATGGGGAAGACAAGTGTACGCACGAGCCGGATCTTAGTGGCTTTTGTGATGCTACGATTCCTCCATATATTATAGTGTAGGGGTGCACTTAGAAAGGAATTTTGAAAAGTCGCACCTTAAGAGGTCTAAAATTAAGATCAAAGATTTTAAATAAATAGTGCTGCTACCACATGAACAAAGCCGCGGGCGACAGCTAGTTGGTGATAAAAAATGTTTCATTATGGAAACAATACCACGAGGCAACTCTTATTGGCTGGATTATAATTATATTAAAAACATTAGAGTAAAGCAGGGTATTCGTTAAGTTTTGTTAAATGAGATAATTAACTTCCTCGTAATTACTGAGTTTCAGTTTTGCTGATAATTAAGTCCCAAAACAATAAAGTAGTCTCAAATTATTTATGCGAGGCTGTTTTGCATTATTACTTACAACAAACAAAACTCTTCTTAGCCTTTCAAAGTGAAATTATAAAAGGTGTTTTTCCATGATAATGATTTTCACAAGTTTTGAGTTTAAATTTTTAGTCGAATTCAAAAAATTATCTATTTTTCAAGCAATTGATTTTCTCATCTTTGAACACCATCATTTTGCGTTCTCAATGGTCCTGACCAACGACAACAAATTACAATACAGTCATTTCTAAAAAACTTTGCTACTTTTCTTATGGGACCATCAGTGATAGCGGAAAAATTTTAATCCGCTGTTCCACATATAATACTTACTCTTGGCAAAAATGTATGTAATAGTAAGTAGACTTTCTAGAAAAAATATCATAGTTTCATAGTAAAAAATGTTCATATTGATAGCTACTTTCCCCTCCCCCAAATTTTCAGTAGTGGTCTTATTCATCATCAAAATCATCAACCTATATCAGTCTGCTGAACGTACGTCTCTCCCAAGTCGCGCTACTCTACTCTTCTGTGGTTTTATTACACCTTGTATAAATATTTTAGGTTGGAGAATAGTCTAGACCAGACTAATAACGTCACGCACATGACCGTCTAGAAACCAACTCTATTATTATCTATAGTAATAATTTAATGCCTATCACATCGACGGCATATTTTGGGGACTACCCTCATCTTACCTACCCTCATAACAATATAATTAAAACTAATGTGGCTTGAACTATTGAGGCGATAACGGACCATCCTTAATCCATAAAGGGTTCTAAAGGACGATCAAAGGGTACATACGAAGCAAGAGGTTGTATTGACAAGTAAAGACGTGGTCATAATGTTATGGGACGCTGAGATTTCGACAAACTAAAATGACTGATAAATCTGTTGCTGTCTATTCGTTGTCTGTATGCAGTTATTTCTGATATGCAGCTAACACTTCTTGGCATATATTAAGGTGGCCACTAAAGGATGAAAGAGGGTAAAAAAAAAAAATTGTGCGTGGAGTCCCTCCGCGCGAAAGAAGTTATACTTCGAGTGCCACGCATTCACTCTCGCTCTGTGTTTAATGTGAAATTAATTTAGTATTTATTTTTATGTACTTAACCAATATGCAGCGCTCATTTAGTTAGAAAAGGTTCTTTGCTCATGTTGCCTAAATCAGAACTAGATGGCGCTGCTAAGTTTGGTCGGATCCTAGAACGCGCTATAGAAGAGTTTTGCGTTTTTTGGGGGTCTCCGTACGTGATCACTCTCGCTCTGTCTCTTTCTATTCCCCCTCCCCAGGAACGTTAAACGTTTAACGCGTTAAGCGCTTGGAAGTCGCATTAGAAGTATAACTTCAAACATGTGGTATGTAACGTACCTACGTTCTCTAAGCTTCGAAATACCTATTCTCAACTTCAAAGAGTCTAATGAATACCGATTCTGTGAAGCTGTAGAGGAAACTTTTAATGACTTTTAATTACTTGTGCGTGTTGCTCTGCAAGTTTGTATCTTAGGAGAGAAAGATTAACCGAAGCATTTACAAAGAAATAGGTAGGTACCTAAGTACTTTTGGTATGTAGTTTTGAAGTTTCAAACTAACGCAAATACCCCTATAAAATAAATGACCAGTGTCTGAAAGTTTTGTAAAAAAAAACAAAACTAAAACCCGACTGATCTCATACGCTCTAAAAAGCATGAAACAAGAAAATATTCTGATTTCAAATTGTGTTACATCGTGATGTTTAGAGGATAACCGTGGTCATATTCCACATTGGATGACTTAATTCGTCTAAGCTCGGAAGTAATAACTTTTGGGTAAAATAATTCTGTTCGTAGCCGTGAATTAATTCTTACAATTATTTTCAGCTGTCATGACAACAAGCCACGATGTCTCAATGATTAATAGTCGAATAAGCTAACCCCTAATAAATTACTCTTTGGTTTTCTATCTCATCGGATTATTCCTACCCCGTACGACCCCATACATGACCCATATAAGAGTCAGAGTTAATCTTTATTGGCACACCAAAATACGAAGTGAATTTTGCTCAGTTTCACGTTATTCGTCTTCTTTTATCTCAATGAAATCTAGCTCTGAAAATAATCTGTAATCTGTTTGGAATAGGGTCTATTTTACTCCAAAAAAATATCCGTCTGAAAGGAACACGGGCTTTGACGATATAAAAGATCATTGTAAGAAATCATTGGCTTAAAATGGAATTTGAAAACTATTTGAACTATTTAATGAAGTTTGATTGTTTTGGAAAATTTGAATTATGTACCAAATGACGAAAATCAATAATTTTGGATTAAAATTGTAGAGTTATGTAGAGATCGCCAATTAATATCAAAATTATTACATTCAATTTGCGACAACCCTAAGTGTTTGTTTACTATTTGCGTAAACCCGTAGTACACACGCATTACACGTAGGTACCCTTATACCACGTCGCACACGCATGCTGTGTGTAGGTAAATTTTTAGTAAAAGTTACGAGCTCACTTCATGAATGAAAAACTTCTAAATCTCAAAAGTCGTAGAACAAACACTGTTCGCCATGACCTGTAAAATACCGCCCTTTCGGACTTATATGGTAATTATGTTACACCGTGTATTATATAACATGGTAACTATACAGATTAATTGTTAAATCAATAAAGAATTACTACCTGCGGTAGTATTCAAATTTTTGTGATTGAAATGTTAAATTGTATTAATTTTGTAGGTACAGTCGAGACCAAAAATTGCAGGTCATTTATAAAAACTTAAATTATCTTGGAAACCATAAATGCTAGCTTACCTAGTGAAATTATGCAAGTTAATAATATTTGTAGTCAAAGCGACGCGTGACCCGAGCGCTGGTTATTATCTAGGCCAGCGTATCAGCATTGCTATTCGGCGCGGCAATGCCGCCAGTGTCTTGGGCACGCTTCCGATTGCTACTGATTTGGACCGTTTGAGCTATCTATAAATCGTTTGCAACGGTTTGTAGATAGCTCAACTGTTTCATGTGTATTTTGTAAATATTGTAAATACTGTATTAGTAGTAATTTTCTTTGTGAATAAAGTGCTCCTCAGTATTTAAGCAATTACTTTTATTTAAGCTGTCTATCAAACACAATTTATTTCACTAAGCTAGCGTTCATACAATATTCAAGTTTGTACAAATGACCTGGATTTTTTTTCCTTGACTGTATTTACATTGTACCTACTCTGTTTAATTGCCGGAAATGTATAATTTTGATCCGTTCATTTATTTAATTAAACAATGTGTTGGAAAATATAAAGTAACACATACTACTGATCTATCAGGACCATTGACCACAGCCACCGGTGGCCTACAACAGCCACTTTTTATAGTATTACATGAGGTAGCAAGTGTCGCCACCGGCCGCACGAAATTTTGATTTTCATTTCCATTTCCTCACACCAAATCAACAAAAGATTTACCCCAGCTTACCATCCCTTTCAAAGCAATAACATCGACTTAAGAAATATCAGGCCATAATAAGTATCGTCTTAATAGCCTGCCAAACACTATCGAGCTGAAGTCGAACAAATAAAATAATCTTGTTACTAGCAGTAAGGCTTAGGCGGTCATTAGAGGCTTGATCTAGTGCGTGCTCAGCATTGCTTAGCTGCCATAAAATATTGGTATCACAGCTTATTTGAATATTCGAAAAGAAAACAAATTAGGAGATTGGAACAGTAAGACTGGGTTTGTGTCCACGGATCCCGGGATCAGATGTAATTAGTAAGACTGAGTGCTCTAATCACACGGCTGATTTGCGTGAGAGAGTTCAGCGCTCTCGCTTTCCTTTGAAATCGCTCGCAAATCGCCGCCAGTGTGAAACTTATACTCCCTTACTTACGATCGTTGCATAACTTTATTCAGCGGTTTAAATTATTGCTGTCACCTACTAACAGGCAATGTCAAGCAGTGACAGAGCTAGACTTTGATTCAACTGCATAACTATTCGTCTTTCATAAGTAAGGCCCTAAATTACGGCCACCGAATTTGTGAATATACACCAGTGTGGTAATATTTTCTGTGGCCTAGCAAGTTTTCTTTTAGATTTTGCTGTGGCATGTATCTACACCCTGTGTGTACCCGCGACACAGCTAATCTTAGTAGTAGTAAATAAGTTTTCTGCTCGTTTTATTTTATTTTTTACTAAATCTCAGTAAAATTTGTAGCGACACAGGTTACATACCTACGAATGAACGCAGTTTGCGATTCAGCAAAACATAGGTATGCAGCCAGTCGTCACCCCGCAGGCGCGGAGAAGAGTCGTAGAGTCGTAGCGTTGTAGAGTCGAGTCGTAGGTTCGTAGGTTCGATACTGATGCCACACGAAATATACCTACCTACAAGTGACAATTTACTCACGTGTTTTCATTGACTCCCTAAATAACTCGTAGGAACTTAGAGACATAAAATTTCATTATTTCCGTGTGATTTTACAAATAAATTTTTTTTCTGTCTTCTTTTCTAGTTTTAAGTTGGACCTAGTTGGACTTATCGGCTGTTCGATGTTTTTAGTTCTTAGTTTTTTTTATGATATTTTGTGATGGGACAAACAGATGGCGTTAACCTTTGCCTATAGAATTTTATTAAATAAAAATTAAAAAAAAAACTTTAAGAACATTTAGCCAATATGAAGCGAAACGTAACGTTACTTTCACAAAAGCGATCGCTATTATACAGCTCCGCTTATTTAGAACAGCCCAGCAGTAATAAGCAATCTGCCTCAAACTAAAATTCATTCGTAGAGGCAATAAAAGGCAGATCAATATAACGCATGATTGTGCCTGATTACAGCATGGATGTGGGACAGTATCGATACAATATCGATATGCATTTGGACACAATTTGAATTGCTTTTGTAGGGGTATTGTTATTTCAAAAATACTTTGACCTATCTGCCTAATGACGAACGATTCGTAGGTAGGTGGGTGGGTATTAAAAGTAGTTAGCTACTTTTAATGTGTTACTTCCTTAAACTCGAATTGCTTAGCTTATCTTGTTTGGGTCATTGATCGATTAGTTAAGGAAACCTACTTCACTAAACTAAGTTTAAATAAATAGCTACCTAAAATTATCATTTAACAAATTATCTACAAATATGTTTTTGTGTAAAAGCTGCTTATCTTTTGTGTGTTACCCACAATTACTTACTTACCTATAATTAAGACTACTAACCTACCATTACTTTTTTTACCTACTTACTAAAATCATAATTTAAGCTCATTTTAAGCGGACTGTAAAGTTCTTTTATGAGTATTAATAAAGTTCTTTAAACCGAAAATCATGTAAGTAGGTACCTAAGTATAACATTTTGGGTAAAGGCTTGATTTTGACTGTCTTTAGCTGCTAGGCTACTCTATTTAGGGAAAAGTAGAGTACCCTAGAAGATACTTTAAAAAAATTCTTATTGGCATTTTTTTCTGAAAAAAGTTTTACTTTATTCTAGGTACCTAATGCACTAAACCATTTAGCGTTTTTATAGTAATGACAGCTTTTGGCGACTTAGGACTTTAAGACTGAGGCTGGAATACTCAAAAGTCATTCTGAGCACCACTTAAAATTGCTCCACCTCTGTTTGACATTACTCATTTGTAAGAGATGGCAATAATTTAAGCGGAACTTAAATTGAGTGGGGTTTGAGTGGCGTTTAAGTATTCGGCCATGAGTCATTTATTAAAAAAAAATTGATAACTCGATTAGTTGTTTTGGGCGACAGTATTGACCAAATATATTCCTCAACTGAAGTTCTTTTTTTTCAACTGACTATGAAATATTTTTTTTTGTCACTATTGTACTAAATAAATAAATAAATAAATATTCACGGACCCTTAACACAACGCCTTCTAGTCCCAAACTAAGCAAAGCTTGTACGATGGAAACTAGATGGCTGATAGAATACATACATACATTTTTTTTTGTAAATACATACTTATAATACATAGAAACACCCAGACACAGAACAAACATCTATGTTTGCCACACATAAACTTTTGTTCTCGGTGGGGATCGAACCCACGACCCACAGCACGGAAGGCAGAGCTACTACCGACTGAGCCATGACGCCTGTCAAACTAAAAACTGTCTATCGATCGAAGTAGTTACAAGAGAACATCTCTAGTGATTTCATCACTCCCAACCGAGCGAGCACGTGTACTGAGATCCGATGAAATCGTTGTTTTGTACCCTGTGCTGTTTAGCTATATGTGTGCTGGTTAAATCTAGCTACCTACATGATTACGTAAAAGATGGACGTAAGTACTCTGAGTAGTCTATGTTATTGAGGGTTTGGGCCAAGTAGGTCTGAAATTAAATGTTTCTGAAGTATGTATTTGAGCAGTCAGTACGACTTTTAAATGCATTTACTTTTTTATGCAACTTTTACTATAAACATCGAAGAGGCATTTCACTTTGCGCACCAATAACTGCACGTACGCTGTTCCACTTTTGCGCACCAATCGATGTTAAACTTGGTGCGCAAAAGTGGAAAGTTTTTTATAGTAAAAATGCTTTCACTTTGCGCACCAATATAAATTGTTTGTAAGATAATAATATTCTACATTTCATTTATTTAAGGTGCTGTTGACGGCCCGTTCCCTTCAAGCTTAAAGAACATCCCCTACTTCTGTTACCAGGTGCCATCGAAAGGGCCATGTGACCGCAAGTACATGGTATACTTCTACGACGTGATGAGTCGTAAATGTATGCCGATGTTCTACTCAGGATGTGGTGGAAATGAAAATAGATTTAATAATGTGATTGAGTGTAGGTTGTTCTGTGAGAGTAAACGAAGGATTTGATCTGGGTTCATTTGTTTCCGTGCGGCTAAGATCCCTTCCGGCCGTTTCCGCAACTACTTTCCGTAACTAGTTGCGAAAGCGGAAATATTCGATCGCATTGCATATGCATAGGTACTACCTGGACAGAAAACACCCTTTTCTAATTAGTATGTATTCGCCTTCGGTTTTGCTCGCGTGGTAGCAGCATACAAACAGTTAATCCCACCAAAAACATTCTGTAAAAAACTAGCCAAGTCTCGATGGAGCTTCTTGTTTATCTCTCAAAAGTAATGAAATCTAGACAAAGTTGTGCCAAGTCTAAGGTTCCTTACTGCGATTTCTTTATTATTATAGTTAATGTTGTGTGACTAACAATTTTTATTGACCAATGGTTGCAATAAACTTTGCAAATCTAGCTAAGTACCAGTCTTACTTGAACTACAAAATTTCATGAATCATTGAAACTCCAAGAAATGTTAGCTCACGTTATGCTGGGTTTTCCAATTTTATAATTTTTACAACAACTCAAAAACTATTAGACCTAGAATTAAAATAAAAACGTTTTTGGAATGTTATATGTCACCCCACTTGATATTTTTGTACGACTTTTTTTTTACTCTTTTTGGACCCTCATAACTTCACAACCCCTTGACCGATTTACTTCATTTATCAAACCAGTACAACTTAAGAGTACTATCCGTATACCTACTAAGTTCTGTGAAGATCGGATAAGCGGTTCAAAAGATCTCGAAGAACTAAACATACAAACATACAAAGTATTTTTGCCCAAGTTGTTAATAAGATCTCGTTCGCTTCGCTCACTCGATCAATAAAGGATAAACTCCATACCTCTAGGACTTCAAAAGAGTTTTATATATTTGATATTGTCATTGGATTCTGATTTAAGCTCCTCCGTAATATCAACGTTCTCCGCTATTATACCGCTAGAATGACGGTACCTGTTTTTTTAGGAATCGTAGTGGTTGCTGTACCCACATACGATTAAATATTAGATCTCCTTTGAGCAAAGTTTGCGGGTGTGTTTGACGTCAGTTAATCAGTTCGCAATCGTACGCAAATGGGGTATACCTAAAGTCATCGGCTTCGTGGTATAACTTTCCTTCATGCAGTTCTAACTCAGCTCATATGTTTATTCATGGAACTAGAATTACGAGTGAACATATTTCCATGTGTTCATTGAGTAATATTAGTTTGGTGGCCACTGGGTAGAACGATAAACATTTATCATTCTTCCAAGGGTGGGCATTTCATCGAACTTCATCTGTCAAAATTAACGAGACAAATACTAAGGCCCGTATGCCACAAAAATCGTTATTCAAGCATATTCAAGCATTTGAGTACTTAGAGATTTTTATACAAAAATCTATGTTTGAGTCCGGATCCAGTGCTTGAGCAGTAAAACAGCATACGAGCCTTATACACTGTGAGAAAAATCCTGAGACAACATTGCAGTTTTACATTGCGAGAAAATTATTGTGAAATTATCAAAATATTTTTGTGAATGCAGCAAAATACCCTTTGCTGCCCAGCAACTTTTTCTTTGTGAAACGAAAATTTTGTGAGTGCAACAATATTACTATTGTGGCATTAAGGCGAAGGGTAAAGTCAGACAACCTTTTCGCTCGCACATTTCAACATTTTTGAAGATATAATATAACTAAATGTAATGTGAAATTGCAAAGCTTCAGGGTCGAGAGAATAACAATGCAAAGGTTCAGTAAAAATATCACATTGATCCAAACAAGTTTTCTAACCCAAAAATGTGCACTTTAATTTATCGCATTGGTACAAGTTTATCTTTTTAAATATCATGGCACTAATAGTGCCATGATACTCAAAAAGTTACTTGTTGTTTTGTACTACCCAATAAGTATAGGTGCCTAGTAAAAAAACAAAGGCGTTCCGAGTTATCTATTAATATCAGTTTAATTTTTTTTAGATTATATTTATCAAGATTAAAATATAATGGAACTTGTGACTAGCCATAGTAAGTTAGTTTGCAATAAACATACCCTTTAGGCAAAGTTTAACTAGGAATCCCCAAGGATCATATTCAGACGGACCTTTTAACAAGGCAACAGTAGGCATTCATAACTCCATCTCAAATTACGGTCATCATTCACAACCCAAGTACATTTATCATAACAAAACAGACAACTTTTGGCGTCGGTTTCGGACTATCATTTTCGCGGGACAAAATTACTTCCGCCTACTCAAGTGGTCCGAAGTTTACCAACCGATTTAGTAGTTATAATAACCTAAGGTTATGGTATATTTAGCACTAAAGTAATATAATATAGTAATATGTTTTTTAGATTATAACTCTATCGTTTTGTCCTGGGGTTCAAACAGTTTTTTTTTTCTTTATTTTTTTATTTTAGGGACGTTGAGTCGACTCACGACTATGTCGGGTTCAAACAGATGAGAGCTACATATTTCGTTGGTACCAGATCCAATTTAGTTTTACATATATTAGTAGCATTTAGACATTTAAGGCTTATTATTATGCTGATGCTCTCATTCAGTGAAGGAAAACATCATGAAGATAATTATCAGTTAATATTCTAACAGCGACGAAACGCTTGCAGCCTGTCACGTATTGAAAACTAACTATAATGCAAAATTATGTGTGTGTGTGTGTAAAGTGATGCTTTTTCTATTTAATTTTGTAAATTTTTGAGGAATGTAATGTGCAAGTGCATTTTCCGTTTTGTGATTTTTTTGATCTATTTGATTTTTTTTGCATCATCTTGTGTAGAATGAGGTCCTTTGTGTTTCTCTCAAATTTGATTGAAAACCATCGATTGTTTGATGAACTATCCTGTTCATCATGCTGAAGATCCTTATCAGATCTTCGCCAAACTTTTATGAGACCAACTTATAGTTACTACCTTTCAACTAAAAAAAGAATAATCGAAATCGGATCTCATTTGGTGGAGATATCCAGTATATCAAATAGCCCTCTTTTTGCCCTTTTTTTGGGGGAAGTACCCCTCCAATCAAAAATCCCCGACGACAAAAAAATTCTAATAATTTATATAACCTGTGTACCAAGTTTCGTCCAGATCGGTTGAAAAATGCGACCTGTAGAGGAGAACAGACAGACATCCGGACAAACGCATTTTTGGCCAATGTGGAAACTGAGACGCTTCGCTCGCTTCGCTCGCTCGGTCAATAAACTAAAAATAAAGGAATAATCATTAATTATTCGATCCCCACGAATATGAAAGCAATGTCAGTGGTCGACTTGAATCCGATTATTCTTATTTTTTTCGGACACATTTACATTTTCACATCGGTTTCTTTCTTAAAGCAGTCAGGTTTTGTATTCATTTATACAGAGCCTGTAGGCAACAGTTTCCGCCGTCATACATCATAACTAGCGCCATCTATCTAGCCGTTAGCTTCTCAACTGGTAACAAAGTGGTCGGATATACCGCAACACGGTGTAATTTAGTGTGGTCTCTTGTCTTTGTCTGAACAAAGTAGGGATATTTATACAAATCTCCTCTGGTTACTTTGCGGTAAGTTTTACTGCACCTCGAAACAGACCTTATTAATCGCTTGTCAAGAATGAAAATCACTTTTTCTTCATTTTTGAAGCTTGGTTCAGTCTAATATTACCATGTAAAAAATAACGTTTTCCTGTCTAACCTTTTTGGACGAATTATGAGGTTGTATTGTCATATTTTAGGAGATGAGAAAGGTTAGATTAACTCAATATACTGACACATTATGTCGCTTCACAGGGCACGTCTTCTGTCGACGTGCGCAGTGAGACAACCATTGACAACAAGCACTTTTATTTTAATAGTTTTTATTGTGTTAATGTAAGTATTGTTGTTTAATTTTGGTGGAATTTTTACCAATAATACCTAGGTCGTAACATAAAGTGCGAGCCATTGGAATAAATGTGTGTAAAGTGGTTTCTCTGAACGTGAAAATTAGACTCAGGTTTTGTAGAGAAAATCCACCATTTTCTCTTTAAAACAAACGACGGCTGACTTGACGAATGACTTGACTTGACGACTTGACTTATATTATTTCAAAAATGTCACTTGACACTGGCAATATTGTCTCTCAAAATGACAGACAGAGGCTATACCTATAAGTATAGAAGAAGAAGAGACAACCATTGCAGGTCACCACTTAAAATCATGTGGATCATCTGTTTGTTCCATCACTTGATATAAAAAGGCAAGTGGTGCAATCTGCCATCACTGATGTCTCAGTTTTACGAGTAAAAGCTACAGCCAACTTAACCCTATTTGACCGATCAATAGAATTTTTACGCCGATTTTACCGCACCTATTTTATGGCCCTGAAGTCCGCAAATGGACATGACATCTACTTTTACTGCCCTTTTAAACAACTTCAAAAAAAGGAGTTCTCAATTCGGTTCAGTTTGAGAGATTCGGAGACATCTAGAAGAGTCTCCGAATGTTTTATAAGAAACTAGCTGTCGCCCGCGGCGTTGCTCGCGTTTTAGACCCTTTAGAGTGTGACTTTTCAAAATTCCTTTCTTAGTGCACCCCTACACTATATATAAGGATACTACCCACCAAAATTCATACCTCTAAGACTTATCGTTTAGGCAGTGATTGTCAGTCAGCTTCAAAACAGTTTTATATATTTAGAAGATACTTCCACTGTAGGTATAAAAGTTATCTAGAATCCGACGCTTTGCCATTTTAAGCTTAGATCTGTGATAACGACAGCTCAGTTTATTATAATGGCAATTTTAGTGCTTTGGTAATCTGGTTCATAAAAACTTTGTAGATTATGGCACTTATTCTACATAATGAATTGTAAATCGATATTTACTACTGAACTAGTTTTAGTAGCGCATTTGTTTTAACGTTTTTACCTGACTAAGGAAGGGTTAAGTTTTTTACTTATATCGCAGGCAAATCTATGGCGAAATAAATTACCTAGCAAACTAGTACTTAAAAACCTACAATTTTGTATTTTTCACTTCTGCGAGGATGAGGACACGCTTTTTGGTAGGTACTAGCTTTATTTTATTTGTATTATGATAACGAGCTTATTCTCCGAGAAACGCAATAATTCAGACTTAGGTTAATTATTTGTTTTTTTTAAGGATTTAAGGTTTTTATTTTTTATGGTTATTTTTTGTGATCGGTTCGACGAAAATGTTTTCAAGTGTTTTAGCAATGTTCTGTTTTTCTATGGTTTCTAACATAGTCCATAATAGTATCGATTCTGTGGTTGCATTTTTCTAAACTAACCTAATTTGACAGCACTAAAAATGCTATCTTATAAAAGTTAGAGTAGACATTTTCCGCCAAATTATGTTTCCAGATTTATCTTGGATCTAACAAAAACCGCCGAAAACCGCGTCTGTTTTGGAATTAACGCCTGTCAAAGCTGTCAGATTTATATGTTACGTAATATGAAAAAACCTAGTTAAGTCCAAAACAGACGCGGTTTTTGGCGGTTTTTGTTAGATCCAAGATAAATCTGGAAACATAATTTGGCGGTTTATGTCTTGTTTACCATACGTAGTCAGGACATAATGTCTACTCTAACTTTTTATAAGATAGGGGGTGAAACGATAAAGACGGCTATAATTTTACTACCAAATTACGTTAGTTTAGAAAAATGTAACAAGAGAATTGATACCAATAATTAACAATCTAGATTTAAATTATATGTTTTTTTAAAACAAGTATAATAGGCCTTTACATCTATTGAAGATGATTTATACAGCGTCAGGAGTCAACATATGCCTACACCTTAGATGGAGTAGGCTTGCCCAGCACCTATACCATCCTCTCAGCCTAGTCAGCCATAACCAAAGAAAAGACAAGGTCAATACGTGCGGAGCTGACTAAGCCAAGGGTTTCCTCACGATGTTTTCCTTCACCGTTAACCTCGTGTTAATGCGCATATAAATTTTCCCAACGAAAAATCCATTGATGCACGGCCGGGATTCAAAAAAAATAATAGACATGTGAATAGCTTGTCTAGATTCTGCTTCCAACTTTGATTTACACAATTGAAAGAGAAAACATGAAATAATAACGTTTCGTTTGTTTCAGGTAATGGCGCATGTTGCGGTTGATTTATGTGATTTATGTATGTATTGCTTTCATTTCCGAAACGGGTAAATAATGTTTGTTTACTCTTATATGTGCGACTTATTCTGTCGTGGTTTTTAGAATTATCTGATAGTGAATTTATTTTAAACGTGCGTTTATACTAGAGTTTCTGCTATCATACATGGTCAAGCTAAACAAAAATACATGTGTGTAATTCACACGTGGTAGAAGTGAAACCTTCAAAAAGACTTTCAAATCACAACGATGCTAAAGAAGTTTCACTTTAAAAAAGTTGCAAAAAGTGGACGAGTTTGCTCGAGACTTGAAACCACGCACTACGAGCTATTCCCGATTCGATCCAATCCGTTAGACCGCTTGGCCAGCAGTCTCCTTAGAATGCGTTCGAAAATTAGGGATCGCTCTTCTCGTTTCCTCGTTTTTTCGTTTTCTTCGACTTTTCGTTTCATTGACTTTCAAATCACAACGGTGCTAAAGAAGTTTTCACTTCAAAAGTAAAAAAAGCTCATTTAGTTTTCACAAAGATATTCTATAACATCCCAAAATTCATGAGGTGAGTAGGATTCGAATTGATTTTTTTTGTATGCGGTTGTAGTAGGTATATTATTATCTACCTTTGTTTTTATTTAACCTAAATCTTCCCACTGATAGGCAAAGGTCTCCCCCAAAGACTTCCGGCTGACGTGTCCCGCCCGGTCCCGCTCTTGTTCCCAACATCGGTTATTCCCGTCATGGAACGCAACACAGTGTTACGCACTCGGTCTTTCCGCTTCAGACCGAGGATGCTGCGCTCCATGGCTCTCTGACAAATGATTACTTAAATTATCTACCTAAATGTACAAAATTGATTTTCCTTCCGGTCCGCTTTGGTATACCAAAGCGGAAGGAAAATCAATTTTGTAGTTCCATTTTATAAGTTTTTCGTATACTTACCGTTTTTAGCAAACCTAAATCTCTTCAAGATCGTTAAAGGTTATCTCGTCAAAATTACCGACCATCTCAGCGCTGCGTACAACTTGCATACTTAACTATAACTTACCTCAAACTTAAACTGTAGTTACCGTTGCACCATTTAATAATCTGTGCCCACAGCACAAGTTTCTGAGGGTACTAAATTCCTAATGTCCATCACAAATACGTCATTAGTGTTTACGAGACCATTTTAAAAAGCTAATGACGGTGCTCAAGCGATTAGTGCTCTGCGTGGTGTTTGTTTGATTTGATACAATAAGAGTTACCATGTTGATTACACTATAGTATCTACGACTTTTTTGGTTACAAGGTTATTTAAGTCCCTACCAAAAATATTTTGAAAAATACAACTGAATTGAGAACCTTTTCTTTTTTGAAGTTGGTGAAAAAGGAGGGCCGACCACAAAAGAAGTTGGATATAAGGCCAGGACAAATAAAAAGAAGAAGAAGTTACCAAAAATATTTTGGTATAACACCAAACTCAATATAGATACTCTGGAACCCTCAAAACGCGAGACCGAATCGATCTTGACTTGTTTTATTTTCGAATCAACGGTCTTTAAATATTATTTCAAAACCTCAACGGATTATGCAACCAATCAGAATCAAGGACAGGCGTCATGGCTCAGTTGGTAGTAGCTCTGCCTTCCGTGCTGTTGGTCGTGGGTTCGATCCCCACCGAGAACAAACATTTGTGTGTGGCAAACATAGATGTTTGTTCTGTGTCTGGGTGTTTCTATGTATTATAAGTATGTATTTACAAAAAACAAAATGTATGTATTCTCTCAGCCATCTAGTTTCCATCGTACAAGCTTTGTTTAGTTTGGGACTAGAAGGCGTTGTGTTAAGTGTCCGTGAATATTTATTTATTTAAGGAAGTAAAACTTTTCTTTTTCGTTTTTGTGTGTTTTGTATATGGATCTTCAGTAGTTGTTCGAAATAAAGAAGTTTTATTTTTTTTATTATTTAAAACTAGAAACCATGATGTGATACTAGAAACTAGCGCTAAAGGGGCTGGACTAGTCGGGCCAGCTCATTATTAATTCGGGGATGTCCTCGTTTGCGCCACATTGCTCCACTACCAGCGGCTTGCATGGAATAGGTTACAGGGACTATAGAAAGGGAAATAAGGACGAAAACCAGCTGTAATACGGTGCATATAGCAGAGACGTTTGAACTGTAGTACCTACAAAAAAAATATTGCCAACGTAAGTAGTAGTAAGTTGTCTTCGATTTTTTTAGGGAATAAAGGCTTCGAAAAACAATTGAATTCCAAAAGTTCGAATACTTGAATGCATGTATTTGAAAATAGGTTGTAAAAAGACAGCTTCCGAATATTGAAGGAATATGTAGCTACCAATAAAATTATGTCAGCTGCACCTGCCTGAAAATCTAAACATTTTAGAGAGTTCTTTTTTTTTGAGTGTCAATATCACTTCCTGTATAAGAAATACACTGACTGCGGTAATTTTGTATAACTAAATTGCTTTTTTGTCTTTGTAGTAATGTAAGCACTTTTTTCGTTTACTTTTAAAAAAGCTTTTTACGCTCAACTTGCATTAAATTAAAACAAACATGGGGTCGTCGCGATCTCAGTTATTACTTTACATAATTTGGTTAGCCTGAAGCGCTTTGTACTGCATAATTTCCGCGAGATATTTGAGGACACTTTTGTCGCTGACAGTATCACTTAATGTGTGTATTGAAACAAATTTTAGGACGAAACCGTAATAAAAAACCAGTGCGTGGAGTCCCTACGCGCGGAAGAAGTTATACTTCGAGTGCCACGCATTCACTCTCGCTCTGTGTTTAATGTGAAATTAATTTAGTATTTATTTTTATGTACTTAACTAATATGCAGTACTACTAAATTTTCACTTCAAAATAAGAAGTAAAAAGTTGCTAAAAGTCTGTAATGTCGGTTTGGATTTGAACTCGTATCCCGTTGTCGGTCTGACCACAGTCCGACGTATCACCGTTCCGCCAACAGAGCTCGCTCCTGATGGCTGAAATTTACAGCTATGCTTCTTTTTCTTTTGTTTGACGCTGTCAGTTAGAAGTCGTATAACTTTAAAAACATGGGCGGTCAAATGCTGAACACTGCCATCTATTAACGATAGTTAGTAGCTAGTCCTCCCGTATAACGCAACCTGAAAGTCTCATTAGAAGTATAACTTCAAAAATATAATAAAATTGAAAGTTATTGTTTCGTCCCAGTGGGACGAGGTACCAGTAGTCCGAAACTAGAATAACTCATTTTAATCTCACGGTAAATACCTCGCTGCTGTCCTACACAAGACACTTGTAGATATATAAGATACTCCGGCTTTTTACTTTTTCCTTTTATAACTTGCTCTTATTTTACTTAGCATTGTAATTAATATTAAAGTATGTATTAGTTTATTTTATTTTTATTTATGTAAGTTTTATGTAGTATATTTTTATTGTGTAAGGTACATAACATTCTTTTGACAGTTTTTTTTGCGTGACATTGTTTGTGTACCGCCTTCAGTTACCGCTCCGCTCGTTACTTTCCATGCTACGGTTGCCTGGAAGAAATCGCTTTCAGCGATAAGGCCGCCCATTGTACTATACTTAGTTTTAAGATTTTTATGTACTTAATCATTGTGTACAATAAAGTATTATCTATCTATCTATCTATCATATAGTGCTTGAAAGTAAAAAAAATGGTTTTGCCTAGAAAGTAAACAAGTTCGGTTGGTAGTGACAGGTAATCTATATCGAGGCCAGGCCTGAACAGGGCCTCTACTGTGAATAATGATTACCGAAGATTCGGTAGTGACGTTTGTGCTACACTGCGCAGTAACGCTGTGACTTCGAAAGAGCCTAAACAATCGCTCGAGGCGACCGCGCAGTGTAAGACAAACGTCACTACCGAATCTTCGGAAATCAATATTCGCAGTAGAGGCCCAAGGTCTGGCAGTTCCAACACTTCCAAACCGACAAACTCGTGAAGCTTGTAGTGTTATAAACATTAATTAATAGATTTTTCAGCCAAATACTAGGACTATTTCTCTCACACTCTAGCCGTCCACGTTGGATTCTCATAAAGCTGGAACGCAAGAGGTGTGTAAACAATTTTTTTAGGAAAAAAGTCTGAATTAGCTTAGTTCTAGATGCTTTGCTTGCTCTGAAGGATTCTTTTTAATACTTTATTTTGATTAAAACTTAAACACAAACTACGTACGCCACGATTCCTCACAAACGTACCTACCTATATCTACTTATGTCGCGAACACACTGTACGTTTCAAAGTCCGAATAAAACATCCGAAGTGGGAGTGAGCATTTTTGCAAAAATAAAAAGAAAACTGGCACAGATGTGATGAACTTCGACTTTTGTACGATAAGCTTCTAACCTTTTGTGTTTTCGGATGAATCAACCTTTTCAGATAGGCAAAAACATTGGAATCAATACAGCTCAAGAGAGACTTAACTTTGTTACTCTTTATAAAAATAAACTGAAGCATCGTGTAGAAAAGGTTTGTGTTTATTTTTTTACTTCGTAGATAAAATACCTCACTTGAAACCCAGGGAAAGAAAAAATATCATACATAGGTAAAGTACCCCAGCGTCCGCAGTTACATAAGTAGTATCCGCTGATCATGTAAACAGTAAAGTCAAGTTGTTTTATAAAAAAAACTAGCTGATACCCGACTTCGTACGCGTGCGAAACTTTCCAGCAAAATATCTATAAACCAGCATACGATGACCCTCGTAGCAAAGCCTCTCCGATCATTTCCCTCCCAATCTGGCAACAGCCCAAGCCGAGGTCCGTACCTAAGTGGTGCCCTTGCGTTTGTTGCCAACAAAACCATTTGATATGGTCGAGAGCCCTCAGCACTCACCAGTAGTCCGGTAACGCTGTCAGCAATCGTCAGACGATTACAGCATTTTAGTCCATTCGAAAAAAAAAAAAAAAAAATCGTAGCAAATGGCTGCTTAAACCAAAAGCAGCGAGAAGAGAGTTCAAGCTGTATCTAAGAATCCACGTCTTTGATTTCAAAGACGTGGATTCTTAGATACAGCTTGAACTAATTAAAATATAGCCTATGTTTTAATCCGGAAAAAGGGCTTCCGAATGGTATAAGTTTCGTTGAAATCGGTCCAGTAGTTAAGGCGTGATCCGCGAACAAACAGACAACCTCGATTTTCGGAATCAGAATAGTTTATTTAGTGAATCTGCATATTTCGTTCATCCATATCTTTAATTTAACTTTTTGGCTCTTTTACAGTTTTATTATAGTAGGTATAGACAACGTCGTCAAAATCCTGCGAAAATCTAAGGGAATCTTAGTTATTACTTATTACCCGCTAGACATCATTAAATTTACGCACCTCGCCTGCAAAGTCGCGGACAAAAGCTAGTATAATTAGAATCATACGGAAAGATACAACTTTAAACGCAAGTAAATAAAAAATATAAATACTGCTGAACTTTAATCATAAAGTAGTTGTTGGTTCTGCGATTTATTTCCTACATCTTGCCACTAACTTTCTGAAACTGAGTTTTTAAATGTTTAAAGCAGCGAGTGCTGCGGGCCTAAGATGCGCACCGCGAGATATTTGTCATGTCGTTCTGTCAAAATGTAAGCATTTTGTACCAGTTTAGAAACTATTGCATTATCTGTGGTAATGTTGTCGAGAAACCGCGCCTTTGAATTTTCAACTTTTGACATTTCTGCACGACTATTATCTCGTCCTCAGAGAGGTACGACGACTAACAAGTGTCAAAAGTGTACATTATGGCGCGTTTTGTCGACACCATTAGGTACCACAGATAATGCAATAGTTCCTAAACTGGTACAAAATGCTTACATTTTGACAGAACGACATGACCAATATCTCGCGGTGCGCATCTTAGGCCCGCTGGTCGTCACCCAGAAGCGAAGAAAGTGTTGAAACATCGCTTAAATATAGTGTTCAGCGGAAGAATAAAAAATTGTTTTGTAGCATCCATTGTTTCTGCATTTTTCACTTGAATCGTGATAAAACTTGCCTCGAAATAAAGCTTGTGATTTTATTGTCCTCAACTTATTCAGTGCAGCTATTATTAAGTTTTCTTCTGGGAATTCTGTTTAGAATTTTCTGTGTTCACGTAATTCTTTTCAGCTTTGACAATAGAAATAATTTTGCAGTTTCCTTCATTGAATCTAGTTTTCACTTTTCATTACTAAACGTAAACTCACAAATAATAAAAAAAACATGTGTGCAATTCACACGTGGGAGAAGTGAAACCTTCAAAAACCAATATGCAGTAGATATTATTTAGTTAGAAAAGGTTCTATGCTCATGTTGCCTACCTACCTAGGTAACTTATCCTACATTGAACATTAGTTTAGTATTTATTTTTATGTACTTAACCAATATGTAGTACTTATAGTGTTAGAAAAGGTTCTATGCTCATGTTGCCTACCTACCTAGGTAACTTATCCTACATTGAACATTAGTTTAGTATTTATTTTTATGTACTTAACCAATATGTAGTACTTATATAGTTAGAAAAGGTTCTATGCTCATGTTGCCTAAAATCAGAACTAGATGACGCTGCTAAGTTTGGTCGGATCCTAGAACGAAGCGTTTTGCTTCCTATCTCATTTTCTCTTACGTGAAATCTTATGAATTTATGTGTCTGTCTCTTTTTATTTGCGCTTTTTCGTTTCATCGACTTTCAAATCACAGCGATGCTAAAGAAGTTTTCACTTCAAAAATATTATTATTATTAAATTATTAAAAATTAAAAATCTTGGACATATTACACAACGCTCTCTAGTCCCTAACTAAGCAAAGCTTGTACTGTGGGAACTAGATCGCTGATAGAATACTTATATACATTTTTTTTGTAAATAAGGTGCATTGGGGTAATTGCGAAAATGAGTATACTCCGAAAATCCATAAAATCTAGCAACATAATGTGATATTTTCCTGTTGGCACGAGGATATATAGGACTGTCACGGCGATGCCAATCAAGATGGCGTCTAGACCAATGTTGCCAACAGGAAAATATCGCATTATGTTACTAGATTTTATGGATTTTCGGAATATACCCATTTTCGCAATTACCCCAATGCACCTTACATACTTATGATACATAGTAACACCCAGACACAGAACAAACATCTATGTTTGCCACACACATGTCATGTTTGTTCTCAGTGGGGATCGAACCCACGACCCACAGCACGGAAGGCAGAGCTACTACCGACTGAGCCATGACGCCTGTCTGTTATTAGTATATATTCTGTTATTAGTAAAAATTCCATTGAAATATTTTTATTGAGTCGATCTGCCAATAGTATAGCGAGCGCACCACTTATTTTCGGACGTAGAGTAGGTACCCAATTTGCTATACAACCTTGTTCGCAGGATCGTTCTGCGATTTTTCCTCGTCGTAACAAGAAACTTGAGGCTCATTGAGAGCTGTTGTGTCTCATTTATTTAAATAGAAAATACTCAATGTATTTTTCAAAGGTGTTTCGGATACTCAATTTATGTAAGTGATGTTTCTTTAACCTCAATATAATGTACCAAAAAAAATCCTCTTTTTAACCAACGTCAAAAAAGAAGGAGGTTCTCAATTCGGTTGTATTTTTTTTATTTGAAGTCATGGTTATTTAATGGTTTGGAAAAAGTTGTTAATATTGATAGCCACAGTCATTTACGACTACCTACTCCCCGAAGTTTTCAGAAGTGGTCTTACTACACCGGTTAAAAGAACCTCTATAAAATACCTATAGTAATATTTCGTTCACAAAAACGGGGTTAACTTACATACTTCTAATACCATTCTACGTGGTCTCTTTTATATTGAGTGTCGTATGACAAGGTATCGAAACTGATATCTCTCGGAATTACACCACAGAAGAAACATAGTGATTCCAACGTTGTCAATCACTGCTATAACTTATCTGTGCTAGTAGGTAGAAGTAGAGTTCTCTAAGAAGATTTCGTCCAAGAAACTGCTTCCACTAAGTTCCTATTTCTGCTACTAAACAGTATTCAAACGAGCATCTAATTACAGGTAACAAACTTCGTCAGATTTCTTCAAAAAACAACTCTTCTGCGTAGTAAAAAGAGCTCTTTGTGAAAGAGGTTCGTCCAAGGAACTGCTACCATCGAGTATCTATTTCTACCACTAAGAAGTATTCAAACGTGCATCTTATAATAACTGACTAACCTCTTTAGATCTTTTCGAAAACTTTACTACGTCAGTAGTAAAAAGAATTATTTGTGAAAGAGGTATACGTAAAGAGTTCCTATTTCTGCCACTAATCGGTGTTCAGACTTTCAGACATTTATTTGATAAATACCCGAGCTATTTAGATCCCATTTAATTTAGTTACATAAGATAATCTGAGAAGATAAAGATAACCTATGAAATACCGCAGAGGCGGAAGTTGTGGAGAAACTAGCAGCTTTTGTATAGACTAGTACGACTAGTATTAGAATACTAATATAATAATAATTATGATCTGTGGTATAAAGAAAAGTAGTTTGCAAACTTCCCGCTAGAGGCGCTTATCTGGTTTTCAAGCAAAACATCGCGCAAGACGATTTTCAATATTCGTTACTATTTACATAACAAAACTCAGACGTGAGCCTCTGTCAACGCTTGACAATGTCATAATATTTGAGTCAAATTGAATCCAGAATCAGTAAAATAAAGCTCTTTTTGCATTGAAAGCCGAAATTGAGTGACATGGGATTATTATTACCATCCCCAATACACAATATCTACTCTTTTGTGCCGTCCCCTTCAATTTAGATTACGACACACGTTTTTATTTGGGGTGAATCTCTTTAAGTGGTGTCGTTTTGAAGGTAATATTCTGCTTTGTTTTGTATAATAAATTTGTATTATTTAGGACTGCAAGTTGCCCGCGGCTTTCCTCGCGTGGTAGCAGCAAACGCATTATTTGGTTAAAATCTTTGATCCAAATTTTAAGCCCTTTAGGGTGCGACTTTTCAAAATTCCTTTCTTAGTGCACCCCGCCCAATGTAAGGATACTACCCTCCAAATTTCATACCTCTATAGTAGGTGTCAAATTACACCGCAATACAGGTCATTCACCCATCTTCACCACGATGTCGCAAAATTCAATTTATGTATGGTAAACGAACAGTACTAACGAGATTTGAGCGATACCGTCTTAGCGACAGGTTTGTATGGAAAGCGACAGAATTAAACATACATAAATTGAATTTTGCGACATCGTGGTGAAGGTGGGTGAATGACCTGTATTGCGGTGTTATATGGCACCTACTATAGAACTTATAGTTTAGGCTGTGCATTGAATGTCAGTCAGCTTTAAAAGAGTTTTATAAATTTACTAGCTGATACCCGCGACTTCGTACGCGTGCGAAACTTTCCACCAAAATATCAGTCAGCCAGCATACGATGAACCTCGCGCGAAAGGCGGCTTTTAGTTTATAGAGGTCAAGCGGTCTAAGAATCGACGTCTTTCATTTCAATAAAATATAGCCTATGTTTCAATCCGGAAAAAGGGCTTCCGAATGGTATAAGTTTCATTGAAATTGGTACAGTAGCTTAGGCGTGATCCGCGAACAAACAAACAGACCAACTGACAAACTCGATTTTCGGAATCAGAATAGTTTATTTAGTAGATCTGCATACTTAGTTTAATCCATATCTTTAATTTTAGTTTTTGGCTTTTTTACAGTTTTATAATAGTATACAAAATTAATAATTAAAAAAATGGGGCTTTACTTATTCCAAAAAACGTACAGAAGTTCATTAAATCCAACCGAAAACTATTATTTTTGTATTCGTTTTTTATAATTTACTAATGCTCTTACAGCTAGCACTTAAGTAACTTTGGTTATAACATCATTTAGAAATTTACCTTCAGAGGTGCTAAAATAGTTGCTCTGTTAAGAATGTTCTAACACAATGAATATTTGGTAGATAAATTAAGCAAATACCAGAAATAGTCTAGTAAATAGCAACACCGCAAATAAGTATTATACCGAGAAAAAGTGAGACAATATTATTAGTACCAGTAGATGGTTTAGCATGACGAATGCATTACCTAACAGTGCACGTCGACATTGTCCTCTAAGGACGTGCTTTTCTGCCATTTTACCGCATCCATCACTCAGCGACGTACCTACATTTTAAATCTAATGAAATGAGCCGGTAAAAAACACCAGCACCCATACAATTACCACAAAAAAATAAGAATTTCATTCTGTACAATAATAATAATACTAATAATTTTCTTACACATAGGTTTTCAAAATTAATACAAGTGCAGTACATAACAATTTGTCTTAGCTATCTACATAAGCAGGTGTAGGTACTTAGTGTATCTGCTCTACCTATACTAGTATGGAGGAAATGCGAGAAACCTATTTTGTGTAAGACTGGCGCCTGAGATAGGATTTAAACCTGTGATACAATAAATATTTTTGTAAAATATTTTTCACAAGTAGGTAGTCTAAGATAAAGATTTTTTAAGACTAGCCGTCGCCCGCGGCGTTGCTCGCCTTCTAAACCCTTTAGATTGTGACTTTTCAAAATTCCTTTCTTAGTGCACCCCTACACTATATCAAGGATACTACCCTTTAAGTTTCGTACCTCTAGGACTTATAGTTTACGCTGTGCGTCGATTGCCAGTCAGCTTCAAAAGAGTTTTATATATTTAGAAGATATACTTACCTAATCTAATATACCTATACTAAGCTATATCTTGCCGTATGGAAGTGATATTTATATCGAACCACCTACCACACGCTCGCAAAGCAATTTAAATAGCTATAACATATTTTGCTTAAAAATTGTTTACCTGACTGTACTCAACAGCTTCCATTTGATTTTGTCCGAAACGTCTGTAACGAAAATATTAAAATCAAAAGTGACAATTGGGAGAATTTGTCCCAAAATATTTTCTCCGAAACGTCAGCAAGTACATGTTAGCTAGCAACCGAAAAGCTAATAAAATTGTCGACAAACTATACTGTTAGTAATAATCAACTTGAAACTTTATCTTATTACTATGCCATTTTCATAAGGAACTAACTTAATAAGCGAAATAACATTATCAAACTGTATTGAAGTTTATTACACACGGGAAATTCGAACTAGATTTTATTATTGACTGTGAACTTACAATAATACCATTTATATTTCGAAATAAATTTTGAGATTATTCACAAAGAAAATTACAACTAATACAGTATTTACAATATTTATAAAATACGCATGAAACAGTTGAGCTATCTACAGATCGTTGCAAACGATTTATTGATAGTCCAAGTGGTCCAAATTTTATATAATTTCATGCTAAGCCGATTTCGTATGAAGGCAAGGAAGTTACGTGACTGCGACTTGCTTGCTAAAAGCTTCTTGAAAGATTAAACCTTCCTGAAAAATATCTTGAAGGATACTTTCAAAAAACTTATTTTCTTCTCTCAAAGGTTAGTAAGTATACCTATGATTTATATACAACCTATTACCACAGACCATTATAATACTATACACAGATCATTATAATACTATACTAGTACCTATACCTATCTAAAAATAGAAATGTCAATGTTTTCACAAATGCGCTCTTTTGAGTTATTCGTCAACTCGCGAGCGTGAATCACAAAAACCACTAATTTTATGCGCTATAGTAGGTGCCAAATAACACCGCAATACAGGTCATTCACCCACAATCAAAACGATGTCGCAAAATTAAATTTATCAATGGCTAATTCTGTCGCTTGTCATACAAACCTGTCGCTAAGACGGTAATCGCTCGAATCTCGTAGTACTGTTTGTTCACCATTCGTAAATTGAATTTTGCGACATTTTTTGAAGGTGGGAGAATGACCTGTATTGCGTTGTTATTTGGCACCTACTATAGCTAAACATTACAAAAAACCTCTTTTTCTATTTTCTTATGGTCTCTATCCGTCATTTGGACTAACAATTTCGCCAGTGTCAAGTGAGTTTTTTTTTTGTCAAGTGAGATATTTGAAATAATATACCAAGTCAAGTCATTTGTCAAATCGGCTAAACCGAAATGACGGACAGAGGCCATTTAGGTAGAAAAGAAGGAGAAGATATTAGTAACCTTCTTCTTCTTTTAAACCTATATGGCCTGCGTGTCCGTTATTTCGACAGACAAATTTTGCCAGTGTCATGTGATGAATTTGAAATAATATATAAGTCAAGTCGGCTGTCATTTGTTTTGAAGATTGTACAGAAGTAAGACGAAGACTTGACTTGACCTATATTATTTCAAATTCATCACTTGACACTGGCAAAATTGTCTGTCAAAATGACGGACAGAGCCATAGGTATAGAAGAAGAAGAAGTAATAAAAGTTCTCCTTAAACCGCATGAGTGATCTATTATACCTACAAGCTGTAAAAAGCCTTGCAAAAACTAATATTGTACAACTTTCTCCACATGCCGTATCGAGACAAATGACTTTATCCCAAAGGACAAAATGTCTTTATATTTTCGATACTGCTTACTTTCGGTATGAAATATTACAGAGGCGTTGGAGTCATGGCACCATTCAAAGCGATGAACAAAAGTTTTGACTTTGACTTTGCTCTACACAAATACATAGGCACAATTTTAATCTCACATGTTCCACAGTTTTATGCTACAAAAATACATAGGCACCATTTTAATCTCACATTTTCCCCAGTTTGATAATACACAAATACATAGGCACAATTTTAATCTCACGTGTTCCACAGTTTTATGCTACGAAAATACATAGGCACCATTTTAATCTCACTTTTTCCCCAGTTTGATAATACAAAAATACATAGGCACAATTTTATCTATTCCATGTTTATTTTGTTAATATTGTAAATACTGTATTTGTTGTAATTTTTGTTTGTGAATATTTTTATCTCATACTGTACTCATACCCCAATTTTATAATCCAATCGAATAACATTGACACAATCGAAAAAGAGAAAAAATGTCCATTGGGTCGTTTCACAAGAACAAACTAAAGAACGTCGATAAATAAACTTAAATTTCCTTTGTGTACCTTTAATTATCAGCGTACCTTGTACCTATTTCAGGCGAACCTGTGCAAAACGATAACGATCGTATGTCAACATTTCGTTACACTGCGCGGCGATGCTTGCAGTCCAGTTGTCTTTCTACCGCTTGCTGCGCAGTGTAACCCGAAGTATCAAAACGGCTGGTACATTGTTTTTCAGAATATACCTTCAGCTTTCTTTGTCTTTGTTACCTTGTAATTATATTGCACGTTGAAACTTGAAATTCGCAAGGTGCAACTCGTAAACATTTTAATTGACTTCGTAAAAACTTTGCTAGTAAAACTATACGAATACCCTTCGTCCGTATTATTTCTAACAGCAGGTGTGACATTGTATAAATAAATAAATATCTTTGGACATTACACACAACACCCTCTAGTCCCAAACTAAGCAGAGCTTGTACTATGAGAACTAGATTGCTGATATAATAATTATATACTTTTTTTTTTGTAAATACATACTTATAATACATAGTAACACCCAGACATAGAACAAACATTTATGTTTGCCACAGAAATATTTGTTCTCGGTGGGGATCGAACCCACGATCCACAGCACGGAAGGCAGAGCTACTACCGACTGAGCCATGACGCCTGTCAAATTGTATGTAATGTATTATGGTTATATGCCAACTATAACAAAACTTTTTACTAATTTAGTACGAATACAAATAGAAACATTTATTATTATATGCAGCTAGAAGTCTAGAATAGTAAAGGCCAGTTTAGATACAAAACATGATAGTACTATTTTATTCACTGGTACCAATAAACAAGTTCTTGAACATGACATGAATAATACATTGACTAAGGTTATAAATTGGCTGACATCTAATAATTTAAAAATTAATTTAATGAAAACGAATTTTATTATATTTAGAAATAGATCAATCAAACTAAATAACATTGACATTAAGTACAAAGACCAAAAAATTCAACAAATAGACGTTACAAAATTTTTAGGGTTGAATATTGACTGCACCCTAAATTGGAAATCTCACATGGAGAACTTATGTGTAAGGGTATCTCGATTTTCTTATGCTCTTTATGTGCTGTCAAGAACTGCTAGTGAGTCAACTTTGTTAACGGCCTATCATGGATATGTGGCGTCCCTTCTTAGGTACGGTGTTCTGTTCTGGGGTAATTCTACTAATAAAGATGTACTCTTTAAAGCACAGAAGAGGTGCGTGCGAGCCATATGTAAACTGCAGCAGACAGAGAGTTGTAAAAAATACTTCAGTACACTTAAAATCTTAACCCTACCGTGTATATATATTTTAGAAGCTGTATTGTTTGTAAGAAATAATATTCGCACCTTTGACTCATTTAAAAGTACACGACACAAGCACAAACTATGCTGCCCTAAAAATACGACTGCAAAATTTAACAGTAGTATTTTTTGCATGGCTACAAGGATATATAATAACTTACCTCTGGCAACATTAGTCTCGCCCTCTAATACCATTTTTAAGAGAAATGTCACAAAACTATTGCATGAGAAAGCATATTATAGCGTGAATGAGTACCTCAATGACAATTTAGAATGATTAGTTACTTTATTTTCTTTGACATACTCCTAATTTTTATTGACTTATTATTTTATTAATGTATCCTTTTTGATTTGAACTTTAGCTTTGACATTATTGGATTTATTGATTAGTTAGGTAGGACTTTAAAAATATTGCATGCTATTTAGTAGAATATGGTAGTAACCAATGTAAAACCCTGACATCCCCTATCCACCCATATTGGCAATAAATGAATTATGAATTATGAATTATGAATTATGAACAACTATTCCAATAACAGGAGGCGTGCTGACTTCATACGCACAATTATTCCGACTTCCAACCACAGCCAAATGAAAACAGCTGGTTTTCTTTCATAGCTAAAAACTTGTACGGTCTCGGTATAGTCGCGATGCTGTCCTCATGTTACCCGTGAACTTGTCTTTTTTCAACCTTCCTTCATAAAAAGTAGAGGTCAGTAAGTATTTTTATAGAATTAAATGAGAATATACAAGTACGAGCTCTGCTTAGTTTGGGTTTAGAGAGCGTTGTGTGTAATGTCCAAGGATATTATTTTTTTATCATTCAACAATATTGCACAGATCACATGAGAATATGATCACAATATATATCCTAAATAGCGGTGGCAGTTAGTTCATTACAGTGGGTTTATAGGTTCATGTGCAATTTATGATCGCCATACGAACACGCGACATGGATTGTTATATGTATCAGCTGTTTACACATTCCACTGTGTTAGCATCCTACGAAAACAAAGGTTTGTCCCTTCAATTATTTTAACTGTCAATGTCAAAAGTCAGTCAAAAAGCGCTTAGATCTGTCATTATGACAGAAGGACAAAATGTGACGTCTCGAGCACTACGCGGCAAGATGTAGAAAGAGTGTATGGTGTTGTGATTATTGTATTTCTCATGGTTTATAGTTATTATGTGATTAAACACAGGTAAAGTGGATTATGTGAGTCTTATTTACAATCTACAGGAGAAACGTCTTATAACTGGTACTGCTAGAAACCTATAAAAACAATTGCACATGGAGTGGCGCCAACTGTTTGGTCAATACCACTCAGCATACGGATTTGGAAAATAGTTCTTATTCAAGGAGACATTTGGAGTGCTGTGGTTTACCAAATACAAGGTAACTTGATTTTACCAAATGCTGCTTAGTTACCTTGTATTTTGAAAATCAGCAGTCCAATGTTCCTTTGAATAAGAACTATTTTCCAAATCAAAAAAGCTGCATTTGGTAAAATAAACTTTGCAGCTGCTTTTAGCGTCAAACTACACTAGAAGGCAAGACGTCGCGTCGTGGCCTTAGTGTCAGTAGTACCATTGATGGTACAAGTGACACAACTTTGTATCCTTAGTACCATTAAAAAAAAATGATGATATTCCCCCGTAATACCTATGGAACTAGTGATACAACTTTGTTTCTCAAGTACCATTAAAGAAAAGTAAAGATATTCCACGTAATTTCGTTTTTGACATGCATTTATTTTGTATTGTCACAAAGATATAAAACGAAAAAATAAAACCGAAACTTCTAAAATAAAACTACACAACTACCGACGTATTTTTTCTAGAAATAGTTAGTGGCACATTAATTTCACCATTAATGAGCTGCATTTGAACATGCTGTTTATATGCACTTCGCTCGAGGACGGGTTTTGACCTTTTTTTAAAACGGCGTTGTTGTTATCTGCTGCATCTTCCTTAAGGGTTTTCAAAAGATGACTTATTGTTGTGGGTCTTCTCTTAAAACTTTTGTTGAATTGTCCATTCCACCCTTCGCATGCGTTATTTTATTTGTTCTATGTCTTTCGCCAAAACAACACCACATTGCTTTCTTCGGCATCACATAATTCCAGCCTTCCTCAATATATCGTTCTGGCAGAAGTGGTAGCACAATGCACAACCCAATAATTTTGTTCAAATTTGTGTTGTTGTTTTTTTTTTTTGTTTGTATGGTTAGCTTCTTTGCTTTTCTGGTCAATGTATCCTTGAAATGAAAATAACATCCGTGGTGTTCAACGTTGGGAAAGACAAATTTTATAACACTGATAATAGCCTGTTCAAAATCAGTAATAAATTTAGTTGGCTCCCATTCTGGGACTTCTGACTTTATAAGTTCTAGCAAAATATTTATGATGGTACTACTGATCCAAAATAATTGTCACTAGGACCATTAATGGTACTAAAGATACAAAGTTGTGTCACTTGTACCATCAATGGTACAAATCAATGGTACTACTGACACTAAGGCGCGTCGTGTAGTTAGGGAGAGAAAATAAATATTATTTTTTTAAAATCCGGCTTTTTTAGAGCCGGATTACGTCATAATATAAAGCATATTGTGACGTAATCCGGCTAAAATATAAAATATAAAATTGGACGGCATAATAGTTTTTATTTTTATTCCAGCTTGTGTGCGCCAACGCTTAGAGGAGGTAAATCTAGGCACTAAATTCTACGCGAAAAAAAATATGAGTAAAATCCAAATTACAAATGCTGTAAAATTATGTAGTGTGTAATAATATCTATACTTAGTGGAAGCTTTTAACTTACAACCCTTCCACTTCGTAACTTTATATATAACATTTTGTTCACACAGAAAATTACGACTTATACAGTACTTATTTACAATATTCACAATATACACATGAAACTTTGTAACTATTCACAACCAACCCTTACTATGTTCGGTTTTCAGTGACAACAGAACTCTCTGATCTAAATCCAAGTTCTCTTTCAGTACTTATGACAGAAACTCTCTGATTACGTAAAATAAAGCGGTGACGACAGCGACTTCTTACAAACCCTTGAGTTTTGGAAATGGGCTTGCAAGTGACAACCATATAGCTATTTTGTAACGATAGTGGTCTCGCAAATTTGCTAGAACGCACAAAAGATTGAACGGAGGCATGGTTTCGAGGTCAAATCCTAATGCAGTGCAATGCGCCAATGCAGTCAGATGCAGTTGTGGCCAAGTGTCGTGTCGTTCCCTGTCCGTTCCGTATCGCTGGCCAGCTGCCAGTCGCCGTGACACGAAATATTCGAAGAAAAATAGTCGTAGAATGGCACTTATTGCATTTTATAGCTTGAAATGGAATGAAAACACGCTGGAGGAATTCTTCGATCTTTATTTACCTATGAGTATCTGATGAATGAGCCTTTATCAATGTTTTTTCCATGCATTGCGACATAATAGGTTTTTCGACAGTATACAATAACTTTTTAGAAGTTTTTCTATAGATGATGCCGACAAAAACATTTCTACGCTAAGTATTTTACTGTTAAAAACAACAAAATAAAATATGAAAATTTATTCCCTTTTTCAGAATTAACACCAGATGCTTAGCCTGAAGCCTACCGAGCGTGATTTCGGAATGAGTCGAAATTTACATTTTATTTTTCCTTATTGCCTTACCGATTTAGAAATTACGGTAATTTGACGCGCTGCTTAAATTTTCCATGAATTAAAGGGGTTCGAAGTTACGACCTTTTTGATGTCGTTATGAGTACTGTGATAGAGCTGTTTTTTGAAGATATGCTGGTGTTACCATCTTCTTTGTCGGCCATGCTTATAATGTAAGCAAATTGCGAGGTCGACATTTAGTAGCTTTGTTTCTGTAAATTTTAAAATAATGTTATAACATTTTATAGAACAATAAATCATGGTCAAAGTCTATGAAATCTATTCAATACCTACACTTATATTTTTTTCTGTTTTTGTCGGCATCATCTATAGAAAAATTTCTAAAAAGTTACCAGCGAAAATCTTTGTAGCCCATCACGCGTTCAATTGCATAACACATCTGATAAATGATTAACTACAGAATGTCAAGGTCTCCATTAAGATGCGCTTTCGTCAGTCGCCCTCTCATTTGCAGCCTGCCGCTCCCTGGTCCCATTAAGGGGTCTTAAGGGGAGGGTTCCTTTGTTGGTTTGCCACCTCTAATTAGCGTTATCAAGCGGCAAGGCCTAAAGGAAATAATTCATTTTGACGCAATTCCTTCATTCTGCTAGATTTATGTTAAATGAAGTAATTTCTGCGGCGTCTGAAGGGTTAATAAAAGTTCAATTTGGTGGTTTGGATGACGTTCTTCATTTTGAGAGTTGAATTCATTAGCAAAAGCTTTTGATACTAAGTTATCTATAGAAGTACTAAGGTTTGCGTTTAAATCCTGTATCTAACAATATCGATTGTTGCTTATAAGGTTGGCAAATGAGAAATCTCTAGGCATTCACATCAATTACTAGGTATAACTAACCTCAAACTCGCGTTTATAGCCACACAGCCACACAGTAAAGTAGAATATACCTAACCACATAAAATACAGTCATCGGATCTTGGTTATCGTGATGTTAGCGGTTTCGATGGGCAATGGAGAAAAAAAAACGGCTAATGGCAACACAATGTCCGTCAAAACTTACGAAAAGGCTTTATGTTTTTTTCAGGTACCTAGCCAAAACCTAGTGCCCTACTTTTAGTTTTATTCCTGGCAACCCATCCGCATGAATCTTTACTTTTCTACTTGTCTGAAAGTAGTCTGTTACTCCTACTTATCTGAAAGTATGCAATTCGTTTCTAGGAGCAATTTTTGGTAGGTAGGTACAGTCATAGTATTATATTATAATAATATTATGATCTGTCATGTGGTACAGTCGAACATTATAATAAGGATCGATTTTTATTAGTAGATAGTTAGGTATTGTGCATGGTAGGTATTGGTCGTGGATGTGTACAGAAGTATAGAAGCGCTTAGGCGTATTAGGTCAGTTCTAACAATATTTGAATTTTTTTGATTTCATTCTAGCTTTATTACTTACCAAAATTGAAGTTTGGGCTACCTGCTTCTATAAAAGCCGTTATAATCTTATTACCGGCCATAGAAAACCAGGCAAAGGCATAATTCCAACAAAAGTTGCCAAATTTCCCAATACTCCAAAAAGCAGTTAAAGTGTTCCAAAGTGTAGGTAGTGCTCCTTAGGGCCCCCTTTCAAACCTATTGCTTGGTAATCGCTGTCTTTATACTAACTTTGGAATCCGCTAAATGGTAGGTACCTAAATTAACATTCTTATTTTGTGAAATTGGAGGTCTGTACAACGCTTTCACAAAGCACACCGTTCGGCGCATCAATCACGCAAAACCTAAATGTGACCGGTGTTCTATTCAATGGTATACTAGAAAAAAAACAACAAAAAAGAGAGTCAAATTGTCTTCAGCAGTGTGAATTCTAGAACAAATTCTTTGAAATTCTGATTAATCACGACCTCAGTTACTTAGGCCATGTACAAAGATGTGTGTGGTGAGAGGATTGAATAACTAGCGCCCTGAAAAGGCTCCTTTCGTGCAAGATGAAGGGCGATTGAGAACAGCTCACCCTCACAACTGTTTTACTGTGTAGACACGGACTCCCCGAAGTCGCTACGATATAAGGTTACTATAATCGTACGGCTGCAAAAATACTGTAAGCGCGATCTAGGAACCATTTGTAAAATCACATCTTAACTTCCTTTGTCTTTTTATTTTGGTATAGCACATTATGTTAAGTTACTTTGTTGTATTTATAGAATTTTCTGCAATGTCAAAAATAGTTTAAATATCACGATTAAAGATTTTAAATAAAATAGTTTATGAAGGATAAGGACAGCTGCATGCCTTATTGTTCGCGCGCAAAAAGGACAGAGAGTTTCAAAGGGTCGCCTTTGCTGCAGTAGTGTCATCTTTTGGCAGATTTTGATACTTATTTTGGACATACGAATTTTTTGAATAGAATAAGGTCTTATTTAACAAACTTAATTTAAAAAAATATTATTTATTTAAATTCTATAGGAAAAGTGCTACTATTGCAGTTAAGTGTAAGTAATTACCGGTCTAATCAAAGATATTTCGCTAGAATTTCAAAAGAATTCTGAAATATCCTGTGCAAAATATGACGTCATACCTTGCTTATTTTTAAATCTCTCATGCCCCGTCCGCAAATTGCATTACATACCAAACTACCGTCCTCGATAACGGCTAAATAGGGCTAACAGTTTCACAGAACTTGCTAACTGCACTACACTGGTTCAACTTCAAAACAATATCGTATTGATATAAAAGCTTTAATCTATGCGTTGGTAACTAATGTTTCATTTGGAAGAAGGAGTATGGCAGTAGGCATACTAAATAGCATCTTGGCTAGTCCGTTTTCGGACGAAGCCAGTCAAGCCAGGAAGCTACACAGGTTAGCAGAAGTAGTTTTAGTTAGGGATTATGTTTTATTTTGTGTATATAAGTTGTTTTTAGTCGATAATAGGGTAATATAATCGCTCAGCGATTAAACCCTAAAATAAATTTTAAAAAACCTAATGTTTCAAAAAAGATTTTAACACAAAACAAGTGTCCACTTAACCTTCCTTTTGCACGTAGTCGGATAAAAAAAAACAGAATTTTTGAAAACTTAAAATGCATTTTCAGAATTTATTCCAAAACTTAAGAATGTTGTAAGAATGTTGCCATAGTGCAATTGTGAAATTTTGCATCTGCAACTTGAGTTTGAATGTTTGCGTACGAATTGTTAGGGACGGAGAGTTTGACTTGTAAAAGTTTACTTGGATCCTGTTTAAAATAGTTGCAAAATTCAAGACGTTTCGTAACATACATCTAAAGTTTCCTCAGCAAGTGGAACGTATTTTTACAGAGCTTGAGAGAAAACTAACTGAAAATATATTAAAAACCTGCATTTACCTTAAATAGTTTGGAAGGGATTTTATCATATGAGTAAAGTTAAAAAGTATTAAATCTTAGAGTTAGTTTTTTTAATTACTTAAAAAAGGTTAAAAAATTAAAAAATCTCTCTCTCTCTCTTTCATTATTTCTCTCAAAACATTACAAAAATGTGATCCATTATTTCAAATCCCATTCACTTATAGACGTTTAAAATTTTCTACTGCAGTTTTTAGTTGATTTAAACTGTTTCAACTACGCCTTCTTGTGGTTTTATACCCGCATACATTCGGTTCGTCGCTTCGCAGTTTCCTAGTTCTTTCATGGTCGTAATAAAACTTCTGACCGGACCCACATAACATGTTCCATTCATTGGGCGTTTGCTCACCGACACGACACCGACATTTTATAAGAATAATAGTACTCGTATGTTGTTTTTTACCGACATGTTCTTTTCTCACACAAACTGATATCGTACAGGTGTCGTGTCGGTGTCAATGGGACAACATCCATTCCAGAAGACACTAAACCGGTCTAATAAAACACCCGTAAAACCTTGGTAACAGAATCTCTTTCGATTCCTCCGGTAACGTCCTACTAAATTATTTTCACGCAGAAGTGTGCGGCTACGGTCTTACTAAGCTGATAGTCTGCGACTGACTGTTGGCGGTCAGCTAGCTGAGTCTGAGCTGCAAATGCGATTTAGTTTTCGAACGTCGCTGATAAAAATCAAATTGCGCGCATATTTATACTGACTGTATAACATATGGCTCTACTTTCAAAGATTTGCGAAAAAATGTGCAGTGTGGGAGGAAAAAAACAACAGTATAGTAGGTGCCAAATATAACACCGCAATACAGGTCATTCACCCACCTTCACCACGATATCGCAAAATTCAATTTATGAATGGCTAATTCTGTCGCTTTCCATACAAACCTGTCGCTAAGACAGTCGCTCGAATTTCGTTAGTACTGTTTGTTTACTACACATAAATTGAATTTTGCGACATCGTGGTGAAGGTGGGTGAATGACCTGTATTGCGGTATTATTTGGCACTTACTATATCAGAGCTTTTCCTTGCACGCCAGTCGGCAAGAATACCGCAAACTGCGTAACAGAACTGTACCAGTAGAATGATTAATAAATAAAATAAAAATATTGATTAACCATTCTACTGGTACAGTTCCGTTGCGCAGTTTCCGGTAGAATGATTGCTCCTTTTAAATATAAGGAAGACAATCAGCCGCGAATTGTTAGTTTATGTAGGACCACAGCCTTAGGTAAGGTAAGTGGGTCAATGTGCAAATTATTCCGTTCTCAGTGCAAATAAGCAAAGCCTTTTTCCAAATGTCACGTTTTTTCAGGCTGAGATTTCCTAAACCGTTGTCACAATGGTAAAAAAAATAGATTTGCGAAGTTTTAGGCGGTGCAAACTGATACAAATCCTACTGGTTTCTAAGATATTTAAATGTTCCAGTTTACATTAAGAATTATGATTAAGAATTATGATAGATTTTCGAGGAATATCGAAATCTCGACATCAAATCTACACAGATAGTGATTAAACTAGGAATAAGACCAATCCCGAAATAGAATAGTTGAGCTTTCTATAAATCATTTGCATCGGTTTGTAGATAGCTCAACTGTTTATTGTGTTATTACATAACTACTAAATACCTAGTAACAACTGTGGTCGTAGTAATTTTTTTTGTGGTAAATAGAATAGGTTACGTTATTTGGTATACAACGCGAACAAAATCGCAGGCAATCAGCTAGTTAGGGCTCGAGGTTGAACACCTGTAAGCCTTTTGAATAATATAGAAATTCATCATTGCCACCATACCCATTCAGTCAAACCCACATAAAATGTTCTGAGGGTCGAATTTAACCCTAAGATATGTTTCGAATAGACATTGAAGCGATTACAAATTCATTTGCGCTTCGATCAATGATCTTTTATGTAAAAGATCAATGGTTTCGAACACATCAAACGATGAGAATAACCCAATATGACGTGGCTGTGGCGTTGTTATCCGACGACCAAGGATATAATTATGTTTCTTTTTGACAACATTCTGTTCCCTCAAAACAGCTGAACCAACTACAGGATTTTAGATAGCTAGCGATTTTAGATTTCTGTCGGATAGATTTTTTGCTAAAAATGAAAAAACATTTTATGGCTGCAAATAAAGTTATCAATCGCTAGTTATTTTAAACAAGGTACATAATATTTTTTTTCGATCTTTGTGACTAAGGGCGTCGACACGACACGATAACGATACGGTGCTACAGTGTCTGGTACTAGGTGTATGAGATTTTCCCCCCACGATATAGTGTAGCAGTCCTGACTGTCCTGAGGGCCTAGTACAAGTTTTCAGTGTAGGTGTGAAACGTCTGACGCCCAGCTCACCAGAGGGCGCTGATTTGTATGGAGACACTGAGCGGGTTCTTTGAGAAGCTCGAAATGCGAGCACGGGCTTGGTGTAGACCAAGCCTTTCAAAGAATTCACTGTGTCTCCATACAAATCAGCACCCACTGGTGTGCTGAACGTCAGACGTTTTACACCAGATTTGACACCAAAACTCGTAAAACCCTCTGTCGGTGGAAGTGTAGAAAGTAGAAACGTGCTAAGGCTCAAAACTCTTGAGTAATTTCTAAAAATGTTCTCCTGATTGGTCCTAAATATAGCTTCTAAGCTGTGTCTGTCTGTAAAGATAATGAAAATGCGTTTACGAGCCTCAGCTCTTACTGACGGCATTTAGGCTAACGAGTTCGCTGTACATTACGCCGATTTAAGTTAAACGACGCAGAAATGGAACTGAAAGGGCTTTTGAGGAGTTAACTTGGTTTTAAGTAACATGAATACGATCCTGCTAATAATGTTCCTAAACGCGTCATTTTGTTACGTCGACAGTCAAACTGCATTGCATTATAGCATTGCTATTCAGCGCGGCAATGCAGCCAGTGTCTTGCGCACGCTTCCGATTTGTACTGATTTGGACCAGTTGAGCTATCTATAAATCGTTTGCAACGGTTTGTAGATAGCTCAAGTTTTGAGTACTTAGTTAACTAAATCTATGTATCTAGTAGTAGGTTGTAATTTATTACCTAACAATGTAAATTAAAGACTCCGTAGGTAATCTGAAACTGAACGTCAAACTTGGACTTTAAAAAGCTGATAATATTGAATTTTTTTGGTTACCAAATTGAAGTTTCATGATAATAAATGATGCAAAAACAAATCTCACCGGATTTTAAGTGGTAACCTCTGCTTATAAAACCGTATTGCCTCCCTGAGCACGTCCACCCTCTGAGGCATCGCACTGCGTACATTACTCTGAGACACGTAAATATGCACCGGTACTCATATTATAGCAATGTGAGGACCAGTCCCGGAATCAGATCAGCTTGGCGGCAGACATAGGTATGATGGTAGTACTTATATTTACCTAGGTATAGTATTATATGATCAGTGACCATAGGCAAGCGCTTTCAAAAAGACCCTATATAGACTAAATCACCATCAATGACTTTTCATTCTAAATATGCATAATGGGTGCAATAGAACCGCAAGGAGGAGGCCTACACCCATCTTTGGGTGCCCAACAGTGATAATAATTAAGTTTGTATAGTTTTAATTTTTGTAATATGTCACCAATTGTGGGAAATAAATGGCTTACGTGCCTCTATCCTTTACCTTTGTAGTAAAGGCAAGAATAATATTTTTTTTATTAATACAAAGATTCTCTCTAATGATCATAACTTTAGATCTCTTTGAATTAAGTAGGTACTTCGCTTTGTGGTATTCTTTACACCCTAGAGCGTAAACTAATTAAATTGAATGAAAGGCAGTAACTTTTATTTAATTTTCATATCGCAAACAATTGTGTTACTAAAAAAAATTCAATACAGCCATAAAACTTTCTTGTAGTTAAATTACAGGTAATGCTAGGGTTGACACCCGACAGGTGTCACGCCTATCGTTCCTGGATCACTTTTTATTGGCAAGGATGCCAGCCCCAACCGTCACGTAGCCACTTATTCTTCAGTTATCAGTGATAAATGTTACCCTTTTCTTTTTTGTGAAAATTCAGTCCTGTGAAAGTTGAGTACAAAGACTGATAATACCCAAATATGAACATGAAATAGTGACTTATATTATTAGTAGGACGTTAGGCACTCCCTTAGGCCGACCACCAGCCCGATGGTCAGATGACATGGTATAAGAACGAGCTGGAAATCACTGGTCAAGACACGTAAGAGACCGGAAAGATTCCCCACTGGTAGGGATTTCTCTGAGTATTTCTGGAATATACCGCCTCAGACCTATACTCTGCAGTGGGTGCAAAAAGGCTGAAATAATGATGATGATGACATATGTACTTCTTTAGTAGGAAGATAGATAGAACATTCTTTATTGCACAACTTAAAAGTAGTGTTGGAGATATTTTGGCTTGCCGATGTCATAACATGGCGTAAAGGATATAGACGTTAGGCCAAGGCGTTGACGTTGACACGCGCTCGCTCTCGTGACAGAAACATCGCAGTAGTTTCGTTCCATAGAGTTTCGGTAACATCAAAAAGAAGAAACAGAAGGAGAGTTGGTGCTTAGGTCTATGGTTTTACAGGACGTAGTAGAAGCTATGAAAATGGAATCTGGATGGAAGAATATTGGATTCTTGTGATTTTGGACTCGCTTCTGATATTTTGTATTTTATCGTTTTTATGCTTAATCGAGTAAAATCAATAAGATTTTGATGTTTCGTGTCTCTTTTTGAGTAATTTCTGATCAAGTTTTCACAAGTAGTGTATACAGGCGAACTTAATGCTAAAATAGCAATCTCTACCAGCTTACCTTTTGGTAGTGGGGATAACAATTTACTAGGGTAGTTTATCTGTTCTGTTTCATCATCATCATCATCATCTATTATGTAATGAATTCATTCTACACTCAACAGTAAAAATCTCGTTACAGTTTGACTAAAATTGTTTGATTGCAATAAAATCCGAAATGACCACATCCAATAAATCTGTGTTCTGATAATGTCATTGTTTTCGACAAGCGCCAATCTGTTTGGTTTAATATAGTCGCAAATGATAATAACGGTTTTGTAATATTTCCAATGACTTTTCCGTTGTGATTTACCAAGTTTATTAAATAACTGGGATATTTAGGTCACTTATAGTCAACCTATTTAGTATAAGTACTTATAAAAACGTATAATAAACGTCAGCAAGTCACCTTTTTTGTGTAAAATAGATTGACGAGTAAACGAATATGATGTGTGGCAAGTATTTTCTTGGTAAGTAAAAGTGAAATGCGAACCGGAAAGTGAGAAGTAGGATGCCCGCCCACGGCCCCTCGAAATTAGATGGATGGATAAGAACCAGATCGAGTATGTTCGTTTTGGAAATCTATGAGGGAGGCTTATGGGATGATGATGACAAATATTGTATGACATGCATGACATGACTAGACACTCTGACAAAACTATGATTTTTAAAATAAGACTATACGAATGAAGATCAAATAGTATGGGATCCCGCTATACAACGACCTTCACCGAGCTGGTTAATGGACGAAAACTATTCTATATTCAATTAAATATGTCAATAAATACATTGCAAATGGGTTGTCTAAAAAATTTCAGACCAGAATATGACTAATTAACAATGAAAAAAAATTTTTTACTGCTTTGGTTAATAGACAAATTCCATACCAATCGAAAGTATGAAGCCCATAGAATTAGCAAACGTTAGGTTGCCTACTTTTTTCCCATCACAACTCTTGGGTAGGCAGGTTTAAACAGGTCATCCATCAAACAGGATTTTGCCTCCTGACGCTGTATATAAATCACCTTCAATAGATGTAAAGGCCGAATATATTGTATATATTCTAGCTACAGTAGCTAATAACCGTGGCTCTACGTTGACGTTTCATGTTTCCGTACGTAATTGTTGATGCGAAATGCGAGTGCCAATCTCATTCAGGAAATAGAGTTGCTTCCAGTCTGTGTAAAGCTGGGGTTCTGTCATACCACGGCTTCATCTCTGAGCTCACTCTGCTGTCACATTGTCATCATTTCAGAACGTCTATTGCTTATCAGGCTTTCTTTTTCTAGCTAGAGTGACCTGCAGGCCTAAGATGCGCACCGCGAGATATTTGTCATGTCGTTCTGTCAAAATGTAAGCATTTTGTACCAGTTCAGGAACTATTGCATTATCTGTGGTAATGTTGTCGAGAAACCGCGCCTTTGAATTTTCAACTTTTGACATTTCTGCACGACTATTATCTCGTCCTCAGAGAGGTACGACGACTAAGAAGTGTCAAAAGTGTACATTATGGCGCGTTTTGTCGACACCATTAGGTACCACAGATAATGCAATAGTTCCTAAACTGGTACAAAATGCTTACATTTTGACAGAACGACATGACAAATATCTCGCGGTGCGCATCTTAGGCCCGCTGACCAGCCCCCTGATGGTATATCTATTGGATAACATGAAAATTTGACACATCACACTTTAAATGTCAGTTTACTGATCGCTGGTTTGCTGAAGCGCTCGTGGCGTTGCTGGCTTAGTCAATCTTCACCGATTTTTATATTAAGCGACGTTCTGCGCGGTTACTATTTGGATGGGTGATAGTTAGTGGTATTTACATCTCTGCCCTTCCGTCTTTAAGCCATGACGGAGGCCTTAAAGCGGCCTAAAAACTACATCACCAGAGTTGGCCACTAACTCGTACGAGCTGGCTAGCTGGTTCGCTGGTTCGTTCTATTTTGATTTACAATCAAAATAAAATCGAGTTTCAAGTATTCATATTTCTTTCAGGGCTAGTCGAAGTGACGCGTGAACCGAGGGTTGGTGAGTATGTCACCAACAGCTCCAAGCTATTTTTTCTAAAGAAAGCATTTCAAAGTTGTTTTTTTTTTTTTCATTTATTGTTTTAAAAATACATAATAACTTATTTTGTACTATAGCACTAAGGAAACCACAAGGTTTATAGGATTAATGCTACATGAGTCTTAGCGTCGATAGCCTTACATTAGGTAGGTATAGCTACTAGGTTAGATATGTATGGGTAGGTAGCTGTAAGTAGGATCTAGCAAAGTGCATTCCAATTACTTAGGTAGCTAGTTTTAGTTACAAATTTATTTACTTGCTAGTTAGTTAGGTAATTAAGTAGGTAGATTGATTTGTTTTTTTAAATAGTAGGTATTATTGGTATTTTTCAATATTAGCTATAAAGTAGGATTTTAATTTAAGTTTAATGATCTTAGGCGTAATACTATCAGTAGGTAGGTTGTTTAGGAAGGAACTAGATAACTATAACTGTCCTCTCGCCGTATGCATTTCGTGCGCTCGGCATGCACAACCGGTTCTGTGCAACTTTCCGTGTGTATACAGGGTACCTAACTTCTTGTTTGTTGTTATAACAGTTTTATTGATTAAAGCTGACTTCGCTATAAACAGTTTATAAACTGAATAAGAGATAGATATAGAAAAATATTTATTTGGCACACAACACAAAACAGGTACAACACAGTAAAATAATAACACAATAGGAAACAAAACAAAAAAACTATAAGGAAATAAGCAGGTAAGTCATGACAGGCGTCATGGCTCAGTCGGTAGTAGCTCTGCCTTCCGTGCTGTGGGTCGTGGGTTTGATCCCCACCGAGAACAAACATTTTGTGTGGCAAACATAGATGTTTGTTCTGTGTCTGGGTGTTTCTATGTATTATAAGTATGTATTTACAAAAAAAAAAAGTATGTATGTATTCTATCAGCCATCTAGTTTCCATCGTACAAGCTTTGCTTAGTTTGGGACTAGAAGGCGTTGTGTTAAGTGTCCGTGAATATTTATTATTATTATTATTATACATATATTTATTTAATATCTTAGTTTTAAGTTTTTTTACAATATATATAAAAAATAAACATATACTATAGAAAAACTTAAAAACTAGAACACCGCCAGCAACGTTATATATTATTATTATTATTAAGTAAGTAGGTACCCAGGTAGAAAAAAAAAAACAAAGGTAGGCCTTCAAAGACAGATGTACGTATATACAAGTACACCTATCTACCCAGCAATCGAGACAGGAAGTAGGCAGCTATGCAGTAACATACATAGATAAGTATCCTTGCAGAATTTTTAAACCCACTGCTTTTGCTCTCTCTACCTCTTATTGTCTTCGCGTCTTTCCCACAACATGCCACTGACTCAGTCTTCTCTTTTTATTGCATTAAGCGTTATATTTCAATTTTTTTGCCCTACCTTAGGGACCAATATTTAATCAGTGTAAAAAAAATTCTTTGCAAAAACCTGCGAGTTTTTTTCATCTCAACAAAGGTCACATACCGTTGTGTTGCAAATCTCTCCGCTCGAGCTCGTTTTCTCGGCAATAACTATTAACGTAAATTCTACCCTTATAAAGTGCCCTTGCGATATGCTCTTAACCTTTCGCCGGTCTCGCCATTTCATCACTTTATCATTCTATCTTGGTTAGCTATTGATTTCTGAGACAAATAATATGACATTGTGATATAATAAAACCTATTTGAACATAGCGGAACCCAAATCGTACTTTCAACCAAACTTAGCCAATTCGTTATTCCAGAGTTTTATTTAGATGAAAAGTATAAAAAAAAGTAGAAAAGTATTGATTTTCCTACTATTTTACATCACTATTTTCATTTATAAGCTCTCAAAGAGATTCACGCTAATGGCATGATCGATGAGAAACCACTACAATTCCTCAGAGAATCTTACTTCATTGGAATAGAGTTTATTTTGCAATAGCGTATTTTGCATCGAGTTTGTTTTTTTGCAAGTGCACGTCTCTAGCCTGCATTACCCACAATGACCTTAATTTGTTTTTAAGTTGGTAGCGTTGCCATTTTAAAAGGAAACAGTGATTCGAGAAAGTTCGAATGATGTGCCCATCTCGGTAATTAGCAACGTTAAGTTAGTGAGAGTTATTTTTACCTGTCATATTCTTCCTCTTTTTCTTCTCTTGAATAATTCCAATGGCTCACACTTTATGTTACGACCTAAGTATTATTGGTTAAAATTCCACCAAAATTAAACTACAATACTCACAATAAAACAAGAAAAACTATTTAAATAAAAGTGCTATGTGTCGTTTCAAAAGATGTCAAAACTCGTCATTTTCTTTCTCTATTATTTCTCTTTAACAAACGACAGCCGACTTGACGAATGACTTGACTTGACTTGACTTTTATATTCTTTCAAATACATCACTTGATACTGGCAAAATTATCTGTCGAAATGACGGACAGAGGCCATATAAAGTAGAAAAGAAGAAGAAGAAAAATATGATAAAAAGAAAAATGAAGCTAAATTAAAAAATGCAAAACCAAAGTTAAATTAAAACCCACACAAATTCCTAACTTTACAGTTTTTAATCCAATTTCATTGTTCCCAGTCCCCATCAAATCTTCAAGCATAATTGAAAAAAAAACACATCAAGCTACAAAATGCTACTTTTCTGTTGCTTTTCTGAACGTTGCCTGCAAACGCCATTTCGTAACGAGCTCCCTTCAATATTAATATTTAATATTCTGCATTTTATAAAGGAAATAATGGCGCTGTATAAAATATTGAAGATGGTATTATGCGGATAGTTTGGCAGCATTTTGATGCCGTTGGAATATCTATCAAAAGAGGTCAGTAATCTTCATGGACCAGCGTTATTTATACCTTTATTTAGTACTAGCGGACCGTCCCAGCTTCGCACGGGTTTTTTTAGGTTTTCTACATCTTGGGTTACATTATTGGTGTTTTAGTAAGGATCCCTACTTTTTTTAAATATAATATAGCCTATGTCACTCGGGGATAGTTTGTATTCCCAACGGTGAAAGAATTTTTCAAATCGGTCCAGTAGTTTCGGAGCCTATTCAATGAAAACAAACAAACAATCAAATCTTTCCCCTTTATAATATTACCATAGAAGTATAGATAGTATAGACAAAGAGAAATAAAAAACCGACGGTTGTAATCTATGCATTGTTTCAGATATTTTATTTATTTATATTTATTTATTTTATGGAAAATCAACAGCTTAAATTAACTAGATAAACATTTTTGTAGCAGTAGAAAGTCAATTACAGGTTTTCACGGATACGTTGACATAATAGTTACACATACAACTGTGAACGTCAGCGGGCCTAAGATGCGCACCGCGAGATATTTGTCATGTCGTTCTGTCAAAATGTATTTTGTATTTTGTACCAGTTTAGGAACTATTACATTATCTGTGGTACCTACCACAGATAATGTAATAGTTCCTAAACTGGTACAAAATGCTTACATTTTGACAGAACGACATGACAAATATCTCGCGGTGCAATGCGCATCCTAGGCCCGCTGGTCGACGACGAAGTGACAAAGTTAGTTTTGTATATATATTTTTGATGATTGAACATAGTAAATAGCTCAACTAATCCAATTTGCATTAATTATTTGTTATTACTTTTTTATTTTGTGTTTGATTCAACCCTTTGACTGCTGCGACAATAAGTCCCACTTTTATGTTTAAGTAGCGTCCCGTTGGATCCCATTAATTTCTCGGGATAAAAAGTAGCCTATGTGTTAATCCTGGTCGCGGACAATATATATTCCAAGTTTCATCCAAATCGGATCAGTAGTTTTTTCGTGAAAGAGGAACCAACATACATACATTAATACATCCTTACAAATTTTTGCGTTAATAATTTAGTAGGATTCAATCTAACCCTTATTATGACTGTGACAATAAGTCCCATAAAACTACGACAATCTAGATAATTTATTTAGATTAGCGAAATTAAAATACTTACTACTCTCAGGGCCGTAAGATCAAAAGCAGTTTAAACTATGGGTTTCGTTATCTACGATTACATTTGATCAGTGGATTTATCTACTGTCATCTCTGTCAGTTTAAGCTACCGATGGTCGATTAACTACCATTGATCTTATGAAATAATCGGAGACTGAAGGTTAAACTCTATTTCGTGGTTTAAACCACTATTGATCTTACGGCCCTAAATCAAACAAACTAGATCTAAATCTCAATTTTATAAAACACAGAATTTGCTTAAACCCGTGATGAGTAGAAACCACAAATCAAACAAACAAGTAACACATGGAACTCACAGAAATCACTAGTAACAGTCTAATAAATATTTCAAACTAAATGTTCATATTGAATTCATTGAATAATGGAATTTGTCGGTAGGGGCGAACTAATAACAGCTCATATGGAATAGCTGGTGCAGTCTGGTGCTCGCACAGTCCTTCCAGACAATTTTGCAAAGCATTCCACTTAGAGCACCCAGTTTTAGAGCAAGAACAACTACGCCATTCGACTTAGAGCGCTGATCGAATATTAAAATGTTTCCCTAAGAGGACCTAGGATTATCATAATTGATTACCAAGCTTTTTTCTAGCGATCGGTGCTCGTGTGTGGCATGCTTGAAGTTGAGAAATAGTCAAAATGTATGGCAACCATAACTTGACTCGACCATTTTGGTTAACAAAAGTCGACTAGGGCCCTACCTTATTGCTAGAAGTCATACCAAAATGTGCAACTGAACCAGCTGTTTTTTAATAGCTGGGGTTCGGGTTGAAAGGATAATCGGATTTCTATTCAATTTTACTGTATGACAACCGGTTGAATAATGAAGATTAATGTTCTAGCTAAAATAAAGACGTTCTTACGCCTGCTTTACGTACTAAGAGGTAAATAATGTTTTAGCAAAGATAAAAAAAAAAGATCACAGTTTTCTATGTTTGATTTTCAAAGCGAACGCCGTCGACCTTATTACACCCCTTCCGCTTGTTGGTAGGGGCTAATGCGCCTTGTTAAATAGTTCTAAATTTAAAATGTTTGCATTGGTGTGACCAACGAATTAAGCTCCGAATGAGTTCGTAGAAAAGGAGATCTAGAGATTTAACCCGTTAAAACCTCAATGGTATCGATTCGGTTGTTGCATTTTTCTAAACTAACCTAATTTGACAGCACTAAAAATGTTGCTGTCCCTTTCTCATAAACTGAAACGACAAGGACGGCTATAATTTTAGAGCTGTCAAATTAGGTTAGTTTAGAAAAAGGCAACAACCGAATCGATACCAATGTATGAGGGTGTCAAGATTAGCTATTTGTCTTGTGGATTTACTCTTTCCTTTGTTTCTCGCAGTTTATATCTTGACGCTATTACGAGAATTATTTATTTGATTCATTCAACGAGAATAAAATGGAATATACCAGTTACGGAAAAACGTTTCCGGAAATGTTCTCTACATTTCCGAAAGTCTTGAGGATTATATTGAGAGTATTTATTTATCATAAAAATTTATAAATTTACTGATTGAGAATACAGTACATTATACAAGGTGTAACATAATTACCCTATAAGCCCGAAGGGGGCGTAATCAGACCGACCACCTGAGGGCTTGGACATGTGCAAAGGGTCAATAAATATTATTTTAGACATTTGTGACAACCCTAATTGTTTGTTTAATATTTGCGTAAACCCGTACACACGCATGCACACGTAGGTACCCTCCTACCGCGTCGCACGCACACGCTAGCTGTGTGTAGGTACATTTTAAGTAAAAGTTACGAGCTCATTTCATGAATGAAAAACATCGAAATCTCAAAAGTCGTAGAACAAACACTGTTTGCTATGACCTGTAGAATACCCCTCTTTCGGACTTATAGGGTAATTATGTTACACCGTGTATACATTAGCATTATCAATTATACAAATGGAAATTTCTGTCTCTTGAAATTTTAATGTCAGTAATGTTTTTAATACTATAATTTCATTTTATTTTAAACTTTAGATATATATCTGAACAAATTTATTAGGATACAGAATTACGGAAGCCTTACCAAGAGGAACAATAATTAAAAAAAATTGCAAGTCCACCGCCGCTGACACTGCTAGAATACTAATCGGTGGCACGCCTTCTAATTTTAATTCTAGGGCGTGCCCGAGGATATTTTTATTTTACAAATAGAGCACAATGGGCCGTAAATAAAGACAATTGTAATGTTAAGACTAGTATTATATGATCTGTGGTTAAGCTTAGACAAAGAAGTTACTTGTACTGCTTGTTGATGGCTCATTTCATTTTTCCCCTGCGTGTGTCCCCTGCGTAGGGGATTTCTGCAACTTTTGTCCAATAATCTCCTTAGCGACCTCAGCGACTGTCGCCAGGCGAAAACTGGAATAATATAGGAGTTAAGTACACTGCTGGGCAACCCGGGTAGCATGTCACAGTCGAGTTAGCGTTAACGCGCAATGTGTCTCGTAACATAGGTACTACAAATGTCTGCGTCCTGGTAGGTGATCAAAGACAGATCTGTCATACCTATACGTATGTATTTTTAACCGACTTCAAAAAAGGAGGAGGTTCTCAATTCGGTTGTATTTTTTTTTATGTTTGTTACCTCAGAACTCCGTCATTTATGAACCGATTTAAAAAAATCTTTTTTTATCTGAAAAAGTATGCTTCCAGATTGGTCCCATAAAATTTTTATCAAAATCAGTTCAGTAGTTTGGCAGTTAAATAAGAATAACTCGAAAAAACACGTCATTCACGTACACGACACTGCGTATTTGCTTTCCTGTGACGTTTCTGTGGTGCTTACGGTCAATAAAATAGTCCCAATAGACTGCTATCATCATCGTCATCATCATCATTTGATGATGAATGCGTATCAAATTGAAGTCGGTTTTTCCAGTTTTTTAAACTTATAAATTATTTTTGTCTATGTAGTTTATGTTATGTTATTGTAGGTATGTATTAGTCTATTTAGTAGTTTATGTAGTTTATGTTATGGTATGTATGTAGTTACACACAAAATTTCTCCAAGCACACTATCAGCAGCAAGTACCTACCCCAGGTAGATTACAACATAATTCCATTAAAGGTTGTCATGGTTGAGTTCCCTGTTTAGCGATAAGACCGCCCATTGTATGTCATAGACATGTCATATGTTTCCTGTATGTTTAGTTTTTTAGTTGTGGTGTGCAATAAAGTATTTTCTATCTATACAAGGTGTAACGTAATTAGGTACCCTATAAGCCCAAAGGGGGCGTTATCAGACCGGCGTTATCAGACCCAAAGGGGGCGTTATAAGGGTAATAAATAATTTAAATTTTCATACAAAAAGAAATTTTTGGAAATTTGCGTCAACCCTAAGTGTTTGTTTACTATTTGCGTAAACTTGTACACACGCATGCACACGTAGGTACCCTCCTACCACGTCGCACGCACAAGCATGCTGTGTGTAGGTACATTTTAAGCAAAAGTTACGAGCTCATTTCATGAATGAAAAATTTCGAAATCTCAAAAGTCGTAGAACAAACACTGTTTTTCATGACCTGTAAAATACCCCCTTTTCGGACTTATAGGGTAATTATGTTACACCGTGTATATCTATCTATATTTAGAAGTTTTAATGAAGAAGCTCGTCGCCCAAATCCTTTGTCACCAAATTCCTATCTTTACATTAGATGGTAACTTTCAATACCAAATTTCATTAGGACAAGAATAACTTGTGTTTTGACAGGTTTTGGTTGGTATTAAATAACTTTACTTTATGAAGAGTAATTTACGAAGACAATAAAAGGTTAAACTATTTGAATACCGTTGTGTGAAATTAAATTTAGCTCTGGCTATGAATACTTGAGAGGTTAAGGACTCCTTTATTTGGAAAAGACGCTTTTGTGCGTAAAATATAAAAGGAGTCGTGGTAAACGGTTTTCGTGTCACAAATTTTATTTATTTATCTGTTTTACGGCACACCACTTTATTTCTTTGTTATTTTCGGATGTAGGTAACTGCTTAGAAAAGAGCTTGGTTAAATGTATTTTCACAAGTAAATTTTACAAATTTAAAAAACCCAGATCATGAAAAACTTCTTAGATCTTTCTTGTCATTGCGGTTCATCATCAGACCTTGGAGTAGGTAATGTAGGTATGGACTCCATACAATGTTTACAAAAAAAATTGGAACCAAAAATGTATGAAAAACTAGTAAATAAGGCCAAAAAATGGAATGAAAACATAAAAATACCTAGTAGAATATAAAAACAGTTTCGATTATACTAATATTATATTTCCAAATGAAAATACCTTGAGATAAACTAAATGTTTCAAACTAATTGCAGTTTGAAACATTTAGTTCACGTCGAAGTTTGTTCCTCTGCCTGAGATTTCTCAATGCTGGTTTTTGAGCTAATGAATATCGTCATAACTTGGAAACAGCTCAACCAATTATCACCAAACATGGCTAAGAACCGTCCTAGATAAATGTCACCAAGAAATCCGCATTTAAATCAGAGCCCTACTTTCGGATCTACGAGGGCACAGACAAACAAACAAAAAGACAAATACACAACGCCGTCAATGTTATAACACCCCTTCCTTTTCTCAATCGAGGGTAGTAAATATAAATTAAATAATTAGTTTAGTTGCAAAAAAACGAGAAAACAATACCAAACCTATTAGTTCTGGTACCACCCGAGCTTTTTTCTAACTAAAAGGGTACGAAATGAAGATTTCGGAAACCGGGTACGGATTCTAATTAAGTTCCTTACACTATGATGTGCGAGTAATCCTGTAATGAGATACCTTTTCAGAGATCATGCTACAGAGGACGGTATATACTATCGTTGAAGTTTCACTCGCTGAGCAGAACTCCGGCCTGCAGAATTTAAACAAACAATATTAGAACTTATAGTTTGGGCGTAACAGATCATTTTCTATTTGACCATTCTTAGTAACCATCTCGCTCACTATTGAATTTAAAACCTACACAATAAAGCCTATTTTCCATTACAGGAATTGAAAGTAACACTAGCTGGGTTCAAACAAAGTTATTTGACGATCTCTTCAATTTACTTTGCGTCATATTTAGTCTTAAATCTACGTGATAAAACTAATTTTCTATTCCAGTAAAGTGACATTGGGTTCATGGTTCACACAGCATTCCTATTTGACCGTCTCCACAGATATAAGTTCCTTCCATCTTCACAAATCACTTCTTCAATCTTATGTCAACGCGGTAAAGTACGTTTTCCATTGCAGGACTTCCAAGTGACACTGGGTACAGGGTTCCTAATAAAGGTGTGAACGTGGTATTATCTAGAATTACACGTGACGTGTTTCAAATGCCTCGTGAGGGATGTACCTTGCTCTAGACTAGTGATGTGCTTATATCGATAAAGTCTTATAAATAGGTAATAGTAGAACCTTTTGCCGGCTCAACGCAGAGCGTAGTGAAAATGACGTGTAAGGCCCGTATTCTGATAAAGAAATTGTAACTTAAGCATAGTTTTGGGAGAGATTCTTATACAAATATCTATCCGTTCGGATCAGTGCTTGAGCTGAGCAGCCAATGCGAATACGGACCTTACTTTAGTGTTGTGTTTATGCCAATCATCTACTAATTAGTGTAATTATTGAGTCCCAATTATTGTCCATTGTTTATGTCTGATAGAACCGTAATTAGATTGTACCTTCGTCAAAATCATACCTACTGCAAGTTTTAGTTTTAGGATTAAATTGAGATTTGTGATGTCCATTGTCAACCGCTTTAGTTTTCAACCGCTTCAGTTTTACGGTTAATTTATTTTTCTGGGAATTTAAAGAAAAACAATATGTAACGTAACCTACTTTTAATTGTACCTATTAGATTATTTACGCTGCTTTAACTATTTATAGTTAAACCTGTTGTGCTGCAAATGCCCCGGGAACGGTCGTAGTTCATTAAACCACATTCTAGTTTGTTCGAAACAAAAGCAAACTGGGAACGAGATCGGTTACCCAAAGCCTCTGCGTCACTTACAAAGACGTAATTACATCACGATTCAATGAAAATAGCACTCGCAAATACAAGATGGCGCTATTTATTTCTGTACACAGTTGTAAAGAAGAGAATTAAATAATTTAAATAAATTATTTAACCCAAACTAACATTGTGAGGAACCCTTGGCTTAGCCAGCTCCGCACGTATTGACAATATCTTTCCTGTGAATATGGCTGACTAGGCTGAGAGGATGGTATAGGTGCTGGGCAAGCCTACTCCATCTAAACATTGTCCCAGGCACTAGTGTGTCGTTAAGTGTAGGCATAGGTTGCCTCCTGACGCTTTAGGTATCATCGCTACATAGTATAAAGCAAAGTCGCTTCCCGTATCAGTCCTAATGAATGTATGTATGCTTAGATCTTTAAAACTACACAACGGATTTTGATGCAGTTTTTTTTAATAGATAGAGTGATTCAAGATGAAGGTTTATAAATATGTATAATACATCATCATTATCACTGCATTACACCCGTGCGAAGCCGGGGCGGGTCGCTAGTCTTCAATAGATGTAAAATTAATCTGTCCTAATGAATGTATGTATGTATGTATGCTTAGATCTTTAAAACTACACAACGGATTTTGATGCAGTTTTTTAATAGATAGTGATTCAAGATGAAGGGTTATAAATATGTATAATACATCATCATCATCACTGCATTGCACCCGTGCGAAGCCGGGGCGGGTCGCTAGTCTTCAATAGATGTAAAAGCTTAATCCCACAAATATTATAAGGGCCAAAGTTTAGATGTTTGGATCCTTGTGTTTCAATCACGCTGCAACTGCTAGTCCAATTTTGATAAAACTGATTGTATAGGTCGTACCCTGCGGGCCTAAGATGCGCACCGCGAGATATTTGTCATGTCGTTCTGTCAAAATGTAAGAATTTTGTACCAGGTTAGGAACTATTGCATTATCTGTGGTACCTAATGGTGTCGACAAAATGCGCCTTATTGTACACTTTTGACACTTGTTAGTCGTCGTACCTCTCTGAGGACGAGATAATAGTCATGCAGAAATGTCAAAAGTTAAAAATTCAAAGGCGCGGTTTCTCGTCAACATTACCACAGATAATGCAATCGTTCCTAAACTGGTACAAAATGCTTACATTTTGACAGAACGACATGACAAATATCTCGCGGTGCGCATCTTAGGCCCGCTGGTTTGCAACATAGGCTATTTTTCATCCCGACAAATCAACAGGATCTAACGGAACGCAGACGAAGTTGCAGGCGGAAGTTAGTGTAAAAATACCCTATCTCTTAAACAATTATTCGTTTCTGATTGTGCCTCATTGAAACAAAATGAGTGTTCAACTTTGTTATCAAACCTCACGTACATACGCTAATTTACCTCACGTATGCAAACGGCGTACGTTCGTCCCTAACGTAAGAGGTCGACCAAGTGTCAACCAAGGGTAGGGGCAATCAATACAAGAAACGAGACTTGCTCCTAGTTACTGCTTAGCATAAGTTTCGAGTTTCAATAGATAAACTTGTAAATGAGGCTTCCGTTGCTAACTATTCATTGTATTAACATAAGGGCTGAGAGGGTGGTTTATCGTTGAATACACTGCTTTGTCTGTACGCAGCTTATTTGCTAAACGTGAAGAATAACGAAGGGATCAGGCAATGTAATCTGTGCAAGACAACTAGCTGCTTAGTTCGATTTGTACGGATCAACGTTCTGATTGGCTAATGTTACACTGACAGTTTAGATGGGACCAATAAGATGAGAGATTATCCGAACGCTATCGAACTCTGCGTCCGTCAATTTTCGATAGATGAAAATAGCAGGTATCGCTTGTAATGTTTTAAGGCCCGTATTCTGATATAGATTTCGTTACTCAAGCATATAGATTTGAGTAGAGATTCTCATACAAAAATCTATGCTTGAATCTGGATCAGTGCTTGTGCAGTGAATCGGAATACATACGAATACAGAGTGGAAATATGAGTGATGACTTGACACATAATAAATAGGTAACTCTATTTTATACCGGAGCTAGTTTGATTATACATGCAGGTTGATCCAAAACACTTATAGTATCCGGAAAAGGTTTTTGAAGTGCAAACTTCTTTATTATCGTTGTGATTTGAAATTCGATGAAACGAAAAAGCGACAGTAAAAAGAGACAGACACATAAATTCATAAGAATTAACGTGGGAGAAAATGAGATAGGAAGCATTATGCAGTGTCTTCTATTCGGGGGAATAGAAAGAGACAGAGCGAGAGTGATCACATACGTAGACCCCACAACACGCAAAACGCTTCGATAGCGCGTTCTAGGATTCGACCAAACTTAGCAGCGTCATCTAGTTCTGATTTAGGCAACATGACAATAGAACCTTTCCTAACTAAATAAGTACTGCATATTGGTTAGGTACATAAAAATAAATACTAAATTAATTTCACATTAAATACAGAGCGAGAGTGAATGCGTGGCACTCGAAGTATAACTTCTTCCGCGCGGGGAAATTTTATTTATTTAGTTAGGTATACTTATAATAAAACTCGTACCTATCTTCAAAGACAAAGCCTGCCTTACTTCCCTGCCTGTACTTATTTACTTACTATCTACAATATCGCTCCCGAGACGACTCTAGTCTTACGAATTTGCACTTAAATATTTACTGCCATCCTGGGATAATTAAAATAAAACTCACGTATAACCTAACCCGACTTTAGTCATTAGAATTCCCACAGAAGCTGGACCCTTTTAATTGTAATGTGTTTGGATCAACAATTAACGAACTAACGCCACTATCTATCCTTGAAACCCAAACCGAATGTAAGGACTCACTGAATGCTAATTAGTCAAATGAGTTTGTTATTTATACAATAGAATTAAATGGGGTTGCCGTTTGTTGATATTTATTGATCTTCCTGAGGGTAAAAAAAATGTTATTATTATACCTAGTTCAAAAAGTAAACCACAACTTGCTTTTTGAACAATTTTTTCACACCTTTTTGAGGTAAACTGTACTGGCTCAAATTATATTATAAACTAGGTGCCGCCGCCCGTTGGATCCCGTTATTTTTTCGGGATAAAAAGTAGCCTATGTGTTAATCCAGGTCACGAACAACATATATTCCAAGTTTCATCTAAATCGGATTAGTAGTTTTTACGTGAAAGAGTAACAAACATCCATACTTAAAAACTTTCGCGTTTATAATATTAATAGGATGGTTTATGATTATGATTTATCTCCACGCTTTGAAATAATGTAATATTATGTAACAAGTTGGTTAATAAATGAAATATCTGAATAATGTTCCATGATTTTAAATATATTTGTTTTGTATCATGAAATAAAAGGTTTTTTTATTTTTATTTATTTATAACATATCGATGGAGCTACAAAGGTTGAAAAACCAAAGGTTGTAAATTTTTACACAACAAAACCATATATGATCTGTGACAAAACCAAACTCTCGTTTTGAACTAAAACTAAATTCAAAAACTAATGCTCATAACATTTTAGATGTGGTTTATTGAGTTGGATCAAAACTCATCAAAATGTGCTATAACTAAAATGGTCCCTTAAATCCTTGAAACTGACGAACTCATTACAAAACTGTATTTCCTGTTCCTATGATGGAACCACAAGGCCGCTATTTGTTCCAGCTCACTGGATTTGGAAGTCGAGTCAATCGCTTTGCTCAAACTGGACTTTGATTGATAATCAGCGCTGTGGGAAACGCATTTTCAAAGTGATATAGATAAATTACGTCACGATTAGATTTTTAATCAGTTACAGCTGGGTGAAATTTCACCCGCTATGAAAAAAGCTCAAATTAGAGTCATCTATACCTTTCGAATTCGAACAGATCCTAGGCTTTGCAAATGGTTGCATTGCAGTCCTATGACTCCTATCAGCTTGGAGTGGTTGTAAAGAAAAAATAACTGTCAAACCGCTGAGTAACTTTGCTATCAGTTGGTACAGTAGTGTACTAGCACGATTCGTTCTAGTACTCTACTGCTAACTCATATAATTATAACACATTATTAACATACCTACTTTGTTTTTCATTGTAACGATACAACTCTAGTTGGTAAAAGCTTATTTTATGGTTACCTATACTTGGCCATCTCTAAGCACAAATGACGTTTTAATAACGACAACTCGACTTCGGAGGTTCGACTCGACAATACAACAAAAATTAAAGGCGCCTTCGATCACACGAACAAACTAGATAGGTTGTCGGTTAAGAAAATATATATGTATATATACAAAGTGCACAGCGTAGTCTGTCGGTTGGTAACATAGGTTGTCGGTTAAGAATATATTATACTAAATATATATTATACTAGGTGCACAGCGTGGTTGGTAACAAACGGGATACATTGTGACCCGTGCATTTGCACATCTCTATTTATTCATTAGAACCCAGATCAAGTTTATTTATTCTGGTTTGGCTGCGGAAATGTCAGGTATTTTCGGGAATCGACTATTTGTTAACTGTTGAATAATTCAGATTTGCCAAACTAGCCATTAGCTGATGATGAACTACGTAACCTACAACATTTTGGCATTTGTGACTTTCTATGTCTAAGCCATTTGTACTAGTGTTCCTCACCTGTATGTTAAAATATTTGGAAATAACAATCGTAACATAACTAGAATAACTTTCATTATAAAATTTTCAAAAAAATTTAAATATTTTTTACCCAATATGACCTATCATTGTGAGGTTGATGAAATGATTTAGTCATATAAGAGCTAAAGTTTATTTCAATATTAACAGATTTTTTAATAAAAAAAAAACAAAGATAAATATCGAAGGTGTAATTTCAATAGAATGTTCAGATAAAAATAAAATACCTACAGGTGTAAAAACATTCACCAAAATGCACAAAGGTTTTCACATGCAAAACTTCAGTCAGGTAAGCGAATGAAAAAACAGATTTACATATTCAGATACCTAGTTCATTCATGCTGCCGGAGAATAAAATAATATACGTAACGTATCTACGTACACTACATATACTGCGGCTTTGATTTTATAGTGAACTCGGGCATAAAGCAACTTATAGAGGGAGAAACTTGCAGACTACATAAAAACTAAAACCTTATTTTTGAAACCTCCGTGTAGAAATCATTCGGTCTTTAAAACTCCATAGTTCCTTCATCAATGCTAATAGTCATCATCAAAACTTAGAGTATAGCACTTTGTCAAATCCGATGAATCAAATCTGTAAAAATCCGTGCAGCCGATACTGGCTTCATATTTTTTTCATCCCACCATCTCGGAAAGAGTATTTTTGCTCTTCAATATCTGAGTGCAAAAGCCGTTTTTATTCTCTAGAGGATAAAGTAAATTGAATCTAGAACATGTTGTGAACACTAAGTTTGTGAATTAAAAAAACATTAAACCTATTTACTGCTACCTCTATGGTGCCGAATATATCATACAACTTTTTTTTAATTCGTTAAAAACTCAGACTCGGAACCTTCTTAGTGTTCTTTTTTCAATTTGCTAGTCATTTCCTCGCTGAGGTGGAATGAAAAGTTACGTGTTGCACTCGAGTGCAAAGATTTTTCACCTCGTGCTCTTTTGAACACGCGGTTAAAAAGCAACTTTGCACTCTTGTATAACAAATAACTATTACCACTTTTTTACCAATTAAACATGGAGGTCAGTTCCAACGCCCAGATTGTTTTTAGTTTTTTTTTTTTTTTAATTTCATCACAGAATACGATGGATTGCTCCACCGTGGTTTATTTGGTAATTCTATTCACTCATTAGACAACCAAGTTGTTCGAACTTCATTTGTCCTTTGATTCATGTAGCAGTGCAGACATTATTTTTTTATGAACGGTTGTGCTAAGGTTGTCGAGATTTCAGACCGATTATCTTTTACCCTCATCCCCAAATAACCTAATTCTTCAGAAGAAGCTTCTAAAATAACATTAATTCTTCTTATCTCTTTGAAAATAAAGCAACAAGCCAATTTGAGTCCCTAAATAAATAAAAACACAAATCGAGCCAAATAATGATGTCCACTCGTACATGTTTACTTATGTCCAAAGTCGCATTTATTGCTCAAGAACTGATCCGGACTCAGCATAGTTTTTTTGATAGTTTTGTATGAGAATCTCTGTCTAAATCTATGCTTGAGTAATTCGTGCTTTATGAATATCGAGCCTGTCCGAATCCTGAAAAACTACTTGAGATTTATTGAGTGGCTTAATTATTGCCAAATGAGTGATGTTATACCTAGACAAAGTAATTAAAAGTGGTATTAGTGGGTTTGTTCCATCGAGCCCACCAGCTGGTCCACCGGTGGGCCAGATGGGAAAAAAAATTCCCATCGAGCCTACTCATTTGCATAGTGGGCTTGATCTGAGTTCCAATTTATTGACCGGCAAAATACTGTCATAGCGACCGGTAAAATTGACATTTTCAATGTAATTTGTCCAATTCTTAGGGTATCAAAAGATAATCAGAATATCTACCGTATCTAAAAACCTACCGTGATTACATTCCTGGCCTTATTTTAAGTTTTTGAAGTTATACTTCTAATGCGACCTCCAACTGACAGCGTTTAACGTTAAAAGTTAAACGTTAAACGAAGGAGGAATAGAAAGAGACAGCGTTTAACGCTCCTGGGGAGGGGGAATAGAAAGAGACAGAGCGAGAGTTATTACATACGGAGACCCCACAAAACGCAAATTGCACTCGAAGTATAACTTCTTCCGCGCGGAGGGACTCCACGCACTATTTTTCTTATTATTAGGGCTGTCACTAGCAACCACCGTCTTTTAGAAATCTTTGTACAAACATAATACTTGACCTTCTGAGTTCCCTCAACCATAACAGGCCGATGTTTCGTGTTGCTTCCCGTTTTTATTGTATTAAGATCCCCAGGAGTTAGTTTGAATGGGACCATTAGTTCCATAAAGGGAGGCAACGGAATAGTTTTCTTATAAAGTGTATTATCCACTAAATACTTAAGTTCAAAGGTTTTCCCTAGAGACTCGTAAGATTAAGTAGTAATATATGAAAAGGAGAAGATTTAAAATTTTCTTAAATCGCATGTGATAACTCTAGAAGTCTAAAGTCTGAGTCTAGTTCAAGTTAGTGTTTCATACTAAAAAAAATAAGATAAAAGTCGTAATTGTTTTGAAATCACGATAAGCGTATCGAGTGGATGAGTTGAAAAATTGTCTTGATACAATTCTAAGTTTGATTCTCGATCGCTTCAGTCGATATTAGCCTTAAGAATAAGGCAGTATCGTGAGACTCGTTTTGTCTTTAATTAATCGAATTCGCGAAATCGAGCCTTTGGGTAACGTAATGTGATATCGACGTATCGATAATGGATTAGGTATCTTTTATGTCTTAGTTTAGCTCAGTTTCGGTATATGTGGAAATATGTTATTCTACCTCTGTATGAGCGTTTTACTTACGTCGGGGAAATTTTATTCACCTTGTAGTGCATTGAAATGTTACATGAGCTTTGCATTTGTTAGAGGACTCAATTTTGTTTTTGGAACGTGTGGATTTTTAATTTAGGGCAAAAAGTTGTATAAACATATTATTATTTGTAGGCAAAACAATTTGCTACAAATTATGTCTTAAAGATTTTTTTGTAAAACTCATAGTTTCCGAGATATCGCGAAAAAAGTGTTTTCACCCCTTTTTCCAAGATGGCGGCCGGGGGACAAGGGTGGCGACCCCATAAACTTGAGGTTAAGCTTCTATTGACCCCCCCCCACACATGTTCCAAAAATAAAATTAAATTTATGTCCGTGTCCGTGAAAATTGAGTCCTCTAACAAATGCAATATTCGGTCCTTAAATTGTAACATTTCAATGGACTATTGGTTTAATTTTATTTATTCTATCTTTCAATGCTTTGAATCATTCATACAACAAACAAAAGAGTTTGCTTGCTTGCTATATCGAAGAACGAGTATTTGGCACTTCTTAGATACATTACATAATACTGGCACATACATTACATACTCGTACATGCATTACATACTTATGCATAAATTACATATACATACATTACACACTCGTACATGCATTACATACTCATACATAAATTACATACTCGTTCATACATTGTATATTCGTACATACGTTACACATTCGTACATAGGTAGGTACGTTGCATACCCGTACATACATTACATACCTGTACATACATTATATACTCGTACATGTTACATATAGAGCGGCGATAGTTCGTAATGACTTTGAAACTTTTCTTTATAAACTAAAAACAATTTCCTTTTTCAAACTACCCTTTGAAGTAGATTAATGGTCATGTAAAATGCAAGTTTAAACCCGATTCTGTCACTTGAAGAGTTGAGCAAGTGCCTATCTACATTCACACGGCTTTCACGCTCGAAAATATTTTTTTTGACCATAACAATGAGATTGCAATGAATCTGACTTGTGGGACACAGTAAACAAAAATATTGTGCAGAAGAACTCAGCAGGTACTTAGTGATATTTCTTATGAAGTATCTCGCAGAGATGAGTAATCAAACTACCACAAAAATTGGACACCTATATTTATGACAAAAGCGTACGAATAAATCATAAATCATTTTACTGTCTGTGAATCCAGGGCCTCTACTGTGAATAATGATTACCGAAGATTCGGTAGTGACGCTTGTGCTACACTGCGCAGTAACGCTGTGACTTCGAAAGAGCCTAGACCATCGGTCGAGGCGACCGCGCAGTGTAACACAAACGTCACTACCGAATCTTCGGAAATCAATATTCGCAATAGAGGCCCAGGTATTATAAAAATGGTGACAAATTATAGGGTGAATCTCTAGATCCTCCTTATTAGCGTATAAACATGAAAGCGACAAACAAACAATTAGCCTGGACTGATCCCTTTTTTTTTGTAAAATAATGGCTACTTCTTGTGTGCAAATTGTCTGGACAACTATAAAATAAGTACAAGTAGAACTTTGCTTCTTACTGCCGCGTGCATGTTGAATGTAGCTGTTGAAAAGTCCGGTCCACTCCGCTCTCGCTAGTCCGGGACCGAATTTATAACGCGACAACTTGTAAAAGATGCAAAACGAGAACAAACTTCGAACGGAGAGCGTTACAAGTTTCCTGCGACTCGTAATCTTCGTATTTTTCCGTGTACGGGAAAAACTGTTTCAATATTGTGATGGAGTTTCGAAAGTTATGGGAAGATGAAAGAAGGTTTAGCTGAAGCGCTCGCGTATTGGTTATTTAGTTGTTTTGGAAAACAAATATTAGTTGTTATATCAAGCTCTTCTGTGAGCTTAATGTATTTCAATAGAAAAGTTACAAAGTACTGCGTAAGTACTTGTTAGTATTTATCTGGCAGGTAGGCGCGAAGCCACAGATTATATATAATACTTACTAATAATACTATAATACTATATACTAGGCGAAGCTAAGCTGTGAAAATAAAAGATCGTTATTAGTATCAATATCTACCAGCTGGTTGACAGCTCGGTATTTTTTTTGTGAACACGTGAGTTAAAAAGACACAAATAATATAAATAAACAATTAATTTTCTTGGTCAAACACTCATTGGCTTTGTGTTGCATAGCAATATCTGCTTTCGCATTAGAAGTATAATTTCAAAAAATAGTATTATTATTCGCCAATAGATGTCGGGAACAGTCACATTTTTTTGTTTAAGTGGCTACTTGAAAACACGAATAAAACGACATTTTCTGAAAATGAGTCTTAGCTAGATCGAATTATCGCCCCTGAAATCCCCTGTATACTAAATTTCATGAAAATCGTTAGAGCCGTTTTCGAGATTCAGATAATATGTTTATATACAAGAATTGCTTGTTTAAAGGTATTAGAAAGATAGATAGGATATTATACACATCCTACCTACTGTAAGAAAAGCAACAAACTTATACAAAAACTCAAACGTACCTTAAGCACAGGTCTAAGTAGAGATTTTATTGAAAAATGTTAAAAGTCGAAGCTTGAGTCTCCATTCACTTAACCACACAACCTTTTAATAGATAGAATATTCTTTATTGTTCATCACTACATAGTATAAAGTAAAGTCGCTTCCCGCGTCTGTGTGTATGTATGTATGCTTATCTTTAAAACTACACAACGGATTTTGATGCAGTTTTTTAATAGATAGAGTGATTCAAGAGGAAGGTTTATATGTATAATACATCATCATCATCACTGCATTGCACCCGTGCGAAGCCGGGGCGGGTCGCTAGTTACTTATAAACCAGTTTCAGTTTCAGGAGGTAGGAACAATAGGCGGCTTTATTGCAGCAATCTATTCCGGGCTACCTTTAGTGTGACAAAATCGAATGAGAATGAAAATATAAACGAGAATGAAAGAGGAAAATACAAAACTGGATATTTATTATCATCATCAGCCCGAAACGTCCGCAAGTCAATTGAACACGGACCTTCATTTCAGATCACTTATATTCTAAAGCCTCCTCCATATGGTTAGCCTTCCACGGCCCCCCATCTTTTATCTCCTAACCTTCAATGCCGCTTAAACATTTATCCGCTCATTGATTCCACTAATTAAAATTACTTTCCTTCATGTCTGTACAAAAAATAATTTCCTCAAGTAGCTAAAGGTAAAACGATTTCACGCGCCATCTCTGTTTACAGCTGTTAATTAATTTTATGTCCTCTGAAAAGAACATTTATGTCCTCTAAGTTGAACATTTTTATGTCCTTTATGAAGGACATAAAAGCGGCGGAACTTGTTTCGTAATTTATGGATACCTACAGTTGGAAATAATATGAAGTTTTTAGGATATAACAAACTTTTATAAGAATACTTTTAGTTTCATGGTCCTAAGTTTTTCCCGCTGCTTTGCAATATTTTCTTATTTACAGATAGTGCCTATCCCACCATTTTATGATTACTCTATTCACCAGCGGGCCTAAGATGCGCACCGCGAGATATTTGTCATGTCGTTCTGTCAAAATGTAAGCATTTTGTACCAGTTTAGAAACTATTGCATTATCTGTGGTAATGTTGTCGAGAAACCGCGCCTTTGAATTTTCAACTTTTGACATTTCTGCATGACTATTATCTCGTCCTCAGAGAGGTACGACGACTAACAAGAGTCAAAAGTGTACATTATGGCGCGTTTTGTCGACACCATTAGGTACCACAGATAATGCAATAGTTCCTAAACTGGTACAAAATGCTTACATTTTGACAGAACGACATGACAAATATCTCTCGGTGCGCATCTTAGGCCCGCAGATATAAATTGACTGTCTCGCTTTCGACATGACAAAAAAGACAAAAATGTTTTTATTTGACAGATAACGTTACTCAAGGCACAGATCATAAATATATATACCTTAAAGCTAGTGAAACAGGCCTTCTCTTACTGTTTATAGTTTTGTACGTGTAAGAAAGAGATATCATTCTGATGAAACAGCTGATTAAAGTTAAGTAACTGTTAAAGGAGGTAGGTATGTATATATAGCGATAAATTCTTTTAATTATCAAACCTTTGCCCTTGAATTGATCGTTACTTCTTCACTAGCTGAAAAAAACTAAAAAGTTGACAGTTTTTTCAATCACAATAATAGGCCTTTACATCTATTGAAGATGATTTATACAGCGTAGGCAACCTATGCGTACACTTAATGGACACTGTAGTGCCTGGAACAATGTGTGGATGGAGTAGGCTTGCCCAGCACCTATACCATCCTCTCAGCCTAGTCAGCCATATTCACAGGAAAGACAAGGTCAATACGTGCGGAGCTGACTAAGCCCCACAACATTTTTCAATCACAAAACATTTATGAATCACTTTCTCATCATTAAAGTTATGCTGTTCACTGTACCTTGTTAGAAGTATCGATTGATCCAACATCCCGTTCATATTCCGACCCTTTCAGGGCAAGAAAATTAATCATATTTTATTCATGCAACACAGATTTTACTCGATCCCAACTCGATGTTTGTAGTAAAATAGTATATTTCATTACAAGTGCGGAAAGGCTGTCAATGCAAAGAGTTCCGACAAATGTCTAGTTGACAGTCGGAACAAGTTGCAATGACGGTCCCGCACGTGTACTGAACGACTATTTTTAATACAGTTGTGAAAAAATGAAGCAATTTAATAAAAAGAAAATTTCTGAAAAATGGCGCCAACCATAGAATATAAGCAGAGATTTTTTTTTCACCCATTCTGGTAGGCAAAGGGAACTATGCCCATACAGCCAAGTCTTCAGTAGAATTTTTTTATTGATATGAAATTGAAATTTAATGAGATGAAATGAAATGAAACCTAACCTAACTCATTCAATCAAATCATTAAATCTGATATTGAAACAAATTAGTAGCTTCTTTTTAGAAATATACGTATTTGCATGAATCATAAAAACTTCTATGATTTTTTTTTGTAAAAACTTCATGGTTGGTTTTTATTTTTAATAGACATTATTTTGACAGTTGGGAAAGAGAACGCACGAGTGCGGGAAAGGTAAAAAAAAAGCACGAGTGTGTAATAGCCCACATCCCGAGCGCTATACGTCCCTGCAATACGCCACTTTTTGAGCAACTGTATTAAAAAAGCATTTTCCAATATCTGCTCTCTTGAGTCCGAGTTTTGACTTCGATTTGGTGAAGTGTACTTACCTAAAGCTAGCGTATCTTAATAAAATCTAGTTGAAGTATCATTGGGATTATATTGAGATGTCATTCTTAATAATATTATGTGACAAATTTGGCTGCCATTATTATTTATGCTACTTATAATCGCGTTTCAAAATCTGTCAAAAAATAATCACCGTTTCAAATAGTGCCATATTAAACAAGAACACTGAGGACGTGCCCAGTGAGGCATTATACTGCATCCAAGAGAGTTGTAGAGTTGTTAGGTCTCATGTGCCTGTAATAGGTACCCTTCAAGCTGAAACTATTTGGACCTACTATATCTCTGCCAAAATAGTAATGCAAGCATCACTGCTTGACCTCAGAGATAAAACAATAACACTGAGGACGTGCCCGGTGAGGCATTATACTGCATCCAAGAGAGTCGTAGAACTCGTAGAGTTGTTAGGTCTTATGTGCTTGTAATAGCACCGGTACCCCTCAAGCCGAAACTATGTAGACCTACCAAAATAGTAATGCGAGCATCACTGCTTGACCTCAGAAATAGGTACGATAGTACTCTCCCGGGAGAGCTCTTTCACAAAGAACCTTATTACTACTCGAAAGCTCATTGTCGGCATAGTTACAATAGTAGTACTCGTAGTAGTCCTACTACTAAAGCTTTTACAAATTTGATGAAACAAGGTCCGCATTTACACCAGATATGAGGTAAACAATAAACGTGCTCCACAATCAGACCTGTCAATCAGCTCCTGCGATAAATTAGCCTGTTTGAACATGAACAGGCTTGTATTGTTGGCATTGTTTGAAAATAGGGCAGTAAATAGAATATTAAAACGTGCTTGTTCGGAACACTGGAATATCTATTCTAAAATACTCTGTTATTAATAAACTGGATGTTAGCTTGTAATAGTTACACCGTTTTTGGTTTGCATTGACAAACAAATTTAAATCTATTAAGATAATATATCTGGCATAAAGAAATAAAAATTGTTACATTCAGTACAGAACCTAGCGGGTTCAGAACCTATCTTTTCTGCTTAAAATTAATGTTTCAGTAGAACCATTAGATAAAATTGCACACACTTGCACTTAAGGTACAAAAGGAAAAAAATGAAATTAGCATAACAATGGAAAGTACAAATTGGCTATTAACCCCAGGTAGAACAACAAAACAACTCTTACTTATTACATGACAAAAAATATTTACTTACAATTTGATTACAAAACGTGAATTTCTTAAAATAATTATGTATCTTAAAGCTTCATTTGGCAGTATTCTGGTTACTAGTAATTTTGTCTAACTTTCTGACTAATCCTTTTACTGACCTTACTCACGCTGAACTCTGTGACCTCAGGTTTGACCTCAGTTATAAGGTTATCTGTGAAAATTACTTTAATTTGGCCAAAGGCAATGCACTAATTAAACGTAAGTTATTAGATTTTTTCAACCGAATACCATTTATAATTCTCAAATAATTTAATTAACAAACAGGACATTTTTATCTCATAAAGCTGACTCAAAAACAATAAATAATCAAAATGGCTGAAATTAGAGCATTAACTTGTTAATTAGCACTAATCTAAATAGTAATGTGATTGCCCTCTAGTAACACATTTCAAAATATACCGAAAACACATAATCCGTCATCAAAATATCGTTCAGCTAACTCTTGATACTCAAAAAAACATTTTTTCTTTCTCTCACATAATGCTAATGGGTGGTATTATCGCCTGCTCTCGAGGTTTATACGGATTACCCCTACGCGCGGTTTCGTCTTGTTTCTAGACGAATAACCACGTACTAAAACCGCGAAAGGGAAGATCGAGAGGGCTGTTTCAATAAAGTATCTATACAAATATTATAAAGAGGAAAGGTTTGATTTTTTGTTTGTTTGTTTGTTTGTTTGTTTGTATGAATTGAATAGGCTCCGAAACTACTGGACCGATTAAAAAAATTCTTTTACCATTAGAATCCTACATTATCCCTGATGAACATAGGCTATATTTTATCCCGGAATTCCCACGGGAACGGGAATTACGCGGGTGAAACCGCGAGGCGCTGCTAGTTTTCTATATTTTATCTAAGAACCAGCTGATACCCGCGACTTCGTACGCGTGGTAAACTTTCCACCAAAATATCTATCAACCAGCTTACGATGAACCTCGTAGCAAATAGCTGCTTTTGTTCTATAGAGTTCAAGCTGTATATAGGAATCCACGTCTTTGATTTCAATATAAAATAGCCTATGTTTCAATCCGAAAAAAGGGGTTCCGAATGGTATAAGTTTCGTTGAAATTAGTCCAGTAGTTAGGCGCGATCCGCGAATAAACAAACAGACAGACTCTATTTTCGGAATCAGAATCGTTTATTTAGTAGATCTGCATATTTAGTTTATCCATATCTTTAATTTTAGTTTTTAGCTTTTTTACAGTTATATAATAGTATACATGTTTGCTCTGCGATAAGCCCACGCAATAATTATTGTTCTATTTGTTCTTTGTGTAGAAAAATCCCAACTCATTACCGTTGACATGATTTCCTCCACATTTTTCCCAGCAAAAGGGAAAAGAAAAAATAATTCGCTTGATAACCCCAGATGTCGATTCAGAGTACCTATTATTAATGTTGAATGCGTGTTGAATGAATGCATGCATGTTGAATACAACAACTAATTAATGGTATCGATTCGCTTGTTGCATTTTTCTTAACTAACCTAATTTGACAGCTCTAAAATTATAGCTGTCCTTGTCGTTTCAGTTTATGAGAAAGGGACGGCAACATTTTTAGTGCTGTCAAATTAGGTTAGTTTAGAAATAGACAACAAGCGAATTGATAGCATTGTCAACAGACATTGTGTGTATGTAGTTTGGCACTAGTTTTTGACAAGCAATTGCATTGGTTTAAAAGAGGTAATAAAACAATTAATAAAAAATCTGTGCGTGCAGTCCCTACGCGCGGAAGAAGTTATACTTCGAGTGCCACGCATTCACGCTCGCTCTGTGTTTAATGTGAAATTAATTTAGTATTTATTTTTATGTACTTAACCAATATGCAGTACTAAAATTACACTTCAAAATAAAAAGTAAAAAGTTGCATGAACACTGCCATCTATTATATTTTGATTGTAGCGTATTAGTCTCTTTCTATTCGCCCCGTTGTCAGTTGGAAGTAATCTTCAAAAACACGGGCGGTCACATGCTGAATCGCTGAACACTGCCATCTATATTTGATTGTAGCATTTGTAGCGTATTAGCCTCTGTCTCTTTCTATTCGCGAGGAATAGACAGACAGAGAATAGATAGAGACAGAGACTATGTCATCCCGTAGCGCAACGTTGTTAGAAGTCGCATTAGAAGTATAACTTCAAAAAAGTAATAAAAATAGGTAAAATTTTGTGAATAATAACATAATAATAATAATAATCTTAGTCGCTCGTACACTGGATTTATTTGTAACTGGCTACAGAATAGTCGTAAATGTCAGTGTCATATTCCATTGAAAACTAAATTGAAGGCCCGTATTACTCAAGCGTAGATTTGAGTAGAGATTTTCATACAAAAATCTGTGATTATGTTCAGATCAGTGCCTAAGCAGAAAATCGGCATACTGGCCTAAGTATTGCTAAATTATTTTCATCGCTAGGTGGCGCATAAAGCCCTAAAATAAAAATAAAAAAACCGAATGAATGAATGAATGAATGAATGAATGAATGAATGAATGAAAACGCTTTATTGTACATAAATAACACCGAAACATATTCCTATGATATAAACAAAACAGGTTACATTAAATGTACAATGGGCGGCCTTATCGCTCAATAGCGATCTCTTCCAGGCAACCTTTGGATGGAGAGGATTTGAATAAATTACCGATTACAATGCGAAAAGCGAGAACCCCGCAGTGTATGGAGAAAGATTGTTTAAATAAATAAATAAATATTCTTGGACACACAACACCCTCTAGTCCCAAACTAAGCAGAGCTTGAACTATGAGAACTAGATTGCTGATATAATACTTATATAGGTACTTTTTTTTGTAAATACATACTTATAATACATAGTAACACCCAGACACAGAACAAACATTTATGTTTGCCACAGAAATGTTTGTTCTCGGTGGGGATCGAACCCACGACCCACAGCACGGAAGGCAGAGCTACTACCGACTGAGCCATGACGCCTGTCTGGTTGCTAATCGCCCGCTGGAGCGCTTATCAGTTTTCATGCAAATACCACCGACGTAACCGAAGAAACTAGTGCTAACGGCACTGATGTACAATTTTAATTTTACCGTGTACTTATGCTGATAGGACATGTACATTGTAAATACTCGTAGTTAGTCTACCGTGAATTCAAAGGACTATTTATTGTATCAATCTGTTTTGTCGTCTGTGTAATGTCGTAGATCGAAATAGACGAGATACAAGTAGAGTCTGTATCTGCAACTCTAAGACAGGATTTATGCGCAGGAGTGTCTTCTGTATGGCTCCTATCCTGTACAATAAACTCCCATAATCACTCAGAGAACTGCCATGTTCGATGTTTCAAAGGAAGCTGAAAACAGCATTATTGAATATAGCCTATTATACTTTAGATGAATTTAATAACGATAAACATTTTCTCAAACAGTGAACCTACTCAGTTATTGTTATAATTCAATTCCCATTTTTCCTATATTTTTTTCTTTATATTTTCTTATCCTATTTTTATTTTTATAAATTTTTCCTATTTTTCAATGACATTTTTAATATATTTTTTTATACTTTCAAAATTGCACGCCTAGTTATAAGCAAAATACATTGATAATGGTATCGATTCAGTTGTTGCATTTTTCTAAACTAACCTAATTTGACAGCACTAAAAATGTTGCTGTCCCTTTCTCATAAACTGAAACGACAAGGACGGCTATAATTTTAGAGCTGTCAAATTAGGTTAGTTTAGAAAAAGGCAACAACCGAATCGATACCAATGTCTATTTAATTAACCGACATCTTATTAACATGTATTTATGCAATAAATTTACTTTGACTTTGACTTTGATGTTTCTTACATAAAACTAAACAGGTTAGATAAGACACGAGTTCAGTCTGATAGTTCATAGACTGTCTGAAAGCCCTCGTCAAGGTTTTACTGCTATTTAAGTGTTATCCTCAAAACTTAAACACTGAGTGGTATAGTTTATGGTACAGTTACTGCGTCATGCTAATCGAAGGGCAAAAGTGATAAACGTCAAACTGAAGTACAGAAGATTTATTAGTAGTACAGATTCTTGAGACAGATCTCGTCCGAGGAAATTCTACTACCATTCCGGGCAAGGCGTAGACCGTGAGCTCCGAGTCTGCGCATTTGTTTTAACTTTCGACTCGAGTATAGCACACGCAAACGCATTCTCAAAGCCAGAAATTTTGTATAAAAACCGGATAAGCGCCTCTAGTGGGAGATTTGGGAGTTGTGCAATTCCCAACAAAATGTCTCGCTTTGCGAATGCTTTTGCGTGTGCTATACTCGAGTCGAAAGTCCAAACAAATGCACCGACTACGGGCTCTGGTAGCTGTCGTAGACCCTCTACGCTATTTCTTGAAGCTCTCTTATCTATGAGTTGCGTAGCACAGCTACGAGTACCATTGTTTTAAACTTGGAGTGATTAAAACAGTCTTATTAAACCCCGCAGTGGATTAAAAACTCGAAACTTATAAAACTTTGCGAGCTTTTATTGTGTTTGAAATGCTACTAAATTGTTTTTTCTTATAAAATGTTTCTGTTAGTAAAATAACCTGCAGTAAAGATGCACTTTCACTGGAAATTAAAAACAAAACTTGTCTTGTTGACTTTCAAAATCATTACATTATCTATTTGTGATTGATGGTACCTAAATTACCTAAATCTGGTAACCTAAATTGTAGGTAAGATTTTTCATTGGTTTAATGCACATTTGAACATGCACTATGTTGAAAATGTCTGAACTACAAGCGCTTTCAAAAGATTATGCAATACAGCTACTAATAAATTATGACTCTACCTCTAACTAAAAGTTCAATACATTTAAGTATAGCAAAAAGAGACTTTTTAAAAACTATCATTCTAGCACCCACCCACACACCCTCTCACACACCACACTCTATACACCACACTCCACGCACCACACACCTGAGCAAAGCCTGCGATAACCAAACTCACAAGAGACTGGGACTTTCGCAGACCTTTGCTCCCCTTACTACATCCACCCACAAATGCACTAACTTGCATTCACTTGTACCACACCTTATTTTATACTCACCGATACTAAACAAACAATTAAAACCTACCCTAAACTAATAACAAAAAAAATATATATATAAAAAACATTTTATTTTTCTCTGTTCACATTTATCATTTATTATTGTGTTAAAAAGTGTTTTAAATTAGTTACTGCTGGTAATTTTAATAGCTTATTTTACGTTACGAAAGAGCGGTATCTCCTAATACAGATATTTCATACTTAAAAGGAGGTATCCAACCACTGTCAATACTATACTTATAAGTGAACGAATTAAAACATTTTGTATTTTGTATTTGTATTTGTATACAATTTCATTTAAACCGCTGAATCTCAGCTCCATTAGTTTTTCAGCTCTTTCAGAGTATTTTGTCGCGGGATAAAGTATGCAGCGCTGATCTTTCTTAATGGTACAGTTTTGCATATAAATCTCTGCGTAAAATGAATCATTGCAACTTGGTGACAGTGTAGGTTTTAAGAGTGAAAACTAAGATGACGGATGATAGGAGAGGAAGAAAAGAACATGTTGTGCCGACCCCATCTAGTGGCAGACTGGCGAAACTCTCGAATTTCAAAAAACGAACAATGTATGAAACGGTGGTCAAAATTTGAATCACGTTTCATACAAAACGAGATTTTCAGTGTGTAATTTTGGTAGAATGGGAGTCCCGCTTCTTCTTACGTAGAAACTACGTATTACATGTTCTTTGCTAGTGGGATACGAGCAGGAAGAAGAAGAAGAAGGACTTTTCAAATAGCGCTCTCTAGCCCCAAACTAAGCAAACTATGATCGATTTCCTGCCGCCGTAAAAAAAATCTACAAAAAACTTTATCACTTGCTCTAATCTCGAGGTAACAAATCAAACGTTTGGTACGGCAAATGAAATAGTTACAAACGCTCCAATAATGGAATTCCTGAGTGCCCTATTTCGTAGGTTGGCCCGATGCCACTTCCGTCAGCTTGCGCATAGGAAATTAAATTGAATAAAAACTATTTGTTTTTTTTGTAAACAAAATGATGTTCTCTGTCGAATAGTAAAGATTCTCCATCCCAACAATTGGACTGATATTTAAAAAGCCTTATCATAGTGGCGATTCGGGAGCAATTCCACTCGCAGCGTGCAAAACACGCAACGAACTCGCTGCGAGTGGAATCGCTCTGTGATAACATAATAAAGACTCTAAAATTCGAAATAAAAATTGTACTACTTTTTACTTGAATAGTTAGATACCTACCTAACCTACCTAAAACGTGAACCATTATTTTTACGATTTTTAAATAAAAGCCTGTTTAAATACTATTATTTTTTATCAAAATAATGTTCTTCAAAAAGGCAGAGAAAGATCGTATTTTGTTTTCTAAAAGCTATATTAAAAGGTAGTTGGAAAACTACCTCGTTTAGCACCGAATGGCCACCTTCAATTAGAAAATTGCTCGAACAACCCTGACCCATAACAGTTTAAGCCAACTTGTACCTAGGTAGTCCTGTTTCGAACTTTAACAAGTTTAGAAAATAGGTTTTTGCTTCGTAATAATGTAGTTTGGTATTCAGTCCACAAGCTGTGTAGTCAGTATCAAAGAAAAACTTGTTTAGAATTTCAAAGTTGTGTATACCTATGGTTAGCAGTTATTATAATATTTATCTATAAAAACTACTTTAAGGCCCGTATGCCCATACAGAAATCGCTACTCAAGCATAGGTTTGACAAGAGATTTTATACAAAAATTTATGCTTGAGTTCAGAAAAAGAAAATTGAAAGCTCCTAGTTTTCAATCATAAAAAAAATTGGGAACTGGTCTCATCATCTTTTACTAATGATGCTGGCTGTACTTTCCTGGGTCAACTTTTGGGGTTTGCACACTGACCGATACCGACATCTACACGACTTCCACATGTAAGTTGCTCGTACGAGTCGTACGAAAACACTAATTCGTAAACCGTGTCGGCGCCAACACGGTATTTACGAATTAGTTTACTGCCAATATCGTGTAAATGTCGTGTCGGTGGCAGTAATGAAAACAGTATTTCGATGTAGTCTTGTTTCTAACATAAATATTGAAATTTATAGCCAAGAAACGAAAATTAGGGTAAAGTTTGAAGGGTTAAAACCATCGTTTCATCCTTGCGTAATGAATGAAGTTTGTTAATTTGATTATAAAGTATCTATGTAAAACTTATCTCAAAGTTAATCAATCAATGGTTGTGTATTTAAAAACAGACCAAGCATTTTGTACCTCGCATTTTGCTACCTCTTCTAGACGGTAGACGGTTCCTGCGGTTGGGTGACGAAACATCCGACGGCTAGATTGTTGCCACCACGACTTGACCACAAATAACAGACATTTTTCTTTATTGAAATAAAAAAATAAAAACTACAAAGTAGGTACCCACTTAATACGATAGGCGCCTTTTTTTTAAACGCGATTTTGACAGTTACCAAATCCCTTTTGGTTAAATAATAATAATAATAAGGGCGCCCTTTGATTCTGGAATTTTGAAATTGTCAAAAATCTCAAAGTCCATTTAAAACGGGAAAACTCGAAGGGGTTTTTGAGACTAATTCCTTATCGTCAATATAAACTTTTATTGGTTAAAAAGCAGTTTTTTAATATAGTAAAAAAATACTGTTATTAAGCCTAAAGACTACGAAATCAATCGAAACCAAATCGATTACCAGCAGCTTTATACCGAACCTCGTGAAAGCTAAAAGCATGAACCTCGTGAAAGCGTTCGTATAAAAAAAAGAAATATTACAACTCTTTTGTACACAACGTGACAGGAACTTGGTGAACTCGTAAAGCCTTTTTGACTGAAAAAAATATTTCTTTTTCTTACTTGAGACAAATCGGATGCTTTCCACAGAGCGACGAATTTTCTGGACGCTAATAGAGGTGTTTTGTTATACGTAATGTTGTACAAGTCATATATGTCGGACAGTATAAAATTGAATCGATAGGAATTGTGTCGCAAGAGTACAATTACAATTAACTATAATGGGTACAGTTAGATACATCAATATTAAAATATATTGTAACCAGAGTAACGTGTACAGGTAAAATCAAAATCTATTTACTAAAATCACCATGAATTTAGAACTGGAGAACCGTGGTCTAGAACGGTTTTTAAACTATAAACTATGGTAAATCTACTCAATTTACCTTTGAGTATTATCTACGCGTGTAAGTATTAAGTTTCTAAGTTAATTCCTAATTTCGCTTAAAACGTCTCTAGATAAGCGTAAAAGTATACCTACCTACTCTGGCTTGCGAGATCACCCACTCTCGTTTGCAGTGGAGCGCAAAAGTGTTGGTATTCCTTTTAAAATCTTTCTTGTAAAAGATGAAAGAAAATAATTTCTGTTTCTATTTCTTGAATCCAACACTCTATTTTATTTGTTAGTACCTACTTTCACTTAGAAACACTCTAGCTCCTAACTTCGGTAGGTTATTCATATTTAATTCGCCTGACATTTTTAGCGCGACTTTAATAAATGCTCTGTCACTGTCACTTCCATGAAAAAAAAAGAAATAGTTACATAGCGCAGCTTTAGAAAACTAATATGAATATACCCATTAGAATATAAAACTTGTTTCTAATTACACAAATAGCCGAAATCTCAAACGAACAATCATCGACCGAGTTGCAGTAGAATTCAACCGGCGGCTTAGTGTAAGTATTCTTTTTACGTATACCACAAGATTCACGTATACTATATTTTGGTATAAAGATTGAGCAGCGCCCTAGCGGGTAGTTTACAAAACTGTAAAATTTGCAGTAAACGTCAAACGTACACACACGGCATGCGGAACTCCTTGGCTCGATCATGCCGATGCAGTGTCGAATCAACCAGGTCGATGATGCATTGGTATTATCTCTAGTAAGGTTTTTTTTGTCTATGGTTCAGAGCACTGAGCGCTCAAAGAATTCTATTAAATCCACTCTTGAATAGTATCTGTTCGTTTAGAAATCCCAATTGCACAATATCGAGTGAGATATCACTTCCAATTGATTGGACAGGCTATTTTACTGCGATTCCGAATTTACACATTCAATTTGCACTTTCCAAAATAAAGCGGAATTACTTTTGCGTGAATCGTTTTTAAGCTTTGGTTTGGAATTGGTAATACCCGTTTCGATTTGAATGGCTGAAAATGAAAGCATTTCCTGATCGTCTTAGAATGTACTTTGGCGTAATGTTCTCTCCATTGTTATTAATGTCATCGGTCAACATAAAATATTAAAATATCGTGTTAGTATTCTAAGAGCGTAATAGGAGTAATAGGAAACCAAGCAGCTCTGAAAATAGCTTTTTTAACAGATGAAAAAAAAACTGCTAATTTTAGTGTAAGTAATGCGTTTTCTATTGCTATAAGAATGTGATTGGCTCACGTTAAAACCCGTAGTGGCCAATAGGAAAAAAAAGTGCAAGCCAAGCAGATAGTCAACAATTCGACTCCGACTGAGCGATATTACTTCCTGTAATGAGGGAACTAGCTCTACTTACGTTTCCACGTGTTGAAACATAATAAAGTTTATTGAGCTTTGAAGTGAAAAAGTTTTTCTACTTGAATTTTCTTTGGTTTCATCTAAGAAGGTACCAACCTCTTTCGTAAATGTCTGTGTACAATTATTTTTCTTATTGTTCAGATGTTCTTACGCGTGGTAAACGTTTAGATTATGCTTTAAAGGAATAAAAAAAAACACGCAACGCTCTCTAATCTCAAATTGTAGGTAAAATTGTAGATACTTCGATTTCACAAAAAACGGTCGACAGTCTATGTATGAATTATTATAACCCACAAAATCACAAAAACATTTTATGGTTTTTAAATCGATTGAATGAACAAAAAGTTGATCCTTCATAAAGTTTTTTTTTTACTTAAAAATAGTAAATAAATTTTCTAATATTCGTCAAAATCAGAATCATTTTTGTATTGTAAGAGATGTGTCGTGAACTGGCGGGTCTAAATTGTGTCGATTTAAAATCGCTTTATAACAATTTTACGGTTCAAATACAAAAATATGTAGGCGAAGCCACGACAGAACCACTTCGCGAATGTCAGAAGCCAGCCGCGTGCTCTGAATTTGTAGTAGGCTCTCCAAACTAGCAGTTTCAGACCTTATATCTTTAGCATCAAGATTCAGAGTTGGTAATGAATGGGTTGGTTATTGAATTTTGTAGTCTATTGGATGGCACGCAGAATTATAATAATATGTTTTGATACAGACAATGTGACATATTTCAGAGAAATACCTTGCAAGTTTACCAATTAACAATATATTTTTACCCGACTGCGGCGAGAGTTATAAGTATAAGACTATCACTTAAAAAAATATTATTAATTCCTTCTATAATAAATTTTTATTCACAAAGAAAATTACAACTATTACAGTATTTACAATATTCACAATATTTACAAACACATGAAACAGTTGAGCTAGCTACAAACCGTTGCAAACGATTTATAGATAGCTCAAGTGGTCCAAATCAGTACCAATGTACTTCTTAATTTAATTATTATTTGTAAACATCTATAATCAACGAGCTTTCCATACATTAAAACAGCAAATTTATTTATAAAAATTACTGTCCCTACGTTTCAAAGTTGGGAATCCGGAAATTAATAGTTGAAAACCGGTCAAGTAAAAGTGGAACTCCAGAAATAAATGTTTCGTACCCCTCAAAAGATTCGGTGCTATGTAAAGCACCCCGACGCTAAAATCAACGCTTTTTTTATTATTATTCAGTGTTTATTAAAATTTACGTACTCTAGCAGCATTACAATCTATTAGACATAATTTGTAGGCTAATAAGTAATTAATAGGCTTATAGGCTTAAAAAATACGCTAACTTATTTTTTAAGGTAAATTACGACTAAGAATTTGTCCATTGTCCATTAACACTTTTGTGTCTATTATATGAGCAACGTTTGATATTATATCCGAATTTAATGGCAGATATTTAATAATAATATGTTATTTATTTATTTATAAAATTAGTTTATTAATAAAAGCACGGGTCTCAAGTCAACTCTTTACTCGAAAAGTTTTAACTCTTTCATCCTCTTTATTATTATTTTCAATAATAAATTTATTTTATAAGCTCCGCCGCCGCTGCAACGATGTATAGCGGCCATTAAACTTACGCCTTTCCTTATTTATTAGCTATATTACGCCATTTTTCATTTGTAAGCCTTCATTAATGTTTCATAATATTGATTGGCTTGTTTGTTTTGTTTCAGGTAAGAAGATTGACGAGACACGAAATTATAAAAGATTTAATTTGGAAAAAGCTAAAAAATAGAGTTATGCTCGTTTGGTCTAGTAGCGTCGATTGGGGGTAAGCAATAATGTGTTACATTTTTATTATTTTCAACTCGGTATCTTGGTAGTAAAGAAAATGTGCTTTTTCAGATGAAATTGGTTTTAATAAAAAACATGTTATCTTAGTAATCAATTTATTTCGGTAAATCTTAGGTAAATCCGCAGCTTCAAAAGTTTGAGAAGACTATTTCTGTGCCTACAGAAAAAAAAAAACAGTAAATCATTTCCTAAATAAGTTTACCTAGTATCTAAAATATAACTGAAATATGGTCTGCCTTTATTTCAGTTTGTAGCCTAGTATAAAACTTAAATCCCCACTGGTAGGGATTTCATAGTGGGGATTTCTGGAATATATCAAAATAACGTACCTAACCACGAGAAAATACATTTAGTACCAACATGATTTTTAATGTAATAATCGTTATCTTTTATGCAGAGTTTCCGGAAAATGCTCAACCTATTGTTTTTTAGAGGCGTCCTTGCACAGCTTGACGATAACATTTTTATAGCACATTGATACAATTTTTCTGTGTAAATTTCAAGAAAAAAAAAAAAAAAGGCATTTGCACAATAGCCGAGTGCGACATCTACAAGATACCGACATTTTAGTGGCACGAGTATAATAAATATCGCTGTATACTCTTTTGAAGCTGACTGTCAATCAACGCACAGCCTAAACCATAAGTCCTAGAGGTATGAAATTTGGAAGGTATCCTTATGTAGTGTAGGCGTGCACTAAGAAAGGAATTTTGAAAATTCGCACTCTAAAGGATCTAGAAAGCGAGCAAAGCCGCAGGCGATGGCTAGTTTTTAACATATTTATGATATCGAAGCAAGATAAGAAAGTTAAGACTACTCCTTCGGAAAATTGAGCTTCTGATTAAATTATAGAACCACCAGTGTCAATCGAATTTCTAAAATATGATTAATTTAATTACCGTCTCAAATATCAGCCAATCACTGTCATTTTAGGCCGTAATTTGTAAGATCCAATTCAATAGCTGACAAATCAAGGTTTAGTTAATTGATGAAGGTTGATATTTTCAATTGATGGATATTATAACTTATATTTAACACTAGACACCTTGAACTTTGAATTAAAATGTGTGTTTGGCATTCATTTCAACCCGATTTTTTTTTATAGAAGCAGGCCGGCCAGATTGATTCAAGTTATCAAAATAACATTTATATTATACATAGTATAGGTTGGTAGTCTATGTAGTCTTATGACATGTGATTTTTTTAAAACGATGTATGGGTACTTTTTTACACCTTTGCATTAATTAATTAATTAATTAAGAATTAATCTTGGTGATGTAAAAATAATTTCACAACTTTGACTCGTCAACATTTTGACATTTTGCGATTAGCCAGCTATCTCGTGCTAACCCGGGTACTTTGAAAAGTAGGTTACCTATACAATATTTTTCGCTACCCATTTCGATTTGAAACTTCGAAACAAAGAGCTGGGCGACATTTCTAATGACCTTTGAAGAACCTAAATTGTATTTTCAAAAGCACCGTAACTTTTATGTGCTCATAAATTGTTTTACTTACAAAATAAATATGTTGTACAAATGTACTATTAACCTAGTTCTCGTAGATTTTTTATTTGGAAGAACTGTAGAACTGAAGAACTACGTATTCACGTAAAACATAAAGCCACTATTAGGGCACATGTCATAGCACATGTTTCGTTACAAAATAATATCATACCAAGTCGTATTTTGTGTTGAAACCATTTTGTGTTACAAATATACCCCTTCGATGATAACTTAGCAAAAGTTAAAACTTTACGCAATACGGAAATAGTTACTTACACAGAATATAAGGTTTAATTTAAAGTCCAAACTCGTGTTACAGAATACCACAAAACTAATAAGGCAAAGTTTTCAACAAGAAGTCTCAGATAAATTGTCTTATAACTTTGAAACTAACTTAGTATTCCAATGGTTCCAATCTTGATGATGATAATTAATGGCCTATCGACTTCATTCTATCCAATCTTCAATTTCAGAGGTCCAATTTAGTACGAAATTGATAAAATAATTGTTTTTTTATGGATTAAAGTTCTTTAAATCATTACTGTTTAAAATAAGGTTGGCACAGAGTTTATGAAACTATATTCTATTATGGAAAAAACTACGCTCCCTCTTTACTACGCCATACTTTCCGGTCCCTTGCGAGTTCTATGATGTCATTTGACCAGACACTTCCGCATGACTATTATCTCGTCCTCAGAGAGATACGCTAAGAAGTGTCAAAAGTGTACAATAAGCGTCAAACTACACTAGAAGGCAAGACGTCGCGCCGAGTAGTTAGGGAGAGGAAAGAAATATTTTTTTGAAAATCCGGCTTTTTATAGAGCCGGATTACGTCACGATACGAATAAAAATAAAAGCGGTTTTAGAATGGCTAAACAAAGCCTTATTTATGCCGTCCAATTTTATATTTTAGCCGGATTACGTCACAATATGCTTTATATCGTGACGTAATCCGGCTCTATAAAAAGCCGGATTATCAAAAAAAATATTTCTTTTCTCTCCCTAACTACTCGGCGCGACGTCTTGTCGTCAAGTGTGCGCCAACGCTAAGCGCGTTTTCTCGACAGCATTTGGTACCACAGATAATGCAAAAGTTCAAAAACTGGTGCAAAATGACAGAACGACATGACAAATATCTCGCGTGCTCATCCTAGGCCTGCAGGTCGGCCTCTTGGTCTACGAGCATCTCTTGGACAACATTCTGAGATCACCTTCGTCCATCTCCCGTCATTTCTATAGTTACAATTTTAAATAATCATTTTGCAATTTAGCTAAAGTTAAATGGCAGCGCGAAAAATCTTCCTAACTTCATCTCCTAATATTTTAGACGCAACCTTCCCCTAATTTCCATGTGAGTCTTACTCGTACCAGCGTATTACCGGCAAAGTAATTACTTGGACAGTTCTGCAGGCACGGTAAAGTTAGCAGTTTTCATACTACCGACACGACATCTACACAGTATTTAGCATTAGACGCTTATACCGCTATTTTGTTCGAGCAACTGACATGTTTGTATCGTGTAGGTTTCGGTATCGGCCAACGTGCAAACACCCGGTGAAATTAGCTGAAATTTCACTCAGTTCGTATAATTTTTTTCCACAGGGGATGCGAAGTATGATCTGCTGTTTATGTTTAACTTTGCGCTTGTTTTATTTAGTTTTATGCTGTAATATTTGTCGGTACTTTGCCACTCAAGGCTAAAACACAGTAAATAACAGCTGCCTTGGAGCGGATTTATTTGTACTCATAAAATGTCACTGTTCTTAGAAGTTGCAACTGTGATATTAGCAGACTGTAGTTTTAGGCGTGTATGCTGATTGACTGCTCAAGCATTGATCCGGATTCAAACATATATTATTTTATGAAAATCTACTCCAATCTATGCTTTAACGCCCGTAGCACACCTCCGCTGCGGAACCGTAACAGCATAACCGCAGTAATTTCGTCATGTCTTGTCCCGTGTAGGAGAAGCGGAACACTAGCGAAACTGCCTGCTCTAACGCATAGATTTGACTATATCCGGACTCTTTCTCCGGGCGGTTTGTCGATCTGCTCCGACGACATCCACACTTGCCCGCTCTGGCCGCCATATTGTTGCGGTATCGCGTTGTTTTTGCACGTGTTTGTGAAAATTGACAAAAATAAAAAGCGAAACTCATAAAATGGACGTAAAATGGACTGACTCGCGCAAGGTTTCGATGCCCATTCCGCTACTCAAACTACATTTGATCGCAGCGGGATTCATCTAGCGGTTTCGCTTTTACGGTTCCGCAGCGGAGGTGTGCAATGAGCTAAGAACGATATCTGTATGGGCATACGGGCCTTAGACACGTTGGTATAAACGGACGACGCGATACTGACAAAAATAATCTGTCCAAAACGTAGCTCACTTTGAGTTGGGTGGTAATAAATGTAAGACAAGTAATCAAGCCTCAGTGGGGATAAATGGATAGCCTGGGGTGTTCGACCGACAAGATTTAATTAGTTTAACCGAGTTGGATCAAATTCGATTATGTCAGTGGTAGATGACATAGGTCAAGTGATAGAACTGATTCCTAAGCCTAAGTTTTTGGGCCTTAAAGCCTACTTCTCATACGAACCTACCTACCTTACCTATCCACTGATTCCTAGAAACAAACTTAAGACGACTACTTGGTGGTAATTGGTTGAAGCGCTCGTGGCGTAGCTTGCTTAGTCAATCTTCACCGATTATCTAATATAAGCGACGTTCTGCGTGGTCACTATATGGATGGGTGACCGTTAGTGGCAATTACATCTGAGCGCTTCCGCGCTTCGGAGGGCACGTTAAACTGTCGGTCCCGGCCCTAGCAGTTGTTAAGCTATGACGGAGGCCTTAAGGCGACCTAATAACTCCGTCACCAGAGTTGACCACTATATAACTCATACGAGCTTGCTTGCTTTAGGGGTAATTTAATATTAAATTTTAATCAATATAATACTATGAGTCACAATATATTTTTTGGACTTTAAAACTGCTTTGTGCAAAACATACGTAATAATTTATATTCAACTAAATAATTTATCCATTAAAACTTAAATTCTAGTCAATTTGTTTTGATATAAGTATTAAGTCTGTTGAAAGCCCGATTAGTAAAAGTATAATTTTCGAAAGCTTTCCCATACCACCCTACATAACACGTCTCATATTAAACCGTCATGAATCCGTGTGCTTTGAAAAAGTGATATTAGAATTCCAACAGGATTTCATCAAAAAGTTTGTCCATGTTGGTAACACATTTTGTTTCATGGTTTTTGCTTTGTTGGTCATTGTTTTTGAACTTTCAGCGGTTCTGTTAGATAAGACAAAAAAACTTAGGGGTATATTCATATTGGTGTTCTAAATCTGAACTAACTAAAATGATTGCTAAATCTCTTGTCATCTTTTTTCGTTGTCATGCAAGTAATAATGATAGAGCATTTTTTAAAGCCGCGCTAAAATTACAGTTGAATATGAATAAAGGGGTTAATAAATAACCTCAAACTCATGAAGATGCATCCAATATATCTTTTCAACTGTCTCTGTCAATTATAATCTATTGTATTTATAATAGTGGCCATCATTTGAAACAATAACCACCTCTGAACTTATCTGAACTGTAAAGTTTACCTCCTCAACTATAAAGCAAAATAAGTTTCGCGCCTGTTACGTCTTGAAACATGGTACTCATATCTCATAAATCGTTCCAATACTCGGAAACAGTTCATAGCGGAGGAGAATCGATCACTCTTCGACGTGCAATTGAAGCTGTATAGGTGGACTGCAATGCAGTGAATGAATACAAGTTATGGTACTGCCAGCACTGCCAGTGTAGTTCAAAGAAAAACAGTTTAACTTGCAAGCTTGAATGCATTTTCATCGTTTTGGGGAACATATTTCTCTGGAATCACCACTGGCATTCGAAAAAAAAAATGTTTCCTACAGCGTGCAGACTCCTTAGATTTCCCAGACTTGTCTGTACGAAAATTGCACTTTGGCTCGTGAATATTATAGCAAAATAATCTAAGACAAAAATGAGTCAATGTCAAAATATAATGCACTCTAATCGCTTGTTTCTAAAAAGTTGTGACCGTTATAAATAAAATTCTGCCATGACGTTTGGTATCTAAAGATTTCTCGTCGTATGCACGTTAAAAAAGTAACTCCTACCACACCCGCATGTCCTCATATAAGTCACCACCCCCTTTTATTTTTATTTCGATCATTACAGAGAAGTATTTTATAAATTGACATTTACTTCTTTCGTGAGATGCGTCATAAACTCTTGCAGCAAATGGCTTCAGATAAGAGAGAATGGCGGCATACCATCGTTTACGTCGCCATTTGGAATTGTTATTGAATCTTCTACGTCGTTGCATTAGTTGCAGACACCGTTAAACGTTTTACGATTCCTGAAATCAAACTCTTAGAAGTTTGCAGAGTTTTTGATGTAAAATTGGATAACTTTGTCGATAAAATGTCACTGCAATTGCAGTGTTTCTTAAAAGGTATTTTATTCCTTTTATCATAAAAATTACTTTTTCTTGGAAATGCAAAATACCTTAGGTTCGAATATGCTAAGGGTTTTATAAGTTTATTTTTATTTTCTGTTATCTTAAGGGATTATGCAACATGATTAAGCAATTTTCTTGGTAAAATGCTAAAACAATGATCAATTTCTGACGCTGACTGCATGTATGCAGGGATTATACAAAGTCCTGATACATCTGTGCCCGATACTGATACCGCATCTAACATGTCAAAGAAACCGGACACTTTTAAGACGGTCTATTCAATTCCCCCTGATTGTTTGATGTGGGTCAGTTTCGGCATGTCGCAGTTACATGAAACAGCTACGTAAATCGAGCAAACCTGCATCGATCTCTTACATATTTCTTCCTAACAGGAAAAGAAGAACTACGGCACTGGTAGAAAATTGAAATTCTGTTTTATAATCCCAGTTACTCTAGAGTAGACTATAAAAGTCACAAATTATGGGAATTGATAAAGAGGTCTTTGGGAGCTTGCGCTACAAAATTTTAGTTTATAGACTTGGACGAATTGTCAATTCGTCCAAGTTTATAGATGAAAAAGGTTTTGAGTAACATGTGCATCTAGATAATTATGTCAAGGACGATTATCTGGAAATGAGGGCATACAATTTTTATGGAGTCACAAAAATCTACAAAAAAAATTTAGGTCATAGATGACTTCTTACAGCGTTGCCATACATTGTACACTAGCGGTTGCTTTCATAAGCTATGAATCTATTCACTCAAGGCTGACTTGTGCCGATACCATGACAATAGAGTTTTCGATAAAGGTACCCATTTATTTGAAGCTGGTGAAACTGCTAGCGTAAGATACGCTTGTTGTACTTTGATGCTGGAGTCTGATGATGAGCACAACAAAGGATGAAGATAAACTAATATACACTGCTGCCACAGTAATAAAAAAATATCTAAATAGGTACACCAAAACTCGTGTAAATATTTGCAAAACCTAATAAAAACCTTGCAGTTCCATTTTTAAGTATTATCTCGCTATCTCGCATGCATCTATCTCGCTCGCTCTAATATCTCGCATGCACGTTTTTTTCGCAATTCGCAAATGTTTTTGTAAATTTTCCCAACAAAAAGTGAACTCAACAGACTGAATTAGCCTGTGCTTGTTTACATAACCTAATTAAAGTTTGCACAACTAATTTACTGGCAAATTATGTAACTTTGCAGAAGTTCTAATTAAACCTCGAGAGCCTTGAAATCCTTTGCAACCTTCACTTTACAACCTTGGAGTTTTATCTTCTGTTTACTTGTATGGGACTTTGCGGGAGCTAATTTGATAAATTTTATAAATTTAACCAAACTTAAACCTATATTCAGGCGAAATAAAACCTCTTTTTGGGTTTGCATACCAGATGTGCCAATACGATTTATGTGGGACAAGTTCTAAGATATTCCCCATTGATCTTTACGAGTTTGTTATAGCAGTCGGTTTACCTAAAATATCAAGGAGGTTCGGAGCTTTGAACCCCACATCCCCCCAGTCATGGCAGGCATCATGGCTCAGTCGGTAGTAGCTCTGCCTTCCGTGCTGTGGGTCGTGGGTTCGATCCCCACCGGGAACAAACCTTTGTGTGTGGCAAACATAGATGTTTGTTCTGTGTCTGGGTGTTACTATGTAATATAAGTATGTATTTACAAAAAAAAGTATATAAGTATTATATTAGAAATCTAGTTTCCATAGTACAAGCTCTGCTTAGTTTGGGACTAGAAGGCATAGTGTTAAATGTCTGTGAATATTTATTTATTTATTTATTTATTTATTAGAATTTGTACTATGAGTACCATGGTTTTTAAGCAGCTTTCTATTCATCCCATTACTTGGACGATCCAGTGTGACTAACATATTCGCAGTTACGGCTTTGTTTTCCCTGTAGATCGATATAGTATTTGATAGCGCCAAGAAGTGACACAATCCTTCATTTTCTCTCTCTCTCGTAACTACCTTTTCTCCCACTTCGCATAATATTACAGAAACTAATCTCAGTTTGGCCGCGCCACTTTATTTCACACAATCTTCACTTTATTCTGAGATTTCATACCTTGGAAAATTTATTTCCTTGGATGTGCTTTGGATTTGCGAAAAATTGGTTTAAACTGAGTCGTTTTTCACCATTTAAAAACACTTAAGTCTGGTAATGCCCACAGGGTTCTACCGAAGTACATTTTCATTCCGTAGATACTTTTCCTCCAATCTGTAGATTTTGAGTTATTAAATTATATCTTCTTACTTTATTTATTTATGTTTACTGACTCTTGTCTCTTCTTATGTAGCTGCAATTAGCAGAGTAATTAATAACCTTATTGACTTCCTTTTCTGAAGTAGGTTAAAAACATTTTTGCTTCATACTTTCAACAGCTTAATAGCTTGCGCAAACTGCTTAATACCTTAAGAAGCTTCACAAGGTTCTTTGAGCGATAAATCTCTGGGATAATACTATTAGTCAAGGAATATTCTCGTGCTGCACCGTTAGACAAATGAGCTTAGAACTTCTAGTTACAGAGTGTCGTGGATAGTAACTGCACCTGAAGTATTGCCTTGAAATATAACAAATTTTTATAGTTTTCACCGCGCTCTAGGATCACAGATCACAGTCGTGAGCCTTTATTTTTTTGAACTGAGTTGGAAAATGGTATCTGGTATTCTGTAAACTCACTCTAAATGAATACCAAAAGTATCATTAGGAAGCAAATATTTTTTATGAGGATCATTGTTAGGAAGTCATAAAAGTAACTAATAGCAGCCAAAGTGACTTTTAGGACATACCAACATAATCACAAAAATATTTTTAGTAGTCCTAAGGAGCGAATTATCGTTACCACGTAAGTCGAGGAGGCGTAAGTAAAAACAAAATAACTGGCTCGCGATAAAACAGTTTGATTTTTTTCTTGACTAAGTGAAGTGTTTCTTAGTTCGAATACCGGTGTTAGACGTAATGTTGTGTTAAACGCAAGCGCGAAATTCAATATTTAACTAAGGATTCCCAATCAACACAGATGGCGTTGATATATTATGGCTGTCTCTATCCAGATATCGATATATTCCGGCCACGAGGTCGCAGCTCAAAATTATCAACGCTCACTCACTTCCTTGTCATAAGTGGAAGTGGTAAAAGAAGCGAATGACCCAACTTATTTATTTATTTAATTAATTAGAACTGTCACACAACCAATTACACTAATTAATTACACTATCAATTAAAAATGTCAAAACACAAAAATTAAATAGATATATTAAGTAGAGTGGTCAGCAGATAATAATAATCTCTTAGGGTGACAGATCCCGACTTGGGGGGCAATCGTTGTTTAATAAAAACCTGCCGGTTTTTCTGGCCAGGCAGGTTTGAAACTGTTTTCATACTAAATCGTAGGTATTCTGTGACTAAATAGTGACATTAGCGCGTTTCAGCGCGTTTCTGCCGTCAAAAGCTTCTTGTTTGCAGCGAAACCTGTGCAGAGCTTACGATATGGGGGTTGGTAAGGTCAGTCTCTCAGAAAACACCCTTAGAAATCTGGTAGTTTCTTTAGTACCTTTGAAGAAACTACAGAGACAAGAAATGCCCAGAAGTTCTTAACTGGCGAATCAACATTATTGACCGCATCGCCGGTTTTTATTTTAAAACCTTTTGGGCACCAGCTCTCAAATCATAACATTTTCCGAGAGAAGGGACCTAGATTTATGATTTATCGGTACTAATATATGTATAGTTTTTTTAATAGCTTAAGAGGACCGCATCCGCAATACAATACTGCGCTCCAAAACACAAATCGTTGACGTCACTCAAAAAGCTGCTAGACTGAAATGGAATTGGGCTGGGCATATCTGCCGCATGCCGGACGATCTCTGGGCAAAAATCACAACAGAATGGGCCCCCAATGGTGGTAAACGTCAACGTGGCAGACCCAGATTGAGATGGCGAGACGAATTAGACGCATTTTTGAAGGATTGGCCCGCAGCTGCACTAGATCGTGGGAAATGGAAGGGGGATAGGGAGGCCTTTGCCCTGCAGTGGGATGAAACTGGCTGATAATAATAATAATAATAAGAGAGAAATAAATAATTTGATATAAAAAAATAATTTGAATTTGATAGAGACATTTGATATCTTTCGATGTTACCCAGCTGTTCCGTATCTTGAGTTGCTTTTGTGGTAGAGGTTTATTGTTATCGCTCTCGACCTCGCTTTTATCTGCTTTTTCTTAGCGAGTATCGTTAATTTACTCCTCGATTCACGTATTTTCGAAATTAATAAGTGCGTTTCAGTGTTTTGACAGTGATAAATGCTTACAATTTGTTACGTTTCCTTGTTCATTAGCAGTTTTAGCTTATTTTTCACCCAAACTGTTGAGTTAATATTTTTCTACTTACAAAGAAGTTTTATTAAGTACTATTTCTTTAAAAATTACAATTTACAAATTAAAAAATAAAAACAAATTCTTGATTGGTAAAATTAAAGATTAGTCAAATTCAAACTGTCACTTTTATTTAAGACCACAAAAAAATTGTGTATCCTAGAAACATGTCATTTTTACATAGATACTACTTTTTTCAAACCCTATTTTAGTTCATATTAGTTAAAGTGAAGTTATTTGGTAAATAATCACACCTTTATCCAAAACTAAGTTTTTTAATGAATTCACATCATAGTCGAGCTTCCACGCCATAGCTATCCATCGGATTCTTTTCAGTGAATTGTCTGGTCTCAGTAAGGTGTCAGTTTGAGTGAAAGCGTGTAGTACCTTATTGTATGAGAGATGAGAGGTCTCCGCCAATATCGTGTTGTCAGTGTGCAAACAGCTATAGCCTTGTTAGGCGATGTTCGACTCAATACGAGTCCCCGATAAATCCATATCTGCATTGGGTGCCAGTTCTGGCAAGCCGCAACTAAGCTATATATATCCTGGAACAATTCACTCACAGCTTGAATGGTACAGCATGTTTACTGTTTAATAGTGTTGTATTCCATGTTTGAACTTTTTGGAATACGAACATTGAATATTAGACGTAGACTGCATACTTTCCGGTCTGCCGATAGTTTTGGTCGGGCCTAGTACTTGCTAGTACTACACTAGGCCGATACTGAATCTTTGTAATATACGCAGCCTGCATAGGTACAACTTCATATTGACAAATTATTGACTAACACACCACGCTAATATTGCACCAAATCACTGACTTCACAGAGGTAAAATTTCAGAACAACGTGTAATGAAACGCCAGGATAATCTTGAATATTTCTCACTTTATTCATGAACCACAATACATTGACTTCTTTTAACACTTGTCTTGTTCTCAACTCGGCTATCAACAACCAACTGGCGACCTTCCCCATGACTAAACCTAGGGTAAAAACAGTGTGCCCCACTAGCGCCATCTACCACCACTTATTAGCTATATTCATGACTTTATTCTGCTTTTCCCTAAAATTGCAATATCAATTAAATTACCAAATTATTTACGATAAATTCTCAAATGATTATTTATTACTTAGACAAAATTAAATACATTTTATTACCGGCCAACTTATTGGTTTTACACAAAGTAGTGTTGCCACAAAAATATTCAAAATCACGACAGTCGGCCGTCCGACCTCGTACTACCTCCCGGTGTACGAAAATATCTATTAGCAGTCAATACTTCTTTAGCATCTATTTTACATTATATTGCAATAAAACTTAATCAAATATGTAGAGGGTATTTGATTAAAATGTATTTGTTATCCCACTTCTGACTTGTAATGAAACGCCAGGATAATCTTGAATATTTCTCACTTTATTCATGAACCACAATACATTGACTTCTTTTAACACTTGTCTTGTTCTCAACTCGGCTATCAACAACCAACTGGCGACCTTCCCCATGACTAAACCTAGGGTAAAAACAGTATGCCCCACTAGCGCCATCTACCACCACTTATTAGCTATATTCATGACTTTATTCTGCTTTTCCCTAAAATTGCAATATCAATTAAATTACCAAATTATTTACGACTAGCAGCGCCTCGCGGTTTCACCCGCGTAATTCCCGTTCCCGTGGGAATTCCGGGATAAAATATAGCCTATGTTCATCAGGGATAATGTAGAATTCTAATGGTAAAAGAATTTTTTTAATCGGTCCAGTAGTTTCGGAGCCTATTCAATTCATACAAACAAACAAACAAAAAATCAAACCTTTCCTCTTTATAATATTTGTATAGATAAATTCTCAAATGATTATTTATTACTTAGACAAAATTAAATACATTTTATTACCGGCCAACTTATTGGTTTTACACAAAGTAGTGTTGCCACAAAAATATTCAAAATCACGACAAACGGGACATCCCTAGCGAAAAATAACATATTTCCAGCTCAAAAAATCTGGTTTCTAGATAGCATGTTTCGTCTGATATTATTCGTTAAATCCGAGGATCAGACACTTATGAATAAAATTCCACTCTGATTTTGACCTCCACGAACCTAGACGTAAAGCCTTTGAATGCTTGTTTCCTAAAAAAACGGTGTACAATTTATCACTGACGTTACGTAGCAGAGAAACGCGATACTGATGATAAGAAAAACCTGAAGATAATTTCGCTGCCCTTCGATTCACTACTGATCTCCCATATATTTGAAGCACGACGAACGTCCCATATACCACGTTATTCATTATCGTTGACCTCCTGCGATCAAAAAACTGTCCACTTTTCGGTTTCTTTATTTCTGTTCACTCGACCATCAATCAGTTTGGTTTTCTATAGATAAATTTCGACGAGATCGTAACACCTGGTTGCGAGACGCACAAGAAAGAGGCTGGCATAACATAAAGGAGGCCTATACCCAGCAGTGGATGATGTTGATTTTATTTTGATTTCGACCATCTTTTGTTTCAACTTGTTGTCGACGATTTCTTGCGACTGAACAAGGACGGCAGTAAATACTCTTATAATGACGGTCACGGTATTTTATGAAAGCTAAGCTTGGAAGCACCTGTAAGCCTTGCTCAATGGATTCCTAAGCCGGGATCCAGTAATCTTACATTGCAGAGAGTTTTCTTTATCTTCGGCACAGGTATACTATGTTCAGATGGGAATTGAGACTAGATTGTGGTTGTAAGCGGGAATAATATTTCAGTTGGCCGGCTAATTATTGCTACAATTATTACTTCAAATTAAAAAGCTATTTAGTTGTCATAATCTATGGTTATCCATAGCACGCCTACGCTTTCATGAAACCGGCGGAATTCATTGTCGGGAGTGACAAATGACTGATATCCGTTGCAGGCCTCAGGATAAATCATACTAATGAGTTGTAAGCTGAGTGCTAAGCTAATCTCTTTGTGTAGGTACTTAAAGATTAAAATTAAATCACATAGTAAAGGTTATCACCAGTATTTTTAAAACTGGTTTTGCTAGTAAATACCGGCTCATTCTAGAAATTTACTGCGTGTTCCCCTGCGAAGGGGATTTCTGCAGTGTTTGCCAAAAAACTATGGTTAGTGTACTATTTTGCGCTATGTGTTTGGGATTATAATTGAACATACATGGCAGGAGCTTACCACTATTTCGAAGAACCAGGAATAATCACATCGGTAATTTTTTATCAGAACAAACATGGCTGTCATAAATTGATTATGAGTAATAACGGTAATATGAACTTTATGCCGGAATATTGAATCAAGAATATTGGCTCCGTTCCAAAAAAGATTAATGCATGAAAATTAAATTCCTTCTGATATTCTGAATAATTTTGCCTGCAAAATAACGTAAGAGATTGAGTAAAAAATAGGTCATTTTAGCCCCTCAAGCAGTCAATATTTCCAACATCGTTGAAAATAGGAAACGTCAATAAACTATACATAGAGATTATTCTGCTAAAATAATCAGTCACGTGTTTACGCCCAGAAAGCTCTCTACGTAACATTCACTACATTTTCTCAGAATTCCCAAAATGAACTACTACGAAGTAGGTACCTCTTATCCATCTATCTATTCTAGGCCACAACTCTGTAAATCATGTGGCCAGTAAGTAGGTGCGACAATTATGAAAAAATACTATACACAAATATACTAGGTGCCGCCCACGACTTCGTTCGCGTCCCGTTGGATCCGGTTAATTTTTCGGGGTAAAAAGTATTCTATGTGTTTATCCAGGTCACGGGCAATATATATTCCAAGATTCATCCAAATCGGATCAGTAGTTTTTACGTGAAAGAGTAACAAACATCCATCCATCCATACTTACAAACTTTCGCGTTTATAATATTAGTAGGATTATCCCATTTTGAACTGCTCCCTCAGAACAGATGTGACATCATTTCTACTTTCTCGTACATTTTACGTGCCTCATTCCTATTAGTTAGTTATTTACATGATGTCACTTTCTCTCTGCTCTCGTATACCGTTTTCTTTTCACCATAACCTACCCCCGTTCCAAGTTGTTTGCGGCTCGGTGGTTTCTTTGTTTCATTCAACATTACCCCCCGTTTATTCCTGCCCCTTATCCCATTTATGGGCAATTTGTCACGAAATGTTTTCCGCTACGGGTAACAGGCTAAGTGGATGCTTTATGAACTCTTAGATTGTAAAAGTTCGAGAGTCGTCGGTAAACTGTTCTACAAGATGTAATATAATATCCCTATGAGCCTGAAAGAGTCTTTAAAAGTGGTTGTATAAACGTTATGAAATCTAGCCTTTTAAAGTGGGTCAAAATCGCGCCGAAAGGAGTCGGTTACAAACATACAAACATACAAGTGAAGCTAATATAAAGCGTGTAAAAAAAACTTTAAAAACTGTGTAGTTCACTCAGACACACAGGACTAATAAATTAAATTAAGGTCCAACTAGTCGCTCATCTTTCCATACAAACGTGGAAGGGTAACTACTCCACTGTTTGACGTTGATCAACCAAAACTAAGGATTATATCAATTTATCTCGTCATAATCTAGTTTAAAAGCTTGTATTTTTAAAATGTATACACATTTTAAAAATACAAGCTTTTAAACTTTCGAAAGTTTAGAAGCTTGTATTTTTAAAATGTAAAGGTGGGCGACTAGTTGGACCTACAGTTGGTTGGACTACACCACGTTAGCAAAGCGCTATCGTTTGTTTTCTTGCTAGCACTGGCATTTTTACCGCAGGCTTTATTTTTACCACAGCGGGTTGTAAAGACAAATGAGTTTTTCATCCAGCAATATCTTATCCGTTATCACAAACACGATTTACTTGTAGGTCTTCCATTCAGAATCGTACATTTAGTATTTTTAAATACTAAGGGGCATATTCATATCGTTCTTCTAAAGGTGAGCTAACAAAAATGATTGCAAAATTTGTTGTCATCTCTTTTCGCTGTCATGCAAGTGACATTGACAGAGCATTTATTAAAACCGCACTAAAATTACAGTTGAATAAGGGGTCACCCCTTTATTCATATTCAACTAATCTACTACTAGAACCTCATTCAAATCAAAGCTTTCAGATCTGGTGGGCTACTCTCGACCACAGAATCAATCCGGATCCATAGATTTTGACAGAAGTCGTGTACATTTTTCAGTATAAAATGACACGAAATCTGTCAAAATCCGGATCCAATTTGGAACGGCGGTGGTCAAGAGTAGCCCTACAGAGCTACGACTACGAGACCACAGTCAAACAGACACACACACACAGCGCCGTCAAAGTGGTTCTAACGCATAATGATCATTATGGCCGGTTTACATTATTCCAGTCCAGCGATCCAGTCCAGTGCTGGATTGCTTACTGGAAAAATGTAAACCGGCACTGGAATGATCTGAATCCAGTAAGCATTCCAGTCCAGTAACTGGATTCGTGGTATATTTTTGAATCTAGTGCGATCAATCCAGTGCAACTGGAATAATGTAGACGGCCAATCCAAACTGATCTCTTTTTGAAATCATTGTCACTGTAGTATTCACGTTTCAACGGCTTCTAAATTACTGGAATAATGTAGACGATAACGAATCCAGTTCAGCACTGGACTGGATTACTGGACTGGAATAATGTAAACCGGCTTTTACACTCTTTTCTTTTTCGGTCGGCGCAAACATGAAAATATTCTTTAAAAAAAACAAAATAAACAAAACTTAAATTAACAAGGTAACTAAAACATAAATCTAAAAAAAACTTAACAACTAAAAAACTATTACGTACTACAAATCAATGTTCAGAGACTGGCCTTAGACTTTAGAATTTAGTTTCGGTCGGGAGTTAAAAGTCGATTTTGTGCTGCATTAGGATCGATTAAAAGTACGACATGAGACTAAACGCTTCGCTGAACTTTCTCGAGTTCGTGGATCAACGGCCGATTGATTCCAAAACTTAACCAGACTACGTGATCAAGAGGGATCGAACAATTTGCCGCTGCAATTTGGAACGAGTCGAGAGGACTTAGCGTGGTTGCTCTGCATTTTTATTGGCCGATGATGCTGAACTGGAGATTGCTCCTTTTAACCAACTTTAAAAAAAGAGAAGGTTCTCAATTCAGTTGTTTTTTTATGTTTGTAACCTCATAACTCCGTCATTTATGTACCGATTTGAAGAATTATTTTTATATGAAAAAGATATAATTTTTTTTTAATCAAAATCGGTTCAGTAGTTTGGCAGTTAGAGTAACTGGAAATAACACTTAGTTCAGACTTTTGCTGCTTTTTTGTGACTTTTCTGTCGTGTTTACGATCAATAGAACAGTCCGAATGAACTGCCATCATTATCAACATTATCTCACTGAACACTTACGCTGAGGACGTGTCCTGTCATGCAATGCACCGCGCCCATTACTGAGACTTAAGGCGCGGGCCAGACAGAAGAGACGTAACATGAGGACGCGTCGCGGACAGAGCCCCAAGTCTGTGCATTTATTTTGACTTTCGACTCGATCATAGAACACGCAAACTCATTCGCAAAGCGAGAAATTTTGTATGAAACCCAGATAAGCGCCTCTAGCGGGAGATTTGAGAATTGTGCAATTCCCAACAAAATATCTCGCTTTGCGAATGCGTTTGCGTGTGCTAGAATCGAGTCAAAAGTCAAAACAAATGCACGGACTCGAGGCTGGGCGGAGACGAGACACTGACGCGACTTTTGAAATTATGTAGAAGAGACGGGGCGCGGACGCGACGCGTTCTTTATTCAGTCTAAAATTCTTCTGCCAGGCAGGCATGCCACTCCGCTCCCCGTCTCTCCTGTGTGTTTCGAACAAAAGGTGCAGACGTAAAAGCGTCGTGCCTGCGCCCCGTCTCTTCTGTATGTTTTGCGTCGCCACGCTTCTATACATTTTGTATGAAAGGGACGCGGAAGAGACATGGGTCTGCGCCCCGTCTGCGTCTTACGTCTTTTCTGTCTGGCCCGTGCCTAAAGTTTGAGCTTATAATAAACAAAAATACTTAGTGTTAGATGTTATTATTACGATATAAAGTTACAGGTTATTAATAGGTCATAAGGCCGCACCACAGCTTATGAAAATTACCATCTCTTCTGCCTTTATCAATTATGAGACCCTTTCAAACTAACGAAGTCTTTTGTTACAGCGGGCGTGGTGGAATTAATTCAGATCGAATCTATTTGTTCAGTTTCCAATGAAATTCAATTTGTTGGGTTTAGGAATGTGGTATTCTAAAGTTTTTGTTATTAATACTTTTCTTCAAATTCTTGCGTGACTTAATTATAAAAATTAAATTACCTTATCAATTTCCATACATTTTGATTAGTTTTCTGTAAAGTGATTGATTCAAAATATGATTAGATTTGCAGAATGATAATCTTTGTAACTTGTATGACATCCAAACAACATTCCAATTATATTTTAACTAGACTTTAATAGGAGAATAACTCCTGACGTCACAAGCGATATCTGGCCCACCATCAACTGTGCCAGCTATAGGAAGGAATCTCTATGGGAATAACCCATTGTCAATACTAGAAAAGTCTCAACCCCCAGTGGACTTCTGCAAGCAGGTAATGGTGATGTGACCTTTACAAGGTCAACTCTGTTTAGGTTATACATCGAGTGATTAGGTCGGGGTCACCACTCGGTAACTTTCTTTAAAACTTCCTTGGACATTCAATAGGTCAGTTTACCGTAAAAGGGTACTTAAGATGAAACTTACGTGTCCTTCAACGTGCTTAGAATAAGTTTTATTATATACTGTACCATTTAAAAAATAAAACAACCAAATACTAAGTTGATTAACAAATCTATTTAAGAGGCCAAAGTAATTTTATAAAATATTTAAAAATGCGCACTTAACAAAGTGTTCATAAAATGTAAATATAAGCTATTAGTAGGTACCAACTATTTATCAAAATTTAAGATTTACCAAGTAGTCAAAAACTCATAAATAGTAATTTTGTTAAAAAACTTTTAGAGGCGCTATAGCCTGTCGAGTTACTAAAAGATGTACTATGTTTGTAGTGTACTAAACTGTGTTTAGTTATATTACGTTTATATTTACTAAGATAAATAAAGACCTTTTAAAACAAACAAACAATTTTATAAGCATTGCTGTTCAGTGTGGCAAAGCAGCCAGTGTCTTGGGTAAGCTTCCGATTAGTAGGTACTGATTACGATCAGTTGAGCTACAGATCGTTTGCAAATGACTTCAGATAGCTCAACTGCTTTTATTTATTTCATTTATTATTTATTTTAGTAACTTAAGATTTGTCTCAAAGAGTCCGCTCTGTGTCTCCATACAAATCAGCGCATACTGCGGGCCTAAGATGCGCACCGCGAGATATTTGTCATGTCGTTCTGTCAAAATGTAAGCATTTTGTACCAGTTTAGGAACTATTGCATTATCTGTGGTAATGTTGTCGTGAAACCGCGCCTTTGAATTTTCAACTTTTGACATTTCTGCATGACTATTATCTCGTCCTCAGAGAGGTACGACGACTAAGTGTCAAAAGTGTACATTATGGCGCGTTTTGTCGACACCATTAGGTACCACAGATAATGCAATAGTTCCTAAACTGGTACAAAATACAAAATACATTTTGACAGAATGACATGACAAATATCTCGCGGTGCGCATCTTAGGCCCGCTGGTGTGCTGGGCGTCAGAAGTTTCACACCCACATTATACACTGAAAACTCGTAAAAGGCCCTCTGATGTGTCCAAATATTTTAGTACTGTGGCCTAGCTTGTTATTTAAAACTGAAAACGTTTTCGATTATTTCTACTATTTTAAAAATGACCAGCAACTTGATATTCATATTCATTTTGGTTTCACAGATAAGGGTTTCGACCTATTTAAAATTAGAATCGCTTCACAACAACCTTAACTGAATATCATCATTCTTTGTTATAATTACAATGGTATAAGATTTCAAAGCATCTCAAAGGTTTATTGAGCTGAAGGAATCTGTTGGCAGCTCTATTCATTATCACTGTCGATAAAGGTGCTGTTGTGCGAAAGAGAAATCGGTTTTTTTAGTGAAACAGGGAACTTGGTACTCATATGGGCGAATACTCAAACGCCACTCAAACCCCACTCAATTTAAGTCCCGCTTAAATTATTGCCATCTCTTACAAATGAGTAATGTCAAACAGAGGAAGAGCAACTTTAAGCGGTGCTCAAATTTAAATGACTTTTGAGTATTTCAGCCTTAGGCCCGTATTCCGATATGCTACTCAAGCACTAATCCGGACCCGAAGATAGACTTTTGTATAAGTTATTTCAAATGTCTCACTTGACACTTGCCAAATTGTCTGTCAAAAGAAAAGAAGACTTGTGTTATAATATGTACTCAAAATATTTGAGTAACGATTTCTTTATCAGAATACCTACTATGTCTACAAATCAAAATTATCAAAGACATTTACAGTTTTGGGAAAAAATCACAACAGAATGGGCCCCCAATGGTGGTAAACGTCAACGTGGCAGACCCAGATTGAGATTATAAACTATATACAGATTGCAGCTACACTTACCACCAGGTGTGCTGGCAGCCAAATGCTTAGCTATTACTCATTAAAAAAAAAAAAAGAAAAAAAAAAAAAAAAAAGGTGGCGACTTTAATCCAGATTAAACTCTAAACTTTAATGTAAACAGCTAACCAGTCACCTTGCTGTAGAATTGTAAGTGTGGAGAACCGATACATATTTTTATAGATTTGTATTCATCCTTTTGACGCTGACTGTACTTACATATTATTTTTGGTGATAAAGTATAGACCATTGTTGACTCAATAAATAACGAATTTATTTTTCATTGAAAATGAATGCTCGTTGCATTCATTTTATACGAATGAACAAAGAAATAAAACTGACGAATAAGCGGATTAATATCCCATTTAATTCGTCTTATCTTTCGTTAGCAGACGAAGTTTCGTTCCGAATGAGCAGGGAGGGAAAATGGAAAATCTTTTGTAGGTATCCAATCTGTTCGGAAATGTTTTGATACATGGGTACACGATTGAGATACGATCACCCATTTTGAGTACATAGTTTATATTTTTACGAGTAGACAATATTTTAGTATAAAACCAACTTTGACTCAAAATTTGACTAATAAAGCTTTCTCAACGTCAATAACATTGAAAAACCTAAAAGTAGGTTTTTAAACATGAAATCTAAAACATTTATTTTCTTTTTTCCAGGTAATTAACCGTCGAACATTCCAAAAGCTGATTTAGTTAGTAAATTGGGTATTTTTTTCCGTTTGAGAACTTCAATAGCTTTTTACTAAAGTTACAAAAAATCTGCAGTGTTATAAACTAATGTAAAATGTGTTTGAATTATACTATCCGGTTATTAAAAGCAGTTCTTACCATCAGAAATGGGCGTATTCCGGTTTGTGGTACACCGGAAGGTCATTGAGTAATTATTTCAACAAAAAATATCCTCAAACCTCCCGGAATTCGTTAAAAGAACCCTGTCAACCTAAAGATAACATCGTAATTGCTTTCACGCCGATTTTAATTAGAGCTGTTTTTACTCCCACACAAAAAGTGGGCTCTAGCACCTGGCCCTTTTAAGGGCTTGCCTGAAGAAGTTCTTGAGGAGAACACTGTAGGATATGAGTCCTACGAAAAGGGAAAATCTTCTACTGTGACCTTTGGCTAGGTGTCCGAGGAACAATGGATGGTATTCGGTAGTATTACCTTTTTTATACTTGGCAAACAAGGGTACGGCCCGCGTCCCATAACGCGGGCCGTACGCTTGTTTGCCAAGTTTGTTTGTTTGTGTGTTTGTTTGCCAAGTTTGTTTGTTTGTGTGTTTGTTTGCCAAGCGCTTACCGTTGCCGCCCGCAACACCAGAGTTATCACATGCACGTTGCCGACCCTTGAAGAATTTTAAAACACCTTTTTTGAAGTGGACAATACTGTAGTCACTAGGGAAAACCTCGGCAGGAACATCCTTCCACAACCTGAGATGGTATTTATTACTTTTATTGTTCACAAATATCTACGACTTTTACATAATACGCTTCAATTTTCTGCGACACGAAATACTATTAAAATATGCCAATACGACCCGTCACAAAGATAATGGAACACTTGGAAAAACTCTACAGAATAACAGAAAATTTATGTGTCACACCCAACTCCTTAGGCGTAACAAAGGTATCCTCAAGACTCTAAGGTACCTTACCTAACCTAGGTACTCTAGATTCTAGGTATCTAAAAATATTCACGACACGGTGGGATTTTTACCTAAGTATAAGTACCTAAACTTTTTCAATCAGCCTTCTTACCCGGCTAAGTTAGAGAGGTACCTATATATATAATATGCAACTCTTCGGAGAAAATTTGTTCATTTTATTACCTTTAATCTTTAATGAAACGGTTTTATCCAGGGTTTGTGACGTAACTTTTTTGTTAGGGTAATTTTGTAGACTACAAAGGTCTGTATGGGTGTCATGAATTTTGCAAAGGGGTTCCGTCTGTTTTGTAGTCTTTGTAATGAAGCACAACTCAGGTATACAAATGAAGGCTCCTAAGCTGTCTAGGGTTAGCAAGGCGAGGTATGCAAATAATAAGCATTGTGTTACTTACCGTGGTTATTGCTAAATGAAGCTGAAAATTCTTAGTAAGCGCGTAATAACGTACAAAGACAAAACAATCTCTCTGATTACTTTAAATCGTCAAGATTTTGTATGATTATTTATAAAAAAAATAATTAATGCGTTAGAATTAGCTCGTACCAAACTGGTTTGTCTACAAAAAAGCCTAATAAGTATAATAAAATATCTGATTATTTAGAAGACAAACAAGCTTCGGACGAACTATAAAATTAAACTATGATATTTTGTGAAGTACCTATATTTAATTCTGCCACAACAAAGGAATCTGTAGGTAGGTAGTAGCGGTAGGTATAATACCTTACCTATGCCAATTTTATTCGTAATTTTTTTTACATCAAATTTTATATTTTCACTTCATATGAATCCTCAGTTTGTAAAAATAGTAAAAGTAAAAAATTTACAAAAATAAATAGTGGTCTAAGGTAAATCTTGAAAAAAAAGTGATAATTTTAACACACTGAGTACGCCATCTACCGGAGTTTCTCAGCATTAAAATATCTCATTAGGTTACTAGCGCCCTCTCGAATCACTTGTAAACTAGAACAAGCACCGTAGCGCCATCTTTTGAGATTCAACTGTACTTTTTGGTTTACCTACCCTTACCACCCTTATGTCAGTCTGACTACACGGTGAGGGTTGAAGAAAATTTGCCAAATGGTTTCATTACTTTCCGACAGATGGGGTTTAGTGACCACCATGATATGAAATTTGATGAATAAACTTGTCTGTATATATATATTTTTTTTAATCTTTTATTTTGTAAGGACTTTAAATTAATTAACATTTAATTTTGTCGGAGTAACAGTCTAATCATCTATCATGAAGTAAATAGAACCCACCCCCTTTACTTTGTCATTTTAATTGAAAAAAAATTTTTTTTTTTGAATTTTAATCCCAGAATGTTGATATTCCAATCCCTCTCACCTTTTTTAAACCTATGCCATAAAATAAACAAAAGATTGCAGACATCTTGTTCCATTTTTAAATTATTTAATCTTTGAAGGTGACAGACCATTCCAAATTTAAAGCTGGGTCCTAGGCCACTAAATAATTCTGTTTCCGTCCACAACTTCAAAAACACTGGCTGGTTGTGGCTCGTTCAATCCCAGGAGACTCAACGCCAATAAAAGTTTGTCTATCGCAGAGAAAACGTTCAATATTTATGGTTATTTAGTGTATCTGCATTGGGACACCCACAGATTTACTAATCGCCAACAGGAAAATAAAAAAGTACTATATATAAATAAATAAATACCCTTGGACATTTCACACAACGCCCTCTAGACCCTAAATAAACAGAGCAGAGGGCCTAGAGTTTTGGTGTGTAAATCTAGTGTAAAATGTCTGACGCCCAATACATCAAGTTTGCGCTGAGTTGTATGCAGATGCAGACCCTGAGCTGATTCTTTGAGTAGCTTGATATGCGAGTATGGGCTTGGTGTAGACCAAGCTTCTCAAAAAATCCGCTCAGTGTCTCGCAGTCCAAACTTATGAATCTTATGATTGATCTTAAAACTAGCAGCTCAATTTTAAACGGTAAACGAAGTTCGAAACCAGTTTTAAATTGCACGGACCAATGAGTTTTCTTTGAAAGGTTTTTATACGCCCACGGCATCGTACAACATCTAAGTTTTACACAACTTATAATTCGGTAGCACACGTCATGAGCAAAGAATAGGTAACTTTAGTAAATTGCTTTCCTTTCCAGAACTTTGTGGAACCTTCTCGATTCGAGACTTATATAATAACGCATGTCCTTGAATACGCAGGATTTGAATTTTATATTTTTTTGGCTGCGCAAGGACAAATGGGAGAGTAATTTGTCCTCCATCCTAATCCGTGACAGGACTAGGCTGGATTTTGTGCTCAAATGACGGTGAGCGCGTACGCGCTAACGTCCATACATTATACCGTAGCAATACATCAGCGCTGCACTGTGCACGTTCATACGTTTTCATTGATATTGCTACGTTCGACCCACACGTCAGGGCCTCTACTGCGAATATTGATTTCCGAAGATTCGGTAGTGACGTTTGTGTTACACTGCGCGGTCGCCTCGACCGATGGTCTAGGCTCTTTCGAAGTCACAGCGTTACTGCGCAGTGTAGCACAAACGTCACTACCGAATCTTCGGTAATCATTATTCACAGAGGCCCTGCGCTCAGCGTCGGTCGATCACTAAATGCAGCCTAACAGTTATAGAGCTCGTATTTACAATATATTCAGGCAGAATCATGTTGTCTAGAATCTGAGTGCTGATACAGAATGTTCAAGGGCTTTCGATACAAAAGTGCCGATACAATGGCCCCGAGCGGTTAGGTTATCGAAGACGTGCTGGAGTGCTCGTTCCGTCGTTCCTCAAGTTTGTGAAGTGAACAGTTGACCTTCGATGTTCCTAGATAAAATATGTTTTGAAGTTTAGAATACAATCTAAAAATGTAAAAAAAATATGATTTTTTTAATGTTATGCCCAAAATCCTGGCTCCGCCACTGATCTGTTGTCCGCTGTCGATGCGGTCTCAAGTTATGATGGATCACCTTGGAAGTTGAACAAACTGATACAAGTATTTGGTCATGACAATCAAGGTTATGTGTACTGACATAAATTTTTACCACCAGGCTGATATGTTGATGAGATATAATAATATATCTTGATTTTCGAAAGCTACAAACCCCCGATATGATGTTGAACAGATTTCGTGAGTTCGCGTCGAGTGCGTCTCGAAGTTTGTTCCTATCACCACAATATTAGCCTTGAGTACTTTGAAACTAATATTGGTGGCTTTGCAGATCGAAGCTTCGGGCTGCTTTTGACAGATAAATGCAGTTTATGTTCTCTTTTGACAACCAGAACTTTTATCACGAGCAAATCTGACAGTCGCCGCGTTAGCGTATTCGAGTTATATTGCGCGTCAATGCCAACTGGACTGTCAACCATTGTAGTGTCACCACGCAGTGTATCTCGGATACGCTAGCGTTACGCACGCTTAACCATAATCATCATAAAAAAAGATATTAGGTTTTCCTTGAACACAATTCCCTGTAGTCAAAGTTAAACTATATTTTTGAACTAACTTCATAATTATTAACTAGTGAGTGCTGAACTTTATCTAATCCTCTGTGGTTTCCTATTGTCCAAGTTACTTCAACTTTGAGATTGTTGTAAACTATACGAATTGTGATTTGAAATATGAAGTTATCTGACAAGTTTCCTAATTAGTTGACGGTCTCGCTTGCGGCGTTCTGGGACGTTATTCTCAGAAACGTTCGATAAATTTCATTAGGAAAGATGACTTGAACGAAGAAAGTCACTTATAAAATAACGATAGTGAACCTGCGGAACCAAAAGGATAAAAAGGAAATAATCAAATCGAATCTCCTATCCTACTATTATTACTAGTAGTTCGCCCCGAACTGAGATCTTGAGGTTAATAAAACCCAAACAATTTTTACTGACCAATAGTTGCAATAAACTTTGCAAATCGCATCGAAATCGCCGTCTAGCTAAGTACCAGTCTTACTTGAACTACAAAATCATTGAAACTCCAAGAAATGTTTCCTCACGTTATACTGGGTTTACCAATTTTATAATTTTTACAACAACTCAAAAACTATTAGACCTAGAATCAAAATAAAAACGGTTTTAGAATGTCTAAACAAAACCCTATCATATGACACCCCACTTGATATTTTTGTACGACTTTTTATTTTTACTCTCTTTGGACCCTCATAACTTCACGACCCCTTGACCGATTTACTTCATTTAACAAACCAGTAAAACTTAAGAGTACTATCCGTACAATTACCAAATTCTGTGAAGATCGGATAAGTGGTTCAAAAGATCTCGAATGCAAACATACAAACATACAAAGCATTTTTGCCCAAGTTGTCACTAAGATCTTCGTTCACTTCGCTCACTCGATCAATAAACGCGATCGTTTGTAAGCATGAATGGATGTTTGTTACTCTTTCACGCAAACATTACTGATCCAATTTGGGTGAAACTTGGAATATAATATTGTCCGTGACTTGGATTAACACATAGGCTACTTTTTATCCCGGAAAATCAACGGGATCCAACGGGACGCGAACGAAGACGCGGGGGGAAGTTAGTCAACTGTAATGTCCAACAGTGGACTTTAGGCTGGTATAATAAACAAATAAAAAAGAAAAAGTAACTGTTTTTATAGAAAAAAAAACCTTCAAAAAGTCTTCTAGTCTTATCCGTCCAAGTTGACACAATGAATTATTGCAGCCTCCTAATTAATTATTCCCTTCGTTCGTTTCGTTTTTTTTACCGTATTTCATCGGAATGAATGAATGAATGAATGAAAATACTTTATTGTACGTAGGTACACCTTACAAACTAATATGCGAGACAGATTATGTTATAATATATTACATTACGTACAATGGGCGGTCCTATCGCTAGGGAGCGATTTCTTCCAGACAACCTTTGCATGGAGTGGAGCGTATATATAGGAAGGTCGGTTAGGGTGTCCTATAGGACAAGAAAAGAGAAAAGATTATAAATAATAATGAGATTAAAAAAATACTATGATTATACCTGTTTAGATACTAAAATAATATAATAATATACACAAATAAATACGAATATAAACATACTTATATACGCTTTAAAAATATATACCATATAAAACTATGACGAATCAGATGAACGATTGGTATTATTCTTCAGTCAGGTAAAAGTTATGTCGGATTTTATGAAAAAAAAAATGCTCCAAATGAAAACACAACAATAGTATTATGTGGCATCACAGTCACAGCTCAGTCGCTTTAGCATTGCCTTCCGTGCTGTGGGTCGTGGGTTCAATCCCTACTAAGAACAAACATTTGTGTGTGACCAATATAGATGTTTGTTCTATGTCTGGATGTTACTACATATTGTAAGTTTGTGTTTACAAAAAAGTGTTGGTATATGAGTATGCTTATCAGCGATTTAGTTCCTATATTACTTTGCTTCCAAACCCAAACTCAAGGTTTGCCAAAGAGCAATGGAGCGCAGCATTCTAGGTATAAAACGAACAGATCGCGTACGAAATACCATTCTGCGCTCCAAAACCAAAATTGCCGACGTAGGAGAAAAAGCCGCCAGACTAAAGTGGGATTGGGCCGGTCACATCTGCCGCATGCCTGACGACCTGTGGGCCAAAATAACCACCGAGTGGTGCCCTGACACAGCGAGCCTGCGTCGCGGTAGACCGCGTATGAGGTGGCGGGACGAGCTGGACGCCTATTAGAGGGACTGGCGAAATAGAGCTCAAGAACGTGGAGACTGGCGGAAGTGGGGGGAGGTTTTTGCCCAACAATGGGACAGCATGGGCTAATAGTAATAATAGTAATTACTTTGCTTAGTTTAAGACTAGAGGGCGTTGTGTTAAATGATCATGAATTTTTTTTTGGCTTTCTTCCAGCTGACTGAACCACTTAACCAGCTGACCAACTTATCTGGACTTACGAAAAGTAGCTTTTCTCTCATAATAATAAGAGTTATTTTATCTCTGCATTAACATGAATACTCTCAAAGACGTCAGTAGTGTCGTAAACCTCGTATTATCGTATTTCAGACATTTTCATATCCATTGTCGGTATTCGAGAATTGCTGGGTTCAGAATACAGCATTGTGCGACGTATGACAAATGATATTGTTGCGCGTAGGTATTGTTACTTTGAAGATAGCTGGTACACTTTATCTAGTGGATACTCTATGAGCTGGTTCCCCCTTCCCCATTCCATCACCGGACCACTAGGCGTACGGAAACGAGACACCCGTTCATGGTTGATAAGCCACGAATCCGCACTAAACGCTTTGCGTCTACATTTATTATGGGGACAGCCAAAGAGTGGAACTCGTTGCCGGCGTCTGTGTTCCCGAATGGCTATAATTTGGAAGTTTTCAAGAGTAGAGTGAATAGGTATCTTCTAGGTAACCGTGCTACATCGTCGACCACATCATTGCTTAACATCAGGTGAGATTGTGGTCAAACGGTTGCCTATATTGTATATTAAAAAAAAAAAAAAAAAAAAACAATTAAACGGGACTTTTTGACTATGTAAATGACCATCGATTGAAACTAAAAAAAAGTTGTTAAGAGAATTATCAAGTTTCTAAAAAAATCATTAAAATTTGTCATGTGTGTAAAAGCCATTTTATGCACGACATAAAATTAAAACACATATTATGTCTGTCAAATATTATCGCAGATTTTTTATAATAATTAATATTGTGTTAAAATCTTTTTTCATGTAAATTGATTTTTTTATGAATCTGTACATAAAATCGCGAGCAAAACTGCAGGTAGAGTATACCAGCTGTTTCCATAGTCCACTACACTCTCGGAATGCAATATCGCACTGTCTCTTAGTTGCTGACGGTTCTCGTGTATCCACTCTGTTGGTAATAAATGGTCGAGCTGTTTTGGTAGTACCTAAGCTTGTAGGGAAATACCGAGTCGAGAGAGTCGTGTGTAGTTTGTGTTTCCTATACATTAATTTCTACTAGGTGGGTTTGTGCCTAAGTTGTATTGACTTCAAAACACTACTGAGATTTCTTAACTTTATAGTATGGGGAGAGGGTTTGTCCAACCAGTAGGTAGATCAATCGCTAATAAAATTTGCATCGACATTCAAATAACATTAAAAAAAAACAATTAAATTACATTACATGTCATGCGGAGGGAAGAAAGCCATATTACGAGAAGAGTGCTAGACATGAATGTGGACGGATGTAGAAGTAGAGGTAGGCCTAAGAAAAGATGGATGGACTGTGTGAAAGAAGATATGAGTAAGAAAGGAGTGAACACCGAGATGACGACTGATAGAGGAGAGTGGAAGACGAAGACATGTTGTACCGACAGCACTTAGCGTGGGACAAGGGTAGGAAGATGATGGAATTAAATTACTTTGCACAAGACAGCCTTGCTAGCCGAACTAATTTTAGTAAACATTTTTATTTTTTATTTTGATCAATGTGATTGTGTCAAAAGCAGCGGCAAAACAGCAGTTTTGTTTTCCTAAAAGCAGTTTAAACTGTAAGACCACGAGGCTTTAAGGCCGCCTAAGAACTCCATCACCAGAGATGGCACCTAACTCGAACTTACTAACTGTAAACATCGTAACGTATTTTCATCACATCTATTCGAAAAGAACGACTTGGTTCGCCTTTATGTGCACCCAAAGGTGGTGTTTTCTATAAGAAACAATAAGTGCGCGGCAAAGTTTATTCCGGCGCACTTATTTAAATAAGTGCGCCGCAATTTACTTTGCCGCGCACTTTTTGAATTTGGAACATCTTAGTGTTCAGCGCCAAAGAAATCGAACGAATAGAAAACATAAGAAATAAGTGGTTTTCATTATAGATACTATTTATTTTCATTTTAGTTGTTACTATATATGTTTTATTAAATAATAATATTACAATAAAATATGAGGCGCCTTTTATTTTCTCATAGTTGGTGATGAAAAGTAGAGTGTTATTGGCTCGGGCGAAGTACTTTGAATCCCTCGCTACGTTGAGGATTCTACTCTAGAATCCTTCACTTCGCTCTGGATTCAAAAAAATCGCCCTCGCCGTAAAAATAGAATTTTGCTCCCTTATGATACAATCTACTATTTATCGATAGTATTTATTCAAAAAGTTTTTATTTAATAGTGCAAACTCTTTTCATGCTCTCAGTTAATAAAACATTCTTCAATCTCTATCGTAAATAGCAGAGATCACGTTCATTCCCGCATTTTCTTTTCCATTGTATCCCAAAACAACACATATGTTTTCTTCGACACGACACGTGAACTAGAAATCCGTGAAACCAATCGGGATATGTTGCGTGGTGGTTACGCGGCAAGAAAAGGCGTCCGGGTAACACAGTGCAAGCCGAGATTAAACCCTTCTTATGTACAATGGTACAGGGGCTACTCTGAAACGTTCCTTCTTAGTCTAAGTAGCAAAGCGGCTTCAAGAAGTATTTTATTCTGAACATACAGGGGCCTTATTCACTATGACCAATACAAGCGCGTTACGCAGCACGACAAGACAGCGGCGTGAAATCGCCCTATGCCTATGCCGTATTTCCTATGCCATAAATGTTATTCCTTACGGTGACGTCATACGGTTTCGGCAAGGAATCTCAGTCATACAGAATAATGCCCCTGAACCTTTTAATTATAAGTGATCATTATTTTACTGGAAGGTCCAAAAAAAAACGAAGGTTGGGTAGAGTATAATACACTATTTCTACACATAAGACCTAATCTGTAACAAATATTCTTGCAAATAAACATATTATCTTATCTTATCTTAAAATGGTGGGTTGATTTTGTGAAATATAAGCAGGATTGTTCAGAAATGTTGACCATGATACTAATAGATTAATTCACAAAGAAAATTAAGACTATTACAGTATTTACAATATTAACTGGAAACAGTTGACCATCGGGCCTAAGATGCGCACCGCGAGATATTTCTCATGTCGTTCTGTCAAAATGTAAGCATTTTGTACCAGTTTAGGAACTATTGCATTATCTGTGGTAATTTTGTCGAGAAACCGCGCCTTTGAATTTTCAACTTTTGACATTTCTGCATGACTATTATCTCGTCCTCAGAGAGGTACGACGACTAAGAAGTGTCAAAAGTGTACATCATGGCGCGTTTTGTCGACACCATTAGGTACCACAGATAATGCAATAGTTCCTAAACTGGTACAAAATGCTTACATTTTGACAGAACGACATGACAAATATCTCGCGGTGCGCATCTTAGGCCCGCAGGTTTGGTTTAGTACTCGAGATTTCGTTGGAAAATTGATATTAACCTCAGCTACCTTCATTTTTATGCCCCTGTAATTGATATAATAAGCGGTTTCTATCTAAAACCACTAAAAAAAAGATCAAGAAAGTTATAACAACTTCAAAATGTTTTAATTATTACGAATTGAATTTCATAACTAGAACATCAGTCAGGATAATTAATTAGCAATACAATTTAAATTCATTTGGGCATAGTAACAGCCTATTTTAACAATATTCGAGAGGTGTGAACGCCTTGAAGTCAGAAATGCAATAGAAGGCGAGTCAAGCACGCGTTCCGTTTTTATAGGATTTTTAGTCATGCGACCATCCGCTTATTCGGCCATTCTGACAGCTGGTCGACCTCGACCACAATCATCTAGTACAGCTCCAGGAGATTCCCTTCGATGATGGTGCGGTCATGATGATGCTCCGCAGGCAGGCTCAGGTCAGCGAGGCTGGAGGCACGGACTGCAGTAATGGCGCCATGGATTCAGGCGCCTGTCATCAGAGTTGCCTAGAACAAGCTGGGATGAACCAAGCAGGGTGTGTTTTCTTGAACTGAAAATAGAAAACACACAGTTAAGATCATTCTGTTATCCTAACCAGGATATACAGAGAACCTGTATATCTTTCAACAACAGACAGAGGCACCGTGTTAGCATGTCTTAGGTTTGTATGCTTCAAAGTTGCTAAAGTTTGAATCGAAACTCGAGCATAGACTTCTCTTCAGATTTTCATCAAGAAAAGTGTCGAAAAATCCATGCCAGAGTACAACTCAAATAAGCAATTTTCAATTGAACTTGTAATGTCAAAATCAAAATGAGTCTATTTACGAAAATCTAACGGATCACATTGAATCGTCACAGAGATAAGTGACCATAGTACCAAAAGCTCAGTTCCACCAATTCACAACAAGTTAAGTTCTATTCAGTTCCAACCACGGCTTGATCGATTTTCAGCTCAGCTGAAACGTTACCGTGAAGTTGAATCGAAATAGCCCAAAACAAATGAAAAGCCACGGCTCAGCCGCGTTTAGCTGACAAGTTTGTTAGTGGAATTGAACTACAGTGTTTCGCGTTCAACGTGCGACATCTACATCCATCCACAAGACAGAGGCGCCCAGTTTGCGTGTCTACCGCGTTCGAACGACAGAGGCGCCAAGTTAGCTTGTCTACAGAATCCACAAGACAGAGGCACCCAGTTAGCATGTCAAGGCGTTCAAATGACAGAGGCGCCAAGTTTGCTTGTCACGGCAATTTACTGGAAATTCAATTACAAAGTTACACATCAGCATAATATGAAAGGATTCGAGTCAGAACAAAGTAGGTTACAAAATTGCAACTCAAAAAACACAAGACCAGACTTCAAGAATCGCGACACCGCGACTCACGGATTCACTCCCTTTATCCAGCAACCATTTCTCAGCTGCAACACCAGTTGAACTAATCGCCAATCAACTGTACCAGTATCTGCCTTTATCAAGCAACCATTGCTCAGCTACAACACCAGTTGAACCAATCGCTAATCAACTGTACCAGTATCTGCCATCATAAAACAGATGTTTCATTTCATCACAAGATACAAGCCCTTGAACCGGGGGTCTTAGTGCTTACGTTTGACGTTCACCGCAACGCAAACTATAACTACGCATGGAGAACCATCAGTTTAAAACTTCCAACTGCACAACTTCCACTCAAAAGCTCACGCGAACCCTGCAGCATAGCTACATAAAACTAACATTGAATCATAACTGTCCACAACACAGTTTAAACAGTTTAGCTATCCAGCTATACGTACGTCAATCACACTTGTGACTGGAATAACTACCCAACTACATCAACTTATGTTTATTACTCCGTTAGTAACAGTCGGTCAAAGATAACAAGCACTAGCTTTTAATATTTGACATCCATCAAACTTTACGTTACTGCAAGTAAGAACTACTATCAAGGTAACTCAATCATGTACCTAAACATTCTGAGGTAACTATCAACGAAAGTATCCAACAAGACCAACTATTGCATCTGTTTCATGTTTACCAGGGTAGTCTGTAAAAACTTTGAACTTATTTTCGCTCGGTCTAACCTGACATTCAAAACTTTTACAACCAAATACTGCTTCTGTCTAAGCACACACTAGCGTCACTAATCCATCCATTGCATTATTAAACTGCGCTAACTGTGGCCGTGCAATGCACTCACGCATTGACTTATAAAGCTGCTCACTACAGAAAATGTTTACCTCGACTAAATACAGGCACTATTCACATTATTTGCAGGAGACATAGGCTACATAGACCACAAAGATACTTTTCTCTGATAGAAAACCATTGATAGAAAAACTAGGAAATTCATGACTTCTCCACTAAACGAAACCGAATGTCGACTTTTCATTTAAATTACAAAACAGAACAGCAAAACTTTGCTCAGTACCTTTTCAGCTATACACTACCGCTAGGACTATTGCTCGATCGTCGAACACTTCAAAAGCAATGCAAGATATCTCAACTTGCTACAGGCAACCACGAATAAACACAACGACATTAACTCAACAGGAGAACCAAACTTTTCCGTTGTTTACACTGAAATTCTTCGTGATAGTTCAATGGTCAAAACATATACAAAATCAAAAACATTACATCTGCGCTAACTATACTCGTACACTATTCGGCAGGACAATATCCACGGTCTATTTTGACATAACCAAAACTTGTCAAAAACAAACAGAGTTGTTTTCTATCTACCTACTACCAGTAGATAAATGACAAACAATATTATGAGCGACAACTCCACCAACAAAACTGACGTGAAGAACCTGCTAAAAACAAACAGAGTTGTTTTCTATCTACCTACCACCAGTAGATAAATGACAAACCAAACAATATTCTGAGCAACAGCTCCACCAACAAAACTGATGTGGTAGAAAATAGAACTACCGATTGCATCTCACTCGCTCATAGAGAACACATTGTCATCTTTCGACCATCTTCCGCTTGCTAAACGGACAAAACCAGAATAAGGACACACTCGAACAAGTCAACACAACAAAGCCCTTAGACTTGCATCACAAATAGCTTGGTCACTGTTTACCGGCAGGAACATAAACACCAAAAAGAACACTAAACCAAAACCGTTCAGCTTGAACAAAAACAGTTGACAAGATTCCTCGATCATGAACCACCAGTTCAGCATCAACCATCAGTAAACCTGAATAAGACTTCACACACGTTCTTAGCTAAAAACAAAGCTAACATCAACACATTACCAGTGACCATGGCTCCTTCAAACTCTGAAATTTCACACATTGTTACAATGCGACAATCTGTCGATCTGTCGTTCTGGCAAGTAGTCTGCTACTCGCCAATCTCAGGGAATTCATCCACACACTCTAGAGCCAAGGTGGTCACGCACCGTCCGGTCTCAGAGAATTTCCCTCCCACAAACACTCACTCAGGTTGTGGAACAATAAACATGCCGAGGTATTCCCTATAGTGACTACAACAAGGTACCTCCAAACCAGGTGGTTCCAAATTCTTCAAGGGTCGGCAGCGCACTTGTGTCACCTTTGGTGATGCAGGCATCCAAACGCCAAGGTAACATCGCTTACCATCAGGCGGTCCGTAAGCTAGTTTCAATTTAGCTGTAAAATACACTGTTAAGAACATAAGAACTCTCACTTTTACCAAGGGAGAAGAAATGCTCGTGGCGTAGCTTGCCAAGCCAACCTTTACCGATTACCAAAGTTAAGCAACTTTCTTCCCAGTCACTATTTGGATGGGTGACTGCTAGTGACATTTGCATCTGAACCATCGGTCTTGAACTTACTTAGCGGAAACAAAAGTCAATCCTGCGGGTAGGTACAAATAATAAAATTGACACAACACATTTCCACATTATTCTTATTTTTTATTTTATTACCAGAACTCGCTCGAGTTCAACCAAAAATAAAATAAGTATGACGACTGCAATTTGCATATGACACCTTTGTCTGGCAAATCTCGAACGATTCATCACATCTTTGACTTATATGAAAGTCTGTACAGGCTGTAACAAACAAGTGTTCTACTCATCAACTCAAAGTGCATTTATCAAATTGTTACTGTTGTAGCGACGGTACCAACAATGAACTATAGTCAAAAACCTTGCACAGTCCTCACCATCAAGAGGAGTCATTTCTAAAGTGGTTCGCATGAGTTGACAAGCACTACACGTAATTTTATTGATCATACCTTGAACTAGAGGTTCACACATACATTGCTCACTGTTCACACGAACAAATGCACTCCTTCACGATGAGAGATCATCTGGCTGTACCTGTAATCATCTACACACTCATGTTATTTTTTTGAGGGACGATGAGCATGTCGACCTCTAGGAAAATATCGCTGACTCAATGTCAAGGGGTCAAGGGTAACCCAGGCATACACACAAATGTTTTGGTTACCAATTACTTCGCAAAACATGATGTGTGGGTACTTGAAAATGTCTAAAATGCTTGCTTAGCACCGATTCAGAATTAAAAGCTAGACACGTCCACTGTTCATCAATATGTCTGTAGGTATGTAGGTAGACCCTAAAAGGGCACTGAATAACCATAGTTCCGATGTCACTATCTGTAGAGGCATTCTACAATTCTTGATAAGAAAGAAAACTTGTTTTGTAGATCGTTATTTCGCAGAAAAGACAGTAAAGTCATGACCTGGATTTAACAGAACAAACATAGCCACTTTTCGATGTTTTTCGATCTACCTTCACACATAGGGACTAGATTTAGGTCACAGTACACATATCTTTAGGTACTAGCACTAGAAAGAACCTTATTTGTGTATTGCACAAGCGCTGGAGATGGCAAACGCCACCACATAAATGTATAGGCTCGTAACTATGCACCAGTTATTCCACGTATAAAAGTAACAACCATCGTTCTTTGCTATGATCTTTTGACAATGATACTGCGCAAAATAAGAGCTTCGCATCATCTACCTTACGTGGCATAACAGTAACTATCGGCACACATAGCCTCATAAAGTTTGCAATATCGATTCTGCGTGAACATAGCAGTGGTTTAAACTCAAGTTCAAAATAAACCAACTACAAGCCCTTCAGGCAATTAGCTATCCGGGATAAGCACTCGCTGTCCTTCCAGCGCGTTCAATTCGTTTAACCTTTTTGCACAAAGAATCGATATCACGCAACTTTATCAAAGATCGAAACACAATAATGGTTGGATCTAACCTTGCTTAACGCTCTCAACGTTCCAATGAGGCGTTCAGTGATGTCCAACGACGACACAGCACTCTCAAGAGGCTCACACGTTGTGCTAGCATTCCAAGCCGGCAGTGATACTGAGGTCGCGGACTCTGCAACCGGCACTGGCACTGCTGGGAGCAGTGGTTGACTCGCGGGTGTGACTGCGGCGTGTAGACATGATGATCAGGCTGCAGGCAGTCACAATGGCACATATGTGCATCCGTTGCCATCGGCACCGATGACGCAGCACTCGTTGAGGGTACACACTTTTCTAAACACTTAGAAAGATCATTAGTACTCCTACCTATTCCTATCAGGCTTAGTTTCACCACTAACCATGATTCTACAAGAAAACTTTTGACGGTAGACTTCAAAAGTTAATTCACGCTTTAGGCCAGAGCTAGGATAGGACTATTGAATTGAGTCCCATCCCACTTCTGAAATAAGCGGTTTCTATCTAAAACCACTAAAAAAAAGATCAAGAAAGTTATAACAACTTCAAAATGTTTTAATTATTACGAATTGAATTTCATAACTAGAACATCAGTCAGGATAATTAATTAGCAATACAATTTAAATTCATTTGGGCATAGTAACAGCCTATTTTAACAATATTCGAGAGGTGTGAACGCCTTGAAGTCAGAAATGCAATAGAGGGCGAGTCAAGCACGCGTTCCGTTTTTATAGGATTTTTAGTCATGCGACCATCCGCTTATTATATATATTTCTAAAGCCTCCTTTTCATTCACAAGACCATTTCAAAGCCGTAAGTAAAAGTAAAAAAAAAATAACTATAGTAGGTGCCAAATAACACCGCAATACAGGTCATTCACCCACCTTCACCACGATGTCGCAAAATTCAATTTATGAATGGCTAATTCTGTCGCTTTCCATACAAACCTGTCGCTAAGACGGTAATCGCTCGAATCTCGTAGTACTGTTTGTTTACCATACATAAATTGATCATTATTTAATGATTATTATTATTTTTAAATTGTACAAAAATTGACCTAACTAAGTGTTCTCTATAAGATCCAATGGTTTAAATAAATGAATTGAATTGAAGAATTGAATTTTGCGACATCGTGGTGAAGGTGAGTGAATGACCTGTATTGCGGTGTTATTTGGCACCTACTATAATAAACTTTTTGAGTAGGACTTGGGAACGCACTGAGAAGCGGAAACCTAACATCGGACTTTGTGGGTTATTAGTGTTTTGCTGAGCAGCAAACTTCAATATCTTGTGTTATTCTTCGTACTAACAAAGTTATTGAAAATCTTCCTTTAAACTTGAGAAACTTTATTAATTTCCTTTTTAACTTACCGCGTGTTATCATTTTGGCCAACTTGTAAAAAGGAATTCAGTGTTAAGTTGTTCATGTACATCGACATAATTTGTCCTATTTTGATATAGTTTCACAAGTATCGTCTGAAAAGTAATACTAATTAACGATCTACTAGCTATCTATAAACCTCGGCCTGCCTTCATATTGCTATACCCTAAGCAGGGTCCATGAGACATATCTATTTACATCCACCACCAATGTAAAATTTACCTAAACCATGTGAAAGCAATAAATATATTGAGTATTGAGAAAGTTATTCAGTGGATAAAAAGATAATACAACATTTATACAAATTGTGGCTGAACACGTAATTTTTTACTAACCTATCAGCCACCTATAATTTGGAACATTTACGACAACTCTCCGAATCATTCGAATTGTCCATCTTTCAATAATACTTAAATAATTCTTATTTAGTAACCAAACCCATGCATACCACAGAATATCCCATGCAATGATATTCAGATATTTCATTTATTAACCAACTTGTTACATAATATAACTTTGGCATGTCCAACTAATACAGATACAAATTATTTACTTAATCTTATCTAATTTTAACACATATACCTACCTACTATTATATTAACTTATATTATCAATGTTTGTAGCAGTTGCTACGGCGTAGAGGTTTTCGTAGACATAACGTAGCAGACATCTCATATCAACTGAACCTTGAGGCTGCGGAGCGAAGAAACGGAGCGGTATACTTAAAACGGAGACTCTGACTCGGACGGTCCACTGGAGCTGAGCGGAGATTTTATACAAACCTATTGGTTAATATTTCTCCGTTTCTTTACTCCGCAGCCTCGTTCCGCTTCAGTAGACAGGCAGCCTAACCCTTGTTTATTTATCTGACACACATATGATATGTACCACTAATCTCAAACAGAGAACCAAGGTAGTCGACATAGCTCAGAGAATAAGTAAGCTGAAGTGGCAGTGGGCCGGCCATGTTTGCCGCAGAACTGACAATCGTTGGAGCAAACTAATACTCGAGTGGAGACCGCGTTTAGGCAAGCGTAGTGTAGGACGCCCTCCGGCTAGGTGGGGTGACGAACTGAGACAAGTAGCTGGCAAACACTGGATGAGAAGAGCCGAAGACCGGGCTCAGTGGCGCGTCTTGGGAGAGACCTACGTCCAGCAGTGGACCGATATAGGTTGATGATGATGATGATGAATCTCAAACAGTGAAGAGAAACATTGCGATTTCCATCGTCTATTTTCTGATCTTCATGACATGTATACAATGCATGTGCTACATGTACTAAGTATCTGTGTACTCACGCTTCGCTGCCCTTTCAAAGCTTATACATGAACATTGAACATTCAGAAGTAGCTTTAAGGTAAGCACACATTAGCGGCACTGCGCGCAACTATCTACATTGACAAAAATTTCTGACTAAAATAAAAAAAAATATATATCCTCGGACATTTAACACAACGCCTTCTCTAGTCCCAAATTAAGCAAAGCTTGTACTATGGAAAACTAGATGGCTGATAGAATACATAATATACATTTTTTTTGTAAATACATACTTATGTAACACCCAGACACAGAACATCTATGTTAGCCAGACACAAATCGGCAATCACAATTGTTCTCGGTGGGGATCGAACCTACGACCCATAGCACGGAAGGCAGAGCTACTACCGACTGAGGACGCCTGTCAAATCAGATCATGATCTATCTATCTATTTAGCCTGTATCCACCCACTGCTGAGTTTAGGCCTCCTGTTAAGTACACCAGTCTCTCCGGTCCTGCGCAAGTCTTCTCCACTGCTGCCCATCTACTCATCTACAGCCACTATATCATCGGACCATCGGGCGGGTGGTCGTGCCACGTGATCTTTTGAGCGTCCCTTGGCCATCTTTCCGTAATCGCTGTCGTCCATCTTCCATCATTCCTTCTTGCCACGTGTCCTGCCCATCTCCACTTCAAGCTTGTGATCTGCATACCTATTACCTACGTCTACAACTTTGGTCCGGCATCGTATCTCCACGTTGGATATGTGTGCAGCTAAAAAAAGATGTGTACATAAGAGAAAAACTATTGCTAATGATTTTCGAGTCTCCGCTATATCGCGGTCGACATTTGACTGTCATCGCAGTCTTGGAATATCTTTAGAAGAAGAGCACTGTAACGTGTCTCGTTGAACGCGTTGGAACATCCTGTTTCAGAGATGGGTTTAATGTGCATGTTGCAGGCAATGTGTGAAATGTGGCTAGTTCAAACATGTTATGGATTATGTACTACCTTTATCTTTTAGTAGAATTTGTTCGTGCCAGTGTATTAAAGCAGTCATTTATTACCTACTTACTTATACCACAGACTATATAAAAGCTGTCTTAGGTTTGGATAATTATTGTGAACTGGAGGAGGGTGTAAATATTTACGACACTTACTAACTTTTGTCATGTTTCTGTTCCAAAAACAAACATTACAACTATTACTAACTAGGGGCTTAAGAAGTTTGCAAATATCTAGTTGATCACAAAACAATCAAAAAGGAACTCAATTTTTTTTTCTTCGTTTGGTTTTAATTTACTGTAAGTAAACTTAATTAAAGTAGGTAATTTTAATAACAAAGCTTAAACTTTAATATGCTTTTCTCAATTTCTGTCAGTAAATAAAAAAAATATTGATGGATATCACGTAGCCCCGAACATGTCCCTGTCCCTAGACAGTTTTCATTTTGTACAGAAATCAGTGGTTGTCAACATTACCTATTTCCACACTTGCACTGCAACATGTACAAAGCACGGAATACTACCGTTACGTAGCCAGCCGAAAGTTGATAATGTTTGCAATTCTATTTTGTGGTACAATTTAAGCTGGAACAGCTAACTCTCGTATTTCTGTACGAATAAATCACTATATTGCATGTACTCGTGGTTTGTGTACACCGATAGTTTTAGTTTGCTAATAAATAATATTAGAACACGTGAATTTTGTTATTATACCTAAGCACAGATCATATAATACTAGATATACTAGTACCCTGAGTATACCTAGGAGTTAGGCCTTTTGCATATTATACACGAACACAAGACAAGAAAAATGTTGTATGCGCGTCTTATCCGACATAAAAAAAATTATCTCGTAATATTGGTTTCATAATAAACACTCAAGCGACGGAATGTTATCGACATTTCTCATAAGACACAAGAAAAATATTTTATAATGTGAAAAAAGCCTTACTAAGAGACGATGAATAGTTTTTTATACAATTTATAATTTTTATGTAGTACGGACTTAGTGACGATTCGGACCAAATATTTTGGGACAAATTCTCCCAATCGTCACTTTTGATTTTAATAATTTTTGTTGTGACGATTCGGAGAACATCAAATTAAGGAAGCCGTTGAGTACAGTCAGGTAAAAAAATGTTAAGCAAAATATGATTTAGCTATTTAAATTGCTTTGCGAGCGTGTGGTTACATTAAGGTGGTTCGATTTCCATACTAATTTATTTAACCAATTTGGGGGAAATTATATTATTATACCTAACAAGCAATTTTTATTTCTTTCTTGAATCATAGAACTTAAAATCAAGATCTATTTTTTTGATGACAGCTGTCAAACTTCAAACGCCCATATCTCGGAAACTACTCACCCTAGAGTTCTCGTTCCAAAACCAAATGAAAGGTGTGATCAAGATCTATTTTTTTGATGACAGCTGTCAAACTTCAAACGGCTATATCTCGGAAACTACTCACCCTAGAGATCTCGTTCCAAAACCAAATGAAAGGTGTGATCAAGATCTATTTTTTTGATGACAGCTGTCAAACTTCAAACGCCCATATCTCGGAAACTACTCACCCTAGAGTTCTCGTTCCAAAACCAAATGAAAGGTGTGATCAAGATCTATTTTTTTGATGACAGCTGTCAAACTTCAAACGGCTATATCTCGGAAACTACTCACCCTAGAGATCTCGTTCCAAAACCAAATGAAAGGTGTGATCAAGATCTATTTTTTTGATGACAGCTGTCAAACTTCAAACGCCCATATCTCGGAAACTACTCACCCTAGAGATCTCGTTCCAAAACAAAATGAAAGGTGTGATCAAGATCAATTTTTTTGATGACAGCTGTCAAACTTCAAACGCCCATATCTCGGAAACTACTCACCCTAGAGTTCGCGTTAGATTTTCTTATATCTTAAAACTTTTTACTTTTTTCGATTTTATTACATAACAAGGCGTTCTATGCACAATTCAATAATTTTTCATTTTATTTTTTAATTTATTTATCGTTTAAAAAAACATAACTTATTTTGTATATAGCATATGTCTCATTCATAGCGTATACCAAATATACGCTATGAATGAGACTTGTTGGTTTTATTAACCTCCGAATATATGTGCCGACAATTATTAGTTATGTAACCAACTTATATTTCAGGTTCATTTTAGTCTAAAAAATACTTTTGATTGTGCCGGACAATAATGCAACCGACTATTCACGCACACAGACTAAGATCTTACTGTATTCTAACCATGACTCAATTTCGCCAGTAACATGTAAGATTGGACTGGTCAGTAGCTCCGTGATATTTCTACAACTACGGTACCGAGTTCAAACCTTAACTCATGCATGTTTTTGTCAGTAAATTTTTAAATTGTATGACTGTGATGTGAAGTATGGAAAGTATTTTTGTTGGTTTGTTCTTCACGTAAAAATAAAAAACAATAATTTTCTCTAGGAGAACTCTAGGGTGAGTAGTTTCCGAGATATAGCCGTTTGAAGTTTGACAACTGTCATCAAAAAAATAGGTCTTGATCACACCTTTCATTTAGTTCTGAAACGAGAACTCTAGGGTGAGTAGTTTCCAAGATATAGCCGTTTGAAGTTTGACAGCTGTCATCAAAAAAATAGGTCTTGATCACACCTTTCATTTAGTTTTGGAACGAGAACTCTAGGGTGAGTAGTTTCCGAGATATGGGCGTTTGAAGTTTGACAGCTGTCATCAAAAAAATAGATCTTGATCACACCTTTCATTTGGTTTTGGAACGAGATCTCTAGGGTGAGTAGTTTCCGAGATATGGGCGTTTGAAGTTTGACAGCTGTCATCAAAAAAATAGATCTTGATCACACCTTTCATTTGGTTTTGGAACGAGATCTCTAAGGTGAGTAGTTTCCGAGATATAGCCGTTTGAAGTTTGACAGCTGTCATCAAAAAAATAGATCTTGATCACACCTTTCATTTGGTTTTGGAACGAGAACTCTAGGGTGAGTAGTTTCCGAGATATAGCCGTTTGAAGTTTGACAGCTGTCATCAAAAAAATAGATCTTGATTTTAAGTTCTATGATTCAAGAAATAAATAAAAATTGCTTGTTAGGTATAATAATATAATTTCCCCCAAATTGGTAAAATAAATTAATATGGAAATCGAACCACCTTAATAGCTATATCACATTTTTCTTAAAAATTGTTTACCTGACTGTACAATGCAGCTATTTTTAAAGTTGTCCGAATCGTCACAACAAAAATTATTAAAATCCAAAGGGACGATTGGGAGAATTTGTCCCAAAATATTTGGTCCGAATCGTCACTAAGTCGGAATTCAATAGTGAGTAACAAAAACTAGCATTTTAAAGTTTCAATTGATCTGAGTATGTCTAAGTGCTTATATAATTTTGAAATTCCATTTGAACCACTCCAGTTATAAAAAAAAAAAGTTTATTTCAGGCGCAGATGCATATCACACAAAAAATATAGCAAAATATTAAAAATAGTAGTTATAGGCGTGAGTGAGCCTCAAATACTCTACACTTTTATAACTACCTGCAAAGCACAATACGAGTCGAAAATCATTTCAAGGTTATTATCTCCTCTTTATTGCAATCGCAGGAGATTTCTGGATTAGGCCAATCAATTACTGTGTGAATGTTTCTCTTGTTTCATAATATGTTGTGGGTATAGAACCTTCAGTGCCTTGATCACGAATAAATGTGATAATCGCAAACGTATCGTAACGCTAGCATAATTATCTGAGATACAATGCGCGGTGACACCGCAATGTTTGGCAGTCGAACTGGCATTGACGCGCAATATAACTCGAATACGTTAACGCGGCGACTGTCAGATGTTTTCGTGATAGAGGTACAGTGTCTTGATCACGAATAAATGTGACAATCGCAAACGTATCGTAACGCTAGCGTATATCCGAGATACACTACGCGGTGACACTACAACGGTTGGCAGTCGAGCTGGCATTGACGCGCAATTTAATAATTATTAATTATATTATATTAACGCGGCGACTGTCAGATTTGTTCATGATAGAGGTACAGGAATCTCACCGGTATATCAGTTCAGTCAGTCAGTCGGTCCACGGACTCTCAGCCACGCGGACGCGTCTCAATGCCGCGCGAAAATCTAATACATAAAAGTTACGTATTGTTGGCGTAGTTTTTGAAAATTAACATGTAAAAAGAAATAATCTTGGAAAATATAATTAAAATCTGCAGTTGACAGGACATTTTTCTTGAGTTTTTAAAGGATAGAACTTTTTTGTGAACTGAAAAAAAACTTACCTTGAAGGTTTAAATAAAAGCAGTCTCAATGGAGGTTTCAAAGGATATTTCACGAAGATAAATAGATGTGACTTCAGAGATGCTTTGCTATGTAAGTAAAATATCTGTAGCAATTTTTTAGCAGTAATGAAAGCGTAACAAGCTAGTTTTTTCCGGATTTGAAACCGATTGAATCGTCATTGATTGAGCCAAACATTTTAGATCACTCCGCTTTAGAATAATTGAGCCAAAAATTGGTTTAGGGCCGTAAGATCAAAAGCAGTTTAAACTATGGGTTTCGTTAACTACGATTACAGTTGATCGATGGTTTAATCTACTGTCATCTCTGTCAGTTTAAGCTACCGATGGTCGATTAACTACCAGTGACCTTATGAAATAATCGGAGACTGGAGGTTAAACTCTATTTCGTGGCTTAAACCACTATTGATCTTACGGCCCTTTGGATTTTATAACTTCTCCCACACATCTTTGATTACTCAGCTCATTTAATTATCAATTTAAGAAATAGAACCACTTTTCTTTCTACACATTTTCATTTCGGTTACTCAGCTCATTTTACATTTTCGGTTACTCAGCTCATTTTAATATCAATTTTATTTACGAGATAATATTTTTTCCATAATACTTTTTGTCTCGTAAAAGATAATTACGCTCGTATAAAATTGACGCATAATATTGGTGTTTTTTTCCAGTATTTTATGTCTCTTGAAGCTTTTATGATTGTTTTTTCATTGCAGTGCTCAAGCATAATAACAATTAACATAATAATTAATAAAATCTAATTTTACTATGCAAGATACGAGTAGTAAGATTGGTCAAAACTTTATTAGGATTACTTTTTTTTAAGAAAATTGGATTATTTTTCATACCCACATAAAAATACGAGGACATAGTTGATGACGAATATTTTTGTATCATTTCCTTATACTTAGGTACCTATATTCTTTGTAGTTAATTTCAAAAAAGCTTAAAAAATCTATTCTTTTCTCATTTTGCGTTATTTTGAATAGCAAGGTAGACTGGGTTTTAAACTAGATGTACAAGACTCGGTTGGTATTACATCGTGGTGATCATTATTTTTCCAGTAAAAGATTCCTTTGTAAAGGGCATTGAACCGTGCAGTATTATTCTCTCTCGCTCGTCAGTTTCAGAAAACTATAAATATTTTGAATGCTTCGAGTTAGGCTAAATAATTGGATCTCGACACAGCACGGAGTGTAGCAACTGAAAATAACTAAAAAACAGGTTTTAAATATAACTTCCTTTAACTATTTAAAAACAACGAAAGACAACAAAGTAGAGAACTTAATGTAGACCGGATTTCAAACGCTTGCAAACTGAAATTGATGACCCTACACCGAATGGAAAAACCCCTGTTACTGTTTTGTTTTTCTACTTTTACAGCTTCACACGAGCTAATCCAAAGGCGGAAGCTAGTTTTACGTATAAAATTAAGTCCTTGCGTTTCGACGAAAATTTAATTTTGCTCTCGAACGTGGAGACATAAAATAAGAAAAGAGCTAGGTATTTTCTCTTCTAATTAATACTCTGGTCCTAAACTGTGTACTAAGTAATTGATGACGTAGTAAACTTGTTTTACCTGTGAATAAGGGTTATTCCCATTGAGCCCACCGGCTGGCCAACTGGTGGGGCCGAAGGGAAAAAAAATCCCAACGAGCCCAAAGGCAGACTACGCTGAGAAGATGGTATAAGTGCTGGGCATGCCTAACCCATCTAAAATCATGTCCCATGCACTACAGCACCTCGTTCGTCGGGGCCTAAGAATATTGAAACGCATGGGTAAGTGTTAATTGGTTCGAGGAAAAAAATGACTCTTGATGCTGGATTTAGATGCAAAGACCTGCTTATTCTTATTAATAAACTTGTATTATTTAAAAAGTCGTTTAGTTTTCTTTGTACTATTGAGCGTAATAAAATAGACTAATCATCCTTGTTATGATTCCCATATTACCTACTTGACCGTTCGCCATTTAAGAGGATTGGTTACCCTGTATTATGTATCCCGGATGCCAAGATCAGTGTCTACAAATAGAGGCTGTCCAATCAGATTAGACCGTCTTTAACATCGTTTTTTATTTTTGTTATTGTTTTCATAGTATTTTTGTTCTAAATAAACATTTTTTGATTTTAGATTTTTTTATTTGACTGTTGTATTGCAACACTATAAATATATTTGCTGTTGCAAACATGAGAGCCAAAAATTTTGTAAAAATACAAATCCAAACCTTAGTTTTATATTTGCTATAGTTTTATATTGTTATTTTTTTTTTAATTTTCGCAATATTTCAAATTTTGTACCTATATTTTGTGTTACAGCAGCAAATAAATAAATATGTCTATTAGTAAATTTGTTTCACCTTGGCCGAATAAAAGTGGCAATGGGTCGTAACCGCTGGCATATGCTGCACAAAATATATCTGCGGTTGGGTGCTCTGCCAAAAGCACAGCTTCCGTCAGACGTGCAGTGAGAACAAACTAGAAGTTTTATTGTAACCAATAGGAGGGCTGGCGCACTTCGCACTTCATAGAAGCGATAAATATATAAAATCTATCTATTCTATCTATTCATTGTGACGACGCGACGTCGTAGTTCGCGTTTGTTGCATACAGCGAATCAGACAAGATGACGTGATATATCGTGCACCATGGATTTTTTTATTCAGAAAATTTTGATGCTCGCAAAGGTCGACTAGACTCTTATTAGGTGATGTGCAAGCCTACTCCATTTAAAGGGACAAGTCAATTAAGGAGATTTTGAAACTGATCCTTTAAAACCATGGCACTACAGAGCATATGCAAAAAAAAATATCCCCTGACGCTGCATAAATCATCTACATCAGATGAAAAGGTATGTTTATTACGATGGAGAGTAGCTATTTATTCAGATGCCTTCAGGAAGAGAGCCTTCTGTATGTGCACACTTTAATCTGTGCCAATAGTCGTAAGAGCAATAGAAGAAACAATCCTGTGGAAAAGGTTAGTATTCTAGCAGCGGTGATGTGCTTTCAACCTCTTAATGGAATACTAAATACTGTAAAACGTGGAGATATGCCAAATGGATTAAGTAACATGGTTAAGCTTCGTTTACACTAGGGCACAACTTGCGATATTTTGAACAACTGCGGCTTACTTACCGGCTGGAACAAAAATGTCAGTGTCGGAACCACACGGTGTAAAAGCTTCCAGTACTTACGAAATTACCTCTCCGCTGATACGGTATGTAACAGGTATCGTATCAATGTCACTGCGAAAACAGATTTCGCTACAGCGCTTGTGTATGGAACAAGAAACGTCTCGTCTGTCACATTAGTGTGAAAGACTGACGTCACCGTAAGGAATCGTGGAATGACAATATGGCATAGGGAATACGGTTTTAGGCGATTTCACGCCCCTGTCTTGTCGTGCTGTGTAACGCGTTTGCATTGGTCATAGTGAATAAGGCCCAGGGTAAAGGTCAATCTGTCGCACGTTTATTTTGTATCAAGGACATAATTATCATAGGTAAACAACTTGTTCTACTTAACCATTATTTTGAGATCTTTTCTGTACAACAGTTATCTAATAAAGAAAAATGATTTCTGATAGGTTGACGCCCTGAAGACTGACATAGAGAGCTAGAAGCTGACCACGTTAAGACTGCAGCACTTAGAAATGGCATCAGAAATTGGAAACCTTTAGTTTAAAACACTGTCTGTACTGCAAAAATATTTCGACAGTGAAAGTTATTGACGTAAAATATCATGTCAATATTTTTGGGCTGCCAATTTATTCCATTGCAGAATTACCTTTGTCTCTAATACTGGCAAAGTTTACAAAACTTTTGAAAACACAATAATACATAATAAATTTAAATAATTTATCCTTATTCTGGTTACTGATTGAGAGAAAACGAAATTTGTATTCAGCACGTTTTATCTTCAAACTCTACCTGTTTTCAGAGCTTAAGAGCTTCTCAGTTCGCAGTATTCGTGCACAAAGACCTAATTTTGAATTAAGCCACTTTGTATAATAATCTTGTGATAAAAATGCCTCATTGTTTACGGCCGAGTCTATAGGAAGCTTTTCATTCATCTTGTTCAGGAGATAAAGTGATGTAGGCCTATTTAGACGCGACAGGCGTCATTTTACAGGCTCAGTCGGTAACTAGCTCTGTCATCTGTGCTGTGGGTCGTGGTTTTGATTCCCACCAATAAAAAAATAATTGTGTGTTAACACTCTAGGCAACCGCTTAGGATTTAATTTTCTCATAAAATAAGTTATTCCTCAATTGGTCCGTTCGCGTGTGTACTAAAAAAAATTAACATAGATGAGGCTGTCTATGTATAAAAATACTTTACTAGCATTGAGAGAGACCTTATGGGAATCGAAGGCCTTCAAACTTCGTCACTAGAACTCTGGTGAGAGAGTTTAAACGTCTCGCAGAAGATGATCTTCCCGCATTATCTAGTAGATAATTGCTCTAGTAGACGCTAAGCCACGACAGAGGTCTTAAGGCGGCCTAAAAACTCCACCACTAGAGTTAGCCACTAAGTTAAACGAACAAACGAATCTATTATCATCACGCTCAAGGAGCGTGGGCCAAGAAAACCACATGACTCTACAATACTCTACATACAGAAATTGCTTCTCTACGGTTCCATATTGACTTATCGACATATTGTAGGAAGAATATGATTCGAGGTGGATGTCTTATACTTGTTAAGGATAATATGAGATTTAAAAAAAGAGATGACATTAACAAAATGTCAATAGAACAACATTTTGAAGTCTGCTGCATAGAATTAAAAAACTCAATAATTTTGGTGGTATATAGAGCTCCATCATCGGACTTGAATATTTTCACATCAAATCTAGAGCAATGCTTGGAAAAAGTTACTAGGCAAAACCATAAAACTATCTTCTTAAGTGGTGACTTTAATATACGCTTCTCTTTACAACGAGAATCTAGAAATATTCTTTCAGATCTATTTGACAGCTTCATGTTAAAGCAGCAGATATATGAATTTACAAGGGTAGTGCGAGTGAAAGGACGTGAGGATCCTGTTAAATCATGCATAGATAACATTCTTACAGACGCTGATGATGTCAAGAACGCTAGGGTTACTCAAGGCATTAAATCTGATCATTTAGCACAAATTGTTGACATTGAGTTGGATGTTGATACTGTGGCTTCATCACATTGCCTTTTTAGAAAGACGTCCAACCTGAATATGCAAAATGTAAAACAGCACCTAGGCGAAATACTGTATGATCCTAGTCATTACATCGATTTCGACACGTACTTTGATACATTTCTCAAAGTATTTGATAAATGTATTCCTGTTACCGAAAAGACTAGCAAAAGTCATTACTCCTTTTCGAAATGGGCTACAAAAGGTATTTTGGTATCTCGAGTAAGATTATTTGAGCTATACTCGACTCTTAGACTAGAAAATGATCCATCACTAAGACGATATGTAACACAGTACAGCAAAATTTTTAAAAGAGTTTGTTTGAATGCTAGGAAAATTTATTTAGCGCAAAGGATCGCAAAATCTGAGAATAAGATTAAATGTGTCTGGCAAATTATTGGTGAAAATACTGGCAAAAAAGTAGGTTGTCATAATAAGTGTGATAAAATTATTGGAAAAGATGGTAAATCGATTGGTGACATGAATGAAATTTGTAATTACTTTAATGAATATTTTGCTGGTGTTGCTGTGAACGTGACCAAAAATCTTAACTGTTCTCTGACCAACTCTTTAAAATATCTAACAGAATTCATGCCAGTGCAGAATTCAACTTTTACGATTCGACCTATTAGTTTACAAAGAGTTATCAAAATTATTCGGGCACTTAAGTCAAAAAATTCGAATGACTTTTGGTACGTTACTCCTAACATGATCAAAAAGTTGGAATGTGAGATAGCAGCGCCAATGACGCTCGTAATAAATAATTGTATTAACCAAGGACTATTTCCAGACCAAATGAAAATAGCAAAGGTTGTCCCCTTACATAAAAAAGGCAGTACTGCATCCTGTGACAATTATAGGCCTGTCTCTGTATTGCCTAGCTTAAGTAAAATATTTGAAAAGTACATAGCTGAGGAGCTTATGGACTACTTAGCAGCAAATAGAATTTTAAGCGAACGTCAATTTGGCTTCCAAAAAGCGAAATCAACCAAACATGCCATCATGAGGTTAGTCGAAGATGTTTTTGAAGGCTTGGAGTCTTCGCAGAAAACCTATGGGATATTTTGCGATCTCTCCAAGGCATTTGATTGCGTCTCGCACACAATTCTCGCGGGAAAACTACAGCACTACGGCGTTAAAAGAAAAGAGATAGCAATGCTGATTTCGTATCTAAGTAATAGACAGCAGGTAACTGAACTAAACGGCTACCGCTCAAGTCAATGTAGTATTGAGTTAGGAGTGCCTCAGGGTTCAATTTTAGGACCTCTACTTTTCTTAATTTATGTAAATGACGTATCAGTAGTATTTAAAGATGTTGATGTAGTCCTTTTTGCCGATGATACAAGTCTTATTGTCAAAGATAAATGTAACGAAGTAGTAAGTAACAAAATTAAATCAAGTATTTTCGACTTAGAACAATGGTTTTCAGTAAATAATATGCTGTTAAATATAAATAAAACCAATATAATTCAATTTGCACTAGGTTCAAGATCCGAAAAACAAATACCAAAAAGTATTGCAGATGTCATGGATGACTTAGAAGTTACTCCTACAAATAATGTAAAATTTTTAGGTATATGGCTAGATAGCAAACTAACTTGGGCTACTCACCTTGAGGAATTAACAAAAAGACTTTGCTCAGCAACATACGCAATCAAAAAAATTAAAGAGTTAGGAGGAGAAAAAGCGGCTCGGGATGTATATTTCGCATACTTTCATTCTGTAATGACATATGGTATTCTGTTCTGGGGTATAGCCGCAGATTCTAATAGAGTGTTTATTCTCCAGAAACGTGCTGTACGATACATTTTAGGCATAAGACAAAGAGAATCTTGCAGAAATAGATTTAGGGACCTTTCAATTTTGACCATGACAGGAGAATTTATTTACCAAAATTTAATTTATGTAAGAGAAAATCTAAATGTTATGACGACTGTAAGAGAAACGCATAGCTATAATACTAGACATAAGGACCGCTTAGTTATTCGTAAAACACGACTTTCAAAAATCTTGAATAGTTACACTCACATTTCAATCAAACTGTATAATAAAATACCACTAGAAGTGAGAAATTTAGGTGATGTACAATTTAAAACATTTATAAAGAATCAGCTAATCCAAAAAAGTTATTATAAAATTAATGAAGCAATGACAGACAAAACTATATTTGTGAAAGAATTTATTTAATGTTGTTCTAATTTTTACTATGTAACCAATTTATTTACCCTAGACGATGCTTTTGCTGATCACTTATTTCTTTATTTGTACTCTTGACGACGCTTTTGCTGACAGAATTTTATATCTTTTGTTGGCAACATTTATTGCTTTTACTTTTTGACTTTTAGCTTGTTTATTTTGTGTTTGTGCACCTTTTTATTGAAATGTATACTTATTTAATGTGCTACCTATGACTACTCTAAGAACATTGTAAAATGTCGAAAGAAGAATAAATGAAATGAAATGAAATGAAATATCAAGTCCATAAAGTCTTTATGAACTTCAACATTGTTTTGTTTAGATAGGACGCTATGGAAGTTTGAAGCGCTCTTGTGATTGGTCGAATGCGGGAGATTAGTTCAACTTTTGCCGCGTGATTGGTCCAGTTTTGTGTTTAGTGAAGTTCTTAGCTTTGGGAAGTGGGTGCTATATAGTAAAGTTGTTATATAAGTATGTCACTAAAGAACCACGTCCTCCTTTTAAATGTGTTCGATTCTGAAGTCATATTACCTGACTCTTATGCCGTTGTAATATAGTCCAAATTATGATTATTTTTCAACTCACTTAGCGACTGCTCACGTGCGACTTCTGCGTGAGCTGAAACAGAGTGAAATTAAATTTAATTTAAAGGCTCATGTGAACAAGTTGTTCATCAAGATCCACTTCCGGGAAGTTAATCAAAATCATACAAACTTTTTTTCCTGTTCTCACCTTCCAACTTTAAGCCCGCGGGCTTCTGCTCGAATTAAGGATAGTTTGATTACTCTACCAAATTAAATGATCGATTGTAATTTGACCCAAGTCCTGTATATTATTTCCGTTAACTTTCGAAATAAATAAAGATCTTTTTCAATGGTTTTTTAAGGTCTAGTTTATTAAGGAGGTGACTAGCGAATAAGGGCTCAAGAGCGTGGAGACTGGTGGAAGTAGGGGAGACCTTTGCTCATTAATGGACAATATAGGATAGTAGTACTAGTAGTTTATTCAGGGGTAGAATTTCAAACCCTGTAGAGTTAGAGATGACACCTAAACTAAACTTCACTACCAATAAAGGGTTTTATCTGTTACAGCGAGAAGGTAATCCCACGAACAGGAGCGGAAACACAAGATTCTAATCTAGCAAGCTTTTCGTGATTTATTTGTAAGCGAAACGTTGTATGAACGTAAATAATGTAGTTACCGGCTGGAACAAAAATGTCAGTGTCGGAACCACACGGTGTAAAAGCTTCCAGTACTTACGAAATTACCTCTCCGCTGATACGGTATGTAACAGGTATCGTATCAATGACACTGCGAAAACAGATTTCGCTACAGCGCTTGTGTATGGAACAAGAAACGTCTCGTCCGTCACATTAGTGTGAAAGACTGACGTCACCGTAAGGAATCGTGGAATGACAATATGGCATAGGGAATACGGTTTTAGGCGATTTCACGCCCCTGTCTTGTCGTGCTGTGTAACGCGTTTGCATTGGTCATAGTGAATAAGGCCCCAGGGTAAAGGTCAATCTGTCGCACGTTTTTTTTGTATCAAGGACATATTTATCATAGGTAAACAACTTGTACTACTTAACCATTATTTTGAGATCTTTTCTGTACAACAGTTATCTAATAAAGAAAAATGATTTCTGATAGTTGGCAATTAGAAATGGCATCAGAAATTGGAAAGCTATAGTTTAAAACACTGTCTGTACTGCAAAAATATTTCGACAGTGAAAGTTATTGACGTAAAATATCATGTCAATATTTTTGGGCTGCCAATTTATTCCATTGCAGAATTACCTTTGTCTCTAATACTGGCAAAGTTTATAAAACTTTTTAAAACACAATAATACATAATAAATTTAAATAATTTATCCTTATTCTGGTTACTGATTGAGAGAAAACGAAATTTGTATTCAGCACGTTTTATCTTCAAACTCTACCTGTTTTCAGAGCTTAAGAGCTTCTCAGTTCGCAGTATTCGTGCACAAAGACCTAATTTTGAATTAAGCCTCTTTGTATAATAATCTTGTGATAAAAATGCCTCATTGTTTGCGGCCGAGTCTATAGGAAGCTTGTCATTCATCTTGTTCAGGAGATAAAGTGATGTAGGCCTATTTAGACGCGACAGGCGTCATTTTACAGGCTCAGTCGGTAACTAGCTCTTTCATCTGTGTTGTGGGTTGTGGTTTTGGTTCCCACCAATAAAAAAATAATTGTGTGTTAACACTCTAGGCAACCGCTTAGGATTTAATTTTCTCATAAAATAAGTTATTTCTCAATTGGTCCGTTAGCGTGTGTACTAAAAAAAAATAACATAGATGAGGCTGTCTATGTATAAAAATACTTTACTAGCATTGGGAGAGACCTTATGAGAATCGAAGGCCTTCAAACTTCGTCACTAGAACTCTGGTGAGAGAGTTTAAACGTCTCGCAGAAGATGATCTTCCCGCATTATCTAGTAGATAATTGCTCTAGTAGACGCTAAGCCACGACAGAGGTCTTAAGATGGCCTAAAAACTCCACCACTAGAGTTAGCCACTAAGTTAAACGAACAAACGAATCTATTATCATCACGCTCAAGGAGCGTGGGCCAAGAAAACCACATGACTCTACAATACTCTACATACAGGAATTGCTTCTCTACGGTTCCATATTGACTTATCAAGTCCATAAAGTCTTTATGAACTTCAACATTGTTTTGTTTAGATAGGACGCTATGGAAGTTTGAAGCGCTCTTGTGATTGGTCGAATGCGGGAGATTAGTTCAACTTTTGCCGCGTGATTGGTCCAGTTTTGTGTTTAGTGAAGTTCTTAGCTTTGGGAAGTGGGTACTATATAGTAAAGTTGTTATATAAGTATGTCACTAAAGAACCACGTCCTCCTTTTAAATGTGTTCGATTCTGAAGTCATATTACCTGACTCTTATGCCGTTGTAATATAGTCCAAATTATGATTATTTTTCAACTCACTTAGCGACTGCTCACGTGCGACTTCTGCGTGAGCTGAAACAGAGTGAAATCGAATTTAATTTAAAGGCTCATGTGAACAAGTTGTTCATCAAGATCCACTTCCGGGAAGTTAATCAAAATCATACAAACTTCTTTTCCTGTTCTCACCTTCCAACTTTAAGCCCGCGGGCTTCTGCTCGAATTAAGGATAGTTTGATTACTCTACCAAATTAAATGATCGATTGTAATTTGACCCAAGTCCTGTATATTATTTCCGTTAACTTTCGAAATAAATAAAGATCTTTTTCAATGGTTTTTTAAGGTCTAGTTTATTCAGGAGGTGACTAGCGAATAAGGGCTCAAGAGCGTGGAGACTGGTGGAAGTAGGGGAGACCTTTGCTCATTAATGGACAATATAGGATAGTAGTAATAGTAGTTTATTCAGGGGTAGAATTTCAAACCCTGTAGAGTTAGAGATGACACCTAAACTAAACTTCACCACCAATAAAGGGTCTTATCTGTTACAGCGAGAAGGTAATCCCACGAACAGGAGCGGAAACACAAGATTCTAATCTAGCAAGCTTTTCGTGATTTATTTGTAAGCGAAACGTTGTATGAACGTAAATAATGTAGTTACTTGTGCATATTATGGTCGTACATTGAAATTATGTATTTTTTTATTAATATGTCTTTTATTCATATTTTTTCAATATAAATTACACAACGCGCATGTTGCATACACCTTATTTATGAAAAAAAAAATCTGCTGTTATCATAATTTTGGTGTTTGAAAGTCAGAGAGACCTTTGTACATAACCTATGTTAAGTTCCCTTATATGTCATTACTTTTGTGTACAACAAAGAATAAAGAAAGAAAGAAAGAGATTAGAGAGTAATACGAGTTATAGATGATCATTGGTACCATTCAAAAGAGAAAAAAATACCTCATTATATTTTTTGGCACACCAAAACCTTGCATTTTCTAACCTTAGTCTTTTCCGTAAACAAAAACATGTGCAAAACCCCGACTTTGCTTATCGGTAAATGGATCCACTATCTGCTGAATTATGCTAATCCCTGCCCGGCTCTCGATTTATTGTCGCACTGTGTAGTCGGAGACTAATCTAAAGGCTTTTTACACTGTTCAGAGTGTAAAAAGCCTGCTACACATTATAGTGTGGACGTACTCATGGTTTTCTTCTGTCTGCGGTGTACATATGTTGCGTGTGTGTGTTAAATAAATGTATTTCGATCTATCTCTCTACAAATGATAATGTACCTTCTAAACAGGGTTATATGTAAAACAAATTTTGATTGTACTGTACACATAGACAATATAAACCGTTTCGGTTTCGATTCTGAACTCTACTTTCGGAGCTACCAGGGCACAGACAGACACAATATCTTCAAAATATACAATCTAATAATGTTTGCGGTGAAACGGTTACATAATTATATTGTATAAAAAAAACACCCTATTTTTCGGTCGGGGATAATATATGCCTATTATTTTTTTGTAGAGTTGTGATTTGATGCAAACGGTCAATACGCAGTTAGCAACACAGTTTCGCCAATGACGAACACGCGACAAGAGACCTATAAACGTTTCCGACTCCTATAAATAAACACGAGGATTCAACCCTCGTCTGACAAATGATGTTTCGAATTACACGGGAACCGAATACCGATGTGAGTTCCGGCTCTATATACCCTTACGCCATCGATTATCCGGCGTTTTTAGTGCGAGATCGGTACTACAGACTGCGAGACGGTTTATGCCATCGACTGGTAGGCCGAAACAGGAATAACCCTGAGTTTCTGGCGTTTTAGTAAGACAGCGCAATCCCCGCAGTCCTTTTCTGACAAGACGACTTTGGATGAGGGTTTCAAGATACGGAACACTAGCTACAACCATTTGTAGTCAGTGATAGCTACAAAAGTTCAACGTAATTTCATTTTCTTAAAAAAAAAGTATCATATTATGTATAAGTAGTTTATCTGCACCGCCGCAAACCTGTAGTATAGCTGGTCCCTAGCAACAGTAGCAACAAGGGAAGTCGTGGGTAGAGAAGATCAAAATCGCGACAACGCAAGTGGAAACGGAGTCTGCTCAACGATGTCTACGATTTTTTTACATATTATAAGCATAATTATAAGATTTTTTACATATTATAAGCGGTCGATGGTGTAGCACATTTGCCTAGAAGATATACCTATTCACTCAGATTATGGAGGAGCCATAATCTGATTGATAACATGTAGAATAGATAAGAAGTTAAAGAATACATTGCTGTGTGGGTTAACCCGTAGAGTTCAATGTAGGTATCTAAATGCCAGTAATTAATGAGTTCGGGTATTACGATCTAATGAATTTCCAAGATGAAGTTTCTGCAAACCGCTGATAATCCTAGCCGCTAATCTCGGAACAACGAATTAATTATTTTCAGCTGAAATGTACATTTTGTAACACTTCAGTGTCTATTTTTAACCGCTGACTTAAAAACCGAAGGGGTGTTATAGTAGGGATCTGAAATGAATGCTGTTTTTTTCATAATTGTTTTATTGCACACAGAAAAATATGAACAAACAAGTTAAAACTAAAGATATGTATCTAAAAAGGCAAGCTTAATTCCTAATAAGAGTTTATTTTTTGTAAGAAAGCTGGTTACTTTGATTACTTTGACTTGAATGTTTAAAATTGCGATCACTGTCACCATTAGTTTACTAATTTCTCAGAGAACCCAAAGGTTTACGAGAGCCCTCATTACTAATCCCTCAGCCTTCCTTAGATTGAGGTTTTAGACAAGTTTCACCTAATCCTATTTAAATCCAGTAAACCGAAAGTTGTTTTGCAAGTCGAAGTCTAGTGGCTTAGAGCTAATTGATAGACCTTTTAGGTGATTATTACCTAAAAGGTCTATCAAGCTCTAAGCCAAAATAAAATAAACGTACATACAGACTATTTTTCTTGTACCTAACTATGTACGAGTTTATAAAAGCATTTAAGCAAATTAATTAAAAGCAAATTAGGTATAAAAATTATGCATTTATATGACGTGTAATTTGCACGCTATTACCAATATAAAATGTTTATCTGTATAATGGTTTATCTGCATCACAATCACTAAAAACCTAAAAACCTAAATAACTATTTTATCAGTTCTTTTCCAAGTACAGGATGCAGGTTCTATCTAACTCACGAAGTCCTGTTGGTCTTGCTTGTGTGTGTATGCATACAATACACGCATAGTGCTTTCTTGTTATCTCAGTCACAGCTCCAGAGCGTATACCCACACGAACATAAGTAGACTTCATGAAATAGAAAACTGTACTTACGTGAATCATACCTAACTATTAAAATAAAATGAATGTCGTCTTGTTATGTTGCAGATTAAAATAGACTAGACAGAGCAGGAGTAAGTAGCACCGGTTGACGTTGCTATTAAAAAGAAAAAAGAAGTAAGCAGGGCAGGAGTAGGTAGCACTACGGTCGGGGGTTTGAGCGGGGAGTTCGGGCAAATAATATATATATATTTACCTAATTTTAAAACTTATTATATTAGTTGTGCATACAAATAAATTACAACCATTACTTTCAAGGTTCAGAATTTTATTATCTCCATATTTTTTCACGACATTCTTTTTCATCTTTCATCGAACAAAATTCAAACGTCATGCTATTAGGTCGAATACCTGTTACAAAAATAGATGTTACTGAACACACTCCTTACATTATTTAATTAATTCTACAATTGCAACTTATTTTAAACTTACATTAATTTTTGATGAAGTTCTTTCGGGCGTAATTGCTTTTCGTTAACTCAGGACGCGTTATCAGTTTAAATTTAAATTAATTAGTAAAGTTTTGTTGGAAAATCTTAAGCTTTAGGAACTTTAAAAGTTATTTGCAACTTCAACTCGTTTCCAAAGTTACACTTCAAACACTAATAGTGATCTTGAATTCCTTGGTTTGAGTTTGATTAGCTACAAGACTCGATCTCTTTCGATACAATTTATAGGTTGTGTAAACGAATGAGACAAAACACACCTGTGGACATCTGCTAAAATAGTGTTATTTGTCAGGAAGTAAGATTACCCAAGAACTTTTACCATGACTCAAAGCTGTTCTCTGGGATCAAGGACTTTACGTATCAACTCACATCGCTGCTGCTTTTGTGCTGCAAATGATTTTAATGAGACCAACAAATGACGCAATGGTGGGCGAACTAACTTTATAAAGCGGTAATTTGTGGTTTCGTGAGTTTTCTGATTTTTACATAATATTGATGGGGCATTCCTCGAACCGCACCTAAATGAACTTACTCCACTGGCTTGAGTTCAAATGGTCTTGTCTACATATCACAGGTTAAAGTTCGCTGTATTGCTTTACGCTCCCAAGAGCCTAAAATTTCAAGCTCAACAACCGTGAGAAGAAAACTTTTACTCCCAAGACGCGGAGTGCAAATACAACAATAAGTAACTGAGGATCGCTGAGGAATTTGGTCTCGAAAGGCGACATAAGATAAAGCATGAAACTACTTCCTACCCTTTGGAGTAGGTACAGCAGACAGCAGAGCCCGTTATCTGAGTTTTGTTTTTTTTGATCGAAACGCATATCAAGAAGCGCCTTGCGAGATGTTTTGTATGAAAATCCGATAAGCACCACTAGCGGGAGATTCGCCAACTATTTTTCTCCATACAAAAACGGCGAGTTTCTCGATTCTCGCTTGTTGCATGTCAACATAACAAAACTCAGACTACGGGCTCAGATCGGAAGATAAAGCTTCTCGTTTCACGCGGTCCTTTCTGCCTCGTACGTGTAAGTTGTGGAACGAACTTCCCTCTGCGGTTTTCCCTCGGAGTTTTGAGATGGGGTCCTTCAAAAGGCGGGTCTATCTCCTCTTAAAAGGCCGGCAGCGCACTAGCATCACCTCTGGTGTTGCAGGTTTCCATGGGCGGCGGTGACCACTTTCCATCAGGTGGCCCGCCTGCTCGTCTGCCAGCTATGCCATAAAAACAAAAAAAAAGAACCACACCCCTGATGGACTGTTAGGTATACAAGACATTGTTGATCGCGGGTGGAAAAGGCTCAAAAAGAACAGGAAATGTCAAAAATAGTCTAAGAAATAGTGGCAATTGCAACCCCTCATTAGGTCAAAAAACCAAACCTCTTTTGTTTGTCTGTTTGGATCTCGGAAATTGCCTTACGGATTTCACTCCGCATACTACAGCTATTTATAATTTAACCTTTGCAAAGTCGTAGCAGCTAGCTTATAATTTCAACTAAGATGGCACGTAGTTTACCTAATATTTCTGGTATAATATTAGTTTACACTTAACGTTCACTGCGTATATTTTATGGAAAATTTATTGACACTGCTATAAAGTTACAATGTACAGGTCCGTATATTTCGCTTGTATTGAGAGCGAGTTTATATTCAATGAGGTCGGAACTTCGGAAGTAATATAAGCTATATGTCTGATGCTAAAGTGGGTAAGAAAATAAATTAAAAATTGTACCTAGTGCTTAGTTGTTGGGTTTTGAAGTTACTACGATTACTTAAACACTAAGGGGTATATACATTCATATTAGTCTTCTAAAGCTGAGCTAACTTAAAGGTTATTAGTCTCCTGTGCCTGTAATTCCATCGGCATTCACATCCTTCAAACCAGAACACGGCATTGCGAGTATCACTGTTTGGTGGCAGAAATTGTACGGTGGTAGACGTGGAAGTACTTTTCCAGACGAGCTCTAGTACTAAAAGAAGGGTTCTACTACTACGAATAAATGCGTGCCGAAGCTACTTAGCGGGAGAAATTATTTCGGCCTTCTGGCAACAAAATAAATAAATGAACTCTTATTGACCACTTACGTAAATAACTCACCTAAATATGTGGGGGGAAAAGTGATAAAAAATATAACCAAACGATATTACTCAGTGTCGACTTCGAATTATTATGTACATCGTTTACACACACGAAAATGCTTTTAGTTAATGAATCGTGGAAAATGTTTGTTGAAATGACAGTTTGGGCGTAAATGTGTTTATTTGGCAGTTTAATTATATTACGCGGTAGATATAAATTGAATTAGTCGCAAATATTTATTAATCTTGCTATTAATTGCTATTTGCTTTTATCATATTGCTGTTAATGTAATAATGGTAATATAAATGACAGTTATTTTTATATTATTTTCTTTATGTAACTCACCTTTTGCAACGTAAAATTCCTTCCTTATGGAAATTCATTTACACCGTACAAAATATCAATCTTAGCAAAGAAATAAAATGAAGCTTTAGCGAAAATGTATTTTGAGAAGCGATCTCAGTTTAGAAGAACACTTGTCTTTATGTAATCATAAGACAATATTGGAAAAAAAAAATTTTAGCTACTTCCTTAAGGGGTCCACACACAGTATACTGTGTGTATAGCTATAATGTACATTAATGTACATTTACCTACATTCTTTCCTTCCCAGCGTACATTTCAAAATATACATTATTGCTGCTGTGTGCGGTCTCCTGACAATTTCTATGGAAAAATGTAATGAGATGCATCGTGCTATAATGTACACCTTTACATTATAGCTGCTATGTGTAGTAGACCTCTTTAGAAAGTATACTTACTCACTTGTCATTTTCTTGTCAACTTACGAGTAGTTCAGTTAATGGAGCCTTCGACCAATATAAAGACGTGTATTTTTTTCTTACTACTAAGTACCTGCGTGTTTTCTAGTTCGTTCTGTTTCATTATTAGCTTCATTGTATTTTCTGTAAGATAAGACCAGAGAAGACCACTGAAAATCCCTGAGACCTACGCCGCGAACATTCAAAAGAAGCGCGTCCAATGTTCATCTAAGCTTCAAAAAATTATCAAGCATGGTATCGACTTATTAGCACTTAACTGAAACCCAATAGTGTCGGTTTTCGTCCATTAAGTAAACCCATCCATCAGTGTAATCTAAAACCGCTTATAAATAAAGTCCAAGAGCTAAGGGACAAAATAAATCCGTCCGGGATCGAAATTCATGCCAATATATCAAACTGGTTTTTACATTCAAGTATGGCACATCCTGAAGTAGCGTATGGAAGATAGCTTGGTCGGTTGATGGTCTTTTGTTTATACACATAACTTTTTAGAATACAGTAAGATGGTACTTGTATCATTTTACCTATTTCTGTCATTGGTTTCTGAATTCCTTCTTGACACGAGCGTGTACCGTTATCAGCCTTTACCGGCAGATCTAGACGCACGGGCGCGAGTCAGTCAAGCTTATCTATTTTACAATTGTTTTACAACACTTTGGCACCCTCAAAATGTAGCCTAATCAAAGTCTAGTAAATTAATGAGTTTAGTTGTGGATTGTTTTAGTATATTTGACATCTTTTTGGATTTTGAACGTGCCTCGGATTCCTCTTAACTTCTTGTGACCGCCACAATATCGTCAATAAATTGGAGCCGTCCCACGCTGTATCGATTGTTTCATAGTTTACATTCAAGAGTCTTTATTATCTAAAAGCTATTGGGATTTGCGAGGTGTTTTTAGGTAGGTACTTGCAATTTCTTCAATCAATAACAATACTACTTACCTATATAGTCCAATACAAAATATGTTCAAACTAATTTGATTGAATCCACTATACAGATTTGTCTGTAGATCGGTTGCTAGTGAGTTTAAGAAAAAAAAACTAAAAATGTAGGTTGATTGGATTGGCGACAAAGATATCAATTTGTTAACATGGCCTAGTTGGGTTTCTTCTTATTAGTTTCCAAAGATTTTATACAAGACCACTGCGGTTTACCTATGGTGAAAATATATACCATCCATGGGGCGTATTTGTAGGATGTATAAATGCCCTGGCTGCTACACGTTATTCCCATGGAGGCTCCCAAGACCCTTTATGCGGCGAGGCTTTTAGAAATCTGCGTGTTTCTAAAAGGTGTGTATTCCTTGATGTACTGTTCGGGTTTTGTGAGTTCCCTTTACGTTTTCGATCACTTAGGTTTTAAAATCTTTACTATGTTCAATTTTGATGTTGTATTTTCACGCTCATTCTATTTTTTTATAGTTTTCTCTATATACTTCTGTCATTCTATCAAAAAAAAATTCGCTATGGTGTTTAATTGTGGTGGGGTTTCTTAACAACAAAATGCTTGCTGCATAAAACTCGAGTCATTTCAACAAAATGCTTGTTATTTTAAACCTAATTTCAAAAAATCTTTATCTTGCAAAATAAGCTTATAATATACACATTATACACGTGTATGGTAATTTACTTTGAGGTGAGAGAGAATTTGAAAGGAGATTGTTCAAAAAGCTCAGACGCCTTCTGGCTATAATTTAGGATGAAATTGTTTTTATTATAGTCGCTGTGGCGTGTTCCTATAATATAGTAATATCATTATTATGACAGCTGTAGAATGTATCCTTCTTAATATAGGCCTCATCCTCAGTATATTAGACTATCTGATAATCTGAGGCTTCATACTGCCTCACCTATACACGGTGTAATAATATTTTTTAGCTATCGTCGAGGTACAACTTGGATAGAAAGACAGAGCACCAATTTTTAACGGCCTGCTCACAACGTCTTCCAGGCTTTCCTAGTTATTTACTTTTTCATTTATTAAAAAGCAGTCTTACACGCCGCAATAAAGCAGGTTTTATTAAAACCCAGCTAGCACCCCAAGTAAGAAATGACATATTTCCTCAGTGCGTATATTACCACCGCAAAATAAACACGTCTCCTAAGAGCGTTTATAAACTTCATCGGAGGAGACAACATAATGGATAACATCTGATTTACCGACGCGAGAACCGGAGATATCTAGGACGTACTCGGAAAAGAGGGTCGGGGGTACGTTGATACTCGCAGTGGAAACGAGAGGACGATGAGTAAACCCAAACACGCAACGAACTGTAAAAGTTGGCAACTATAATCCAGAAAGCAATATTTGCCTTTATTCTTGGTTGACAGATCAACCTTCATAATCAAGTTAACATTTCATTCGCTAGAGAAAAGAAAACTTTAGAAATGTACTTGAAAGAATGATGAAACCACGACGTGGTCATGTAATTTTGATAACAAATGTCAGTTCCGTATGTGATAAGTTCCTCTTCTTCTTCTTTTTATGGCTTCTCTCTTCTAGTACAGGATCCCGCTATACAAAGATTTGGACCAAGCTGGTTAATGGATGAAAACTATTTTATTATCAATTAAATATGCCAATAAATATATTGCAAATGGATTGTCTAAAAAATTTCAGTCCAGAATATGATTAATTAAAAATTACACTTTTTAAACCTCGACAACCGGAATTCAGGACTGATTTTTCGCAGACAACCCTATACCACCGTGTTTGTGATGAAATAATCTTTATTTTAATTTAACTTTAATTCATTAGGCAGTCCGATGCAAGTTACAGTATCGATTGATCTGTTTATACCTGCCTACCCAAGACTTGTGATGGGAAAAAACTAGTCAACCTAACGTTTGCATATTCTAAGGGCTTCATAATTTCGATTGGTATGGAAATTGTTCATTAACCAGAGCAGTAAAAAATTATGTTTTTCAATTGTAAATTAATCATATTCTGGACTGAAATGTTTTAGACAACCAATTTGCAATATATTTATTGACATATTAAATTGATAATAAAATAGTTTTCATCCATTAACCAGCTCGGTCCAAATCTTTGTATAGTGGATTATTGTTATTCGTCATTTCGATATACAATTTTGCCAGTGTCAAGTAAATTATTTGAAACAATATTTGTCAAGTCAAGTTTTCTATTTTCTGGCGATCGTAGAATGTCACTCGTCGCGTGGAACCGGAACCAGTAGGGTTACTCTCGACCACAGGTCTAATCTGGATCCATCCATAGGTTTTTAGTTCAAAATGACACGATTTCTGTCAAAATTCAGATCCAATTTGGAACGGCACCGGTGGTCAAGAGTAGCCCTGCAGATTGGTCTAGATTACTTAATAGCTGTTTCTGAATAAATTCAATTGAGTTGAACCACACAGGCGAAACCGCTGGCAGAAACTCGTGATTCACACAGTGGCCCCATTTCCTTAGTCCGTCTATTTATAGAGAAAAACTCAGTGAGCTGTGGGGTACAAACAAGGCTGGGCGTTGTCACGCCTGATGGATGTCTCGGCGCGGAGTAAATATGTCGAGATACTGTTTCGTGTCTTCATACGCATTCTCCCAAATGGGGCTCGTATCTCTCAAGGATATTGTCGTGTAGATGTGGCTTTATGATGATTAGATGTGGCCATTGACAATTAGTTACACTCGTAACTTGGTACGGTGTACTGACGGGTACGGAAATAAAATGGAAATTGAGGGGAATTTAAATAGTGTATCACACTTTTTCTAGATAATATTTATTTATTTAGTTAGTAACACTGGATTGAAATTACCCAACAACCGTAAGTTCTTTTCTGTCGTGTCCGCCATGTAGCGTGTCTTGCCAACCATAGATAAAAGTAAACGCTCTATAAATAGTGATGTTGACTAATAGTAACTTTAAACTAGAGTGTTACCTTGTACTAATATTCTGTGGTGTTACGTAGATATTGAAGTTGAAAAATAAGGTAAAGCAAAGTCGAGGGCGTTCATAAGTCTAATCATACTGTTTAATGTGCAAACATGATAAAGCTCTGCTTTCAAGCAATTTCCGTTCACAGGATGTTTATTTTCGCTAATCTTAGAAACATACTGTAGATTTATAAGCTATATTTCTTTTGTAATTTTTATTCTTGTGTTTAGTTTTAAAGTGTACAATAAAGTGTTTTCATTCAATCATTCATTCATTCATTTATTTTACACGACAACCAAAAGGAGGGTTGTTTTCTGTGATTTATTACAGCTCGACAGACAATTCTGCACGTTTTATCTTCCCGATTTCTTCTCAAAACGTTTCCATATGAATGGACTCGTGTCTATCAAAGCGGATCCAGGGGGAGCTAGGGGGTTCGACCCCCTCCCTATTCTCACCCCTCTAAATTCAGAAAAAATCGCTAAACAGACTGGTCTCTTACATCAAAGCTGTCTTCGAAAAATTAGATCTTGATCACACCTTTCATTTGGTTTTGGAACAAGAACACTAAGGCACAGATTAAATAATACTATACTAGTAACTAGGGTGAGTAGTTTCCGAGATATGGGCGATTGAAGTTTGACAGCTGTCATCAAAAAAATAGATCTTGATTTTAAGTTCTATGATTCAAGAAAGAAACAAAAATGGCTTGTTAGGTAAAATAATATAATTTCCCCCAAATTGGTAAAATAAATAATTATGGAAATCGAACCACCTTAATGTAACCACACGCTCGCAAAGCAATTTAAATAGCTAAATCATATTTTGCTGCAAATTTTTTTACCTGACTGTACTCAACGGCTTCCTTAATTTGATGTTGTCCGAATCGTCACAACAAAAATTATTAAAATCAAATGTGACAATTGGGACAATTGGGACAATCCGAATCGTCACAAAGTCCAAAACTCTGGTTCGAACCCCTTCCAAACCGAAATCCGGGATCCGTCCCTGTGTGGGATGTATCATTACTATAAAATAGAGGGAATAATGGATCGTCCGTTGGTAATAAGCTTTTTATTCGGTCGGTCTATATGGGAATTACTGCCTTTTGCGAAGGTCTATCTGTGTGTGTGGTTTAAGAAATGAGGTTCTTCGAGGTCTGAAACTATTTAGAAGATTCGATGAGCGTATGTTTTTTTATAAATACCTATAGCTAAGTGTTTGCCTGCCAGCACACCTAATGAGGACGCGTAGCCGTAGTTATTACTAATGATCTGGGTTAACCTACTTCAGTTGCCGGTATGTTATGGCTTTTATGAATATGCCAGTCATGGAAAATCTTTTGCCAATACAGGTTTTACTTCAATCATACAATATAATACCCAAACGAAATGTCTCTAAAAATTTGGAGTCCACCACATCCACAGTACTATTTTCTATTTTCAGTAACTATCTTTTGCTTACGGGTAAATGGTGACAGAAATATAAATCAGAAGTTTCTTATTTATTTATTCAGCGTTTATAATAAATACCCCTCTATCAATAATCAGATCTCAAAGCACATTGCTCCATGCCAAGACCGAGCAATACATTTTCAATTTCAAAACTTAATCAGATGAAATTGCAGATCATCCGATACCCACTATCGGGTTTGCCGCTCTACGTATTCTAATTTCGTCCTTGAGCAGGTTGCCCGCCAAACCGTCAAATTGAGGGTAGAAAAAGCGTTCAACCCCTTCGTATTTCGAGTGAAACATTTTTTACGGTGCATTTGTGAAGGTATTATTTACCAATGTCGATGGAAACATTATGTTCATTTTTATGAGGTTCTGTAAATTTATCACAGAATGCAGAAATTAAAACTTGAGGTTGTTAACTCGACTATTTGCACATTGTGCATTTTGCATTAGATCAGTTTTATCTGCTATTTTTGGACATTTTAGTTGGAATTGGCGTCTATTGTAATATTTACGCACTTATTTATCATAACGTAAGAAATCTAGTAGATATGTGGTTATGATAATTTTATTTTATTTCAGTTATGCTAAATAGAAACTTTTAGTTTCAACAATTTACAAAAAAACAAACTAATGAAAACAACCTCAATAAGGCAGTGATGTTGCACCAACTGCCAAATCCTGTTAGCCCGTTCAATCGCCTCGTACGTCACCTAGGCACGTGTCAAAATCGGATGACAGTTTTATACACAGCTTCCGAAATGAAATCAATTGTGATTTAAGCCACATTTACCTATGTGGGCCTCGAGCGAGCAAAGCCTTGAGTAGAAACTATAGTCACAAATAAGTCGGTGTACCTAAAATTTGTATTAAAATTTAACTTGCGCTAGTAAAAACGGCCCTAGGTTATGATTATGACGAAGTCTTGTTACGAAAGTTAATTAACGTCACATAAATCACGGTTTTCTGTTCCTTTATTATTCACTTTGACATTTGTGGAATGTATAATTTGCTTCGCTAATTAAAGCAACGTATCTAAGTAAACCTAAGGCGTATTTACTTCGTGCGACTGTTTCTAAGCTCGGTTTAAGCAACAAACTGAACGAGTACAACCGTACCAGGGTCGTTCTTTACACAACTCTACCAAATCATAACTACGAACGATGACACTTTGCAAAATAAAACGAGAAAAGCGTATACACTTTCAAAATATTAAATTACCTATAGTAGCTGCCAAATAACACCGCAATACAGGTCATTCACCCATCTTGACCACGATGTCGTAAAATTCAATTTATGGATGACTAATTCTGTCGCTTTCCATACAAACCTGTCGCTAAGATGGTATCGCTCGAATCTCGTAGTACTGTTTGTTTACCATACATAAATTGAATTTTGCGAGATCGTGGTGAAGATGGGTGAATGACCTGTATTGCGGTGTTATTTGGCACCTACTATAAAGATGATTTTGATTTGGTTTGAATCATCACCGTCATCATTCACAGCCCGACTTTACCCACTGCTGGGCATCATAGGCCTCCCCACGTTTGTGCCATCCACTGTAGTCCTCAGCTAGTCTCTCCCGTTTACGTTTACCCGTTTACGGCCTGCGATTTTGACGATGTCGTCTGCCCATCTCGCTGCCGGTTTGAATAGTCAAAAAGTAACATCCGCCAAAAATATACACAAAACGCCAAAACAGCAAAACGACTAAACGTTGGTTTTATTTGGGTTTTTTCTTCATGGTGTTTGAATATTTTTCTTAAAAAACACATAATTTTTTTATTAGCAACAGCACATAAGAAACCACTTAGGTTTGCTTATTAAAGATGATCCTATTAGCGAGTCTACATCCAAATTTGAGTAAATATAAACGCGGCTTAAGCCACACAAAGTTGTAAACAGTCGTTACGTAATTTTAACTTTGAGAAACTTGCGGTCTAACTAATTAGTTAAAGGTTAAAAGGGAAACAGTGAAATGTGACGTCATCTTATCAGAAAACAACACAGAAGTACCTGTTCTTAGACATATTTCTAGTCAGTTAAATATTATGTAAAAATATTAAAACAGGCATCGCTTGAGAACTCTTTGTCCAAATACAAATTGTCCAAGTTATTTGCTCATGTCAAGTCTTGGTATTTTTTTTTTACATTTCGTACAACAATCGTTGGTGATATCTGTGTAACAAATAGAGAGCTGTTTTTGGGCAAGATTTGAGTTATGATATTTAATATTATTTTCTTAGATTAAAGTTGCAATAATTATTTCGGTTTAGAAATCGATATCCTTATCTCAAAACTTTGTGATCAGATTCTATTTCACTTTAATATTGATATCGAGTGACACAAATCCAAAGAAAATTATAGGTACTTAGTTCACTACGCTAAAAAAGTACTACACCCAAAAATATTTTGTATATAGCACACACATCGTCATGCTCAACTGCCTCGATTTCATTTTTGAGGGCTAAAAAAAACTAAACTTAAATTAGGTAGTTACTTCTATCACAGATTATATAATTCTATTATGAAAGGTTGCCATAATATACTTACTTCAAGAATTTGTTTATTAGGCTGTTTTTGCTCCACTTATAAATAAAATAAACAAATGACACGAGAATATTTTTTATCACTATCATTTATTTGAAAATGGAACGGAAGTAGGTAACGAAGTTTTCCCCTACATCCACGCTCTGAATAATAAGAAACAATCGTACAGAATATAGCTCAAATTTTATTTACCTTCGAAGTCTTCAAAAGAATTCTCGAAGACGGAATAACGAAAAAAATTGTAATACATTTTTTATTAGATATTAATTTTAATAATCTTCAAATGGTTCCAAATCGTAAACAAAAACAAAACTGCAAATTCGATTGAGAAAAAGTTTCCAAAGACGGGTTTTTATTTCGAATAAGTAGTAAATCTAATAATAACAAAAACAATACCCGTAAACCTTAAAGTTTAACTTCTGCGCGAGAAAACAGGCTTCTATAGAGCAAACTAGACTTTCGTTACTTAATATAGGTACAAAATAACATCAAAGAAAATCGCCCATTCACAAGTTAGGAAGGTGGCCCAGCGTTATACCAACAACTATTTTCTTTAGTAATAATTTTAACCCTTCGTGGTTATGGTACAGTGGGGCTATCGTTGTCTTATACCTGTAAGCCTGGCAGGTTTTCTGAACTTTTTTCATACTAAATCATAGGTATTTTGTAACTAAATAGTGACATTAGCGCGTTTCAGCGCGTTTTTTGCCTTCAAAAGCTTCTCGTTTTCGTATATATCTGTATATAGCCACGTCACTTGACATTATGCTGGGCAGCGAACGCAGTTCAGAGCTTGCGATACGGAGGCAGAACAGGTTAAAATGTATAAAAACCGGTATGTTTACAATATTTACTGAACATTTTCATAAAATCTCCTGAACTATGGAACTGCAAACATGTTTGTATTCCGAATAAATGTCCCAATAACATGTTGGTCATACCATTTTTGGGTATCATGAATGCAAAATAAAGTGTTATGATTACAGCTACGTATTGTAAAATTGTTTTTCTGTTAGTAAAGAACGTTCATGAATTTTAAATAATGACGTCATTGTTTTAAAAAAAAACAACGGTTTACCCCAATATTTTGATAGAGTGGATTATATGACTGTTATGAATAAAAATTGTTCTTATTCTCGTTTATCTATTTATTTCCTTGAAAGTTTGAAAGTTAGCCTAATTATAGAATATTCTGTTCTCTAAAAAAATCTAATCGTACAATGGTCGGAGATGTCACGTCCAAGATGGCTTCTTCTTCTTCTTTTTTCTTTTTTACATGTTGCCATTTCATTGCAATGACTAAAATAGATAGAAAAAAGTTTCACATCACGTATTCTATTTTCTTAGTTCTTTCACTCACCGGAATGAATTCGCAAACAAATATCAATCTCTTCTCCAATCTACATACGAGTACATAACCAGTGTATAGATTGTCTGGCTGTTTAGTTCTTTGTTTTCAACGCACGTATTTTTTCATATATTCCGAACACAGTACCTATCTACTCTCGGGCATTTCGCAATGTTTCGCTACACACGTCGGAGACTTTGAAACAGTTGTTATTTTATTGCGTTGTAAATCTGGAACAGTGTCCAGAACGTGCATCATTCACCTGTGTTCGCTATCGTATCAGGTTTGTCTGTTCCTTTTTGTTCCAGTTTGTGATTGTACTAGTTTTAGTACGCTTTTGATCCTTTTCATTGTACATTTTAAGCTTTTCCTAATTTGCATATCTATTTGTTTTGAAATCTCTATTTAAAGTAAAACTTTACGATGTTGTGCACATTCTCTGTGTATCCGTAAAATTTAGTACAATAGTATTTTTTTTGTTGCGTGCTCCACTGCTACACCGTTCATATTTATAAATCGTATAAATTCTTGTATAAACTCGTAACTGTTGCTAAATAAACTTTCTATGCGCTTTTAAATGGATACATTATAGTGGAAAGCGATGTGTATTTTCTTGTCATAAACTATGCAAGATCGTTTCCTCAAGCGCTTGAAGCGCTGAGGGAACATGTGTCTGCAAGTTTTAAAAGCTTACTCACAGCTTGAGAATGAGACAAATAAAACTGTTTCGTCGATATACATTAACAACAGCAAAGAGTTTTTAAAACCACGGAAAACAGCAAACTTTTCAAGTGTTTACGGAATAGCACTATTTACTATTTTGATATTCAGAATGCTTAAAGCCTCATTTTCATTAATCAAAGCAAGCTAAATATTTATATGCTTTAAAATGAAAAATGGCCATCTGTTTTTTACATAAAACTGCAGTAACTTTGAACCATTTATATTCGTGTTTAAATTTCACATAGTTTAACGGACTAGGTAAATCTCTTTAGGTTCTTTTGTGCGGCAACAATGCCTAACGGAGTTTGCTAAAGTTTCTAAAATAAAAGAAGAAAATTTGAATACCTGCAAAGACTACGTCGACCTTTTCCAATTGAATTATACCCTGTCTAGATTGCAAATAGTCTCATTTTTCTTTTTTATATCATTCATTACCCACCTGAATCTATTAGCATTAATTTTATTTTGTTTGTGAAATTTTACAACAGCTTCATTGTCTGTATTCACGAATATTGTTTTATTATATCATCAAATTTCTTTCAAGAAATACTGAATAATTTAACTTTGTTACCTTGTATATTTGTATATTATTTTATGTTTTTTATTTGTATATTATTTACCATTTTACTACTGTAAAGCTAAATAAAATGGTTTGAAATATACTACTTCTTTAAAAATTCTAAATCAGTTTCAACAATTCATATGGTAGGCAGGCGACATGGCTCAGTCGGCAGTAGCTCTGCCTTCCGTGCGGTCGTGGGTTCGATCCCCACCGAGAACAAACATTTGTGTGGCCAACATAGATGTTTGTTCTGTGTCTGGGTGTTTCTATGTATTATTAGTATGTATTTACAAAAAAAATATGTATGTATGTATACTATCAGCCATCTAGTTCCCATCGTACAAGCTTTGCTTAGTTTGGGACTAGAAGGCGTTGTGTTAAGTGTCCGTGAATATTTATTTATTATTTATTTATTGGTAGAACATTAACTATATTGATTCACATACGAATTGTCGAGATTGGCACTAGCCTACCTGCTGAAATATAAAAGATCCTATAAACCGTGAAAACAGAAAGATTGGCAAGTGAAAATGCCTTCACATACGAGTGAGTGCATGTGCATAAATATCCGAAAGTTAGGGCGTTTCGAGATTTCGTTTGGAAGCTTCTGGAAGCCAGCCAAGCCAATACGAAGTAACCGAGTAGAACTGCATGCACCTATAAACAGCGAATAATGTGAAATGCAAGTGTGAATAAATGAACTAATAAACTTATTTCAAATCTTCTGTGAAATAATTTTGTTTGGACTTTTGATCAAGTTTCATTGAGATGCTCAACAAGTGGTGTTTCACAATATAATTTAAAGTTTAGTTCTTTGTTTTTCTTTTATCTAGTAGAGACTTTATCTAGTCTTCCTAATTCATCTATTTGGTAACTGTATCACTTATTATGCGTTTTCTTTTTAAAATTTACCAAATATATAATATTTCTTTTTAATTTACAAATCTTATTTGAAAACTTTTACTACGCTTGTGTCACTTTTATAATATAATTTTCTCCTGTTTACAGGTATTATTACATTTGAAGGATCAGGTAACCCTAAGTTAAAATTTATTCAATTCAATTTGAATTATGTATAATTATTACATTGAATGATATTAAAATTGAAATCTATCAAGCAGTTATTTTTTATATGAATGTCTCTGTACTTAGTTGGTGAAGTTGTTGATGGGTTGCTCTCAATCTGTGCAAGACACAAAAAGTCGAAACTATAGTAGCTGCCAAATAACACCGCAATACAGGTTATTCACCCACCTTCACCACGATGTCGCAAAATTCAATTTATGAATGGCTAATTCTGTCGCTTTCCATACAAACCTGTCGCTAAGACGGTAATCGCTCGAATCTCGAAGTACTGTTTGTTTACCATACATAAATTGAATTTTGCGACATCGTGGTGAAGGTGGGTGAATGACCTGTATTGCGGTTTTATTTGGCACTTACTATAGAAGTCAGCCTAGCTGTTTCTTAACCAGTGAAGCAGAAACAAGAGAAAATGCTCGTGCACCACTAGGTACATCGATTTATCCGCCTTTATTATCTCCACAATGTAGAATGTAGGCACATAATGTCAATGGCGTATTCAAAATGTAATTTGGGTCATTGTTCTCAGGAACTAGCTGCAATATCAAAAGATTAATGACAGTGGAATGCTCTGCGTCATAACATTGCAGGCCCATAATAAATTCCATGGATTATCCTCCCAAACCTACAAGTACCTCGCAAATAGAGGCACACAGGGTATTTTGATATTGGCTATTGTAATGGCAATACAAAATCTTTGAGACTTTACCATCTTTTTTCCAAAGCAATTCTGAATTTCAGAATCGTGAGACACAAAGTGTTGTTTAGTTGATGTTATTTTTCTTTTTCACGTGGGTATTTTCTACATTACATGGGTTAGTTTGATAATAGCTATTAGGAAGAAAATGAGCCTCTCGGTTTTTTTTTCTTACGACGTTAGTTAAGTATATTGTTTTACGTGTTTTTTTAAAACTTTATTCAGTGTAAGTTGTCCATTATTTTCTTTCCATCTTCTCTAAATTCATTATCCAAGATAGATAAAAAAGGTTTGTGTCCGTTTTCGTAGAATCTTTTCGAAAATTGGGTATTTCTGTCTTTGTATTTCTATGCTAAGTAATTGCTTTTTATCCTACCCGAAATAATCTAGACGATATTATAAACAAAGAGTTTGTTTTTGAAAAACAAAAGAATTATATATTTTATTCAACTTTTTTATATAGTGACCATCTCAAGTCCTCGGCCATTTTAATTATACCCTTGTCTAATAATCCAAGCCGATTATTCTAAGAAAATGACAGAAATATGACTAAGATTAGCGACTGAGAAGGAAGTTAGCTATCTGTAAAAGCAAGTTGATTCATGAGATTCTTTAAAAGTGAACGCGCTAGTGTACCCCGAACATGATTTATCAATCAAGTTTTCTAGAAAGCCCGAAATCAAGTGCTACACTGCTTTTACAAGTAAGTATTTGTGCATTTCGGTTTTGTGTGCGTGTAATACTTAAATACCTAATTTTCATTCTTTTGATTCAGTGTGTATTTCCTACATCCTAGTTAGTGATCAAACCTTCGTCAATACATATTGTTAAAATTTTTTTGGTTAACGACTAATTGTTTTAGGCAAAGTCGTTTTGGAATTTTGCGCACTTGGACTCGCGTTTGTTAAAAATATTTAATAGGTATTTAATGTGGCAGGACAATTACAGAAGTCGTGAACACCTTCATTGTTTAAAAGATATCGAGATCGAAAGCTTTTCAATTCACATTTTTTAAATTTATAAATTCTTATTCTAGTAAACGCGAAAAACAGGAAACTCTCAAACGTGACAAAATGTTGAAGTACTTTTAGTATAGCACTTCGAGTTATGTTGATTAAAAAGTAATTCAGTATTTTAATTCAGTCGTAGATTTTTTCAACAATATCTGCAACTAATGATAGAAAATAATTCAGTTAAAGCAGTAAAACCAGTTAAATGTATTTTTTGGTAATCAAGCACTGAAAAAAGCTAAAAATTGATTTTGTTTCCGTTACTTCGTTCACTTCGCTAACTATTTTATGCTTTCCAATAATAGCTGTTTTCACACTGTATATCAACGACATTACTACACGATATTGATACTGGCAATGTTTTTATTAGAGCTACTCACATATCGGTATCGTGTAGTTATCGTACCAGTATGCAAACGCCCCAAGAGAACTTCCGAGTGCGTGAAAATTAATCTCCACTTAAGACCCCATCAGTTAAATGCAAGCCATTAGACAATTTAACCCAAGTTTCAGTTCACTTGTTTGCTGAAATTACAGTTCGTGTGATTTTGCTTTAAAACTTTTCAGAGCCTACATTTTAACGCTATGACCACACATGATTTTATGCTACTGCTTTTTGGGTTCATTATGCTAGAACCGTTTTTTGGGATTTCATATTTTTACAACACTTGAAGAGCAAGCGTACGGCAAAGTGAGAAATGAGATGCCCGCCTGATGGTTAGTGGTACGTTAACCAATGAATGGCTTCAACGCCAGAGGTTTCACACACTCACACACCCTTCTTAGAAAAATCTTATGTAGTCTTTAGGGAAAAACGCAGGGTTGCATAAGTAATCATACAATCAATCCCTTGCCATCTACATGTACTAAGGATTAAAAAATGCTACTGGGAGATGATCATTCTATAGTGAGTGCCAACCCTAAGAGCTTCAAGCGGTAGACTTGGTAGCTCACGAGGCTCACTAGCTTGCTGAAACAACCTTAGAGTGTCTTAAGTGTTCCTTTTGTGTGAAACCTTTGCATAGGGTTTCGGGAAAACGAAAAAACAATGTTTCCAGCTATTTAAGGAAAAGCTGACTCATAATAAGCACATTCTGTGATATAATAATAATTTAGCTATGATGAGAGTTATGTAAATCTTAGGGCTATATTCATATTGAGATTCTAAACCTACGCTAACTAAAATGTCTGCTAAATCTGTTGTCATCTATTTTCGTTGTCATGCAATTGACAATGACAAATCATTTTGTAAAGCCACGCTAAAATGACAGAAGAATATAAATAAAGATGTCGATATTTATCATTCAACCATTCAGAAATCGATGTTAGGTTTTTTTTTACCACGCGCCTTAATTTAATTTCGCCTGTCATCATCATCATTATCAGCCTGTAAAAGTCCACAGCTAAACAAACACAGGTTTAATAAATGCACCAGCTGTTTAAATAATAAACCCATGATTGTTTGGCGTTGTAGGAAAACATGTTTTGGTTGCTAAGTACAGCGTATTTACTTAGTTTGCTATCTCATTCTGAGGGATGTTTGCTGTGTAAATACGTAAGGGTTGGTATTGATCCCTTGACCTAACTTATCCCTCGGATTGTATGACTGAGGAATCAAGTAAGGAACAATCTCATACCACAATATTATAACATTTTGTAATCACAAATATTCTTATTTAGTATCCATTTAGACATTTTTACAGCATTTTATTAGAAAAAAAAAACTCCTCTGGTTTGAATTTCAAATTCAAATCCAATCCAAACAGGTCTTTGCATCTTATCTAGATAATTTGTACAGTGTCAGGGGCCACTTTTTACACATGCTCTGATGAACGAGACGCTGCAGTGCCTGGGACATTTTTTTAATAGGCATGCCCATCACCTACACCTAAATTGAAAAAAAAGCTAAGAAAAATTATTTACGACAAGATGAAAAATCAAACCTCTGAATTTTTACATCCTCATTACTGTCACCTTCGTTTTCCATTTCCAGATCTTCAACAACCATGTCACGTAACAAAAGAAACTCATATTTCCACACGAGGCTAATCGGACTTTTTTGGCCAGATTATTACTACAATTACACTCCTAATACTTGAGGGCAATTATAACCATTTTCCAGCACTAAGAGGAGCTAATTGTTCGAAACTTGATACCGTTTGACCCGCTGGTTTGACCAATCGCAAGCTTTTGACAGAAAACAAAAGCAGTGATTGGTTAAAACATGGTAATGTCGAAACAGGATCGACCAATTACACGCCATACATCAAATTTTGTGACAGAAAATAAAGGCAGTTTGTGAAACAACAACACTGTCGCAACACGAATTTAATACGGTATAGCTTTAGGACCTTGATAAGGTTCTTTCAAAAGGTTCTGGTATTTTTTTTTATTGAAATTACAGCTTTTAATGAACATTTACACATTCCCATTTTTTACGTTTTGTTTTCTCTAGCGATTGTAGAATGCGAACTTGGTTATATGGAAATGTTTGAGTTACGACACAGAATAGATAAAGAGTACTTCGAAGTTACGACTCAGTTTGAGATCCAGGATGCGGGTTCCAAGCATTTTCACGCCTTCAAAAGTGGAATATCAAAAAACTAATAAAACTATCTAGGAAGTTCTGACAAAGTCGTTTATGTAGTTCTGAATTTGCATGAGTTATAGACTTGGTTCTTTCATTGCGGAGTTTTTCGTAGACTCCTTTCCGCGAATCTACTTGTTTTGTTTGTTTTTTCTTTGATGAAAGATAGTTGAGAAACAAAGGAATAACTGTTTGGGTGAGCTTAAGGTACGAGTTGGCAGCGGGCGACGTGACGCAGCGACACTACGGTTTCTATCTAATTCTATGAAATCGCTCGACGACGCGTCGCTAGCTTCGTGTCGCTAAGAATTTCATAGAAATACATAGAAACCAGTAGTTTCGCTGCGACACGTCGTCTGCTGCCAACTCGTACCTTAAGTTTAGGCTTGGTTCTCGCAACTTATAATTCGAAGCAGGACCAACGTTGGCATGATCTTTAAAAAAAAAATTTGAGTCGTGTGGTACAGTGGCTAGGCTATTTAGTACCCTTGACACACGCAAATCTGTATGAGATCACGGATAATTTAGTGTACTAACTGTTAACGTTGCGTTTACACTATGCCGCAGTGGGCAGGGACTTGAGCAGGGAAGTGGGCACGAACATAGTGTGAACACGATCATGCCTCTTTCCCGGCTCCTGGCACATGTTCATGCCCTAGCGCCATTGTGAGAATAAAGGCGATGCTGTGGCAATAAGTCCGCGGCAATAATGCCGGCAGCGGCATGGGCATAGTGTTAACGCGGTATAAGCTGAATTCGCTGAATGGATTTCACTTCGAACAAAACGAGCTCCCAACCAGCAAAACCGAAGTGCCAAGTACCCGGTACTTTAACCTCATAATGGTTCGCGTCCGCAACTGTCTCCTATAATTGGTCAACTGCTAGACGTAGGTATTTCCCTAGACGCGCCTTTGCGCCCGATCTTCGGCTTTTCTCATCCAGTGATTGCCAGTAACGTTTCGCAGTTCATCGCCTAGTCGGAGAGCGTCCTACACTACGCTTACATTATCATTAACTGTGGTAAAGGGATATTTTGGGCGGCGCCATGGCCTCACCAGAGATCCAACTCTGTCGTAGCTAAGCACCGTCCAATATCATAATGATCGTACAAACCTCTGTAAAGAGAACTCTCACAAAATTTACTGCATTCAGAAACTTTGTTGAACTCAAATGTCCACGTTTGCATAAAAAAGTTCTGTACATTTTCTGTACTAGAAACTGAGCAGTGAGATTGTACACTAAAGCCGGCTGTAATAAAAAATGTTGCGTTTCTGCTAGACCGGCAGACAATAAACACAACATAAAACTGCAAGTACGTACCTGACTTGAGGCGATTTTTATTTTTATGATCTAGTGTTTCAGGTGTTAAGAAAGTTATTCAAAAGATTTGCATCAAGCTGACGTCTATATGCTGTTGTACTGTTATTTTTTTTTAATACCTTAATTCTCTGAAAGAATCTAGAAAAATATCATTAGGATTTGGTTGGGAGGTCATTAAACTCACTTTGCCAATAGCAGGTAGGTATAAACTAGCTTGTTGCGCCAAGAAATAAAACTCCATTGAATAAGCTGATAACTGGTGTGCAACTGGTAGATAGAGGACAATATTTTGTACAAAAACTAGAAGAAAAAGACATTTGCGTTTACTATCGAACATTCGTTTTGGAAGTTACAATGAGACCTTAAAAAAAGTTTAATAATTGCACACCTTTTTACTCCCAGAGGTGTGCCTGAGAAAGCCGTGAAGTGAAAGCATTACCCTAACAGCCTCAAGGGCGAAGGAATTACTGGAATAAATTTTAGCTTGTCGCCCTTTTAGAGTGTTTGGGTGTACCGTAACGTCTCCCTTGCTACCACTTATTAAAAGACTTCAGGTATTTCGGGATTTTGTGTTCGTAATTGGGTACTCAGTCAATCCGCTAAGGGTTTTTTGTAAGGGCCTTTGTTAGACCTCGCACAAGTTACAAAGCACTTAATATCTCGCGGGCTATTAGGTTTAGCCTTCAGACGCGCGATCTTAGCGTTGGCGCACACTTGACGACAAGACGTCGCGTCGTGTAGTTAAGGAGAGAATGAAAAAATATTTTTTTGATAATCTGGCTTTTTTAGAGCTGGATTACGTCACAATATAAAGCATATTGTGACGTAATCCGGCTAAAATATAAAATTTAAAATTGGCGGGCATAAATAGGGCTTTGTTTAGCCATTCTAAAACCGTTTTTATTTTTATTCTAGCTTAAATAGTTTTAGAGTTGTAGTAATAATTATAAAGCTTTTCGAATCGCATATATCTCGTAATATCTCAGAAAACGGTGGCTCGTAAGAAAAGAAGTGACGTAATCCGGCTCTAAAAAAAGCCGGATTTTCAAAAAAAATTTTATTTTCTCTCCCTAGCTATACGACGCGACGTCTTGCCTTCTAGTGTAGTTTGCCGCTCATAGCATTTTACTTTTAGTTTTTTTTTTACATTCTGACTGTATTATAACATCAAAATATGGACAAACTTCTCTCTTTGGAACGAACCCCAAAAACAGACATTTCTCACCAGTGCGGTTACATTGTGCAAATGAAAGAGACAAGCAGCATTATTTTGCATATTTACTAACATGTTTGCGACAAAGGCTTTCTACAAAACATAAATAATAGGGAAAAAACAAAGTTTACGGTGTAAGCCACACGCGTCCCTTTGAACCACACAAAAGGGTTTGCTTTTATTTATAGTTGACTATAAATTTGGTAAAAGACAAAGCAACCTCAATGTGTTCCGTATAAGTTGTAATAGCACCAATTCATTATCATAGGCATCTAATTAATCGCAAGAGTTTCAGAAGTAGGCGTACATTTTTATTCAAATTTTCTATGCTACTATTGAGTAAGAGTTTGGTTTAATGTAATTTTTTTTAACTCTATTATTTTAACTCTAGATGAAAATTTGTGACGAGAGCAAACAGTGGCTAAAATATTGTTATAGCCGCTACAATGGGTGTTTTCCTTGGACGAAAGGTGTTTTCACATTGACACAACACGACATCAGCGGAAAACCAATCTCATTAATTCAAGTACTAAAAGCTTTCACACCTTGCCGGCGCCAAGAACGATATTTGTGTTCATGTTACTGATGAGCCTGTCGATATCTTGTTGGTATCGGCCCAGTTTGTAAACGCTCAATTTATCAAACTTGATCAATGCTTCTGACGAAGTTTGCAACTTGAGCGAAGTTTAAGAGTTAGAAGTAAAGAAGTCTTGTTGATAGGTACCGTCGAATCGGATCTGCTAATCATAATTTTCGTGGAGATGTGGAAACACAAAACTTGCTTCCAACTTGATCGACTTAGCACATCAAAGGGATTAAAATGTAGTAGTAAAAATGTTATTTGAATTTGGTTGGGAAGTAATAAAAATGGCTTAATCCAATCGAGCCCACTATGCAAATGAGTGGGCTCGATCGGAAAAAAAAGAGTCATGACAACCAGTGACATTTAATTTTATGACATCGAAAGAAAATTTCAAATACATTCTAGATTGTAATACGAGATTCGAGTTTTGACATTTTTTTGAAACAACATTAATACCTAGCACTCTTATTTCAATAGTTTTTCTTGTATTGTTGTTTACTTTTGGTGGAATTTTAACTAATAATACTTAGGTCGTAACATAAAGTGTGAGCCATTGGAATAAATGTGTGTAAAAACTATTTAAAAAAACTATTTATTACACAGTTCATTCGTCATTGTAAAGTATAAAATATATTATATATTGTATTGTATAGTATATATATTGTAAAGTAGTTTCTCTGAATGTGAAAATTCGTTTCAGGTTTTGACGAGAAAATCCACCATTTTCTCTTCAAAACAAAGGACGGCCGACTTGACGAATGACTGGACTTGTATTATTTCAAATTCATCACTTGACACTGGCAAAATTGTCTGTCGAAATGGCCATATATATTCTTTTTTCTTTTAAAATAATAGGTACAAAGAAGAAGAAGAAGAAGACTTTAATACAGAATTATCTCTCTGAGAATATTATCTCAAATCTCTTAAATCGACAATACATCATTCTCACGTCAGTTCTATCAAAGGAGATAAAAAAATAGTGCTCTACTTACTACTATTGTTGTAAGAAAAGAGGTAGAAACGCATTCACACGCAAACACGATCATAAATCTATACCAAATAGTCCTTTGACTATTCACTGAAAGTAATGTGGTTTTAGTATCTTGATTTTTCTTATCAATACGATTAAGGTAAGTAGAATTAGTATGTTTTCTTATATTATCCGATATCAGTAATATAATGTTAAAGAATATTATGAGAGCCGGTTTTGTTTTCCTGGAGAATAAACAAAGTAAATTATGCAATAACAATAACGCCGTGGCAGAAATGTTTGGAAGCTTTGCTCTGTTGCAGAGTGTGATTATATTGTGTCTGAAGCATAATGACCAATAATTGAAAAAATATTTTCTCTATTAGACCAATTCGCATATTGACACATAAGCATTTGGACCTAAAGTCGGAACGACGCATACGCAAAGCGACCTATTCGTATAATGACCAATATGCACAATGAAACATTCGCGAAATGACACACCTATAGATTAAATACCTAGTAAATACCTTATACCTTAAGCTTTACATCACCATAGGTCAATAAGTTAAGGTGCTTTGTATTCTCTGTTCACGCCTTTTTAATCAGACCCGAAACTTTTAATAAAATTTGAAGAGCCCTTCAAGAAAGGGTCGCCAAAAACTGCCATCTTGATCTTATTTATGGGTTTCATAAATAAAGGTAAGACGCATTTGTAACATTTATCTTATGCTGATCTTCTTTAGTCAGCTAGCCAGTTACACAAATTGTATTATTAAAAAACTCGTAGCCAGATTTGTGAAGAAAAAGACAAATAAAAATGCTGATTTAATTTGATATTCCGCTGACGTTGAGTTTTCATTTCTGAGAAAATAAATAACAGCAAATTTTGTTAGCGTTTTTCAGACAGACAGCTTGGAGTAAAATGAATTTCGTTTTCTGTGTATGATAGCTTATTTTTTCATTTTGAGATGACATAAGAGATTTCCGTAGATAAAGTATAAAATGCTACATCTTGGGCTGCACGCGCACTTGGCGGCAAAGTCCGGCCATTTTGTCCGGCTCATTTTGAACCAATGATCGCGCCCGACCTTTTTGTCAATTTTATCAATTTCTTTTGAAGTTTCGAGACATGCTCAAAAATTGAAAATAGCGTTGTGTCTCGGTGTCATTTATCCATATGACATACCAAGTTATTTATGTACAAAAAATGTGATACCTCATTACTCAGGCCGAAAGTAACAAACGTCGGTGTCTCCGTTTCGCGGATAGCTGGTACTTATCTTGAGTGTATCCACAATTTATGGTAACACTTTACCAGGGTTCACGCATACTAAACCTTAGAGCTTAGAGTTGAAGACAGCGCGTGTTGATAAGCGAGCAGCAAGCGGATAAAAAAACATCATTAAAATTTTACGTTTTCTACTTTATGGTAGCGAGGAACTACGCCACTACTACTTTATGGTACTTAGAATCACCTAGTTTATAAACTAAATCATCATCATCGATCAATATTTATGAAACTCTTTTGAAGCTGACTGATAATCAACGCACAGCCTAAACCATAAATCCTAGAGGTATGAAATTTAGAGGGTAATATCCTTATACATATAGTGTAAGGGTGCACTAAGAAAGGAATTTCGAAAAGTCGCATCCTAAAGGGTCCAAAATTAGGTCAAAAATTTAAACTAAATAATACATTTTTTTAACATACGTCAAATAAATTGAATCGACACGTGTTTCAGAATTTTCTAAAAATTTCAAATTGTTTGTACGCTTCTACCACGCGAGCAAAACCGCGGGCGCCAGCTAGTAAAAGATAAAATATCTCGTACATCCTTACAATTAGGTATTTACTCATAAAACGAGGTATAAAGACCGCAATAACTCAGTACTCTCAAGTTTGATAAGTAGTAGCACATCACTGAGTGGCAGGATTATTGTTTTTTGATTTGTCCATTTCCGGACAGGTCCGGAAATTGTTTCCCCGTCTGATACAAAAGTATTCCGTCCGGTTATTTATACAAGTACGGAAATATGGCAGTTTTTGGTACGTAGTTTCCGCTAAAAAAACAGAGCATTATCTGTTAGGTAGAGAAAATAGAAATATTTTTTATTTCCACCATAGATCTTCTTTTCTTACTCTCATGTTTTGACAGCTAGGTAGCCAGGTTCCTCTGTTTTTTAATGGCTTATCTAGGTGCTTTTTCCAACCGTTTAGCTAATTAAAAGATCATTGGTTCTGCTTTATTGATGCTTGCCGCTCCACGCTTCCAATGACAAAGCCTTACTTCTTTCTTGCCTACTTTTTGATTATCACTAAATTGTGCCGTGCACGCAAAATTCTACTTTAACGTGTAACAATTAGGTACCTTCACTTCTATTAACTCTAAGGGGAACTCGTAATGAGTGTTAATGTAAACGCTTTAAAATTGACTTCTTAATGTGGATGAAGCTGATTATAATTAACCTCTCAGAACATTTTGGCTTTTACTTTGTGGTTTGGAGGGATTGATGATTCAATCAGCTGTTGCTAAAACCAAAACGAAGAACTACGATTTATAGGCAAGTTGTTTACTTATCGAATAAACCTGAATGTTTATAGATAACTCTGGTGCCACTCCATATGAAAACAACTTCATTTATTATTCGTGGATGGATAGGGTTGCCTACAAAGTCGGAAAAATTGCGAGTGTGTAAAGTGACATTTTCTAGAGTTGTTCATATTAAATGAGATCCGTTCTATTACCTAGATACCTACCTTCTTGTTGAATAATCATAAACACCCTGTGACATAAAAAAAGTATGTAATGTCAAGTAATTCAGAAATAAAATAGACGTCGGAAAAAACGAGTCCATTCGAAAAGTGCTCTCCCGTTTTATTATTCCTTTTAATATTGAATCGCCTAATTGCGCAAAACTGCTACAGTTTATGTTGTTTTACCTTTTTTTATTAGAATATTTACTTGAATAACGACATATTTAACTCTAAATCGCATCATAAACTAGATGTGGACACATTTTGCCGGTTGAAAGTTTAAAAAAGCCGGAATCCTGTCATATTTTTCGTCAAGTTCCCAACACATATAAGACATTTTGACCTTGACGCGAATATATTCGCGTAGAAGTTTTATAAACGCCAAACCAGTAAAAAGAACTCAGAAACAAAAGCCGCATGCAAAAAGCTTCATAAATTGTCTAGAAGGGAAACTTTTCAGACATTTTCTCGTGTAAAAAATACGAGTGCTGGAAGCCCAGAGTTTTTAGAATCAAGTACATGACAATAGCATGAAAATTTGCTGCCACTGTCTTTACAGAAGTGGTGATATAATTTTTATTCGTTTAAATTAATAATATACCTACCTACCCATAGCAGGTTTTTAATAAGACTTTAATTTAGGGTCCAACGCGGTGTGCAAATGGTAATTTCTCTGTTCAAAGTCGACTATTGTCAGACGACTCTCGTATAGTACAGTATCTCCGTTTATGACAAATTCAAGTACTATAAAAGTGGCGATACGATACGATAGTCCTTTATCAATCCCAGCACAGAAGGGTGACGTAAGACAAATATTCTTAGAAGTAGTAGAGCTTAACATCTTCTATGTCTCAGAGTAATGGACTATGCGATGTCTTACTGGGCAAGTCCTTAGTAGGACTGCTACTGTTCTCAAACTGCTTAGCATCTGCTTATTGAGGCAATGCATTGCTATCACCAAAAGTTACCACTTAACTTTAAGTGGACTATCATCAATTTTAAGTACAATAATCTTATAATACCTCATCAAAAACATTCTTATAAACAATGAACTTCCATAATATTATTATCTTTGAATGAACCGACAGATATTTATAAGCATAAAATAGTTTGCGTGGTATTATGCTGTCTGCTGTCATAGCTCGGACTGCATTGCTTTAAGGCAAGCGTCCACAGGGCCGCATCGCACGTAACGGATTTTAGTTTGCCTTGTATTAAAATTCATACAACTGCGTCCACTGATCCGCACCGTACGGACCGCTCATCGGCAATGCCTACATGCGATGCGTACCGATGACGTCATACGGAATGCCTATCAGTGGACGCGCCCCGCGCGCACGCTCCGCATCGTTGGCCATTTGCATTTGACGATCACTACAAAAATCCGAATGAAGGTGGCATCGGCAATCCGATTGCTGATACTCGCGTCGGCAATCCGATCGCTGCCGATACAGTGGACGCAGTCTAAAAATCCGTTACGTGCGATGCGTCCGATACGTGCGATGCGGGCCTGTGGACGCTTGCCTTTATAAGGATTTATTATTTCACGTAACAGAACTGAGTTTTCTCTTTATTACTTTATCTGTGACGTTTCGGATACAACGCCGGACGCTTTGACTTTAGTTTCTGTTTATTTTTGCTCATAATTTTACTTTGATAATTCAAACAAGAAATATAGTTTTATTGACTTTTGTAGATACTTTGAAACTGTAATAAGCTTTCCGGCTTTTCCACAATGTAATATGTACGTATACATACGTACCTATTCACAAAATAGAATTAGTACGATATAGGTACCATAATTGGCATAGTAATTTAACTAAGACCGATTTTATGAAATAAGGTAGGACAGACATAAATTTTTCGATGTTTTTATCACTTAAAAAGTTTTTCGCCATATAGAAACAAATTGCTCTCTATAATGTTATAGCCCAGCATAATGCAAATTCATTCTAAAAGCCAAGGAAATGTAGAAAAGAAAACTTTGCTCATTTCCCGCACGGAACCTATTTGAATTTATTATGTCAACTGAAATAAAAATGCGTTTTTTCTTGAAATGAGTTTTTGCTGTTAGTAATCTGGAAGCCAAAATGAGCTAGCTTTTAGAAACCCAACGTGTCTGGATGTTTATTCTAAACACTTTTTTCTTTACAAAAAAAGGTCTAACTTGTACCAACTACTATTACGGTACTATTGACATTAATGCCCGAGGTTGTCAAAAAGCCGGATTCGTCCGGCAAAAATCATTGAGTTCGTGTGTAATAAAGGGTTAATTTTAAATGGATTTTAATGACAAAATTTTGTAGGTAATCGAAACTCATAGGCAAAACTCATCGTTTTACTATGCACAAAGAATTCTCTATTAACTTAACCCCTAAGGATGCAACGGAGGAACCTCACAGCTGAAGTCGATAGAATATGACTTGGCTTCTAGAATCCAGATAATAACTACAAACAGTGTGACATTATAACTTAAGACGTCTAGGGAATGCTTTTCTATACATCTTGCGATTTTAAATAAAAAATAGGTACTGCGTGCGACAATAAAATAAAAAAATATCAGAAGAAATTCACCTTATCGTCTTAGATTATTTTAGCTTTGCTTTCAGTCTGCAACCCGCTTTAGAATGGTTAAACTAATAGTTGACTGACCAATTTAACCATAGTGACTATTTCTGCTAAATCAAAACCAATCACCTAAATTAGTACTATGTTATCATCTAAAATGGCTGACGCAAGCACGCACAATCGCACATACCTCTGTGAACGGTATGTGCAAATTAACTAATTTCGATCTAACCACAGATTTTCAACAGCGGCGTCGTGTCGGTGATATGCTGGACGTAATATCGGTTGTGAAGTTGTCATTGAACCTATTTAAGTTTGTAGAGTCGTTTTAGAACTTGTATAAACCAAAAAAACCCATATACAGGCCTATCAAACAATTTGTTGAGGCTTAGATTTTTTCTGAACAAACCATGACCACGAGCTCTCTGGCAAATTGGAAAGTATCTATTTCATACTTACTGCTTTAATATTTTATAGGCTTTATATCTTAAAAGAGACTTTTTTTCTCATTCTAACATAAATCTTACAGAATTCCAACGACTCTTCAGTTTTTCTCAAAGCAAAACGTGAAAAATATAAAGTTGCTCTCAGACTCGAATCTGATACAAAAATTTTGATATTTTCTGAAGTACTTTTTAAGAGGTTATCGTATCGTCATTTGTGTTGGAAATACTTCGTATTGGTTTCAGTTGGATTCAGTCGAGCAAAACATTCATCTTGGCGAACTGACACAGGGTCGGAAGAAAGCTGGGTCAAGTGTATTGAATTTTTTGATATTGATTTTAGAAGAGCTACCTCCGTGTGCTTACTTATTAAATAACAAAGAGGTTTATATAATATCCCAAAAGTTATGAGTCGATCGCGACCTTCCTTTTGTTACGAGATTCTGATAGGTACCTTTAGATCAGTAAGTTATGTCATACGTTTCAGGGTGTTTGTTTCTTTCAGGTCAATAATGAAAATGGTATCGATTCGGTTGTTGCATTTTTCTAAACTAACCTAATTTGACAGCACTAAAAATGTTGCCATCCCTTTCTCATAAACTGAAACGACAAGGACGGCTATAATTTTAGAGCTGTCAAATTAGGTTAGTTTAGAAAAAGGCAACAACCGAATCGATACCACTGTCTACTTGATTATTGTCTAAGTAGTTTTGAATTTAAAAACTTGGTAATTTGCAGGTATTCGGGGTATTTCATGGACAGTACCATCGTGTTTTTAAATGTTAATCGAAATCTAGACTGTCTTATCTCATGGGTACTGACTGAGTACGGACGGGCGCAAAATTGTATGCAATTTTTCCTTCCATGTTCTCATAAGCCTACAGTTTAGTACCAGCAGTTTGTACTTCCAGCTGTTGTCTATGACACTGTGTTGTATTATTTTTATCTGTCGAAAGCCGTGCGTATTGTACCAACTCCATATATCTAGGATTTAGCAATATTGAAGCTGTGAGTGTAAAAATGTTCGGCTTAGTTTTGTGGCGCGGCCGCATCAATGAATTGGGGGCTTTAATATGACTTCCGTTGTTCGATTGCTTTTTTTACATGGGGTTTTGGATTCGAATGGATACTTGGTTTAAGCTCAATTTTTCGTGTTTTATCGTCATAACATTTTATCTGTAGAAATACATAGTAGCACCCTCGGGAATTCCCTTGGCTCTGTTACTAAACATCTTATATATTAAGAAAAGGTTATCTTATCTAAGTCAAAGTTATCAAAGTAATTTGCCTAGCTAACTTTGTTTTCGATCACTTTATCTATGTTTTTGTTACCTTCGTTTTGTACTACTACCTTACTGTATTTATGGGACAAATAAAGATTTATCTATCTAACTGCCACCTTTTTCGTTGAGATTTCACGAGCAGATACTAGCTCTCTCCCCTGACCTTTGGCTTAATCTATATACCTAAGGTATAAACCATTCCAATAAACCCGAATATAGGAGGCATGCAAAGCTCTGGGATTTCAGAGAACCTGTTTTATGGCCCAAACCCTTATAGGCTGTTCTGATAAATATTACTAATAAATATTAATTTTATCACTTCTGTTGATCTTTTTATTTCGTAGAACTAGATTATCTAAATCTAAGGTTAAACCGCTAAGGATTAGAATTCATAACGTTCGTCTGAATTTTGTGGCAATTATTAATCTGAGTCGTTTCAGGCTTAGTTTTAGAGGTTGCCTAAAACTGTCCTGAGTCAAGTCGGCGTCGACAAAAACGAAGATAGAAATTGAGAAACTTTTTTCTTAAAATGTTTTAGGTTATCAGGCACTTCGATGGCCGATAATATTTTTTTATTTATTGGTAGTGTGTTATCGATCTCATAATATTCAATTAATTTAATATTCTATATGTGCACTTAAATATTCATGTATTTTTGCCTCTTTACATGTGGATTAAACTTCACTGAAATTCTTCAATGAAAATTCACCAAAAACTGTTGGTATTCTCAACTATTTATATAAAAGGCATTAAAAAGGATATTTTGGGCATAAGCGTGAATACAATAATACCGCACTGCTTTTGAATTCTAATGTAAAAGGTCTTACTATTGCATTATTCACTGAAAACATAATATTACGTGAAAATAGAAGCGAAAACAAACTTTTAATAACATTTTCACAAAGATTCAGTCTTTTATAATGCTTTTGCAAAACAATGATGATGCTTTTAAAATAAAAATCCAACGCTGTTTGAATATTAAATTCTGCAATTCGAAATTTTCGTAAAAGTCTATTTCCATTCTGTGCTCATTTACAGCATACCTACTGTTGATTATTCTGTGACTGTGACTAAGTAGTACCATTACGTCTAAAAAGTCTGCTAAAAGGGTTAAAAATTGTGGATTAAAACCTCCTAAATTGGTAGTTCAACGCTGGATTTTCAAACATGCACTATGAATGTAAGACATTTTTTTTTAGTCATCAGACCGTCCTATAGGTTAGATGACTGAGAAAAAAAGCTGCCCCATCTTGACTATTTTTAGTAGATAGGAGGTAGATTGTACCTACCTTTCTTCTCTCTTTCTTTTTTCAATGAACTGTTTTGTAATCAGAAGTATTTCTGCAGGAAAATAATTCTCTCTTCGTTTATTATCTTTCGCTGCTTCATCTTTAATAGATGTAAAAGCCTATTTCATTCAAATTTGTTACACTTACTTCGGATGTTTTGCATGTGTGTAAATCTATAAAATATTCATTGAAATAATACCTAATCTTCGCACCATTTAAGGTTACACTAGTCGTCCACCGTTCCATAAAAACGTGGAAGAGAAACTACTCCACTGTTTGACGTTGACCAACCAAAACTAAGGATTATATCAATTTATCTCGTCATAATCTATGTCTGTATACACCCCAAACCGTAAAAAAAGTATTCATTTATAAAATACCAGCTAAACATACTTTCTATACGAAAGTTTAGAAGCTTGTATTTTTTAAATGAATACTTTTTTTACGGTTTGGGCTGTATGCAGACATAGATTATGACGAGATAAATTGATATATAATCCTTAGTTTTGGTTTGTCAGCGTCAAACAGTGGAGTAGTTACCCTTCCACGTTTGTATGGAAAGGTGTGCGACTAGTTCAACCTTAAGTACCTACTTACAGATAACCATTGTTGCCTCTCTCCCCAATAATCGATAAAACCTCTGTTAATGGAAATGTGTTTGTATTATTATTCAATTGGTTCCGAGCCTAGTTAGTATGCCGATAATCCCTATGGAAATGCTTGGAGATTCGTTGCGGTCAGCGCCACATTAAGAGGCTTTTCAGCACTACAGTTACGGAACTAGGCAATAAAGAAGACAACTGATTACAGCTGATGATAGTAAATTATGTATAACAATATACAGAAATAAACATTGATTTGAAATAGTCTAGCATTTTTTTGAGTACTTTAACATTTTTAATTTTTACCTAGCCATATTATCTGCATATCTTTATCAAACCTAAATACTGATGATAAGAACCATTTTCGAATCGAACCATAAAGCCACGTGACCGAAGAAAACTTCAAAAATGAATTTCCATACATTTTTGAAGTTTTCTATTCTTCTTCTTTACTTATACGGCCTCTGTCCGTCATTTCGACAGACAATTTTGCCAGAGTCATGTGAATTTTTTTAAATAATAAAGCCAAGTCAAGTCATTCGCCAAGTCGTTTACTTGTAAAATGTCAATTTAAGAGGCCCCAATGTAGACCATTGTTTTTGAGGTAGTGGGGGAAATAGGTACGTGTGTGTAGACCTACACAACACACACGTCCTCACTAGATACGACCCTGTTTAACACACACCATTCAGAAGCTTACGCCGTTAGCAGTGGTACACAACTCTCATGGATAAAGCAGTGAGATGTGAAAATGGGTACGAAATTCGACGATTTTTCAATTATCCTCAGCCGACAGCTAATTGAGTTCTTTTATGTTTATTCGGCTGAAGGGTTAATTTTGCCGGATTTAAATATTAATCTGTATTGGAAAATACCGGGCTCTATCAAAATAACGATGGGGATCTCGTAATTTCTTGCCTCAAGCCGTGAAAAAGTCGTAGACAGCTGTGACGATTTCTTGGAATATAATTAGGTAGGTACCTATTATTATCCTATTTGTTTGGTTTTTCTGGGGACCTTACACATTTTGGTTTGACTGGCTAGCAGAATTGCTACTATAGCTCTCCCGTGCTTCGGCATGGTGTTGCTGCCAGCCACTAGGTCTGTCTTAATGCTCACGTTTTGAATACAAATTCTTACTCATATTTGTTTGTTACAGGCTCTACTCCAAGCCCATGACGTGGTCGCTCGCGAAGTGTACGGCGAGGAGTCCCTCAGGGCTTCTCCGCCGCCCGTCAATGGACGCACCACAGCGCCCCCGCCGGAAGACGAGGAAGACACAGAACCGGAGTTCGAGAACGTGACCAGGGTTCGGCTCGTGCAGTTCCAGAAGAACACTGATGAGCCGATGGTAAGCTTCACTTTGTTAAAGGATATTGTCAAAAAAAAGAGTCCTGTAAATATGAAGGCATTCATAACATCTTGGTCAACCGAACTACTTACAGTATAGAAGCTGAAGCAAGCCTTGAAGCAATGCCAGTTTTTAGCATGAAAAAGCTCTATTTTCGGTCTATCAGAAGTTTCAAAGTGGTCTTAAAATTCATATCACTGGAGCTACTTTTGGTTTGATTGACTTGAACGTCTTCTTTCTGAAATATTTCTGTTTGTGTCTAATGTATAATGTGTATAGGTACAACATTCGACAAATTCCAGTGAACCTCAAAGATGTTTGCGTGCGCCACAACGCAATTAGCAAACCAAAAATTTATTCTCGACCGCAAAATCAACCAGCACATCAATACCCGATATCCGCACCTGTCAATAGATTACAGACCTAGCTACAATAGAATGGCTTACATTCAAACTGCTCGATACTGTCGATAATACTCGTAGTTTGAATTAATGGTTTCGTTTACGGCCTAGCTATGATAAGGGTACAACAATTCTATTGTGCCAATTGAAGGGGTATGTCATTGTAAAGTTTAATGATGTGAAGTCTATGTCCCATTGTTTAGTGAAGCTGTCATGCGAACAGGTGCTTTGTATACCCTTCCTTAGATTTATAGGACAAACAAGTACTTCTTCAGTTAAAGATCTTTGATCAAACGTTTGGTGGATAAAGGATTTATAATAATTCCATTTTTGCGATGAATTTCCAGTGTCTCAAACCAAATAATATTTGATCAAGTTTGTTGTTCCAAATTCTCTCGCTCCTAAATCAACTGAAACGTAGATAGACCTAGATGTTTGTGGACAAAGGGGTGTTACAGTGTCTACAATATAAATCCCCAAAGAGCAATGGTAGGAGTTAATTCAATTGCGGAGTGTTCAGCTAAGAGCTGTATTCTATGTGGAATAGAAACAAATAAGGTTTGAGTTTGTATTCAATTTCAAACCTATTTATGTACAAAACGAAACACAGAGTTAATATTTATGATCTCAGATATTACGATCCGTGACTATGAAAACCCAACGGGTTATATATTCACAAATAAATATTTTAATGATGTATATCTTAGCAACCAATTTTGATAGTTAGGTAGGTACGTTAGTCATTTTAATGAGCCAAGGGAAAAGCAGCGAGAGGAATCTTACGAATACCAAACAGAATAATTTATTAAAACAGTTATATTTCAGAGGATATCGTACCAATGAAAAATGCGTCTAATGTCCAAGGTCCAACTTTTAAACTGGCAGATGACTATTGATGCATCGTCGACTGGAACCTAATAAAAAAACTAAAAAAAAAAGACACAGAATCTAGTGTATCAAACCAAAAGGCATCTTATTTCTAGGGTATAACTCTGAAACTGGCGGACGATGGCAGATGCATCGTTGCCCGGATCATGCACGGTGGCATGATCCATCGTCAGGCGACACTGCACGTCGGTGACGAGATCAAAGAGATCAACGGGACGCCTGTCGCAAACCAATCAGTCGCGCAGTTGCAGAGGATGCTGGTATGAACTTGTGAAATATTCAAACTAGCATTGTATTAGTACCAAAACTGGCGATTAAATAACATGTTAATCTCGGCCGTGTTTGATTTAATAAGATGAAAATGGACAGATAGATCAAAGTGTTTATAGCATTAAAGCTATTGATAGATAAACGAGACGATATAGAAATCAAATCGATAGTTAAAGCTAAATGGACTTTATGAAAAATTTACATAAAAGACGATATAAAAGGGATCAAACAATATTAAAGTTGAAGAAGTTAAAAAAGATATATTTTAATTTACAGCGCGAGGCACGTGGATCTGTGACGTTTAAGATAGTTCCTTCGTACCGGTCAGCACCACCGCCCTGCGAGGTAATATCTACTTAACATTGTAATTTAGATATGGTGATACAGAGAGTTAAAATGCCTGAAACACATGAATTTTGTGAAGTTTTAACCGTAGTAGTAGATTACCACTTTGAGATAATGCTAGATTGGGTTTCAACACTTTTTGAACTAACGTTTTGAATGAAGTAGTTAATAACAATACAATTTAAACATTAGCAAGTAGTGTGAATAACGCTTGTTTAAACGCACACAGATAAAGTTTTGACATCGAAAGTCGACAAGCGCACACAAAACACAAAGACTGAAATGCTTGTCACAAAGCAAACTGATTGGTATACAAAAAGAATTAAAATTTGGTATTTTTGTTCTAACTAGCTTTTCCGGATAAAGCCTTCGCCCGTGCTAGTAAGTAGCGAGACCAGACCCTTTGCTACTTTATGTAACTTTATATGTTGTGTTGTTTTATGTTGTGTTTATGTTTGTATTTTATTGTCACCTGGGCATGGCTACGCGTCCCCGCGATCTCCAACTTTCTGTGCGCTTGTTGTTCTTTTATTATGGCTTCACGACATCTCACTTCGCATTCACCTCACACTTCATACATCAACTAGTTCACATGAACGTATACTGGCATCATACAGCAATTCATTCACGGCACACTCATGACATCAGCAACCCAAGACACATTCATCATAGTCGATAAAAGTTCAGTTTCAGTTTTCATTTCCATTTCTCATTTCGTGTTCTGTATTTATCCACATCCCGTATTGTATTCGTTCATCAACTTTGAAACTTGAACTTTTGTCAACTGAAATAACGAGAGAGGGCGCGCAGTTTCGAATAAATGTGAAACAATTTTCAGATATTCGTAAGGGCTCAGTTTGATTACGACCCATTGGAGGATGAGATTATTCCGTGTGCTCAGGCTGGAATCGCTTTCAATACTGGTGACATTCTTCAGGTAAATTAATGTTCAGAAGAGTCCAAACTTACTTTACTTTTCTGTGTTTCTGTTTCGGTAATCTGAGGCCTAGATGTTGAACTCCTTGTGGCTTCAATAATAGATTTTTGAAGACTGATCATACCAAATCTAAAATTTGACTATCGAATTTTCAGATAATAAGCAAGGACGATTCTCATTGGTGGCAAGCTCGCAAGGATGCGTCTGGTGGCTCTGCAGGTTTGATTCCAAGTCCTGAGCTGCAAGAGTGGCGAGCGGCTTGTGCTGCAGCTGAACGTTCTAACACCGATCAAGGTACATCCATTATCCACCTGAAATAGTGTGGCTAATTAGTTTTGGCAGAACAAAAACTGTCGCTTAAAAAATTAAAATTGGAAGATATGTGTTTTTTTTATGTAGACCTTTGGTTATGCCAAAACTTGCAGACTGTTGTTAACTGTGTTGTTTTGATTTTTTTTAAGATATCTGCAGTTTCATTTCTATTCTTTTGAGTTTTGATCGATGTTGTACTAGCATTGGTGTTAACTGATAGTACTTTTTCAACCTCCATGTGCCATCTTGTAATGCAATCGTTATTGTAAGGGTCACTAACGTTGATCATTGTGTTTATTTACATTAACCATAACCATCCGTGTTTTTGTTTCAAACATAACATCATTGGATGCAGCTGTTGGTATGTAAAATGAATGTTACAGTTCTGTTACACACGATTATATTGTGTAAACCAGTAAATATCCTTCCCCAACATTAGAAAAACCAATTAAACTTTCCAAATCTGTCTAACTTTGTTTTAGTCCACTAGTAACCTCTACGTCTAGTAATTTATATGTGGAATGCCACGTCATAATAGAAAGTAATAAAGACATCGAACATATCCTATTGCTTATGGAGCTAGTGGTTATGGAATTAAAAATAATAGAAGTGTGCGACCTTTCTTAGCTTTTACAATTGCTGGATTTTTTTTATCGAACTTGTGCTTATTTCACCTGACTTTATGATCTTGATATTTCTAATGATAAACATTGATAGTAACTGGTACACTTGTTTAAGATTTGATTTCATAACTGCTAGTTGATTGGTTGCTCACATAAATTATGGCATTTCTCTATAGACTCTCCATACAATGGGTACCTACTTATTCAAAACAATTGTCAGGGTCGCTTACCGTAACGTGTTTGTTTAGACCTCCAATGTTTGTTTGTGTAACTGCGTCATCAGATACATAGCCGTTGATTGAACATTTCCCATCATAACCCAAAGATACGTAGATTGTGATTGATTCCTGATGCATGAAATATGTTGTAACAATGTTGTGCCGCTGGACAGAGGGATGCGTGTCGCATACGGACGGTTGCGAGAATACAGGTACATAATAAAAATGACTTGTAAATTTGGTTTACGAGTAAATATGACGGGTTTCCAACGAGTCACACCTAATAGTAGAGTAGGTGCTTTCAATGTTAGTTTGCTGATCAAAGTTTGGTATGTCCGCATGAAATGTTATCAAAGCATTATGCCTTCTACAAAATATGACTTATGAAGTGTTTTATGTAGGTGCTTGTTATCTTCGATTATTTTAAGCTTTTTATTTTTTGTTACTGTAGACATACCTACCTACATTATAACTTAGGCACTTATAGATTGGAGTTTTGTTGGTTTTATGTAGGTACATATTTGTGTTCCTTTACACAAATCAAAACAGCTGAGCTTACTACTTAACTACATCTGCCAAAACTTTAGAAGAAAATATTTTATTCTGGCTGCAGCACATTGCTTTATTTTATACTACTGCTAATCTTTCGAATCAAAGTTTATTACGGCTATCATAATAAACTATGATTCAAAAGATTTTTGATCAGTAGTATCTTTTGCAGTCAAGATTTTCTGCTTACGAGGTTGTACTTACTTGTTCTAGTAAACTGCTCAATCTTCGGCCGCAAGAAAAAGCAGACTAAAGACAAATACCTGGCCAAACATAACGCAGTCTTCGATCAGCTGGACGTTGTCACTTACGAAGAGGTGGTCAAGCTTCCTGGTAAGATTCTTTATTGTTTTTATTTTATTATCTTTACTGAAAGTATGTATTTATCAGGGCATATCAGAATATACTTAACAGAATTGCTTTACTCTAAAATCCTAATGGTTTAAGTTCTTGCATATCGTGTTTCGTTTATCCTATGTGGCTCCCCTTGGAAGTTCTCTTATAATAATATTGTTCTTTTTCAGCGTTCCAAAGAAAAACTATAGTTCTGCTTGGTGCTCATGGAGTAGGTCGTCGACATATCAAGAATACTCTGATTACTCGTCACCCTGATCAATACGCTTACCCTATACCTCGTGAGTAACCTCTGCATCGTCAAAGCCTTTAATATCAGGACTTGAGCCTATCATTTTGATAGTTCTGCCAAGCGTAGGTATAGTAGAGTTTATTTAGGTATATCTATCCACTTTCTGAATGATTTTTTTACCTCAGATTATATTTCCTCATTGCAGTTGATTTCACAAAGCTGAAATAAATTCACAGAACTAATGAATCAAAAATTTCAGACACTACCCGGCAGCCAAGACCTGATGAAGACAGTGGAAGAAACTACTATTTTGTGACCCACGAGGAAATGATGACTGATATTGCTGCTAACGAATACTTGGAATACGGTAAGGGAATCTAGACATTCTTAGTTTTCGAAGATGTACAGGATGTTTTGACAACCGTCGTAGGTATAGCTTGCTAATTGAGAACATATTTTCCAGGGACCCACGAAGACGCAATGTACGGAACCAAGCTAGAAACCATTCGTCAAATTCATTCGGAACGCCGCATCGCAATACTGGACGTGGAGCCCCAAGCTCTGAAGATTCTGCGCACGGCTGAGTTTGCACCGTATGTTGTCTTCATAGCTGCTCCTCCTCTCAACAATGTTTCTGACGTGAGTATTAGAATCTACTTAGGTACTTAGCAACATAGATAATGATTGACAGTTCGTTTTACACACCAAAACCTATAACCTAAAATTAATACAAAACATTTTGGTAGTCAGAAAAGGACAATTTAGTCTTTTTGTAGGTATTTTAAGCTCATTTACTCAATTAGCTGATTAAAACCTACTTATTTAAATCTGTTTTCTCTGAAAGATTTCTACGATTAAAGGTTTGGATTAAAGGAGCCTCTATAATTAGTCTCGGCCACAATCTTCAATGACGTCAATTCCTGCCGATAGGGTCAAGTTCTTTAAGAATCTCTTTATTGTAATCACTGATAATGAAAGTTGTGTACCTATCTACCTACTTATATCATGCTTTTTTTCTATTCCTTCTAGTATGACGGTTCCTTGGAAGTCTTGGTTCGTGAATCAGAGCAACTCCGGCGTACCTATGGCCACTACTTCGACATAATCATCGTGAATAACGACATTGAAGATACCCTGAACCAGCTCGAAGCAGCTGTAGTGAGACTACGCTCCACTCCGCAATGGGTGCCTGTATCCTGGGTGTACTGACATGAGGACGATGACTATCTTTAACAAGAGTTGATGGACTTTATGGCGATCTGTTAGGGTTTCTTTTTGGATGGCAAATCAGATGGGACTTGAATGATTTGGGTGCGAAGACCAAAGAGTGCGAAATAAACGTTACAAGAAGAACATTATTGCAGTTGGTAAAACGCTACCTAAAAGGTACCAACATATCAATGCACCTACGAATATTCTTCTACCCTACATTCTCTTCTTTTTGTCGAGGATTCAAAATTAGAACACTCACACATGCAACGATTTGATCACGTTCTAAGGGCTCAAATGATGACGCAGTCGTTTTAATGTGTGGGTTTGTCAGAGTTGTGGTCTGTACTTGTACTTATTTAATTTAATTTTGTAAGTACCTATGTACCTACGTGTATTCTATAATTACCATAAAGTCGATCAATTCTCCAGATAAATGAACGCAACGATAGTAATAGAAGACAAGAGTTTACATGCTGTCAAAAACAATTGAAAAGGCGTGACTATTTACATCTCGCTCATTCTTTACAAGGTTACATGGGGGTTTATTAGTGCGAGTGAGATGAGTATAGTTTTGATATCTATACAAGTCGAAGAACTTACTATTGGTCGTTGTAATAACGTAAACAAATTCGGATATTGCTCATTCAGGTGACTTCGTCAAAAATGACTAAGAACTTTATAAAAATATCGAAGTGCTCACACGAAAATCTATGCTGTAAAAAAATTTAAGCCCATAGCCATATTTATACCTATATTAATATATATATGTACTACTATATTATTATTTATACTATAATATATACCTATATAAGTGCATATTTTTTTAATTATTTAAAATTTTAGCAACTTCAATTCCTTTGTAGTTTTCCTTAATCACAAAAATTTTAACTTTATATTACAGGTGCATTATTTGACGATATACTAACAATTTTAAATTAAAATTTATGATATTATTTTGCTGTTTGACAGTTTATTAATAATCAAAAAGTCTTAGTAAGCTTGCATTTTTTATTTTGGTGCAATAAAGCTCAATTTCATAATTTTGTGCCAAAAAACATAGTGTTTGCTACTTTTCGAAAAAAGTTTGACACGTTATTACATCACAGCACGCTGTCTCACAAGATTTTTGGAACAATGTACATAATTTAATTATACATTAGAGAATAAAAACAAAAATAAATAATTCCTTTAGAAATGTGTAGCTCAAAATGTTTACTTACCTACCTATCTATTTCTAATTAATACCTATATTTAATTAATTCTTTAACTATTAGGATCTTACACTAATGACTAACTTATGGAATCTTGTCTTTATTCAATTAAGGAAATTGTGTATCATTATTTATAAACCAGTACTTTGAAAAATGTGCTGCAATAAAATAAAGTTATTCGGTATCTTATAATTTATTATTAGCCTTATTTTTGAAATAATAATTTCAGATAATAGGTAAATGGTTGTTTTAATTTTAAAAAGATTTGAAAAACTGAAAATGTTAGATTAATTATTTTTTTCTTTACCTAAATTTACTTAATTTTAATAATAAATTAACTAGAATTGTGTTTGAAAAAAAAAGTAATGCGCAGATTCTTTAATTAGGTACATAATAACTGTCTATTGACATTATATCACAGGATTAGAATCACAGGGTGGCACGGATCAGACTTAGATGTTTATTATTGACCTCCTCGCATTATTTTACTTTTTCATTTTTATCTTGTATATGGGAATTTTTAAGTAAGAACAAGTTTAAAAAAAAATTAATATATAATTTTTGTGTTTTACAATTTAGTGATTTATGGATATTTTGCTTTATTCTTGTCATAGTAATTTCGTAAAAATGATTAATTTAGTTATTATTATTTTCATTAAAATACTTATTTAAAAGTTGCACTCTCACATTCCTGTACATAATTAAGATATTATACGAGTAGAAAAAATTTACTATTAACTCTCACTGTTTCACTAATTTTAATATTAACAAAATAATTATATTATAATTAATATGAGTAGATTTGCTGTAGAATTTATTGAAATTTCTTGTCAAAAACATTAATGGACTTAAAATAATAATTTCGTCTCAGATGTTTGTGTTTTATCTAAAAAAATATTAAAATATAAACTGAACTTAATATTACGAATATAAATATTTACGTTACTTATCAATATATCTGTAGTTTTATATTTTTATTTGTGTAATTTTTGATGTTGTTGAATGTGTAGTTACGTTATTTTTTTTTGCATTATTAATTTATTGTTATGTAAATTGTTAATAAACTAATAATTACACAGTAGATAAAGAAATCGTACATTGAATTTATATGATACTTACATAAAAATATAATTAAGTAATTTACAATTATATTTAAGCGGGAGAGATAAAAAGTAATGGTGTGCGAGTAGCACTTCTTATGTATTTTCACTGTTGCTTGTTTCTAAAATATTTAAAAACATTATTTAATAATGTCACAAATTATTAGGTACACAATCTTATTGTTAGTAGGTAGGTATATAGATTTTATTTATAATTATATAATAAGTTATAACTAGCATGTTATAACTTATTCAGAATAAGTTATAACTAGCATGTTATAACTTATTCTGTCAATAACATTATTAATTCAAATAAAAACAATTACAACTGAGAATTACTATGTAAAAATATCATATAGGTGATATTCTACGTGATGTTCTTCGAATATAAGTAGGTATGTGTACCTACTTACTTATGTTTCTACAACAATATAAAGGAAATTATATTATTATTCAAAAGTACCTGGGTACATTTCTGCACTAACCCGTACTTATTGCTAACTTAATACGTATAGATTACTTATATTAATACGAGTTTATAGATTAAAGTAGTATTTAAAGTAGTAAATCAGTTGTTCATTATTTTAATTTTTGTTACAAGTGCTACTCAGTCGGGTTGAGTGTTGATTATTATTATCTCCTAGATTAATTATAAATAATTACAACAGTAACTATAAGAAATAATACTATTATTGTTAAAAATAAATTGACAAAATCACAGATAACATTGTGATCACTAACATTCCATTTTGTTATTATTAAATTATGAATTTTAATAGACAATTCACATTATATAAATAAAGGTAATGGATTTATATGGTTTTGTTTTAAAAATGTGTGACTTTGATGATACTTTTACTGTTAAGTTTGGTTTGTAAAGTCATCTAGATGAGTTGGTAGGGACCTACCACCTACCTACCCACTTACCGAAATGCCTACTACCTAGGTATGTTTAAACAAACTCTTGACATTAGACCTCTCTTCTCGATAGAAAATCAGGAGAGTACCTACCTTCGTCTTCTAAGGCTACCTACATAACTACCTACTTAGTAAGTAGGTACCTACCTACTATTCATTACGTAGACCTACTTAGGCAGGAACCTACGTAGGAAGGTAGGTAGATAATTGTCTTGTCTTGTTGACCACCTAAGTAAGTAGGTAGATGGTAGATGGGCACTTATCTAGATACCGTATTTTGACAAAGGTTTTTTAATTTAACAAGTAATGATGACTGAGGAAAAATCTTATAAAATTATAACTGTTAAAAATTGAATAAACTGCACAAAATACTCTTGTTTGTTTTATTTCAAGGCTAAGTAGGTACCTAGGTAGGTAGGTAGGTATACCTAGTTCTATAAATAGGCAATGTACCTAACCTACCTAGGTATTTTGGCTAGCGTCCACAGGCCCGCATCGCATGCATCGGACGCATCGCACGCAACGGATTTTAGTTTGCCTTGTTTAAAAACTCGTCCGTACAGTGCGGATCAGTGGACGCAGTTGTATGAGTTTTTATACAAGGCAAACTAAAATCCGTTGCGTGCGATGTGTCCGATGCTTGCGATGCGGGCCTGTGGACGCTTGCCTTTAACCTCCGACGTAGTCGACGCGCAACTTTATAAAACAAAATTCTCTGTGTTTTTATTGTTTCTTTGAGTAAAAGTAGGTCGCGGTATGTACCTACCTACCAGTAAACGTACTAGGTACTCTCATAGATAGATAACGTACTAGGCTAAGGTACTACTAGGTAGGTATGGATGGCTCGACTCGGAACTAGAGTCCTTTTCATGAAAGAACCGCGGAAATTTCCGGAACTAAATTTTAAAACTAAATTTTAAATTAGTGCTCAGGTGCTGTTAATGTGTTCGGATGCTATTGCGTTTTTATTTGGTTTCTGTGATCAAAGTCTTGTTTTCAATGCCTAAAGTTGTTAAAAGTGCTGCCCGAGAAATAATACTTTAAGGTCGACTACAGCGACGCGTCTGCGGGACTTCTTTCATGGAAGGAAAGGACTCTACTCGGAAGTTCAAAATAATCAATTATAATGTGAACTTGTTCAGTGCAAAAGAGCCACTAATGCCTTTAGTTTTTCATCTGTGGCTTTGAGTTAGAATCGCGTAATTTCTACGCAATTACGCGATCGATCGGCTCCACAGACTAGATAAACAGACAGCAGTGATTTTATATAATACGCAGCATGATATTGCGTACCACAATTAAATACACCCCGATAATGCACGACAAATAATTCAAAGCATGTTTTGAATTATCGTGCTGTACACTATTTGCGGTACCTACAATATCATGTTGAGGATGATCGATATGAGCCGATAACTCGTAATAATATAATGTGAATAGGTACCTACTTCGATTTGTATCTACTGTTATTATGTTCTGTGGTACTAGTGGAGGCATCACTCCATTTACGGGTGCGGTGCAGAGCATTTACGTCCATCAATTTTGTGCTTCGTTTACCTGGTAAAAAGGTGCATGTTGGCACTTGCCGGGCACTGCTACGGCACGCTTGGTACACTGGTTTCGCGTACGCAGTCTTTTATATTAGCCATACCCACTTTATTGCTCGTCGTTCGCTCCTCGCAGCTTAATTGCTGTTAGTCACAGTCAGTCATGCATCACCATTATAACATTTGAGCTTGTTCAGTGTAAACGAGGCAATAGTGCTTGGAGCTATCAGCCCGTCCGTACCATATGGGAACATACCCATACTACGTGACCTATTTTTTAAGATTTTTCGACCCCTCCCTCCCATCGGTGACCACTCGTAGTATATGCCAAGACCCCCCCTCCCCCTTTAGTTTTCACGTAGTAATTCATAATTATGATTTTTAACATGCAAAAAAAATTAACTGTTTGAAGCATTTGACAAAATACACTTAGAATACCCACCTTAACGAAATAATTGAGAAGACGAGCATTTTTTTTAGTTCCAATCTGACAGAGTTCTTCGACTTTTAACAAAGTAAGGCGCTCTAGCTCTTTTGGATTTTTTTTGTGTTCATCTCTTAATGGTACCCAAAATTCGTTTGTTTTCTTTTGGATTGCTTGCATTGACAAGGAATCTTTATAACATTTAATAAAAGCTTTGTACAGCCGATCGTACAACGACATTTTTGTGCCAGTACGAACTTTTGTCGACTTGCTTGACAACTTCACTGAACTACAAACTGACTGACAAACAGTGTCTGTTTTCAATCAGCTGACGCTCGGCATATGTGCGTCAGCGCCACCAACTGTGAGTTTACAAAGCGCTAAACACCGCGCTATATTCGAATATAGGTCGAAAAAATACGAGATTTCTCTCATTAAAATCGACTACGTGACAAAAACCTGAGCCACCCCCCCGCTCCTGTGACTGACCGTAGTATTTTAAAGACTCCGCTCCCCCCCCTAAACGGGTCACGTAGTATGGGTACGTTCCCTATCAACGTGTGACTTTTTATGTAAAGACGATAATGCACAGCCCAATAATTCAAACTGGTGACACGGATTATTATGTCATAAGTTTCCCGGCTGTTCATTATCATGCTTTTGCTTTGTAATATTTTACCATGCATTTAAAAAAAAAACAAAAAAAATACACCGATCCACCATCCATTCATTCCATTCCATTCATTGACCATTCATTCATTTCCCTTTGATTGATTTCCGTTTCATTCTTTTATCCAGTTGATTTGTGTGGGTCCGGTTATTGTACAACCATGGAATGTACAGCCTGTGAAAACACAACCGTGGAAAGCGCAGTCAGGAATGCACGACCATGGAATTCATGTATAAAATACATGAATTCCACGGTCGTGCTTTCCTGACACGTGCTGAGTTTGTACGGCCCGATTTTGCACAGCCCGGTAAAACACAACCATGGAATTCATGTATAAAAAAAAAAACAAAAAAATACGTCAATTCCATGGTCGTGCATTCCCGACACGTGTAGGGAATTCACGCCCGCGGAAAGCACAACCATGGAATTGATGTACTTGCTCCTGATTGGTCGATTCATTCTATGCTTCGTTCAGATGTAACTACAGAGTAAAAATGGTACTAGTGTGAATTTAGTGATTAGTAAAGCACAGGCTATCAAAGGTATTAAACAGATTAGAAATAGAACGATTGAAAAGCATAGAGAAAAACAACAAAGTTGTACCTACCTAAGTCTGAATAGAATAGGAAAATGAATAATAAATATAAATGAATTATATGAACAATGTGTTTTTTTTCTTTAAGTTCGAGCATAAGGAGTAGAAAATAAATGAATGAGGGCGCCACGTTACATCCATGGGCGCCACATAATGTTTACATGCATCACTTTAAACAGTTTTTATTTAGTGTTCTGTTTCATGTATATATATGTTTTTTAATAGTTGTTATAAGATGATGTTTATAATAGGGCTATAGTCGCTAAGCGACAAAACCCTGTGATAAATTTAAAAAAAAACACTATAAACATTGGTTAAAGTGTTGCCGCTACCGGAATATTATTTTAGTTAGACTAAAAAATATGCCAGATTTCATAGGTTTCATTTCAAAGGTTTTATTTTCTGTTTCCTTCAATTCTGTTTTTGTAATAAATAACACGCATAAACTTTTATGCGTGTACATTAGTGTGTAATAAACATTTTATCATTTTTATTTGTTTAACAAAAAAAATCAACGAAATCTTTTGAATGCTTTATTTTTTAATAGCTAAGAACATAGGCCTTATTTTTTTAATTTATTTAGGTACCCAATCAAGAATATTATTAATAAAACAGTACGATCATAGTACTTATATTTGCGAAGAAAAGCTGAATTTGGCGACAAATTTACTTTAGCGGCCACACCGGCCACTGAATTGTTATATTTTATAAAGAGTTGCCAGTTTTACAGTTTGTATTTTTACAAGTAGTGCAGCAGTCACTGCCAAGCCAAGATGACAGTGACATAACCGACGCATGACAGCTTAGCAAGTAGCGGGTTTTTATTTTTTTGAAGCGGGGATAATGTGGTATCAGGCGGAATAAATCCCGTCAATGTACTACATAAAATAATATCCAAATAATGATAATTTATCATACATATTACGCATGTAATAATTATGTACATCTTTGCGTACATATTACATTTTATTTGATAGCAGCTACCTTCCTACCTACTTCAGGACTCACAAGTCTAACAAAAAATATACCTAGGTACTGCTCGTATGGATGAAGCGTGCATCTGAGTAAACACTTTACTAAGTAGGTATTTACAATCGAAGAGAATCGAAATCGTAGCTTTGTAATAATTTCATGATTTCATAATAAAAACAACCCACTTCTTATAAAGGGTACTTGCCTACCACCTTTAGTTTGTACCTACTACCTTTTTTCTTTACGTTATTAATTACTTAAGAGGAAATGTGGGAGGTCTTTTCTCCGTACAAACGCTCTCGCCTGTTTTCTTTTTGGTTAATGACCCTAGAGCAATGATTTTTCACAGAATAATAAATATTAACTATTTCTATGCCCCTATGTTTTTCTTTTTGGTGATAAATTATTTTTATAAGAACTAGAACCCTCAAAAAATGTTCAAAATTGCTTATTTAGATCGCTGTTAACAGAGTCCTAGTGTACAAATTTGACAACTATTAACGAAAAAAGAAAAACATAGCGGCGTAGTATATATCCTCCTTATTCAGTGTCTAAAATATCTTTTAAATTGGTTTAATATTGGAGGAGGGAATAGGCGAGAGCCAAACCTCGAATTATAACTTTTTACTTAAGCTTTTGAGTCGGATCTGCAGTTGTCCTTATTGCACGAATTTGAGGGCAGGGGTGACGCGGGGGGGGGGGGGTCTGCTTAATACATACACAGACGGAAAAGTGATGCGAAGTAGTTGAAAATAACGATAACTGTATACAAGACTAATGTGTTTTAAAAAGTTGTCGATAAACATTAAAATTGTTTGCATGTCCTCTTTAGTGGGAAATACTTTTTTTAAATAGGTAATGGATCACATCATCATCGTATCTGCCCGTAATCACCCACTGCTGAGTATAGGCCTCCCTTCTCTTCTGCCATGCATGCCTTCCGGTTTTGTTCGCTCCTCATCCAGGTGTTCCCCGCGACCTTAATGATATCGTCGACCCATCGTGATTTGGGCGCCCTTAGTTTTGGTAATGGATATAAGTAAAATAAAATTTATGTCATGTCTTTGAATATTTATTACAAAACAAAAAATAACACAGAACAGTTATGTTACTAGTTTCATCAACGAAACTTACGACGACGTTCTTTCTCTCACTGGTCTATTTTTTGGTATCCGACCGTCAATGATTTCTGGTAAAAGGCATTGAAGGTAGAATTTTTCTAATGTTGGTTACATTTTTTCCCAGAATGCATTCATGATTTTTTCAGGCTTGCAAAAGTATGATGCACAATTTCGATGATCACCAAAAACGTGGTTTGCGGCATTTTTTATATCCGTTTTCAGATTTTTTATTTTGTCACTTTGCGTAATGCTTTCTTGTTCCTTTCTATAATTTACTGCTCCAACTATAGCCTTCCTCAAGCGTAAAACGTTTGCCTTAACCTTTTTTCTAAGTTCAACTGGTACAAAGCCTTTGTTGTTGTTTGTTTTCTTTCCTAGGGCTTTTAATTTGTTGCAAAAATTGCGGAGCAAGTGATTTTTGCACTCGATTTTTTGTATAATGAAATCAAGCCCCTATGGCTTTTTGAGCGTTAATTTCTTCATTATACTAGAGTCACCATCTCCTATTAATTTTTTATATTTGAGTCCATGCATTTCCATGCTCCTCGCAAACCCTTCTGCTATAATATCGGCCTCCATAGCATTAGCGCTGTCACGCCAGTTTTTAAAGCACCTGTGCTCAGGCACATCTATATTTAATTTCAGACTTCTGGCACATGTGCAGCAGTATGAGTTTCTAACGCCCAGGAATAAAACTTTTTTAGTGCGCAGACCAACTATGCAACCTGCACCGGATGAAGAACTAAATCCACTGTTGTATGATCTCTTTGCCCAAGAACCATCTGCGATCACTGTTATTAAAGGGTAGCCATTTTCATCAACGTCCCCATTTAAAATAGCTAGTCTTTTTTCTTCTTGGCCAGCTGTGATCATTTCTTCTAAGGCGCATTCTTCAATTGTTGGTGCTAAAACTTGTTCAATATTTGTGTAAGTCGAACGATCCATATTTGGCATATTCATAACACCACAAATTTCATTTAATTGAGCATATCCGTTTCCTGTACATACTATTCCTTCGACGACAGCAGTGTTTATGCACATTTTAATTTGTGGTTCTTCAGAGTGTACAGTTTCCTTTTTATTGCACATTCTGCACTCAAAAACAAACTCGCTATGAAAACCACTTCGTCGTTCACGCACAAATTTTAAGTCAGCAAAAGTAAAATTAGTGTGTTCATGCTTTATTTTTGAGATCTCGGAAAATAAATATTTAATATCCACGATTCTACGTCCTTCTAATCTTTCGTCTTTATAAGTTTCAACAACATTCTCTGGCTCTATATACAAATTGTCTAGCGTTGGCGATTCTAATGTTGATGAGACTGATGAGCTTGCGTTTTCTTCTATAAATGAATCATTTGAGTGCTGTCGGGAGTTACACGCACGCGAGCTAGGTTCAACTGTGGTGCCAAATAGTGAACTTGCCGTTTCACACTAAAATGGTGTTTTCTTCGTTTAGTACTCGAAAACAAACGGGTTTTTTTTTCTTTTCTACCTCCTTTTGCCATTGTAAAAAAAAGGCAAAGTCTTCAAGTGAAAGATTTCTTCTACTGTTCGGAACTATTTATTTTGATGTTTTCACTTCCGAGGTCGGAGGTACATTGCTATCTGCCGAATCAGTCAGCCTATTTATATGAAATCGCTATGGATACTGTTATACGACTGTCCTGCACAAGTAGGTAGGTATGTATTATTCTTCAAATGCAAAATAGTAGGTACCGAGGAATTCTTGGGTTTTATAAAAGGCAAGGTCCGTAAACATAGCAGAGTCAAATACAGTATATATCAGGATCGGGAAGTCCAGTAACCATAAGTTGAAACAAAAGAGTAGCAGGGAAAAAAAGTCCAATAAACAAACCACAATCATAAGACAAAATCACTTCGCGTAAGTAGATATTGAACGATGTGAACACCAAAAAATACAACGAGTGACGGGGGAGTTTCGTTTACCGCGCGCCGCGCGGGCGATCGGCGGCGGCGGGATCGCGCGTCGGAGACACGCACACACTGTCAACTTCACACATGGATAGAGCTGCCGGGCGCCAAGCGCTCGCAGAGCGACAGCGATAGTTTCTTCAAATACCTAATTTTCTAAAGTCTCTCCGCCCGCATTTCCTCTTAAGTAGGTACCTATTAAAGTACTTAGGTATACTATACTTTGGTTTTGGGAAGGACTTAGATGACAGAGCACTAAGGCCCGTATTCTGTAGCCTTACTTAAATACAGATCAACACTTAAGTGTCGATTTGAGTGGAGCTTTAATTCTGAAACGCTGCCTAAATTGAGTAGAGTTCAGCCAAGTTTTGTTTATGCTAAAAACTACACTTAAGTTTTTCTTTATGCTAAACCTAGAATCAACGCTCAAGCATAGATGTCAATCTGACATTTTTCTAGGAAAACCGCAGCTCTACTCAAGCTTGCTCCCGACCACGCTTGAGTAGAGATTTTGCTGTATTTTTCAGGTTACGGACATCAAATTACAAACATGAAGTGATGGAAATAGATATAGGTAGGTATACCTAGTACCCTTATTCCTAAATACTTAGGCCACAATATTGAGAACCACTCTGGTTTTATGGGGTAATTAAGAGCTAGGTAGGTAGGTAGGTACCTACATGTATCAAAAATTAGATCAGCGAAACTAATTCATTTATGAGACACAAGACATGACCAATATTTATATTGGTCATGTCATGTATGTCAGGGGTTATTACGATCGAAAAAGAAATGTAAGCCTTCCGTCAGAGTGTAATAAAATCGACTTTTAGATGGTTTCAGAATTATACGGATAGTTCGTAGTTTCCCCTCTGCCAAAGAAATATTACATACTCATATTTCGAATGCTCAATCCACTGCAATATAAAGAGTTTATTCTATATATATAAATGAATGTTTGTCTGTATGCCCTTTATAGAATCGTAAACTATGCATTTGATCATGTGATGATCTTCAGTAAAGTAGGTATTGTGCATGAGCCCACGAAGGTTTCTGAATTGGTACCTACGACAAGTTCATCCCGGAAAATAAACTGGATCCAACGGGACGCGAACGAAGTCGCGGGCGCAAGCTAGTAATAAATAAAAGCTATATCGAAGTGATTTACCCAGTGCCCAGCACTGGGTAAAAATCGCAAGCTTCGTGTTGATTGTTTTCCGTAAATACAAGTATAGTAAACCAAGAATAAAAATATGTAGGTACAGAAAATTCATTATATACCTAATTCCTAAGGCCGTCCTATTCTCGAAACACGATAGAGAAATATTTTCTCGATAGAAGAAAATCTACTTTTTGTGAAAAACTAGGTAGGTACTAGACCATAATAATTACCTACCTTACTTACCAACTAGGTAGATAGGCAGGTATACATATAAGTATCGACGTGAATAAAGCAGGTAAGTATCTACCTAACTAGGTAGGTATACCTAGGTACCTAAGTAATCTGAATAATCTGATTATGATTGGTAATTTTTATGTAGGTAAACCAGTTCTCAAACATTCAAAACTACGGATAAACAGACAGACGCACAACGTCATCATTCATCAAGCTTAGAACACCTCTTTTTTTCGGTCGGGAGTTAGGTACCTATAAAATAGGTGGCAATGGGGTCAGTCAAGCTCGGGCGGGGGTGTGGGTGGTGCCTGAGGTACCTAGCGCCCAAAATTATTTTTATTATTTTCTGCCCGAAGACGTCTTCAGATTGGTTTAAAAAATCAAGACTATAACCCAAACAAAACGAACAACCAATCCGGTGATACCTACCACCCTACTTATCCTACTAATATTATAAACGCGAAAGTTTGTGAGGATGTTTGTTACTCTTTCACGCAAAAACTACTGAATGGATTTTAATGAAACTTTACAATAATGTAAGTTATATATCAGAATAACACATAGGCTATAACTTATAAAGATATTGTGTGAATTGTCCAAAATATAAGGATCAGTGTCAAGTAAGTAGGAAAAAATTCTGCCATCTGCGAGCTTTTCTGGCGTGCGCTGCAAAAACTGTTAAAGATAGGTAGGTACGTGAAAATGAATATATGTATCCTACAACACTATGATGTAGTTCCATTTTTTGCCGTATATCTATTTACTTGAACATAATTTGTGTAACTAACTGTTTGTATGTTTACAGGTTTCCAGACGCGGCGGCCCATTTGCTGTTTGAGTCGGTGGGTTCGTCGATGCGGAAGTGGAGGAAAACGGCACAGCCGCCCGTGCCACAGAGTTTGGAGGGTTTGGGGGCAGCGCTCACGGAGCACCCGCGCCTCAGCGGAACGCTGTTGGCTACGGTCTCCGCAGGCGGTGCCCATGCCATTATATTACATATGTCAGGCTCTTCAAGCTGTTTGCAAGCGTGCCATTCCCTAGTGGTAGATGGCATTTCTAAAGTTATTTATTAACTGCAATAACCTGACATTTTTTGTTTATGTACTACCTAAATGATACGTTTACCTATATAAAAGAAATAATTTCTAATTACTATACCTATGATTAATAGTTACGTTTAGGAATATGTGTTTGCATTAAAGCGATATGTACATAGTCTGTGTGAATAAGATAGGACTTTGCTTTATTATTTTAGATGTGGTTGTAAAATATTTTATCTTTATGAATAAAAAATGTATACATACATACTTAAAGACATTTGTTTTATTGTGCCTACCTTCTTAGGAATGCTATTATTATAATGCTATACAGTTGCTATTATTCTATGTAGGTACCTACTTAACTCTTATCTTAGTCTAGTTATGTAGGCTTGTTAAAGTCGTTCATCCTTTTACACGGTAGCTACTTGCACAAATCTTAGCATAGTCATCACTATTACTGATTCATAAATGCACCTACAAATAAAATAAGCAGGTTGGTGCCTACATAAAAAATAAAATATTTTATGCTAATTCAGATTGGACAACATTGGTACCCAAACTAGGAAAACCTTTGATAAGGCGTACCAAAGCCACCCACTGGAATATGTGATGTCTAGGTACTGGAGTAGAGGCAGTTGCGGCTTATTAGAAAGTGTTCACCACTGGACTTTGTTGTAGATCCGATGAATGTAGAAGGTACCTGGAAAAATGATTTTTTTATTTACTTTGCTTATATAGTTTACATAGTAGGTACCCATGAGATATAAATATTATAAATCATTTTAGTCTGTTTAATTTGCACATGTTTGGTGATTAGGCCCAATGTTAATGAAGGCAAATTCATACCTACAAGTCTTAGTGTCTATATCTAGAGTCTAGATAGACAAGTTTATGACAGAAGTAAAGATCATACCACAAAATGAGGACCTATTACTGAAGTTTACAAAGTCTCTATTTATCATTACTCATTGGTAAGATATGTCAATATATTGTTTGATTATCTTTTAACATTATGTACATCTTTGAGTGGGACTGTAAGTTTCAAAATTTAATTCATTTTTAACCATAATAATAATTTTACTTGCAAGGCAGAAATAATGATGCAACTGCCAAGATGTTGAAGTGATTGTTACGGCTTCTGTCCTGTATTAATATCTGTCTAATAAAATTCTGTTTCACTGTTGATCTTCAATTTTAACCCATGCATTGATTCAGATAGGTATGGTACCTTCTTTGGTATTTTGGTTAGGAAAACATTGTTACAACTGCTGAAAGAATAAAAATAACAGTAAAATATTTATTAAAATGCCTTACGATTGAGGATTAGCATCGTAAGGAACTCTCAAACACTTACAGGACAATGAAGTGTCTGAGAAATAGTTTAGTTAGATGGAGTAATGATTGCCAATCACTTTTTTCCACAGTTTAGTCGGCCCTTGGTGTACACAGGAAAAACATGGTCAACATGTATGGAGCTAACTAAATACCATGTTTCCTGAAGTTTTCCTTCACTATATTTTGAGAACACTGGTTTTTATAACTTGTTGTCTTATAAAAATACAAATACAGGAATACTTTACAAAGATTATGTAGATATTTGTGCATCAAGTATCCTTTAGGTACTTACTCAAAAGTAGGTTATAGGATCTTACATGAACTTACATGTATAAGTCCTATAGTGTTCATATAGGTAAAGTGGGTCTTAGAATTCCTTTCCTAATTTACGGCATTCACACCAAATATATACCAATAATGGTAGAGCATCTTTTCGCTTTTCAAAGACTTTTTCTAAAGAATTCCTTCAGTTGTGCAGAAGTTACAAACACTTTATAGTCATATTGACTAATAGGGTGGCTGATCAAGAGTTCACCCATAAAATTCTTACGAATAATTCCGAATAATAGCAGTAAACAAAAAATATAGGTACCTACCTAGGTAAAAATGAAATATTTTGTTCTGTTTACGTTCCCTTTCAATCGTTCAATCGTTCACATAGTCAGGCAAGTTAGTGTAAACGAAGCATAGGTGATGACGTATTTTGGCATCCAATTCCCAGGTTGTACATTCCGTGGATGGGCATTCCCGACACGTGCTGAGCTTTCACAGCCATGGAAAACACAACCAAGGAAAGTACAGCCCGGGAATTCGATGCCATTTGGCAGCCAATTCCATGGCTGTGTATTCCCACCCTGTGCAAAACATTGTACGGCCTGGAAAACACGTCCCGAGATTGCACAACCATGGAATTGGCTGCCAAATTATACGTCAATTCCTGACTGTACATTCCGGGGTTGTGTTTTCCATGGTTGTGAAATGACGGCACCCGATTTGTGTTTTGTTGGTCTTGTTTTGTTTCTAATAAAATCTCTTTATTTCTGAGTGCAAGTTCATGATTGGATTCGCGTTGGGCTTCCTGAGGACGAATACCTACCTTTATCTGCTTGAATTTCGGTTCCAAAGCACTCGTACAAAATTTACAATGTCGCAAAGAGAGCGCCGTTCTAATGCTGGTAATCGCATGGCAAAGTTGTTGGACGAGGAAGAAGAAGATGATTTCTATAAAACCACTTACGGCGGATTTCTGGAGGCTGAAGAGGACAATGATTATGTGTACGTACTACTTTTAACCTAGGAGTTCCATGGAGTATCACAAACACAAGCAACGATAGGTAAAGCCAGTGTTTTATTTTCATTGCTTGGTGTTCACCAGCACAAACCTATTGGATACTCTCAGGATACCTACCGAATGAATGAAAATCTGGTAAAAAAAACGTGAAGTGAATTTGTTGTAACATTTACATATCTTGGGATGTGGGCAAGTAGGTAGTGCTTTTGTAATTTGTGCCTATGTACATGCTTATATTCACAAATTTAACCTACTCTGCACAGCGCTAGCAAATTACATAATTATAATGTCTTTCAAACTAAGTCCACCTTGTAAGCTGCAGCTACACATTCCATCAGGAATGCTGGCCGCCAAAGACTTAACAAACCAAAATATTAAATTTTAAATGTATTTTATACTCGCGACCCGCAGTGATGATGATGATGTATTGTACATAAGCCTTCCTCTAGAATCACTCTATCTATTAAAAAAAAACTGCATCAAAATCTGTTGTGTAGTTTTAAAGATCTAAGCATACATACATACAGACAGACGCGGGAAGCGACTTTGCTTTATACTATGTACTGAAGTTACTGTGTTTACAGACAAGAAAAGGAAGCTGATGATGTAGTGGACTCCGACTTTGATATTGACGAGAACGATGAACCTGTATCGGACACAGAAGTGGAAGACAAGGCTAAGAGACAAGTCGGCACTAAGGCATACAAGGTAAACATCAAATAAATAATCATTTACGTTTTGACCACTTTTTATTTATTTATAAAGCTTTTTTTTTCTACATCGTACCGTGAGCTTCCACCAAAAAACATTCACAATGAAATCTTTACAAACGATTTAAAATTTTGCAAGTCCCTGGGGTGTATTGTGCATTGTCCCCCTGCTCACCTCACCCCAGCCAGCCCAACTCCTTAAAGTAACAGAGAAGGACTTTGGCTTGATGGCAGCAATGTTCCACCATTGCCGATGGTGTCTTGCAAGTTGTTGATCATTATTTATTATTATTTACCTTTGATTCAATTCTCGATTCCGTTTGCAGGATCCGAATTATAGAAGAAGAAAAGGTGCCCCTACAGCTAGTACAGAAGATAAACCAAAAAAACCCGTTGTGAAGAAACCTAAAGAACCTAAACCAAAAGCAGAAAAACTTGACCAATCACTATTAGACTCATCATTTGGTAAGCGTCAATTTAAAGTAGCGCAGAGTCAAAGCGCATCGAAGAAACGTTACCTAGCAAATTCACCCTTATCTCCACAGCGTAATGAACATAAATTAATATTTCTTCTTAGATAAAAAAAAAGACGCGCGAATTCACGCGCATTCGTGAGATTTCGAGCGTCTGAATTTGCTATGTTTTGCTATGTTTAAGTTTCGGATTGACGCTTCGATGCGCTTCGACTCTGCGCTAGTATAAATTGACCCTAAGTGTTGTTATAGACACAGACGACGGCAACGAGTTTCACTCTTTGGCTGTCCACATAATAAATGCGGACCCAAACGGTCTTATTCCAGAACGGGGACTAAAGAAAATCACGGTTTAAACGTCAAGGTTTATACAACCCGGGCGAATTAACATGACACCTGGCTGGGTACTCGATACTTCCCCTGCTACACCGCTTAATTCGCCCGGGTTGTATAAACCTTGACGTTTAAACCGCGATTTTCTTTAGTCCCCGTTCTGGAATAAGACCGAAAGCGTTTAGTGCAGATAGGTGGCATATCAACCATGAACGGGTGTTTCATATCCGTACGCCTAGTGATCCGGTGATGGAATGGAGATGGGGGAACTAGCTTCGGTCCATTGCACACTCCCCCAAAATTTATCGTATAAAATACCTGCAAAATGTCTCATCAAAATATTTTTACTGCCATCCTACTGGTGGGGAAATGTACCCACAGATTTCCAATATTTATTCATACACATTTATTTATTAATTTCGATTTCCAGAAAGAAAATCCATCAGACAAAGTACAGCAGTCAAATCACTGGAGACACAGCAAAGGATCAAGATCCGATCGGAGCTAAAAAAGAAAAAGACTAAGAAAGTTGAAGAAAAAATGCCGACACAAGAAGAACTGTTGGCCGAAGCAGTTCTGACTGAACAGGAGAATCTTAAGAGCTTAGGTAGACATTTTTTTATGAGAATAGCACCTGCAGGCCTAGGATGCGCACGCGAGATATTTGTCATGTCGTTCTGTCAAAATGTAAGCATTTTCACCAGTTTCTGAACTATTGCATTATCTGTGGTAATGTTGTCGACAAAACGCGACTTCTTTGTACACTTTTGACACTTCTTAGTCGTCGTATCTCTCTGAGGATGAGATAATAGTCATGCAGAAATGTCAAAAGTTGAGCGGTTTCTGTACAGCATTACCATAGGTAATGTAATAGTTCCTAAACTGGTACAAAATGCTTACATTTTGACAGAACGACATGACAAATATCTCGCGTGCGCATCCTAGGCCCGCTGGATACTGAAATGATACTTGGGATTTAATGAGTGCCTAAATTTTTGCCAATGAGTACGGTCAAACAGAGGTAGGGCAATTTTAGTGGTGCTTTAGAGGGTTTCAGTATTCGGGCGTAAGTGATGGAACAAGTTGATGGCCAACCTGATGTTAGGCGGTAAGCTCTGCCTATGACAATGCATTAACTCACTGTGCACGTCCATTGACGTGAATCGCGGTGCGTCCATTACTCTAGTAAAAGTGATGTCTCATGTGCCACGCCTGTACCATAGGAAAGCGGTAGAGAATTTGAAAAGTCTCAAAATTGTTTATCCTGAATATCTATGAAAGAGGCCTATATCCAGCGGAAGCTACACTATCCCCGGGTGACATAGGCTATAAATATATTAAAAAATTTGGGATCCTTACTAAAACTCAAACAATGTAACCCAAGGTATAAAAAATTACCTAAGAAATTTTTGTTGAATACCCCGTGCGAAGCTGGGACTAGCCGCTAGTTAGGTATATTCTGTTGAAGTAAAATTATACACTAAATAAAGTTTATATCCTTTTCAGAAAGATATGAACAAATAGAATTGGAACGGAAGAATATACGACCCATTAAGAAAACTTTTACAGGGCCGGTAATCAAGTAAGTATTTTATGATACTAACTTCGTCCCGTGGCTTGACTCGCTTCACTCTAAAGTCAAAAATCTTTTATTCAATAAAATCTCACTAAGCAAGCAAGGTCGTATGAGCTAGTGGCCAACTCTGGTGACGGAGTTTTTAGGCCGCCTTAAGGCCTCCGTCGTGGCTTAACGACTACTAGAGCCGGGACCGACAGTTTAACGTGCCCTCCGAAGCACGGAAGCGCTCAGATGTAAATGCCACTAACGGTCACCCATCCAAATAGTGATCGCACAGAACGCTGCTTAACTTAGATTATCGGTTAAGATTGGCTAAGTAAGCTACGCCACGAGCGCTTCAAAATCTCACTGATCACTTTGAATCGTCATTGTCACTGATATGTGTCTTAAATAACTAGAGGGCGTTGTGTTCACACAACGCCATCGTGTTATGTCCATGAATATTTATTAACTAGCTTCCGTCCACGACTTAGTCCGCGTACCGTTTGATCCTGTTGATTTTCCGGGATAAATAAATAAAATAAATATAAATAAATATTCACGGACACTTAACACAACGCCTTCTAGTCCCAAACTAAGCAAAGCTTGTACGATGGAAACTAGATGGCTTTTAGAATACATACATACATTTTTTTTTTGTAAATACATACTTATAATACGTAGAAACACCCAGACACAGAACAAACATATATGTTTTCCACACACAAATGTTTGTTCTCGGTGGGGATCGAACCCACGACCCACAGCACGGAAGGCAGAGCTACTACCGACTGAGCCATGACGCCTGTCAAAAAAAAAAGACTGATAACAACTTTAACTATATACAAGGTGTAACATAAATACCCTATAAGTCCGAAGAGGGTGTAATCCGACCGACCACCTGAGTGCTTGGATATGTGCAAAGGATCAATACATCGTAATTGAAATTTTCATACAAAAGTACAACTTTTATTATTTTAGAAATTTGCGACTACCCTAAGTGTTTGTTTACTAGTTGCGTAAACCCGTACACACGCATGCATACGTAGGTACTCTCCTACCGCGTCGCACGCACATGCTAGCTGAGTGTAGGTACATTTTAAGTAAAAGTTACGAGCTCATTTCATGAATGAAAAACTTCGAAATCTCAAAAGTGGTAAAACAAACACTGTTCGCCATGACCTCTAAAATACTCCCCTTTCGGACTTATAGGGTATTTATGTTACACCGTGTATGTTCCAAGTTTCATCCAAATCGGACCAGCACTTGCAGCGTTGCACAAACATCTAACAGTTGACTTAGTTATAAACTTTTGTAAAATTATGATTTTTGAATTTAAACTAGAATATTATAGGTAGACTAGCCGTCGCCCGCGGCGTTGCTCGCGTTGTAGACCCTTTAGAGTGTGACTTTTCAAAAATTCATTTCATAGTTCACCCCTGCACTACATAAGGATACTACCCTCCTAATTTCATACCTCTAGGACTTATGGTTTAGGCTGTGCGTTGATTCTAAGTCAGCTTCAAAAGAGTTATATATATATAAGATAATAAATATAATGTTTTTCTTTATAGGTACCACTCATTTGCCATTCCTATCGGCAAAAAGGTCGATGATGATGAAGACGATGATGATGATGATGACGACAAAGGCAGTATGTCGCCGCTAGACGAACTCAACTTGAGCGATCTGATAAAAAGTGAAGAAGGTAGGGACATCGCAGGAATTCATAGTACTATGAATTCTGTATCGGAAAAGTTTCCTTACGTCTCAGTGACGGACGACGCAGTGCATTGCCTATACAGCAGTGCAAGTACCGTTCTTATCGATCGCTTATTTGTCGATCGCTAAAGTCGATAAACGTATCGAATCGTATCGTTCCATGGGAGTACGGATCTCTTGTCGACAAAAAATCCGTACTCCCAAAAATAAGGTCAGTGTTTATCGAAATCATTCGTTCACTGCTGTCATGATTTACTAGTTTACTGTTAATATCACTGTTAATCACTTTCGTTTTTGTCGGAATCAAAACATAGTAAACATACGCCAATTCGTTAAAATTTAACGAATTTGTCTACCGATCGTCTAAGTTGGTAGCGTACCCGCAAATGTCGATAAAACCATTTTTATCGAATTTTGACGATTCTAAATGTCAAATTATGCGATCGACAAGAACGGTACTTGCACTGCTGGACAGGCATCATAGCTCAGTTGGTAGTAGCTTTCCGTGCTGTGGGTCGTGGGTTCGATCTCCATCAAGAACAAACATTTGTGTGTGGCAAACATAGATGTTTGTTCTGTGTCTGGGTGTTACTATGTATTATAAGCATGTATTTACAGAAGTAATCACTACATAGTATAAAGCAAAGTCGCTTCCCGCGTCTGTCCTAATGTCTGTATGTATGTATGCTTAGATCTTTAAAACTACACAACGGATTTTGATGCAGTTTTTTTTAATAGATAGAGTGATTCAAGAGGAAAGTTTATATGTATAATACATCATCATCATCACTGCATTGCACCCGTGCGAAGCCGGGGCGGGTCGCTAGTAGAAAATAAAATAACTGAGTACCCTCTTTCCAGACCCAAGTTCACCGAACGATGTTGAAATGGCTGAACCGAAAAATGAGACGAAAGAACCAACAATATCAGAAAGGCATCCGCGAATGAGAATAGACATTATTGGTGTTGACGAAGATATCAAAGTCGAGGATGTTTCTGTGTAAGTTATTTAGATAAAAGAGTTTATCCAGCGGGCCTAAGATTCGCACCGCGAGATATTTGTCATGTCGTTCTGTCAAAATGTATGCATTTTGTACCAGTTTAGGAACTATTGCATTATCTGTGGTAATGTTGTCGAGAAACCGCGCCTTTGAATTTTCAACTTTTGACATTTCTGCATGACTATTATCTCGTCCTCAGAGAGGTACGACGACTAAGAAGTGTCAAAAGTGTACAATAAGGCGCGTTTTGTCGACAACATTAGGTACCACAGATAATGCAATAGTTCCTAAACTGGTACAAAATGCTTACATTTTGACAGAACGACATGACAAATATCTCGCGGTGCGCATCTTAGGCCCGCAGAGAAGCCTTTGGATCGACAACTTTCCAAAATGTTTACTCTTTATTTTTATGTCTAACTAGGTACCGCCCGCGACTTCGTTCGCGTCCCGTGAGATCCCGTTAATTTTTCGATATGAAAAGTAGCCTATGTTTTCATCCTTTCCCTTATTAATTTCTCGCTTTGCGAATGCGTTTGCGTGTGCTATACTCGATTTGAAAGTCAAAACAAATGCATAGACTCGGGGCTCTGGTGGAAAAGCACCCTTATTCCCGAATACTGAAACGGCACTCAAAATGTCTTTTCTCATTGTTACCTTACCCATATAGAGATAGCATTAATCTAAGCAAGTAGTGTTTCAGTATAACTTGTTTATTTTATGTTAATTAATTTACAGAAAAGAAAAGAAAGTATTCAAAAAGCGAAGACCACAGAATAACAATTTCTACGAGCGCACGATAATATCGTTCGAGAATGACATCAATGATGAAGCTTTTAATTTTTGCTTCCCAAAGTCGCTGCCGAAGAGAAGACGGGAGATGCTGTGTGCTGTCACTAAGTATGTAGTTCAATATTACATCTAGCATTCGACGGAGGCCTTAAGGCGGCCTAAAAACTCTGTCACCAGAGTTGGCCACATTTTCAAATTTATTTCCCTACTTATCACATTATCGATTTCACATTATCAATTTTTAACCAAGTTCTAAAAAAGAGGAGGTTCTCAATTAGTTTGTATTTTTTATGATTAATGTCCAAAACGCCGTGACTTATGAACCGATTTAAAAAAAAAATATTGAATTTTGTATTTTGTGATTTGAAAGTCAATAAAACGAAAAGGTGATGAAACGAAAAAACGAGGAAACGAGAAGAGAGATCACTAATTTTCGTACGCATTCTAACGAGACTGCTGGCCAAGCGGTTTAACGGATTGGATCGAATCGAGACTAGCTCGTAGTGCGTTGGTACAAGTCTCGAGCAAACTCGTTCACGTTTTGCTACTTTTTTTAAGTGAAAACTTTTTTAGCGTCGTTGTGATAGGAAAGTCATTTTGAAGGTTTCACTTCTACCACGTGTGATACACACATATTTTTTTTATCTGAAAGGGTATTTTATATCGTTCGTTCGTTCGATATAGATACCTACGAGAACCTAGTGTCTAGACAAACCTTACCTAGGCTTTAAGGCACTATTTAGTTTTTTATATGTGTTATGTTATAAATAAATAAATTAAAAAAATAAAAAATATTGTCCGTGACCTGAACTTGTTAATCCAGTAGGCAACTTTTTATTCATGAATATCAACGAGATTCAACGGGACGCGAACGAAGCCGCGGCCGAAAGCTAGTCGCTTATGAATTCAAGAGTAACATTTTTCTCTATTTTTCTAGGAGGCCAGCTCGCTACATAGACCCTATTACAAAACTCCCCTACCGAAGCGTAGACGCATTCAGAATAATCCGAGAAGCATACTACCAACAGCTAGAAGCAAGAGGCGATAGAAATGATCCCAAAGTAGCTGAATGGTTAAAATGGCGCCGGGCGAATGCTACGTCATCTTACGTGCAGATTCATATAAAGTGAACCTTATTGGTACGGGATAGAGAATACATTTCAATGCTTAGTGGAGTTGGTAAGCTTTTTTCAATACTCAATCAGTATGTTAGACTCATTGAACTGCTTTGGGCGGTTCTAAAAGAATATTATTATTTGAATTTGTTGCAGTAATTTTGCGATCATAATTTCAATGTCAAGATATTTTATGTAAAGGGAGATTATATAATTTGATCAAATATTGACTGACTTGCTACGTAATTTTAGTTTAGAGTAAATTATGAATTGTATTTTCGCACTCAAGAGTCGTACGGTAAAATATAATCGACTCTTAGTAATGACGAACAGTTATAATGATAATATACTTATGTTAAAAGTGACTTCTCTGACTTAGATTCATTACATGATAAAATATTATGAAAAGACTAAGAACAAAATGTATGATTATTGATTACTTACAGTACCTTACTACCTGATTTAATAAATAAAAAATTTGAATGAATGATTTTTTTTTCTTTCAATTAATCAAATACCTACTTAACGTGTGTATGAAGGCTGAAATAAAGACTTTGAATTAGAAAATTTGTATTTAAGATGTCAATAGTTTATTTCAAGAATAAATAATTATACAATAAAATCTTAATATCTTAATCTTAACTTAATATTAGATTCATAATCTGTACAACATTGTACAACAATAATAGCTAATTTTCTTAATCCTAAAATCAAAAGAATACAATAAAATATTTCGATGTAACAGTCAATATCGTAAGACCAATTCAAATTGACTCTACGCGATATTCAATAATATGAAAACGATAAATTTTTATTTATAAAACGTAATAAAAGGAAACTTATCAATTAGCTTTATGTAGCGTTTACATTCAGCTCATTCCGCTGCCGGCATTATTGCCGCGATTAATTTCGGAATTATTGCCACAGCAACATCACCTTTATTCTTATTAAGGGCATGAACATGAGCACGAGTCGGGACAGAGGCATGATCGTGTTGAAACTATGCTCATGCCTACTTCCCAGCCCAGTTTCCTGCCCACTGATGCCTAATCTAATGCCGCATGTTGCAGTCGGGAGGGATTGGGCAGCGAAGTGAGCATGAGCATAGTCTAAACCTAAACACGATCATGCCTCTGTCCCGGCATGTTCAGAGCCTTGCTCCCTAAAGGACATAGCGATGTTGCTGTGGCAATAAGTCCGGTATTAATCGCGGCAATAATGCCGGCAGGGGCTGGGGTGAGTGTGAACGCGGTATAAACGCAACAGTAGTCAATAAACTATAAGGTACTAGGGTACTAGCAAATACTGTAATATAGCCCTAAATATAAGTTAAGTATGGAAGCTAAAGGTCAGCTGAGAATCTAGGAAGCAATCTCAAATCTGGCACACTGTTCCTCCTATGTTTCTTTCCCAGTAGCTCCTTAAAAGTTATGAGGCCAGACGCTTTGGCGTCTAACCTAGAATGGTACTTAGATGGATCAGTTGTGGGCAAGTATGGGTATTCGTTCAAGTAAGTCTGTGCACTGGTCACTCGATTCTCGCTTGTAAACTCGCTGAAATGTGATGTGGTCATTTCGTACGGACTCATTCTACTATCTGAAATGTTCTCCATCGATCTGAATGCTTCTAGAACAGCTTTCTTGTGTGGAATACCTCTCAAACTGCCCTGCCTACTCAATTTTCCTTCCATTACGTCACTAAATAGATCGTCGACGTGAAACTTTTCGGATATCTTTACCAGTTTCGTTTCGGATTGTTTTTCTTTTTCCTGCATTTCGTCCCAGTATTTCGCTATTTCTGACGATGGCATTGAATGTGACTTTACCTTTTTCTTCACACGCTTCTGCGGCCGATCGTCTTCTAGAGATTCTGTTGATTGAGTCAGCAATAGCAATTGACACTCGTTCAGCTTTTTAGGCTTCTTGATTTCACGAAGTTCTTCTAATGACTGAAAGTATTGCTTGGCTTTTTTGAAACGATTTTTGTAATCTACATGTGGCTGGCTAGTTCTTTCAGGTGAAGACTCGCTTGATGCGTCAGGGGTATTTTCAACTATTTCTAATTCTATATCAGAAAGACTGATATACGTCATTTCTTTATTTTGTCTTGTTTCTTCCGTATCAATTGATTCACTGTCTGTCTTTACGTCTACACTCTCGACACTTACACCTGCTGTCGACAGTCTTGGTCTGAATCGTTGTGTTGGTTTCGATGGCGTAGTTTCTTGGATATGAGAAATTCTAGTTTCAAGTTTGTTGTAGCTTGGCTTGTCAAGTTTCTTCTCAGCATCTGTAAAAATACATAAGTTTTTCAATATTATTAACCTAAAACTTAATAAAAATGTCCCACATTATTATAATAAAATTGTTCGTGTATCTTACCTGAAGTTAAACTGATAGGCGGCGATAAGGTTTGAGAGTCTACAGAAGTAGGTCTATAAACTCTCTTGACAGGCTTCTGCTCCACAGAACTTTTAGAGACATTTTCGTACAAGGATATAAAACTTTTAACGTTGATTTTCGGCAGCTCGTCATACGACTTGTGTTTGTCCAGTCCGTCGTCCGATTCAATAGGAACTTTGTTGAATATATCCATTTCTGACTTACTTATAGACGTTTTTCTAAGCGCTACTGGTGATTTCTTGTACTTTTCAATGTGACTTGTCCGATATTCTCTTGCAGGTTTCTGTAGAATTTGCGTATCACTTGAATTTGTTTCGTCATTTGGTTTTTTATTGTCTACTTCATCGAAACTTGCATTGAAAGATGTTTTGGATATACGAGCTCTTTGTTCTTTCATTGCTTTTGTATTTGAATCATTTTCCAGTTTAGTCTCTTTTAATATTCTTGGTACAGCTATTTCTGCTTCAGTGTTTTGGCGTTGTAGTTTCACTTCTTCTATATCCAACCTATCTACTGAAGAAAGGTTATTCTCACTATCTTTTCTCATATGAATATTATGTAACGATATACTTTTGCTTCTTATGCCTGGCAATGGTTCTGTGTTTGACATGCTGTGGAATAAAGATATGCGACTGGAAACTAAACCACTATCAGCACTAGCTTTGTTCGGTTCAATGGCAGTATTTGCGACAGGGCTGACCGGTTTTCCCAAGAAAGTATCAATTTTGTTCAAAATACGCTTTCTCGATGTTCCGAAAAATCGCTTTGGGCTGGTTTCAAATGCTTTAAAAACTTCTTCGGGCAGTTCGGGTTTAACTAGAAGATTATGGTTTTGGCTTAGATTTTGTTCACTGGATCTGATAGTTTCTTCTGGCGTTATAAAGCATGTCGTATCAACTGGTGATTTTGATACAGATACAGCGTTTTGAACATCTTCATACTCTGACTCTAGTTTTTCGTCCCAAAACTTTCTCCATTTGTCGACGAGCTTCTTCTCAGCTCTTAATTGAACTTCGACTAAACCACTTGCTAAAACTTCTTCTGACTTATCTAGACTGTTTTGTCTAGTGAACTTAGCTTGTTGATTGGCGTATAAAAAGTTTTTGAGGATTTGTTTTCCTTTTCTTTTGCTTAAAGAATCATGTTTGAGCTGTTTAGCAGGGATTCGTCTTTTCTTTAAGTGTTTAGTACATTCTTCGCTTTTTACTTCGATCTGGCGAATTTTTTCGTCCCAATACTTTTTCTTCTCAAGAACTATGTTATTGTAAGCTTTATCTCCAAATTGTGTTTCGTCTATAATGGAATGTGTGTAAGACTGTTCATTTATTTTGTCGTGAAGGGTTTGACTTACTGAAACTGATTCAGTGACATTTGTCTGAACCTCAGAAATCTTTCCTTCTTGTTCAATTTCGTGTCTCGTCACATCTGATAACTTTTCAGATGCAGATTTGACAGCAGTATGTTCTGTTTCGATCGTTTGTTCCACTTCAGCTTTGTGATCGTCTTCTGAAGTTATAGATGAATCTTTTTCGGAATTAGGAAAGTATTCTCGATAGATGTCGTTTATCTCGGCAAATGCCACCGTAATAGAATCAGTTTCATTAGATTTTAGAGACATGTCTTTTATTCCAGACGAAAAACTCCTATCGCTCTCTTCTATTATGGGAGTGAATATTGGTCGCTTTATTTCCCATCTGTGTGGTTTTACATCCTCGTAAGTTTTGGTTGTGTCATTAAGTGCAACACACGTTGTCCATAGTTCTCTTTCAGCTGGACCCATATTCGAAAATTCCTCGTCTCTCAAATTGAAGTTTTCATCACCAGGTGAAAACTTATGTTTGCTTAATACCTCAGGAATAATATTGTTTTCATTGTTATTGCTATCTGGAGAACCGTTACTATCATCTATACTTACATAGGCAGAATCCCATAGGTCTTTTCTTGGAGAAAAGTCACGATGACTTTGGGAACTTTCGATTCTATAAGGTTCATACTGATTTTCACTGGTAGTTGAAGCATTAGAAGTATCGATAGTGTCAGTTAAATCAGAGTCTAAACTGTAAAATGTAGAAGATAATAAAACAGATTGATCTTTCGGTTTGTCCATTTTTGTATGCAGTGGAGTTGAAAAAACTGATGGTGAGATATTCTCTTCTAAGGATTCGTTTCCACTTTGCTTTATATCATTTTCTTTTGGTGTACTTTCGTTTTTACCTGATTGAATTTCACATGTGACATGAACCATATTTGGTTCTGGCGAAGGAACTCTTAATATCGGCGGCAGAGATACAGGAGCGCCAATAATAAAATCCGTCGCGGGTGGTTTATCGTAGTGAGAATTTGACTGGAGTTGATGCATAAAAAAAGGATTAACGAATTCATTACCCAGCATATCATCAGTCAAAAACATATTCTTCGGATCTAAGTATGGAGAGTCAGCACGATTAGATAAATCATTCGTTATTATCTTCAAAACCGGGGTCTTTGGTCTTTCTAATAGTCTTGCATCCGTGTAAATAAACGGATTAGTTTCTATCGGTGATGGTGTTTTGTTTTCTACTACTATTTTTATCGTACTGTCTCGAGTTTCTTCGTTTTGAGAGTTGTTGGTCTCATATTCACTTTTAACAAACGTGCCCAGTTTCTTTTCAACTGCGAAATCTTCACAAACTTCCGATAAGAAAGGATTGTTGTTACTAAGTGGCGTCAGTCTATCCACAGAAATATTATCGTTTTCTGCTTCATCTCCTGTTGATGATTTTTCATCCAAACTGTCAGGACTAGTAGATCTGATAAACACGTGCTCGTTTGATGTTGTATCTTTGAATTGTTTTGTTTCTTCAATCACTTCTTTTATATGTGAAGCTTTTTCTGTTCGTATTGATACTGATATATTTTCAGGCACTATATATTTACTTTCGGACAAAATAAACGGATTTTTACCGGTATCACCAAAAGTTGAATTTACAATATCTGGAATATCACTTTGACTTCTTTGACTGATAAACGGTTTTTCTCTTTTCGTATTTTCCTTTATATTCTTAGCCGATTGCATACGTTTGTCTTCCATAAGATCATTTAATACTTTGCATACTCTATTCATTTTCAATATTTTCTGTGCCACCTCGTTAAACTTATTTGACTTGTATTTATGATCCTCTACTTCAGCAACAGAACAAGACCTTTCATTTTCTACATCAGTTGTCATCAAGATCTTTGCTTCTGCTTCACTTATTTTTTCTAAGGCTCCATTTTCACGAAGTAACATTTTTTCAGTTACAAAATCCACTATCCTCAGTACAACTTTTCGGTCCGTTTTAACGTCTACTATGTCAATTTCTTCGCCATCTTCCAAACAGAAATTTTCTTTTTCTAGTATTCCGATAATGTTACGGGTAGCTGTCACCGCAAACGGTGATCCGACAATATTAAGTCCTCTGCTTGTGATCGAGATTTCGTATTTTCCTTCTCTCGTCACTGTGTACCAAACCTTAGCGTGGTCCACTCGTTTTTCAAACTCTATTTCTACATCGTATTTAGCTTTTGGAATGAAATATGTCTTGTTCATGTCGTTTTTTCCGTATGTCCTTAAATACATAGCTCCTTGAGTTATTGGTAAGGCGTTTTCTGTAAAGGTCTGTTTCGAATGCAGCCCAAGTAGTTTTTGTCTTATCTTCTGCGCCTTGCCTAATACCGGAGGTATTACCGTCATACCATAACTGTCTTTCGGGCCTTTTATTAATATCGTTACTTCTCCAGGTTCGAGTGCTTGTTGAGAAGTAGGGTAGACTTTGAAAGACATTTTATGGTTGATCTGTGTTACTGTTAGACCTGAGCCCTTGGCTACGTAGTCGAAGGTGAATTGGGCGGTTTCTGGGGAAGTTCTTTGCGATGGCGGCTTGGAGACCGCTGGAGTAATTTTGGAGAGCGCTTGCCGAATGCGGTCAAGGTAAGTTGCTAGTTTCCATTCTTGGTGTCGACTCAGTGAATCATTTGACTCCAGCTCTTGGCGGGAGAAGACCTGAAATAACAAAGATTCTGTACATCCTACAATTGTGATAAAATTCTCATTATGATTCCGAATGCAATTGCGGACCAGTTTAATTGCAAGTTAATTGAACCTCTAACATCTTAAAGTGATAATAATTGCTTTTAAATCTACTCATCACGTCTTGTAAACGTTTTTCCTATCATAAGCAACTTGACTTGCGCGATAAAACTTCAAATCGGCTATTCAACATATCACGTGATCTTACGTGGCCTCTATACCTAATTATTTCTGTTACCTGGGCACCAATAAAACCTCTAATACTTCGTCAGCTCTGCACTTTGGGATTAAAGACATTCAGCTTCGTGGACAGTACGTGTATGTATACTGAATGTGATTATCTAGGATTCAAATACTCACTGGTTCAACACCAAGGTAGTGATCAGCGATTGCCTGCGCATGCTGCAACGATAGCAGGGTAGGCGGGTGACCTGCGCACGCGCCTGGTAGAACTCCATCCAGCACACTGCATAGAATCCAACCATGACGCCATACGGTATCCAAATGGTCTACTGTCATCGGCCCAGCGTCGGCCAGCCATTGCAGAACCTCTTGCTTTTGTTCCTCGCTTGAGAAGACTACTGAAAATTTAATTGTTATTGGTTAGCTTTTCAAGGTTTTCTTGGCAACTATAAGTTCCTTTATTAATTTGTTGTTGTTGAGAAGGGTTTTTCTCTAGCAAGCCTTTCGTTTTGGGCTTCGATCATCAGGATTATATAAAAGTTTTGGAAAGTGGTTGGATTTTAATTATTAATACTGTCTTTGATCGTTTCGAGAGAAATGTAGGTAGAATACTTACCTAATTACAGTTTTATTACCAGGTGGTAGTTCAATTTATTGCTAAAACCTACTTATTCGGAAATAAGGAAAAAGAAAGAGAAACGGCAGTTAACACACTTTGCAAAGATGAGATCGCAAGATTGTGGTAGAGGGTAATAGAGGTCACATTATTAAATGATACGTGGGTAATCCAAAAATAATGTCAATGTACTCAGAAAGACTTGAGATCTAAGACAGATCTCAATAGAGATCTCAACAGAGGTTGGCTATAAATTAGCTAGGTATTCATGTCAAAATTCATACAATTTAATATTTATAATATTTATTATGATCCATGTGAATCTTATTCCGTTTGGCACTGACCTAGTTCTCCAGTCATAAGTCTCTCAACAGATCTAGATCCTAATACATCTTGATAAAGCAACGTGGGAAAACGATTCATTATTGTTTTGATGTCGGATCTCTGTATCAACAATAGCTATTGTCTTACTTCGTGCGAGTTACCCAATTTCATTTTTTATGAGAGCCGGCCAAAACATTTACTTGGAAATTCTCGTTCACATCTCGTCTCATGTTAATCTTCTTCTGAAGAACTCATTGCTACCAGTACTTCAATAAGTTCTATCAAATACCTCTACTACCCTCAAAATGAGTTTTGGCTTAACAAACGCCTCTTTATCGCAAAGTATTACGACCATTGTAAAAATCAAACCATAGAAGTGACTAACTCAGAAGATAAGAGTTCGAATGTAAAGAGGTTACTTACTAATACGTAATATGGTGACTAATCATCATTGTATCTATTGGTCCAAAGATCTGAAGAAAATTGTACCAATGACATGAACTTAGTGTACCTACCTACTTAGCTAATGCATGGAAAGGGCTTGGTACTTACTAGCTCTGAAAGCGTGGTCAATATGCTTGATCAGCGTGAAGAAGAAACTCTGCTGGCCCCAGAACAGTGTCAGTAGGGTTGCCGGGGCGAGGTACCGCAGCGTCGTCAGCAGGGCGTCCAGTGCCGCTGACCACATGCCTCGCTCCGCCTCCAGTTCAGGGTACTCGGGGATCGGAAACAACCCTGGAAAAATGAATGACTGGTTTTCATTTACAACTTTTTATTTTCATAGAGTCAGCATAATGCATTTTCCGGACAATGGTTTTAGAGATATGTATTTTCCGCGATGTTTACAGTGTGTCTATCAATCTAAAGGAAGGTCAAACCAAGATACGAGTGGGCTAGGTACTCGATAGTTAGGAAATGCTGAACAAAATATTGTCCCCCCATGTGGGGAAACACCGCGGGCATCCGTATAAAAAACGTAATTCAATTACCTAAAGTGAACGAAGAGGCAAAAACTTTTCGAATCTCAATGAATTTCCGAACTGAAAATTAAATATCCTATTTCAAAGTTCCCTATCGATTTATAGAGGTAATTTAGAAGCACTTTCAACTTGTTACGGCACGAATCGTCATCGTTAGCGAAGTTTTTTCATCTTTTCTCGCGTAACTTTATACTTGCCTACGGGAGGGCTAAGTTTCACGTCTAAGTTACACCTATACATTACTTCAAAAAGGCTGGCGTACGGTTTCTTTTCGGTTAGGTTGTAAAAATAAAAGAACGATAATGGAGAATACGAATGATTTCATAAAAAAATGGCTCTATGCAAGTTCATGTTGCTGTTTTCAAAGCTTAATTTTGATGACTCCTTAGTGCACTCCTATGAAAGAAAGCTGAGAGGTCAGGTCAGCACAAATAAACCTAACCGTGGAGTTACATTGCGCGTCAGTTGGAGCTCTACACTGCAGAACATTGCAGCGTCACTGCGTAGTGTCAGCCGACCCTCAGATTTTGTCGTTCTCGTGCTGAACCCTCTGTATCTAAACTTTATAATAGGACTTATTGGTACCTTCAGTCAAGTACCGTTCTTTCTGATCGTTTTACATTCCTTATTTCCTTATTTGTGTAAAGTACAAACCAATGCTTCGCGGGTGTCTTGAAAGAACATCCTCCTCGTATCTCTTCGCCAACACTTCTATATTATCCGACATTTTGTTTAATTTCTAGTCGCCATTTTGTTTCACACTGATCTTAACTGAGACTTTACCTTGGTACTTATACTTGGGAAAAAATTTGGATTATTAAAAGAATATGGGGTAGTTTGATAATTTTACTAACCTAACCTATTAATCTATAGGTGCCTAAGGTCGTAGATGCTTCTATTATCTTTTTAAATTATTTTGCTTGTTATGTATGTACCTAGGTACATGTTCCCCAAATTCACACTAAAACCATTGCATTTTTAGAGGGAGTGCAAAAGTGTAGCACCTATCTATAAACTATGTATTTAGCACTTTGTAGTCAGTTGATTTTCCACCCCTCATTGACCATGGAAATGTTATGCATTGACCGACTAATGATATTCTAGACAAGGGAGAGGCGTTCATCAGTTTCAATCACATTTGTATCTCGGGGAAGGCTAGATTGAAAGCTAACCAAATAACGAAGTAAAACTTTCATTTAGATAATAATGGTGATAAAATGGCGAAAACATGAGAAAATTGAGTGAAATTGGTAAAAAGGTAGGTAAAGTCAAGCTGAGAATAGTTTGCAAAGATAAGACTCGAGATAAGATGATTCTTAAATATCGCAGTTTATCTTATCGTGGTTCAGAATTACGTAAGAATTTTCTGGCGCTGTTTAGTTCAACTAGGAACAAGTTATAAATAAGAGATTGATGGACCATTGCAGTATTAGGGACATTTCACGATATGAACCAAAGCCGATTAGCTGGGGTTAGGTACACTTTCAACAACACTACATATATGGTAAAGTAGGTATTATGATTGGTTTGGTGTATAGTAAATATGAAATAATTGATTTGTGGAAAAATAGGCATGTTATTAGTCCTACCTTCCTATAATTACAATAACGACATTTTTATTTTGGTCTTTGCATTGCATTATCTTTCATTTTATCAATCATACACAGTAATAATTAGGAAGTTCCATAGTTCACTCTGAAGTTACCTAGCTTGCTTTAGTAAAGATAAAGAGTAAGGTCCATAAGCTGTCTCTACATTTTCAACAGAATCAGTCTTTTTCTTAGTAACTTGATTAAGATCAATAGGTACTCTTAGGTGTAGGTATCCTAGTTCTGTTCCCCACATTATTATAAACTTACTCTTTCGTATTTCCTAGCTACACTGCAATCACTACCGCGCAATCGCACTTCTTAATATTTATAAAATAATACAAACTGGTTACAAATTAAATTTCCACCAGAAAAAACCGGCGATGTAGACAGCAACCACCCAACTACCTGTCCATATGAGCAATCACGACAAATAGCGCTTATCTATGTTATCGCTTATGTGTACCTAGCTGTTTGTTGTCCGATACTCTGACCAAGAGACAAAATTATTTTCTGCTTGCTATAAAATACAAAAACCACATAATTTGCAAAGACTACCATCGCTAGAGGATCAAAGATTTTTATATCCCAAAAGTCAAAATTTTAATACAAATTCGAGGTTCGAGGCTCGTAAAAAGATTAAAAGTTAGTTTCTACATATTATTATCACAATCAAATTTAAAACCTTGGGTAAGTTAATCTACCAATAAAAGCTAAGTAGGTAAGTACAAACATACGTGACAAAACTACTAAAAAAACTAAATAAACCTAATAATAATGAAATTACAAATTATTCTAACGATCTAATAGAAATTGAAAAGAAAAACCCGAAAAGAAAACCGACTTGATATTAAAATCTCTACCGATTTCATAAAAAAAAATCTTTTGAAGATCTGAAAGCTGATTTGCCTTTTAGCGCCTCATTATTTACTCAAAGATAATGTTGGCTTTATCATTGACTCATTGAAATGCCGGCTGACTTTATCAATGATTTCACGTTGGGTCTGTAAACAAAGGTGAAAATGAAAACCATGAGGGTGTTAGTCATTCATTACAATAACTGTTTTTTTATAAATGCGAATTATTATCGAACTCGGTGTGCCTAGAGCTAAATTTGAGTTCGATAGTGTCTTACCTACTTACCGATATTCCTTCACTTACTTGATTACTTTTAGCATTTTATTTATTATCTTACCATTATACATGTGTTTTTCTTGAGATTTTTGAATGAAATTGGAATATATCTAAGTACTTACCTATTCAGGCCAAACTTTGGTAAACATTTTTTAAACTAGTTTCTTTATCGGATATCATACAATCCGATAAAGAAACTAGTTTAAAAAATAACTGGTAAATTACTACGCCCTTAAAAAGTGATGTTTTGTCTAGTCCGTCTGTTATTTACATAGATACTGATAAATGTAAAAGATAAGATATAAATTCTATTCATTAATCAACTATTCGTGATCCATGCCTATAAACAAATAATGCTACTTACACCGTTATAAAATGAATTAGTATATCAGAAAACATTAGGAGATTATAGTCAAGCGTTTGCCTATAATATGTAAAAAAAACTATTTTCAAAATATGGATAAACACCGGATTAGGAGAGCCGAATACCGAGCTCAGTGGCGCGTTTTGGGAGAAACCAAAAGGTTTTGGAGTCTTTTAGTAAAAAAAAAAGTAACGATGTTTATAAAAGTAGGTTTATAATGATGATTATATTATATTAATAAAAAAAAACGTTTTGGATTTTTGTATTATTGCAAGCTTTCGCATCAACTTTCATTTTCATTAGGTGGGTACTTTCTGGTGCGTGAAAACGGTAAATTTCTCAGAATTGTTTTTGTTCTGAGACGGGAAAGTAGAATTTTGGATCAAGGACAACAAAATAAGATAGGTACTTATACCTACTAGCGTTACATTTACCTAAGTAAAATATAAAAAATATTTGGCATACTTATGTGCTTACGTTGTTGCTATTTTGGATCTAAGTGCGGGTTCAGTTTTATTTGTGGTTCCATTTGTCAAGTTATTCTAGTTTCGGACTATTAGTATCTCGTCCCAATGAGACGAAACTGCAATTTTATTAATATTTCTATTACGGTTTCGTCCCAAAATTCGTTTCTAAGGTTAAATTTGTAAAAATTTTTTAATTTACTCAATTTATTTTGATTGAATCGCAAAAAGAGTTTCGCTGTTTTTGTATGGAGAAAAATAGTTTTCCGTTTTACTAAACTATTTTTTTACGTAACATTTGCGAATTAACTTTCGCAAACTAACAAAATAAAACTCGGACTAAGATGGCTTTAGCCAAGTAAATCCTCGAGAGCCCAATACTTACCAATTCAGGTAATTGGTAAAATAGTAACAATTCTACTACCTTTAGACCTACGTCACAATATCAAAAGCATAAATTCTCTCGTAATTTCTTTGGACAGTTGAACACTTGAAACCGATAAACGATAACGTCAGATGATGAATGATATTCGAAGAATCGGTCTACAGAACTACTCTACATGTTAAAATCACATGCTTTAATTCTCACATGACCTAGGTACCTACCTACTTTGGTCTTAAACAAAATTTTCTACTTATATTCGTATAGTATCGATTTGAGTAGAGGTTTTGATTGAAAGGTATAGGTAAAATATGCACGAAATTTTCGAAATTTTTGTCTGAGAGCGTCGGGTACGATAATTCTAAATTCATCGTTCTAAATCTGTTTCAGGCTACGATAACAGCTAATAAAAAAAAATTAGTGCAAAACTTAGATTTGAACCCGTATAAAAAGTCAGTGTACCACCACTAGACCCTATTTCACACTGAAACAGTTACATAGTAACATTATTACGAAGTCCCTACCCCCTTCTAGAGTCAATTAAATGTTTAATGTTATACTCGTACTAAACTACTAGAACATTGTAAGTACTTAAAACTTTGTATGACACTTTAATGTAATTGACGAGAAGTGTAATTTGTGTTGTTTTGTATGTAACACACTTAAATTTGTACCTATTTGTGTTTTAGTTCAAGCGTAAATCAAGTGTTATCTTTTGATAGAACTTATTTGGACGATCGGAAGCCAAAAAGTTTGTCGATAGATACGGCCCAAAATATATTTCTGAAAATTTTGGGATCAAGGCTTATAGCCGGTTTAAAAAAAAAGACTGTATGTGGCCACCACGACCACATTGGTACCATAATCCGAGTGTACGAATAGAACATTCAACTCCACGCACATTTTTACATAACACACGGAACGTCCAAACCACTGTTCTGAATTTATGTAAATGCTTTCACAATTTTTGAATAACTACATAATATTCAAATCATAACATAAACTTCCTCATTCAGTTATGCAAAGACCAAAATAATATAATGAAAATATGTAAATGAAATTCTCAGTAAGATTTTTTTATTTTGTTGATAAAATAATGTTTTTTACACGTTACGCGGCCGCGGTCGATAAGTAAGTACTAGCGATAATTTTCAAAGTAATCATTTATCAATGTTTTTATCAGGAAGGTTGATGAATTCTGAGAGGGGTTCCGTATAATAATATTCTAATTCTATACTCCAAAACAGTTGCGATGTAGGGACCTATAGGTGTGTAGAAATAACTTGTTCTAACTGGAGGGCTTTTGACACGATTTTAATGTAAATTGAGTACTTATTATGTAAAACTAAAAGGTTTTACATAATATTTAAAATACGGTAAACGCTCGTCCAATATTGCAGAATTACTTCAGAATTTTTTAATCATTTTTTCGGCTTTCTTAAAAAAACCTGCTTGCTAAAATAAACATCTTTACTTTTATATTAATCAATTTTCGAACTTATGGCATCTTCTAATATTTACTTGACATGTGTAAGTACCTACACAAGTAGTCGGGTAAAAAGGTGAAGTTGTAAATAAATGAGTGGCAGAATTGGGAAGTTGCTTTAGATTAGAAGGGTCAGGTCATTTCCTTTCACATTCCAAGACCAGCAACCAGCACTTTTCTGCATTGCTCAATCATAGATAAATACTATGCTTTGTATCAGATAGTAGATCCCCAGCAATTATAACGTGAATTATATGAGGCAACTGTAGAAAATTATAAATTTGTAGGCCAGTAACTTTCAACTTGGTAAATGTAGGCGCGGAGCGTGAAAACTGTTAGGTACGTACGTAATATATATTTATACCTAAATGCCTAACTCGTTTTGTGAACTCTTAAGTTTTTTGTTGGAGAACCCTATATTTTCAGTGATCGGGAATTTCGCGATAAGCGGAGATTAGTAGGTAAGAAAAATCTTATGACATAAACAGCGGTAGATTTTCTAGTATTTTCATTGGTTTGAAAGACTATAAAAATATCAGTTATGAATATGAATAAGAAGTTATAAATACTTTAGTCGATAAGTTCAGCGTGGTAAAGGACGAAATAAATTATTGAGTTTGGATATTAAAAGTTATGCAAAAACCAATAAATAAAATGATTTTATAACACATTTGCTCGTAAAGGGTCTCTTATTTTAACCAATTTCAGTATCGTAATGTATGTCATTACGCACCCGTGCGTTATGGTAATGTAAAACGCACGGTTTATCAAGATGCTCCCACTAAAACGAACGGGGTGGGGGTGGCGGGGGGGGGGGGGGGGGGGGCGCGCCGCGCTCTACGATAAAAAATAAGCATTTAATTCTTTTACAAATTGTTCAAATTTTTCTAACTGCTTCAACAAGTGAATAAAGATTTATTCTTTGAAGAAAGTCCGAGTTTTATTTATTTCCTCGCAAATGTGTTATAAAACGTCGTATGACATACGTGCGCTTTGAAAATTATATACAGCCTCTGCTTTCTTGTAGCCCTCGCCTACGGCTCGGGCTGGCAATATCGCCTCGGCTGTAATTTTCAACTCACCGCACTCGTATCAATAAATTAATTAGTTAATTGTAATTATTACATTAAAAATGTTTTTTTTTAATAACGAAATAGAAATAGAAGTGTTTTAAACTGTTTAGGTATAGGCCACTCCATGAAGTTTTGCCGTCAAAGTTGTCGCGTATGCAAGCAAACACCTCATTTTTCATTCATCGTTGTTATATCCCAAAGTTTCAAACTTCAGCAGTCTTGACACATGAGAACATTACTTGTTACGGTTACCTGCCTCGAACACTTGACTCTAAACTCTAGCTGATGTTATTCAAGATCTAGGCAGAGTTATTTATGTACCAGCATGCTCGCTCGTGCATGACAAATTATTCTAGTGCTAACGTGAGCACTTAATCTAGACTCACGCATTACCGTTACATAAAACAGCAGGATTTATTGTTTCGACCACGATATACCGCTACTGAGCCCGTAGTCTGAGTTTTGTTATTCTAACTTGCGAGAATCGAGAAACCAGAAAGAAGTTTTTGTATGGAGAAAAATAGTTTGCAAATCTCCCGCTAGAGACCCTTATCGGGTATTCATACAAAATATCTCGCAAGTCGCTTCTCGATATGCGTTTCGATCAACAAAACAAAACGCAGACTACCTATGGGCTCTGGTTTTGCCAACCTGTCATAGCAGTTTCTTTTTGCAAGATACCATCGACACGTAGAAAAACATAACCTATACGAGTACTACTGCTACACACCGACCGAGGACATAATACCTATAAGAAAATGTAGAATAAGTCGAAGAAAGGCGAAGTGTCTCTGGTGACCTCTGCCCTTCCACGGAATAGTTTGGGTTCTTCGTCAGATGTCAGTCTAATATATTTTTATAGGCAGTCAAAAACAAATCTTTTCCAGGGCCTCTATATACAGTCTCAAAATAACCTCAACATAAATGATAAAGCGCTCGTGGCTAGGCTTGCTTAGTCAATGTTCACAGATTATCTAAGTTAAGCACTGTTCTGCGCGGTCACTATTTGGATGAGTGACCGTTAGTGGCATTTACATCTGAGCGCTTCCGTGTTTCGGAGGGCACGTTAAACTGTCGGTCCCGGCTCTAGCAGTCGTTAAGCCATGACGGAGGCCTTGAGGCGGCCTAAAAACTCCGTCACAAGAGTTGGCCACTAACTCATACGAGCTTGCTTGATTGCTTGCTTACCTCAAAATAAAAAAAAACGTCTCTCTCGTTTCCTTAAGGCTCTCACTCTACCAATGGGCCTAAGATGCGCACCGCGAGATATTTGTCATGTCGTTCTGTCAAAATGTAAGCATTGTGTACCAGTTTAGTAACTATTGCATTATCTGTGGTAATGTTCTCGAGAAACCGCGCCTTTGAATTTTCCACTTTTGACATTTCTGCGTGACTATTATCTCGTCCTCAGAGAGGTACGACGACTAAGAAGTGTCAAAAATGTACATTATGGCGCGTTTTGTCGACACCATTAGGTACCGCAGATAATGCAATAGTTCCTAAACTGGTACAAAATGCTTACATTTTGACAGAACGACATGACAAATATCTCGCGGTGCGCGTCATAGGCCCGCAAGACTAATAGAAAATACGATTAAGTTAACTTTTTAGGACTCTTTTAGACTAGTTACTAAAAGCTTCTTACAAAAGCATATAAAACAAGAGAATAGCACGTATACACTTGTAAATGACGGATTAGTTTAAGTTGTGAAGCAAAGGCACAATGAAAATGCACTGAAATACGTGCAGATAATTGTCGTGTCACCGGCAGACGTGCCCACGTGCCACCGAGACTAACAATAGACCTACGTTCCTATAGTTTAACCAGACACCAAATTACACTGCCGGACAAATAAACCATCCCTTCTGTTTTATTGTCCCCAAGCACTTACCTACTTATGCGTGGAGTCTGCAGTGCTCGAGGATTTTATTCAACACCCAAATTGTAAATAATTTATAAGTTTAAAAATCTGGAAAAACCGACTTCAATTTGATACGCCTTTATCATCAAATGATGATGATGATGGCAGTTCGGGACCAACCTGGAAGCATACCCTTTTAGATAAAAAAAGAATTTTTCAAATCGGTTTATAAATGACGGAGTTCTGAGGTAACAAACATAAAAAAAAAATTCAACTGAATTGAGAACCTCCTCCTTTTTTTAAGTTGGTTAAAAATACTTCTGAACTAGTAGAAAAGTAATTTGCAGTTTCTGTATGGTGAAAAATTTTCAACTATAGTAGGTGCCAAATAACACCGCAATACAGGTCATTCACCCATCTTTTCCACGATGTCGCAAAATTCAATTTATGAATGGCTAATTTTGTCGCTTTCCATACAAACCTGTCGCTAAGGCGGTAATCGCTCGAATCTCGTAGTACTATTTTGTTTACCATACATAAATAGAATTTTGCGACATCGTTGTGAAGGTGGGTGAATGACCTGTATTGCGGTGTTATTTGGCACCTACTATATATAAACTGTTATTATAGTTTATCTAAGTCTGATTTTATTTACGACCACCATTCAAAAAAAAAAAATTTGTTTTTATTGTTAAATACAAGTTTTTTAACTAATAGGGTTGGGATCTCTTCTTTTAAGTTAATCAAACCTGTGTTAGAAGAGTCCCCTCTTTTCTGTGGTCACTAAAAACACACAAACTTGTATGTAGGTAGGTACTTACCTCTAGCCACTAGGGAGTGCATGCAGTAGGTAGGTTAGTCGGTAATGACAGTGTAGGTAAGTACCTAGGTAATTAGATGAGTTACAAATTAATCATATAGGTAAACAAAGTGAGATATCATAAAATAGATGTAAGTAGATATCATTATTATGTAGGTAGGTATCATGTAGGGTATCGTCAGGTTGGATAATTTGAGAGGTAGGAGCAAGATCTTAGCCGGACGGATGGCAGCTAGGCTACCTATGAAAAACTAAATGTGAAGTATAGGTAGGTTGTTATAGTGTAGGTGAGTATGTAATTTCACGTTCCTTATTTATTATTTTAATCCAATCACAGATTGCATAATACTATCCAATACAACAAAAGTTGGTAGAAAAGCAAACCATTGTATTGTAAAATATACAATTTTTTTTATAAAACAATTGTTATAAAATATTGGTGCAACCCAAGTAGGTACTTTTTGTGTCCCCCACTTTAAAACTCAAAACGTGAGAGTTTAGTTTTCATTGTGAACCGGATTCTGATGAAAATTAAATAAAATTTATTGCCCTTTGTACATGAACTGCATCTTTCATCGAAAAATTTATTTATATGTGAAATATAAATGCGAAAGTGTCTGTCTGTTTACCTATATTGTAAAACAGCTTAACAGCTGGACTAATCGAGATATAATTTGGAACAAAGATACTCTTACCATGCACTCGTATGACAGATGCATCTCGTTTGAGAAAAAAAACCAAAATATCCAAAGAGGTCTAAAGATGTTATATTATGTAGGCTTGGGGTAAGTCAGTCGTTTATTAGTAGATATTGTACTCAAATAAAAGTCAAAGTAAAGGTCTCGTTTCAATGGTGGTTTCATTGGTGTCCTACATTTCTCAAATAAAACACCGATATTGAACTGTTTCAATATAAAAGAGACCATTTTAAGGCTGATACGAAAAACAAAGAAAAATTAATAAATTGACTGAAATTCACAAGAGGCTTCAGGAAAATATGTAGATAAGTAAGGTATCATATAACATTTTAAAAGATCGATAGCCTACTTTAAAAGTGTGTATCGATTATATTCTTCGCTCATAATATTTTTACTCCTTAAGGGTTTTTCCCTATCAAATATAATCCATCATCTAAAAATCAATCGATTTTAATTAATCCTTACTTATTAAGATTTACTCGATACTCAAGGTGGTATTTTATATTTCGTTTTCATTTGACTGTGTTTATATAAAAAAAAAAGTCAGCTGACTCTACCTACAGCAAAATAATAAGGTGGAGTCGGCAACATACTAACTCTATGAACAAATTGAGTTTTTAAATGTTGTAGTCGCCAAATTATACGAGCTGCTTTACCATTGGTGTAAGTATTATATAGTTTTTTTTTCGTTGAACGTGTCTATCTAGACTAGACCAACCTGTATAATTAAAGATCTAGGTACTGCAAAAGTTAATAAATAAATAGTCAGAAGCTCCCTTTGTGTGGTAAATCTGAATTTTTCACAACTTAAATGTTGCCGACTGTACATTCACTCAAATAATTCAAACTAAGTACAGGTTATTCTCCTTATTAGCAAGTTAATAAGGTCGATTATCCAACGTTTACTTTCAGTTTCGATCGCGTGCTTAGATATTATAGGTAGGTAGATATTATTCGGCATTGCCAAGTAATGACTATGTTTGCTTACATTAAATTGTAATGTAATTGATGTAACATTATTGTATGTTATTGTAATTATTGAGTTTATTCAAAGTTGTTACAAGTAGGTACAAACAACATTATGGCAACATTAGAAACATCGCAAATATTTTTTTTGTTTTATTTACCTCTAAATAAAAATATTCATATTATAAGTTGCGAATTTTCAGACATATTTTTTTATCATTTTTTCATTATTATTAACATAATACTACTTTACATAATGTTTAACCTTTTCTCCTTAGGTATTTGAAAATTAATGCACGTGTAATTTGGATAGATAGATAATAAATTTGTGTCTAAACTGAGAGTTTAAAAAAAATATCTATTTAAACAGTGATAGGTAATAGGTAGGTACTACAATTAAATACAAGTTTGTAAACTTTGTAAACTCCTGTAAACTTTGTATATCTAGATGTTCTAATCTAAATGGTTTACCTATATGTTGTAAACTGTAATCAATAATGTTCGTTCATATCAATGCTTGTAATTGTAACTACTGAAAGAAAGCAAGAATCAAGATGTCTGAAGCACAATGACATCCTAAAAAGTCATTGTACTAACATCTAATAAATAAAAAAAAAAACCTTGGACATTATTCACAACGCCCTCTAGTCCCAAACTAAGCAGAGCTTGTACTATGCGGGAATAAGATTGCTGATAGAATACTTATATAACTTTTTTGTACATACTTAACTACTTATGATACATAGTAACACCCAAACATATACAAAATACAATACAATACAATACAATACAAAAATGTTTTATTTCGTTCACTTATAAGTATAGTATTGACAGGGGTTGGATACCTCCTTTTAAGTATGAAATACCTGTATTAGGAGATACCGCTCTTCCGTAACGTAAAATAAGCTATTAAAATTACCAGCAGTAACTAATTTAAAACACTTTTTAACACAATATAGAACAAACATCTATGTTTGCTACACTTACAAATGGTTGTTCTCGGTGGGGATTAAACCCACGACCCACAGCACGGAAGGCAGAGCTAATACCGTCTGAGCCATGACGCTTGTCCATATAATGATTTTAAACTATCTTTATCAAGATCAGCCGATCGCGCCATTAACACAAGCAATAATAAAACACAGGTAACTGGTGTTTCTTACATAAAATTGTGATCAAAGCACTTCCATCACAGTTATGATCTAAATACGTGTTGTGGCCGTTCCTCGGTCAGTGTACCGTGGTGGCTTGCGTTCACCAACGGTTGACCATTAGTTATTTTAGTTTACCGGGGTCGAAAGAGTCGCGTAACCCACTTTCTTTGAGTCACGTTACTCAGGGTGGTATGAAGAAGGTATGAAGAAAGGTAGATTATATATTGGTTCAGTCAGTGCTTTTAGTGCATGACGATGTTTTTTTCAAGATAATAAAGATCTTGGCTTGTTTTTTTGTAAAACGAATTAGGTATTTCCTGATTTTTTTTGAATCAGGATCGAATTCGAAACAAAAAAATTAAAAGAAGTCATTTCGCAAAAGAATTAGAAAAAAAAATTGTGCGTGGAGTCCCGACGCGCGGAAGAAACTTCGAATGCCACGCATTCACTCTCGCTCTGTCTTTTTCTATTCCCTCTCCCCAGGAGCGTTAAACGTTTAACGCAACCATGTTGGAAGTCACATTACAAGTTTCACTTTAAAAATGCAGAATTGCACAAATTCTTTTACTAGGTATTCATTCTTAGTTTCAAAACCACTTCACGTGCAAGTAATAAAGGGTTACTTTTTTTCAAAATAGGCAATTAACCCGATAGATGTCGCTACGACCGGATGAACTTAAATCTGTTAAAATTAAAGCTCAAACCGTCGGTTAAGGTTATTATAGTGGTGGGCTGGCCTACATGGCTTACCTAGGTAATAGCCTAGCTAGTACCTATCTATATTATGTGTCGAGTGTTACGAGAAAACACGGATGTTGCAAGCGTGAGATTGTACCTACCTGAATTAGATTTTTGCATGCTTCCTTCATGATGAAAATTTATTGAATAAGCAGGTCCACTTGATGTGAAATGGTTACCTCCGTGTATAGTATTTTGTGATCTGTGCCCCTAGTCTGCATTTGTTTTGACTTTTGACTCGAGTATAGCATAGCACACGCAAACGCATTCGCAAAGCGAGAAATTTTGTTGGGAATTGCAGAATTCCCAACTCTCCCGCTAGAGGCGGTTATCCGGTTTTCATACAAAATTTCTCGCTTTGCGAATGCGTTTGCGTGTCCTATACTCGAGTCGAAAGTCAAAACAAATGTACAGACTCGGTGCTCAGTGCCTCCATCTATAACAATTGCATTATATCATGTCACTGAATATACAGTATGTCCCTCCCTAGTAGGTAAGCAAACTTAGTTTAGCTTAGATCGTGAAGCTGACGCATATTTTCTAGGTCACATAGCCTAAATAGTTTGTACTCTGCACATAACAATGAAAAGCATGCTTTTGGTCTACAACTCGCTTTGCCCTAAGCTACGAGTCGTTTATTTGTAGGTAGATAGATAGAGCTAAACAAAATCTTTGTTTATTATGTACAACTTCTTTAATCCTTTTTTATCACCATTTAAGATACGTTAAGGATTTCACATAAAGTAAAATGTACTACACTACACATGCGTGGTAGAGAATGTAGTGAGAGAGGTCCCTTGAGATCTCTAAAATACTTAGGTGCTCAAGATCCGTGCACTTGATTTTCCACGTAATAGTAGATTATTTAACAAGGGAATAAAGCAGTGTCTTCTGTCGCGGGTGACGATTTAAATCGCGAGCGTAACGAAGGACTCGAAGTTTAATCCCGAGCGTAGCGAGGGTGTTAAAAACTTAAATCACGAGCGAAGTGAGGGATTTAAGACGAGTCCTGAGAGTAGCGAGGGATTTAAGTTCACCCAAGACTAAGACAGCTTTATCACCGAGGAAAATACTCTACTTTTCGTACCATTTGCGAAAAAATTAACACAATAATAATATGAGATAGCATTTTAGAACATTAACTTATTTATAAAAATAAATTAAAATAAACTTAACGTTTATGTATTTGAAGAAAACAAAAACGCGGCATTTTCTTAGACTAATATTTTTTTGTCGGAAAAGCAAAGGCATCAAGCTCATACGGCATGCATAATAAATGCGTATTCCTTTTTCAAAAAGATGTATAATGCTTTGTATACAAACTCAACGGTGTAAACACAGATGTACGAGAGTTCAGTATAAATTGTATTCCAAATTTAAATCACTTTCTCCCCCCAGAGGATGAAAGAAATCCAGTACAATTTTCTCTCCCTGTTTTTAACACATTAAGAATGACTATTGTTATGTTCGCTTCTTGTGGCATAGAATGTCACTTTTTTGAGCAAGTGGTACGAAAATACATATTTTATTTATTTACAAGTATGAAGGTACCAATCTACTCTCTATTATTCTACTATTGATCTAAGTCGATTTGGATAAATAATCTTTAATCTTACTAATAGTTTGAGTTAATTTTGGACCGCATCAGATACCGCTAACATTCTTGGTTCCATTATTTTCTTATAAAGTTAGAATTAATACACCTTCATTCAAAATGTCATAAGATTACACCCGGTATAAATAATTCCCTTAGGGCGGATTCGTCCAAAAGTCATCATATTCCTGAATAAGTATCCCTTGTATAACTTTACTCTTTGATTTTATTCTCAAATAAATTCGTTTTTGTTTTTCCATTGCAATTTTGAGAGTAGCCAATCCTAGGTATTGTTATTCTGTGTATACATAAAAACAAACTTAATTCAAAAAACAATTGCTTAGAGAGCGCAACACAATAATACATGTGCACACAAATTATCCGGGTGTCAAGCTGTCAATATCTATGAAAACAAACAGCTGTTTTGTCAAATGTAGAAGCCGCCATTAAAATATTCGACAGATAACTTGTTTATACCATAGATTTTGGCAGTATAACGATTTATTCTCGGTTAGACAAGTTTTTCCTGGAATAAAACTTGGTAGAACAAAAAGTTTCTTATCACTAGAGTAATTATTGATTTTATTTGCAGTATAAGACTTAAACTGCGTATAAATAGTTTGGTCGAATCCGCCCTTAGCTAATAAATAAAATGTATAAAAAAATATTGGTGCGCATTACGCATACCAGATTATAGGTAACGCAGATATCGAGCATCTTCAAGATAACTCGAAGGCATCGAATACCTACCCAAGTCACAAAGTGTTTCACCTGACATTAGATATGGCTCAGATACCCAATTTCTCAAATCGTCCAATCCAAATTGCACTTTATCTTTACCACTTTAAACTCAAAATGGTAGAGCAAGTTTGGATGACGATCTCAAGATAGTACCTACCTACTTATCAATGAAAGAAGGTCAGATTTGATGGTACTTGCAGGTGCTATTTGGGACACGACACTGTGGTTCAATGGAGTTTTTTTTAATGAAGTCATGGTCGTAAACAAGTTGTATGTTGACTATAATATTTGAATTACGACTGTTAGGACCAATTTACACATGTGCAGTAGCGAAGTTGTTGGAAGAGGCCTTTGTCAAACTAGGGAAAACAGATACCTCAAGCTGTCGATGATTATTTTCTAAGCTATACTGTGAAACTACATATAAGTATCTGAATAGAGGCTACTAGGTATTATTATTATTAGTAGCGAAGTAGAGCTACATTGTGTGGCAATAACAACTTGACTGGGATCCTTCCTGCATGCATACGGCGCGGCGTATTAGTGCTAAGTTTAAGGTTCTAACCACTACTTATTTACTGTACTGTATCACAGGTTCGTAGGAAAAATATTAAAGTACTCATAGAATTGGAGCTAAGTAGCCTACCTTAGGCTGCAACTACAGTCACCGTCAAGTTTGCTGACAGCCAATCGCTTATACCGCGTTCACACTATGCCCATGCCGCTGTCGGCATTATTGCCACGGACTTATTGCCACAGTAACATCACTTTTATTCTCACTAGGAAGTTAGGGCATGAACCTGGGCCAGGAGCCGGGACAGAGGCATTATCGTGTTCACACTCGTGCCCACTTCTCTTTGCCGACTGCGGCATAGTGTGAACGCAACATTAGCTATAATACCGCAGATCATATAATTCTATATTACTCAGTACCTGCTTACTTCATAATGGTAGTACCATCCACACAATCATCGTAACAGTAAACGAATTATGAAATCATTATATCGAACTAAGCTTGTTTCCTTATTATCAGAATTATGATTTATCTTCTAATGTTTACAAACAATTCGATTCGGTCGATCGAGGGTTACCTCAAAGGAAATCGATTTGATGCGTCAAAAGGAGCGATAAACTAGACTATATTAGTAATTAGTATTCGTCTGTTGTTATCGCACAACTTAGGTAGAAAAAATACATTCTAGTGGAAATCAAAGTCAACGCAAATCCGAATGGGCTTATTGATTCTGTGCCTACCTACATTCTCTATAGTACTGTGTCACAAAAAGGAGTAACAAATTCATTCAGTGTCCCGTTTCCAAAATATATGCCAATGCCCTCAATTATGTTTGTGATTTTTTTAAACATTTTATTATTTTTTATCTTGTCTCTGTCTTTACAGTTTATGAAAAAGGGATGGCAACAACTTTAGTAAGGAAAATAAAACAGCATAATAATGATACTGACACGATGACGCTTTTAATCATCCGGATACTTGCCACTCTGTAATACCGCGTTCACACTATGCCCATATGGCCCATGCCGCCGCTGCCGGCATTATTGCCGTGGACTTATAGCCAGAGCAACATCGCCTTTATTCTCACTAGCGAGCAAGAGCATGAACTTGGTACGGGAGCCGGGGGCATTATCGTGTTCACACTATGCTCTTGCCCACTTGCCCAAGCAACATAAGCCGGGAACACGCGTGATAGAAATACTTACTTCTAACATATTATACTGTAATTAGTGTATCTGTTACTGTATATGTACACGCCTATTCACGCTTCACTAAAAACCTGTTTCCTTCATGAACGTTGAGATGTTATGACAGGCGTCACAGCTCAGTGGGTAATAGCCCTGCCTTGCATGCTGTGGGTCGTGGGTTCCCACCGAGAACAGACATTTGTGTGTGGCAAACATAGATGTTTTTTATATGTTTGGGATGGGTGTTACTATGTATTAGGTAGAGTATGTATTAAAAAAAAATATAAGTATTCTATCATCAAATCTAGTTCCAGTAATACAAGCTTTGCTTAGTTTAGGACGCGCTGTGTGAAATGTCTTTAAAAATGTAATTATTATTTTTCATCACACCTATTCGAAAAGAACGACTTGGTTCGCCTTTATGTGCACCCAAAGGTGGTGTTTTCTATAAGAAACAATAAGTGCGCGCAAAGTTCATTCCGGCGCACTTATTCCGGTGCACTTATTTAAATAAGTGCGCCGGAATTTACTTTGCCGCGCACTTTTTGAATTTGGAACATCTTAGTGTTCAGCGCCAAAGAAATCGAACGAATAGAAAACATAAGAAATAAGTGGTTTTCATTATAGATACTATTTATTTTCATTTTAGTTGTTACTATATATGTTTTATTAAATAATAATATTACAATAAAATATGAGGCGCCTTTTATTTTCTCATAGTTGGTGATGAAAAGTAGAGTGTACCACTCGGGCGCTACTCTAGAATCCTTCACTTCGCTCTGGATTCAAAAAATCGCCCTCGCCGTAAAAATATAATTTTGCTCCCTTATGATACAATCTACTATATTTAAATCTAAAATACGCCCGGAAAACGCTTAGGTTTTGACACAGTAAGATAATATAAAAACATACTGCAATAACTAAAAAAAACAGATATAACAGAGATAATACAGAGCCCACGCAGAGTAGGTATATATTGTTATATCGTACAATCGAATTGGCCAAAAGAGACATAATTAAACATATCTCATCCACTTTCTTGTCCGAGTAATCCTTTTAAAGGATTATTTATGAGTTCTAAATAAGGTATACAAAGATGTATAGAAAGTAAGATTAGTTTGTATAAGTAGGTGGATTCCGTGACGGATCTACCGTGACGCTGAGATTACGGGTTTACGAGTGTTATAAAATAAAAGTTGTGACAATGTACTTGCTTGCTTTCTTTGCATAGTCTCACGACTGAACCATGGATATATTTTCAAATCTAGAAATCTACAAGTGTATAGCTAAAATACAATTTTGACTAAACATTTCCTGCGGTAAAAGAACCCGCATCAAAATCGGAGCTCTACTTTCAGACCTATGCGAAGGCACAGACGAATAGATAAACAGACAACGCCATCAAACTTTCAAAAACAAACCTATCTGAGGGAGGATTTTGAATATTATATTAATTTTGACTCTGTACTTAGTTGAATATTTTACTCAGAGGGAGAATAAAACCTAGTGTTTGTTTAAATAATCCATGCAATAGGCAAAATCAGTTCAACATTGTATACAACATCCTATTACATATCGAGAGGTTTGTTTACTAAAGATCCGAAAACGGAGACGAGTTTCGGAGTGCCGAAATCGATTGTACAAACATAGAGTGGAACAGCCTTTAAAGTTATGCTAAACCACGCGTCACGGACCAGATAAATTCAATCATAGTTCTAAAAAATATCGATGTTTCGAATGATTCACTAAGCTCAAATCGTCCGGAAATTTAAACCCATAGTCTTATAGAGAAATTGTTACTCAAGCATATTTGAGTAGAGATTTTCATACAAAAATCTATGAGTCCAGATCAGCGCTTGAGCAGTAGGTAAATCGGTATGCGGGCCTCAGTTTTGTATTGTCTATTTGCGAAAGGTAATTCGCAAATTTTGTATGGAGAAAGGTAGTTTTCGTTACACCAAATAATTTTTCTCCATAAAAAATAGCGAGTCACTATTTTTTAAAACCACTAAATAACGGAACAAGCCGTTGGCCCATGCGCCTGATGTTAAGTGAGAACCTGTAACGATAAACCAAACGCTATAGAACTCGCTTCACTCTGTCACTTTTCGCAAATCAACATTTAACTCAGATTACGGGCTCTAGTGTATTTTTTGGTGTCACTTGATAACACTTCTAAATGTTTGAAGAAAGTATAACCAATTCATCATCACGGGTGTACATTTTAGTGAAATAAAATGCACGTGCTGTCATGTCAATTATCTTTATCGTGTCGGATGAGTGTTATGCTACATAAGGAAGCATCTTCTACAACACATGCAAATTATACCACTACGACTTGCTTCGGTAATACAGATTATATTAAAATTTATGTTTTTGTATGTACGTGTTAGGATTTGGTAGAGTTTGAGTTTGTGCTAGAGCAGATAAAGTGGTCTCTGTGTCTCTAAAGTCTCTAAACCACTGATAAAAAATACGCGTAGTACTTATAAGAATTGATACTGCTTTCTTGAATAACTTGTCTATAGCATAACTGCAGTTTTTACCCGATTACAAATTCAAGTGAGAACTATTAGTTTCGTGCACAAATTTCAATAATATTAAAATTGCTAACATTTTTGATCATTAATACTGTGCTTAAATGGTGTTTTAATGATAAAATTGAGCTATTAGTTTGGCATGTAATTGGCTTTCGTTTCATTAATGGTGTTTTTGTCAGGACACACACTTCATCGACAAATAAGGAGGTACGCTGTCAAGCGTGATATTATTTAGTTCTTCATAAAACTGGAACCACGACAGGTATCCACTAGAACGGCCGATGACTTTTGCGAGTCTAGATCGTGTTTTTTTTGTACTGATAGTAATCAAACCGATGACTCGTCTCATGCATACGATGGGGGTACTGTGGGTGTATCATTGTCTCATGCCTGGCAAGTTTTCTGAACTGTTTTCATCTAAATCATAGGTATTCTGTGACTAAATAGTGACATTAGCGGGTAACTCCCATTTGTTCTATAGAACTGTTACGTCTAGAACTGTTAAAACTTTTTTTATCCCTAATATCTGGCACGCCGTGGCGCCCTATAATTATGGGAACACTAAACTAAGTAACCATTAGACTAATTGTTTGTTAAATAAGTGTAAACCCGTGTTGGGTGTCCTATTTTATTAAAATAAAATAAAATAAACTTCCATTTGGGTAGGACTATTGAAACGAAAACTAGTCCCAATTTTTAAAAACAGTCCTATAGAACAAATGGGAGTTAGCCACATTAGCGCATTTCAGCGCGTTTTTTTCGTTTTCGTATATATCTGTAGAGCTTGGGATACGGGGACTGTACCTATTTTTATGCTCATAAAATAGGTTCATAAACTCAAAACTGCTCACACACAGTTTGATAGTTAAAATTAAACTTATGAGATATTTTAAAGCAATAGTTTTATAATAGAAAAGTAACCGGTGCTTTTACGATGCGTCATAAACGTAAACATCTTGTTTTATGAATATTATAAAGAAAGTTAAGGAATAAGCTCATAACTGGCTATAAAAGCTGTTAGCGATACACCTATCTTTAATAGGATATGAGTAGGCATAGGCACCGATCTATGTAATATAACATTCATGATTTATGTATATGTAATATTCATGATTTAGCTAAAAACACACAAACATATAGGTTAGAAGGGGGTGTAATGCTTAGTTTCGGAAAAATACAACAGCTGTGACTACTGAAGGTAGTAGGTATCTACCTACATTAGTTTTTTCACCAAAATCTAATATTAGTTACAGTTTTTAAGAAAACATGCGTTCAAATTTAATTTAATTTTTTCAATATACTAGTACCCTATAAATCTAAACACAATGCAAAAATCACTTTGGTCTAAGAAGTGCAGTAAAAGTAATATAAATATTGTTTATGTGGTAAACTAATACATAAGCTTAAATGGTGAAGGAAAACATCGTAAGGAAACTCACCACTTAGTCAGCTCCGCACGTATTGACCTTGTCTTTCCTGTGGATATAGCTGACTAGGCTGAGAGGATGGTATAGGTGCTGGGCAAGCCTACTCCATTTAAACATTGTCCGAGGCACTACCAGTGTCCCGTTAAGTGTCGGCATAGGTTGCCTCCTGACGCTGTATAAATCATCTTCAATAGATGTAAGTAAAGGCCTATTATTTTAATACAGAAATATACAACAAGAGAAGTACTACCTGTCAATAAATAATCCAAAGGTAGTAAGATTATAAATTGCAGTTCTATCGAAGCGAGACCGCTATCGGGTTTCAAGCTCTACATTCAGATCAGTCCAAGCGATAAGTTGCTATATCCCTTACAAGGGCAATAAGAGCATAATGTCGAAAACGTAATAGATTACCTCTGACTACCCTTTGACGTCCTTACAAAACTGCATGCCCCTCAGTCCTCAGTCTGCGAATATTGATTTCCAAAGATTCGGTAGTGACGTTTGTGTTACACTGCGCGGTCGCCGCGAGCGATGGTCTAGGATATTTCAAAGTCACAGCGTTACTGCGCGGTGTAGCACAAACGTCACTACCGAATCTTCGGTAATCTTTTGTCAATATATGCTTACTCTAAGTAGGTAATAATTATGTGATGTTAATTACCTAGTTGCAAATAAACTCTTTGAATTTATTTGATTTAATCATTATTCACAGTAGAGGCCCATGTTATTTAGTTTTCACTTTAGTTGCTAGTAAAATATATTTGAGTAGCCACGTCGTGACTTATCGATTAATTAATGTAGGCATAGGTTGCCTCCTGACGCTGTATAGATCATCTTCAATATATATGTAAAAGCCTAGTATTATTTTAATTTAAGTATATAATATATGTACAATTGTACAATGTAGGTACATAATTTCCTAAATATTTTGACTTTAGTGATTGTAAAATGTCAACTTGGCTGTAATTTAAAATGTGTTAGAGATTTATCGGAAGTTTATGATTCAGTAACTATTAGACAGATCATATTGCAAACCTATTTTATTTCGTTTATTTCATAACTATGTTTGCAAGGTGTTTTCTTTGTAAATGTTTTTAGCGAAATACCTTTTCCAATAGTTATTATAGCCCAGTCACGAATTTTTTGCAACATTTAAAATGTTTGTAACTATACTAGTTTTTGTGCTATTAATATTGGGTTTTTGAGTAATATCATGTAATATTTGGTAACGAAAAGATTATTTTGCAATGTCTCCTGATTGATTGCCTACATGGAGGCCTAAAACATGTCAAATTCAGTAAAACTGGTGTTTGTTTATTTCCAATATCTATTTTACAAATTTTATAAAATATCTTCGTCACTCAGTTAGTAATTAGGGAAGGTTATATATGGTCGAATTACTTCATTGGAACGAACTTACTTATAATAAAATTGTAAAGATTTACCTACTATAAGTAAAGTATTGTATGTACCTACGCCCGGCACGGGTAAACTGTTGAAACACTGCATATCTGTAAGATCTCTTTTTTACACAGTTTTACAATAAATGATTCTTATTCTTATTCTTATTGAAATATTGTAGAATAATAACCTTTTCCGTTACATTTTTATCTTACATTTTTATAACTTTAATTCCTTTTCTTGTTTTATTTAAAATCTCTACATTTACTCCTAGAATCATCTGCATAAAAATGTATGTATGTATTCTATCAGCCATCTAGTTCCCATCGTACAAGCTTTGCTTAGTTTGGGACTAGAAGGCGTTGAGTTAAGTGTCCGTGAATATTTATTTATTTAATATTTATATAAAAAACTGTTTTTTTTAATGGTTGGTTTACAGACCACATTACAGACTTATATAATATAATAACAATATCCCGTATTACTCCAAATCAGCACACCATCAATTCTATGATCGTCGACAACTTGACATGATGATTGACAATAAATAAGGAAACTTGGGAGTTGAAGTTAATTACATTCATCTCTCCTAACATTAATCATACTCTCTTCGAGACTTTGTGTTCATCATCAGCATTAAACTTTAAATAAAAGTCTTCTTTGTTTTGAACTGAAAGTGTAGTAGTTGGTTTCTAAAGGTAATTTCTGTAATAAAATATTATTTTTTAACTTATATTTATTTAATTTAATAGATTATTTTTTATTTTTATTTTCATACCTATAGCTATTCATTGTTAGCAACCTCTTTTAGAAACATCTCTTCAAGTCTTTAATCTCGGTGAACTTTGGACCTAGACATCATTACTATTCACCTAATAATCTGTGCCTAATTGTTATTGATGTTATTCATATTACCTACGACTGGCTACGACTGATTCTGTTTTACCTAACATCTCGAAATTGAAGTCAATGACATTTGCATAAGGAGTTTTTGAACTATCACGTAAAAATTATCATAATTATTTAGGTAGGTAGGTACACCAATACTAAGTAAACATGTCATAGTACTCGTTTTTTTTTTTTAGATAAATTTGTTGCGTTTTTATGACAACATTCAGCCTTCAGATTCAACCTTTTAACTGTCTTATCCATATTTAGTACCTACTTATCTACCACACATAATACCAAATATTGTTCGGTCGTACTCTTAGGTATATGGACTCGTATTCTACTTTAGCAGTTACTTTCTTGCTGTTAGCCAACTTTCATGTTCAATTTTGCAGATATTGTTCGATTCCAATCACAAGTTTTAACAGTTACACACGTAAAACGACTATAAAATTTACCAGATAAACTATAAAATTTATTGCAATTTCCGTGGAAGTTATTTATATCGAATTAATTGTGTGAATAAAAATACTACATTAATGACCTTACTTTTAATCTGCACACTAAGAGAGACTTTCAAATAATAACTATATTTTGAGATGTAACCCTTTTGAGTTTTATTTATGCAATATAGGCGTATTTAAAAAAAGTAATATGTTAAAAAAATTGATTATTCCAGAATTAGCTTTTTACAAGGTTACAAGCGCGTTATTTTCTTTTCAATCTATTTATTCGAGCAGGTACCTACATAATATTTTCATAATTTATTTGAATTTTCTTTTGATGATCTTTGTTGTCTCTAAGAAAAACCAAGAAAGAACAAATAGAATGTTTCGCAAAAAGTATAAACAAAGTGTAATCTCGATCGCATCTCAAAGACATCTTTCACTTTCTGTTGCATCGGAGCTCGACTGCTAGAGTGGTGTGGCAATAGTGGAACTAACAGTATTTGTTTAGTTCAGTAATATCTCTTCGGGTGTAAAGTGTCGGAACAAGAAATAGCTGGATGTTTCGGGGTTTCTTTTGCCTATAAATAATTGCATTATCTCATAATGCATGCCCACCGAGGACGTCTTTTAATAAATTGTTACACTGTATTGATGATTTGTATGATTTCGTAATTCCTGTCCATCCAAAGGTTGTCTGAAAGAGATCGCTTTTAGCGATAAGGCCGCCCATTGTACTGTCTGTTTTATGTTATTTTCTGTACCTATGTAATTTCTCCTTGTGTGCCTACAATAAAGTGTTTATGTATCTATTGTACCTACTTGTGCTGGAAATATATTTTTCATATTGAGGTTTTGAGGTTTTTAATATAAACTTGCACTTGTAGGTATCTAATAATTCTATAGATACCTATATCAAACAGGTTTACATGAATTTAAAACATTATTATAAGTATAGATATTTGTTACACTTTACCTATCTAAATAGTAAACTTGTAAGAAGATATTTGTGTGCGTTAAATAATCCGGCCAAAACGGATAGTCTAGCATGGCAACTCTAGTTGTCCGAAAGTAGCGCGATGTGTAATTGCCTTAAATGCAACGTCATAACGGTGCACGTTATCTGCAAGTAAATAACGGGTATTTCGACAATTCGATCATTGGGTGGGACGGCGACGCTGGAACGTGAGTGGCTACCTACTTCAGATTGAAATATTACCACACGTATTACAAATCATTGCCTTTGGCTGCGTCTTAGCAAAACCTGCGGGCCTAAGATGCGCACCGCGAGATATTTGTCATGTCGTTCTGTCAAAATGTAAGCATTTTGTACCAGTTAAGGAACCATTGCATTATCTGTGGTACCTAATGGTGTCGACAAAACGCACCATAATGTACACTTTTGACACTTCTTAGTCGTCGTACCTCTCTGAGGACGAGATAATAGTCATGCAGAAAGGTCAAAAGCTGAAAATTCGTAGGCGCGGTTTCTCGACAACATTACCATAGATAATGCAATAGTTCCTAAATTGGTACAAAATGCTTACATTTTGACAGAACGACATGACTAATATCTCGCGGTGCGCATCTTAGGCCCGCTGGTACGCTGAACGCTTAAATCTTTGGGTTATTCCCATCGAGCCCACCGACGCGACGACAGGCCCACTGGTGGGCCGGATGGAAAAAAAATTCCCATCGAGCCCACTATACAAATGTAACCACCAGTGGTAATAGAGATAAGATTCGTTTAAATCTTTATGCCTGTGACTCCCTACTGCAGACTCAAGTATTGTTTATTGAAGTAAAATTCCTTTTATTCCTTTCAAATGCGTTCGATGCTATTACATACGTCATAGTTATTACTGTGATTGAAGTAAAAATAACTACGTCTTTTTTAATACGAAGGTTTGACTTACGAACATGCGAATCAGTGCTAATGAATCTGCTTATGGTTAGTAGAATATCGAGTAGGTAATCCTATTTAGAACTCGTACGACACACATCACTTACATAATTTGGTAATGCTAAAAATTAGCGCAAAAATACTTTTTTTATAGATTCATATTTGTTTTTTTATAAATTCCGTAGATTTTCATTATTATAGTAGGTACTTTTAAAATCTTATAGGTACATAAATTTATCTATGTTCTAAATATATTAAACTCTTTTGAAGCTGACTGATAATCAATGCACAGCCTAAACTATAAGTCCTAGAGGTATGAAATTTGGAGGTTAGTATCCTTATATCTCGTAGTGTGGGGAATATTGAAAAGTCGAACTCTAAAAGGTCTAGGATCAAAGATTTTAACCAAATACTGCGTATGCTGCTACCACGCGAGCAAAGCCGCGGGCGACAGCTAGTACATTGTAAAAGTGGTCATGAATTTTCCTTACCACTTCACCATTAAAACTAACACAAAAACATGAGCGTGCTTCATCAGAGTTTTTCAGGTTGTTTAGCAAAACCAGTGAAACTTGTCTTGTACCTACTTATAGCTTGTTTTTGCTGTTTAATGGACTCTATAATCTGGGACAGTCGATAAAAAGTATAAGACATTTCTCGCTTTGTATTTTTGTACGGCGTATGATTGGTGTCATACATTGCTTTATTCGAACCAACGGTAGTTGAGTTTAGAAGAAGACTATCGCAGGGTACTCCCTACGATAGTCTTCTTCGGGGTTGACTGGCGGTAATGTTCTTGAGTAGAAATAAGCCTTGAACCTGTGAAATGTCCTGTGACTTAATAGTCCTTCCATGTCCTGTGATTTAATAGTCCTTGCAGTGTGAAATTTGGAAGAAACCTCAAACTCTGGATCAAAATATCACAATGGCCTCAGCGAAAAACATAAAATGGGTAAGTTAAACAATATTTATTCTGCTTTTGTCTATTTCGGTTTAAGGTACCTAGTTGATGTGTAGTTATTACCAATTAGGTGAATTGTAGGTAGGTACCTATTGCTAGATAAATTGTTTGAAGAACCGGTTTCGCCGTATACGCGAGTTTGTTTTGAATTGAATAAGAATTTTCTATTATTTTCGACAGGTTATGGAAATATATTGTGAAGAATGTCATTCGCAAAGATAATGATTCTTTTTATAAATAAAATTTTTTTTACGCTCGATGGATCCATAAAAAACCTAATTGCACCATCTATAAACGTAATACGTAATAACTTGTAAGAAAAAATTACTGAATAATAGACGATTGTCTTGCTACTAAACAATACCTATAGAGACTATAAAATAAACGGTTTTGTTTAACCTTTACACTTCACAGTATATCATCAACTACCATGTCGAGGGCATGAAGAATAGAGTTGTAAAATTCGTAGTTATTTTACCTCATACAGATTAGAAAACGGTAATCCTAAGCGTAGTAAAATAATAAACAAAGTAAACAAATCCTCAATAATCTTACTTTCTCAGAGCACGTTAGCCGCAACACGTTTTTCCCGAACTAAACAAAAACAGCTATTAATACCAAAGAAAAAGCGCCTTAACTTACCTCTTAGGTTAATGACACTCCATTTTCTCACAAATCCACAGTCACAAAAGAGGATAACAGCCCCTTATCAACAAAAAACTTCGCGTTTACGTTTGCAAAACACTTTATTTTGTTTATTTATACGTTTAACTGTAACGCAGTCTTGCGCGACTATGACACTGCCGCCCGCAGTGAGTCGGTACCATGTTAGAACGCAAGAACGCAAATGACCATCGAAGCTGTACAAGTTACAACAGTGACGAGCAAATGAAATTAAAAAGAATCGATAGTTAGAACGGTATTGGCATGTGAAAGCACATACTCTTTGAAAGTGCAAGTGGTTCCGCTTTTCGAAATGAGCTCTGTAAATGGGGCTTGGATTTAGAATAGGTTAGAAAGCTAGATGTCTGAATAGCTTGTAACGTAAGCGGGGTCTAGAACTTTTGTAGTGACATGCAAAAGCAATGTCGTTTTTAGGTCCTGAATATGTTTTTGGTAAGTACATCATATTGGTAGAGTAGATTAGAATGGGTTAAAAATGTACTTTCTGACTTAAACATACAAAGCATCTAACAAAATAAAACATATACCTATAGGTACGCGTAAAAATGAAAGGGTAATTCAATTCAATTGATGGTATTAAAACTTTTATAAAAATAATATAATAATATTTAAATAAATAAATATTCACGGACATTTAACACAACGCCTTCTAGTCCCAAACTAAGCAAAGCTTGTACTATAGAAACTAGATGGCTGATAGAAAATACATACATAGAATACCTAGAAACACCCAGACACAGAACAAACATCTATGTTTGCCACACACAAATGTTAGTACTCGGTGGGGATCGAACCCACGACCCACAATCGAACCCACAACCCACAGCACGGAAGGCAGAGCTATTACCGACTGAGCCATGAAGCCTGTTTAAGGAAGTGACTTAGAATTAGGCTTTTATGTACTAAAAAAAGAATGTCGAAAAGTATGGAAAATACTCCAAACATTAGGCAAGTACGCAAAAGATATTAAGTGATGGTAGAGTAGGATTTTTCTAACATTTCAGAGAATTTTATACACAAATCATTTTTTAGGCTTCTTTTAGGTTTATTATATAGGTTGTTATGTTATTATTAAGACCTATTTATTTATTTAAACAAACATTTATTTATTAAACATTTATTTGATTAGGTAAAAAAAATCACTTTACAGGAATCTCGGAAACGTTTGACAAAATCTCATTGCTCTAGAAAACTGTTTTGGTCTTATGACATTTTGTCTACAGTTCCTAGCTATATATTAGGTAATGAAAGCAAATTAGATAACACAAGGTAATAAAAATCAGATTTCATGTCCAAATATCTATTTTCTTCTGAATAAAAAGTTAGTAATAGAGTACGTATAAGAAATAGACACTTTTCTTGGTAACAGTAATAACTACAATGTTGATTACAGTAATTAAAGTAGAATGTAGTTAGATATTGCTTATTATGAAAAATGTAACTGAATGTAAAACTGAATTATACAGTTTTTTATAACTGTATGACTTGACAAACTAACAGGTAGGTACTAATATAGATATAGTATGCCGATGAGAACTTCGTCCCTACTCCCAGTTTTCGATCTAGTTTTATGTTTGAAAATAATATTTTTATTTAGTAATTAAAAATCGGTTTAATTAAAGATGCTTTTTTATTCTTAGGCAAAAACTAAATCATATAATTCAGTAATTATTATTATGTGAAATGTGCTGTACATAACAAATGACAAGCCAGTCTTTGTACGTAGGTAAAAATTAAATTTTACCTACGTAGTCCACATAATCTAGAGAATCTCACATTATTGCTCATCATCATCATCATCATCCACAGCCTGACTTCACCCACTGCTGGATATAGGCCTCTTTTTTGATGTACCACTCCTTACGATCCCGTGCCAGTTATTATTGCCACATTATTGCTACTTATAGGTAAAGTCACGGTAAAGAGGGGGTAGGTACGTACCTACTATTTGATTCTAACAAATTGTATTTTGTGACTTATCATAATAAAAACATTTTCAGTTTTGTTTTAACTGTGGCTTGTAGTAGGGGAGTTAAACAAAACGTCTGTGGTTTGAGCTATAAAAACGCATTGTTTCGACTTTTTCCGACAAGTTTCAATTATACAATAATTGCAGCTAATCGGTCGTGACGGAACAAGCCACGGCACGCAATAGCGTATGCAAAACGCGATCGAGATGGATTCGTGAATGAGAGCAATATAGAGATCGTAGTAGGGGTGCCACATCAAGTGCTGGATCTATTCAATTTATAAGGGAAGGTTGTGCCATAATTACGTTGACTATAATATGAATAAAAAAAGTAATTGAATTATACAAAAAAGACAAGCAACTAACGTCCAAATACAGATACGTCAGCCAAAATTTAAGCACTGCCTAATTTTACCTAAGCTAGCAATAATTTAAAGGTAGCGTTTTATAATGAGTGTTACTATGTATTATAAGTATCTATTTACAAAAAAAAATATGTATATATGTATTCTATCAGCCATCTAGTTCCCATAGCTTTGCTTAGTTTGGGACTAGAAGGCGTTGTGTTAAATGTCCGTGAATATTTATTTATTTATTTATAACTTAGATACCCACTTCTAAACACTAGAGATAAAAAAATCCGGGTCATTTAATTTTATAAAAACTTGAATATTTTGGAAAACCATAAACGTGAAAGTGAATTAAATTATGTAGCCAATAGAAAATAACTAAATGGCAACCCTATATGCAGTTCCGTTTGTGAAGTGAGAATGCTTGTGTCGCCACGAAGTTGGGATTTCATGAACAAATGCTGAAACGGTGGTAAGCAAGCAAGCAAGCTCCTATCAGTTAGTGGCCAACTCGGTTGACGGAGTTTTTAGGCCGCCTTAAGGCCTCCGTCATGGCTTAACGACTACTAGAGCCGGGACCGACGTGACCTCCAAAGCACGGAAGCGCGCAGATGTAAATGCCACTAGCGGTCACCCATCCAAATAGTAACCGCGCAGAACGGTGCTTAACTTAGATAATCGGTAAAGATTGACTAAGCAAGCTACGTCGCGAGCGCTAAAAAAAATAATATAAATGGTCAATATCATAATAATTAAAAAGATATAAATAAACTAGTAGATAAGTACCTACATACTCTTGAAACACTCACATCCGGTTTATTGATCGATCATACAACATTGGATGAAAATTTCGGATTTCAACATTTTATGGCCTACCTACTTACATTACCTATAATACAAACTAATAACCAAAAATGTAGGTAAATGTTTTTTTAAACAAAAAATACATTTACCTATATTTTTTTCTTATTCAATTTTTTTACTAAACACCACAGAAAAATAACAAGATATTAAATATCGTAAATAAAATTAGAAGGTTTATGTAAAAGAGTTGCCTAATTTGATTTGAATATTCAGTTACCGAGTGAAAGAAAATCATGTGTAATTTATTATTTCAAATCATTTAAATGAAAGATAACGTAGGTAAGGTGCATAGTAACATAATGCGATATTTTCCTGTTGGCACGAGGATATATAGGACTGTCACGGCGATGCCAATCAAGGTGGCGTCTAGACCAATGTTGCCAACAGGAAAATATCGCATTATGTTACTAGATTTTATGGATTTTCGGAATATACCCATTTTCGCAATTACCCCAATGCACCTTAACTCTGTCGAATTAACTGTGCATACCTACGAAAATAAAGCTTTGTGTACATTGTTGTGTACTTAGGTGTGTTTGACATATTTATTATATTGTTAAAAACTATATAAAAATATGTGGCGTTGGTATCGATCCTCTTGTTGTATTTCTCTAAACTAACCTATTCCACTTTACCCCTGCCGGCAGTCGCTGGGGTCGCTAAGAGGATTATTGAACAAAAGTTCCAGAAGTCCCCCACACAGGGAACTGACGCAGGCGATAACTAGAAAGAGCCCTAATTTGACAGCTCTAAAATTATAGCCGTCTTTATCGTTTCAGTTTATGAAAAAGAGATGGCAACATTTTTAGTGCTGTCAAATTAAGTTAGTTTGGAAAAAGGCAACAAGACAATCGATATTATCAATGTCTATGAAGTTTAAAAGTATTATCAACCGCTCTTTTCTTCTAGTAAGTAATCTAAAAAAGCTCAAAATAGTGATTATAAATAAATAAATAAATATTCACGGACACTTAACACAACGCCTTCTAGTCCCAAACTAAGCAAAGCTTGTACGATGGAAACTAGATGGCTGATAGAATACATACATACATATTTTTTTTGTAAATACATACTTATAATACATAGAAACACCCAGATACAGAACAAACATCTATGTTTACAACACACAAATGTTTGTTCTCGGTGGGGATCGAGCCCCCGACCCACAGCACGGAAGGCAGAGCTAGATCATATAATTCTATACTACTGCTTACTATAATAACAATAATATCATAATATATTTCTTTTTTTTTAGCGCTTTTGTTAAATTTGTTGCATTAGATTTCAATTATTTTATCTCTCACCCTAGTTTATCTTAGCTTTTTCAACCATTGTATAATATACTAGCAGCGCCTCGCGGTTTCACCCGCGTAATTCCCGTTCCCGTGGGAATTCCGGGATAAAATATAGCCTATGTTCATCAGGGATAATGTAGGATTCTAATGGTAAAAGAATTTTTTTAATCGGTCCAGTAGTTTCGGAGCCTATTCAATTCATACAAACAAACAAACAAACAAAAAATCAAACCTTTCCTCTTTATAATATTTGTATAGATTTGTTTCCAAAATACTTTTTACTTTCCTTAATGTTTTACCTGCGTTAGCTGTGGTTGCCTTTAGTGGATAAGTACCAGCCATTATATGTTCTGTTTGAGTTTAGTTTTAAGTTATGTGTATTATTCTTTGGCAATCCTAATAAATAAATAAATAAATACTACCGACTGAGCCATGATGCCTGTCTTATTCTTTGCATGTGTGCACTCACCTCTCAATATTTGCCCACTCACCTTCATCGCCCGCCTGATTGTTATGATAATGATGACTCCTACATTCGAAGTCATCGCTCATTGATTGATCATGAATAGGTACTTTCATGGTTTCACTTAGACCACGGGGAGTTAAAAAACAGCTTTCTACTATAAGTGCTGACTCACTAAAATCTATCCTTATTGTAATCGTTTTATAATACTCTAGTAAGTAAACTAGCTTTAAAACTTACTGTCATTTCTGTTAGAAAGTGACAATTATGTAGGCAAGTATTAAAAATTAAAGACATACACTCGAGAGCAAAAATTCCGTGTCATCTATACAATCTTGAATATCTCGGAAATCATAAAAATCTTATTGAAACTATGCAAGCTAATACATAATGCAATTACCATATTATTTCTATAATATTTTTTTTTGATTAACCTATTTCGTCCCACTGCTGAGCAAAGGTCTCCCCCAACATCTTCCATTTTTCTCTCTCCCGGGCCTGCTCCCACCAACTCCTATTCTTCTTGAAGAAAAGAGCGGTTGATAATTCCAACTTCTATTTAATTAAAGAGTATTAAACTGTCAATCAAACACAATTTAATTCACTAAATTAGCATTATGGTTTCCACGCGGTGTTCACAAGTTTTTATACATTTTTGTTCGTGACTGTATTTGGAGCCTTGATAATCTATTTTTTATTTATTAATTAATATTACTCGTATGTACAAATTTACTATTTACTTAACTGTAAGTTGTCGTTTTACCGGTCTATACTATCTATACAAATATTATAAAGAGGAAAGGTTTGATTTTTTGTTTGTTTGTTTGTTTGTATGAATTGAATAGGCTCCGAAACTACTGGACCGATTAAAAAAAATCTTTTACCATTAGAATCCTACATTATCCCTGATGAACATAGGCTATATTTTATCCCGGAATTCCCACGGGAACGGGAATTACGCGGGTGAAACCGCGAGGCGCTGCTAGTGTATTATAAAACTGTAAAAAAAGCCAAAAACTAAAATTAAAGATATGGATAAACTAAATATGCAGATCCACTAAATAAACGATTCTGATTCTGAAAATCGAGTTTGTCTGTTTATCTGTTTGTTTGTTTGTTCGCGGATCACGCCTAAACTATACTGGACCAATTTCAATAAAACTTATACCATTCGGAAGCCTTTTTTCCAGATTGAAACATAGGCTATATTTTATTGAAATGAAAGACGTGGATTCTTAGATACAGCTTGACCTCTCTAAACCAAAAGCCGCCTTTGGCACGAGGTTTATTGTATACTGGTTGACAGACATTTAGGTGGAAAGTTTCACGCGCGTACGAAGTCGCGGGTATCAGCTAGTCCTCAATAAAGTTTTTTTTTGTTTATTTACTTAATATTTTCGACCGACAGCAGAATTTGATAGTACCTACTCCCATACCTTTTATTTTCCATCAAATATTGTAAGTATCTAGGTACTAGAGTAAAGTCAATGAGGTATCTATCATTATTTACAGGATCAATGAAGCGATAAGAGTCGGATTCCCTTTCATTTTCTCTCATCTCATGGAAATGATTCTTCGTGATAGTTTTAATGACGTTGTGGGGATTGGGAGTTACTTTATGGAAAACACACTTTTAAGAATTGGGTTTTTATTAAGTTTCCCCTCTTACTAAATGCAACAACCGCACCGATCGCCAGTGCGCAGTAACTGACGACCGCTCGTTCATACCTTTCTCATGCACTCTAAATCACTGACATACACAATTCACATTCATACCTACATGTCCCTACACTGTCTAAGTATCTTTTTTTGATAGAATTTATTATGAATGGTTAATATTTGTCCTAACTTGTTCTGTATTAAACCTATCTACTACTCTATCTACCGTTAGTTATAGCACAAAATGTTCTGAAATAATGAATATACGCACATAAATGATGAAACGCATTCATAGTAATAATTCATAACTAATTTATGCCTACTTAATATGTGTGTAACAAATAGATACTGACAATATGCAGTTTTTATCAAAAGATATCCATTCTCAATGATAAATTGGAAGGTGTTCATGCCTAACATTAAAATGATTTATCGTTCTGAACAATCATTTTGTCGTTCATCACGCAGATAAGCAGATGCTGTTCAATTTTATCTGTTGAATAATAAGTAGTCATCTATAGTTGGTAGGTAGGTATAGACGATTTACAAGCGCCTGGTTACTGGAAATCGTCATTTATAAGCGTTCATTTCCCGTGACACTACTTATACAAAATGTACAAAATGTTTTGTTTCGTTCAAGTATTGAGTGGTTGGATTGGATACCTCCTTTCAAGTAATATGTAATACCTGTATTAGGAGATAACGTTCTTCCGTAACGTAACATAAGCTATTAAAATTACAAGCGGTAACTAATTTAAAACACTTTATAAACTACTGCTTGGCACTACCAGCAGTGTCACGGGTAAGTCAACACTTACGTGAAATTTATTTTTTACCGATACGTATTTTTATTATTTTTTAATAGCTTTCTAAGATTTTGTTTTGTAAGTTTTGCAAGAGTTCAGTCGATCTTTATACTCATTTCAATGACAGACACTGCTTATAATATCTTGCGACTGCATTTAGTTGGGTTTGAAAAACTCAACTTGTTAATCGACTTACGGCACTGACTGTACCTCGGTACATTTTTCTTTCACGTAAGTGTAAACATGTCTCGCAAACTAAGGCAGTAAGGCTTGAAGGTAATGCAATTATGAAGAATCTCTACAGTTCAGGAAGCCACTTAAGTGAGGTCGTATATTTTATGAGCTTAGTCAACTGCGCATGTTAAAATTTTAGTTAGACAGACATCATATCTCAGTTGGTTTTAGTTCTGCCTTCCGTGCTGTGGGTCGTGAGTTCGATCCCCACTGAGAACAAATGGTGTGATGGCAAACACAGATATTTTGTTCTACGTGTTACTACTAGTATAGTTTTATAATAATGACCTGGGGTGTTACTATGTAATAATAGTAGGTAAATATGTATTTACAAAAACAAAAGTACCTATATGAGTATTCTATCAGCAATCTAATTACTCTAGTGTCCATAGTACAAGATTTGCTTAGTTTGGGGCTAGAAGGCGATGTGTAAAATGAAAATGAAATTATTTTTTTAGTATATATGTACCTACCTACCTACAATGACAGTTCGTCAGCTGCAGGCCTTAGATTCTATTGAGCGGCGTTCCAAGGGACTCGTCGGTGATCAACTGCTTGACTCCAAGCTCTTACAATTTCGAGCATTATCGACGAATCGCACGCTTATTAATTTTTTAACGAGAACCGTAAAATTTTGAAAATTTAGATTTGAAGTAATTTTATTGTCACTGACTGTACTAAGTACGTGAAGAGGCAATTTTATATCACAGCCATTGTAATTATCGCAGGAGCCAACTGACTTTATCTGCTGGGAATTAACTTCATTTCCTGGTACCGGTTCGGCAGAAAAAAAAACTTTTAGCTTTATTCTTTCGACACGACGGCAGTTGGCCGGTGAAATTTTAATTAGGGAAGTTATTTTGCTTTATTTTACTTTTTTCTTCGTTTTAATCACGCATCCCTGCTTTGAACTCTGTTTCTAAATGTAAAATAAGGTTTTGTGTTGTAAATGTTGGTATTGAAGTATTCCACTTTTGCGCACCAAAAAGATGCGCACCAAGAAATTCCGCACCTACACTATTCCAATCTCTATAATCTCTGTATAATCAAAGGTTGGTTTGCTTGCAGCGCTGTGGGGATATCGTTGTCTCATAAAAACCTGCCAGGTTTTCTGAACTGTTTTCATACTAAATCATAATATATTCTGTGACTAAATGGTGACATTAGCGCGTTTCAGCAAGTTTTTTGCCGTCAAAACCTTCTTGTTTTCGTATATCTGTAGCCACGTCACTTGGCATCATGCTGGGCAGCGAAAGCAGTTCAGAGCTTGCGATACGGGGGCTGTCGTTATTAGTTTCCATGTCTAAAAACGTGTTATATACCTATAGTAGATTAGTAGCCAAGGGCTGTAAGGCATCAATTGCAGCCCGAGATATTTAGGCGCACGAGCGCAGTGAGGGCGCCTATAGTTCGAGGGTGCAATTGATGCTTACACCCGAGCTAACTACTCTGCTTTACATCTCGATTGTGAGGTAAGTAGAAAAAACCGGCATTACAAGAATAAAACATTTTATTTGTTTAAATTTATAGTGAAATGAGAACAATTTTCAAATTTTTGGGACAGGTGTTAGATATTTACAGGTGTTGTTAACTCATGTTTTTAACAAACAATATTTAAGGTAAAAGTTTTATATTCCCGCCTTTTTTCATCTTTATTTTTTTAAATTTTTTTTTCAAGAACGAAATTGAGCTTCGCCGTTCGATATTTAAAATTGATGACTATTAATTGTACTCATACGAAGACAAGGCTGAATAGCGAAGCGACCTCTTTTGTCATTGGGCTGAATGCATGAAGTCTATTGCCAGTATGATGGTTAGATGTACGCGAACTTTTTGAAAGAGTGAAGTGTTTTTTTTTTAATTACTTACCGCCTTAGGGCTTTTCTAGCAACATTATTACCCTAAAGCGCTAATTGGTACCCTACAAGCCCTATTTGGAGGTAATAAGGACCTACTTACCGAATATGAGAGATGTAAACTTATTTTTAGTATCAAGATCTCTGAGATGTTTATCTTACAACATTTTTTTGTTTTTTAGATGTTGAAACATATTGTGTGTTAAGTTTATGGATTATTTTTCTTTATTACCAGAGCTTTACACAGTACTCTAGTGTGCTGGCCTAGTTTTTCTTACCCAGTGCTCCCAGTGCGGTCTTTATTACCCCCAAATAGGGGTAATAAGGACGTACTTACCGAATATGAGAGATGTTAAGTAATTTTATTATAGGAAACAGAAGTCCCACCGCAGTGGCAGATTCAGGACTTTGGTTTGGGAAGGGCTTCACCCAGGGGGCTAGGAGGCTAGAGTTTTCACGACAAAACCTGGACCACCCTTGATTAGAGCTGGAGCTATTGAGTCTCCTAGCCTGGATTATTTCTAAAAGCTAATTTTGATGATGAAGATGAGGTTGCTTCGTGTTAATGATGAGGTAATGAAATGAAATGAAATGAAATGAAATGTATTTATTCGCAAGAAGTATGGTCAAATTACAAGGTGTTCATAATTTTAAGTTAGTGTCACATACTTCATCGGAGACCGACATGCAAATTGTTTAAATTTAATAAAACTAATAAATGTATAAAATAAAAGAGAACAAATTACAGGTTAAAATAATAAAATACAAATGTCAAAATAAATTCAATAGATTAAAATCATTAAAATAATTAAATTCATAATAGAAAATCTTTAATACAATAAAAACATTTATCTAAGACAATGAGACTAAGTACAGGTTCTAAAGCTTACAGTCGCTATAACAAAAAGTAAACCCATTTTATTTAAATATTCTATTGCTCGTTACGTGTAACATAACGTGTACTTGTTACGGTAAAGTAATATATTATTTACATAATTTTGTATAAGTAACTTAGGTAACTTGAAAAGTAGGGAAGTAGGGTTAACAACTTTTCTAATCTAAGTAGGTTCGTAACAACATTTCTCTAATCATAATTTTAAGTTATGACACGGATTATCAGCAAGTTGTTTTATCTTAATTAAAATCCAAAATTAATGTGATGAGGAAGAGTTTTTATAGAGATCTACAGCATCCAGTAACGCCTTTTAACAAACTGATTAATTATTACATAATAAATAACTAACTAAATACAAAAACATTTATGTACTGTCTCATTTACTGGGTATACTATATAGCTACAGTTACGTACATAATGTCTCAAATAACAAGTTCAAAGTTGTAGCGATCATTATATCACCAATAATTAAGAACGGTTCCCAATAAGTAAGAACCAATAATTATTGATTAGGGTATACTTAATACTAAAAAGAAGTCTTTCATTGAGTACAAGACAATGTAATATAATAACATTGAAAAGGTCAAAAGGAATAAATTCAGTATAATATACTTATCTATAAATCAATTCTATCTATGTCGTTTGTAAATTAAAACAAAAGTCCACACAAACGGAGGCCCATAACGAACAATAAGCATGCAAAACCACACTAATTAAGCCACGTACTGATTTGCATATCAAGTGCTGCAGATAAGAACCGTATCTCTTCAAATGCTAACCGTTTGTTACTCAGTTACCTACTCAGACTGAGTGCCGAGTCTGAGTTCACTCAAAACTTGAGAATTGAGCTAGAGTGTTTTTGTGTGAAGAAAAAGGCTCTGCGTAACTGCAAACAAAAACACTCGAATTCGACACTCAATTTTAGAGTGTAAAACTTAGCACTCTGAATTCTGAGTCTGAGCAATTTGGTCTCATTCTCGAAAACCAAGAATTCAAAAACACTCAAATTCTATTTTGAGAAAAGGTACTTAAATACTGTACTCAGAATGCCAAAGCTGAAAACAATTTTGTCATATTTTTGAAAACCCGAATGGAAACGGGGTCCTCTTATAAATGTTTCCGATTTTGGAAACATTCGAGATGACGTGCAAAAAAATTGGGGCTCAATTCTAAGACTCGACACTCAGGTGTTTAAGGGTTAAATTACATGTTGTAAAAGCCCCGTTAGTATGAAAGGGGCTTGATTGCTTCCAGATGTTCTAGGTAGTCTGGAAGAGATAAGACTTGAATAGTTTGTGATTATCTAGACCGCTCTCTGTGTTTTTAGTAGGGTAGGGTCGTGTTTAAGGAGATAAATACCTTCCTAATGGTTTAGGCTGAGCGTGTTAGTTATACTTAGTTTTTATACTAATATCTTTAAAAAAACTAAGATTATTTTAAAAATACAAGGAAAAACTTGCAGCAGGATGGGCAGACGATATCGCTGTCATAGCGGGCAAAAAATAGACGAGACTGGCACGGGATCGTAAGGAGTGGTACATCAAAAGAGAGGCCTATATCCAGCAGTGGGTGAAGTCCGGCTGTGGATGATGATGATGATGATGAGGAAAAACTTCAGCACATGCTATTATGTGGGAAACCTAGGGCGTTCTGCTAGTTCAGCATAAAATTTTATTTTACTCCATTATTTTTCTCTTCCAAACAGGAATTGCGTTTCCGTAAAACAATATCCTGAAAAATAAACAGCTATAAAGAAATGCTCATTTAGAATTCCTCTCGGTATTGTTCAGGCACGGGCTTCAACTGAGTCTAGGAAATTGTATTTTGTTTAAAGTGGGTAGATAGATAAAAATATGTATCTACTTATTTATCTACTGTTGGTGTATAAGTAACTGTGAGTGAACGAACACTCTATACTATAAAGAAACTAGCAAGCAAAAATCCATTCATGGTTTCTATATTTCATTTGATTTTGATAAAGCACCTACAAGCTTTTCTTAGGTTTGGGTCTAGAGGGCGTTGTATGAAAGGGCTCATTCCACTTTTCCCCTGACTAATTCCCCTGCGTGGGGGATTTCTGAAACTTTTGTCCAAAAATCCCTTTAGCTACCACGGCGACTGCCGGCAGGGGAAAGTAAATACTTTATAATACAAGCACATACCAAATTCGTCGCTTAGGGTGTATTAATCAGTTGAGATTGTGGCTAAAATGTGGCCAAAAGACATTCCAGGTCATACAAAAAAACCGGTCTGATTAAATTTTTACGAGTAAACAAGAGTCATAATTTACGTGAGTTTACGTCATGACTAGGGGAACGTGCAACCCATCCACCATAACATTCCAGTCATCCTACCCTTTCAGCAGTTTCCAACCAATTTGACAGATAAGATCAACGTTCCGAGATGAAGTAGATGAAGCGTGTAAGTTCCTAGTAACAATTATCGAGTGCGTGTGTAGACCTAATCAATGCAGAATTTATGAAATTCATCAGAAAGGTAGCTCACAGAATACTATCTCAGAAAGATTTACACATGTTATACTCACAAACAACACAAAAACCTGGGCTGCTTAACTAGAAATAACTATTAGATTAAATATAGGTAGGTATCTAAAACGAAATAGGTAGGTAATGAACTTTTTCTTACTATTACTTAACTAGGTACCTACCAAAACACTACTTACCAATACATACCTAATGATTACTCAACTTAGTTAATGTTTTCTCCTACATAAGTGCTTATCAATGTTATGCACCTATAATTGTTCACCTAGCAATACCTACTGTAAACAGCCGAAGCAGAGATCCCTCGCGTCTACATACAAGTTTTACTTAGTTAGAGCGAGGAGTCAATGTATAGACTCCACAAAGGTTTAGCTATAAAGCAACTACTACATAACTAAACAAGTACCTACTTAATTTAAGTGCCTTCTTTTAGATTGCTTTTGTAAACCTTTTTATTGAAAATAAATATTATTATTATTATTATTACAGTGTTTTTTTTTTCTCGAAATTTGCCATTTCGGTAGGTGTTAGTAGTGCACACGGGCCTAAGCCAAGTGGGCACCACTTTGATTTTGTGTTGGGTTTGAGTCGTCCTGTAAGAACTTTCGGACCGTCCTACAGGTGTTCAGGATTGCAGCTTTCTGCATCGTTATGTAAATGCTTTCTTGTAGATCTAACATTTTGAGGTAGTGATGTAAATTGTTTGGCACGACTCCTGTGCTCGATAGTACTAAAGGCACAATGAAAACCTTGTTCATTTTCCACATTCTTATTATTTCCTCTTTTAATTCTGTATATTTATGTATTTTTTCAGTTATAGTTTTTTGAAGGTTATGAGTGTTTGGTATTGCAACATCTATAAGGTAAGTAATTTTATTATTTTTATCTATTAGTGTTATATCCGGTCTATTGTTATGAACTGTTTTGTCTGTTAGAATCGCTCGGTCAAAGTACATTCTATGGTATTCATTTTCTAGCACAGGTTTTGGGGTGTATTGGTAATAGGGTGTAAGTCTTCCAGAAATAAGTTTATGTTTAAATGCAATTTTTTGGTGAATTATGTAAGCTACCTGGTTGTGTCTATGTGTGTAATCTGTTTGTGTGAGACTAGAGCAGGCACTTGTAATATGTTGTATGGTTTCAGGCTGACGGTGGCACTTCCTACATTTGTCATCTTGGCTGTTTGGGCTTTTTAGGATAAACTTTTTGTAATTCCGTGTGTTTATTACCTGATCTTGAATCGCAATCATGAAACCTTCTGTTTCTGGGAAAAGAGAACCAAACTTTAACCACTTATTTGAAGCTTTCAGGTCAATGTGTGGTTGCTCTAGATCATGAAGGTGTCGCCCGTGCAGTTCTTTACCGCGCCATCTTTCCATTTTGGCCTTTTCATTATCTTCAGGGGACTTGAACTGGAGTTCTTTATCGTTTAAGTTTATTGGCGTGAAATTTTTATCTGAATCTACTGTTGCTAAATGTATGTTACTCGTGTTAACTTTAGAATAGAAAAAAGTTCGAAGGTTTTGTATTTGTCCTAACCATAGATTTTTAAGATCTATAAGCCCTCTTCCTCCTTTTGTCCTATCTAGAGTCATTCTTTCTATTGCAGATTTTGGATGTAAATAGTTATGTTTAGTTAATGTAGTTCTGGTTTTCACTTCCAGTTGTTTGATATCTGAGAGGGACCATTTAATAATTCCAAAAGAATATGTTAGTACTGGAATCGCGTAAGTATTAATTGCTTTAAATAAGTTTTTAGAATGCAGGGGTTTTTTACATAAAAGATTTAGCCTGTGGAAATACTCTTTTTTAATGTCTGCTTTAATTTGAATATGATTAATAGCTCTGCCTTGATGCAAGCCTAAATATTTGTATGTTTCGTTTTCTTCCATGATTTCAAAAGGATTATTTTCCCTGTTGACATTATTTGTTACTTTGCCTCTACATAAATTTAGCGTTTTGCATTTTTGTAGTCCAAATTTCATATTTATGTCGTTGCTAAATTCTGTTGTTATACTAATCAACTTGTTCATTTCCTTTTCATTTTTACTAAATAATTTTATGTCATCCATGTACATAAGATGGGTGATAGTGGCACTCCTTGTTAATTTATATCCAAGGTTGGATTTATTTAATAGATGAGATAATGGGTTTAATGCCAAACAAAACCACAAAGGACTCAGTGAATCTCCCTGGAAAATACCATTTTCAATAGGAATTTCGTCTGTGGTAATATAGGTGGTATTATTCCGCAGTGAAAGTGTAGTTCGCCATGTACTCATGGTATTCTCCAGAAAGGTAATTATGTCGGGATTAATTTTATAAATCTGTAAAACTCGAATCAGCCACGAGTGTGGTACACTATCAAACGCTTTTTGATAATCTATATATGTCAGATGTAAGTTACGATTATTAGTTGTTGCATGTTTTAGTATAGTTGAATCAATAATTAATTGTTCTTTACATCCCTTATGATTTTGTCTGCTTTTGTCTGCATCCCTTTTGTTCTTCCGCAAGAACATTATTACTTGTTAGATGTTTCTGTATTTTTTGAGTAATGCAAGATGTAATTAATTTGTAAATAGTAGGCAAGCAGGTTATTGGGCGATATTGTGACGGTTCAGCCGTATTGTTACTCTTTGGAAGCATGTAGGTGATTCCTTTTGTTGCAAATTGAGGCAACTCTTCACTACCCTTAATTATATCTGAAATAGTTTTTGCTAAAATTTCATGGAGTATACTAAACTTTTTATACCAAAAATTGTGTATTCCATCTATACCCGCAGCTTTCCAATTCTTCAATTTTTTTGTTATTTGTTGAATATCTATTTTTTCAACTTCTGTAAACTCCATCTGTTCAATGACATCAGCGTTTTCTTCTTCAGTTTTAATCCATCGTGCTTGGTCATTGTGCTCTTTTTCTCTTTTCCATATTTTGGTCCAGTAGTTTTTAAGGTCTTGTTCTGTTGGTACTTCAACGGTGTTACGGGTAGGTGTTTCTTTTAGGGCCCTATAAAATTTTTTCTCGTTTGTGTTGAACAGATTGTTATCTACTTTTCGCTGCAGTGCTTTTTTATAGCGTGCTAATCTCTGAGATTTAAGTGTTAGTTTCTGTTTTAATGTATCCAAAAATTCCTCCGGTCTTTTATTATCATTTTCGTGGATAGAATGAACTTTATATTTATAAAAAATTAAATTTACTTTTTTCACTAGTTTTTCATGTCTATTGTTGTTAATATACTGCGTTAATCTACCTATATCAGCTCGGAGCTTCTGTATATCGTTTTCCAATCTAATCTGCCATGAGGGTTTAACGCGTTTTGGTTTTTTCGGCTGGTTGGTTTGGTCTATTGAAATTTTATATCCTAACTTCGTTGCAATGACTAAAGCACTACAGTATACAAGTGTGTGTATGTCCGTAAGATCTGCATCAGGGGTGAAAAACTTACCTAATATTTCACTATTGAACGCGTGCACTATTTTATATAGACTTTTATTTTCCCTAAGGCGAGGTAGACGCGGTCTAGATGTTGGGTTAGTGTCTGAGTACAACTCAAGAGTAGTTTTAAGTTGGTCTGAAAGCTCTTGAAGAGATTGGTTGGGTAACTGCTCTGTACAAATGGCCTCAACAGGGTCAGTTGGATGCAAATCTGAGATATCCGAACCTAATGTTTGCAGTGACATTTGGTCAGGCATGACTGGTATATTTGAATCTAGAGAAAGTGCATTTTCTGATCTATTTATTTGGTTTTGTTCAAGTGCTGACGAAGTCAACAATTGTGTTGATATTAAGTTAATTTCTTCTTCGCGTTTAAGTTGTTCTGATACCTCCGTTTTAATATTATTAATGTCATCTTGGGATAACAATTTATTTCGAATTATTACTCTCCTTTGGTCAGCGATTCTTTGAGATGTTATATTTAAATTTGGGTACTTTAATTATTATTATTGATTACTGGACACTGTGGTATGGAAACTTTGCCTACTACGCCGTAGTGCAGTACCAGATATGAAATAGTAGGAATGCATTCGAAAATTAAGGTCGCAATCTATAGAGGAATGCATTCATTTAAAAAAACCCAAAAGACCTAAAAATAACTGTTATCTTCCCGCTCTCAATGCGTATACGCTGCGCTGTGGAATTGAAGGCTCATTCCAGTTTTCCCCTGCGTGAGTCCCCTGCGTAGGGGATTTCTGGAACAACAAACTGGTATTTACTATCAGATTCAGCACCTAAGTACATGCTATTTTGTATTGTTTAGTTCATTTCTTACTCATTTCATAATTGCGTTTAAACCAATGAATTATTAATCAGAACCATATTTATTGCGTTTTTGCTTTGTTAAGTACTTATACATACGTGACTTCAGATATTACACGGGTCATTAAAATGTTAGGTTAATTTAGTTGTGCCTTTTGAATTTAAGATTATAGTAGCCTTGACTAGAACAACAGAACCCTATCCGAATGAAATGAGTTTGAATCTGTTGTAATACTTTATAGGTACCACATTATTGTACTTTATAGGTTGAGAGTTGAAATTATGTAGCTTGTTAATAAAATACCCAGGATCGTAGCAAATGGAGATTCGTGAGCTCTATAGGAAACAGGTGTGATTTTATGTATGTAACCTCAGTTTCCAGTGGACTCTAAGGACAAAGCGTAGAATATTGGGTACCTATTGAAATATTTTGCTTAGTTTTTTTGGTTTTCAGTCCTCTTTTGGTCCTCCATAGTAAAATAACGAAAGCTCGAAGCTTTTATTGAAAGAAAATTGTATTTGAGGCAATCTAATCCAACAAAAACAGGCAGGTATACCTAAAGGTCATTTTTGTCGCTCGCAAGCTTTAGCATGAATATCATAGTGAAGTTATTACAACAGCCAAGCAAAATCCCGCTTTATGCCACTATTAATAAATATCACATACAGTTACTAGTTTCCCTTGAAAGTTTCAGTATTTTACCAACCTAGTGCTGCAGCTCCAACATTTAAATTTGAGTCTAAGGTTGTACAAAATAAGAGTTCACTGAAGGGTCTTCTTAGAGTGGTAATTGCATGTGCCTGGCTTAAACCTCAAACCACAGACACCTGCTAAAACCGTGACGCCCTCAGTTATATGAGCGATTGTTACAGGAGATTTTGAACCTACTTACTAGCACGTACCTTTTCGGTTATTCGGATTGTTCATAGAACTTTCAGGCTGTCTTTTATGACTGAACGAAGTTTATCCGTATTTGTGAATTGTGTATAATTTCACTCACACACCCTTAATTATCTTAGTGAAAACTTGGGCAAAAATGCTTTGCATGTTTGTATGTTTGTTCGTCGAGATCTTTTGTACCGCTTATCCGATCTTCACAGAATTTGGTGAAGCGCTCGTTTGTCGCTAGGCTTGCTTAGTCAATCGTCACAGATTATCTAAGTTAAGCACTGTTCTGCGCGGTCACTATTTGGATGGGTGACCGTTAGTGGCATTTACATCTGAGCGCTTCCGTGCTTCGGAGGGCCGTTAAACTGTCGGTCTCGGCTCTAGCAGTCGTTAAGCCACGACGGAGGCCTTAAGGCGGCCTAAATATTCCGTCACCAGGGTTGGCCACTAACTCATACGAGCTTGCTTGCTTTACAGAATTTGGTAGGTATACGGATAGTACTCTTAAGTTTTACTAGTTTGTTAAATGAAGTAAATCGGTCAAGGGGTCGTGAAGTTATGAGGGTCCAAAGGGAGTAAAAAAAAATGTCGTACAAACATATCAAGTGGGGTGTCATATGATAGGGTTTTATTTAGACATTCCAAAATCGTTTTTATTTTGACTCTAGGTCTAATAGTTTTTGAGTTGTAAAAATTATAAAATTGACAAACCCAGTATAACGTGAGCTACCATTTCTTGGGAGTTTTAATGATTTTGTAGATCAAGTAAGACTGGTACATTGCTAGACGTTGATTTCAAAGCGATTTGCAAAGTTTATTACAACCATTGGTCAATAAAAATTGTTTGGGTTTTATTAACCTACGACCATCACGAGATCTCAGTTCGGGGCGAACTACTAGTGTAGATAAAACCTAAATGTAGGCTTTTCTAGACTAATGCCTATTATATTGACTTGCCCTCGAAATCATGCTTTGGTAGTGACAACTAAAATTACTCAAGCCGATGACTAAAATAGCACAGAGCCCGATTTAGAGGTCGAATCGAGACGAGGATTATTCGAGGTAACGACTAAGAATAGTATAGGTAACCCTAACCACGGTCCTCGTTTTATAAAACTTCTGTACTTCCAGAGTTTGACTATCATTAGCATGATCGAAAGGCCTGAAGCTATTTTCATGGTACAAAAGAGAGCAAGTGATAATTGCAACAATGCAATGAATTCCTACTTATTACTGAGAGTACTCAAAACAACTACTCTGAGTTAGGGCCAACTTATTTACAGAGAGCGTCTGCTCGACAAATAGGTTACAACTCCAATTACACAATTTCGACAAGTCAAACAGGTACTCTAAAAAGGACTAGGTAAGTAAAAACTTCTGAATCCCCACTCAAAATTCCATTAAAACTAGCAAATGCCAACTCGATGCTGAATCAGACGTATTTTTATTCGTAGTTGAGGCCACAAACAAATCTATTAAATTAATTTTCTATTGGAAATATAATAAGTTCACGACAGCTAGATCTGTGACGACAGCTTCATTGGACATTTTGTCACACAGAATTGTGAACCTCGTTTAGTGTTTGGACGTTCCTCTGACTACCCTCTTTTCTAAGACATCGTCTAAGGTTAGGAGCATCAAAAATGTAAGAACGTGTAATCAAAAGTTCTTATTTAAATAAATAAAACGAAACACCCGTAATTAATATCGACGCAAAGATATCCGCCCTAATTCATCCTACTAATGTTCTAACTAAACAGGCTAACGCCTTGTTGCCAAAGTTATTTACTAGACAAATGTCCGAATCCCGACCTCAAACTGGTTTCCCTACCAAAGGGAGCCGTAAATCCTAAAGTAATTCCTTCGATAGTGGCAATACATAAGAAACGGGTGTGTCGATGGCTCTCTGCGGATTTATGTCAAATTACCTATCCATGGCACCACTACCTCATTTACCCCCTTTGTTTAGAAAGGAGCAAGTGATGTACTGAAGCGGAAAATCGTTTGATGTTGTCCAGTTGTTCAGATGAGCGAATTTTGGATTATCCGAAGTCGTCCAATACTGGCAAGTCTGCAGTGCACGTACCGTTCTTATCGATCGCTTAGTTGTCGATCGCTAAAGTCGATAAACGTATCGAATCGTATCGTTCCATGGGCGTACGGATCTCTTGTCGACGAATTTTAACAATGCCTTATGATCGTCCAGAGTTGATCGAAATCATTCGTTCACTGCTGCCATGATTTACTAGTTTACTGTCACTTTCGTTTGTCAGAATCAAAACATAGTAAACATACACCATTGCCAATTTGTTAAAATTTTGCGCATTTGTCTACCGATCGACGAAGTTGGTAACGTACCCGCAAGAACGGTACTTGCACTGCTGGGCTGATAAAAATCAACCCCACACGTCATGATCCTAGAAAAAAAAGAAAGCTTACCTATTTATTAGCAAGCAGTCTCGTATGAGTAAGTGGTCAACTCTATTGACGGAGTTTTCCTCCGTCATGGCTTAACGACTGATAGAGCCGGGACCGACAGTTTAGGGTGCCCTCCGAAGCACGGAAGCGCTCAGATGTAAATGCCACTAGCGGTCACCCATCCAAATAGTGACTGCGCAGAACGTAGCATACCTAATTAAATACGAGGGTTTAAACCGGACTATGAATAAGGTCATCTTGATGTGTTAATTTTTTTTCTATTTTATTTTATCCTTTTTCATAGGGTTTACCTAAACATTGATTATTATAAGACTTGCTTGCTACTAAATCAATGGGATACAAAGTACCTACCATAGATAACATTCTTAGACACCATATAACCCTGTCGTGCCGTTCAAAACGTCCCAATATCGGCTGAAAAGGTCGTGTGTCGTGTCGTACCATATCCACCAGGTATGCGTACTGTTGGTCTGCTGGGATGTGTCGTGTCGTACCATATCCACCAGTTACTGTTGGTCTGCTAGGATAAAACCCATGTGTTTACTTGCGGACTAAATTTGTTTTTCACGTGTATGTTGGAGATAAACAGCTTTATTTTATTTACCTTGAGCTTATATTTGGGACCATATCTCGATACTGAAATTCCCTTTTTTATTTATTATTACGGAAGGACGATGATTTACGTAATTCTTACACCCTACGTTTTATTGCTCTTGGGGTGGAATCGGAGACACAATAAGCATGCAGGCGGCCATATTGAAACTAATTCAGACATAGTAAGTAGGTACTGAATTTGTCTATGAACAACAAACGTGTCTTGTAAAACCAACAGACAGAGCCAATTTAATTTTTGAACCCTGTTAATTATGGAAAGGTGTGTCTAATGAAAATAAAAAAAAAATATTGCGGAACAATAAAAAAAAATTGTAATATCTAAGTATGTTTTCGAACATAATTCAACATAATATCTTTTATGCCACATATTTCGATGCCATGCGATCGAAAAAAGACGTATTATGATTGGTGGTCTTCACTTGTTTTTCCTAATATTTTCTTCAAGATACTGTAAATGGCTGTCCTTTGTTCCATAGTTAAGTTTTATAACTCTCATGTTTTCGTGGATCATCAACTTTTACTTTACGATTATTCCCTTAGTCCAAAGTGTCTAAGTTCGAAATGACATTTCTATTATTCTGATTTTGACCAAGTTTTTTGGATTTTATACTTTTAGATTTTTTTTATGATTAGTAATTTGGAGGATATTTTATTTTTATTTAGAATATTTTATTCCCAGATTTTAATAACTTTTAGACAGCAGTTGGCAACGATAACTGGCTCAGAGGCAAGAGGTTCGGATTTGATTCCTGCTGCTATTTTATTAGGTGAATATACCTACGTGGTTACGATCTCAAGCTTTCTCTCTTTTCTTATTTAAAACTATCACTTTACAAAATATTATTAAAATCTTTCGCCATTATGTGTTGGTACGCATAGGTGGGTGCGTATTATGAGAATGTTCCCATATTTGAAATAAAACAACGCCTGGAGGTAGGCGCGAGCAATTTGCTATAAATCTTGCGGACGGAAAACGTTCAGGCGTTTTTACTTTCTATTGTTGTCTCACAGCTGCTGGACAATAGCTACATCACTTTGAAAAGTTGTCTCAACTGTTTGGTTTAGTTTTTTACAAAAGGACTAAGTGTACATAAAAAAAATCTACATACAACAGATTTTCTTATCTATACCACAGATTATATAATACTATACTCTATACTAACTGCTATTAATATTGCTGAAATATGAAGGATGATATCCTTAAAAGTCTTGTAGTCCTTATTGCTATACCTAGCTCAAATCATGTTGTATATACTTAAAAAAGCATAAAACTGTAAATGCATAGGAAAAAGATGAGTAAGTAAGAAGTACTGGTACCTATTATATTTTATAAGTTTAATTTTAATATTATCATAATTTCAACCAATCTATTTCAGTGCTTATTTTATTTATTTACCTAAATCTATAAAACATTGTTTATTAGCCAAACGTCTCTACGTATAAACTGTAACATTTATTTCATGAGGCAAGAAAAACGGCATCGTCTAAAGTTTCATCAAACAATGTGTTACAGAACTGTCCTAGCTGCTTCAAGTCTAGCCTACGGTTCTTCCGCAAGGATATTCGAGATACTGCCGGGTTATCTAATTTTCTTTTTTGTGTAGTATGTAAATTAGGCTTAAGTAAAGAATTGGATAATAAAGTGGGTTGATACAATTTGCTTCATGGTCTAGCCTTTTCATGAAAGTTTCAGGTGGTATTATGAAAATTATTTCCATTTTCAGACGATTTTTTAGAATGATTTTCAGACTTACCGACTATAAATACGAGATAGATTTTCGCTTAATATTCCCATATTGCCTATAAATTTGTTTTTTAGACTAAAACATGAGTTATGTATGACAATGTAAACAATAAACTGGTTTTAAACGTTAGCACATTTTGGCAACGGTAGGCCTATCGCGAACAGCTGCCCCGCGATGAAAACCACAAACCTTCACGCAAAACCAGCACGGAGCAGAGAAAACATTGGTGACCCCGGTTTTAACAAATTCACGCAAAACCAGCACGGAGCAGGGAAAACATTGGTGACCCCGGTTTTAACAAATTACCTCAGAGTAGTTTGAATGCCTACTTAGTAGGTACGTAAGTTTAAATTGAATTTATCATGAAAACTGTCGATGTGCCAAGTATGAGAATGTCCTGAAAATGGATATTTACCTATTTTAACTTACTTTTGCTTGGTATACTTGTTTGGATCAAAATATAATTATTTTTACTGAAACCTGTGCAATGTTATTGCACACAATATTATTACCTATTTTCAAAATAGTATTTCTGCTGAACCTTGTGCATTGCTATTCCACACAACACTGTTGTTTGCGATTTTTCATAGATAAGTTTATTGACTTTATATCTTCAGAAAAAAAAATTGCGAGCAAGAAGTTGTTAGATGCTTCTCACCTTAAGTACATTGTAGATTTAACTAAGATTGCAAAAATGGCTTCATTATTATTATTTAATGTTTGGGATTTCCATTAAACTAGGCAGTAAAGCCTTACCGCCAACTTACCATTATTTCGAATGGTCAGGACAATCTGCTTTGTATTGCCGAATGTAAATCTAAATTAAACATGAATTAGGGTTTCGAGAGAGGTAAAGTTGGGCATTTCGTTTGTCACCACGTGATTTGTGTAGCGCAAGTGTTCGTAAGTAGCTGACCCCTATTCTAATGTTAGAGGCTATGGGTATAGTTCAAGTTAATATGTACTCAACTTGAATTCTCAACTTGGCATTGACTGCATTCGGTTGATCAATAAGATAATGGGTTGGTCCCTTTAAGCCGTCCCCTTCAATTTCGAAATTTTCAAATCAAGGAGACCGAAGAGTCTCAAAACCATAAGGTACTCAAAGAAAACACGTAACCACCTATTTTCATACTAAATTATAGGTATTCTGTGACTTAATCTAAATATTTATTTATTTATTATTTATAGGAAAACGGACAGCACATAACATAGATTAGGTACAAAAATGGAAACAGTGGGCCAATTAAATATAGTGACTTAATCGCGTTTTAGCGCATTTTTTTGCTGTCAAAAGCTTCTTGTTTTCGTATATTACCTGTAGCCACATCGCTCGACATTATGCTGGACAGCGAAAGCAGTTCAGAGCTTACGATACGGGGGCAGATCATATATAAGTACCTACCTGTTACCACCAACTATAAGATTTTTTGTCTAGACTGGTGTACGAAACAATTCTCAGACACAAAGAAAAAAGTCAAAAGAAATCTTCCACACATCACCGCTTCCATACGTGCTGACAACACATGTTTATAGTCTTTTCATCGCGACGTCTTTGTCGACCCCACATTGCTTGCGGTTGAAGGCATTATTATCGATAACATCGCGACACATCACTTTTCACACGGATAAATCTTTTATATTCCGACCCTTCCACATTTGAGATATCCACTGCCGGTTTGTCTCACGCTATCTTGGATGCTTTGGAAAAAACGCAGCAGTGTAGATTAGGATTAGGATGTCGTCGCGGATACAGAGTAGGGAGAATACAGAGGGTGCCTGATAGAAAAGCTTAGGGTGCATATTTGATCATTTTTGATGAAAGTGATTTTGTCCTCAGGCTGTCTAAGGCCCCGTACTGTGGGGAGTTTATGCGCAGTCCGCGGCTTAATGGGGAATTGATTTTGCTGAAACAGTGTGGGGTAAGTCCTTGGAATTGAAATTTTACGTGATTGAAGTATAAAACAGCATTGCCTACGTTATTTAAGCAGGCAAACCTGCGGGGAACCTATAAAAAAATGCAGCGTAAATATTGGCACCAAATTTCTGAAACCAAATTCATTATTTTTCGCGCATGTTTAAAAAATATCACCTTTTGTTCTCATACGTGAACAGAACAGACCTGTAGTAGGTCATAAAGTAGGTAGTGTAGGTACCTATGAGTCCAGGGTCATCGCTAACCGATTGAACTTACGTCCTACAGGCCAATTCCCGAATCTGTCTGTAGTGCTAATGTAATTAGACCCTTCATACATTATTCACAGGTGCGGGTCACTGTATTACCGACAATTACTTAGAAAAGGTATTAGTTACGTCGTCTCTGGGAAAGTAAAGGATCTTTACCACTTTAGTTGGAGCTGGTCACAATGCAAGCGGAAAAGTTACATTATTTATTGGCAAACGTCTGACCGCAATGTTTTCAAAAGTATACCTACTTTTATACTTGTACTAATCGATGCTCTAGAAGTCGAAGATTTTGATTGTCGACGATACAGTGGTATTATTGGCATCCCTAGTATTATGGGTGGCTTGACCTGTAACCCTTTCAACTTTGGTATTATGTATAAGTACCTACTCAAATATTTTTTCTAAATGAAAATAAAAAATCACATGATATAACGACTGCAAAACTCCAACTCATACGAATACATGTTATTAGCGCCTCTATAAAAATATTCTTGTCACTGTCACTTTTTTATCGACGAAAAGAGATGACGACAGTATTGGGAAAAAAAATCCCATCTGGTCCATCAGTGGACCGGCTGATGGGCTGGATGGAAATAATCCGACGTATAGACCGTTTTAACTACTGGAACTTTCAGCAATCGGTGTAAAAAAGACCGTAAAATCCGGTTGCACCTCCGCCCTGCACTAAAAAGACGACAGAACCCTTGTAATTTACAGTCTCGTTGTCCGCTGCCCGAGAAACCAGTTTATTGCAGCTGTGAGCTCGCATTACCCCATTCAACGAGTTATAGTCACTATGTCATATAAAAAAAGAATACAAAATGCGATGTATCAAATTAACAGTGTTTAAAAATAACCATATTAAAAAAATTCAGTCTTTGTTGATGATCTTGAGTTGTTAGATAATAGGTACTTTTCAATTCTCACTATGGGCGTACACAATGGCCAATACTGATTTAACCCAAAACGCACGTATAATGCGTGGGCAAGTCGGGGTCGGGTCAGGGTGCTTGAATATGTATCGGATTCACCCGACCGCGTCCGACTCGGGCACGATACCCGACAGTGGCTCGAACAAGGATGCGAGTGTCGGCGCCGATACCTTGTGGAAGCATCTAGTAGGTACTATGTGTCTAGTATGTGGTAAGCTCTCCGCTGATATCGTGTGGGTGTCGTGTTGGTGATAGTGCGAGAATAGTCATTCAGGTAATGGTGGTCAACTGTTTTTATAACACATTTGCTCGTAAAGGGTCTCTTATTTCACCAATTTCAGTATCGTGATGTATGTCATTACGCACTCGTGCGTTATGGTAATGTAAAACGCACGGTTTATCAAGATGCTCCCACTAAAACGAACGGGGGCCCGGCCCCGGCGCGGGCGGGGGGCACGCGCCGCGCTCTACGATAAAAAAATAAGCATTTAATTCTTTTACAAATTGTTCAAATTTTTCTAACTGCTTCAACAAGTGAATAAAGATTTATTCTTTGAAGAAAGTCCGAGTTTTATTTATTTCCTCGCAAATGTGTTATAAAACGTCGTATGACATACGTGCACTTTGAAAATTACAGCCTCTGCTTTCTTGTAGCCCTCGCTTACGGCTCGGGCTGGCAATATCGCCCCGGCTGTAATTTTCAACTCACCGCACTCGTATCATAATGTACTATTACCTAGCTAGTGCATTAAAATAAAAAGAAAACAAAACTGTTTTGGTATCTTAATGTATCATCATCTCAAAACATTTATCCAAAACATCGCTATGTTTAGGTACAAATTCACGTGAAATTTATAAACCTTCAAATGAAATTGTGTTATAATTTCGCGTTCATTTTAATAAGAGTTAAGACAGATATTATTTCAACAAACATTTATTCAACCAACACTAGATAACTAAGATAGTTGTTAGGCTACGTTCAAACCGACGTGATTAAGCACCGATTAAACGACCTATGCTCTAGCTAGACATATTTTGTACCGTGAAGTAAAAACACTGCCGCCTGCGCTGAAGGCAGATTTGGGCCTGTAAAAAGTTAGGAGCATATTGATTAGCATTAATCATAGAAATTATATATCTACCGATGGACATACTACCCTACCTTTTCTTGGTTGAAGCTCTCACATCACTTTAATCGCGTCGGCTTGGAGATACCCTTATCACTAACAATAACATAGCACCACTCCTCTCAATATTATCGTATCTTAGTATTTGTAGTTAGGGCGTTTGTTGATGTAGGACTTGATGGCTGGGATGCTCTGCACCTCAAGAGTCAGTTGCTGGAGTAAGGAATACTTCGGAACCCAGCTCTTGTTGAAAGCCAGCTGCACGAACTCCAAGATGCTGACGACGTAGAAGTCAGCCCAGCTCAGTTTCTGTAATTATAAAATTAATATAAATTATGACGGCATTGCGCAGTATATGAACAGCTATTCAAATAAACTAAAGATAAAATAAAATTGAAAACAAATATGAAGTCATCCCACAACGGGTAGGTATAGGTACCCATCAACAGTAATAGTTTTGAGCCACTAAAAGATGTACAACAGTTTTTATATTATCATTTACACAAAAAATGTATTTAGGTATTCTATCAGCAATCTAGTTCCCATAGTAGGTACAAACTTGGCTTAGTTTCTCAATAATTTTTAGTTAATTGTAGGATGTAGGGTTTTGGACAAATTAAAATCTATCATAATCTCATGTAAAAGTGAAAGCATTAGAGTTCAATTTTCTATAATACCTACGCATCGACTTTCACATACCCTATGAAGATAACAAAGAGTATTTGTAAATAAATAGCTATCAAATAATTTTAATAACAATTATTTTAATACAGAGGTAGCATAGGACTATTTGCAAATATATTTAGATAAGAATTATATAAACAGGTGTAGGTCAATAAGTAGGACCCTCTGAGGTACCTTGTTAGTTTAGTATAGGTGTAATCATAGTATAATATAAGAGTAATAGCCGAATACTCAAACGCCACTCAAACCCTACTCAATTTAAGTTCCGCTTAAATTATTGCCATCTCTTACAAATGAGTAATGTCAAACAGAGGCAGAGCAATTTTAAGTGGTGCTCAAATTTGAATGACTTTTGAGTATTCCAGCCTACAACGTTAAATTCATCGGAGATAATGATGATATGATAAACTCTATACAAGATAGATCCTACATATGTGACCGAAGAGGCATACAGAATTGAAGTTTGCTTATGAAACACACACATACATACAACAGTCACGGTTTGAAGGCCAGTGTATGAACAATGATGAACATAGTCACATTAATCGAAACAAGCATTAATCGCCAGTCTGCTTTGATAGGTAGAGCTCAATTTCGTCTGCACTTACGATGAAAACATTGTGTTATTGCGTAAGCACAATAGACCGCTTGACTACCTTTTTATTACCATCTGTTACTCATATCAGTGATAAACTTCATGCACCGCTTTGTAGTCGGTAGATTTGCGGTAATTTTTTCTGAAAAATGGCAAAGAAGCTGTCGTATTTTAACCTGAACGGGTTAGCCGAATCTATTCGGTACATTCTTCACTACACTGGACAGAAGTTCGAAGATGTGAGATTCAGTTTAGAGGATTGGCCCATTCAAGGAGTCAAAGATAGTAAGTTTGAAACACACAGAAAGAGTGCGCGAGTCGGGCGCGGGTCGGGTGCTTGAATTCGCCCGACTTGCCCACGGGTTCTGTATCCGCATCTATATAAATTTATGTTACTTTGTTCACTAACACTTTTAGATTACCTCGTTTTATCTGTAGAAAGGTGTTTTAGAGTAGACGTACTTTTTACCTATAACACAGATTATATAATACTCTACCTACCCTATAAGTCTATCCAGCTTGGTTCAATGTCGCATTTTATAGTACTTTGGGCACTTTTCATGGCGAGACACTGACTCGATTGAGCGCCTTGTGGTTCAAGGACAGGTGGAAGGTACTAGACCGCGTGGCAGATCGCCTATGCGATGGACCGACCAGATAAAGTCGGCGGTAGGTGGAAACCTACAAGAATGTTCCCGAATCACTGCAAATAGAGAGAAGTGGCGAGATATCGTGAGGCGTGCCACAGCCATTGATAAAAGTATACATAACGACCACAACCGCTCTGCCAATAGTGTAACGAATAAGAAGACCCTATACTATAAGTACTTATACATAAACTAGGTACTTGTACTAATATTCCGTGCCTATACTTACAAACTTACTTACCTACTGAAATCGAATAAAAATAATAGGTTTAGATTTGGTACCGGGTATGATAAAGTGTATAGAAAATTTAATATCCATGAATATAGAAACTAAGAAACTGTGAAATCAAAGACATTTTTATTTTAATAACTACAAGGTTCACTGTAACTTCCAGGGCTTCCATTCGGGCAGGTACCTCTGTTCGAAGAGGATGGTAGAGTTCTTCACCAGTCCATAGCGATCGCAAGATACGTGGCCACCAACACAGAGCTTCTGCCTTCGGACCCTTGGCAGCAAGCACTTTTAGATGCTGCTGTATTGACTTTCTATGATTTTCATAAACGTAAGTACTTTTTTTTATCAAAATTAAATACAAATCAAAATTCTTTTTGCTGTTGAATACAAGTTTTTAACTATTTATGTTGGGATCTCTTCTTCCTCTTTTCTTCCAACACCAGGAAGATTCTTGTGTTGTTCCCTTTTTTCTGTTTCTTTTCTACTTTGGTAGATCCATAAGATTCTAGATGGTTCTGAAAGTAAAGCTGCTTTTACACTGCCACTAAAACGAAATCTAGATGGTAAGTACTATGACGTGTAAACCAAATTTACCAATAAATTGATGCTGCTGACGTGTCAGAATCGGTTAGTGTACAAACGCCTTTTATAGATAATGGGGAGAAATATAACGCATAGATGAAATACCCCACTGCTACACAGTAGCATGCTCCGACGTAGTCAGTGGAGATTTCTGGAAGGAAACCGAAATCCCCACTGATAGGGCTTTCTCAGTAGGGATTTCTGGAGTTTCTTCTACGCAAATGTTATTGGTGGTTTTCTTGCAGATGTTGGCACCTTCATTCATGAAACTGATCGAGTGAAAAAAGAGGAATGCAGAAAGAAATTGAATGAAGAATACATAAATTATTACTTTTCAAGATTTGAAAAGCAGCTCAAGTCAAATAATGGTCACTTTGGCCAGAAGGTATACTCAATTTCTCATACCTATCCTACTAATATTATAAACGCGAATGTTTGTAAGGATGGTAGGTATGTATGTATGTTTGTTCCTCTTTCACGGAAAAACTACTGATCCGATTTGATGAAACTTGGAATATATATTTTCCGTGACGGAAATAACACATAGGCTACATTTTATCCCGGAAAATCAACTGAACGCGAACTCCTCAGAAACTTCTAGAAGATCTCGCATAGCAAATTGCACTTTTAATATTGCGTTGACGCAGTTGCGGGTACCAGCTAGTCTTGCATTGCATGTAACATGGACATTTTGTCGGTACGGGACTATGCGTGCTAAAGTTAGTAGTTAGGTACGTAAAATAACGGTTCACTGAACATTTAAAATTCAAGCAACGCAGAATATTTTGGCGAACTATTAAATTAAATAACTTTATAGGAAAGTTAACAGTTTCAAAACATCCTGCACAACCATCTGCCGCCATTAGCACACATTTAGTTAAAATATTCTATTCACATGTTGGTTAAGTAATTAGTTTTGACTGCAGATGTTTTGGTAGTTATGTAGGTACCTATGCTGTTCCTCAACGGTTGCAGTTTTTAATTTGGAACTAAATTTTCAAATGTTAATTATGTTCTAACTTTGATGACGATCACTTACGTACGAATAACAAAGACGACAGATCCTCTCAGAGTCAATTCAGATTCCACGGAAGAAAATGACGGAGCAGTTTTTTAGATTTAGGCTCTTGTTAAAGAGTTTTTTTTTCCTATTGATTCAGGGTAGCTTATTATGGCAAACGTCGGAACTTAGTTGGTTATAATTCTGTCTTTCGCGCTGTTGGTAGTGGGTTCGGTATTTGAGCAAAGCACAAATATGTGTGTTAATGGACAAACATAGATGTTTGTTTTGTGTTTCTATATCTTATAACCCCACATCTTTTTAAAAAGTTTTGGTTATTCTCAGCAATCCCCATGACTTTGCAACTTGAGGTTGGTGATCGAGAATAGTAGGGGGTTTTAGTAGGCATCAGCCCCCGTATCGCATGCTCTGAACTGCGGTCGCTGCCCAGCATAATGTCAAGTGACGTGCCTAATACAGATATACCAAAACAAGAAGCTTTTGACTGCAAAAAACGCGCTGAATCGCGCTAATGTCACTATAGTCACAGAATACCAATGATTTAGTATGAAAACTACTTCGTCTGTGATGAAAACAGTTCAGAAAACCTGCTAGGTTCACAGTGACGTGGTGTGTAATTTTCATGACCCTATTTTCATACCCATTTTTATTTTTTCAGTTGAGCTGGGCAGATTTCATCATCGTAGGCCTCATTGAGTGCGCCAACCTATTCCTCGAAGACAAGATTGAGAAGAACTACCCTCTTATGTCGGCTCTGGTGAAAGAGATTCAGACGCTACCAGGGGTGAAGGAATATGTTCAGGGTCGAAAACCATACGTTATTCCAGTTTTTCATTAAACTGACCTAATTTTTTTTCCATTTGGCCCACCTACCAGTCAGTGGGCTTGATGGGAATAGCTCTCATCTTAAGCAAACTTGTGTCGAATAAATATTCATTCAATTATTCAGTTTCAATTTAGATTTTTCCTTTTTGGAGGGTAATGTATTTGTAACCTAAGTTGATTCACAATTATTACATAAATGGTTTTTAGTAAAACAAAATGTTTTTTTTTATAAAACTAAATTATGCGCAAGCATGTAGTTGTGTAGTTTTATTTTATTTGCGTTTAGAAGTTTCGGTTTTATTTTTTCATTTTATATCTTTGTGACAATACAAAATAAATGCATGTCAAAAATGAAATTACGTGGAATATCTTTACTTTTCTTTAATGGTACTTGAGATACAAAGTTGTATCACTAGTTCCATAGGTATTACGGGGGAATATCATCATTTTTCTTTAATGGTACTTATGATACAAAGTTGTGTCACTTGAACCATCAATGGTACAAATCAATGGTAATACTGACACTAAGGCAATATAAATCATTTTTGTTTAAGAGTAGGTATAGGTAACGTAATCTGTATACTTCCTCGTATTATCCGTGAACGTAATAAAGCTTTTTACGTCGTCGAAGCAAAGAGTCTGTGTAGTTTTGTTGTATTTATTGGCGATTTGTATTAGACTTTAGGGATTTATAATAATAAATGAAGATTTATTAACTTAGTCTGACTAGGTACATAATAAAATACTTTCAAATAATATGTAAATACTCAAGTATTTATTTTTATTTGATTGACAACTCCGTTATCATTCTGATTTAGTTTTTTTTTCTCGTTCCCCAAAGATTTCCAATGCTCTCTATCCCGAGCATTAACATTTCTTATTGGAAAATATTAGAAAAACTTTACAAGTCTCATATTCGGTAAGTAGGTCCTTATTACCCCCAAATGGTGATTGTAGGTGACCAATTAGCGCTCTAGGGTAATAATGTAGCTAGCCCTAGGGCGGTAAGTAATAAAAAAAAAACACTTCACTCTTTCATAAAGTTCGCGTACATCTAACCATCATACTGGCAATAGACTTCATGCATTCAGCCCAATGACAAAAGAGGTCGCTTCGCTATTCAGCCTTGTCTTTGTATGAGTATAATAGTCATCAATTTTAAATATCGAACGGCGAAGCTCGATTTCGTTCCTGAAAAAAAAAAATTAAAAAAAAAGATGAAAAAAGGCGGCAATAGAAAACTTTTACTTTAAATATTGTTTGTTTTTGGGATTTTTTTATAATTACGTGCTAATTAGGAAAAAAACGTGAGTTCTGCAAGTGATGAAAATATAAGCTGCACTCCCGATTCAATGAAAATGGAAGCTGAAGCAGCAATTAACAATATTTTATTCTTGTAATGCTGGTTTTTTTTCTACCTCACAATCGAGATGTAAAGCAGAATATCGGGTGTAAGCATCAATTGCACCCTCGAACTATAGGCGCCCTCGCTGCGCTCGTGCGCCTAAATATCTCGGGCTGCAATTAATGCCTTACAGCCCTTGGCTACTAATCTACTATTAAAGTTCTAGTTATGTATCTAGGTAGGTACTGTATTTCTACAACTACTGAAAACAAACTAAATTATTCATCTTTTGTTCTGTAGATCTTTTGTTCATTACGTTACATTATGTTCAATTACTAGGATGGACTACAATAGAGCTTACTTATTTGAAATTTTTGCTTTTTGAAACTTTCTGACATAAATAATAACCCTGAGAGCAGTTCTAACCTTTACCATTTAACAAGATGGCTTTTAAACCTGTATCATGGTATTTTTTCCACGAAAGCACTCAGAAACTCAGAAAATAACAGCTCTTAGACAAAAGGCAATCCTAAAGAAAACAAAATTGGCTCAGTTTTAATTACTTTCGTAGCTGTTTGAGTTGGCTGAAACTTCTGGTTTGTGTACAATAGGTACACTTCCATTCCTTTACTGCATACCTACCTACCTTCATTATTATGGGAGATGAGGTATAAACCGATATGCATACTACTAACACATTTATCCCTGAATTCAAAAGTTTAAAAAAATTCAAAAGATAATGTGTCGATGGTTCCTCTGAATGGTCAAAATGGTCATATTCAAGATCCTTGGTTTGATAATAGTTTGGTAGTAATTTTAACTACTAAAGATCGAGTCTAATTAGCACGCTAATTAGCATGCTATTTTCTAGCATGTGTAATAGTAGCCTTATGTTTGCTACACGACCTTTTGTACAACATCTACAAAACAACATAAGTACAATAAACGATTTGAATTTGAATTTGTAACGTATCTTAAGGCCGTGCTCACTTTGGATACGATTTCATCCGAATTTGATTCGTACTGTTATGGGACTCTCGTGATTAGGGTTTTTAAAAAAGGATTTTAAATTAACACTACTTTATTTAAGGTGTTTTTACAAATTCACGAGGTCCCTGGCACAACTGTGCACTTTGAAGTTCAAACCGAGACTGATGGTCGAGTAGAAAACAGATAATTATTAAACATACCGGAGGGCTAACTCTGCATAAAATAGTACTAGTGTAAGCATTATTCGATGCAGAGCCAGGGTGTAACATCTCCCCCTTTAGGAGGAGACTTTGGGGATATTTTTACCAAAGTTCCCGAAAAATTAAACCTGAGTTCTAATTTGGGCAGGTTGTTCAAATTCCGGTTCGACGTCTTCTGCGTCTGTTTTAATAGAAATTGATTTTACTGATTTTAATTTAGGGGCTCGGTTGTTACCAGGGTTACAAACTTTAATGCGTTTATACACTAAGTACATAAGATAGAATACAATTATGAATAAAACTAAGATTACTAAAATGGAATAATGTGTTCCATATTTAACAATGTGTGATTCTGTGTCTATTTTCTCTAGGTTGTCTAATAGTGATTTTAACATGATCTTGTTATTCGAGTTTAATTTGTCTAAGTCTATGTTTTGTAAACGAACAGGTGACATATTTTCTACTAGGTTATTGAACCTTACAATGTTGCAACAAGAATTGTTGATAAGGTTGAAATCTGGTATACTATTGACAGGCGATGTTATGTTTACAGTATGGTGTTTAGGAATAAGAGTGGTACTCTTATAATGTCCGATACAATCAGTAGGTACAGTAAGTACCCCTGTGCCTAAGATAGTAGTTTCATAAAGGTTAGAATTTACACAGTCAATAGAGATTTTGTTGGGTTCAGATTGTACAAAAATCCATCTGTTATTTGATAACGGTTTCCAAACATCTAGTTTTCCGAATATAAACCTTGTATCGCACTGTTTTGGTATTTCTTTGATCACTTTTGTTAAGAGTTCACTCTCACATGTGGGTTTAGCGTCGGTCGCGTAAACGTTGGTTACGTCACAAATGTATGAGCCCGGGTTCACTTCCTTGCAGTTAGTTAAACTGTCCAAATTACAGTAGTGTGAGTTGTCTTTGGTCATTGCAATATATTTACTACTGGGCAAAATTAAACTGAATTTATTTGGTTCATCTAAGCTGTAGAGTGTGGGCAAAGCAATGTTATGGAACAACAAGTATTCATTAATACTAACTAATGGTATTTGTAAGACAAATACTATCTTATGATCTATGTAATAACAAACTAACTTAGAGACACCTAAAATATACTGAATAGTGTTTATATCTAAAGTTACAGGTAATTCCAAATCGCTAGGTAAGTGTCTGTAGTTATTGGCAAGCTCTCGGTACAGTTGCGATGTTGTGATTATCGCCGGATGTAGGATGTTTAATCTACTGAATAAAATCGCATTTGTTACATCTTCCAATTGGAAAGATAATGTGAGTATAGAAGTTTCCAAGTTGTTAAAAATTTGATCTACATTATAAAGTATGTGTAGTCCGTTAGTAAATTCAGAAATGTTTCTAATATTAAGTGAGAGGTTGTCAATAGCTTCATTGAGGTTGGCTTCATTGTCTTTAATTTTGCTTAAGGTGTCATTGTAAGATGATATAATTGAGGTAGTTACTAAAATATTTTCTTTCATCAGTGAGGTTAATTGTTTTTGTTTACTTTGGATAGATTTGATTGCGTCGTTATATCTTAAGGCATCATTCTCGTCTAGGGTTCCAAAGATCTGTTTTAATATACTTCCAATTCCTCCTATCCAGGCGCGCTTTACCCGGTTATCAAATAAATGCGATATTGATTCGAACTCGTTACTTATGTCCTGGTGTCGTACTGTTAAGGGTTGAAGTCTATTGTGACATTCGGAATCGACTTCTATAATTTGAGTTTGATTACACAAATATCTAGTTGTCTCAAGGGCATTTTTAATATTTCGTATATGAGGGTCAAAATGTGAGATATCTAGTGGTATTAAAATTTTTAAGTTGCCGTTGTTGATTTTCAATGTTCCCAGATAATCAAAATAGAGCCCTGAACTCGATGTTATTGGTTGGAGATACGATTGACCCTGTGCCGAAGCCCTGTAATGATTAATACAAGGATAAGTAAGTACCTACGGGTTATGAGTTAGGTTCCCATGCTAGTCCCAGTCTCTTAAGAGTCTGATTATCACAGAGGGGAGTCTACCTACGACCACGTGTAAGTATATCTACTTATGTTTAATAAATGTAAATAATTAAAGATATTTTAAAATAAACTCTAAGAATAATTTTAAAATAAAATGTAAAATATAAGTAATTTATAACTAACTTAACTAAAATTCATTTTGCAGGTTTCTGGCGTCGGCAGGTTTCACCTGGTCATAATGGTGAGTCACGTGACGTCGGTTTATCAACAAGGTAAGTGTGTTATTCCCGTTAATCTTGACTACTTTGTAAGGCCCTTTCCAGAGAGGAGAGAGAGCCTTTCGTAACCTGAGATGATTCTTAAGGTAAACAAAGTCACCGACTTTATACGTGACTGGACAAGTGTGAGTATCATAATAATTTTTTGAGGATTCTTTAGATTTTTTAATGAATTCGATTGCTTTCTCCCGAGAATACTTCAATCGGTTCTGTAGCATTTGGACATAATCGGAGTATGTGGTTCCCTGATATTCATCATAGATAGAATTAGGTATATATGGTTTATTACCAAACATTAACTCGTAGGGCGTAAAATGTGTTGTCGAATGGACAGAGGTGTTATAGGCTAGCATAGCGGTGTATACATAACGAGGCCAATTAGTTTGATCCGCGTTTGTATAAGCTTTAAGATACTCTTTTAGAGTAGAATGACTTCTCTCCAGGGCCCCTTGAGTTTGTGGATGGTAAGGAGAAGACCACAAGTTCTTTATTTTAAGAAAGGTGCACGCTTCCTTGAATAAGTTTGACGTAAAGTTAGTACCTTGGTCAGTGAGAATCATCTTAGGGATACCAAAAATAGATATGTAATGGAGGAGACACTCGTTTGTCTCTTCTGCTGTAATGCTGCGCATAGGGTAAGCTGAAGAAAACTTAGTGAGGTCATCTTGAAATGTTAAAATGAATTTCAATTTCGCAGGGCCTGCTTCGGGAAGCGGGCCGACGACATCGATGGAGAGACGTTGACCCGGTTCCGAAGAAGTGCTGGTTATCTGCATGGGCGCTCGATTGACCTTCCTAAGTGCTTTATTCTCTTGACAAGATTTACATTGCTTTACATAAGACTCTATATCGCTACGCATTCCTTTCCAGTAATACGTCTGCCTGAGTCTATTATACATGCGGGCTGAGCCAAGATGACCCGCTATAGGGATATCGTGATTTTCATATAGAATTCTTTTAATTTCAGACGGGACAGGATAGATGATGTTGTTGTGGTAGACATTAACCTTGATTCGAGTATCATGGAAAAGGTAAGTCAGGATATTGTAGATTTTTATGAACGAGTGTTTTTCGAAAGGATTTTTCAGGTCAGGTATGCCAATCTCATTTATACCCCCCATTGTTACTAACTCATTCCTTATTCTTTTCAATGTTTCAAAAATTTCAGGATATGACGCTTGATCAAAATGGTGAACCTTGAAGTACAACAAGTAGACCGTTTTGTTGTTCAGATCAAGTCGTTCAAATAGGAAGAGTTCTTTTTCAGAGTCACATACACTTGCATGCTTTTCAGGGTCACTCAGGACTTCTGGGATATATGGATTAGATTCGTCTAGGTCAATAGAGGTAGGGACAAGGATAACCTTTGCTGGACATTTCATGAGACTTTCGTTATGCTCTACGATTTCTGTATTAAACGTTCTAACTTTTTCTGACATTACTTTCAGGAACGTGGGATAATCGTCAACGGGTGCATCTGGATTTGCACTCGTGGATGGCATTGGATCAGGCTGGGATTGAGGAGCAGGTAAGGATGGAATTTCCTGAACAGGTTCTTGGATGCTAACCTCATTCTCAATCTGATCTCTTAGTACGTCAGGGATATTATCTGGTAAGTCGATCTCGGGTAAAGGAAGGATATCTTCGTAAAGATTGACGAAGTCTGGATTATGAGGAATAGCTTCGTCGGGATTGAATGAAGGAGGGGATATAAGCAAGTCCATTAGATCTTCGTCTAATTCTCGACTAGGTCCCACTTCATTGTTAGGATTGGATGTTACAGGTTCCTCGCGTTGGATAGGATTGACTGGGAACCGAGATAGGGCATCAGCATTGGTATTAATCTTGCCCTTTTTGTGTCGGATATCATATTCGAACTCATCTAATTTCAAACGCCACCTAACGAGTCTTGAACCTGGGTCCTTACAATTAAATAACCATTGTAGTGGTTTATGATCTGAAAGGATTACGATACGATGACCATAAAGGTAAGGCCTGAACACCTTTGTTCCGAAGACGATAGCAAGGCATTCTTTTTCTGTCACACTATAATTGCACTCGGCTTTGTTTAGTGTGCGGGACGCGTAGGCAATAGGGCGATCTTGGCCAACGACACCTTGGGATAGGATGGCGGAAATGGCGTAGTTGGAAGCGTCACACGTAAGGTTGAATGGCAGAGTAAAGTCCGGATACGCGAGGACAGGAGCAGATACAAGTTTCCTCTTCAAGGCTTCGAAAGCTAGCTGGTGTTCATTCTGCCATTGAAATGGGACATCTTTCTTTAGTAAGGATGTTAACGGTTTTGCTAGTCTAGCAAAATCCGGAATAAATCTCCTATAGTATGACACTAGTCCAAGGAATGATTTGATATCTTTAGGAGATTGGGGAACCGGATATTCTGTCACAGCTTTAGTTTTGTCAGGGTTTGTTTTGACACCCTCTTCGCTAATGATATGGCCTAAATAGGCAACTTCTTTCCTAAGGAACTCACACTTCTCTGGTTGTAGTTTCAGGCGGAAATTACGGAGCCTGTTAAAGACAGATTTAAGATTAGAGATATGTGAACCTAGGTCGAATGAATATATGACTATATCGTCTAGGTATACGAAGCATCTGGTGCCTTGAAGCCCTGTCAGACAAGTATCCATGAGCCTTTGAAAGGTTGAAGGAGCATTCTTCAAACCGAATGGCATCCTTGTGAATTGGAAATGACCTTGGGGAACTGAAAAGGCTGTTTTTGTCGCATCTTCTGGAGCGATAAGGATCTGATGGAAGCCGGACGCGAGGTCTAAAGTAGTAAAGTACTTACTTTTACCGAGTTGGTCAAGGATTTCTGATATTTGAGGAATAGGATATGTTTCTCCGATAGTGATATCATTTAACTTCCGATAGTCTATGACTATTCGCCATTTTTGATTGCCCTGAGTATCTACCTTTTTAGGCACAATCCAGATTGGGGAGCTCCAAGGGGACGAGGATGGTTCAATAATGTTTTCATCGAGCATCTTATTGATTTGAGTTTCGACCTCCTTTTTGTGGAACTCCGGGAAACGGTAGGACTTAGTGTGGATAGGAATATCACTAGTCGTCTTGATTTCATGTTTTAGGGCGTTAGTGTAGGATAACTGGTCACTTGGCAGATGGAAGATGTCAGAGTAATGAGAACAAAGTTCTAAGAGGGCGTCGGCTTCCTCTTTGTTTAGATGGTCGATTCTTAATGAACCAATGACCGCAGTGGTGCGATCGGATGTGTGACGCAATTCAGGATTGAGTTGAATCGCGCATGAACTCAAGGGTTCAAGTTTAAGGCTCAGATTGGAATTGAAGTTAACGGGATATTCGGACGTGTTTGCAATCGTCAGATTCACACGTTTATTTTTTTTGACCTTCACGATGCAGTTGGAAATTAAAAGATCGTTAGATAAATGTTGGTTTTGGATAATACCTTCGTGGACGTCAGGATTTTCTACTGAACACTCGACAACGGTTTCGGTACGAGGTGGAATTTCATAGAATGGATGGAAAAAATGCAACTTGATGGTAAATCTCCCTATCTTTAGGACGTCAGTAGTGTAATCTATCTTACAGCCGAAAGTAGTGAGAAAGTCCGATCCTATGATACCGTCATACGGTAAGCTAATGTCTCTCACAACATGGAATTTGTAGGATACTGATCTGTTTCCAGCTATTCGAAGTTTAAGTTGGAAATGACCTTCTGTAGGGGTTGGTTCGTCACCGCCTATACCATTAAGTCTGATTGATTCTCTAATCAACTTTGGTCTTTTCCGAATGCTGGATTCTTTCAAGAGACATATAGCAGAACCAGAATCTACTAATAACGTCAGAGGGATATCGGATACCTGTGACTCGAGGAGAGTGTGAGGTAGCAACCTTTTAGTTGTATCTAAATTCACCTCGTAGACCTTCGTTGAAGGTTTATCACGATTAGGACTGTCAGTTTGGGGCTGGCTACCCTGTCGGTTAGTCCGGATATTAGGATATGGACTGTCTGTTTGGGGCTGGTTACCCTGTCGGTTAGTCCGGATATTAGTATGTGGACTGTCGGTTTGGGGCTGGTTACCCTGTTGATTAGCCCGAATTTTTGGATGTGGACTGTCGGTTTGGGGCTGGTTACCCTGTTGATTAGCCCGGATATTTGGATGTGGACTGTCAGTTTGGGGCTGGTTACCCTGTTGATTAGCCCGGATATTTTTATTGGTGCCATCTCCTAATAATTGTCTCGTGCGGCACCCTCGCGAGACGTGTTTTCGTTTAAATCATCTTGCGCGGGATAATCTTCGTCGACAAGAAGATCGTGCTCCTCTTCAGAGGCCTCTCGGATGTGATTTATCTTGTTACCACGGAAATTATTATTTTGTTGGTAATTAGGCTTGGGTTGGAATTTATTATTGTAAAACTCCCGTTTAACACAGTCTTTGATTTCATGACCAGCACTCTTACAATAGCGACAGAAAAGAGTGTCGCTTCCGGTCTTTGGCTGATTCGAGTTCGTCGAAGCAGACTGTGTGGAAGGCCTCGAGGGGCCCGGTTTAGGCTTAGGACTGAATTTTGTTTCTGTATTTGGACGTTTATACAGACTTTGTTGAATGCGTTCTTCCGAAATAGCCATATTAATGGCTTCATTTAACGTCTTGGGGGACCTACATCTCACAATGTTTGATATACGTGGGTGAAGCCCCATTAAGAAATGGTGGAGGGCTAAATCCTCCATTGCCGCAACTCGGCCTGGCAATTCTTTCACCTTTGTATTGGATAAAGAAATCTCTGTGAGTAATTGTGAGAGGTAGGTCTCAATACGCAATGAAAACTGATTCACATTGTCTTGCGGGCCCTGCTTGCTCTCTTGGAGGTCTGTGAGGAGATGAGCGTAATGTTTGCGCTCACAGAATTGAGTTTTGAGAAACTCTTTGAGTTGCTCCCAAGATGAGAACTCCTTTATTGAGCAAGCAAGCTCCGCCTTGCCTTGCAATTGACTAAGGATGTACTTCAGCAGGATAGGCCTCTGAGACTCTGTGGCTAGTTCATAAGCATTGTTACAGTTTATGATGAATGAGTTTACGGTTTCACGACTGCCGTCATAGGATTTGATGAACTTAAACAATGTGTTAAGCCCGAGCTCGGCCATTGTCGCAGCTGCAGTGGCGGCTCTTGTGAGTCGCGGCGAACCGATGGGTGACTTCGATTTATCGTCACTAGGAGTGACCGCTTCTTGGATATTTAAGGTTAATTTACTGTCTTCTACCTTGGACACCTTAGGCATACTAAGACAGTGAAGTTAATTAGAAAATCTAGATAAATATCTATTCTAGAAATGGATTTTATATTAAACTTACAGAACCCTAAATCTTTACTTTATAAAGCAATGACCAAAGACTTACAGTATAGATAACGCGTAGGCGGCGGCGACCGATACTGCGAACTGGAACATTCCTGAGCGACGCGTCGCGCGTGATGCAACCCGGAGAGATGACGGCTTATTCTGGATTCGTTGACCAAGGTCAATAAATTAAATTATTGACTGGTTGTGGATGCAGGATACAGGAAGATCACGACGTATGACGATGGTAGTTTCTCCAGGAGTCCTCTCTTGCAGATGCAGTAACATTCACCAACAGCCGGAGTTGAGTAGCTTTAGTCCAGGATAAAGTAAGATTCACTTCCAAGATTCGAGTTCGTGTAAGTATGGATAAATTTTGGATTTAGGATGAGTCCGGTTTTATAACTTCCGTTAGGATATCGTAAGGACACTGGGGATTTTCGCATCCCACCGCTGCCACCAAATGTTATGGGACTCTCGTGATTAGGGTTTTTAAAAAAGGATTTTAAATTAACACTACTTTATTTAAGGTGTTTTTACAAATTTACGAGGTCCCTGGCACAACTGTGCACCTTGAAGTTCAAACCGAGACTGATGGTCGAGTAGAAAACAGATAATTATTAAACATACCGGAGGGCTAACTCTGCATAAAATAGTACTAGTGTAAGCATTATTCGATGCAGAGCCAGGGTGTAACAGTACGATTACGCACGAATGATACCGACCTTCCAAGGACTATGGGAGCGCTCACACTGCATGCGATCAGTCGTACGTATACGTACGTTTACTTACGACGTCCGAATACAATCCGAACTTGTTGGGATTTATCACGCAGTCGTACTATTTGACGGAGAAAAACGTATTCAGTGTGAGCACTCAATTCGTACGAACATTACTCGTACGTTTACGTACGAACAAATTCGTGTCCATAGTGAGCACGGCCTAAGTCTCAACTTGTACTAATATTCTGTGCTCAAGCTTAGATTTGACACTTTTCAGCAGAACCAAAATGTTATGTTAGTCAAAGAAACATTCAAACTACATTTAGCATGTATATAAGGCTCATTTTACAGTTAAAACAAAAAGAATGGTAATGCCAAACTCCCAGTGAACTACTTGTGAACTCCTGCAACAGTTTACAGAGAGTTCATTAAGAGCGTCGTTACTTTAACGGGTGGCTCAAGTTGAGTAACGATTGGGCCCATTTCATTTCCATGACAGCTGTCATAAATCTTTCACCGCACTGACCTCCATTCTAAAGGTCTCCTTCGACCTACGAGGTATTTGCTATGCATGCTCAGAATAACCAGAAACTCAAAACTGAGTTTCTGACGCAGTTTGATTTTATTTTTTCTTGTTTCTATTTAACTGTAAGTGCATAATATTTTTACGTTTTGGAAAATATGTTTTTTGACTATACTAAGGGCATTGTAAAAATATTTTCATAATTTTTAATATTTTTAGTCGTGTTGACTCTTTTTCTAGAACCAACCTCTTTGAGTTATAAAGAGTATTGGTTCGCGCTGGCCGGCAGTGTTTTGAAAATGGAAGACCGTGGATGACACGACGAGCGACGGCAGCGAGACGTGTCGAAAACAGTGGCAAAATATGTGTAGATTGTTGTGGATGTGGAAATGGGAAATATACTATGATAAATAAACTAAAGCTTTGTATATTACTGTTTTCGTTCACGCAGTAATTATATAGAAAACCACAAGATTAATCATTTGAAGTTATTAAAAGTTTAGACAAACAACGAGCAGAAAGAAGAGCAATGTCTTCGCTCGCGTTTGTTCGGTCGAATTCGCTCGGTGCTCCAACTTGTGCCTCAATAAAGAAATGCTTCACTTTCTATACGTAAGGAAATGAAGTTTCACTCGCTCGGGAGTCGTTTAGACTTCTGTAATTGGACTCGCCCTGGCATTGTTTGATGCCAGTTTTGAAGAGCTTTCGTACAGCCAGCGTCGGAAGTAGATGATCAAACACTATTCTGAAAATCTTCCAAGTAAAAATTATACTGGTAAAATGATTATTTGTGACAAAAGAAGTAAAAAAGTAAATATTAAAAAGAAGGATTGTTTGTTTTTTTATAACTAATTTCTCAATGCATATTGGGTTCAATTAATTTAAGATGCTGACTGTTCAAAGGGACAGCCTGCTTGGGGCTGATTTATACGACTTTTAATTGGTTTGATCCACGCTTTGAGTGCATTGAGAGAACACTTTTTATTTTGTTTTTAAACACAGCCAAGTTGGTTTACGGACTGAAACCCGAAAAATGCTTTTATTAACACACAAATTTATAGTTGTAAATATAATATGTCTACTAAGTAATCAGTATATTAATTAACTGATGTCCTGATTGCAGGACTGCAGGTAAATCGATAAAAGACATGAATTGAAAATCGATTATGCATCTCATTTTACGCTGATAATTGAATCGAATGCACATATTCGTAGTGTGTAGTTGGAGGTAGTAGTCCAGGATCCTTAGAACATTTTTGCATTTCGATTACTATCAAGCTAATTTTTCGTGAGTAGCTTCGTTTTGATGAAACGCCCAACAATTTCCTGTAAAAAACTCTCGATTAAACTACTGTACCGTCACTGGAAGCTTTATATTGAGAAGGCGTATCCGGTTCCGTCGTATTTCCATTCGTTTTAGTACTTTTTACCCGTGTGTATCCGGTCAAGTGGCGCCACCTGGCGGGTGCGATTCATTTTTGCTTCGTAAAATGAAACACGCCATATTGAATTCATTGGCGTTTTGTATTCCGTCGAAGCAACTTGTGCTCAGAGCTCTCTCTGCCACAACCGTTGCAAATATAGTTTAAATATTATATTAGTATTATTATATATCATATAAAGTAAGGATTATTTCAAATAGTGAAATTCTCCATACTTTTGTTCAGTAAAACTGTGCAAGTAAACTAAGATTAGCATGGCCCTGCAAGGACACGCAAAAGAGGAATAAACTGTAAGTACTACCCTCTATTTTTAATGATTGTACGTGATCAATTCTTTTAACGGTTTTCCGTTCGGATCATGTACCCACATAAGTTATTATTTTAGAAAAGTTTAGTATCCGGTATAATTTATTGTGCAAAAAAAAAAAAATTAATTATTTATTTAGAATGGATAGTATGAGTCCGCTTTTGCTGGTAAGCCATAAGTTGTGGCTGATCCTAAGCGAGTTCAAAGCTGCTCCAGCAGCAACTCCTCCAGCAAATAAAGATTTATCTTATCTTATCCCTTACAGCAGTAGCTCATCGAGCTCATTTTCTTAGGTACTTTAATATTTTAGTTTTAAGCTTATCTTTTCAGCGATTTTTTCTTTATGGTAGTTTGAATAAATGTTTATCTACCCTATCTATGGGCTGTGAGCCCCAGCCTGGCAGAAACTAGTCCAGAATATGGGTGAGTTACAAAACATTTTTACCAATTTTATTACCAGCTATTCTGATAATATGAAATTTACTCCGAAGTTAGTGGAAAGCTTTATGAAAACCACAGACCACATCGTTACCTACGGACGAACTGTAGTAATGTAGTACCTAGTGGTGGGTAGTTATAAAACTGTTTGTAGATGACATCTACCTACGAATGTGAATAAACTAGTGTTCAATCAGCAAGCTGTGTTTCACTACACGGTGGTAGCGATAGAACTGTGATGACGGTCAAAATCAACATCAACTTCTTGGTTTATGACTTTGCAACTTGTTTTTACAATTATGCATTGTCGGTTTAGTAGGACAAAGCTGAAGAACCGAGAGTTTCTAAAGCTACTAGAGGTCCAGTGTTTAGGTAGTACCTCTTGGTCCGAGGTTAGATACGCTGAGGTGTTTAACCATACTCCAGGTTTCATAGACTTGGTAACAAACGAAAGGGGGTAAAACGTATGACACCTTACGTCATCTGGCACACACAGCTCTAATTAAATTAATCAAATATTTTAATTAAATTAAATTATATAGGTACCGTAAACTTTGACAATCTAGTTTATTTATTGTATTTAAAGTAAAGTTGATTTGCTTATAGATGAACATACCTAATACTTCATCAGATCTTTTGTAATTAGTTTGCGGCCACTGAGCCGAAAGTATCGAAATGCGCATAGTCTTTTAGTGGAAGCGTCACTAAATAGATTACTTACCCCTGTCTGCCACTTACATATTTGAGTCAGAGCCTTTCACCGCTGCCCTGGAAAAGCAGGGGGTGTCCGCAAAGCCACTCAAATCTGATGGTTTCTCACAGGAGAAATCTAATCAGTGCAACAGCCGCCCTTCGCGGGGGCAAGGCGTTCCATCGCGTGAAATGTTTACCCATGATGAGCCTGGTCTCCTAATGCATATGCATGATTATAGCAACACACCCTCGCGGGGTGGATGTTATCAGCGCAAAAGCCGCCCCTCGCGGGGGCAAGGCGTTTGATGGTCTATAGTGCCGTCGCGAGGAACATGCATCCATAAGCCTGGTCTCCCAATGCATATGCATGGTTGTAGCAACCCACCCTCGCGGGGTGGATGTTATCAGTCCAACAGCCGCCCCTCGCGGGCGGAAGGCTTTCGATTCGAAAGTCTATAGTTCCATCGCGTGGAACATGTACCTACCAATAACGAGCCTAGTCTCCCTTTGTATAATAATATGCTCTGTTGTAGCAAGCAACCCAACCCACCCTCGCGGGGTGGATGTTTCCATAACAACTTTCAGTACAGGAGTCAGTTGTCCAATGTTCAATACTAGAACTATGTATAACTATGTACAATCATGGAAGAGATTCATTTCACAACAGGGCTCGCGGCCCGACCGTGGAAACAGCTGAGGTGAGGACGCTCGAATGCTCCGAGAGGAAACCAGAAAGGTAAGTACAATGAATAAGCAAGCAAGCTCGTATGAGTTAGTGGCCAATTCTGGTGACGGAGTTTTTAGGCCGCCTTAAAGCCTCCGTCGTCTCTCAACGACTGCTCTAGAGCCAGGACCGACAGTTTAGCGTGCCCTCTGAAGCACGTAAGCGCTCAGATGTTAATGCTACTAACGGCCACCCATCCAAATAGTGACCGCACAGAACGTTGTTTAACTTAGATAATCGGTGAAGATTGGCTAAGAAAGTTATGCCACGAGCGCTTTTTACAAGGACAATGAATGACTCAATGTTTTCGAGCAGGTCAGTTAGCGCACTACCACTCACAGTGGAAGAAAAGACTCTTGTCAAATACCATTGGTTCGAAAATAAAATAAACCTGGGTCCTTTTCACACGTCTGTCTGCAGAAATGTCTGCCAAAGAGCTGCCAGAAATGACTTCAGCCCTCAAAATATTTTCTATACTAAGAAAATTAGGTGGCTCAGGCATTGCGATAAAATTGGTATGACAGAATCGTTGTATATCTCGAAGATTACCTGATAGTATACCAAAAAGCAGACTTACTTCACGAACATGTCAAGGTCGCAGTCCAAACGTTAAATGGGTAGTCAATGTCGAGAAATCAGTCCTCAACAAAAGAGCATAATATATCTCGGCATATGTACTTGGAGTACCTGTGACAACCTAAAATCTCTACCCAAAGAAAAATCTATAAAAATATTTCAGAAAGTTGATCAAGTTCTCAAACAAACAAAGGTAACCGTAAAAGATTTTCAGATAATAATTTAATAATAAATTTTGCCAGCTTTGTTGTTCCTCGATAACGACTCAACCATCGTCAATGATAATGCTCATGAACAGATTTCCAGATCTGTCGACAATGACCTACCTACTGGTTTGGTGGACTGAATTGTCTTTTATCATACCCGCATCCAGCGAACTTTTTGACAACAGATGCCCTCTCGGGCAATTGGTCGCAGGAAGAGCAAGGTCTACACTGCAACCGGAATGAGATGCTGGCTATTCTATATGCCCTTCAAAGTCAAATCAATCTTGCAGACCATCTGGCACGTCATCGTCGCCTCCTCATCGAGTGGCATCTACTACCGGCCTGTGTGGACGTAGTTTTTGCAAAGTAAGGAACATAGTAAGTACAAGACCGAAGACATGTATGTCAACAATTATATTATGTCCCGAGACCTAAGAGACCGCCAAACTTTGTTTCACGACGCGTTCAGTGTTCTATGGAATTACCAACTTGCGTGGCTGTTCCCACCACGGTTTCTAGTCCTCAGAGTCTTTGCTCACCTAAATCAGTCAACGGGTATATTTCTCGTAGCCGTCCCCGGTGGGCAATGGTATTTTGGCGAGCCGACTTCAAAGCTCAAGCTTTGGCAGCACCATTGACACTGAAAAATCTCCATCGACGTATCGACAGGGCTTCCACCTCCGCTGGTTGACAACATAACTCTCGATGTGTGGAAATATAGGGTGGTCAGAAGCAATAACAACATGGAACACTGAACAGTTATCGTTGCTTATAAATTCCTGGCGGAAGCCTACTCTAAAAACATATGAGGTGGCTTAGAATCATTGGATTTCTTGCTGTAAATCTAATAAAGTTGACGTAAAAATGCCTACGGGGTCACAAATAGATTTACTTTTGATTAACAAGTAATCATACAATACTATTCTTTTACATCAATTTGTAGTCTCTACATCTACATTATGTAACGCTAGCACTTTCAGTCTCTTAAGCTCTCATTTTTTGGTTAAGTACACTCTAAAATCAATAGCTCTATGAAATCCGAAAACTTCCAAGCCACCGGTCTAGGAAATTAGTGAACTAACTTCGCTTTTTAATGGACTATACAGTAGACAGTAGTAATTTGTTTCAAGTATCGCGTCACACTGCTATACTAGTATTACTTTGCTCAGGAATTCGCATCCACGACCTGAACTTATTCTTAAATATCGTTATCACTGCGTTAGATCAAATAGCAGTATCACATTTTGGCCGATAATCCGTTTAAAAACCGACTGCAGGTAGTTATAGACAGTCTGGCTAGGCTGATCATCCTAACTTAACCTTGCTCACAGATCATAATTATAATACTTTACTAGTACTCCGTTAGTATGGATTGAAAGAACTGTTAATCTTTAAATGAAAGACGTTGCACAACCAAATCATTTAATTTGTTTGTTACGGTAAGAAGTATCGCTAAACCTACATCATGCACTGTCATAGCAGTCAAGATTAAAACGTTGTTTGAACAAGCAGGTATTACAGCACCTTCACGAAGCGTTCGATCTGCGGTTTCTCGGAAGAGTTGGTTGGAGAATTGTTCTCTTGACGAAATCTTGGCCGAGAAAATTAGCGATCAGCTATACGTTCCAGCATTTTTACAGGCGAGAGATATGAGCAGCAGTCAATCTGAAAGTAGGTGTAACACAATTATTTAAAGCAATAAATAAGCTTGGTTAAAATATACAAATGTATGTGTGAAATAAGATTATGATCATTACATTACTTATGATTTTTGATTGTAGCAAAATGATTAAGCTTATTATTACATAAGTAATTAAAAATAGTAAATGAATATTTTACACTTACAGGTTCAATTTTGGTTTATTCGTAAATCACTTTTACCACAGATTATATAATACTATACTAGTATTTTACTAAGAGTTAAATTGTATTATTGTATACTTGTTGCTATAATATTTAAATGTCACATTGGCGCTAGGTTACCTAATTATACAAGTGGCGACACCAGGCGATAACAAACAGGTCTCAATATAAAGCTTCCAGTGACGGTACAGTAGTTTAATAGCAGCGTTTTACCTGAAATAAAACGCATATTAAAATACTTACCTCACTGGAAGCTTTCACTTTAATCTCTGCCTGGTGAAATTAAGCCAATGAATTCAATATGGCGTGTTTCATTTTACGAAGCAAAAATGAATCGCACCCGCCAGGTGGCGCCACTTGACCGGATACACACGGGTAAAAAGTACTAAAACGAATGGAAATACGACGGAACCGGATACGCCTTCTCAATATAAAGCTTCCAGTGAGGTAAGTATTTTAATATGCGTTTTATTTCAGGTAAAACGCTGCTATTGTGGTAGCTAACAGAGTAAGTAAGGATACAGTATGTCGATTTGATGATTATCAAATATTTATTACTAACTGTTTTTTTTTTAAATGTCAATATAATTATCTAAAATATTCAAAAAATATTTGTCCTACAAAATTTGTGGTTTCATCAAAGAGTCCCCTCATTCCAACATGTATCGGTAACGAGGTCATCATAAATGATTACTAACCAGCTGATTTTTATTTATTTACTTAGCTAATATTTATATAATTTAACAGTCATATTGTCCTACACATTGCGTGGTACGTAATCCCGGTCCTACGCTCAGAAATCTATGTAAAAGAAGAGGGACTATTTTTGTCGGACAAGTGATACATACATGTTGTTTTGTAGGACATTGTTTTATTTGGGCAGAGAACACACTAACCTATTATGTAATATTTTTGTCCTACAGTTAGTAATGATAAAAATGGTCTTGTGGTATTAACAATTTCTGAGCGTACGGCCGGGATAACGTACCACGCAATATGTAGGACAATATGACTGTTAAATTATATACATTTAGTTAGTAATCATTTGTGATGACCTCGTTACCGATACATGTTGGAATGAGGGGACTCTTTGATCAAACCACTGATTTTGTAGGACAAATAAAATAGATCTTGAGATTTTAGAAAAATAGATCAGTTAGTAATAAATATTTGAGAATCATCAAATCTACATATTGTATCCTTGCTAACTCTGTTAGCTACCACAATCGAGAGTTTCTTACAGGCAATTTTATTGTTAGGCGTCTCATCAAAATGAAGCTACTCATGAAAAATTAGCTTGATAGTAATCGAAATGCAAAAATGTTCTAGGGATCCTCGACTATAGAATGTATTTTATAAAAATATATTCGGTCATTCTATTCGGTTTTATTGTATCTCTATCAAATATATCAGGTAAAAGCACAGAATAATTATATTTTTTACTAAACTAAGAACCCTCCCACACTGCAGTTTTTGTATAGGCCAATAGTTTGGTCAGGATTACAACAGTATTTTTTGTCGCAGCCGAAATCGAAAAGGACTACTTTTTTGGAGAAGCTGCTCTGCGTAGTCTGTGGAGTAGTTCAAGAAATGAGGCTTGCGAAGATGATGACACCATAATGGAATGCGTATTATGTCCAGACAATAATTATATCAGATTATGCGTTTTTGATTCATATTGTGCTTGTCTGGGCCATGAAGCAAATAATGGTAAAAATGCTAACAATAAAATCAAATCATAGTCAAACATATTATCGGACTAATCTGCCGTGGAAAAATTGGAATTCCAAAAAAAATAACTTTTGAAATTAGTCGTTGTCGACATAATAATAGGGTACATAATATTATTATAGGTTTTCGTAGGACTAATTTTTCAAACTCAGTGTGGTCAGATATTACGCACCCAGAGAGCCTACATCAACAGAACAGATATAAAAAGATTCAAGATTTATTTTGTTTTTCTTTTAAGCGAAACGAATGGAAAACCAAAACCTGCCACCATCAAACGAGAAAAAATCGCTGCTGCGCAAGTTTGACGATCTGATTAGTACGTGTGACTATATTTCCTTCGGTGATCGGTGAAACGTTTCGATGTTAAAGCCTTGGTCTCGCGATCGTAACGCACACCGCAGCGATTTGCAGCATGCAGCGCCGGGCACTTAATTGTATGGAAAACGTCTAGTATGGTCTTTTGTTACGTCGCAGTCTCCGTCAGCGGCGAGGAGCAAACGCGGTTGTGCGTTACGATCGCGAGACCAAGGCTATAGAGGGATTTTATACAGTCACTAACTAGATAATTGAGAACGTCAAAAATGTTTGGGGAGAGCAGAATGCGTCTCTATGCTTGGAGGGGCTGGTTGGGATACATTACCGCATCCCTCAAATACGGTATCGTGTGCTTTTTGGGAAAGATTTTAACAATAACAAAAAATACTATTGCTGCCTTTTTTGGTATATTACAAAAAAAAATGTATATAAGTATTATATCAGCAATCCAGTGCCCATAGTACAAGCTCTGCTTAGTTTGAGACTAGAGGGTGTTGTGTGTAATGTCCAAAGATATTTATTTATTTATTTCATACTAAAGATATTGTTATTGCTTGGTAGGTACACAGCTACCTAATTATATTACAGCCCCTTATCGCAAGCTCTGAACTGCTTTCGCTGCCCAGCATAATGTCAAGCGACGTGGCCACGGTTATACGAAAACAAGAAACTTTTGACGGGAAAAAATGCGCTGAAACATTATACCTAATTATTAAACATACCTATGATTTAGTATGAAAACAGTTCAGAAAATTTGTATGAGACAACGATTGCCCCCCAGCACTACTGTATTAGTTTGAGCTTATGGTTTTCTTTACAGACGTGGTTCTTAGAAAATTGAAACACGTAGAACCAGTGGAAGAACAGCGGCCAGCACTTCGCCACCACATCGCACATTTCTGTCCCAATTTAGAAATAGCTAGGGAATGTATTCGCACTTGTATGCAGGTACTAAACTGTTTTTATACCTTGAGCGTTGGCGCACACTTGACGACAAGACGTCGCGTCGTGTGGTTAGGGAGAGAAAAGAAATATTTTTTTGAAAATCTGGCTTTTTTTTAGAGCCGGATTACGTCACAATATAAAGCATATTGTGACGTAATCCGGCTAAAATATAAAATTGGACAGCATAAATAGGGCTTTGTATAGCCATTCTAAAACCGTTTTTATTTTTATTCCAGCTTAAATAGTTAAATATTTTACTTAAATATTTTATCCGGATTACGTCACAATTTATACGTCACAATATGCTTTAAATTGTGACGTAATCCGGCTCTAAAAAAAGCCGGATTTTCAAAAAACAATTCTTTTCTCCCCTAGCTACACGACGCGTCGTCTTGTCTTCTAGTGTAGTTTGACGCTTAGTTCTTTCATTATTTCCTTCTTTTGCCAGCGTAGCTGACTGCAGTGTAAATGCTAATATAGCCTACTAGGTGCCGCTCGTGACTTCGTTCGCGTCCCGTTGGATTCCGTTGATTTTTCGGGATAAAAATTAGCCTATGTGTTAATCCAAGCGGCCTAAGATGCGCAACGCGAGATATTTGTCATGTCGTTCTGTCAAAATGTAAGCATTTTGTACCAGTTTAGGAACTATTGCATTATCTGTGGTACCTAATGGTGTCGACAAAACGCGCCATAATGTACACTTTTGACACTTGTTAGTCGTCGTACCTCTCTGAGGACGAGATAATAGTCATGCAGAAATGTCAAAAGTTGAAAATTCAAAGGCGCGGTTTCTCGACAACATTACCACAGATAATGCCTATTGCATTATCTGTGGTAATGTAAACTGGTACAAAATGCTTACATTTTGACAGAACGACATGACAAATATCTCGCGGTGCGCATCTTAGGCCCGCAGGTCACGGACAATATATATTCCAAGTTTCATCCAAATCGGATCAGTAGTTTTTACGTGAAAGAGTAACAAACATCCATACTCACAAACTTTCGCGTTTATAATATTAACAGGATAGGATATTTTAGAGTTTATCCAAGTAGATTAACTGTAGCCATTTTACTGGAGATGCAAGAAGTGTGGGTTTGAGTCCTCTTATCAGACTCACCTGGGTCAATGATTATGGCTGACTGATAAGCTTGCATGATTAGCAAGTGTTTTTACCAATGGATAGTTATTATGCCACAAGGAAACCGAGGGTATTTCAATATTCTCTCGCCGGTTAGGCGAGATAATCTTTAGAAAAGACGATGGTATTAGGTCAATTTGTTTGTAGTCCTTTAGTTCTTAGAAAAGATCTTACTTTATCTTTTTATTCTAGGTTGGTAAACCAGCGTTCTGCGGCAAAGACCACCAATGCTACTGCGGTCACAAGTACAATGAAAACAATCAGGACGAGGTTATTGACGTTGACGATGTGTATGCCAAGTACCGAGATTTGTATCAAAAATACTTTGGCACGTAAAGCAATAATCCGATAATAGTAAATGGGAAGTAAAAGATTGAGTTTCATTCTGATGTAGTACGAGTTCTTAATACACCTTGTCCACGAAAATGCAGTTACGATTCTTCCGGGAGTGTTGTCATCTGTTCTTCGGGAAACAGATCCTTTGGAGGAGTATTGTGCAGAATTAGGTCCTACATAAAAGTTGCGACCCTTAATTGTGAGGATAGCGATGCAAGGAGGTAAGATCTGATGACAATGGGTTAGTAGAACATTACATCATTACATGTCATTCATTACATGTACATCATATGACTATTGTGGCGCAACCACCCAATCTTGGCCTCTGACAACAGAGACCGCACCACTTCCAAGTAGTTTGTTTGCCTGCAGTCGCATGTTTTTCTTTTATTGGGCAGCCTTTACACACGGACTCGTGTACAAGCCATCGGAGTTAGGCTCGGCCAGGAGATTTTCGACTCATCTTGCCATGCGCAAATCTACAAAACAAAAATCAAGTCTTCGAGACAGGGATCTTTAATTCGCCCCACAATGCCAGTCACGTCTTATTGATTGATAATCCACGCCCTCACAGTAACCCAACATCACGGGTTCTTCCGGGAACATTACTGCTCAGATTATTTCGTGACACGCACAATCTAAATAAGAGAAAATGTTTGGGAGCTTGCGTATGAAGGACAAGTGCTGCAGGATGACAGGTATTTGGATTAGTGACCGGTTATGGCATTCATGTACATTTGAGCGCTTCCGGGCTTCGAAGGGCACGTTAAACTGTCGGTCTAGGCTCTGACGCTCAAACCTAGCAGAGTTCGCCACTAACTCATACGAACTTCTCAAATACTGCAGAATACCGCTCTCGTATACAAGAACGCTCACAGTCTAAATAAGAGAAAGGCGAGGGTACGGACCCGCACTGATTTATACGCCGCTAACACAGCCGCAACCGAACTGAATTTTAATTACATACAAACCCTTTGGAAGAGCTTTGTCCGTGGGTTTGAGACGCTGGAAGTGACAATGGCCTTTTGTGCAACCTATTTTGTCACAATAATTGCTACAAACAGAGTTAACTAAATGTAATGCCTGAACATTCAAATTCAATGCTAAAGAATGATCAAAAACTATTCGTTCTTGGAAAATAGGAGAGTTTTATGTCCGATAACCTCTAAACCTATATTTATGTATGACCTCTAAAGACCGTCACTTCTTTGGAATGTATAAATATAAGGAAATAATTTTTTTCCCTTTCATCATCCGAATAATCTTATTACATGGTACTTTACTGAGTAACTTACTTTAGTAAATATTAAGTACCTACGTTTTGTATCATGATGCGGAATAATGGAAAAGGTACTTCACGAAGTTTATCTCGTTTTCTTACAAGCTAAAAAGCAGAAAGACAGTTGATTTAAATTACGAGTCAAACGTTTGTGAAAATGAGGCAAAGCTAAAATAACACCTCTTTTGGCGACTAAAATAGGTTCTTTTCACAAAGTGCTATTTTCACTTCCAGTAGTTTGAAAGTGGGAGCTTCAAAGTGTTGGAATATTTATTGATTGTGGAACAACGAATATTGTAACCCTTTATTCAAATAATGTATCCATACTTTCTTTTGCCATAAAATGTTTCGCGCTTGTTTTGGAAATTGGAACATTGTGTTTTGTTTGGAATTTCGGCTTTATGAAAACATCACAATTTATTGTATTTTCTTTAGGAGTTTGTTTGCTGCAAAAGCTGCAGGCGCATTTATTCCTGTCATAATTATTATGAAACTAAAGGTACAAGTTGGTAGCGGGCGACATGAGGCAGCAGCGGACGACGTGTCGCAGCGACACTACTGGTTTCTATGTATTTCTATGAAATTCCCTCCGTAGTTAGCGACGCGTGTCGCGTCGAATTTCATAGAAATACATAGAAACCAGTAGTGTCGCCGCGACATGTCGTCCGTTGCCAACTCGTATCTTAAAAGATAAATGGCCTAACATGACGGCAGTCGAACGGAAAATGCAGACTTTATAATTTATTTAGGTATTAGCTCTTTGTTCAGCTGCCAAATGAGCGTGTTGTCGTATTTATTCATAATAATATTAATTATTCAGACCGTGGATGAATTAATAAAAGCTGGGATTCTGTGCCCAGTAACTAAGAACTTAAGTTTTTACCGCGTCAGATAAATTGATTTCCGAAACCTCTCATCTACTTTGAACTTAATTCATTACTGTAACGAGCGAAACAAATTTTTACACACGCGCAGCAGCTGGCAGAAGCAATCATGATGATGCTTCCATTCATCACTTGTGAGTTATATGAGGTAATCATTTTTATTTGCCTTCGCGGCGAGATGTTGTAAAACGAAGCGTGTCGTATCGTAAACGTTCAAAATGCTGAACACTTGCTTAGTAGGCCTTAGGTGTAGGCTGAGAATCAGATCTTCTAAATGCTTCTATAGATCTTTTATAAACTGATAAGGAGCTTTGCTTCTCATTAAGTACGTAGCTAATCGGCACCTGCATAGGTATTTCGGTTAATGAAGTTATTACTGCATTGGTGATGCATTTTTGTTGAAACTATTTGGATGGGTGACCATTAGTGACGTTTACATGTGAGCGCTTCCGTGCTTCGGAGGTCTGGCTGTAGTCACGACGGAGGCCTTAAGGCGGCCTAAAAACTTCATCACCAGAATTGGCTACTATATAAACACATATTTTTGAAATAGTGCAAACAAGTATTATTCCACTTTGCTGTGCAGAACGCATTATTTATCCTGGAAAATCCAGGCGAATATAAGCAAGCAAGCTCGTATGAGTTAGAGGTTAGTGGCCAACTTTATGGTGACGTAGTTTTTAGGCCGCCTTAAGGCCTCCGTCATGACTTAGCGACTGCTAAAGCCGCGGGACCGACAGTTTAACGTGCCCTCCGAAGCACGAAAGCGCACAGATGTAAATGCCACTAACGGTCACCCATCCAAATAGTAACCGCGCAGAACGTCGCTTAAGTTAGATAATCGGTGAAGATTGACTAAGCAAGCCTAGATACGAGCGCTTCACGAGCGAGCCAGGCGAATATGTGGCCAGGCAACTATGATGTGCAGGCATAATTTTGTAAAATTATTAATTTTGTAAAATTGGCATAGTTTAGTTAGACTGTTTTAATTAAACGTGGTTTTACCAACAAATAAGTACGCCGGGTTTAACTTGTACGGTTCTTCAAAGTTGAAGAAAAGTTATTGTTGTTATGTTTTGCTTTACATCAAACTATGAGCTTGTTTCTTGAAGTGGATTTGTTCGCAATATTTGTTTATGTTTTCTGCAATATTTTGCCCGGAACCTGAGCCGGAACCGACAAGTATAGGTAAGTACACTCGTTATGTAGTACACTCGAGAGTTACAATACCGAGTTTATCTAGAAAAACTAATATCTTGGAAATCATGGATTCACAAGGTTTAGCTTAAATGCCATTTTGACCTTAACAGGTTTGGGTCAAAATTTAGGTAGACGCTTGAATCGGTAGATCGTCGCCGTCGCACGCGCCTTCTAGTTCGTGGTCACTATTCTAGAACCTTTGTTCCCAGTCAGTTGTCATTACTAAAGAGGTAAACACATACTATTATGTTCATTGCCTTTGCTGTTACCCAAGAGTAGAATAGGGAAATTTTCCTTAAAATATAACATGAAATCTATAGAATTATTGTTCGTTCATGAACGTAGTAGGTACGTTTGAATGTACTACACAATGAGAGCTTTCACAAATCATATTTGAATGCGCTATTAAACAATAGATCCACAGTATTCCCCACAAACTCTCTTCATATGAACATTAACACTGTGTTCAAACTTGAGTGGCCTATTGTTCCACTCTTCAGTTCAACAACTATCCATTCACATATATAGCTCGTATGTCAAAGCATTAAAGTCTATTTCACGTGATTTTTGAGGATAGTGTAGTTTTGTAGATTCAGAAAGCATAAAGCCAGTTGATTTGATTACATTTCGTTCCGTGAAAATGTGTTGCTTTTTGATTTTGCGAATCACGGTCGTATGTTACAATAGCATTGTTGACGCGCAAATAGTGAATGTGGTTTCCTTCGTAATGTAGTTTTGAATTTAAAATGTTAGTATAAATGAAAAATCTATTGTAGTTGTATTAGTGCAGTAGTACTAAGGCTCCTTGTGAAGGGGTTCGTCTGGGGAAGTACCTACCACTTGCTTGCATTGCTGTGTTCTGATTTAAAGGGTATACGTTCCCGGTGCCGGTGTTATTCTTATTATAATTTAAATCTACACGTTTTCACGGCATTAAGATATTATAAAAGTCTAAAACCAAATAAAGTAATCTAATTATTTTATCGGTCGTTGCCTGACCACTAGATTCTATATTCATTTTCATTTTTATTTCATGGGTCTGGGCATATAAAACAGCTTCAAAACGAAACTTTAAAACTCCCTTGTTCAATTGGAAACACATTAACTAATCTCGAAAGCTAACATGCTCAAATTTGTAGCGTCCGAAAGTCCGAAGGCTTATGAAAATTAGCTAACTCAATAAATTATCCGAAAATTTGGAGCATATTAAATTAGCTGATAGAACTTTTGGGCAACTTTTTAACCGACGTCAAAAAAGGAGGAGGTTCTCAATTCGGTTGTATTTTTTTTTTTTTCTTTTTTTTTTTTATTGTTAATTTTTTACCTCAGAACTCCGTCATTTATGAACCGATTTAAAAATATTTTTTTTTATCTGAACGGGTATGCTTCCAGATTGGTCCCATAATTTTTTTATCAAAATCAGTTCAGTAGTTTGGCAGTTAAATAAGAATAACTCGAAAAAACACGTCATTCACTTACACGACACTGCGTATTTGCTTTCCTGTGACGTTTCTGTGGTGCTTACGATCAATAGAACAGTCCCAATGAACTGCTATCATCATCATCATCATCATTTGATGATGAATGCGTATCAAATTGAAGTCGGTTTTTCCAGTTTTTTAAACTTATAAATTATCTGACATGACTGACGAACAAGATATTATTTTAAAGTTGTATCAAGTTGCATAAATAACCATTATCATTATCAGCCAGTAGACATCCACGGCTGGGCTGAGGCCTTCTCCATAAATTTATACAAACAACAATGCTGTCTTTTCCATCCACAAGCCGCCGTTAGTGACGGGTATACGTATACATTGCGCCTTTCAGTTTGTGGTTACAAAAAGTAATCTTATATCTTCAGCAAACCAAAGTTTTCTGCTTATTAAGATTTAACTTATTACTTTTACCCAAGCATTTTTTATTCTGTCGTGGCGCGTTTTCTTTATGTTTTTTTTAGATTATAAATATTTTCTTATCAAATTTTTATGAGACAGCGGTACCCACACAGTGTGGGTATCGTTGTCTCATAAAAACCTGCCAGGTTTGAGCCTGGCAGGTTTTCTGAACTGTTTTTATACTAAATCTGTATTCTGCGACTAAAAAGTGACATTAGCGCGTTCCAGCGCGTTTTTGCCGTCAAAAGCTTCTTGTTTTCGTATAGCCACGTCACTTGACATTATGCTGGGCAGCGAAAGCAGTTCAGAGCTTGCAATACGGGGGCTGGATGGGTTTAGAAATTACGTCAGTGAAGGAAAAATTTGTAAAATATAACTTCCTTGTAGTCATTTACCAAAAACTTTACCGAATTTAACTAGTTATCTCACGTTTCCACACAAAAACTAGATGCTTCGTGTTGCGTCTGAAAATGATCAAACTTTGTTGTTATCTCCGTTCTGTGCAGTTTGTTGCGATCGTATATTGCTCTACTTTAGACGGTTTCTTTTGATACTTTTTGTTCGATCATATCATAACACACCCTATTTTCTTGATCCAGTTTCTTTATTCTGATAACAATATTCAAAAGAAGTAAGTAATATCTTTATTATAAAAAGATGCATCACCTTTTAAATCAATCATTTTAATCATACTACGCTTATCTAAAACATTTTTTTATTTTTAAACAAGTACTAAGGTAAACATATCTTTTATTTTGACAAGAACATAATTAATTTAACTTTCTTCTTCGTATTTACAAAGTCAAAATTAAAACGTGTAGCAGCAAAAGCATCTTCAGCTAAAGTCAACAAAAAAGTCGTCATGGCGGAAGGAAAAAAATCCTAAGGCACTTAATCCAATCCGTCGTGAAATTATCTCAAAAATCCGTGTGGAGCATTTCTCTCGTCCCGCGCAGCCTCACTTCGATTGGCTATGGACTCTCGTAGCGTGGCAACGTGGGCATTGTTGCCTGCTCCAGCGTTTTTGCTAAATGTACCTTATTTTTGGGGAACTCTTTGATATGGACTTTGAGCTGTGAAGCATAGGTTTTTCTTATAAGAAAGTAGTGTAATTTTGCAATATGGTAATTGATGTGATTCTTAGTATTTTTTTTCAACAATTTATCCCAATAAATTGTTGAAAAAAAATTACTAAGCTTAGTAAAATGTTAGTAATAGAAATATATTTGAAACAAGACGAATATTCAATCAATCGAGACACTAAAGTTTGCAAAAATATTTGTCAACAATATTCGTATCAATATTCGTAAATTGTGGCGAATTTTAGCCGGGATCTCGCCACATTTCAGGATGAATCCAGCCGACTGGCAGGGCCCAGTTGGAAACAGCGAGCGTGGGGTCTATCGTTCGGGAGATCCGCTACGGAGCGGACGCCTGCAGCCCCCGCTCTCTTGCGAGACCTTGACACGCTTGTCACACCCCACTACGAATTCTCAACAAATCACGTTGCACGCTGATAGAAAAATACCCGCATTCTGTGCGAATTTGAACTGTAAAATGAATCAGAACTTGTAGGTTAGAGCTCGTGGTGTTTGTTTGGTGATAGTGTGGACATTCGCTGTTTGTTCACACCGAGTACTATCAAAGGTGAGTATTTACCTTTAGCCCTTTTTGGTTTTTTTATGGTGTGAACTGAACCAACATGTGTGAGTGTCGATACGTTATTTTTTGGTTTATTTTTTTATTTGTATTCATGTATTGTTCCGTATTTAAAAAGTGCCGCTAAGTATAACAACGGGATCAGCAACACAGTGCTCTATTTTTTACCAGAAACATAATATTAATGTTGTTTTGATTTTTACAGGATACGTGACACTAAAATACCTTTGATAATAAAAAAAATATTGAAATAGGTAATCCAAAGCCTTGAATTTAAAAAATGAAAATTGTTGACGTGGATTGGAACTAAACTATCAAGATGTGTTAGTTTTCATATACTATTTTGGTACTGTATTTTTTTCAGAGATCTTTGTTTTATATTTTTCTGAAAAAAATATTTATTTAGAAGCAAAAGGTTTTGATCTACGCAACACTTTTGAAATTCAAAATAAATCGACTAATGAGAGTTTCTTGTTACTCAATTCATATTCAACCATCCAATACATGTCCGATAGTCCTGACATGCCCTAATCTCTTAATCATGACAGATGTTGACATCAAGGGGACTGAACAAACGCATAAAACACAAAATTGTTTTACCGATTAATCCGCTGGATACCTTTTGGACAATACCGTCCATTAGATCATTTACATAAAAAATTAAACAGGCAATGCCACGGTTTTGCAATTTAGGTGAGTATGAAATAATAACTTTCTTGAAAACATTTTACTTATAATTCCTCTCAGTATAGGCCATCCACAGGAAAAATGTGCCTAATAATTTTTTACAAAGCCGATTACGCCCCGACTTTTCTGAAGATATTGTCTTTATTCCTCGCATATCCCACTTCCTCGCATATTCCCACATATAATTTATTTCAAACTATAGGAAAAAACCTTGGTGCACGGACTCGAACCTGCACGATAAAATCTAAAACCTAACTTTGGAAAAGTCAACAGATCCACCTCATCGGTCTTCAAATTTGTCAATTCAAAACCTTGAGATAGATCAAATGTTACAAACCGCAATTGAAAGAGGATTGATTTGGCTCACGTCAAAGCATTTAGAATTGATGAAATGTGCCTTGATCATGAATAAATGTGACAATCGCAAACGTATCGTAACGCTATCGTATCCGAGATACACTGCGCGGTGACACTACCACGGGTGGCAGTCGAGCTGGCATTGACGGCATAACTTGAATACGTAAACCCGGCGAATGTCAGATTTTTTCGTGATAGAGGTACTGGAGTATGTAATAAAAGCAATATTTTGAGGCTTGTTAAAGCAAGGGTAGCACTGGGATGAATCATCATGAAGAACGGTAATATAACTAAATTATCACGCCAGAAAAACGGACCTAAACAAATACAATATTGCGTCAGAGGTACACATAAAATAAAACAGATGTATGAAATGTGGGAAAGAAAGAGGTCACATTTGGAACGAAAGGGGAACTGTTATTTATTGTTTCATGGAGGAAAATATTTTTCCGTACGTGAATTGTATTTCACACGGTTCATTGTGTCTTTTGACTTACTTTCGGGGTGTTTTTTACAATTCCAATCAGCTTTGAAGGTTGTTGGAAGCGCCATTTTGTTTTATTGAGAACATGTCAAGTTTAAAGAGTTTTAAACTTTAAAAAGGATTCTAAGTAAGACCGTTAGTATAAATACTTAACGCACTTAAAGTATTTTTACTTACTTAGAATCCTTTTTAAAGTTTAAAACTGTTTAAACAATGCTTAAATTGTCCTTGACATGTTAAGTGGTGATTAACGCAGTTCTAAAGTAAAGCTCTCAAAGTATTTAAAATTCGGAGATTTGTGCTGACAAAGCTGAAAAAAGACGCGCAACTAGAACACAAAAGAAAAAAAAAGTACTTCAACGTTCCAAGACTCTCAGTTTGCCCAATATTGCTTTTTCTAAGCGTGTACTTAACTCTTATCTAGCTTAGCCAGCTGAAGAAGAAACTCCAAGTAATGATTAATGGTGGTGACGAGAAATCAATTAATCTTATGTGATTGTTGGCCTATAACCTTTGGTATGTTGCTAGTAGCAAAACCACGTTATTTGAACCTCATAATTTATGAACAATCGCCTTTCAACTTCTGTCAAAGTTAATCACGGCTTGAAGTAGTATCATGCTGTGATTTTTAGATAATGTCAAATAGTGTCATCGAAAATTTAGTATGCGACGCTAGCGCCGCTGTAACGCTAAGATGCGCCCAAAAACTTTTTTACGTTTTCAAAGGTTATATCTTTTACCAGTTGAAAGCACTATTACGCCCATAAATTGAAATGAAAAATCCATCGACCGAATTTCGCTGAGAGGAAAGAATAATAAACTTTGCTCTTGGGCTAAATTGAAACATCTGTTATGTTTACAAACAGCCCTTAATTAAAAAATACAAAGACTGGAGAACGTTTCTTTCCCGGTGTTTTTTTACTAAATTTTCGTGCGGAAATATTTTTCAGGTAAAATCCTGCTTCTAATAACCAACCAATGATTATAAAGGTGTTTCTTTTAGGTCAATGGATATCCCTATAGATCTAGGAGTTGGTATAAAAATAGTTACTGGTATATAAGCAACTTAAAATTTAAACATTTATGTTTATATATTTTTTTCTATTCATGCAGTTACTAAGTTACGACGAAAGTTTTGGGCTACCTTAGAATTCACCAAACTGTGCACTATGGTGCAAAGCAGGCTTTTATAAATTTACTGTGCTAAAACTCATTGAAAAGGTCATAGAGTTGACTTGACCGGTTTCCTCTGAAAAGAAAATATTTTGTTCGTCAACCATAAAACAAACTCGGCATTCGATGCTGGGTCAAGCCGCCACTTTATGAACAGTAGAACCTTTTCAGGCTTTTGCATATTTAACTACCAGTGAAGGCGGGTGGAAAAAGAAAAAAAAAATGATTACTAGTGCATGTTGTTGCTTCATTTTGCAAAGGATTTCATTTTATTTTGAGCTTCATTTTCATGTTTTTATATTTTGTAGCGCTCGTTACGTATGCTGCATTCATATTTTACCACAGTTTTATTACCAAACACGAGGTATTTTAAGTTTAATTCTTAGAATGAAGTCAGTTTGCATCATACGATTTTGAGGAGAACATTGTAGGGATAGGTGTCCTCTTACGAAAAGGGAAGATCTTCCCCGCCGAGCGACCTTTGGCTCGGGGTCCGAGGACCGATGGATGGTATTCGGTAGTATTACTTATATTTAAACTCCGTGATAACTTTGTTTGCGCGATCTAGGATATTTCTTATGTTAGTTCTTATGTAGCGAGATAGATGGCGCTACAATTTATATGTACGATGCCTATGAACGTCTACGCTCGTAGCTTTTTGCTACGCCACCTATATACTAGATACGCTGCGATAATTTAACCTAACAGGTTTAGCAACGTTGTTAGGAATTGGTGTTTTTGACAACTTTTCACATTACAAACCCTTTTCCTGACCTCAAAGCGTAGGTACACACATATTTTTGAAATGAACAAGGAACAAGTCAAACGACGAGCAACTTCAGACATTTTTTACCTTTTGCAAAATATCAAAAACATTGTCAAGTAAAACACCAAAACTCCACTAGAAACTTATTTCTAACTTCCTACACGTCAGCCCTCAAACGGTGCTATCAAAAGTTTGATCGCATCAACCGTGACGGAAACGAGAAGCCGGCGCGTAAAAAATGACAAAACCCCCATGAATATAAAGTTGCACGGTAGGGCTGATGGAAAAAGGAATAAGACGGATTTTTGTTAAATTTATTTCAAATTTAGGTAGAATAGTTAGCAAGAACAAAAAAAATTATTATAATATTATGATCAGCTTACTCTGGGCTTGTAAAATATTTATCATTTCTTTAGCTTTACCAAAATTTATGGATAATCACTAACAAAAACGATCAATCATGCTTTTTGTGATGGTATTTTAAAAAGCTAAGTAACAAGCAAAAAAGTCTAAGGTACCTATATATATTTTGAGACTTTTATTCATCTTTCATTTCAATTCGATGTCAATTTGAGTGACAACCAAAATCTAAACCCAAAAACATAACCGTTGAGTGTAAATGTCAAAACCATCGAAAGCAAGCATAATTACTCTATGCACACTAACTAACTTCATGTTTCTTTCTTTTTTTCATAATTTACCCACTAATAAAAACCGCATTTGCATAGTTTTCTGTATAGAATGTCAAAAACGCCGGACATTTATATAGGTACCCTAACTACTGGCTATAAAACTGTTGGGTCAAAGGTCTTTTTATTATAACCGCAGGCCTAATCGAGAGATGCGGCTATGGTTCAAATTAAGTCGATTTACACACACTGGACGATACCGATACGTCATTTGCTGGCACGATAAATCGGTGTCGGGATAAGGTGTTAAAACGCTTGCAGAAGATAATGTCATCAACCTATATTGGTATACTGCAGATTGGTCCCAAGACGCGCCACGGTCTTTGCCTCTTTTCATCAAGCGTTTGCCAGTTACATTGGGCAGATCGTCACCACACCAAGCCGAAGGGCGTCCTACACTACGCTTCTTCTTCTATTTATGGCCTCTGTCCGTCATTTCGATAGACAATTTTGCCAGTGTCCAAAACGGGGTCTTCACTCGAGTAATGTCATAAAAATTTGCTAATGTTGAGAGATTATGACATTACATCTACCTAGATGTCGTGTCGGTGGCAGTGTTAAATAGCCAATTTAGGATAAGTGATCAAGTTGTCAGACGTTTTGGAAGGGTTAGATCTTGGAATTTGATACCTTATCCGAGATTTTTAATTTAGGTGAAGAGGCGAGCTTGGCATTTTACGCATAGTGAAGGATGCCGTAACTTTGAGTAATCTAATAAAACTTTTGAGTGGTTAATCGTAAGTTTTGAGTTTCACTAAACTTTTTGAAATTATTTACAAATGTAGGTACAAAGTAGAAACAATAATTTTATTCATGAAACATAAATAATTCGAACTGTTTAATGATACTTTGTTATTGCGAAAAAGGTTAATGGTAGTAGCATTAGTTAAAACGGCTGAAGAAATTTGGAGGTTGTATAATTACTAAAGGTGATTCTATAAAGGAAAATAATCAGGAAAATATCGCATTATGTTACTAGATTTTATGGATTTTCGGAATATACCCATTTTCGCAATTACCCCAATGCACCTTAAACTCTTTGTAAATGGAAATGCGTAGCGTTTGTTTATGAATTACACCCGTATTTCAGTATCTGCCAAAACTCAAGTTCACTCAAGACAGCATTAACAAAAATAACTAGTGAAATTTTATTTTTCACGTAATTTTTTTATGAAAACCTTATAGGCGTTATTTTACATTGACATAGCAATGGTATAGACGAAAATTGATATTTCAGAAAATTCTTTGAAAAAAATTTACAAGGGAATAATTAATTGCTGCTTTACTTAGGTACATCGAATGCAAAACTCATGCCAAAATATAAAAAAACAAAGGTCGTAAAAATAAAAAGTGCGAGGAGAGAAAAAATTCTTTATTGTATTTTAACTCACAGTATTTTCTAGTATTTTTTCCCTTACTAGGTCCTATTGCGTAGGTTTCTTGTTTGAGCCTGTGAACGCTAGAGGTCAGCGGCAGCTTAGTATTTACATATTTTAATAATGTAACCCTTCGTGTGTTTGCAAGTATTTGCTAGATTTTCAAATTCAAGTCTTGTTTGACATGGGTAAGATAAGATTAGATTTGCTTTACAAAGTTTTAGTTCTACATGGTGAATGCAAACTTGTAGATATGTAGATAAGTTGGAGTATACCAGCAGATGAGGATCAGGGAGGTAGGGGGCTCACAACACCTACCCTGCTAAAGATTTGGGTTTACATAATAATGGACCAGTATTTGATATAAAAAAATCTTAGTACCAGGGCCAAAATGAAATACTGGAGCCGCCACTGTTTTAGTGCCTTGTTTCTAAAATAACATTAAAATTATGATATTGCAGCAGCTCTCTAGACACATTGTGGTTGATTTTGTACAAGTTGTTGTGGCACGTGTGTGTTACTTTGGATACTATTTGTTTCAACTACTTTTCATGAAAAATGTCATTTTCCGAACTCAATTCGAGGAAAGCACAAAAGTGTTGAACGTCACATTTGTTACAATTCGCTCTCCCGTTGGCCCGATATTGTAAAAGTTGGATATATTTTGGCTACAATGAAAAATGTCTTTGCTGGAACCGTAAAGCTTTTGGTATTCTGAGATGGAATTTCTTTGTGGTTTGTTGGTAAGTAGGTACTTTTAAAAATACAGAGTACTAAACTGAATTGTACCTAAATAGCTGCTAATTACAAAATTGTAACACTGCCCCTATACCCAAGTAGATATTTTACAAACGCTACAGAATAGAAAACTAATCAAATGAATGAAAATGACATTTGGAAATGACAGAGATTCACGTGACCATTTCCAAACATTTTTGACGTTCTGAAAAAGTGAACTGATATTTATGGGAGGTAAAGATTCATGAAAAAGTGACAACTTTTTTGGAAGAGTTGTAATTTTAAAACTATCTAAATAAAACCCATTGTCAATCAATGGGTTTTATCATATCAAAAATAACGGAATTAACTTCGTATCTGTCATGTTAAATGAAAATACACCAGGCTAAAGTAAATCCTACTACTTATCTTATTTTGTAAGTACTTAAATGGGATAAGTATGAAAAGGCTCATTGTATTAAAAGCTTGAATCTAAATACCGAGGCTCTGGATTCGTGAATAGGGCGATATTTGTATGAGCAAACGGGTTACATAGAATTTAGGATTAGTTACTTTACTTTAGATGATTTGTAGATCGAGCACAAATATTACGCAAAATAGCAGTAATTGTGGGCGACAATAAAAAAATATCTGTTTATGTACCTACCTACTTATAACAAGTACTACCACAGGTACTACTGAGAGTAGGTACAGCCTAAAAAAGCCAAGAAAATAAACTTCAGCAAATTACTTCAAAAAACAATACATAATCAGATAAATTTGAACAATAAAAAAAAATAGAATACTTATTGAGAACAATAGGTAAAACAATTCTGCAGCTGCGTAGTAAACTTTGACATAGAATGTCAACTCGTAGTCAATTTGTTGCGAGAGGCATGTCGACTGAACTACGAGTATTTCAATTATCAATCCAATCAATATAAAAGCTGAAACGTTTTTCCCACTTTCAAGCCAAATGTGTTTCGAATTTACAGTCGATGTCGGGACACAATTGGGCACAATGCGTCAAATAGAGCTCGATATTCAGTAAATCGACTCGCCACCGTCAACTCGACGCTTGGCCGGTTTGGCACAAAAACCGATTTTCCACGGATTTTACGTAAAGAAAGCACTACATCTTTTTGTGGTTGGATGTTTTAAGTCAAAGGAATGGAGCGGGTAGCAGCTGGGTTTACCTTAAAAATACTTGCAGTAGTAGCACTTATTTCATCACTTTTCCTCATATAAAATGTATTTATCCCTAACTAGATTACACCCGCGACTTCGTTCGCGTTCCGTTGGATTCCGTTGACTTTCGAGGATAAAAAGTAGCCTATGTGTTAATCCAGGTCACGGACAATATACGTTCCAAGTTTCATCCAAATCGGATCAGTAGTTTTGGCGTGAAAGAGTAACAAACATCCTCACAAACTAAACTTTCGCGTTTATAAGGTGCCACCCGCGACTTCGTTCGCGTCCCGTTGGATCCAGTTAATTTTCCGGGATAAAAAATAGCCTATGTGCTAATCCAAGTCACGAACAGTATATATTCCAAGTTTCATCCAAATCGGATAAGTAGTTTTGGCGCGAAAGAGTAACAAACATCCTCACAAACTTTCGCGTTTATAATATCAGTAGGATATAATGTCATTCATATAATCCGTTACCCTTATCAAATTATTCTTGGTAATTTACAGCTGGAGATAACATCAACTTTTGAGACGCCACTCTAGAACCTAATCGTTCGTTAAGTTCGTTTGAAATTCTTTTCAACTTGGACCTTGTACAGCAACAATTTCTGTATATTTTTTTTGCCAACGTAATCGGCAACTTACAAAACGTAAATTGAAACTCGTAACCACTTCTTTTAAGCTTTAAAATAAAATTAATAATTAATTTCTTTGTTTTCAGGTAATACGCTCTCACTTGTACCTCAGACCTCGCACGAGCGTGCCTCGCAAACAAAGGAGCTAGATAACAAACAATTAGGTGCTTCGTTCTCGTGCACTCCCTAATCTGAGGTGGAGTTTTGATTGCTACTCCGATTCCGAATAAGAATTTACTTTATTTCGTAGTCCGAAAAAAATTTATTTCGGTCGAGGAAACTTTTTTTTAGCTTTGAAAACCTTACTCTAAGTAAATCTTTTGGTAAGTAATTGTAGGTTGAAGATTGCGTAATCTAAATTATTTGAATGTAAGTACTTATTACAAAATCAACCTATGCAAACGATGATGCTCGCATTGCTGGATTCATGTTTGAAAACTCAACTCCCTTCTCAGTTGAGTTTTTAACATCACATATTATTATAGCGGTTTCTGTTTGAAGGGAAGTGAGTTTTGTGAGATAATGCAGTTGTTATATATATTTTTTCTATAGAACGTTATGTTAAATAATCCTTTATAATTATTTATTTATTGGTTTATTTTACATGCGAATGCTGAACCGCTTCTTCTGTCACTGTTTATTACAAATATTCTAAAAGCAAATACTGACCTTCGAAGGTCACACAACACTTATAGCGAAAACTCCTCAATTGAGCAAAACCCTCGAGCGAAAATCTTCAAACTTCAAAGGGTTTAATCACACGTTTTTGCACCAGTCGACAACTAATTGGATTCGTCATGTTTGTCCCTTTCAGTCGGCTGAAGGTGTTTCCAGTTTATTAGATTTTGTCCGGTTAGAAATTTGGACATAGGACGACACTTTTTGATAAAAAATATTATCATCATCATCAACCTATATCGGTCCACTGCTGGACGTACGTCTCTCCCAAGACGCGCCACTGAGCCCGGTCTTCGGCTCGTCTCATCCAGTGTTTGCCAGCTACATGTCTCAGATCGTCGCCCTATCTTGCCGGAGGGCGTCCTACACTACGCTCGCCTAAACGCGGTCTCCACTCAAGTATTAGTTTGCTCCAACGATTGTCGGTTCTGCGGCAAACATGGCCGGCCCACTGCCACTTCAGCTTACTGATTCTCTGAGCTTTGTCGACCACCTTGGTTCTCTGTCGGATAACCTCGTTCCGGATTCTATCCTTCAGAGAAATTCCGAGCATAGCCCTCTCCATAGCTCGCTGAGCGACTTTCAGCTTGTGGACCGACCCTACTGTCAGTGTCCACGTTTCGATAAAAAATATGAAAACCTAAAATGAATTTCTGTTGGTTCTTGCCTGACCGCCAAGTGCACAATATGTAGCCTTATCATCATAATATCTCTTAGCTTCTTTGATTCTTTGCAGTCGGCTTCTTCCATCTACGGCCTACGACGCTAACAACTGCCATTCCATCGTGTCATATACTTTAAAATAAAGGCTCGAGCGAGTAAGCACAAAAATACCAATTTGAGAAGTAATGCAGTTTAGTTTACGTGACCTACATTTGGGTCGAAATATTGCAAGATTTAGGAACAGTCCAATGTAAGCTAAAAATGTGGTAGAAACTATATTCTTCTCTGGGATGTAACCTTGCTAAAGTAGAGCACTGGTCTAGTGGTGCCTTCGCCTTTAGATCATAAGGTCGTGGGTTCAAATCAGATCATGCACCTTGTTTCACATTTGACTTTTTAAGCTAAAAATACTTTCCATACGAAAGTTTAGAAGCTTGTATTATTTAAATGAATACTTTTTTTACGGTTTGGGCCGTATACAGACTTAGATTATGACGAGCTAAATTAATATAATCCTTAGTTTTGGTTGATCAACGTCAAACAGTAGAGTGGTTACCCATCCACGTTTGTATGGAAAGGTGTGCGACTGACTGCGACTTGTTCAACCTTAATAAGAGTTTTTTGTAGGATTCTTATATTTTAAGTGTCTTCTAGACTCTATTGCTCCATCGTCGCTTACTTCCAGGTCAAATGAAAATAAATGAAATGAAATGGGATTTGAGTCAAAAAACGGTCTATTCAATATAAAAAAAAACAGTAAGTTGGTATTTCATTATGAAATCGATGTTATATCCTCACCTTTAAAAATATCTAAAGCTTTGCATAGAAAAAGGTTAATCTTAGTATTAAATTCGCTTTGCCAGTGCTCCTCGAACTGAAAAATGGAACGTTACGTTCATGATCATTTGCATAGCAATTCCAAGGAGCTTCTATCTCTCTGATTCTTCTGATAATGCGCCCCTTGTCGTACACTGTGGAGCGAATTCCAGATTTTTCTTCGGATTAAATTGAAAGAAACAGTTTTTCTGTAGCTTTCATTGTTTTAAGGGAAATTAGGAAAAAGTTGAACTTTGGGAGACATCTCCGTCGTTTTGTAGTCTACCGTGTTAAATGATCATCATCATCATCATGATCCACAGCCCGACTTCACCCACTGAAAGAAAGAAAGAAAGAAATTATTTATTAGCGACATAGAAACATACAAGTACAAGATTAAATTACACATAAACATAAATCACTCGAAAGTAATTGATGTCGCAAAACGGACGGTAGGACTCTGCATAGGACTCTTTCTGTCTGTGCCACTTCTCATGGTCCTGTAAACTCCTGTGCTAATCTAATCCAGGTCTTTCCCGCGATGTTCACAAAATACAAATACAAAATAGTAAACGAAGGTTTATTAATACAATTGTTATTAGCGGCAGTGCAACAATCCCGAAGCGGCGTTGCCGCTTGCCGCCACTGCCTTCAATTCACAAAACAGAGCACGCTATGTAGTTCAAATAGTTTTTAGGCAATTGTATTATTTTATTAGTAGATTACTACAGTACCTGGTACTATAATTCGATTAGACTTTTTATAGCAGTATTTTCATCAAATAAAAGGCGATCAAACAGGCAATTGAGCAATACAATTTTCCTCTCACACTGTAAGTGCTCTTCAGATAATCCAATATCCATCATGACCACGTATTCCGTGGCCGTCGGCTAACGTAATAAATTAACTACGGAACACCAAAATGTGCTGGGGTCAGCGATCGGTAGTTCACCGTCTTTTGTGGCATTTGCAACTTTATTAGCTTGTTTCATGAAATAAAACGTCTGTTATGAAATTTTAGTTTTGTTTTTGAAGGTAGAAATTATTTATGAAGGCTCTTGACACGAAGAGAGTGTAAAAAAATAACAACATTTTAATCGCTTTTTCCACATAAACTGACACGACACGACAACTACGATGTCGGCGGAGAACTAATCTCATACATTTTAGTACTAAACGCTTTCACATCGACACCGATATTTTTTTTTATTAGATTATAATAATATGTATAGTCAAGAAAATTGAAACTACTTCGTGGTTGTGATCTAAGAGCCTATAATAAAGAATTCATCTTTTTACCTTGATAAAATATTAAAATTATACCTACAGAGTGACCTCTCTCGGACTGAGTATCAATAATTAAATTGATCGCGGATTATTTGGTTTAACAGCCTCGTATTAATTATTCGGCGACCTGTGCGTTTAATGGACTAAAAGCTTAAAAATAGCGATGTGCAAATTTTACTGGGTCAAAAGGTCAATGGTTACTTAAAATTTTTGTAGTTTTTAAAGTTGTTGGTAACCTTTGTTATGCCTCTCGCAAAAAGAAGGCACATTACACAACTGTATATTACCGTATACTTAAACTACTGAAAGCTTTACGTGACAATCGCAACATATTATATTTTTCTGTTACCGCAGTAATAGGACTGTTTCTTAATTCTTTCAGACCAGAGAAAAAAATAAGCCGAACCTGTAAAGTTGCAGCAATCCATAATGTCCATGCCACCGTGCCACCAAAGGGTATACGCGTACCGGCATACCGACATACCGCGACATGTCAGTGACTCGAACATAAAAATCGGTGTCGGGGCCGACACGGTGTGTAAAAGTCTCGTACCGTATGAGATTAGCTCATCGCCGATATCGTTGGTGTCGTGTCGCTACCAGTGTAAAACCGCCAGCGTTGTGAAGCCAGCTTTACCAGGAATGTATGGTGGAACGCGAGTTTGTCTGCCAATTGCAAAAGGACGAGTCGGGATTGAGTTTGCGGAATAGTTGTTTTTTCATCAGGGCTTGAGCCATGATAGCTTTTTAAAATAGAGCCGCAAGGCTTTGATCTGTTTTTTTGGCATGGTCATCGTCATCATCATCAACCTATATCGGTCCACTGCTGGACGTAGGTCTCTCCCAAGACGCGCCACTGAGCGCGGTCCTCGGCTCTTCTCATCCAGTGTTTACCAGCTACATGCTGATCGTCAGATCGTCACCCCACCTAGCCGGAGGGCATCCTACACTACGCTTGCCTAAACGCGGGCTCCACCCGAGTATTAGTTTTGCAAAAGAACGAAAGACTCGTGCATGATTACGTGGGTTGGTTTTCTTTTTACCTAAACCACTATGGTATATCGATGAATAAGTAAACATTGAAGGTTGTTTGACTGAAATTGTTACCCTTTTAGGATAAAAAGAAACTGGAAGGCTAAGCTTTTATTTTTTTCAACATATTCCGCGCTATTCAACACGCTCTCGACAATCATCATTGAGCACTATAGTCACGGATTTGTGCTTTTCTAATTTCGGTTTTACTGATATAAATAAATCATTCTATGTGTCTCGTGTCTCACTAACTTGTTTACAAAAAATAGTTTTTTAATTATCAAACACTGAGCAATCATTCGTAAGCAGGGTAAGTCAATAAACGACATGAAAATTTATCTTTTCCGTTCGGAAATTGAAATTTCAAACCTCCGGTCTTTCATGTTTGGCTACTTTTCATATACATAGGTATAATATACTTAATAGTAAATAAGAGCATAACCTTTCAGCTGCTTTGAAAAATATACAATCATATAAAAAGAAAAACATTCTACCTAGAAATTGATTTTGAAATCTTGAATTTTACGTGGTTATTGATTTGCAATGAGACAAATTAAATTATGAGCTCATTTTGTTGGGTATTTTTTGCGGTCTCACTTGTACTAATATTCTGTGGTTCCACTAAGAATAAATAATGGAAGTTTAGTAAATTCATGGGTTGCTCATAAAAGTTTTTAAAAGCCTTCCCGAACTGTTTGTTTGTGTGCTATGGTATACGGACAGATAAACATACTAGACAAGACCTGGCGAAACGGTAAGGTTCTTAGGCTAAGTAGATCCTCGCCAATGGAGCTGCCAGCATTTCTATCTAACTTACGAGTAGGTAGTCTAGTTATTTGCTGACGTAGGCGACAGTCTAATCTGGGCCATTTCGTAACATGACAGACCCATATTTCAGACGAGCATGTGCTGTCTCCGAACCGCATATTACCGTAGTTTGTAAGGGGTATTGTTAGCCGTGAAGAATGTCTAATACTTTTCTGTTTAGATTTATGATTTGAAACCTATACTTACGCTAAAGTTTTAAAAATCTTTGCGAGTATTAACGAAGATTTAGACTTTTACTTGTTAAGTTTAAGTTTTACTTTTTGAGAGAAGTTCTTGATAATTTTCAGTCATAAAAAAAATTATTTATCCGACTGACGAATATTTTTTCAGAATACTTTGTTATAAAACTTAACGTCGAAGTTTTCTACTTGCGACTCACAAAATAGCTTTGTTGACCTCGGCAAGGATGAGAGATTTATCGAGGTCGCTTACCGCAACACAAAGAATTCTCAAGGACGCCAGAAGCAATTTATTGGGATGTTTGTCTAAATATCAGAGGAGAAAAATAACAGCCACTTTTTCAGCTTTTCCGGCTAGGTAAGGTAGATTTGGCAGCGGGAGGTTTTTTCCTTTTTATATCCCAAGGGTTTTGTGGAATCGCGCATCAGACTATCGTGGTTGTGGCAACTAGTTGGGTTCTTTTTTACTGAAACAGCAATGTTTCACGATAGTAAAAATGGTTAAGTAGCTAAATATTCGCTATTATGATTCAAAATGACTTTTTAGTTTACCAGGGTTAATACAACGTCACGTGGAAATTCACGTTGAAACTTTCCAAAAATATTTTTACAGTTTTATAATAATTGATTCTTATTCTAATTTTATCATTCCCTTTCCACCGACTTTCAAGAAATTTACAATCTTGGTTCATATACAATGTTCACTTTAAAACAAATAGTTTCTTTGCATTAAAATGTTGTTTAAAAATTCAAGATCGGTACTTACGTAAAATTTACTATATTTAGTTATAATTTACGAGTTAGCTGATAAACAGTGTAAAGTAACCTAATTTTCCATTACCCAAATAAGTCGACCGACAAAGAAACTGTCACGTTAGTAGCAAACTTTGATTCGCGGCTGCACTTCATGAGTCATGACATCATGAGAAGTAGAAACTTCGACTATTCCATTACGCCGGGGAAGTCGGGCAAGTTGGAACATCAGAATTATTCATATTTCCATTAGGTGGCCAATGAATAACCTAGGCTAGAGTCTGGTGAGCGCAGCGGAAATTATAACAAACTTGCACAATTTATGAAGCACTTGGATTTGATTAGCAATCAAATGTTACTTGTATTTCCAGTACTTTTAGATTTCATATTTATTTTAGAGAAAACTTTAGAACTTTTAAACAGAAGCTGTTTTATATTATAACTATAAAACGCCGTTAGATATTAAATTTAATTTGGGACCACTTTTACTCGTACTTCGCGTTTACAAGACGATAACATTCTGATGAAGTAAAAATGTTCTACAAAATATAGTTTTCTAGGTCGCACAACTTGTCATAAGTGATTTGTTTATTAATAAATTGATTAAGTAGGTGACACATGAGACTTCTTTCACCATAGCTCATACCAACTTCGGTAACTCTCCGAAATTGAGTTAGCTGAGAGATCACCTTCGGTCAAAATGTTTGAGCCAACAAGATGCCGGGTTTTGTCATTCGATATTCAGCGATGAACGGATAAGTTATTTCATCAAAGTAAAATACCACCTCTTCAGTATGATACATACGTAACATTGGACGCTTTGTATGGGCAAGTATCACTTTGAAGGCAATTTATAAAAAGTTGATCCAGTACAAATAATAAAATTTAGTCAAAATGTTGTTAGAGTTTTGATGTCATTTTATTTGATTTTGTTTTTTTTTTAATATTTTTTCTATAAATGTTGTTAAGGTCTATGTACTCTTCTGGTGTACAGTCGAAAGTGCTGTTTATTTTTTTTGTATATTCAACGTAATTCAGTTTGCGTTGTAAATGTCAAATGAGGCGACGATAAAAATATATGATCTCAAACCAAAATTCGCAGAAATTTACAATTTAAACCAGATATGAACACATCATTATGAAAATGCAAGCCACAATACCATCTTGGCAAAACATTTTCATCAATCAAAATGGACCCATCCAAGATTATGGTGGATCTAAATGGTAAGATACGAATCCGTAAAGCCGGTGCAGATAGGAAGGAGCTACTAGAAATTCACATTCTTACATTGCATTTGGCAAGGGATCTCGGAGCTGAGGCATGCATAAGCATATCACAGCTGATTGTTATCTAGCTGATACAATGTAGACGATATTGCCGAGTAAGTCGACTGAGCTCTATCATGTTATAAATATTCACGGACACTTAACACAACGCCTTCTAGTCCCAAACTAAGCAAAGCTTGTACGATGGAAACTAGATGGCTGATAGAATACATACATACATTTTGTTTTGTAAATACATACTTATAGTACATAGAAACACCCAGACACAGAACAAACATCTATGTTTACAACACACAAATGTTTGTTCTCGGTGGGGATCGAACCCACGACCCACAGCACGGAAGGCACAGCTACTACCGACTGAGCCATGACGCCTATCGAATGTTGGCTCAAATGAGTCGAAAATTATCCGTACACAGAGTAACTAGGTCCTGTCTTTTGCTTTTCTGCATTAAAAAGAACGCAGTTTAAAATTAGATTAAAAAAACGAAGCATAGAATGACTATTTCTTGCTTACGCTTCGTAGAATATACTCGTGCATAATTATTATTATATTAGGTACCTGAAAAATATCTAAGGTTTACAAACTTAATTTTTTTTGTAAAATGCCTAAAAGAAAAAAAGAAAGAAAGAAAGAAAGAAAGAAAATACATTTATTTTGGACACACTATACCTACATACATAACAGCACAACAAGAAAACAACATAGTAGAAACTTAAGAAATACATAAAATAGAACAAATATAGGTAGGTATATATATTATATAACTACCTGTCTAGGCGCAAACCTGACGTGCCACTTCTAAAGGCTACAATTGCCAATTAATATATTTTTACGTTCTACTCGCACCCTTATTAGTATTTTTGGTACAAATGCGTATAATATTGGAGTGATTCAGCTATTCCTTACGTAACTGTGCCAGAGTTCAGTATCGTTGTACCTACATAGAGCTACACAATAAAACCACCGTACGCATATTTTGTGTTGAAATAGTAGAGAATATTCTTTAGCTGCTTTCTTTTGCAATCTTGAAGTACTTATCCACTTAACTTGTATTGTTTTTTCGCTAAAATTATCTTTAGTAAGCAAGCAAGCTCGTATGAGTTAGTGGCCAACTCTGGTGACGGAGTTTTTAGGCCGCCTTAAGGCCTCCGTCATGGCTTAACGACTGCTAGAGCCGGGACCGACAGTTTAACGTGCCCTCCGAAGCACGGAAGCGCTCAGATGTAAATGCCACTAACGGTCACCCATCCAAATAGTGACCGCGCAGAACAGTGCTTAACTTAGATAATCGGTGAAGATTGACTAAGCAAGCCTAGCCACGAGCGCTTCAATTATCTTTAGTGTAAAGATAATTGATTTATTGTAATGAATAGACAAAAAAATGAGCTTTACCAAAATTAATACTCTTTAATCGATCAATTCTGGCTATCGATTATGGATTAATGCCAAATATCATGCAGATATCCAATGTTGACCGATTTAAATTTAGAATCATTAGTTTAAACTTTTTTCCAACATGTATTTTTTAATTAAATATACGATCTTTTGACTTCAATCTCACCTAATGGTAAGAGACGATAAAGCAGACCATGGAGCAATACGGTCTTATTCACTCTTGCCTTGAAGACATTCAGATTATAGTGATCAGGAAAAACAGACGCCGGTAATGTATAAAAAAAGAACTCACTTTAAAATGTTTCATAACTGCATGAACTCAGATGAACTTTTATGTAAAAACACATTGGAGACGCTACATTAGGTCGAGTGCAGATGCGCAAAGCACCACATTCACCAAAATGGCCAATTCTGCGTGATAAGGGTACAAAGAAAAATTTGTTAGGGTTGCTTTTAAATTTACTGTGGCTTTGGTAGCAGATTGAGATATATTTTTTATTTTTTTGTTAAAAAAATATGGAACAAGTAGAACCATCTAATTTTAAGCAGACACCTCTTCCTAAAAAAACAATTGTTACTTCACCTATCAGTAAAATAACTTTACCAAAACCAGTGGTATCAAAAAGACTAAAAGAGCTTGTAGATTTTTTGTGAAATGTACTGTGAAAATAAAATGCGCCTTCCAAACAAACCAACTGAGCTGCCTTAGTCTGGCTATCGAAGCGTGTCGATCAGAAAATCTATACTGAAACAAGACTGAAACTTGAACGCGCAAAATCAGTAAAAATATTCAGCCCAATCCTTCCGTTTTACCCCCCCGTGCGTGATACAACTTCCTAGTAAAAGTACTTACCTTGATGTCATAAAATACGCGAATATGCCAAAAACTGGCAACTTTAATATACCTACAGATTATGGCCTAGGCATTATTAGGCATATAAACACATAACATATAGAGGTAAATACTTTGTTATGGTATTGATCCAATAAACTCAAATTGTATAATTTTATGTCTAAGTATCTACCTCATGTCAGTTTTATTTACGTAGCGTTATAAAGTACTTCGTTCCATGACGTGCGTGGGAATTCAATAACTCAGTTGTAATCTCCTGAGAATTGGGTAATACAGATATTAGATAAAAACAACCTTATATTGAGTAGAAGATGTTTATAGCGAATGGGTAGGTACACAAGTAACCAGTATTTATTTGGAGTTTTGCAATATTTTGAGTTTAGTAAAAAAAGGTTTTGTTCACACACAGTGACAGTTTTTAAATACAGTTTTGTTTGCGTCAGTCAAAGTAGCCACTGGCTTCTCTTTTTCAGATTTTGGTCGATGCAAACACATGTGTGGTGAGCAATAGTGTGTTGAAACAGTGTTTGTCGTGGGCTATAAGTAGTGACTGATTTAAGAACGCCTAATAAACGAAAAAATTAACTAGATAAGAAGGTGAAAACATACCTAAGACACAATATAGAAAGGCATTGAGTCCTAAATTCAAATACATTCCATGTATTTGGTGTGCACTCCGCTCAACACACACAACTTAGAGTAAGTTAGCAATATTCTTGAGAGTCTAATGGATATGAAAGTTTGGTATTACCCGTCCAAAGCTGAATGAAATTATGGTTATTCTTTGCAGGTAAGATTTACATGTTCTTCTAGCTTTTATGTCTGTAAAAGAGCTTTGTTTTTGCTGCTGTTGTAAGGAGGTTTCTGTAGCATCATAATGTTCCAGACAGAGAGCGTATCGGGTTTCAAAAAAGGAACTCGCTGTCAGTAAAGTAATCCTACCAAAATAAAATATCAGTTTAAAATTCAAACACAATTCGTGTATCATCAAAATCAAAACTACATGGGTCGGACCGAGAGTGTCCAGCAGTGGACCGATATAAATTTACAATCATGATAAGGATGATGAAAATCTAAATTATTATAAGTTTAAATAAACATGGCTTCTATCCCCGAAAATAATGAACAAAAACTTTGCCATACTGTCAAGTCAAACTTTACTCATTTTAGTACTAAATCGAAATACTTTGAAAGATTTGAGCTACCAAATCAAAGAGTAATCTAGAAATTCGTCCAAGTCTAGAATGCAGAAAATAAATTCCAAAGTTAGCTGATAAATATTAAAGAAATGCTGATAGGGTTTTATTGCAACTGTAGTCGATGGAATACTGAATCTTTTATTTTTCTAAATACTTTTGACCAATTGTTGCACTGTGGGCAAAAGCCTCCCCCCACCTTCGGAATGTTGTGCCCCAATGTACCATTTCCTCTCATAGTACCTACTCTTTTCATGGAGTATCTCTTTTTCAATAAATTAGATCAAGTACATAAAAAAATCTAGATATTATAACAAATCAATTAGAAACTGTTTTTTTTACAAAGAAAATTACAACTAATACAGTATTTACAATATTCACAATATTTACAAAATACACATAAAACAGTTGAGCTATCTACAAACCGTTAGAAACTGACTAAGAAATTATGTAAGTACCTTAGTTGTCAGTTGAATATGAATATGTTTACCTCCTTGTCTTCACGACACAGGGTGACCCCAGGTTTCGACTAAGGAAACACAGACATACATAGTATAAACCAAAGTCGCTTCCCGCGTCTGTCCTAATGTCTGTATGTATGTATGCTTAGATCTTTAAAACTACACAACGGATTTTGATGCAGTTTTTTTAATAGATAGAGTGATTCAAGAGGAAAGTTTATATGTATAATACATCATCATCATCACTGCATTGCACCCGTGCGAAGCCGTGGCGGGTGGCTAGTATAATATAATCTGTCTCGCATATTAGTTTGTAAGGTGTGCCTACGTTCAATAAAGTATTTTCATTAATTCATTCATTCATAGGTACGTGAGAAGTATGTATTATTATTATTATTATTATTTATTCACGTTATTCATAATAGTTATCAAGCGTAAAACAGCATGCAGGCAAAGCTTAAAGTTTTCCATTTAACCGAGTACTGCATGTGGTAAACTTAGTTGCAACCAATTTTCATTTACAGGCTCTAAATTAGACAAACTAGCTCTGAGCCCGTTCGTTGGGCATGTGTGAATTATTAAGCTGTATTTAATACGATGGTTCTAGAATTTGTAGATCTGTATGTTTAAAACTTTGTAATGTAAATGGAACTTTATACGATCAGTTAAAAGGTTGAAAACTGAATGTTACAACTGTATTCCCTACAGCTGAACAAGTTTACAAAACGGGTAAATATTGCTTAATTAGTTGTGGGAATTGCTTATTCACCCCTTTATTCATATTCAACTGTCATTTAAGCGCGGCTTTAAATATGTTCTATCATTGACACTTGCGTGACAACGGAAAGAGATGACAACAGATTTAGCAATCACTTTAGTAAGTTCAGCTTTAGAAGACCAATATGAATAGGTTTATTAGTGACGCTGGCGTTTACATATTTGCATTTGATTTATACATACAAACCTTGCTATACCTAATAAAAAATATACATAAATCTAAATGCTCGATGCCAGAGAACAGCGAAGAATCGTACCTTCTAGAAAATTACTGATATTTCGTGATATTGATCTAGAAAAACAGTAAAAACAATCCGTGTCATATTTCAAAGAAGAAAGTTGTATTACAAAGCCTATACAGCTACGTGTCACTGAAGCTTTATCTAAAGCCACTTTCAGAACTCTAGGTATAGGTACGTGACAAGTAAAACCTCTTTATGAAATTCAATAAAAATATTCTAGCACTCTCATCAGGCGAGATACAGTTCTTTGTTTGAGAATCATTGGATATTCCGTAGGTATTCGCGGTAGGTAAATAATAAAAGTGGTCGGAGTGTCGTGCCCTCGATGTTTCCGTTCGTCGGTTGAATACAAATTGGACTTACTTAAACCTTATGTACTCTATTTGTTCTCTGTTTATCGCGCATTCATAGATGGATCAACTTTATTGCTGGAGTTGGCTTAAAACATGTTGTGGACGAGTGGACGTGAGCTAACCCTTTCAGAATCATGCTACTTTTGGTAGCAGTCGTGCGTAATGTAGAGGCTGAATTCCAAAAGTTTTTGCATATTGCTTGTTTGCTGTTGAATAAACATAAATATTTTCTAAGCAAAACAAAGATTTAGCAAACCTCACTTTCAGAATAAATTATACCATCAAGAGCCTGATAGTTTGAGTTTTATTTTGTTGATTTATGAAAAGTGATTCGCAATATTTGTACGGAGATGTTTTTATTTTCGTTTTGCCTGCGAGACGAGACGACGACTATTTTATTCCATACTAGCTGATACCCACGACTTCGTACGCGTGCAAAACTTTCCACCAAAATATCTGTCAACAGCATACAATGAAACTCGTGCCCAAGGGGGCTTTTGGTTTAGAGAGGTCATGCTGTATCTAAGAATCATTCATTTCAATAAAATATAGCCTATTTTTCAATCCGGAAAAAGGGCTTCTGAATGGTATAAGTTTTATTGAAATTGGTCCAGTAGTTTAGGCGTGATCCGCGAACAAACCAACAGACAAACAGATAAACAGACAAACTCGATTTTCGGAATCAGAATCGTTTATTTAGTAGATCTGCATATTTAGATTATCCGTAACTTTAATTTTAGTTTTTGGCTTTTTTACAGTTTTATTGTAATATAGTAGGATAAACAAAAATGCAAATCACTTTTCTCAAATCAACGAAATAAAACTCTGACAAAACTCATGGATATGACAAAACTCACTGGGAATATCAAGAAGAAAGTAATTCTTCGATTTGAACTAAAATATTCTCAAAATACAGAGTTGCTCCTTATTCATAACAAATCCATAGAGGTTAATACGCGCTGTATGTTACCTCATACCTCAAACCCTGGAACAATTCACCAGAGGGAGCATGTAAGGTAGCCGAAGCGTGAACTACCCCGGTTAGTTCCAATAGATTTGCCTCGTCTAGAACTGCACAATGCAGTAAGCCTACTCTGTAGGGATTTGTGTCCTACCAGATAGAACGTTTGGCGAGTGTGTTGAATGGGATAGGAAATATACTGACAGCGATTTATCTGTATAAAAAACCTTTTGGAAAACAAAATAGGTATTTTACTCGCACTACAGAAGATTGAAATAGAAATTAGGCTGTTCAAATATGTAGTAGGACTCCTGCAGTTCCTTCCGTTATTGACCTCGAGCAGCTCTTATCCACAATGGGTTTGTAATTTGTTTGATATCATCTCATGTTTTGATATAATATTTACTCGTATGTTTATTTTAACATTTTAAACATATATTGTACGTTCACTGCAAAAGTCTTCTCTAAAATCTTTTGTTAACTTTTCTCGTTCTTTAACAATTTTCCACCAATCAATCTAAATAACCTATTTTCTGCCAACTAACGAAGATTTTTTTATTATGAAAGAAAAGTGATAATTTAAAGTTATGGTGATCATCGATATAGTAGGTGCCAAATAACACCGCAATACAGGTCATTCACCCACCTTCAAAACGATGTCACAAAATTCAATTATTTAAGAATGGTAAACAAACAGTACTCGAGATTCGAGCGATTACCGTCTTAGCGACAGGTTTGTATGGAAAGCGACAGAATTAGCCGTTCATAAATTGAATTTTGCGACATCGTTTTGAAGGTGGGTGAATGACCTGTATTGCGGTGTTATTTGGCACCTAGTATAGTGGAGAAAACCATATGCAACCGTAAAACAATAAACAATCGCTTGGTCTATCAAGTAAGGATCTTCGTATTATAGGAAACCAAAACCGTGTTTGTCCCACTTTACTGTATGTAATACGTTCCTGATTTTCCTCCCAAGTCGACGTAATCGCGCCTGCTTCCCATACCGCACCAATCATCCGACTCGGAAGAATTTGGGTCATTCGAGTATGTGGGGAATTCTTCCGATAGATTTGCTTGGTACGCCTCAATTGCCAATAAAATTATCTATTAAGTCGGGTATAATTACCTGTGTATTAACTTTTAGATTGCGTATAACTGGAAAAATCACTGACGCTGCCGCGACTTGACTGAAAAAAGGAAACACGTTAGTTTTACACTATGGAAATCTCTTTCGATCTTCATCGTTGCTGGTCAGCATCAGACCTTGGAGTGTGAAATCCAGTTTATGAAATATGAATACATTGAGAAGACTTGAATATTTAAAATTATAATAAAAAAAATAAAAAAATGTATGTAGATATGTATTCTATCAGCCATCTAGTTTCCATCGTACACGCTTTGCTTAGTTTGGGACTAGAAGGCGCTGTGTTATGTGTCCGTGAATATTTATTTATAATCCCAAAAATTCAAATTTAGATTTCTCAAAAATGATTTTAAGGGATGTTTTCACATGGCACAGACAAACATACAAACACACAACGCCTTCAAACACCCGTTCTCCTGTCAGGTTAAAATAAAAGTAATGAATGAGCTTATAATAATTATATTGTTGAACACTAATAAACTTAGATACTGAAGCAAGATTGAAAAATTAATAAGATAGAGGTGAATATTGAAAAAGCTACTAACGGAGAAACCTTATGAAAGTGAACAAAATGAAAGAGCTTTACTTGAAAAGACTGGAACCAATTCATCGACGTTTTATTACTAATTAACTTGCAAGTAGGTACCTAATAAAAAAATAGACATATTTTATGAAGTTTTCTTTGAAACGAAAGATACTACAGATGCTACAGATGCTACAGATAATAATTTTCTACCAACTAAGAAAGGAACATACGGCTAGAGAAAACTATATACTTAATTATTTTATAGGTATGTTTGTTCAAAGTAGGTATACTAGGCACTGCGGTGCAATCGTTGTCTCATAAAAATCTGCCAGGTTTAAGCCTGGTGGGTTCTCTGAACTGGTTTCATACTAAATCATAGGTTCTTTGATTAAATAGTGACATTGGCACGTTTCAGCGCGTATTTTGCTGTCAAAAACTTCTTGTTTTCATATATCTGTAACCACATCGCTTGACATTATGCTGGGCAGCGAAAGCAGTTCAGAGCTTACGATCGGGGGGTTGAAGCACTTTTCCAGTAATCCTTTCATGGCATCTTGAGAATATTGTTTTGTTTTTCACTTTATTTTAAGAAGCTAACCAGTGGACCCTCTAAATCTCCCCCATCGAACTTGAACCTCTTAGGTTAACAAAACGCGAATTTACGACCCATGTAACTTTCTCAATCGTTGTTCCAATGGGTTAAGGGTCAAATTGGCTTACATCCAGGATAAATTGTTTTTATTTTATGAGTGATGAACTGAGGGGGGATGTTTGTCAATCATCGATTTGGTTTGTAAATGGAACTTGTCTCTTTGGTAGTGTCAGTCGTTGATTTCACTTTTTGTATTTTTTATATGTAAGAAGATGAAGAACAGGTGGGAATAAACGGATGTATGTACGGTCTCGTACTAAACAGGCCAACGATCACAGCCACCGGTGGCCTGCTGACCAGTCTTGTAATTTTTTAAACAACGCTGATCTTATACAGCCTGCATCAAAAAGCTTCCAGTAATATCTATGTATAAGATCGTTTTCCATTACTTATCGTCACGCTGTGTTTTCTGGTGCTTGGGCTCTATTAGATAATTTTTATTCTCCAACACGTTATTTTGTACGTCATTATTCTAGAATTTTGATCGTCATCTTTTTTGATAACATTTTCTGTAGCATTTCCAATCTTCTGGTTATTTAAGCTAGTTTATTTAAAGCTGCTAAGAGTGGTTGCAAAAAGCTTATCTACTCGTGTTGAACCGTAATATGAATAGACCTAAGATTACGGAAGAAAAGTACGCTTATCTCTTACTTCTTATTTGTGCCTGGCAGAATAATATCCTATGAATAAATCTTACATCACTCATAGTATGTGTTTCGAAAGCGGCGTGTTTTTGCAGTTTACGGTACTATTTGCGCTAATACTTTGTCATAAAACAACGTAATTTGAGACTTAAGAAACTGTGTAGAAGCAAGGGCAAACCCATAATAGGTGCTTTGTCAAAAAATTCGTTTCCTTTTGTAACGAAAACATTTTCTGAATCTCAGGGAAGGCTACCTTGAAGCTTTCTTTACAAACGTTTTTATCGCTTTCCTCTTGTACGAGTCGTAAACTATGAATGAGTTTCGAGGTAAACACCTACCGTAACCGGTTTCTGTGAACGTTAAAAAAGAAATAAAAAGTTTACGTAAATGCATTCTGCGAGTTCGTTTTCAGTTGAGATCTATGAATGTTTTTCACGGGTTACTTGCGTGTATTTACTATTAATTTATCGTTTTGCTCGGTTTAAGAGAAGTTTCCTCCCGCGAACGCTTCTGCGCTGCGGTAGAATGATGAGGTTTTCCCTAGAGACTATGGGGTTCTTAAAAAGAGTTTTTAAATTTCTAAAAAGGTTAGCAAAGTGCTTTTTATACCTCTATTGTTGCAGGCGTTCGTAGGCTACGTCTTACCATCAGGATTTAAGCTTGTTTGCTTACTTGGTATAAAAAAAAATCTTTTATTCGTGGAAGGTATATGAATGTTTTGTATAACTAGGTACCCGACATAAAGTATTCAGGCTGTATCGGTACTGGCTTAGCGGTGTCAATATAGATTTGTCTATCCACTGAAATATTTAAATTCACCCCCGATATTGCCACGGCTTTGACGAGAGAAAAAAGTGTATAGCCGGATTCATTGTATACCTACCCCACTTTATATTTTGCTTTGAAACCTTGCCAGGTGTAAATTGAACCCAGTCCCTTTGTTATACAGATAGAAATGCAATGTGGTACCAATAAAATGGTAATAATAAATCGAAGATACTTATTCTATTTTTATTTTACTAAATGAAAATCTCATGATTGAAAGGTTTTGGAACAAAGAGTTTTGATTACCAAAGGGCGTGCCAATCAGACAAATCAGGGTATTTACATGAAAAATATAGAATCTTTTTTTTGGAAACAATTGTTTTGAGCCATGATTTAGAAAAATAACAAAGTTGCTTCATAGTATTTATGACGCGACTTTGTCCGTCGTCTGTCTGTCTCTCACAAAGCTGAATATTATCTCAGCAACAACAAAAGCTATCAACTTGAAGAACAGGCAAACCTTACTTGCCTACTTGTAGATGTATTATAATAATAATATAATATTAACTAGCCCTCTCCCGCGGCGTTGCTCGCGTTATAGTGTGACTTTTCAAAATTCCTTTCTTAGTGCACCCCTACACTATATAAGGATACTACCCTCCAAATTTCATACCTCTAGGACTTATAGTTTAGACTGTGCGTTGATTCTATGTCAGCTTCAAAAGAGTTTTATATAATATATCGACAAAGCATTTTTATTTCCTTACCTACTAGTTATTACATATAGATGTATTACTTACATAAATATTTCAGAAAAAAATGTGTAGTAAGTAACAGTAGTTTTTTTATCTGAAAAATATGTGTAGTTTTAGTCCAGAAGCCTTGGTCGGCAAGTCAATTTTCACTTGACCGGTCTTGTTTCAAAACGCTACCATTTAAAATGACGCATCCAGCGATTATTATTTTCATAGCAAGGTAATAATTAGAGCGTTATTATAGAGATATAAATCTGCCACTTTACGAGCGTAAAATTAAAGGTTTTATCTAACGGAACCAATAAATTCATTTCAGCGATAATAAAGTACCCGGGCGTAATAAACGACTGTAAGGGATGTTTTGTGAGACGTGCTGATATTATATTATAAAATAAAGAAAGAAAGAAAATCAAATTATTTTCAAACACTTCAACAAACTATGATACTTAAGCAGTTACAATAAAGCCTAGTATTGCAAACCGGAGCGTGACTGAGCATAAAGTTAGTAGGTAGTAAGCAACTAACGCTGGTCTTCCGTCATGGTCGTCCGGTGATGCCAAATCTACTATATAAAAATAAGTCGGGTTTTCCTTCCTGACGCTATAACTCCAGAACGCACGAACCGATTTCCACGGTTTTGCATTCGTTGGAAAGGTCTTGGGCTCCGTGAAGTTTATAGCAAAGAAAATTCAGGAAAAATTTCAACAGAAAAGCGGGAAAATGGAATTTTGAAAAATCACACCCTAACGCGAGCAACGCCGCGGGAGACGGCTAGTACTTACTATAATACGCATATTTTAAAATAACTAAGTACCTACCAGGATTGGTTTTATTGTATTTGGAGATTTATTCGTTCTTATAAAAATTTCCCTAAAAAATCTCAGAGAGTAGATACATAGACGGAAATTATTATGATAATTGCAAAAATCCATCCAGCAGTGAATGGATAAATTGATATACCTACTAGCAAATGTGAAATACCCTTGGGGTGGTTCGGTGCCAAGACGGGGTGTGAAGACAAGGGTCCTAATGAGTTAGCCTGAAACGCATCATGCATTATTCATTGTGTAAAATCAACATTCACTTAGGTATGTGAGCTAAGTTCTTAGCTATGCATTTTATAATTTTTGAGCGTATGTTTACCTTCTTGTTTCTAGAAAGAAAAAACAATCAATATTATTTTCTAATGAGCCACCTTTTTCAGGCTAGAGTGTTCCAAATTTAAAATCAATATAAAATAATATGAGCTGACCTCTTTTTTTCTTAGTTCCAAATTCAAAGAGGTTTGTAGAAGCATAATTTCGATCGTCTTTTGTTTTTTTGCATCATTGAGATTTTCAGTTTTCTAGAATGTTGCAACTTTTTGTAAACTTATTGTGACGAAGAAAATAAAACCCTATTATATTCTGCAGTAAAGTATGTTGCGTTGTCGCATCGAAATACAGTTCTTATAATTTTGTCAGCTTCAGGTAAGTAATTTATTTTCTAAAAATGTTTCTAAGAATTTTGATCGGAAAGAAAACGTGATGGATCACTTAAGACTGATCGTAGTAGCACGTAGTAGTAATCATACATTTTGACTACGTAGATTTCTCACGCCAGAGTTCACAAATATTTTGTCTGTTCAACTTTTGATATATGAATTAGGTAAGGTAAATAAATATATAAATATTCACGGACATTCAACACAACGTCTTCTAGTCCCAAACTAAGCAAAGCTTGTACTATGGGAACCAGATTGCTGATAGAATACTTTTTTTTTAAATATGTAGCGCCATCTATCTCGCTACATAAGAACTAACATGAGAAATATCCTAGATCGCGCAAACGAAGTTATCACGGAGTTTGAACATAAGTAACATTACCGAATACCATCCATTGGTCCTCGGACCCCGAGCCAAAGGTCGCTCGGCGTGGAAGATCTTCCCTTTTCGTAGGAGGACACCTATCCTACCATGTTCTCCTCAAATACATACATATAATACATAGTAACACCCAGACACATCTATGTTTGCCACACACAAATGTTTGTTCTCGGTGGGGATCGAACCCACGACCCACAGCACGGAAGGTTACGCCCCAAAAAGCTTCTCTTGTTTAATATTTTGTTCTATCGCTCGAGGCTTGTCCTTTGGCCAAGTTTTTTTCTGTTTTCTGAATATTTTTTGACACTTATGAGCACATCACATCACTTGTATACACGTTCCACTTTGTTTCGTGTATTTTTCTGGTTTTTTTGGAATGAATCACAATAATTTTGAGATTTTATAAAGTTGTATTCACAGATTAAAAAAAAAGTTTTAGGCTATTGCATAGCTTCTATCGCGGGCCTTGAGCGTGGAGACCGAATCCAGAAATTCCGTAACCGACCGGCACAACGGTGATACGATAAAAAATGCTATGCAATAGCTTTACCGCGGCAGTCTCCGATTGCCACACGTTTTTTTCTACAGTGTTACTATCAAAACCGGCTTATTTATTTTACGTTCATTAGGTTTACTTAGTACTCTGTATGAATACAAATAACAAGTCTAAAAACTCACGTGCTCGTTTAATTTTGTTTGCAGGTAAGGTACAAAAATTCCAAGAAAACATCTCTCATTTTAGTGAGTCGGTGAGTCCAATTTTCTTTTCATTTCGTTATTAAATTGTATGCAGCGGTAACATTTTCTCTAGTATATTTACTGATATTACTACTTTAGTATATTAATCCACGTTAGTTTTGAATACACTTCGGGCATAATACACGATAAATTTTGAATAGTGGAGGTGATGTTATAATTTTAATAGACAAGCCTAAGATCTTTCAGTCGAGTAGAGAAATAATTTAACCAGTCTGGTTCAGATAAATCACGTAAAATATTTATGAAATCTACGATGATGTGGAAGATTAACATAATTAATTTTGACTTTGCATAGACAAGGCTACCTTACATCATAAAAATACTTAGCCAGGTACGTTTATTGAACGTGCAGTGTTCAGACAGTTATGAAAAATAGCACCGTTTTAAAGAATTTACGATTGCAATATTGCAACGAGCAACTTACGGTACATTAGCTCTACATTTTAATAAGCAGAGAAGTTATCAAAATAATAATTTCTCTGTCCTGCAGTGTATTTTGTTTCCAGCGAAACGGGCTGTACGCCAAATACAGTTTACATTATTAAAGAAATCAATTACTCATATTCATATTACCTATATCATTTTATACAAAATGGACTCAGTGTTTTTTTTCCCTCTGAACCGTCATCTCATTATAGTCAGCCGTTCAACACTCATCTGTCAGTATGTCTAAGTTCTGATCAATTTATTTTGGGCCAGCAATTATATCTTCGATGGCTAGAGTGAAAAAGCATCTTCTAGCTAGACCATTCTTCTCCATCAAATCTATACACGAGTTTCGTATTGGGTAACAAGATTAACAAGCTTATTATTTAATGATTTCGGAAGTCTTATTTTTCTGTATGGATTCTTGACATTTTCTGAACGAAATAATAGAAGTTACTGAATTGTAAAAAACTAGGGCTTCATTTTCTCGTGTAAAATGTTAAAAATCTGTACAAAAACTTGGAACAGGGAACGAGTGCCAGGATCCCGCCGTTTTGGAATCTCCAGAGCAGCATCGGAATGATTTGCACGTTGTTTAAAATGTAAAGCTCGAATCGCGCATTTGAATTTGTTACCGGCACGTGATAGAGCGTTTAAGTAAATTGGCGATTTTGCTGGAGGTTTTTTCAGAAACTTGCAGGAATTTTGTCACAGAAAAGGCAGTTTTCTAAGACTTGTAAGAATACCTAAATATTTTAATGCGTCTTTCATTTATTACCCAAAAAATTATTAATTTAAAGAATCTACATAGTTTTATTTATTACAGAACTCTTGAGGGTTATTTTTAAGAGTCGTGTATCTTCATTTTAACATCCAATCTAAACAGATTTCGATTTAACCATTTTCGTTCATCCAAAACAGTAAGATTACATCCTAATCTCTAATGTAAGTCTATTCAAACCAAACTATTACTAAATCCCCCTTTATGTGGAGATGGTAATAATCTAAAGATTTGCATGGACGGCCCCTTAAATGAAATCAGAAGGGACTATTCAGAGTTATTCGACCTGCGTATGGAGTGCCCCAAACCAATTAGATTTTGAAATAGGTTGCTTAAGCAAAGTGAGGCAAATTAATATGAACTCATTCTCTTTTCTGTTTTACGTAGTAACATAAAACATAGATGGTTCTAGGTCTCTTCCAGGTAAGCAAGCAGTCTTGTATAAAGTTTTAGGCAAGACTGGTATAAATAAATTCTGCTTTTATTCGTTCTTATTTATTGCTATTACCATCTGACAAGATTATGGCTAGAAAAGACCACTTTTCGTCCAAAAGAAAGGCCAAAAACTCTGTACAAGCTAAAGAAGTTCTCGTAAGTACCTTAAAATAAAAGCGCCGTAATTTTTTTTTCTAATAAGAGCAATGTATATGAAATATCACCCGAAAGGACTGAATCTAAGACACCAATAAATGACCTAAACCGAAGGGGTACCACTAGGCATTATCCTCTCTGAAAAGCTCCGAGACATTCTAAGCTTGGATTTACACTGCGAGATGGGGCGACCCCTATTGATTGATCGATTGATTGACGTGCTTTGCGAGCAGACGTTTGTTACAAAGGAGTAGTCACACATAACGTTCCACAGTGTGGCTAGATTGTAAAAGTATTACTTATTTTGTTACCCGACTGCATCTAAGCGAAAAGGAGGGTATACAATTTTGTTTAATTTTAGTCCTTCTGGTTTATTTAAAACAGAAAGAAACAGACTTCATTTTTTTACTTTTTACAATAAAAGTTTTCGAAAACGTAAAAATTTCAAGTATTAGGTACCAACTTAATTTGTTAGTAAATTAGTTACAAAAAAAATCAAAACTTCTTCCATTATCTCTATAGGAACGTAGCCTATTAGTATAGTGCACCAGCTGCCAGTAATAAGCTGTGAAATTGGTTTACGTAATAACTAAATTGAATATCTGAAGGTTTCCATTTGATAAATTGCGAGACTAAAAATATCTGGAGGAAACTAGAGTTCATTCTGCAAATGGAAATGTATTTGGTAAAAATCGTTGTATAAAGTACTTCTATAGTCTAATTGGTACGGTGTTTTTCAAAGAAGGTAAGTTTTTTGTATCCGTACTTTGTTTGAATAATTTATCAAACCTTTTAGCGCGAAAATAAAAATAATTTATTCCGAACGAGAAAAACTTTTAAGTTTAATTGAAAGACAAAATGCAGGGCGGTTGCTTGGGGTCGTCTTACTGTTTCATTAAGGGTATTAGTCTCTTTGTATTTCCGTAAAATACACTTCCGCGTTTTGATTTAGTCTACGGGCTCTGATGGACTCCAAAGTGTTTTTATAATGGGAACCATAAAACAATGAATACCTATTTTTATGTGCTACCTTTGTTGTAACAAAAAATTTAATTAAAAAATTGAGCATCCTTCAAGGAATATTCAAGGTAGTCGGAGTATTTAAATAAAATAAGGTTTTTTTTTGCCGTCTAAGAATAAACAGATCTTTGATTCAGATTCGAGCTGATTTGGACAAATATTAGCAATCACCGAGGCATTTCTTTTGATTCACAAACGCTGCAAAGCAAATGAACCACTGGAGTTACCTCGTTACTCAGTGGCGAACTATGTTATTAATATGCACGAGACCGATACCTACTCTAGATACATGTACTAGAATGTAATATACCTACATAGATGAACACCGTATCGTATGATTCGTATAATTGACCTCCATTGTTCACTGAGCTATAACAGACTATTGGATAAATCAGTCCCAAATGTACATATTTTCCCGTCTTACCCTCCAAATCCGACAATCATTCACCCCGTCCGTAAAATCGTACTCTACAATTTCAGAACACGCACATTTTTTGCTCCATTTTCCCTGTCGATATCGTATCAACTATGGGCGCCAAAAAGCTTTGTTCGTTTATTCAGACCGCGTATAATATAGTAGTGGCAATTGGTGTCCCGAAGGCTGCAGATAAATATGTATGTATCGGGACACTGGGACAGGCGGGTCATCACCTGGGACGATAGAGCTGTGCTCTGTTTTGCTTATACATTTTATTGGCTGGCTGATTTTGGGTGTCTGGCTTTATCTGGAATTCTGTTGATAAAGAGAATACTATCTGTACTGACAAGCTGAGAAATTGGCAACCTGAAAACTATCGATCGTTCTATTTGTCCTATCATTTTGTCAGGCTGTAAATTGTGAACCTACAAAATATTAAGATAATGTAGCTCCGAAGCTTAAAATAAACCCTAGGTAGTTTCAATAAATCAAGGTTTTTCGATGAAAGGTGCCGTAATGGAAACCGATTGTAATAACGACACGGGCGGACGCCGAGTTAGCTGAACTCAGTCCAATTTCCCGTTCCATCATATTTATTGGCCCTTCCAATATTCGCTAGGAACGCTGACTAGTCTTACTGCACACTTTGCACAGTCTATATGAACTTACCTACCTATAGTAGGTGCCAAATAACACCGCAATACAGGTCATTCACCCACCTTCACCTCGATGTCGCAAAATTCAGTTTATGTATAGTAAACAAACAGTACTACGAGATTCGAGCGATTACCGTCTTAGCGATAGGTTTGTATGGAAAGCGACAGAATTAGCCATTCATAAATTGAATTTTGCGTCATCGTGGTGAACGTGGGTGAATGACCTGTATTGCGGTGTTATTTGGCACCTACTATACTGCTTTTGTTGATTCTGTCTGAGCGGATGAATAAATCTAATAGAGCTAAATGAAGAAGTTCGATTGGTTGAAGATAATTCTAGGGTATTCCATACAAAACACGCCCTTGTTTATTACGTATTAGCTAGTTACAGTAAATTAATACTTTAGGTATCTTTGTTTGTTTTATATTATTCACATAAATATTTCAGCATGAAGCATACGAGTGAAATTTGTGTTACAAAAAATTTAAAACTAATTTGTAAAAAACACGGTTTCAATCCTATATGTGAATAATATTTTGCATAGCTATTCAATGTATACCATGATTTTATTTTTATTTAAATTTTTGAGACGTGAGGTAACCAAGACTTTAATTCAGAGCTTTAAAAAAGTTATGAATTTTCTTGTTTCAACCAAGCCGCTTATCTTGAGTAGATTTTTTTATTTGGTACTTCAGCAACAAAATAGTCTCAGCCTTCCTTCTTATTTCAGCCATTTTACAGAACAAGCAAAACTTATACTCCTTAACTCAGTGGCAACAAAAGACTCAATTAAAGTCAGGAGCTGAACAAAGTTATTAAGATAAGAAAGCATCCGCTAAAAATAGTCCCTGCCAGATACCAAGAGGCATAAACCAGTCCTTTGTGGGTCGAATAAACTAAACTGCTGGTACAAGTTACAAACGACTGGAAAAGAAAACCTTTGAATTTTTAACCACGAGCACTTTATTTTTAACACTTACACAGTTTTTTTTTCTAATTTGATAATCTCCGATTCAGTGATTGAGGTTTAAGCATTAGAGTAATCGCTGCCTCTCTAGCCATGGACCTTGTTAACAGAAGGGAGGATTTCGCTCCTAGCTATCGGCAATTATAACAGCCTATCGTACTTCAAAGAGAGACAAGACGCCGGAATGAGGTGCTTTTCACACGTTTCCGGCATTATGTACGCAAACAGGTGTTTGATGCCCGCACTGGATTGAGAGATGAAGGGACTGAGATTTTCATGAAATATTAATAAGTAGGGGATGAAATTTGATTTGAAGTATCAGATCAACGCACTGGTATTAAGATATCGTTATATCTTAATACCAGTGCGTTAATACCAGTGCGTTGATACCAGGGCATTGAGGCTTGAATATTACGATTTCTTTTTCTTACAAGATTTTTAAAGGAAAACTTGGAATAAGTATATTTTTGCGTTAAAACCATATTATTTACTATTGCTTCATTCCGAAACATTTTCGCATTGTAAATCTCTTTTCTCGCAAGCTTATTCCATATCAGTTAGAATAGTATTACAATTCAAACTACACAATATTTCAGATGTCAGACGTAGGACGTAGACGGGCACCTTTAGTAAAAGCCCTGAAAAAGCGAGAGTGAACTAGTGAGTTCAACGACAAAGCCCAGTCAATAAACAATCAATGAGGCACAGAACCAAGTATAATTAATACCATTATTCAAAGAGGTCGTAGTAGCGGCCTAAAAACTCCGTCACCAGAGTTGGCCACTAGCTCATATGAACTTATTTGTTTCCAAAAAAATTGTCTTTTCTGCGTTCCGGTGGTATGAGTATGAGTACAATTGATAACCTTTACGGCTCAGAGTATGGACGCAGCGCGTTCTTAATGAAGCAATGCTTTATTTTAGGAGGTATAATCATTTAACATGGTGTGTTTACTATATTAGAAATTACACCGAAAATGATTATGTTACAAAATATGTTTTAAGTTAAGTTAGTGTATATTTCAAGTTGTAAACATGTGGGCCAACTGCTTGTTCAATTAAGTACTTTTTCTCTCATAAAAAATAATATTGCTCAGTTTGTGTTTCTGTCCTGCAAATTTTGTTCTTGATTAGTACTTTGCATGTATAGCTTTTCTTAGGTTTCGTGTATCAAAGGGCTTTGAATGATGTACAGAATCAGATTACTTGTGTGTTACACGCTCTATATGAATAATACAGGGATCTACCTACACTGCTTACATTACTAGGTAGCTAAACTAAATGCTTTAGGTCTGCAAAATATTATTTGAATATTTTTAACCAGACCAGCATCCCAACTGCGAAACGAAATGGTAGTGAAAATTAAAAACTTTAGTAGTTATTTTTACAATATTAGTGAAATCTACAATGTTTTTAACTTAACTTTTAGTTTAACCCAGATGCTAGTAACTATCTCTTACTTCAGTTTTAAATGATTTGGAAAATGTTAAAGCTGGTAATTCAAAGAAGTATTCATTTTAGCTTCGAGATTCTCGCCTCTCTCGTATTCACTAGAAAGTTTTATGGCTGAAATGATGATAGTGATTGTAAGCAATTGGAAACGTGAAATCAACCTAGATATATTATCCAATTAGTATCCAATAGCCACCACAGAATAGCAAAGTCGCCAGATAGACAACTCCAAGCACTCGTAATCAGCACATCCTCTGAGAGTAAGTTCGCCTAACTTCTCTGCAACCTGATTGGTCCCAGGGAGAGCCGTTTGAGCAGACTTGTCTTACGGGATTAGCTGCTGTGACAGCTAAGCTGTGGTTCAGTTGATCTTTGTTTAATTGGTAGTCTTGTTAAGGATTACGAGCCTAATCTTGTAGACGTAAAGTCATTGAGCGAATGGGTGGTACTAAAACGATATCGGCTATACTGAAGATCTTTGCGGATATTCAAAATCTGATAGTGAATAGCACGTCCCAAATTAGCAACAAAATAATTGGCTAAGTACGTTCCTATAGTAACAAAGGCAGAAACTACTGGTGACACGTCAACCAGAAGCTCGTGACCTATTATCGCAAAATATTTCACTGGCAGCTTTGTCGGTCCATCATCGCTACTGTTTCGGAGATCGAACGGTCAAGTGGGCCTCGATCCAAACCACAAAAAAATTGTACTGGCTTGGTATTGGTTAGTATGGCTAGAATTGGCACATTACTATAAACCATCTAAGAACTGCCCAAAAACGTTAGCCCAGTATCAATCGCACGGCGTGTAATTGATAGCCCCGTACGGAACCCGGATGGCAGGGTTCCGGCTAATTGGGGTTCGTTAGGAGGCGATTGTTTGTCGACACTGTCCAGCGGGCCTAAGATGCGCGCCGCGAGATATTTGTCATGTCGTTCTGTCAAAATGTAAGCATTTTGCACCAGTTGAGGAACTATTGCATTATCTGTGGTAATGTTGTCGAGAAACCGCGCCTTTGAATTTTTAACTTTTGACATTTCTGCATGACTATTATCTCGTCCTCAGAGAGGTACCACGACTAAGAAGTGTCAAAAGTATACATTATGGCGCGTTTTGTCGACACCATTAGGTACCACAGATAATGCAATAGTTCCTAAACTCGTACAAAATGCTTACATTTTGACAGAACGACATGACAAATATCTCACGGTGCGCATCTTAGGCCTGCAGGTGTAACACGGCTCAATGCCGATTTAATATGGGTAGTATTGATCTCGCCCGAATTACGGTAATTCATTGACCCCTAGCAATAAGGGTTACATTTTGATATGTGGAGTTTTACGATGCTGTAAATTAGGTGGTTGATTCGATTCTTAGCATGTTTTAAGATAGATCAGGGAAAGTTTCAATCGCTTTTTCCTCTTATATAACCAAGATTAGATGACGTTATCTGTGAAAAAACTTTTGGTCCATTAAAACTGGTTATTTCGAAGGAATTTATTATCCTCGTAGCTATAACCAAAAATTGAAATTGTTATCTGTCAAGAAAAATATTTCTCCAGCATATCTGGTTAGTTCAAATCCTCATAGATAACCTTTAGTTGAAATGGTTATGTTGAGATAAATATCAAAATTATGTTTATTCTAGTGGTAGGTAATTTTAAGATACATAAAAAACCGTTGAAGTAAGCAGAGCAATGGAGAATAAAGCAAATACAATGTAATTTAGTAGTCTTCTAAGCTAATGACTTTATTCCAGTGCGTAACGATTCCATCCAACACGGTAACAACTAATATTATTCTACCTCACTGAAACCGAGGCTGAGCAAACACAAATACGGTTGGTACTGGGCTAACCAAACATCGTAAGGGAATAATGCGGATTTTATGCAAAATGTTCATGTCCTCAGGGATTTCTCTTGAAGAGCCTAATTTTGTAACAAATCTTTTAAGGTACGTCTTTAGTGGATGTGCTCGGTGAGGCCATGCAGCGTCATAAGCAGAGATTGTGCCGGTGAGGCATGTACTTGTTCTATTTTTTTTTAATAAAAAAACTTGTTTATTTATTTATATGAATATGGTATTTGTTCTATTTTCATGTTTACTGAACAAAACGAAATAAAAAGTCCTGAGTCCTGATTCCTGCGTAGTACCTTCTAACTTAATCTGTAAAAGATCACATTGATATAATGCGTAATCCAAATATCGAGTCAATCATTACTGCATAGTATAACGAGCATGTGATTTCTCATTCCACAGTTCAGTAGTACGCTGAAATCATCGGAAATTTTGGAGAACATGACATCATTAAATGTTTGAACGGGATTGCTACGTTTCCATAACGTTACTGCCTACACAATACGTATGTGATGTTACTAAAACCTGAAAAATAGTGCGCATAACCATGTTTGTTTGAGTTCAAAATGTATTTCGATATTTTTACTCTATGTTTAGTTACTACCTACCATAGAATATGGGTAGGTACTAGTAAAACAAACACCCAAAGCAAAACGAATATGTATATTATTATGTTATTAGTGCATACGTGTTGAAATGTTTATGCAAAAACATGACACAAAAGAGTATGGGAAGGTTATGGAAAGCTATGCTTGCCCACATCAAAATTAATAACAAACAAAGATCGCGTCTAATAACAATATTATCATCTAAAACCGGCAGTCGTAAGGAAATCCCGTCTGCATTGTGTTGAAGCTGAAATGTTAATTAGTGAATTAATGTCAGAGGTTGAACCTTCATGAATAGCTGTTTTCACACTACCAACTACACGACAGCTATACGGTATCCTCGGAAGTACTAGCAATATTTATTCTACGTCGTGGCTTTCCCACAAAATAAATCTAAAGATATTTACCATTAGAAGCTTCCACACGTTGAAAACTCATATTTTTTGTATAATTCATCACATTGACTGCCAAAACTTTTCACACCAGCTGAAAGTGAACCGTGACGGTGGCAGTGAGTACCTAATTCTTATTCGTCGTGGGGGAATGAGATCTGCGTCAGTGCAGATCGTGCCTTGGGGTGTATTGTGCATTGTCTCTCTGCTGACCTCACCCCAGCCAGCCCAACTCCTTGAAGTAACGGAGAAGAGTTGATGGCAGCATGTTCCAGCATACCCGATGGTGTTGTGGATGCCGAGGAGTGAGAATCGATCAGCTCCTGCGGCGGGGACTATATATTTATATTTTAGTTACTGACATCGTCAATATCGTGTAGGTATCGATGTCGTGAAGTGTTAAAATTTATCCTAGGTATACCAGCCAGCATGCTCCATTCTCCGGTTCGCCCGAGTACACACTTGTAGTGTTACAGCTTTTGTAATAGTTTTATTTACTTACTTGGGTTATAGTAGTGGAATTCAAATTAACCAAGACAGCGACCTGGAACAGGCACAATAATGTCCCATTGTGTTTCGCAGAACTATCTGCATAAAGGAGTTATTAGTTACTCCTTACATCGGAAGAAGTAAGCTGTAAAACTTAAGTAGACTAATCGCAAAATTGAACGAAAAATATATACTACCTTTGACCTTGCATCTATAGTAGGTGCCAAATAACACCGCAATACAGGTCATTCACCCACCTTGAAAACGATGTCGCAAAATTCAATTTATGAATGGCTAATTCTGTCGCTTTCCATACAAACCTGACGCTAAGACGGTAATCGCTCGAATCTCGCAGTACTGTTTGTTTACCAAGTTATATTATGTAACAAGTTGGTTAATAAATGAAATATCTAAAAAAAAATGAATTTTGCGACATCGTTTTGAAGGTGGGTGAATGACCTGTATTGCGGTGTTATTTGGCACCTGCTATAGCTATTAAAACTATTTTTTAAGCAGTTTACTCTGTGCACCCCGGAGTGTTAGGTATACCTATCACCCGTTATTTTTCCTATCCAACTTATCAGATCTTATTACAAGGGTTGCATTTCAAATAATAAAAAAAACCATGTAATAAAAATCTTAATATAAATACCTACAAAGTTGCTTAAATTTGTAATGAACCAAAATGTTAAATGACTTACCAATTGTAGGTGGTACTTATTTTCGATCATGTAGTTTACGTTAGGTTAGACTAGAATTTCTAGATCAACGGGTTACACTATGAAGACGTACATACACTATGTATTACAAGAACACAGCGTGTAGTTCAGAGATAATATTAATAGCTTGAAGCTATATAATTTAATATTCAGTAATTTGGTGTAAGGTATCACTGAAGTGTGATTACAATTACATGCCTTATTAATGATCTACCTGATAGTCCAAGATCAAAGTCAATCTGCATGCAAATTGCGTGTGAAATTGGACCTTCGTAAAGTACCTACCTTCCAAAACCATATCCACTAGCGGATCCAAGGAAGAGCAAAGGGGTAAAAACCCCTCTAAAAAGCTCTAGGTGTACTCAAAGGTGGAACAGGATTTTCTCAAGGAAAGCCCTAAATAATCCTCGACCCGCCACTGCATGTATCCAATCCAAAACAAAGCTATCGATACGTAGATAGCAACTGGATTTATGAGTTGATAAGAGAAGCCATTCTGTTTAATGGATTACTCCCGTTAGGAAAGAATTCGGGGAATCCCTCTGAGGTATTTAGGTTAATTTGGTGGGTGACGTGGAAGATGGATTTGGCTGCGTTGCTGATGAGAGTACTTTGAAAAAAATACAAAATTTTATTTGAAATATACGGAAGAAAAATAACGGGAAATGGGACTGGTACAGGCAACATCCGAAGTTCATAATTATATTTTCCAGAATATTATAAGTAAAGTAAGCTCGTAATTATGAGTTAGTAGCCAACTCTCAATATTATAAATTATTTTGTTTTTAGCTTCAACTATAGTGTTTCACTTTAGGTTTGAAAAAAAAAATGCTAGTTTTTAGTTTTTTAGTCTCAATTAGTAACGCCACAGATCATATAACACTAGTAACGCGTTACCAACATCTCAGTTGGTACAAGAGTTTACATTTACAATGTCTTTGTTGTATCCAAGGGTTTTACTAAATTCGTTTATTTATAGAGGCCCTAAATACCTAATGAACGGTAAATAATATGAGCAAATCAATAGAAAGCATTTACAAGCAGTAGAGCGAGTGACTCCCGGTATACGGTTAATCGTGTTAGAAACGCATCCGAAGCCACGCCACTAGGGCTGTGAGAGGTTAAGGTTGTTACGATATCGATATATTGTATCGATAAAATATTTTTGTCCTTTGATTTTTTTTAATTATGAAACAAGTTGAATAAAAATTAAAAAAATTCATATTTGATAATTCTCAATAGTTCTATTAAGTTTGATTGAATTAAATACATAAACGTGTTATTAGAATCTACTTTAATAATCAAAATATAATAGAATGTAAGAAAATATATCTAATTTCCTAAGGAAAGGGCACTTGACCATTGCTATACAATTTTCTTTTTCTTTTCTTTAGCAAACATAGAATTTCAACTCAGTAAGGCTTTTTTTTTATAACGTTTTGTTTAAGAGGGCTTATCATCGATATCGATAATATCCAGCAACATCTCTAGCGTTCTCCTCGCTCTCGCAGGTGAGTGGTCGTAAACATGCCTCCGATAAGTAATATTAGCATCCGCTATCGCATTCTCTAGAGCTGTTATTACGTACGTAGTAAATCTCTGCTTCTATCTCAAGGGTTTGTCGTTGCGAATGTGGAATTGTCGTATCTTATACCTACCTATTTCTTGTCAATTGAGAATTTACTTTGAAACAATTCGAACCAGATTTTATGTTATGTAACACTAGGCCACTCGTCTTTGACCTATGTAAGTATTAGGTACAAATACTTACTAGCCGTCGCCCGCGGCGTTGCTCGCGTTCTAGACCCTTTAGAGTGTGACTTTTCACAATTGCTTTCTTAGTACACCCCTACACTATATAAGGATACTATCCTCCAAATTTCATACCTGTAGGACTTATAGTTTAGGCTGTGCGTTGATTAACAGTCAGCTTCAAAAGAGTTTTATATATTTAGAAGATGAAAACCAACCACTTAAAATATTAATCAAACAAAAGCAACCTCACATCTCTACAATCGTGTTCCACTCTGTCAGAATTTCCGTAACGAGAATCTAGAACCATTATCCATGTTTGAAAGTCCAGTACCTACATTGCATTAACCAACGCTGCCTACCAAGACAAATGGTGTTTGCTTCCCAAATTGACTGAGTCTGATGCTTGCCTAGCCTAACTCTTATGTGGATCTCGTTGGCTCTGCCACAGTTCATAAAATTAAGCAGATGGTGAATTTGACTTTTGATTCTTCGATAATTTCGAATCTTCAGAGTAAATCTCTAACATTTTATGAAGTTTATAATTACATATTTTTAGCTATGTATATTTATGATTATTGAGAAAATATACAGGCACAAGCTATACATAATCAATATAGCGCCATTTGCATGTAAATAATGCATTGGAATTTTGTTAGTCTTTAGTCTTTAAAACATAATAATAACATATTTTATTGATTTCAAAATTTTGGTGAAAAGTAAAAACTATTTTTTTCATAATTTCAATTATTGGTTTATTTATTTTAAACAAGTCTAAGCTGGCCTTTGTTATGCTAAAATTAGTGTCATTAATAAAATTACAAAGTTTCAGCAGTCGTTAGTTTTCGGTTTTTACTGTGGCTCGAAGTAATGCGGAATCTCCGATGTTCGAAATTAAATTACAAGTGTTGACGGTTGCGGCACTTTCGGGGTAAGTTAGTTTACCAACGAAATTCGGGCGCTGGGAAAATTTGCGAAGTTTTGTTATTCTTACTAGTTGGAATTGAGATCGATCCGGCTTACTCCTTGATTGAGTTACGTAAGGTGAGTTTGGTGTTCCACTGTTACTGCAAATTATTTTATGCATGTGGGTAATGGCTAAGTATGTTGTATATATCCTACTAATATTATAAACGCGAAAGTTTGTAAGGATATATGGATGTATGTATATTGTTCTTTCACACAAAAACTACTGATCCGATTTGGATGAAACTTGGAATATATATTGTCCGTGACCTGGATTAACACATAGGCTACTTTTTATCCCGGAAAATCAACGTGACGCGAACTCTTCAGAAACGCAAAGAAGATTTCGCATAGCAAATTCCACTTCTAATCCTGCGTTGACGAAGTCGCTAGTTTTTCAATAAAACATGAAAGACCTGCCGTGCACCCAGACCAGCTTTTTTTGTATGTTTTTTTTTTCATAGAGTTTCAAAAGGAATAGTAGCTGTGTTCTGGGCTTGTTATAGCGTAGAACTGTCCCTCGCTCAATACTTAGGTGAGTACGTTATAAAATATACTAGATATTATGCATTTATGTGCACAATACACCAAGTTTATCATTTATTATTATTATTTCGTTCGTTTACCAAAGGTTTACCATTATAATTGTAACTTACAGAAAAGCATAACTTTTGTGCATGTCTCTAAAATAATACCCATGTCACGTAAAGCTAGTATAAGCCCGTATTACGGGTTACTATTAAACCACAAAATTCAAGCGTTTACAAGTCACAGGAGCTAGCGTTCAAAAATGGTAAAAAATTTGATATTCCTGAAATTTTCTAAACTGAGTTATTTTGGTTGAATCTATTACATAAGCACTCATCAAATTTCATCCGCCAAATTATATTTCCAGATTTATCTTGGATCTAACAAAAACCGCCAAAAACCACGTCTGTTTTGGACTTAACCCCTGTCAAAGCTGTCAGATTTATATGTTACGTAATATGAAAAAACCTAGTGAAGTTAAAAACAGACGCGGTTTTTGTTAGATCCAAAATAAATCTGGAAACATAATTTGGCGGAATGAGTCTTATATTATGTAAAAAATAATAACTAAACACAAGACACAACTAACTACTAGCAGTCACATTGTAACATGGTTAAAATAGACTTTTCATCAATGAATAGAAAAAATACAATGAACAAACAGAAGTTGAAAACCCTACCGTTACCCTACAATATGTTATTCACAATGGCATATCGCGTATCACTTGACCTGGAAACAAAGCAGTCCTTTCTGTAATTGGAAACATTCAGATATGCAAAACCCTGCTCACTAAATGGCCCCTCTGAAAAATTTATGCGTACCCGCTTGACGTAGCCCTGTACCCCATTTTTTGGCGAAATTAATGACTGACCTCGTATCAATATTCCTATCTTTTTTATTATTTTTGTATCTCAAATGGGATTTAGGGATCACAAGGGACCGTTTATGGAATTCGCGATTACTAATGGTCTCGAAAATGGCTCTAGCAGGATATTACAAAACAAAGTAGGACGTGATTTTTCCTTTTTGAGAGAAAATTTTAAACGCGGAGTTGTTCGCTGTTTTAACGAATCCATAAAAAGGCTAAATCCATATTGCGTCAACTACTAAATTAAATTAACATCAACCCGTCCAGCCAAGCTTGGACATAATCATGCATCAAAATACGGGTCAGCGGGGGTGCTCACACTCATACTTAATCGAGGTAATCCATTTAGCAGACAAGTTTTACACATTGACCATTTCCAACAGACCTTCCTCACTCCCTCTATGCTACCACTCCGTGAGTACACACGAGCAAAATGACCTGTCCCCAAGGGTCTTTATAGATCGGCTATGTTTTATCAGGTCATAAATTTCTCCGGGTATCTAGCGAGGCGACTTCCGTTGCGGTTACTGCAAAATTTCGACAGAGGAACAGATTTTTGGTCTGACGTTGAAAGCTCATTTTGTGTAGAAAGGAGTATTATATATCATTAAATCAGTTTTTATATAAATTTTAACGTGGACTACACACCAAAAAGTCGTTTTTGCGTATAAAAGTGACTACAACAACTCGAAACTACGTAATTTAAGATATTTTAAACACCACACCGCACTGGGAGCACTGGTTAAGAAAAACTAGGCCAGCACACTAGAGTACTGTGTAAAGCTCTGGTAATAAAGAACGTGTCACGGGCAAAACTTTACCACTTGCATCGAATATAAGAGTAACTAACATTTATTTAAGACCTGCGAAAAAGTGCACACAAGAAAAAAAAACCTTAAACTTAACACACAATATGTTTCAAAATCTAAAAAACAAAAGATGTTGTAAGATAAACATCTCAGACATCTTGATATTAAAAATAAGTAAGTACATGTAAAATAATGTTTAGTCACCACATAACGCACTTATCGAACGTGTCAATGGTTTAAGTATTCCTAGTAAATATCAGAAAAAATTTCGAATTTTCGGTCAAGATTCGTAACAGTATCACCAAAGTTACGCTGCAGAAGCCTTAGGGTGAAAGTCCTGCTGACGCCAAAAGTTTTGATTAGATACTGAATGTTAGAAACCGAAAGTATATAGTTAACGCGATATTTTGCTCTCAACTGTCGATTTGGATGTCATTAACAGACGTACCGGTCCACCTTCTTTCACAATTTTTTATTGTGCTACTTAAGCTGCGAAAAAAAAAATTGACGCCAAATAATAAACACACATACGTGCAAAAAAAAAACTTTCTAGTGTAAAATACAGATGCCATGATAATGACCGCTGTTTTTCAGAAAACTTAAGCTTAATTCTCACACTCTGGGTGTAAAATGCTCTGCAAACGACCTCGCGGTTGTTGTGAGCTGGGTTGAGAGCGATTATAGCGTGTGCGGCCTACATGTGAAATGTCTTTATGTACTTAGTTTACTGTGATCAAAGTCCATTCTTTTGAGGACCAAAACCAAGCGTACAGAGGACATGTACAGTACAAAACTAAGAAAAAATACTATCATGCTCATTTTAGCGGTTCGGTAAAAACAAAAAGATGCACTAAGACACCCTTTGGAAAATAACAGTCTTTACGAAAGCTCTTAAAAAAATCTAGGTGCTCAAAACTATAAGTGCTTCTATGACTCACTTTAAACTTAAACTTACTATTACTTTACTTTTAATAAATTTAAAGAGTGATTTCGAAAGAAAGCTCGGTAAACTATGCCGAAGGTGCTTCTAAGCTGTATTGCACTACACTGCGTTCTCACGTCGTCGCGTCGAGTTGTGAGTTTTCGTGGATACCCCAGAGAGTTGGTTCGAGTGAAAAACTTTTTCAAAGTTGCGGGTTCCGTGAAACCATTTGTGTTTAACCTGCTTTTACTAGAGTTTTGATGGGATTCCAGGTTTGTTTAACTGAACTAAAATGAAGCTAAAATGTACCTACTAAAACTTATTTAACTAAATAAAACATCACTAACAGCGAAAGTTTTTATGAAATAGCTATTAATTTATAGATTCTGTGCACACAAAAAGGCATGAAAAAAGGCTAATTTACTTTGAAAGAAAGAACACAGCTAACGTCAGCTTGTCCTGATCAAATAAAGAGGTTTGGATAGTAACACTAACACAGTGAAACGGAAACCAGAACCAACTTTTTGCCATAAATTTTATAAAAAAACTGCGTCGTCTCCGGCTATAGTAAAGACTCATTAGAGAGCTGTTACAGCGTTTCGCAATTACCAAAACGGCTACCTCGGGTCCAGTTACCGCAAAGTTTGTTGTGAGTCTAAATGTTATAGTGAAAGGTTTTTCTCTAAAGTATTGTTTTAGGCTCAATAAAGCTATAGTTGACCTTTTACAAGCGCTAAAGAAACGCATCTAAATTGTGGGTAACTCTTTTTTTTTTGTGCAACAAAAATAATGGTTGCCAGCTTAAAACAACACAGTCCTTGACCTTTTCTAAGAAACCACATCAGTCAACAAACTGGGAACCCATTTTTAACTCCCGAGTGGAGCCATTAAGTCGAGCGCCCTTAGCAGCTAGATAGAGAGGACAGCTGGTTTATTTATTGCTAACAAGAGCTTCATTGTAACTAATCTTTCGTTTAATCCAATAGGAACTGAAATACAGAAGAATAGTGAGAAAATCTTATCAAGAATATCCGGCGCAAGAGTTACAATTTTTATTTCTTTTAATTCCCACGGGAATAAACTATGTTGTAACTATTAATAGTTAATCAAGACAGTATGTTGATGTACAAATAAATACAAAATGTTTACTAAGTGGTCTGTTGTTCTTAAAAGAGTCACCGTACAAAGAGTTTGTTCAGGTTCCTACTACCACCGTACTTATATTTGCCACCAAGCAGCTATGCTCGCACTATGATGTTCTTGTTTTAAAGGTTGGTACCATAGTAAAGTGGTATAAAAATATAATTTCAGCCGTACGACAGCAACTACTGAACATAGTTTTCCCTCACAGATTTTCATAAGTGATCTTATGCTAGTAAAGCCATTTTTAAAAGAGTGATAAAGCCATAGAATCTGTAAAAGAACGGACTGACGACTTGCTCCAGCTAATTAATAAAAGTGTCGCAAAAACTTGCGACATAAATTGTGGCGCGTCGTAAGGCAGAAGACCAAAACGTTTTTATGTCCCGCTTAGCGGTAAAGAAAACTTTGAGTGGCAAATGAAAAATTGGCAGGAGATTTTGGGCGGCGATATGAAAAAAAATAAGCATAATCGTCTAGAAGTACTACGAAGATTGTAGAGGTTCTACGAAATATGTAGTACGTCTCTGTTTATTTTGTTTCTATTGTTTTTCCTTTGTAAAAACTAGCGTGGTTTTATACTTCCTTGTATACATTTAGTAAACAGAAAAAATACACTGCAGAGGTAAGCAAAATAATTCAAAAGCCACGCACGCAAGTTTAATATAATTTTCATTACGGAACTGTGCCCTTCGTCGTCGTTAGCCTTAAGGGCACTTTTGTAAGTGTAAAGGGCTCCAATATTTAGGTTTTTACCTGTCCTGCGCAGCTGTAGACCCTAATTCAAAGGATTAGGGCAGCACGCAGCTTGTGTGAATGAGTTATAAAGAAAACTGTGCTGCTATTACTTCATAATATATAAGGAAAATAAAATAGGTAAAAGAATAAATTCCTTGAACTAAAATGTTTTAAGTCAAGAAATTTATCAGCTTTTTATAAAGAAAACCAAGCACAAAATAAACCATTAACATGACTTTTTGGCCCTTGTTTACGTTCAATGTGCTTCAATCCTTACACAGTCGAGAGGTTCACCCCCAACTGTTTAGCACCTCTGTGTACTAGGGTTTACATAAGGGTCCTCTACTAAAGGGTCAGATCCTTTGTGAGGTCGAAGTAGGTTTACGTTCAATTTCTCTAGTGCGCTCACCGCCTTAAGGCGTAATTCGAATTTCCTTTACAAAAATCTGGCGCAGGGGAAAGGCTTGAAAAAAGCTGTCGGTAACGTAGTGTTTTTTTGTCTAGTCTATATGTTATATGAAAACCACATTTATATGTATAGGCTCGAAACTGTAATTTATTCATTTTGTTTAGTTGTAGTCGTCTGCGTATGAACTATAGTTTAGCCATTTCAATGGATGAACTTTTGAAATACCTATGATTTAGTATGAAAATAGTTCAGAAAACGTGCCAAGCTTTAAACCTGGCAGGTTTTTATGAGACAACGATTGCCCTCCAGGCATGTTGCAAGACTTAAAGGTGTGTGGCCGCCATTAGGTTCAAACTAGTTGCACAGTAAATAATCGCACCTAATTCATAAACGAATACCACGTATAAAGTAAATACTGTGTGATACAAATAAACTGTATCAATCAGAGGAATTAGGCATAATTGTATCATTTGCGATTGAATCGAACAATTGTTTGGGTATTATCGACGTGATTATCGTAACGGATATTCAACGACTACAGTTGTTTCATACTATCACGACACGACATCCACTCGATGTTGTCGGAGAACTAATCTCTACCAAGTTCTACATTTTTATCGTGCCGGTGTCGACAACGATGATTTTGTTTAAGCCACTGCTGTCGGTAGTATGCTAACGCCCAATGTTACGTAAATCTCTAATAGAAATTGTTTCTACAAGTGTTCTAAGAAGGCTATTACAAAAGGTTCAAAGGCTTAATTCAAACTTATTACAAAGAATTTAGTTCAAAGAAGATTTGGAATCAAAATTGGTGTTTTTAGAACAAACGTTTTAATAAAACAGATACTTATTGAAACAGATACTTATTGAACTTATTGATACATTTTACTTAAGTAGGCACTTGATGAATTAGAGATCCTTATAATTTCATCGTTCAGCTAGTTTTTTTTTAATTGAACTTAAAACGGACAAAGAAATTACAAAGTAATAATACGCACGACTTAAAATTTAATTCCCAAATCTGCGTTTTATCAATTAGGTACAGTTTAAAATTATTTTGGAGGGATCGAAATTGTTAATTAGCCTCCACATTAATGAGGAGAGTGGTTCTTGTTAATCAGTTTCTCGGTAATTGTTCATCCCCCACTCCCCAGCTTCCCCTTTATTGCGGTACTTTACTACACTCTCGGTCATTTACACTACGCAGTGTTTTAGTAAGTATTCTTTACGATTTTTTGTTTCATCTTGTGAAAAACTTTTCTCTTGTAGTAGTATAATACTTGTAAAGCACCAACGCTGACCACAACCAAGGCTTGATCTATAGTAGGGGGGCAAATAACACCGCAATACCTGTCATTCACCCACCTTCACCACGATGTCGCAAAATTCAATTTATGAATGGCTAATTCTTCGGTTAGGCGGTAATCGCTCGAATCTCGTAGTACTGTTTGTTTACCATACATAAGTTGAATTTTGCGACATCGTGGTGAAGCTGGGTGAATGACCTGTATTGTGGTGTTATTTGGCACCTACTATAGTTTAGATAATTCAGTAGGCTACTCATTGCCATCGTCATAAGCTGTTCCGTTTGTCGACTATTTTAATAATTTATAAGTTTAAAAAATTGGAAAAAACGACTTCAATTTGATACGCCTTCATCATCAAATGATGATGATGATAGCAGTTTATTGGGACTGTTCTATTGATCATATACACTAGAGAAAAGGAAAATACGCAATGTCGTGTGCGTGGATGGCGCGTTTTTTCCAGTTACACTTATTTGACTGCCAAACTACTGAAAAAATATAACCGAATTGAGAACCTGCTCCTTTTTTAGAAGTTAAAAATGACATTTTTACTAATTGTGGTAACTCATTTTATACGTACGAATGTTTTGTGGTTTTCAAAAAACCACGTCGTTTAGTATGCAGGAGATAAATTTCACTGATAAATATTTGAAACGTCAAATTTTATGGCTAGGAACGCTCGTAAACCTATTCCTCACTATTCTCACAAACTGCTTACGTACCACAAGTATTTACTACTACCCGCAAATGACTGAGAGCACCTGCCTCACACCGCAAATTGCTTCTACCTATATTTTATGTATGACAACGCGTTTCTAACGTCACATTGCAATCACGAAAGCTGGTTTAGTTCAGCAGAAACACTTGAACTCTGATACGTTGTTTTGGTTAAAAGAAGCAGTTGATGGTCTAACTTAGTGCAACCTAGTTTTTGTACAATTTACAAAGCTCTTTAAGATATCTATGAAACAGCAGGTCTCGAGTCAATTTACTTCCATAATTATCATTGTTTTATTTTGGCAATGATAAATGCATCTCAATAGTGTGGCGTTCACTTTGTTTGCTTTAGCACGGTATGATACAGCTGAATCTCTGCTACCTTGGACTACATTTGGTACACGCGTCACGTTTTAGATCTCGTACAAAATAATGTGAGGTCAGTGAATTGTAAGGACAGAGGCGATAAACCTTGGGGAATAAAGAAAAGCTCGTTATGTTCCATGATTTTAACGATGGAGGGTAAAATTTGATGGGCATCCCTTTTAGTGATAACCCTAACTGCTTGCGATAGTTACAGTTATGTTTCCTTGTATAAGACGTTGATTTTTCTTAACTAATAGGAGTTGAAAACTCAAACATAAAGTACCGGCAGCAATTTCAAAAAACGAAAATAAAATACGCGCATTTTTTATATGAACCAACGCCAAGTAAATTAATAACATCTTCACTGCCACCTTCGCAGTCATCATAGCAGGCACTGATTCATAGAAAACCGTAGCACATAACGTTAATGTGCTACTCGTGGCACAAAAGACTAATGTTGAGGCTGGATGGGTTTACAAGAAGTAGTGAACATTGCGTGTGGCATGAAAAGCTACTTAGTGGAACGTGCCCTTTATATTTCGGTTATGGCTTTTAGCTAGTAGGGTTGAATAAGGAGGTGGCTTATCTAAGAGAAAGCTCATAAAGCATTCAACGCCCACAAGCACGTATACTCCCTCGTGAATAAGGAAATTGAACGGTTTCGAGTGGCTCCATATACGTACCTAAATTATATTCACTTCGAGGTCTTTCTAAAAAAACATTTCAAAATATTTAATTCTCAGGGGCTTTATAGAATAGGTTAATACTAAAGAGCCCACTGATGGACCAGATGGAACAAAATCCAGTGAGCGCACTATGTAAATGAGCCCACTGGTAGACCAGATAGGAAAAAATATTCTACAATAATTAGTCTGCTTCCTAAGCAAGATTACTAGTTTATTATTATATGATCTGTGGCGAGGTAATGGTTGTGGCTATGATGATACAGCTTATAATACATTCAAATATCTCACCATTTTATTTTGTTCCAGATTGAAACCTCAATGTCAATGGCAACGCAGTAAGCTGGCCACCAACATGGCCTTAGGCACGGCGTTACTCGTGCTGCAGATAGCACTCGCTACAGCTGGGAAATGCAATACGTAAGTAATTATTTGAAAGAAGGATTTACGTAGTATGAATAAATACTTTCATACATACACGTGGAAGTCCTTAGGTCACATCTCTATAGTGGTATGGTTTCGTCCCACCCTACCCCCAGGGGTATGGCCAGGGGTATGGTGGGTTCGAAGTAGAAGGAAAATACATTTATATTTTCCCAAATAACGGGATGAAAAGAGCAAAGGACCGGGCACGCTTATGGCCTTGGGCCCAGACGTGGACCGATATAGGTTGATGATGATGAGATAACTCGTATAAATTGTGTGTTACATTAGACAGGGACTATAACATTTCTGAGAAAAGAAACCTAAATCTACCTGTAATTTCAAAAAGAACGCTGCTACTGACAACTTAATGGACATAAAACGTTGTTTTTATTGTTCAGAAAGCTTGTCTACTTTATTAACAAAATGCCGAGTAAGCTTTTATACAAATGAAAAGTAAAAAGAATAAAAACAAAATAAAACACAGGTTTTTACATTATTAAATGATTTATTACTGAGAAAGTTTTTGAACCGACGACGAATGCACTCATTACCAATGCTCTGTTTACATTCCCATTAAAATCGCGCAACCCCACAAAATCTCACTTTTCCCGACATTCAAATTAAAACCATGAAGAGTCTCGTGACCTTACATTTCGTAGTACTCTACTCGGCGCGCGTTGAGGGGCGAAAGTGAAATAGTGAAAACGTGTCAAGCGCCATCGCTATACATAATATACTGACGTAAATACAGTACACAAACAAACTTTATTTTCATCTAAAGAAACCACCGAGTTCAAGAGGAATTTGCTAGTAAATCAAACGTTCTAAAAATCTATACAAATATTATAAAGAGGAAAGGTTTGATTTTTTGTTTGTTTGTTTGTTTGTATGAATTGAATAGGCTCCGAAACTACTGGACCGATTAAAAAAATTCTTTTACCATTAGAATCCTACATTATCCCTGATGAACATAGGCTATATTTTATCCCGGAATTCCCACGGGAACGGGAATTACGCGGGTGAAACCGCGAGGCGCTGCTAGTATTCTTATAAAAAGAGCTGGATTTTATGATTTATTATTAGATTATATTATATTCAGAGATTAATTATTTTTTTCACGATTTTTTTTTTTAATTTGTTTTAATTTTGTGGGATTTATTTATCTATTACATTATATTCTATAGATATAAGATTGTATAGTGACCGGTGCGCTATATGTATAACCGTTTCTTTATTGTACCTACTTATCATTTTAGTTTAAAAGCACTTACCAAGTTTCGTCAGTTATCGAACCTTTTTCATAGAAATAACTCAAGGTAAATTTTAACTCATAAACCTCAACTTATGAACCGTGTCATCAAGAAAAGTTCTTACCAGAATCAGTATTTTACTAGTTTCATAGATAGCAAGGTCATTTATTAGCATAGAAAGGAGATGTAGTAGGTACCAGAAGCTGATTAGACGAGACCCAAGTGAGCGTTAAAGTTATAAAGCGGTAAAGTTTAGACATTATCATTTTGCAGATCCTTTTAAAAAAGACTAAAAATTTTGTCTAAGAGTCATGACTCAGATTTAGAGCCACAAGCCGTAGATAAATATCTCTGAAATGTCTCTGAAATAAACAAATATCTAATCCAAATGCAGTTTTGAAGTTTCGGAACCCATTATTTAGTATTACTCCTGGTATGATTTAAAAAAAAATATGGTTGCCTATGATCATTATTTTTACTAAAAACGGAATATTTACCATGATAATGGTATCGATTCACTTGTTGCATTTTTCTAAACTAACCTAATTTGACAGCACTAAAAATTTTGCCGTCCCTTTCTCATAAGCTGAAATGACAAGGACGGCTATAATTGTAGAGCTGTCAAATTAGGTTAGTTTAAAAAAATGCAACAAGCGATTCGATAGCATTATTATGTGATTTAATTATGGTATGTGAGTTGGATTATTTCCCGATATTTCGGCACGGCTGCATGCGCACGGGTCAAGCTATCGTTTTTTTAATCCAGTTAGTTTTCAGTTTATTTTATTTATTAGGGTAAACAAAGAGTTACACAGTATACAAATAACTAAATACAGTACTGTGAGGCGAATGGCTTTGTGGCACCAGCACCGTTTACCACGGACTGTATAATTATATACCTAATAGTAGTTTATATAAACACGCAGTTGTTCTCCATGTTTATCAAGAGGGTACAAATATGGAATTAAAAAAATCATCATGAAACATGTTGAGCAATGATTTAAAAAATAAAACAACACTAATTGCCGAACATGCAGCAACATAAACAAATTAATTACGTTCGCGAACATCCCATTTTCAGTACAAAAATAATTGCAAATTTTTACGTAAATAATTGCAAGCGCGGCCGTTACACAATGTTTTTATTAATTGAGTTGAGTTAACCAGGTGCATTCATTCTATAAATTGCAAGGAAATGATGCTGATGGAAATTTCCAGTGTTTTGTATTGGAATGTACGAAGTTAATATTGATGTTTTTAATACAAACAACTTAGTTTATTATTGATACTTTTAGTCTCCATTTACATTAAATTTTTAATTAAATTTTTCTGCATGATATTCAATAAGATTTGGCATTTCATATTATAACTTTCGACAAAGTTTATGACCCAATAGAATGCCAGTCTGAATTCAGTCTCTGTAGACTTTTTCTTCTTCAATTATTCATCTTGATGGACTTGCCCTTGACTTATTATACAGCTAAAACAGTAGCTAATTATATTAGATTAATAGGACAAAACTTAATTTAATAAAAGCCTGGATAAGCCAAAAAAGCATAAGCCTTATTCATTGGGCGATATTCCAGGCATTCTTTTAAAAATGTCACTGAGGCTTTAGATATTACCTATCAACATACAATAAATTAATACTAGTGTATCTTATTACATACTTGCGTCTAATTGCAGAAAAAATACGTTTTATCTTTTGTAATTGTTCTAAAGTACAACAATCACCCTTATTTTACTCTATAATAAGAAATTGCGCATTTTACCGCCCTTACTGTTTCCATTTTGTCCCTCTCCACAAAACAATTTGTTCTGAAAACATGACACTCATTGAACCAGCTGATCGTTTATAATCTGTGACAGGATCATGCTAAGATGACAGCTGAAAAGAACTCTCTTTATCATTAGCGGGATGCCCATCAGGAAAGCTGACTGTTACAATTATGTATGAAAAGGAAAATAACGGAAAAAAGTATCTTGTCACGAGATAATTGGGTCGCCGATGATGCTTGAATGGCAATTTCGGAATACTGAGCAGCTTGTGGTTTATCCCTAATCGAGGACGGGAATTAGATGGATACATGACTTTATTATCACGATAGCATGAAGAACGAAAGAAACCAGTTAGATAAGTAACAATTATTTTACTCTGCTAAACATTTTTGGTCATCAATGTGCTACGCATTAGCTACGTGCCTACGCGCGTAGCAAGCACTAATGCTACGCCTACTCGTAGTACGCGCGTAGCGAACAGCGTAAAAGAGATTTCGGTGCAGTGAGTTCAAAATCTTTGCGTAGGTACAACATAATATAGTTAGCAGAGGCAAGTTCAGGCCAACGCTAAATTCACAATATACAACCACTATTTCATTATAAGCCAAATGAAACAGTTCGAAATGCACAAACCAAACTGATGACTTGCGTAATTAATTGAGTAACAAATTTTAATTAAATGCAATGAAATCACAACAAAACTCATCTATGGCGAGATAGGGGTGATTTAATTTATCTGGAAGTAAATAATTTTAATATTAATTGAAGTTCTTAATTATCTTCAAATTCAGTTTAAGTGAAACTCGATTTATATTAAAAGTGGGAATCCGGGACGGAGATTACAATCCCAAGTGGGTTGATGTTAGATACAGGGTGAATTTGTGGAGCCTGGAATGTTTTACGTAGCCTGTAAATATTTTTTAAATTCTACCGACTATGTGCTGTGACTAGTGACATCTAGTGATAGGGCTTATTCCCATCGAGCCCACCGGCCGGTCCACCAGTAGGCTTAATAATTATCTCAAACGGTGAAGAAAAACATCGTGTGGGAACCCGCGGTTTAGAAGGTCAGCACGTACGTCTTTCCTGTGGATAAAGCTGTCTTAGACTGAGAGGATGGTATAGGTGCTGGTTGAGCCTACTCCATCTTAAATCAAGTACCAAGCACTGCAGCGTTCCGTTTATCGAGGCATTGATAAAAAGTGGCCCCAGACACTGTAAAAATTTATCTACATTGATTATTAAATAACCTATTTTTTATGATTTGTGTTTTTTCAAAATAGCTAAACCATAGAAGTTCACACAATTTGGTACATGCGATAACAAAAATCTATTTAAAAACGGAGCCTTCACCGATCCGAAGAATGCATGACTGGCTTAACCTCGTTACAAAAGTACCGAATCATCCCATGAATTTTGTTTGTCGCCATTTCTCGTGTAACACGCGGATTCCATTAATCATCTTTACACTTCGTAATAAAATTTACTACTTGACGTCACTTCGGCTCGAAAACTCGATCCGTTTCCGAGAGTCATCTGTGTAATTGACGAAAGTTTTAGCTTCCCGAAAGAGCGCTGTCAGGGGTTTCGAAAGGTTTCGAAAACCTTGTAAACTTTCCGTGCCGAATAAACATTCGGCTCCCTATGAATATGGTAAAGTATTTGCATACTTTTCTAGGGCTTTTTGGGTTTGATTTGATTTGTTATTGAGGGTTTCTTGTTATTCACTAAATAGATAGATAAATAATGATTTATTTGGGTAAAGAAAGTTACGCTAAGATATAATACAAAAATTATTTATTGAGTACATTTTCAGTACTTTATTAGAAATGTTATGTCTATGCCGACCTAATTGTGTCCTGTTGCTTTAGTTAGAACATAAGAAGTACCTATTAGAAGAAGTTCTTTTGATTTTTTTTACTCTTTAGTAAGTTCTCCGGAAAACACTTTTTCCAGCGTATTTGTTTGCAAAGTTTGCTTAGTTGTTCTTGTGTTATTTTAGGTTAAATTTCCGAAGTTCAACCGCTACGTAACAACTGAGTAACGAGACAAAGTTTTTAAGTAATTTAGGATTAAGATCTTGTACGGTAAAAATAGGTAAATAACAAGTATGGAGAGGACAACCACTCCATTGAGTAGGAGTGAAAGTGGAACAAAGCCTTGGATGAGCACTGGAGTCTGTGCAAACCGTGGCATTTGCTACCAAGATGTAAAGTTGTAGAAGCGATTCCTAAATCACATTGAACTTACCCAAAAAATATTCAATCACTTCACTCTAGTCATTTTTGTCATAGATGAACAGCGTGGTTTGTCGTTTGATAAAAGATGATGGCGATGGCCACAATCTTCGTAACTGGCAAACACTGAATGGAAAGAGCTGAAGACCAGTATTAATGGTGCGTCTTAGGAGAGACCTATATCACAGCTACGTCCGACGTGATGATGATAAGACGATGAAACGTTTTTGATAACATTTGAAAACCCGCACGTTATTTAGGTGGATATTCTATTTATTGAAAAGATGTGGAGTGGTAGATTAGCATGGTATGGACACGTAATGAGGAGGGATGAAAGTCATAATATAACGAAGACAGTTATGAAAATGAGTATGGCTTATGCAAGTAAAGGAAGACCGAAGAAGAAGTGGTTGGACTGTGTGAAAGAGGATATGAATGTGAGAGGAGTAGATTCAGAGTTGACGAGTGAGTGGAAGAAGAAAACATGTTGTACCGACCCCACCTAGCGTGGGATAAGGGCAGGGAAATGCTGATGTTTCTATACCGTATCTAGTTGCTCTAATTCACTGCATACGTATCAATAAACGGCAGCATTGCCATTGCAATACGTGTTGTACGTTTGTACCTTGTTTCATCGAATTCCGGGAATGTTGTGTACTATGCGTTTCAAAATTTTACAATTAACTCTACGTATATTAGGTAAGTAAATACTATTAATTAAAATAAGGCTGTAACTCTTCATCAAATCATATAGGCCTGTAGAATTCCACTGCATACCCTTCCACATATATTCGTAAACGTATAAAGCTGGTTCACTATACGTACCACGTCTAGTGGACCAACTTTGAGTCTAAATGCGGAAGCGGGAGTCCAACTAATAATAATATATTCGTAAACGAGTAATTTTTGTAATTTTTCATCTACTTCCCGCGATCTTATTATTGTCGTCGGTCCATTGAGCGGGGGACCGTCTTACACCTAGTTATTAACAGTCACTATGACAACATCATCAAATACATTTGAGAGCAAACACTCCGGGTCATCTAAAACTTGAATATCTTTCAAATCTTAATATATGATCTGTCTCGATTGTATTTCACCAACTAATTGAGTAACTGTGGCTTGTCGCTGCATTTAAGACAAGAAGCTGCAATGCAAGTACATGAAAGGCAAGCCGCTTACGTTGCGCGGAACGTGTCAGAAAAGATATGGGTTACGCGGTTGAGAGATGCACTGAAATAATACAAGCGTTCAACGCTGTACGTATTAAATTTTACTTGTGTGAGTTACTTAAGTCTTTACTCTTTACTATTGAGTTTTATGGTATTTCATACCATTTCACGGTTTGCATATTGAGTAGCTAATCATGTTCCCTTTTACATGCATCCGGGAAAATGACATCATTCTTGTCAATAGCGCTCAATCAAAAGACCCAGAGTGTCTTCAGGTCACTGGGCTCTGTGCATAGATTTTCAGACGTCCGGTTAAAGTAACAAAATCCGGCTTTTTTACTGTTATGAAATCAAAATATTTACGAATATCTTTCATGAATTTAAACCACTTGTTACCTTACACGCCATTATTTTTTTTTTAATCTATTTCGACCTTTGCCCCAATGCGGGGCAAAGGTCTCCCCCAATATCTTCCACTTTTCTCTTTCCCGGGCCTGCTCCCACCAACTTCTATCAAAGGCGTCGAGGTCGTCCCGCCAACGCTTTTTAGGGCGACCGCGAGACCGACGCCCGTCGGGGAGCCAGGGTGTGACGCGGTTGGCCCATCTGTCAGGAGGCATCCGGCTTACGTGCCCGGCCCAGCCCCATTTAAGCCTAGCGGTCTTCTCTCCCACGTCGGCAATACCGCACTTGGTCAATCCGCTTGAAACCTAGGATGCTGCGTTCCATGGCTCTCTGGCAAATCTTGAGTTTGGACTTCTGCAGCTCGGTCAATGACCACGTCTGTGCACCGTAGGTTAGGCAGGATAAAAGTGTCGATGAGTTTGCGCTTCAGTGACAGACATTGACATTATCATTAGACAAAATATAAAAGAAAACAATTACAATGAATTTTGTAGTTTTTTAAAATCATTATTTTACACTATTGTCAATTACAAAATTGGGAATACTCAGAAAACAATTGTTGCATATTACTACACAACAGTGATGACTTTATCATGAACAGTAACTAAATAAATAAATAAAATAAATAAATATTCACGGACACTTAACACAACGCCTTCTAGTCCCAAACTAAGCAAAGCTTGTACGATGGAAACTAGATGGCTGATAGAATACATACATACATTTTTTTTTTTGTAAATACATACTTATAATACATAGAAACACCCAGACACAGAACAAACATCTATGTTTGCCACACAAATGTTTGTTCTCGGTGGGGATCGAACCCACGACCCACAGCACGGAAGGCAGAGCTACTACCGACTGAGCCATGACGCCTGTCATAACTGACTGGATATATCCATATCCAGCTCTAAAGCTTCACATATCTATGACAACATTGACGACTTTACAAAGAAAAATAAATAACGGGATATTACGGTATCCGGCTATTCTAATTAACGATAGCGTAACAACACTACTTGGAGGAGGTTTATGAATAATTCAACACAGCGTAATGAGCCGTGGGCCAGTATTCAGCCGAGAAATCTAAAGCAACGCCCGACCTTAATGATTTCACGAAAAAGTGTCGCGAAGATTGGTTGAACGAGAACTTTTGTGTGACAGAACCTCTTTTAGAAGTTTTAGGTGATAGTTCTTTTGAAAATTTGTATCCCTTTTACGACATAAGATTCCAATGTCAAGAAGGGAGCGGTTTAACATAGTACAAAGTAATTATAACCGTCTTGTTTAGATATAAATTTAACTCCATCTAAATATTGTCCCAGGCATTACAGTGTCCCGTTAAGTGTAGGCATAGGTGGCCTCCTAACGCTGTATACTTAAGTAAATGTAGAGGCGTGATGTAGAAGAGTAGATACCTATAAATACATATTTATTGATGTTTGAGTTAATAGCAGAAATTGTAGCAATATAAAAGAAAAAAACAAACCAAACAAAATGTTTGTGGTTTTTCAATATAAGAATTGATTTATTTATTTACTACTAATATAACTGTATTTATTACGTTTGACGTCGTAACAGAAATCATATTTATTTTGTAAAGGCCTTTATAGTCGTTTAAAACATTTAAACCCAGTCATTTAATATTGAAAAACTGTTATTGTAATGTCATAAACAGCACAAAACACAATAATTCAGTACTTTTAACGAGCAATAATTTGAATATAATCATTAAACATGAGCTCTGTAATAGCATCAATACAAACTGAATTGCAATTTATTGGGCAATCCGTTATTACGAATTTGAATTCCGTAACGATCGGATGAAAACCATCGGGAATATTTATTTGATTTGAACCCCTGTCAAGCATCTCGCAACCAGACATCTAACTAGTTAGAGAACTGTTCTGAAATAATGAGATTCGTTTCTTATCAGCATTTTGTAAACATTTGTATATTTGGTTCTGGAAATGACATATCAAAATCAAATTACACGGGTGTAACTATGTATCGTTCTAATACAGATAATTGTTATGGTCTATAGTTCTACCAAGTAGAAATGTTTTAATCGTATCGTATTCTCGTATTCTGTATTCTGTATCTGGGCCCATAACCTAATAAAACATCGCTGACGCAGTGCAATTGTTTTTATTGTATTCTAGTTACCTAGGCTACTAGGTTAGACAGCTCTACCATGTAGGATGACTAAGTTAAATACCAACAAAATCCGAGCGAAAAACAATGTATTTTTCTCCTTATATCGCAAATTAATTGGTCCACGGATTCTTCCAGTTTTATCCCTCGCCCTAAATACGCCTCTGAGAAACCACAAGAAAAACCTTAGTTCCCTTCTGGTTGTCAAGCATCGCCACAATGGAGTCACGCTTCACTCTACTTCGGATAAAAAATATCAAAATACTTTACCCTGAATTCGATATTTGAGGAATTACAGGATAAATGGGCTCCAGTGTATTGATGTTTGGAGCTACTTTTTTTACTGTCGTTGAAAAGGGAAAGGTTTGGATTTATAAATACTTTTAGAGAAGGTTTTTGACGTCATTAATGTTGATTTCATTTTATATCTAGGATATCGATAGGAGTGAGTGGAAGAAAAAAACATGTTGTGCCGACCCCACCTAGCGTGGGTAAGGGCAGAGGAATGATGATGAATGTTGATTTCATTTTGTAGCGAAACTGTAACAGAGTTTTGTGAAGCACTCTCCAACATCAGCCCGTTCAGACAGAAAGACTAACGATGATAGACATATTGCTTAGCTATTAACTATTGCGGCCCGAATGCCGATACATAAATCATTACTCAAGCATACATTTGAGTAGATTTTCATACAAAAATCTATGGTTGCCAGATCTGTGCTTGAGCAGTATATCATCTTACAGGCCTTAGTAATTGCAACAGCTACCTTGGTATGGAATACTAAGTACCTACAAGTATACCACATGATCTAAATAAACGATGCCACACTTACTACTATTTTCTAAAATTTGCGAACAAAATAATTTATCGTTTCCATTAAAAACCCCGGACACTTATCTTTCAAATAAAAATAAATCCAGGGTTCCGACCTACTTGGCTCTGATCGAAACAAAGCATTACAATCTAGATTTATATACGGCTTAGTCTGAACTAAAATCGCTCCGAACAGAATAAAAGTCCCATCTAGTTCGAAAAGGCATCATTAAAAAGCTATTCAGTAATGTCTAGCCTCTATTTCAGAATATTCAAGACGCTCTTCCGATTATAGGTTTGGGATAATTCATTATAGATATCCTTATTGTTTTTATCATTTAATTTTTAGATGACGCTTAGATCCTTTTCTACCAATAACATTTTATTTTGTTAATATTTTCAAACAACTTAGCACTGTAGGCAGTCAAAATAACCTTTTGGGGGAATTACGACATCCCTACTCGATCTTTTCTCAAACGTTGCGTATCGATTGAGTCGACGGACGTTGGCAAGTGTCCATTTGTGAAGCTTTTGTTATTCCAATTCCTTCCAATATTACATACACAGTCACGCGCTGTTTTGCGGTTGCTATCGAACAAGTAATATTGAGCTTGCTTGGCGTGTTTTAAAGTTCATTTTTGCTTAAAAACTATATTATCACAAACCAGAAACTTGACACACCCACCCATACAACGTATACCTACGTCAAGTCTATGGATTGAATTTCAGGAATGCCATAATAGTAGGGAAGCCCAAGCGGGGATTTCGGGATTTACCAAAGCGCGACAGATTAATATACAGAGGGATACCTTGTACCCGGTTAAGTACCTCCACAAAACATGAGGCCCATATAAGGCCGCCCGTGAAGGATACAGGATCAGATTAGTAAAAAAAAATTGACCATCAGAAATTCTCGAGCGCGTCAGATTAAGGTAGGGTGAGTTAATTACATCCTAAAAAGTGTATATTCCACTAATCTGACAATTTGAGAGTGACGTAAAAAAAAGGGAGGGCAACAAAGTTGTAAAAAAAAAACGTCATCTCGACATTCTCGAGCGTAGCTAAATTTTTTTTTATTTTGAAAAAATGAAAGCCCTCGTGGGCTCCCCTACTATAAAGTTTGCCCATTCAATTAACGATTACAGAATAAAACCATGCATAGTATTTTAGGTAAAAAAAATACCTATTTTATTTTATTCTATAAGTACTTAACCAAGTCCTTCTTAGTAAAAGTGGGACGACAGGTGTCTTGCTCAAGTTTTAAACAACGAACAACAACTTACGAAGCTTTGTTTGACTCACGTGTCTCAGTTTAGAATAAAATAAACAAATACTACTTTGTGCAAGGCACAGAACTCTACTCGGATAGTTTTACAAAGTTGTTCTTTGTTACACCGCTTTTCTTAACGAGCAGACTAAAACTGAAAGTAAAGTAAAATAAGTAAGTATTATAAAAATGAGTCAGCAGATCTTTGAAAGAAATGCCGTAATATTATAAATAAATAAATATAATAATAATAATAAATATTCACGGACACTTAACACAACGCCTTCTAGTCCCAAACTAAGCAAAGCTTGTACTATGGGAACTAGATGGCTGATAGAATACATACATACATTTTGTTTTGTAAATACATACTTATAATAATAGAAACACCCAGACACAGAACAAACATCTATGTTTTGCCACACACAAATGTTTGTTCTCGGTGGGGATGGAACCCACGGCCCACAGCACGGAAGGCAGAGCTACTACCGACTGAGTCATGACGCCTGTTATATTCACGGACATATGACACAACGCCTTCTAGTCGTTCATTATGACATGAACTTGGACATGACAATGCCATCTATAGGGTTTTACAAGTGTTTTTTAGAAAAAGTAATGCAACTGATGCCGCACCTAATTAATGTTACCTCTTCTAGTTGTATCTTTGCATTTTTGAAAAAACCTTTAAAGTAATTCCTAGAAATCATCAGTCAAAAGCAGGACTGTTATATGAAGTGAAAAATACCAAGTTATTTTTAAGAAAAATATCTACTTCATTTACTTGGTACCTACTCACCGGTTCAAGAATTTCTCCGACCCTATAAAGATTAGCCAAATGCAATGTCCGTGTTCCGAGCAAAATAAAAAGCTCCAAAATCCTTCGATAGATGTACGAAACCCTCGTCAAGATGTTATGGACCATTTCTTGTAAATAGAAACATTCTGATGTAACATCCCCATTCGTCAAAGAATTTTATTTTGTCTCCCTTTATTTAAGTGACTTGGTTTACAAGTTAGCTTACAAGTTAAAAATGTAAGCCTTTTCTCGAAATTACGAGTAAGCATATTACTTACAACGTATTTTTTTATGGATTTGATACCTTTATTACATAATACAAAAGCAATAGGTAAAAACTCGTGGACAAGGCGGAAATACATACATAATAAAAAAAAGTTATTTTGCATAAAAAATATATGAAATTAATAAAAAAACTGACCACTGAGACCTACGTCCAGCAGTGGACCGATATAAATAAATAAATAAATATTCACGGACACTTAACACAACGCCTTCTAGTCCCAAACTAAGCAAAGCTTGTACGATGGAAACTAGATGACTGATAGAATACATACATACATTTTTTTTTGTAAATTCATACTTATAATACATAGAAACACCCAGACACAGAACAAACATCTATGTTTGCCACACAAATGTTTGTTCTCGGTGGGGATCGAACCCACGACCCACAGCACTGAAGGCAGAGCTACTACCGACTGAGCCATGACGCCTGTCTAAAGGCGTTGATATAGGTTGATGATGATGAAAAAAAATTGCCTTAAAATTTCAAACCACAGCTAGAAACAAATCCTGAACAACACAGCAAATATCGTAAAAATAACAATACATCGCCGACGAATATTGAAAATGGCCCGGCGACTGCAGTGCGACAAATCGAGTGAACACGTTCCTATTATTGTATTTTCCTACGTGCGCACAGCATACTGAACCCCTGTTTGAGAAGAATGTTTGAGTTGTTCTACTGTTTGGTTTTCTACTGTGGATCGGATGTGTTTATTCGTTTCTGTTTTATACTTACTGCAACAACCACTTAGAATGGATTTTACCAATACAGAATAACGCTATTTGTTAAGCCCGTGATTTAGCAATAAGCGATTTTTGTATGAAAATCTCTACTCAAAATCTATGCTTGAGTAGTATAGTATTATATAATCTGTGGCTTGAGTAAAGATTTCTGTATCGGCATACGGGGCTGGATTAAAATATTGCCGTCCTTGTTTTTGACAAGTTTTAAAGAGACTGATGGCCGAATACTCAAACGCCACTTAAATTATGTTCACGCCTAAATTATTCTCATCTCTTACAAATAAGTAATGTCAAACAGAGGCAGAGCAATTTTAAGTGGTGCTCAAATTTGAGTTAAGTTTCAGTAAAATCCATCTTAGAAGGCTGCAATCAGCCAGTGACATTGTTTTGTACATTTTACTTGTATTAAATACTGATATAGACTGATTGCTTATTATGTCGGCGATCGCCCTACTATCTTGTTAGTTGTTTACAAACAAGAACTAATTCTCATCTTAAAATTCCTTGTTACAGAGGCTTCTCAGTGGTAGCACCGGAGGTGGCAGTGCCTGGGAAGACGACTGCTGTGTTAGTCACCTTGCATGGCAGAGATGGCCCGCTCGATCCGCTCAACGTGACGGTCAGGCTGGAGACGCAGGACGAAGACAATGACGTGAAGTTACTTACCACTGCTAGTCAGATGGTTAATGGTAAGTTCTTGAATATACCTGATAGATAAATAAATAAATAAATAAATAAATATTCACGAACACTTAACACAACGCCTTCTAGTCCCAAACTAAGCAAAGCTTGTACGATGGAAACAAGATGGCTTATAGAACATACACACATATTTTTTTTGTAAATACATAGAAACACCCAGACACAGAACAAACATCTATGTTTACAACACACAAATGTATGTTCTCGGTGGGGATCGAACCCACGACCCACAGCACGGAAGGCAGAGCTACTACCGACTGAGCCATGACGCCTGTCATGATGATTGGTTTTTAGATGCAAGAGTAGAAGTTCGATATACATGCAGTGTAAGACCACAATGATGATGCGATGCAGATTGTTTTTTTAGGGTTTGTTACATGTTGTTCTATAAAATTTTTACTAAAACTCTTGTTTTGTTTCATAATATTAGGTATCTTTCTCGAAATTTGCTATTTTAGCATTAAGTTCGCCTGTATACACTACTTTTAAGTTGTGCAATAAAGAATTTTCTATATATCTATCTAAATTTATTGAAATAATATTTATTTGGGAATACGTAAAACACCTGAAAAATAATTTTCTTCAGAAAAACAAATTCAAATACTCTGTGCCACCGGCTGTATTTATTACGTTTCTTGAAAACGAGAAAGACTTAAGATTTATTGTCTAGCTCCGCACTTGATCCTCGAAGGTTTTTTACTTGCTGCATTTTTCTCGAGTTTTATCTTGAAAATAATAAAAACAAGGGCTGGTAATAAAAATTACCTTTTTCTTGAAGACTGGGGAGTTAAGAATTTTTGTCGTCTTATAGCATGCTAGTTTTAGAATTTTCAGTATTAAAATAAGTTAAATCCACATAAAGAACAAAAAATCCGGACTAGGATAGAATATCAAATGTAAACTCACTTCAACTTTTATGGGTTTCTCAGTATTTTTTTTGTGTAGTAATAAAGTTTCTTTTTTGGAAAAGTAATCAAAAAATACTTGGGTTACTCTTAAAAATGAGTTCATCCCGGAAAATAAGTAGCGTCACTGCTACATTTTGATATTTTCAAAACTTATCCAAAACACCGCTGAAGAATGGTGGACACACCATTTTTATAATAATAATCCAGTTTAAACGAATTCTTCTATTAGAAATTTAAAGAAAATGGGCGTCTCAGCAATTTTTGAGCAGCATTTTATCATCGGACCGGCAACACAAGCGCACTCAATAAAACTCATCATATCGGAGTGGTCCGTAAAGTTTAATAATAAAATTGCAGGAACGCCTCCTAATACGATTTGGAAGCTTTCTATCTAAACTGAAAGAACTAGAGATGTGCCGTAAAATGCCGAATAAAAAACCAAGCGTATCTCTATCCAAAAGTAAAGAAAGAGATTAAAAATTAAACCCATAACAGCTATAACATTTTATCATTTTGTGGCTGTAACAAGTTTAAAATTCAAATATAATTAATTTAAAATTCAAATATAACTATATACTTTAGGTCCGTGGGGTACCGAGGCCCTCCGGGTTTTCAAAATTCTTTCAGGGCGTCTAGTCGAAGCGACGCGTGACCCGAGGGCTGGTGATTATCTAGGCCAGCGTATCAGCATTGCTATTCAGCGCGGCAATGCAGCCAGTGTCTTGGGTACGCTTCCGACTGGTACTGATTTGGACCAGTTGAGCTATCTGTGAATCTTTTGCAGCGGGTTGTGGATGGCTCGGCTGTTTCGTGTGTGTTTTGTAAATATTGGGAATAAAGTTTTATAATTAAAAAAGAAAACAATATACCAAAGGAGCTTGTCGTAACTTAGGGCCATACTTATAAAAGCTGAATAGTCAAACAGCGGATTAAAATCTGACTCTGTCTCTGTTTGACATTACCTGTTAGAAAGAGGCTGCAATAATTTAAACATCATTGACCGCATCATCGCCTAGCATCAGGTGAGATCGTGGTCAAACGTTTGCCAATAATACGTTAAAAAAAAGCACGATTCTAAGTACTTAAGTAGTTTATTTTTGATATATGCCTACACTATTGAATGAGTAAAACTCCTACTAGAAATATTTTTAAGCAAACAAACCCGTAAAACCGGCTAAAGCCGGAAGTTCGCCAACTCTAGACGTAGCCCAGATTCTATAAAGTTATTACTACCGTAGTAAAAATCTCATTCCGCCCAGACGTCGCTATTGAAACTCAGTCTATTGCCAAATAGAAATAAACCGCTCAATATAACATGTACTTATGTACGGAGAATTATTGTGTTTGTGATGAAGCCGTTTTGCTGTTGCAAGGTGTTGAGGTGATTGCAAGTTTGAAAATTGCAGTAGCTTTGCAGTATTATTTTGTAGACTCTCACTAATACTTTGCAATATGCTGGCAAACACTGGATGAGAAGAGCTGACAGGCCTAATGGTGCACCTTGGGAGAGTGTAACAACAATCGACCGATAGGATGACTATGATAGGTTCATAAATAACCACCGTTGAATAATTTTAAACTTACTTATGCATCGACATGTATGTAGCTTTTCTAAAGTTGATTATGCCTGAGTTTCTTAAAAACATCCTCGTCAAAAGCGTCCAACAGTGCTATCAAATACTATTTTTGTTCCAATAGTTTGAAGAATTTTCCAACGGTTGCGGCTTCTTATTATGTACTTTATGGCAAGTCTGGCATCACGGGCGACGACGACGGTAGATTCAGAATAAATATCAATTTATAACATCTTCGGGAGTCATAAACGAGGACTGCAAAACTTAGCTCGTAGGCGTTCCAACTTTGCGGTGAAAATATATTGGCATGTTTTGAATCTTACAACAGAAATTTTATTGCTTGAGGGTAAAAGGCTGCATCGTTTCGTTTTATTGATAACCTTTTGTTGGCCATATTTATTTATTTTACGGCTAGGTTCATGCTGGCTTCATTTTCTTTGGCTGACGACCCCATTTAAAATCATTCAGTCAAAGATTTGCTTATTATTTATCCAATTTACTCTGAAATTAGTTTGGATTTCCGTAGCAAATACTTTATCAGCACATTTGCACCGAAGAGCAAAGTTTTGTTTACAAAACTGGTACAATCAATAAAAACTAGCCTACCATAAAACAAGGGATCCAGCATGTGCAAGTTACAAGAAGTCTGACGGCACATTCGTCTCTGTCGCGATACCGTCGGAACTCCACCGTCTATCCAATACAGTTTTATTGCAGAGCCCTCGAACGGAGATTGTCTTTGAGAACGAAAGAGCTTGATTTCAGTTCATTTTGCAATAACTAGGAGGCAATTTACTTTGGGTTATTTTGTTTTAAATTCTCACAGCAATATTTAACCTATCTATTTTTGATAGTCTATCTTATCTTATTAGTTTGTCTATTAATATTAGTAAAAGCATTACTTTATGTATACATACTTGATTTTCTACTATCGTTTGTTAGATATCTAAAACTTGAATTGAATAGACTGCTGAGAAAAAACTTCTTTAGAACAAGTTTTGATTGATGATAAAACTGAAAGAAAGAAACACGGCAAGAACTTAACAATGAACAATTACTATACACAACGAAATCTTAAATAAAAATTCCGTAGCGTGCTAAAAACGAATGGTACGCTCCACCCAAAATCAATACAATTGGAATACCTACCAACAGATCATTAACAAAGAATTATCGCCCTGGGACATCGTAAATCACTCCCTTAATAGCTTAAAGCGATTACCAATCCCACTTCAAAGATATCAGCACTAATTAATGATTGCACGGATAATGATGTGATGTACTGTGATGGTGTTGATAAATACAACCAAGAATTTACTATAACTTCACATCTAATCAAATGTTATGTGAACTGAATAACTTTGAACCCTTATTTAAGCTCTTAAAAGCATCGGTTTCATTTCAAATACCATACATAGCTTTTTTCCTAAGCTTGAACTTGAATTTGTGTAAGATTACCAAGTTTGGTTTTTATATTGTTCAAAAATAGCTTGTTGCTTGAATGCTTATATAAAGCTGCAATAAGCTAATCATTGCAATAAAGTACCCAAGTACTTCTTTTAGGATTTTTCATCCTTTGAAAACACTTGATTACGTTGTTTTTTTCACTCGTCTACTAACTTAAAGTTTGATCGGTATAATCAATACAACCTTCTTGTTCTCTTGGCTCTCCTTGCACCAAAATATTCAGTGAAATGTTCATCCAGCATAAGCATCGCCGTGCTCAGCAGAAATGGCACAAAGTGATTGCTAATTCCATCTCAAAGAATTCGCCTGCAGGCGCTAACGAACCGTGCACTGGTGTCGGCTGTCTCATCAGATCAAATGGAAAAATTAGATCTCGCGCTAAACTCTGTGGAATTGGATGAAGGTAGAAGTGCGATGGTAAAATAATTTTTCATAACCCATGACGTGCATGAATTTTATCATCCGTTTATTCGCTATTCGTACGGTTATTTAGTATGTTTTAGCTAAATTAGTGTAAATAATGACTTATTATTAATATTTGATTAACTTTTCAATTAAACATAACACAAAATGTACCTACACACTGTACATAAAGCCTTTTTTATTTAGTATTAGGTATGCAAATAAATAAAAAATCTGTGTTACGTAGTTTTTACGTAAAATGTATGTATTTATGCTGCCCAAGAATGAGATATATTCCTAGATCTAATACCCAAAGTTCATTCTACCTTCAGCTGACTGCTCTTCATACGTAAAGGGAAGACGTTCTTGTTAGGAGCTCGTTACGTTCGTGTTATAGTTGTTCTGGTAAATGTTTGCCATGGAGGTAATTTGTGTACGCCATGTTTATTTGTTGTGATGAGGAAAAACTCTGGTAGCATACAGTTACTACTTTCATGGCACTGATAATATAGGCAGACCTTTTTGAATTTTAAATTTTAAAATGCATTACTAACCCGTTAGGGTTAGTAATGCATTAGTGTTATATCTATCTTCTTTACTACTATAAAACTGTAAAAACCGAAAAACTAAAATTAAAGATATGGATAAACTAAATATTCAGATCTACTAAATAAACGATTCTGATTCCAAAAATCGAGTTTGTCTGTTTGTTTGTTCGCGGATGACACCTAAACTACTGAATCAATTTCAATGACACTTATACCATTCAGAAGCCTCTTTTCCGGATTGAAACATAGGCTATATCTTATTGAAATCAAAGGCGTGGGTTCTTAGATACAGCTAGAACTCTCTAAACTAAAAGCAGCCATTTGCTACGAGGTTCATCGTAAGCTGGTTGACAGATATTTTGGTGGAAAGTTTCACACGCGTACGAATTCGCGGGTATCAGCTAGTTTTCTCATATAAGTGAGATGTTTTCTTTTGAGTAATAAATTATTTTTTTACATGGAAGTAACCTAAAGACGCGTCAATTAGAGCAAAGCGACGAGAGAAAACTAAGAAAATAAAACTCTATCTGCTCAGAAGTAAGTTACCCAGTGCAGCTAATTAGATTCATTACTTACCAAAAGCATATACATTTCGAAGTATATTGTACTAAAAGCCTGTAAATAATATTGTTGACCGCGTTAATTTCCACAGCATTGAATCAAATTACTTTACCGATTCGCGTCCCTCGATCACACAGTACTGAGTTGATTGACTCCCAAACACCAGGGGAGAGCCGCATTAACATATAGACTGGCTCGTTGGGGACGCCAGATAGACGAAACATGGATATTTTAATGAAAATGAATAACTGGAGTAACATGAGAGGCAATGGTTCAGAAATACAGCATGTTAAATTAAACGGCGAAGAGAAATCCCAAAACTGTGATTTAACAAAAAAAATAACTTGATGACAGTGCTGTAATTATAAAAAAAATTAATCGCGCTAACAAAACCACACGGCGTCCAATTAATTAATGTTTGCAAATGAACAAAATCTTTATTAACAAAAACGTAGTTTATTTATTTAAGATACAATTTAGGCTTACAGTAGGTACCTACCGGACCAAAGCCCCTAAACCTTAAGGTTACACTAGTAGTTAAATCGAACTTATTATACTTATCTATCTATACTATTTAAAACTGTAAAAAAGCCAAAAACTAAAATTAAAGATATGGATAAACTAGATATGCAGATCTACTAAATAAACGATTCTGATTCCGAAAATCGAGTTTGTCTGTTTATCTGTTTGTTTGTTCGCGAATCACGCCTAAACTACTGGACCAATTTTAATAAAACTTATACCATTCAGAGGTTCTTTTTCCGGATTGAAACATAGGCTATATTTTATTGAAATTAAAGACATGGATTCTTAGATACAGTTTGACCTCCCTAAACCAAAAGTAGCCTTTGACACGAGGTTCATCGTATGTTGGTTGACAGATATTTTGGTCCAAAGTTACGCACGCGTACGAAGTCAGCTAGTTCTGAAATAAAAACGTCGCGGCTAACGCTAGTAAACTATAAGATCTACACCTATGTACAGATTGTACAACCAAACTACTGACTAAATAAATAATTTCAAATTTTTGTGGATGGTATTTGGACTTCTTAGAAACTTCAGTAAGATTTTATTTATTTTTAAAAGGTATCGGAACACTGGACACAAAAAGCCGTTTGTGCAACTTATAAGACCCGACGACTTTCAATAACTTTTTATTGTTCGTCCAATCCAATCATTTCCTGTGTTCGAGCGCCTTTGAATAACTGTGCTTGTTTGTGAGTCCGAACAAAGCCAATCTCAGGGAAATTTTTCTACAAAATACTCAACAAAATATTATCGTACATTGTTGCTTTGTGCTCATGGAACTTCTGCTTTGCAAAGAAAAAATAATAAGCTCATTTTAAAAGTATTCGTCTATTATGTTTAGTGCCACTGAGGTTTTGTTATGGAATTCAATTATTTTGTTCAAATTATGTAAGTACGTATATGATATTTTTGTAATGGTGACTTAGCAATACTGCTAGAGGTATATATAGGGATCATAGTACAAAGAATTGAAAAGCTTTCTGCTCTTCAGCAAACCATTTGGCATAGAAATCTGTACCTATCAAAACATTCAAAACTTTACATTCGCAACAATAATTTCAAATTACTTTCATAGCTCTCAAATCAGCCATTTCACAACTCAATCTTTATTAAAATAGGTGCTCTTTTTCAGCACGTCTTTTACAAATTTGTCTACCAACTCTAGTAAATAAAACTCCGAGGAAAATGTACCCATTTTCCGGGGCATAGACAGATTTGCCATGCATTCGGAACTTGGCACGCTTCCTGTAATATAAGCACTGTGCAATATTTTTCAGTCCAATGTCAAAACAAAAAGTGAGTAAAAATAGCAATAATAAATTCAGTGACTTTTCACTTCAGCTTTTATGCATTTTCTATGAATTAATATGCTGGTCCTACTAAGTATGTACCTTAGCATAAAACACAGTCTTTCTTCAAAAAACTTAGTTATGCGGAAAAACTCCCCACTAATGCCATACTTTTTAACTCTTATTTATTTTCGTGGTCCGTCTATTCAGCTGCTATAAAAAGTATAATAAAGTCATAACAAACATTTATGGTAAATTATTCACCCAAGTGGTGGAAAAAATAATTGATTCATTTTATTCAACCGGTTTTTCAATCAACAACGATGACTGTATTTCTGTAGTCGATAAAATGCGTCATGTTCGAAACATTGGGTGATTGATACCTACCGCGGGGCAAAACAATTGCAATTTATATTTTTACGTATCACGTAACCTACATTTTGCATATACTGCAACAAAATTTAACCGATTCAATTTACCTACACGATAGTTTTTTTTATTTTAAAACAGCTCTACTCGTATCTCAACGTTTTTACAAAACCAAATACGGTGCGGCATGGTCGTTATCGAGTGGCAGTTTTAGTATTTTTTCTAAAAACCAAAAACATTTAGGATTCGTATTCACCGACCGTACGCAGGGTGCCTTAGGGCCTTGCTACCAGTACATTGCGTCGTGTGCAGTCCATGAAATTGTTTATTGTGATAGAAATCACGTCATACTAAGCCGCATCGCAATCAGGCCGCATTCAGGCAATATCCTAGTCTGGTTAACAGGCATCCGTTATTATTTTGAGGGGTTATTTTTTTACAAGTGTGGACTTAAAAAGTGTAATTTGCTATGCTATTCTCTCGAGCACTCTTTCCGCTGTGAACAATGGGTTCATTACTACGTACGTGCAAAAAAGTTTTTCCGTCATATACGACTAAGAATTTTTGCTGAATTATAATTTTTTGTATTTTTTATAGACACAAGCCAAAAACAAAACTATCAGCCATTAGAATTTTCTATTTCAGAGTGAGATTTAGCCATTTTAACAAATTATTTTCTAAACCCTGAAAAAAGGGTTACTCCAACGAATGCCATTGATCCTTACAGTTTTTGGCACGTGTATTTTAAAACTGTCTATTTTCCTGCATCGAAAATCCTTCGTGAAAATGTTTGTGCATTTTCTTTAAAACTATTTAGTTTAAGCTGCGTTCACAGCTGCACTAGTATTGCGTTCCGGAACATTACTGGATGTCATTTAGGACGTAGAATTCGTCGCATGCAGCTCGGCAAACTGCAACAATGGCAGTGGGCACAACAAAACTACGGCAATTTTATCTGTTAAACAAACCGAGTGCTCGAATCAAGCTCACCAAGTTAGACTCACCAAATACGGAGGAATGGCCAGAATTAATCCTGCCAATTCCATGCTGAATTGATACTTATTATCTAGCAGTTAACGTGTATTTTGAGTTAGGCTGAGAATATTACGTACGCGGTGGTTAACGACTAGAAAGAAAGAATGATAACTGAGTATAAAAAACTCTGTAATTATAATTTTTTAAAGGTCTCCTACAAAATCATATACTAGAGCGATCGCGCTTTAACTCAAAAAGTATTTAATTAAAAAATTAATTAATAGTGCTGTTCAATTAAATTGCAAATTGAAATGTTAGGACTTCCGTCCCAAACACCAGATAATCAACTCTGTGACTCAACAACTTTATGTCACTTCATTCTGTTCTTTATCTCAGTTAGCATTGAGCCTACATTTCCGTAGACTTATCTCGTCTCATCAAAAGGAGCAAGATAGCGTATACCGTTCCTGATTGAATTATCTTTGTTCACAGTCAAGGGATTAGCTATGCTTCTTTGATTTCGACTCATGGAGAATGAAAATGTCGTCAAATTTAATAAATTCCTCTGGGTCGTTTCGTTTGATTTGGTTCATGACAATACTCAACATACATGAAATGTAATTTGTTCAATTTTAGCTTCCGTGATATCGTTTGTGTGGATTTACGACTTATACTTATTGTTATTTTTTTGTGATAAAAGTACAATTAGTAGGTTCACGTAGTAATAAATAAATGAAATTTGAAAAAATTACATCCAGGGTAGCATAACTAAGTTGTAGTAAATAAACTGATACACAAATTTTTATGAAATCATAAATATCTGATGTTGATAAGCATTAAGTAAGAAATCTATGATAATATTATTTATATTTTAAATACGTATGTTTTTAAATTAAATATCACAAGTAATAACACATTATACATGTGTGATACGGTCTAAGCAAATTTGGTTTTAACATAGAAGGGAATAAAACAGATTTACAGTTTGATGTTTAGTTAGCCTCGGAGCGGTTTACAATATTAATTGAACGAGGATTCGGTTATTGCATTATGGTAACTTGTAACACTTATTGTTACACGTTATACAATGTTGGGAAACAGTTGGAATACTAACAAAGGAGGCCACTAACTCATAAAAACTAAAATATTATTTTTAAAATAGGTACACAATTTTAGCAAAATTCTATGCTAATGAAGATTTAAGAACGATTCTAATGCAAAGATATTGTTTTTACACCAATAAACCACCAAACTTTTCACGTATGATTTTCCTTACAGAACAATGCACCCATCATTGAATTACTCTGTTATCCTGTAAGTGTGTCAACAAACAAATTCAAAACATATTTTTAGATAAAGTAGGCTTGTGCAGCAACCTAATCCGGCTACTTAAATAAGTTAGGTAAAGCGCACTGGACTGGAAACACGCTGGACATGAGTAATCGATATTACTATCCCCAACTCGCTTTCACTCAAATTCATTGGTATAAGTACTAAGCTTATCAGAAATGATAGAGCTTTTGTTTTGGAACAGAATTTTAGTTTATAAATAAAGTAGGCGAGACCCGTTGGGAGCTGACCCGCTTTCCAACATTATTATAGTTAGTATCCTCCCGCTGATCTAGAGTAACTAGCTTGAGTAAATAAATGAATACTGTAGAAATATTCATACATAGTACATGCAACTCATCTTAAATAATATGAACAGCTAAATAAATAATCTTTCATTTGTTTATATTATATGTACTTACTACGTACTTATATGTACGTATTTATTATTAATCTTTGTATGTTTTATAAAACTTTACTTACTCCTAGTAAATACTTTACCAACTTTACTAATCTACACAAATTTTACACAAAAAAACAGATAAATGGTTATTGTTATAATTGTGTTTATAGCAATTGTAATAATTCTCAATATCGCAAAAAAATTCGTTACCAATTCATAGAATTTATTCTTATGAAGTTATTTTTATGAGTTTTAACGAGAACCTTCCCTTCTTTATTATTTAATTCTTTATTGTACACTAAAATAACACTTAGAAGACAGAAACAGATAACATGTACAAAGGCGAGCTTAACCCTAAAAGGAGTTTTCTTACAGCAAACCTTTGAGGCTAGAGAGAGGTGACTATAGAGACCTTCCTTCGCCCTCCGGATTTATATAATTTTGTTTGTTTTTATGTTCAATGTACGCATTATTAAAGTACATTTAGGAATTATGAGAATAGGAAACTGGAAGCTATAGTTAGTTATATTACCTATTTCGGGTAATATTTAAAGCTATAGTTAATTATAATATTACCTATTTCGGGTAATATTTAATTTTGCAACACGTGCGTATTTTATTTATAAGAAGAAATTAAAAAAAATATTCCCCTAAAATTATAAGATATATATAATCATTATTATTATTATATATATGTTTAACTGTGTGCTGCTATCCAAAACTTAGCCTTGTCATATAGGGCAATCATAAAAAAATGATAAGTAAAAACAATGTATATAAAATACTGGTCTAACACAGTTCTTCTATGAAAAGTTTAAAATTATCCTTAAAGTAATATTATAAAAATACAGTAACAAAAGAGGCGATAAATGCAGCGCAGCGGAACCGGAACATACCGTAGAGTCTCGTAGCTCCGTAGCACGCTCGTAGAACATGTATTCACCTACGGCGTAGCACCGTGAAATATGATTTTCTGAACGACTTTCATTGTTAGATTTCACTTTGAATAAAAGGTTTTTTTATAAAATGCACTTTTTTAAACCGCTTTAAGTATTCGCTTTGAGGATACAGCAGTAGTGAATAACGCGGTAAGATAAATGCTTTTATTCCAATACTAGCTGTCGCCCGCGGCTTTGCTCGCGTGCAACCCGTGCAACACACAAAAAGTTGGCCGATTCTCAGACCTACTCAATATGCCCACAAAATTTCATGAGAATCGGTCAAGCCGTTTCGGAGGAGTACGGGAACGAACATTGTGACACGAGAATTTTATATATATAAGATATATTAATTTAATTGTACTCTACGTAATTACATTTCATTATTTTATGTTAACTGCGCATATTTTACAGATTTTACACGTTATTTTGTAGACCACGATTAATTTAAGAGAAAAATAACTATTTGTCTTATAGTGCAAACTTACAACGAAATATTATATGTTTTTTCATATGACACGCGTCATGCTCAGTCGGTAGTAGCTCTGCCTTCCGTGCTGTGGGTCGTGGGTTCGATCCCCACCGAGAACAAACATTTGTGTGGCAAACATAGATGTTTGTTCTATGTCTCGGTGTTTCTATGTATTATAAGTATGTATTTACAAAAAAAAATGTATGTATGTATTCTATCAGCCATCTAGTTTCCATCGTACAAGCTTTGCTTAGTTTGGGACTAGAAGGCGTTGTGTTAAGTGTCCGTGAATATTTTTCTTTTTTTTTTTGTTCGTCATATCTCAAAAGTGTGTACGGTGTCCTTTTGCTTGTAGCATAAAAATGTTCAGCTCATCTAGCTGGCGGGCTGCCACGTGAGTTTGGTATTTTGTTGGCTTGTTATTATCATCCTGCACATTACCGTATCTGCGATTCAATTCTCGAAATATTATTATTTTGGATATTGGCATCTTTCCTAGACATCAAAATATATTAAATACTTAGATTATTTTGTTATAACTATAATGTAATATACTGATGGTCCACCTAACGTTAAGAGGTAACCTCTGCTTATATCAATACCTTATTGACCACATCCACCAAGGACATGTCCAGTAACGCATTGCATTGCACTGCGTCCATCACTCTGAGTGCGCCTGTAATTGTCCAAACATTAGTAATCCTCAACAGGCGTCACAGCTCAGTTGTTATAAGCTCTGCCTTCCATGCTGTGGGTCGTGGGTTCGATTCCCACTAAGAACAAACATTTTTAATAATAATAATTTAATTGTAATTGGTAATCATAATGTATTATAAGTATATATTTACAAAAAAAAAATGTATGTATGTATTCTATCAGCCGTCTAGTTCCCATCGTACAAGCTTTGCTTAGTTTGGGACTACAAGGCGCTGTGTTAAGTGTCCGTGAATATTTATTTATTATTTGTGTGTGGCAAACATAGATTTTTGTTCTATGTCTGGGTGTTACAATGTATTTAGAAAAAAATGTATAATAAGTATTATATCAGCAATCTAGTTCCCATCGTACAAGCTTTGCTTAGTTTGGGTGGAACTAGAAGGCGTTGTGTGAAATTTCCAAGGATATTTATACTCAAAGTTCAAAAATAGGGTCAAATATCACGATAAATGTTTGATTCACAGTTTTAATTTCCAAAGCAAACTTGTGATTGTTACCGGTTGCGATTGAATCGTAAAAGTTCCGCGCGAGGACCGCAACGGTACACGGTAACTTCACACAAGTTAATTCCCACCTGAAGTTGGCTTGAAAAGCTATTATTGCCAGCGATTCTGCGGAGTTGAAAGTTAGTTCAGTTACACGAGCAATTTATAAATAATTTTCTTCTTTATTAAAAGAGCTCTTACCAGCAACGATGCTATTTTCTATTTATTTTGCTTCTACCAATGTCTTTGAAGACACAACTTACAATAAAACATTTTATATTGTTCGTTAACAAAGTAAGAAGGCTCATTCCAGAAATCCCCTGACTAAATCCCCTGCATAGGGGATTTCTGGAACTTTTGTCCGAAAATCCCCTGAACACATAATATTATGTTAGTGATATTTGAATGATGCTGACTGGTTGCTGATAACATCGGTAATAGCTCCGTAGGAAAAGCGTTTATTTTGTACAATGACAGGCGTCATGGCTCAGTCGGTAGTAGCTCTGCCTTCCGTGCTGTGGGTCGTGAGTTTGATCCCCACCGAGAACAAACATTTGTGTGGCAAACATAGATGTTTGTTCTGTGTTTGGGTGTTTCTATGTATTATAAGTACGTATTTACAAAAAAGATAAATATGTATGTATTCTATCAGCCATCTAGTTTCCATCGTACAAGCTTTGCTTAGTTTGGGACTAGAAGGCGTTGTGTTAAGTGTCTGTGAATATTTATTTATTTATTTATTTATGTGTGATCAGAAACATGTTATGCAATAGTTTTGATACCATAAAAGTAGCAGAAGTAACCGATTTACACCTGGCGAACCATTTTCTTGCTAAAAAATTAAACCGGTAAGTATTATCTATTCTGTGCTGGTAGGTAAATAACTAAACAGCGTGAGACTTTGGTAGTTATTTTGAACCAATCAAATATTGCTCAATTTTAAATCGCCCGTGTAAAAACCAACAATTCTGGTGGGATGAAAGTTAAGAGTTACTTACTTTACTGCCTCAGAGAGCGTAAAGAGGGAATAAAGTAATTATAATTGTGTAAAATTGCACCTTAAATAATTAATGGCCCTCTGAAAACATAATTCTATTGTAATGTTTTTAAGGTTTTACTTTCGCAACGAAGTAGGTATGGTGTTATTTTGGAGTTACAAGTAAGTATTTTTTTTCAACCAATATTTTTTTAATGTCCTAATAGCCCAGTCAAATTAGCATTTCACCTCGGAATTTGAGATACCAAGCTATAAACTCGTATAAACTTGTATCTTGACATCCTAAAAGTTGTCTCAAAATCTACATATAAAACACGCTCTCCGCCCTCTATCTCGAAAACGATTCAACGTATAAAATTTTTATTGAAACAAAAGTTGTAGGGAAGTTAATCGTCTACAATATTGACTATACATACAAGTACCAAAAAACCCATAGGAAACGAGATATTTGCAAAAGATCGCTTTTTGTGACCTTTGACCTTGAGATTTTAATAGTCGCGGACACCCTACCATATGTATAGGTTTTGAGACAACTTTCAGGATGTCAAGATACAAATTTATACGAGTTTATAGCTTGGTATCTCAAACTCCGAGATTCTTACCTAATTTTGACTAATTTGACTGGAATATAAGACATACAAAATGCTCATAGGTCGAGTTGCTTGTGGGACATTGTTGTGAGTGAGTTTACCAATGAGTTACTTATTTGGACTGTCTGACACGAAGACAGCACAAAGTTTGTTTTCAAAATCTTACAGCAAAAAATTTTGTCACTGATGTTTGATTTTTATATTAGAGATCTAAAATCTACTACTAGTTAGATAGAGAAATAAATTACTGTGCCTTGATCACGAATAAATGTGACAGTCGCAATCGTATCGTAATGCTAGCGTATCCGAGATACACTGCGCGGTGACACTACAACGGTTTGCAGTAACTCGAATACGTTAACGCGGCGACTGTCAGATTTGTTCGTGATAGAGGTACTGTACCTAGTTACCTACTATCCTTAAAAACACAACTTTTTAAAACCACAAGTATTAGCATTCCAATCAAACGTTACCGCTACAAGTATTAGCATTCCAATCAAACGTTACCGCTAAGTATAACGCTAACTCAAGAAAAACAATTTAACCATTGTAACTCGAGATAAAATAGTAGAAACCATTGCCACCGTCTGCACTTGAGACGATATAATAACTCTTACCTTTTAATAGTGTCTGGTTGATTCTAGCACTTTAACTAACCGATACGATTCTGAAGTATTTCATTGAAGTTTCATGATTTTTGTTATTTTATAGCAGTAACTAACTATTGACTAACTCCTCATACTTTTTGGCTTTGGGTCTCCGCAGCAAATAGGTGTGAACTCTCAGGTTTTGACTGAAAGCCAGCGCCGCTTTGCTTCTGCAGAGCTGCATTAAGCTGAGGCAGGACCTTGTTGGCTCATATCAGCGCTGGTCAGCACCCACAACCATATAACTAGTAAATATTACGTATTCTGTGCTATTCTGTTCTATTTTTATTTTATTTTATTTTTTAATTAATTATGTATTGTTTTCTTATAGTGTGTTTATTCTACTGTGTTGTACCTGTGTTGTGTTGTGTGCCAAATAAATATTACTCTATCTCTATCTCTCTCTCTATCATAAAAACTCATTTTTTATAGCACAAGATTGTTATGGTAAAAAGCAGGCTTAGCACTTAGAAATAAGTTTATAGTGATAGTTTTACAATGACAAAGATTTTTACCGATGTCTATTGTAATAACAGTAACAGCAATTTGTAAATACTCAAGATTTTCAAAAATTTTTAGCCTCATAACTATCTTGGATTAATTATTCAATGAAAAGAACTATAAAGTCAAACTAAACTAAAGTGTGGGAATAAGTTAGTAAGTTACTGTTCGTGTCCAAATAAACTGTTATTTTGATTTCCTAGTTACCACCGAGTTATCATATAATTTACTTTCATTTATAGTATCATTGATCTGTGCTTTCGTAAAGTATCAAAGTAAGTTTTGCTAAAATCGTATCGGTTGCTGTAAATTAAAGCCATAAAGGCCTTTAAGTGGTTGGCGAACGCAACGAGAATTCCTTCGACATCTTCCCATTTGGAGAGCATCCAAGCTTTTATTGTAGGTATTGAAGGTTCTTCACTCCGTTAGCTTTAAATGGAGTGTGTCCTTTCTTGTTTTTATTGGGTTTTTCTTTAACTGTTTTCATTTCAAAGAAGATTCTGATTATTTTCACAACACTAAAAACCCCAAATTATTAAAAAAATAGTCAAAAAAACTGTATACTTAGTGTTGTTTTTTCAAAACATTTGTACAAATTTACAAGCACATTTATTGGCACCTAAAACAGGTGCCATTAAATGTACACTTACCTAGGTTCTATCTCAAAATTCTATTTGTTACAGGCTATGGCATAATCCCGTTGAAGATTCCACCGTCCCCCGCTACCCATTGTACTCTTCACACGACAGTGGGCTGTGTTGGCAACGATGACTGCACAGCCAGGAGTCACAGCGTTATCAGACTCCTGGGCCCGGTGCGGGATGTGGTGGTGCGGCCAGCGAGGCACCACTATCGACCTGGAGATACAAGTAAGTTAAAATTTGATATTCTTTGAGAGTCATTTCATCACATTCTCCTCGTTCTCTTTATTAAAAGCATGTCAACTTCAACTTGAATTCAATATAAAATTAATACTAATTCCGGTGTAAAAACTATTTTTACATAATAATAGGTATTGCATATAAATTCAAAAGTCTTAAAAATAATATATTACCTATGTACTAAAATATATTTTTCGCTTTATGCACTGAAATCAATAAGCTGTTAAATATGTATATAAAGTCAATTAAAAAAAATTATTCATATTAAAATTTGATGTCTTGTTTATGTGTATACCCAACTTTAGTGTTAAATTACTGACCTAAGTAAACTAAAGGATAAAGTACGCAGTGTTAAAATATTCTGTGGTTATAGCTCACATTTTGAAGACATCATGGCTTGCATTTTCTTTACGTAAACAATTTTACGTCTCACTTTAGTGCTCATAAACCACCGTACTGGGGAAAACGCGTACATTTAACAGTACAATAAATTGAATCATTTTACTTGCATTGCTACCATTTTACTAAACATGAAATAAACTTTGACGGACAAACAGACACTGGAGTGAGATAAGTGATATTAGGTGTTCCGTTTTTAAAAAATTGGACCGAAACACTAAACACAATACGAGAACAATCAGTGGATAAAAATAGGTTAGTACAAACAAATAAACATAAGTGAGAGTCTATCCAAAAAAAAAATTTATACCCTAAATAAAAGTTATGACCTGCTGTATCCGGCAGCGCGTCGTGGTTTATTTACTTTAAAATAATAGGTTTGATGCACATGACCTATTTTGTAAAATAGGTCATGTCACATTTTATGAAACTGAGCTGTAGCTCAGTTTCATAAAATCTTATTGTAAATATTTGAATCTAGACTAATAAATTGAATAACTTATTAATTCCTTATACTTCTAATTGGTACATTATAAGAACGCAATTTCGTTTGTTATTTATGAAATCGTGTCATACGAGTACATGGTGTAAGTAGTTTCGTATTTTTTAATTTCAAGGAATAAGATCGATTTACTGACCGTAAATCGATCTTATTCCTTGAAAATAGAGTCTTTAAATTCATTTAACCCCAAAATTCAAGGTATAAAAGCATTAACAAAAATTTCGCTGTAAAATGAGTTGTAAATTACTGAAAACAAAATCGAATTTTGCAGTCAGATAAAATGTTTCACGTTGAAATATATCGAATATCTCCGTTTTTATGTTTCAGTCATTAATTCTGTGCGGACTTTGTGATGTTTTTACGATCGTTTTTATGTTGCTATGACCCTAAACTCAGCTTAGTTGTTTATGAAGCGATCCCAAATTAATGTTCTACGAAATAGCTTAGAATCTTACTTTTCCTTTGTTTCATCAAAAAGTTGATTAAAAATGCTAGGCAACAGTAATTAGTCGATACCTTTTAGAGAGCCGGTGAACATTTTTAACAAGGAAATTTTTAAAATTTACTAGGATTCCCCGTGGTCGGTGGCTTATATTTCAAGTTAAAAGTATGCCCTGGTTTGGGAACATTTTGCTTTATTATTTACCTTTAATAATAAACTAGAGCTTATAGGTTCATAAAATATTTTTTGCTGAAAATTTCAGGAGCGAACTACGAAGATAATTAATTTTCTGTCTTGATAAACTTCATTATCTTTGAACTAAGTGTGATAGGTCACTTATTCTAAAATAAAATGGTCACAGTCAGCATCAGGTCAGATTCATTTAATTTTTAGTCAAAAATATTAGGAAGGATCTCTTATACGGACCCAAGTCTAATAATGCAATTTTTTCCAGTCACATTCTGGATACTAGCGCTGGACCACGATTTACGACTCGTAAGGGCTGAGCTGGCGTACGTTGCACTCAGTGACCCAGCAGGAACCAAAGTAGCGATCTGGGAGGAACTTTCTATGGACGAAGGTATGTTTGTTTATCTCTACTAAGATTGATGAAATAGAAAAGAAATGTTTTTTTTTTTTCTAGTCAAAGTGCTACAAAGACGTGTCATTACGCTATTGTTTTTTTTATTGAAATCATCTAAAACGTATTATTCTAGATAATTCCTAGATTTTTTTAATGATAAATTTTAGGTTCTTTTAGCCTACTTCAGAAAAATATAGGTACTAATTTTTGAGGAAAACTATGTAATATCTTATCGTCATAAAACTAAGATTAATTTCCAAACCACGCCATAAGAGGTCCTGTAGCGTGAAAAACCCCACTAAATTACCCCAACAAAACGTCTAAAAACTAAACCGGCCGACCTTAGGGACACATTACATAAACAACGGGTAAGTGGGCGTGATCGGCGAGTAAAAGCGTTCTCTTGTAACTTCAGATTGTCTCCAAGTGGCGTGTGACAGATTCGATATCCGGTGGAAACTTTCAATAATGATCGGGTAAAATAGTCTTGAGCTTGTGTCGACATCGTTGACATGATGGGTACTGGGTAGACCCACAGATTTTTGAAGTGAAATCTTCTTTAGCACCGTTGTGATTTGAAAGTCAATGAAACGGAAATGACATAATGACATAGCATGACATGAATGAAGCATAATGACATAGCCGTAATTTCAACCATCGCAGCAGAGGTACTGTCAGCTGATTAGTGATAACGTTCGACTGCGGTCAGACCGACAACGGAAGGAACTTCAAATCCAAGACGATATTTAAACTTTTTGCACCTTTTTACTTTTTATTTTGAAATGAAAACTTCTAAAACTAAATAAGTACTGCATATTGGATAAGTACATAAAAATAAATACTACGCACTGGTTTTTTTTGAAGGTTTCACTTCTACCACGTGTGAATTTCACAAATGTTTTTTATTTTATCACAGATAATTCACTATTTATATAATAGGTAGACCTGAGTTTGTTACGTTAACTGTTATAAAATCACAGATACAAAAAAGTGGCAAGCTTATTTCAATTATTTTTTGAAGTTATCTCGGGGATCCAGTCAAGTAAGCAACTTTTTGACAAAACAAAAATTTGTAACCTCTTTGAAAGGATTTTGAAACCGGATTTTATGTACTTCTATAAGGTTTATTTATTCAAAATAACACAGAGTCAATCCTGCGACACTTTACAGTGAAAATTTGTAAAAAAAATCTTTGAGGCTCGATTCGGACTTCAGTTGTTCGTTCAGCGCTTTTTTATTAAGGCGTATGTATAAGGCAGACAACCCTCTCGCTCGCACATTTCAACATTTTTGATGATATAATTTAACTAAATGTAATTATGTAAAATTCCAGACCTTCAGGGTCCAGAGAATTACAATGCAAAGGTTCAGTAAAATATCATATTGATCCAAACAAGTTTTCTAACCAAAAAATTTGCTCTAATTTATAGCATTGGTTTAATTTTTTGTTTAGAAAACTTGTTTTGATCAATGTGATATTTTTACTGAATCTTTGCATTGTTATTCTCTCAACCCTGAAGGTCTGCAATTTCACATAATTACATTTAGTTATATTATATCTTCAAAAATGTTAACATGTGCGAGCGAGAGGGTTGTCTGCCTTATACAGACGCTTTAAATCAAACGATCCTAAAATAAGCCTAGAATATACAAAATATCCTTATCAAAGCAAAAGCAACTCACTATTTACGTCAAACCTGCCGGTTCGACAAGCAATCTGCCAGTTAGTCAGTCACCTATTCAGGGCAAATCCAATCTATCAGCTTTGACGGGGACGGGGGTGGTATTGAAGATGACATAGAAAGGCTTTTATGAAGCAACCCAAGGTGCTGATTACATGTATTCATAACCCCGATACGATACTCGGTAACTTGAACAAAATTCGTGGGACCGACACGATGTAAAAGTGTCTAGAACTAGTCATACTACCTACGAACGAACTCTCCGATAACATCGTGTAAGTGTCGTGTCGTTGGTAGTGTGAAAATCGCCATTATTGTATAACTTTATTGAACACAATGTAACTTTTATAACCATACGCAAACTTGCACATGCTACCCATAAAATCTATTGCGTCAGAGGATCATCTTCTCTGAGCGTTGAATAAAGGATTTTTACTGGTGATAAAAACTCCTTTGGTAAACTAAGTATAAGTTTTTTTTACAATCTTACGCAGTGGTATGCAGCGCCGGACACATGTATGGAAAACTTCTAGTATGGTCTTTTGTTACGTCGCAGTCTGCGTCAGCGGCGAGGAGCTAACGCGACTCTGCGTTGTGCTGCACACCGCAGCGTTGTGCGCTACGATCGCGAGACCAAAGCTTTACATCTCTCCAACTAGTATATCGTGAGCAAAATTTAACTCTCTCACCTTAAAACGGGTTGTTTAAAGAGACACAAGCTTAGATTATGGTAAGTAAGTAATGATTCCAAAAAAAGATTCTCGCAGAAGTTTTTTAACCCCTATTTTTCACAAAAGCGGGTTTGGTATTTCATAATACTTAAATAACTTTTTTCACAAAAAAAATACGCAAAGAAAAACTTCTGAAACTCCGTTTCGTAATAATATCTCACAACTTCTCAACTCAAGCAAAAACAAAAATAAAACTCACATTGCAATTAGAGGGGATAGCTCAGATAATAACCAATATAAGTTGGTATTTGCGGGATGCCGAATCAATAAGGAGATCTTTGAGTTGATTGAGAAGGCCGACTTGCAGTTTATTTTGTGGTGACTGCAAACATTTTATAATATACCTGCTTAAACAAACAAGTCTAAGCTTAATGTACAAGCGTATAGTACTGAAATTTGTGAGTTCTCGCGCTAACATGTATTTCAACTCGTAACGTACATCGCTTAACATTGTATAAAATCTTTATATTATAGATTAAACATTATTATTGCTAGGTTTATCATTTACCTACTACTTTTAAAACAAGCTCGTATGAGTTAGTAACCAACTCTGTTGACGTAGTTTTAAGGCCGCCTTAAGGCCTCCGTCATGGCTTTTTAGAGCGCACAGACTAACTACAGTAATGCAATTAGTCAGTTACCTCTTTATCAATCTCTAGTAAGTAAAGACCATCGGGCCTAGGATGCGCACCGCGAGATATTTGTCATGTCGTTCTGTCATAATGTAAGCATTTTGTACCAGTTTAGGAACTATTGCATTAACTGTGGTAACGTTGTCGAGAAACCGCGCCTTTGAATTTTCAAGTTTTGACATTTCTGCATGACTATTATCTCGTCCTCAGAGAGGTACGACGACTAAGAAGTGTCAAAAGTGTACATTATGGCGCGTTTTGTCGACACCATTAGGTACCACAGATAATGCAATAGTTCCTAAACTGGTGCAGATTGCTTACATTTTGACAGAACGACATGACAAATATCTCGCGGTGCGCATCTTAGGCCCGCATGTATAGACTCGGTCAGGCGTCAACTCTACCAAGACAACACGACGTGACACGACGTCTTGTCGTTGGTATACGCTCTTGATGTCACGACCGTATTTTACTTTCTTCTAACACTTTAGACGAGTAGAGTCGTACATACTTCTCGATACTAATGAGACTTATTTTCGATTGTGTAACTTCAAACTACTGTAATAATAACAAGTAACTACTGTGGTGTGAAATAATATTTTCAGCAGTAATCATTCAAATTAGGTAAGTACAGTCCAAATGGGTTTGTTCATTAGCATTCATAAATCTGCGGTTTTTTGCCATTAATCACTATGAATAAAATAAATGTATCTGATTAAAATATTAATAGCTTGGTAGAACCACCTGCCAGTTGGTTATTAGAGTTTATTTAAATGAATCTAGATTGTTACACAGCTGACTTTGACTACAAAGCTTTTTTAATCACAAAAATAGATTCGGGTTCTAAATAAAATAATAAGAGAAGTTCACTTTTTTTTGCAGTTAATTTATGAAATAAACTATATTTATCTTGTATATAATACAGTTTAGTTAATCATACTAAATACTACCGCTTTTCTGAAATGAAATGAAATGAAATTTATTAAGAACCAAACGTCTGTTACAATGTAGTAGGTAGTTAAGTGGTAATTCTTATAATAGGTAGGGTAGGTAGTTAAGGAGTTTAATCATATTAATAAAAATAAAATAGCATGCAATGATACCTATACCTACGTAGACAAAGAAGTAAGGACGCCACTAAATTTTTTAGGAAAATGTACCACCCAGTGGGATAGGTACACTTTCCGGTTCATGTTAGAGGGTAACATAGATGAGGTCGTATCAAAAAACCACATTAGGTTAATAAAACCTGTGTTGTGGGTTCCGATACCTTCCTTCGAGTTTGTAGTTTAAACATGATCACATTTGTGTTGCTATCGTCAGTGGTTAGGTAGGTAATTGGGTATTGGTAGGTTAGTAGTGTCACAAATCATATAATACTATACTAGTACATGTTTAGGTTTTTCCAACAATTTACATCAGAAATAGGTAACAGTTTATATTATTCCAATTTGAAAGGAGTCAGTAGGTACACTTAGGTGCTAAAAAGATAAGTAGGTGTGTAGGTACTTACATAGTTGACAAAAACCCTTCGAGCGAATGATTACAATGTTGGTACATTTTAATAGGTAGGTAGGTATTCTACTCAGTAATTGGTCAGATTAACGGCAAGCAAAATAGAGGTAAACACTCTTACATAAACACAAACACCATAACACATTAAAACAATCAATCATAGCTATCGGAAACAATCAGGCTCAATATATAATACCACAGTACAATGCTACACGTAATAATAGGTACTTCTACTCTGAAATTAAAAAAATGAGGGTAGGTAAAAATACACATAATCTACTACAGATTTTGTATGTGTGAGTTGCAAGGTTGGTATCCGTGTCTGTATTAAAATGTATTAGATGTAAGGGTGCGCTCGGTGCATGAATGGTTCTGTGCGTGTGCGTCGCGTTTCGTGTTTGCTATGTCGTAACAAGTAAAGAGTGGTAGATGTTAGTGTGAGTGGTTATAGTTTATTTGTAGTCAGGGAGCAGGTTGCCATTTTTGTATGATGAAGGTAATTAGTTGAAGACCATTATATAATTTTATTACTATTGAGATAAACTGGGCTGTGGTCTATTTTAAAGATAAAATAAAAGATTCTGTTGTATCATAAGTTTGCAGTAATAGCCATTTACGAATGGTTTTTGTTAAATTGTGGTGATTTAAGTTGTAGATATCCAGAATTCGATTTAATTTGTTATAGATAAAGGGGCCTAAATAAAAAGGATGTCTCCTAGCAAATGAAGTATTAATTTTTTTAGTTTTAAAGGGATTGGATTTTTTTCTTTGGGAGTTTTGTATATTGGCGTCAAAAGGTGAAGATGTATGCTGTTTGCTAATTAGTCTATGCAAGAAAAGTTGACGAATCGATAGTACTTCACATTCTTTATGTAGGAGGTGTGTGGGATAACGATAGGGTTTGAAATTCATCACTTTTAGCAAAGATCTCTGGGCTCGTTCAAGCTTGATTAGTTTGGTTTTACATGCACATCCCCATAACAAAATACAGTAACTTATTACTGATTGTGCTAGCGCAAAATATACTGTTTTCATCAGTTTGGGTGTTGCTACGTACCTTAAGTGCTTAAAAGTAAAAATAAGACGCCTCGTTCTAGCTGATAATAAATCAATATGTGGGCCCCAATTTAAAGTGCTATCTAGTGTAACACCCAAATACTTGATCGTTTGGACAGTCTCAAGAATCATGCATGGACAGGTAATGGAAGTATGATCGTTACAAGTGTGGGCACGGATGGTCATATCGTTTGCATTTGGGGATTTTTTTATAGAGAATTTTAAATATTTAGTTTTGTCTATATTTAACGAAAGTTGGTTTTTACGCAGCCACATTATAACTCTTTGCAGGCCTTTTTCAGCATACTCGCGAACCTGGTTCCAGCTATCACCCCAGTACACTAGGGCGGTATCGTCAGCAAAACTAAAAACTTCCCCTTGATGAGGGTTATGTAGGCAGAGCTCGTTCATATAAATTAAAAACAAAGTTGGGCCGAGAATACTTCCTTGAGGGACGCCACATTTTAGTAAAAGTTCCTCAGAAACAAACTCTCCTATTTTAGTACTTTGGTATCTTCCCTCAAGGTAGCTTGAGAACAGTTTTAACGAATTTTCTCTTATTCCAATGTTAAACATTTTGTCAAGAAGAATGGGAATAGAGACAGTGTCAAAAGCCTTTGCCAAGTCCAAGAAGATTCCGATACACTTTGTTTTTTCATCTAATTTTTTAGTAACCAGTTTTGTTAAGGAGTACACTGCATCCTCTGTTGATTTACCGGATCTGAACCCATATTGTCGTGGCGCCAATATATGTTCACTTTCTAGGTAATTTATTAACCGGTTATTAATGAGTTTTTCAAGGACCTTGGAAATGGCTGGCAGTATTGAAATTGGTCTATAGTTGTTGACACTGTCTCTATTTCCTTTTTTTTCAACCGAGATAACTATTTAACAATACTGCAGATAATATGAAAGTTCTCTGCGCCATTCGTATCAAAGCTCGAACTTAATTAAGGAGGCGTTCATTAACTTTGGTTCGCCGCAAATGAGCTGGCAACTTTAAGTAACTATTTCAAGTAAAATAGTTCTCTGTCACGATTCTAACCGTATTGGAGCTCGAGTTCGCAAAAGTTTAATGAGTTTTGAAGATAATTAGTATCTCTGAAGTTAATTTTTTGTACGTAATCACGGGAAGCTGTTTTTTATGTGATCAATAAAAATAATTATTTTACTCTTATAAGAAACAACAACCCGTGAGTACGCAAAGCAAAAAGTAGGTGCGTAAAAAAGTAGAAAAAAAAGGCGTTATAATTTTTTTCAGACAATTCAGATAAACCCAGTGAAATATGTAACCCCCGAGGGTCTAAGCAAAACAAATCGTCTTCAAACATTGTTATAAACTGTTTGCTAACAAAATTACGGTCACGATTCGCCCGTCAATGTTTACGGCTACATCCATTTATCATGCAAAGACTCGGCGACTTTTCGGGACCCATAACCTATTGTTATAAAAAAGATTTTGTTCTGAAATAAATAATGTGTTAAAATTTCGGCTTAGTATCGCCTTAATAAGGAATTATATTAACAATTAATAAAAATAATGCACATCTCTTTAGAAATATGACAGTGTAACCTTCAAAATTGGTATCGGTTCGTTTTGGTTCGAAATTTGTCCGGTATATTTTGTTGCATAAAGAACCGGTATCAATATCACAGAGTTCTGAACGGATGACAAATCGCTTTCTAAAAATTTCGCTACAATGCATATTTTGCTAGCGAAAAATTATAAAAGCCGATTTTGGATTTTACGGTACAGAATTTAAAGGTTGGTTTGGGTTTTATTTATTTATTTTGTCAATATATGCTTACTCTAAGTAGGTAATAATTATGTGATGTTAATTACCTAGTTGCAAATAAACTCATTGATTTGATTTGATTTGAATTGAGAAACATAAATTTCAAAATTCAAATTTAAGTAATAAATCTTATCAATTATCAATTAGGTAATAAAAAAATCTAAATTTGAAAATTCTTTAGATGACAATTTAATCTTTTTTAAAATATTGATTTTTCTTTTGAGAATAAACGGATCGGTTTTTGTAAACTTTTAAATGCATTCGGACTGTAGGTCTTTAACAAAGTTACGAGTTTATTAATTTTTTGAAGTCCGGCTTTAATCCGCCTCCTAGCAAATGCATAGCGAGTCTGTCATAAAAAGTTAGCGCAGCGCTGTCAGAGTGAGTGGGGTCCAGAATCCATGAGTTTGATTAATTACATTCGTGGACCCTCTTAAATTCACATGTCATAACTAACGGCAAAAACTTTGTCCCTATTGGATAGGATTCCAATTTTCCGTATTATTTATCTATGAAGTAACATGTTTTCTATGACCAAGGGGTTTACATAATATGGTTAAATTAATACTTTGAAAGATTATACTTTTGTAATTTAAGCATACACTATTTGAATAATGCGCAAGTCATCGACCCTAGCAAACTCAGTATTATTTATGAAATTTTAAGCCTTAGTTTTTCAGTCTACAGATTTTTTTGATCAAATATTTATCGCCGTCTGGCTTTTCTGTCTGTGAATAAACTCTTCAAACGAAATCTCTTGATATTTTATTGATGCAGTTTTATGGTAATTTTAAATGTTTTTAATATGGTTTTTTTAAACAAGTAAGAGGGAAGAGAAGATTAGAATTTGGTAGGTGTGTCTTAGAGCTCTATAATAATAACAATTTATTTAATTGTCGTGATGACAGCTAATCTTACAATCCTTGAAGTCTATTGTGGTATCTGTGCTAACGTAAAAGAATGTATCCACAGGAGTTCGAAAGCTCAGTGCAATTCTTGCGAATGGAGCTCGCTCCGGAACCTGGCACATCGAAGCTCGTTGCGGCGGCGGCTCAGCCCGCGTCGACATCACCGTCGGCAATGGAGTAGGACCGATGTCATCAGCGGCGCCCGCTGCGGAACAGCACTATGTGGAGCTGAGGTTTGCTGACAGCATGAGAAGGAGATACAAGCCTGGACTGCCTTTTGTTGGGAGAGTAAGTTTATTTAAACTTTTTAGTTGGTATTTTGCAGGTTTGACTGTGGTGACCATCCGGTCTCCTAAGACCGCGATAAAATTACATTAAACTAGAGACTCCAACACCACAACATAAAAGTCATTGGATTTGTCAAACGGATGTTATTATGTTCCTATTTCATGTATATTCTCTTAGTCACTGGTCGCCTTTTCGGCTGCTAAGTGCACGAGCAGTCTAACGTTACCAATGTGTCAATACCTATAAAATTACACAAAGTGCTACTTGATAGAACATCCCTAAAATTTTTCTAGAATAAAACCAGGTGCAAACGATTTACGCCATTAATTTCACAATTCAATTGATCTTTTACAATCAGAATCGTAGTTCGCAATTTGCCATTTCAATTGTAAGAAATTAACCATCATTTCCTTTTACATTTCGCTCGGAACTAGCTCGAAACGAACACAGTAATTCAAGACATTTTGTTCGTTAAGTCTGCAATTGTTCAAGTCGAGTCGATAGTTCTAACTCTGAGTACTGTTTAAAAAAAACGCTGAAACCTGCGTATTGTTTGTCAAGTTCATTACAATAAGCACCCATCTATCTATCTATACTATTATAAAACTGTAAAAAAGCCAATAACTTAAATTAAAGATATGGATAAACTAAATATGCAGATCTACTAAATAAACGATTCTGATTCAGAAAATCGAGTTTGTCTGTTTGTTTGTGTTTGTTCGCGGATCACGCCTTAACTAGGTACTGGACCAATTTCCAGAAAACTTATACCATTCAGAAGCCCTTTTCCGGAATGAAACATAGGCTATATTTTATTGAAATCAAAGACGTGGATACAGCTTGACCTCTCTAAACCAAAAGCAGCCTTTGACACGAGGTTCAGCGTACGCTGGTGACATACGTTTTGGTGGAAAGTTTCGCATGCGTACGAAGTCGCGAGTATCAGCTAGTGTTAACTATAACTTTAGTATTCTGTATTTCAATATATAAAAAGCTCTAAAGTACTCCACTCTACAGCTTTTTACTTAAACAATATGAGAAAACATCTCTGATTTCATTAGAGAACTTTCACTGGGTTCATTAAATTCCCAGAGGCTAAGTTGTCTTCTAGGAACTAAGCCAGAGCTAAGCTCCAGGTATTTGTTCGCTTTTGTCGCTGCCTGTACACAGAGTATTGCACAATGTAGTGCAACAAATGAGGATCGTTAGCTCATCGCACGGCAGGAATTCTAGTCTAATACTGCTACTTTGTATAGCACGGGCGTTGGCAACGAGAAAGGCACTGAACCGGGGCATTTTACACAGAGAGAAACTTTCTAGATCAGTGAAATAAGGATTATTTTGAGAATGGGTGAACCCTGAAGTTTACCTTGCCGAATAACAAAAGCTGTTCAGGGTTAGTTCAGTTTGTTAATTATTTTTTAAGCCGTGGAAGAAAAGGAGCAAATATTTTGAATTAAATTATTTTGCAGGAATTTACTAAAAGGACAAATAAGTCCAAATGTATTGCACTCTTTTAATTTTTTTGAGACTTTAATTTAGTAAAGTTCGAAGTTACAAAACTTCGAGCTTTGTTTTATAAACAAGTATTTTAACTAGTTTGATGGATATAATTCCTAATACAGAATCTTTATTAACACGAGGTGAACAAAAAAAACAATTATTCGGGGCAATGTAATATCTTTGTGTCTCGTTACAAAAATGAGATAAAAGTAACCCGTAGTGCCGTAGGTAAATGAAGAAATAAATATGTAAATTTTACGTGACTTGCAAATAAACGCTGGCCATAAAAGCAAGAGCCAGTATACTTCACCGTGAACACTCACCGCAGTAATCCGCTGGATTTGCGATTATTTATCATCCAGTATGAATTATTGTGTTAATAAAGTCCATACTTCATATTGGTGCTGTCAGCAGGTTGGAATTAAGCCAGCTCGGGCCAAATTTAATGGCTTGATTAAGAGTTAAGTCTGCGCTACAATATCGTTTCACCGGGACTTTACAGGTAGTCTGATGAATCTGCTTGGCTCATTTGAAACGTTTGCGTAAGCTTTTAAAATTAAATAGTCAGTGGAATATTCTCCGGCTGGTTTCCGGGCATATTGTTGACTCAATTTCCGTACGTGGCTGAACCTAGCGAGTAAACCTCATTACCTGTATTTGAACATGGAAGTGTTTGTATTGTTATTTGATTTTTAGTAACGCTTTATTTTGTAAATAAATACGGAGAAATCAGTAGAAAAGCGGATTTCAATTTTTTAAAAACGTCGATGTGTATTTCGTAGCATAGAGTCAACTTATAAATTGGTCATCCCGTAGAGTTGCATAGAAATCTCGTGTGGACTTTTAGTACTATACAATTTCTTCGTAGGTGGAAGCAATGAGTACGGAAAAGCGGGTTCGAGTCCGCGTTAAGCTGTACGACGACAAAACTGACATCTACAGTCAAGACATCGACATGTCGACGGGAGAGGGAGGCTTCATTGTACCTACTGTGATGGCTGACGCACCTAACGTCAACCTTCAGGTCAGTTTATCAACAATAGAGTACCTGCGACGTACCCGACTGTGGGCTGCTAGGTAGGTAGGTTTCTTACTGTAGGTAGGAAGATAGAAGAAAATAGTCCAGAAAGTTCACAGTTTGTATTGTCCAACACTACACAGCACTAACATTTATAAAGTTCAGAAGGAGAAAGGCACAAGCAGTATGTAAGCATAGAATGAGTGAAAGAAGATGCACTTAATTATGTTATAAATAACGGAGCACGTAAAAAGTTTTACAAATGCCGGTGGCGCAAGAACATGAAGTGTGAGTACGTTGCACTAGCGATTCCATCCGACTGACGTTAGGCGCGAGCGCATGGGCTCGGTACGGCAGTCGCGTGTGACGTCACGCCAACAGGATCGTGTTGCGCGTTTTCAATGCAATATCGGTTTGCGCGCCACACGTCCGATAAATCGTGTAATAAATAAATAAACTATAAATATTTTGCAATAAATAAATACATCTCATGTAGGTATGAGAGTAGGTACGAAGGAATTATATTAAGTAAATAAAATAATTATAATAAATGTTTAATAATAAAAGTGTAGTGTGTAGTGTAGGTATGTACCTAAATAAATAAATAATGTGGAGAGGATCCCCACATCACTCCCTTTCGAAGACCGTTACTACGGGCGATAGTAATCCGGAAAACGGACATGCCTGCCAGATCGTGTAGTACGTATTGGAGTAGGAGTTACCTCCGTAGGACTAGGCTCATGCTCGTAGGTAGGCTCAGGTGGTGATGCAGTCGACAAGATGTAAGCCGGTTTTAGGCGGTCTATCGAGACAGTCATCGCTTTACCCTTAACTAGGATCTTAAAAACTTTATCCCCACGTTGAAGTACCTCATGAGGGCCCGAGTATGATGGATGAAAGGTTCCTTTTAACATTTCTTCCCGAAGAAATACGTGTGTTGAGGAAACGAGATCTTTGTAGACAAAAATTCTACTTTTGTTATGACGCGACGCGGGAGCAGGTTGCAGTTTTCCTGCTATTGAGCGCAGTCGTGCAGTAAAATCAGTAAGATCGGTGGTCCCAGTTGCAGTGGTGTGAAAAAATTCACCAGGGAGTCGAAGTGGCTCGCCATAAAGGAGTTCAGCCGAAGATGATTTAAGATCTTCTTTTATCGCACTCCTGATACCTAATAAGACTAGTGGTAAGGATTCCGTCCAATTACTATCAGCATGACACGTGATAGCTGTCTTCAGCTGTCGATGGAATCTCTCCACTAGCCCGTTGCAGGCTGGGTGGTAAGCTGTGGTTCTGCGATGTTTGAACCCGGCGAGTTTAGCAAGAAACTCAAACAATGCGGACTCAAACTGACGCCCACGATCAGTCACAATGTCGGTCGGGCAACCGAATCGAGCGATCCAACCTAGCAAAAATGCTTTGGCAACCGTTTCAGCCGTCATGTCCGCGATAGGGATGGCCTCAGGCCATCTTGTAAAGCGGTCTACGGCAGTTAGGCAGTAACGATAGTCATTAGAAATAGGCATAGGACCGATTAGATCAATATGGACGTAAGCAAATCTAACTTTGGGCAAATCAAAAGTGCCCAGTGGAGCGGATACGTGACGATTGATTTTGGAGCGCTGGCAAGCCAAGCACGTTCGTGACCATTCCTGACAGTCTTTTCTGACTCCTGGCCAAACAAAACGCTGTGCAACAAGCTTAGCGGTTGCTTTTGGGCCAGGGTGACTTAAGCAATGGAGGCTGTCAAATACTTGCTTTCGCAATGATTTAGTCACGAAAGGTCTCGGAGTGCCAGTGCTCACGTCACAATAAATCTCCACCTTGCTACCGGGCTGTTTGATTTTCTCGAAGCGAAGCGATGTCGTTTCGTCATGGAGAAAAGAGGTTAGCTCGGCATCTGAAGACTGGGACTTGGCAAGAACTTCCAGGTCAACTGGAATTTGTAGCTCATCAATTCGGGACAGCGTGTCAGCTACGACATTATCCTTACCGGATATGTGCCGAATGTCGCTGGTGAATTGAGAGATAAAGTCCAGATGTCTGTATTGGCGCGGAGAGCAGTTACTCTTCCGCTCACTGAAGGCATAGCATATCGGCTTGTGGTCGGTGTATACAGTGAAGTCCCTGGCTTCAAGCATATGGCGGAAGTACTTTATGCCCTCGTAAATAGCGAGTAGCTCGCGGTCGTAGGGTGAGTACTTCTGCTGGGATGGACTGAGCTTCCTTGAGAAAAATGCCAGCGGTTGCCAGACATCGTCCTTAAATTGCTGGATTACTGCACCCAATGCTAAGTCGCTAGCGTCAGTAACTAACGCAAGTTTGGCTTGGCAATCGGGATGGGCTAATAATGCAGCGTCGCAGAGGCTCACTTTGGACTGCTCAAAGGCTGAAAGAGATTCACCTGATAGGTTCACAGGGTCAGAGGCCTTTACCGAGCCGGCTAGTAGGGCGTTGAGTGGAGCTTGAATTTTAGCGGCGTTAGGTATAAACCGCCTGTAAAAATTCAACATGCCTAAAAATCGCCTTAGTTGCCGGACTGTTTTTGGCACAGGAAACTCTTTAATGGCCTGGACCTTGGACTCAAGTGGTTTGGTACCTGAAGCAGAAATATTGTAGCCTAAAAAAGTTACCTCAGAGGCACCAAATGTACACTTTGACGTGTTCACCACTATGCCGTATTTCTTCATACGCTCGAAAAGCTGTCGAAGATGGCTTTCATGTTCAGCTGTCGACTGGCTAAATACTAAAAAATCGTCGAGATAACAATAGCAGAAATCTAGACCCCGGGTCATTTCGTCTACAAACCTCTGAAACGTCTGCCCGGCGTTCCGCAGACCGAAGCTCATAAACGGGAACTCAAAAAGGCCAAAAGGCGTTGTAATTGCAGCCTTCTGGATGTCGTCCTCGTGCACGGGTATTTGGTTGTAGGCCTTGACCAAATCAATGGTTGAAAAGACCTTGCAGCCAGAGATGCTATGGGCAAAGTCCTGTATGTGCCTTATCGGGTACCTGTCGGCGATGGTCCGGGCGTTAAGTAGTCGGTAATCTCCGCAAGGGCGCCAGCCATTGTCTTTTTTGGGGGCCAAATGCAGAGGAGAAGACCATGGGCTCTCAGACGGACGCGCCGTACCATTGCTCAGCATCAAGTCGAACTCCTGCTTCGCCACCTTGAGCTTATCAGGAGCTAACCTGCGAGGGGAACAAGAGATGGGGGGACCGGGTGTGGTGCGTATGTGATGTACAGTGTTATGTTTGTGGACGTATGGTGTGCCAGCCGGTTTGGTTATTTCCGGAAATTCGGATAGAATTTTATGAAAAGGCGTGTCACCGGATGGAACCTTTACAGAGAAAACAGTGTCAGGAGCATTATCAAGGTAAGCGTCAGTTGACAATGATGTAAGGTTATCTATAATACGGCCTATGCGCTTATTACGGACGTCTACAATAAGGTTATAGTGACTTAAAAAATCTACGCCAATGATTGCTTTAGTGACATCAGCTACTATAAATCTCCACGGAAAATTGCGCCTAAGCCCTAAATCTAAATTAAGCTGGAGCGAACCGAAAGTGTTTATGACGCTTCCGTTGGCAGCTGTCAGCTCGTAGCTGGTCTTGGCTCGACGTTCCCGAAGTGCAGACCGAGGGAAGACGCAGACGTCGCTTCCGGTGTCCACCAAGAAAGGGATCTTCGACTTGCGATCGGTAACGAAGAGGCGACCAGGAGAAATGGGGCAATCGTCAGTCGCCTTTACCGACCGCCCTGGGCGTTTCCCGACTTCCCGTAATCACAAGGCTTGATACACTGGGTCGCGTTGGCTCCATGTCGGTTATGGTACCAACAGTTTGGGAATCTCTGGTAGTTGGACTGCGATCGAGATCTGGAGCGTTTTCGGTTTCGGTCGTTGGGACGATTGGGCCGCCGCTGATCACGTGACCTATGTTGACCGTTGTTCAGCTGCATGGTCAAGTTCTTGACGGCTGCTTTCAGCTCCGCAATTTCGTTCGCCATCGACTGCATTGAACCAGGAACAGCGTAAGCCGATGAAGTTGAGGCTACCTGAAGACTTGGTGCCACGATGTCATGTACTCGATCCGCGAGGTCGGCAGTTGCTTCCAGGGTACACGTCGGTTGTGATGCAATCAGCGTTTGGAGATTTGCAGGTAGACGGCTGCACCAGATGCTTCGAATAAAATCATCGGGAACCGTGGTTCCGGCTAGGCTTTGCAGGTGACGCAGAAATTGTGAGGGTTTTCGGTTTCCCAGCTCTTCGTGCATCAGCAACTGCTGGATTTTCCGCTCACGTGATGCCGACAATCGTTTGATAAGTTCATCTTTTAGCTTATCGTATTTATTGGTCGCCGGAGGAGAGGTAATGATGTCCTTCACTTCTTTAGAGTATTGAGGTTCCAAGTGACTAGTGACATAATAAAATTTTGTCGTATCCGCAGTGATATTGGAAATGGTAAATTGTCCCTCAATCTGTGAGAACCATAATTCCGGCTCCTCTGGCCAAAACGGTGGAACCCGTATGCCGACTTTGAAAAGTTCGAAGGGTCTAGTGGAAACGCGCCCTTTTTTCTTGCCTACCGAACATGGCAAGGCTTCATCTTTGTCGGACGTGGCGGTTTCAACGGAATCATCGCTATCACTCATTGTACCTTTTTAACGTTCTTCAGGGGTCACCAGATGTGGGCTGCTAGGTAGGTAGGTTTCTTACTGTAGGTAGGAAGATAGAAGAAAATAGTCCAGAAAGTTCACAGTTTGTATTGTCCAACACTACACAGCACTAACATTTATAAAGTTCAGAAGGAGAAAGGCACAAGCAGTATGTAAGCATAGAATGAGTGAAAGAAGATGCACTTAATTATGTTATAAATAACGGAGCACGTAAAAAGTTTTACAAATGCCGGTGGCGCAAGAACATGAAGTGTGAGTACGTTGCACTAGCGATTCCATCCGACTGACGTTAGGCGCGAGCGCATGGGCTCGGTACGGCAGTCGCGTGTGACGTCACGCCAACAGGATCGTGTTGCGCGTTTTCAATGCAATATCGGTTTGCGCGCCACACGTCCGATAAATCGTGTAATAAATAAATAAACTATAAATATTTTGCAATAAATAAATACATCTCATGTAGGTATGAGAGTAGGTACGAAGGAATTATATTAAGTAAATAAAATAATTATAATAAATGTTTAATAATAAAAGTGTAGTGTGTAGTGTAGGTATGTACCTAAATAAATAAATAATGTGGAGAGGATCCCCACACCGACGGATGAATTATTCCACTAAACATGCTAAGTACGACGAATTAAAAAAATTAAAAGAAATTGTAGCATTTTTTGCTGGCGTTAGGGATGAAAGTCTGCACTGTGCATTGAAATACAATACTAATAGGACATAGGGGTAACACTAACACTAGCGACTTAAAACTCAAGACTTCAGCAATAATAATGTCCAACACATACAAGAATAAAATAAGTACAGAATGTGATAGGTCCCTAAATACCTTAGTGTCGTTATTAAAAGAATGTAACACTTTGAAGTTGTCTGGTTCAAGAAAGCTTCACACCTTCAAACAGAACCACAAAACATTCCGAATTCCGCCATTTGTATTCCACAAACAGCAAATTTCCCAGGAATTAGAGTTTCGCAAGTTTCAACCCAATTAATGATCCGATTAGAGGAATTACCTTTGAAGCAAGAACCGGCCTCAATGAGGGACCGGAAGTGATTGAATGCAACAGAACTTTTAAAAGAACATTTTAGTGACCAATCGACCAATTGCGTTATGATTACTGAAGCGGACGTAATAAGGCTCATAAAACTCTAAGTGTTCTATGAAAATAAGAGACCGCTGTAAAGATTTTAATCATCTCCGACGTAAAGTTTCTTTGATAAACAAAACACCGTCGAAACTACCTTTGATACATAATATTCGCTTGTCTTGCTATCTTTTACGTAACCATCATCACCATCCAAGCTATCATGCTGCAGTATCACTTTACTGAGTAGCAGGAGTAGGCAAACAGTTTACCTAACCAAACTAGCCTTACCACTAGCCAGAGGTAAACATCTTGCACTGAGCAAAGACAATGCTGAGACATTACAATTTAAACCTTAGTGGCTCTCTTATAGGCCACGTTTTATTGGTTTTGTCTTCGATCTCAGATTATAGTTGGAATTTCTAAGAGAGACAGAATAAATTCGCTTTATATGAATTTAATTTTGTTCCTTTGCAGGAGAGCTTCTTTGAAGGAGAGCTTCTCTATTAATATCATAGAAAATTAAAACATTTTTATCGTACAACTTATGGAAGTGTTTCTAAGAAAAACACTCGAAAATACAGTCTGTCTTATTCCAGAACGAAGACTAAAGAAAGCAAGGTTTTAATCGGCGTTTAAACCATGGTCTGATCTAAACGTTATTACAAAACAAAGTTTATCTCTTGATACCGTAACATCTATGGTACTAAAGATAAACATGCAAGACCCCTAGTTTATCTTTGGTAATAAACCAACAACGAAGACATCTATATTAATAATTACGTCAAGGAGTACGGTAGACTCGATTGAAACCTTACCTAAATAATAAAACATAAAAAAATAATGATGTCGAGTCGACAACATATATCCGCAAAATTCAAATTGTCGAGTATTTTGTAAAATTCTAGTTTGATTCTAAAGGTGGAAATGGCAGTCGCCATATTGGTTTGACAGTTTTTCTTCTTTTGTAGACGTGTGTCTGTACTACTGTCAGTGTATGTGTTAGCAACTCGAAAATGAAGTTTCATTATGCCAGGTTTGAAAGAAACAATAGACTAGATTTATGACTTTTAGTTTATTACCCCCTACTCGACACTAGATGGCGCTCTAACCACAATTATTTTCCTAACTAATCTGTGGATAATAAATAAACCATGGACTTTTTCATAGTACTAACTAGTCTTTCGTTTGTCTACGTTTTGTAATGACAACATATTTTGATACCGTGATCAACTTTCATCGTAGCAAACCTAGACTACATAGTCTTTGTTTAAGCCTGGACTAATGAGATTTTTGTAATAACACCCAGTAAGTTTATAGTTAATTTCAATTTTAGAATTTATCGTCGTGATGTCACTGAAGGAACCAATTACGGAGGAGGTGAGTGGCTATGGGACTGTCACGTCATGCAAATAAGCCGACGCGCGACCACGACGGGCTGGATTGCCAATCTGAGCAAAGTGCTTTTCATCTAAAAAAATATTTTAGTTATAAATATTTGAATAAATACAAAATCAGATTAAATTTTTTTAATAGCATAACATCCTAATGCTACAGTTTCGAAGAATTTCTTTAGAATATCAACACTTTATATCACCTTGGGCCACTTATTCACCATCATTACCTTTATTACATTCGAGCGCTCCTTTTATATTCGACAATGATCCTCATTATTCATGTCTCGACATGCTCTATGTAGCTGTTCTCGAAAGAATTTTCCTTCTATTATTATTGGCACGCATTATTTCCATTGAGATTTTCCTGCCCAAGCTAAACTCTCAAATAAATTATGCCAAGATAGAGACAATAATCCTGTTCCATTAAATCAGTAAAAAGCGAACGCTTTTAAGAAATTAGCCTACTAATCTTAGGACCCGGCTATAAGAGGATTACGTCGGAATAATAAAATAGATTGACCTTTTTGTGAACATTCTTGTAAAACATTATTATGTAGACTAACGTGTTTTCTGTCTATATTCGTAAGCTCAGAGCATTGCTGCAAACAGAATTCAGCTCCCAAAACAAAACTACCAATTCTAGTTACTCCAAATTTTAATTAACAAAACTATCACTTTAGCTTCGCAAACAAACGTCTCCTAACTTCATTATTCAGGATGTAGCAAAGAGTAATCCGCTCGTTCTCAAACACGTGAAACTGCGAAACTAACCAGTAAGCTTCAAAATCCATCCACTTTGCAAACTGGCCCATCCAATAATCGAGTGGCAGACGATTGGTCGAACGTAAGGTCATTAGTATAAAGTTTCCGGTTCGCAGTGGCAAGTGCATGCATGATGCAAATTAAAATAGAAAATGCAAAGATTACATTCGAATAGTAAAAATCTAATCATAGAACTGACAAAATATTGATGAAGCTTTTTCTTGCAATAATAAAATAATCGATGAGTATAATCGATACTTTGTCTATTAGCAACCAACAGTCAGCTGGTTACTTTTTTTGCAGACTAGGTCATTAGCTACCTAGTACAAGCTTGTTAGATAACAGAGACTACTGGTAGACTTCCTATGGTAATCAGTTAGCTGGTCCATCGATTTTGCCGGATATTGGCTGGATTAAAGTCTGGATTGGCTTAGGATGGATTAAGTGTAGCTTCTGCTACGGAAGTAACCAATGCATGCAAATTATCTCAAAGATTTAATAGTTTTTTTTTGTATTAAACAAGTTGGGTGGATTTTTGAAACCATTACAAATATACATAGATTCGAGATTTTGATTTTCCAGACTAAGAACTCAGAACACGTTGTTTGGTGATCAAGATATTACAAAACCTAGCGCCAGATAAACTTATTATAAATAAAATTTTAGACTTAGTGACGATTCGGACCAAATATTTTGGGACAAATTCTCCCAATCGTCACTTTTGATTTTAATAATTTTTGTTGTGACTATTCGGACAACTTTAAAAATAGCTGCATTGTACAGTCAGGTAAACAATTTTTAAGCAAAATGTGATATAGCTATTAAGGTGGTTCGATTTCCATATTAATTTATTTTACCAATTTGGGGGAAATTATATTATTATACCTAACAAGCAATTTTTATTTATTTCTTGAATCATAGAACTATTTTTTTGATGACAGCTGTCAAACTTCAAACGCCCATATCTCGGAAACTACTCACCCTAGAGTTCTCGTTCCAAAACCAAATGAAAGGTGTGATCAAGATCTAAATGTTTGATGACAGCTGTCAAACTTCAAACGGCTATATCTCGGAAACTACTCACCCTAGAGATCTCGTTCCAAAACCAAATGAAAGGTGTGATCAAGATCTATTTTTTTGATGACAGCTGTCAAACTTCAAACGCCTATATCTCAGAAACTACTCACCTTAGAGATCTCGTTCCAAAACCAAATGAAAGGTGTGATCAAGATCTATTTTTTTGATGACAGCTGTCAAACTTCAAACGCCCATATCTCGGAAACTACTCACCCTAGAGTTCTCGTTCCAAAACCAAATGAAAGGTGTGATCAAGATCTATTTTTTTGATGACAGCTGTCAAACTTCAAACGGCTATATCTCGGAAACTACTCACCTTAGAGATCTCGTTCCAAAACCAAATGAAAGGTGTGATCAAGATCTATTTTTTTGATGACAGTTGTCAAACTTCAAACGGCTATATCTCGGAAACTACTCACCCTAGAGATCTCGTTCCAAAACCAAGTGAAAGGTGTGATCAAGATCTATTTTTTTGATGGCAGCTGTCAAACTTCTAACGGCTATATCTCGGAAACTACTCACCCTAGAGTTCTCGTTCCAAAACTAAATAAAAGGTGTGATCAAGACCTATTTTTTTGATGACAGCTGTCAAACTTCAAACGGCTATATCTCGGAAACTACTCACCCTAGAGATCTCGTTCCAAAACCAAATGAAAGGTGTGATCAAGATCTATTTTTTTGATGACAGCTGTCAAACTTCAAACGCCCATATCTCGGAAACTACTCACCTTAGAGATCTCGTTCCAAAACCAAATGAAAGGTGTGATCAAGATCTATTTTTTTGATGACAGCTGTCAAACTTTAAACGCCCATATCTCGGAAACTACTCACCCTAGAGTTCTCGTTCCAAAACCAAATGAAAGGTGTGATCAAGATCTATTTTTTTGATGACAGCTGTCAAACTTCAAACGGCTATATCTCGGAAACTACTCACCTTAGAGATCTCGTTCCAAAACCAAATGAAAGGTGTGATCAGCAAAAACGCTCGCCTAAAAACATTAAACTTCAATTAAAATCCTACTTTATAGCTAATATTGAAAAGTATAATAATACTTACTATTTAAAAGCTAATCAACCTACCTACTTACATACTTACCTAACTAAATAGCAAGTAAACAAATTTATAACTAAAACAAGCTACCTAAGTAAATGGAATGCACTTTGCTAGATCCTACTGATATCTACCTACCTATCTAATCAGGTAGCTACCTAACCTACCTAATGTATAAGGCTATCGATGCTAAGACCCATGTAGCATTATCCCTATAAACCTTGTGGTTTCCTTAGTGCTATATACAAAATAAGTTATGTTTTTTTAAACGATAAATAAATTAAAAAAATAAAATCGAAAAAAGTAAAAAGTTTTAAGATATAAGAAAATCTAACGCGAACTCTAGGGTGAGTAGTTTCCGAGATATGGGCGTTTGAAGTTTGACAGCTGTCATCAAAAAAATAGATCTTGATCACACCTTTCATTTGGTTTTGGAACGAGATCTCTAAGGTGAGTAGTTTCCGAGATATAGCCGTTTGAAGTTTGACAGCTGTCATCAAAAAAATAGATCTTGATCACACCTTTCATTTGGTTTTGGAACGAGAACTCTAGGGTGAGTAGTTTCCGAGATATAGGCGTTTGAAGTTTGACAGCTGTCATCAAAAAAATAGATCTTGATTTTAAGTTCTATGATTCAAGAAAGAAATAAAAATTGCTTGTTGGGTATAATAATATAATTTCCCCCAAATTGGTTAAATAAATTAGTATGGAAATCGAACCACCTTAATGTAACCACACGCTCGCAAAGCAATTTAAATAGCTAAATCATATTTTGCTTAACATTTTTTTACCTGACTGTACTCAACGGCTTCCTTAATTTGATGTTGTCCGAATCGTCACAACAAAAATTATTAAAATCAAAAGTGACGATTGGGAGAATTTGTCCCAAAATATTTGGTCCGAATCGTCACTAAGTCAAATTTTACTTTATCGTACACATTTTTTTGTGTAAAATAAGAATTTAGTTACATTGATCGAATCTGAAAATTGAAGATCTACTACATACTCAAACTCAAAGCAGCTTTGCTGTTGCCAGATCGGGAAATAGTTTGATTTGAAACTTGATTTGGATCTGATTGGTGTTCCAAATCGCTGTTGACTAACGAAGGTCGCGAGGATCCTAAGGTTCGTTAGATGGTAATTCAGAAATAAATTATACGAATTTTAATGATGAGTAACACACTGATTTTATCCTTTTTAGCTCAGTATAAGTCATTGGCATGACGACGAAAACTAATACCTATTCCGTTTTATGAATTATTTTGAGTTTAGATCTAGAACGTTCCTAAATTTAGATTTCTGCCTCCTCAAATCCACCACTGAGTGTGATTAATTAAATTACGAGTAGACGCAGCCTCAGCTCCACTGTGCTCGGTTTGGAGGGATTTTGGAAGTCTCAAGATCTAATTTAGAAAATTGGCAACGTAAATGCTCGCTTGTTAGTATAAAATTTGGGGATGTGCAAAATATCTTGCATTACGCGCGAAGTTTTAGATGTGCGTTCATAGAATAAATTTTATTATGTTACAGCAAGTAATGAGGATTTAAAAAGTAGTGACCACACAACATTTTTTTTTCTTCATGAAATCCTTTCAAGCATTTGCATATTGTTTCAGTTATTCTAAGTTTGTGCTCTTGAATTATTTATTCAAGAAAGTTACTTGCTAATCCGACTGAAATAAAAACAAACTATTCAGGTTCTTGAACCTACTATTATGTGAACTCTGACCTATGTCAACTGGATAAAATGAACTCCAACGAGCTGGAATAAAGAGAACTGTCTAAACAAGCAGCTTTTCACTTCTAGTTGAGGAAACTTATCAGTTTCGACAGGGTCAGCAGTTGAACAAACTTTTGCTTTTACTCCGTGCATCACATGTCATGAAGAATCAAGATGTAGCTGGTGGTAGGTATTGCATCTCATCAGTGGAATACTGTTAGTTGACTTAAATAATTTAAGCTGCGCTGACAAGGTTCCACTTGCTTGCGTTTCTTTGGTCGCTTGAATCTTACATTTAGATTGGATGATAAATATAGCTGTCATGCGAATTAGGGTAAGTTCAAAAATAAAAGATTTTTTCTTTTTAGAACCGTATTAAAATCTCATAAGAAAGGCAGTTAAAATTCGATTAGTAAAAAAGTAGACGTACTCTCAAATCCCTGGAAAAAACGATCAATCTATATTTCAAGATGGATCAGGAATGGGGAGGAACAAAAAGTCCAGTCGTGTTTCCTTTTGGTGATTGATAGGAGCTGAAGTTTTTTGCTGAAGTCTTCGGCGGTTTTGCCCACTCAATATTCATTTCGGTGCCAGTTCGACAAGTTGCTTTGGATTTACCACTCTCGAACAGATGATTTGGGGAGTACATTCACTCTCGGCTATGCACGTTTGCACGTGTATATATTTTGTGCAGGTATATTTGGACAAAAAGTTATGTTCTTCCAGTTACCAAACAAACCTGTTCTCTTCTTGCCAACTATTTCAGCTGACACGTCATGATTCTCCACACAGAATATATTTTTTTATCAGTTTTATAGAAGTTTAACACTGATAGTGGTTCTCATAAGACAACTACCTCTGTTTCAAAATGACTTTATGAGTAACTCTTTACGATATGGTTTGTGTAAACGACTCTAATTTCCAACTCAATTTCCATATAAATAAATGCTTAACTTTTAAAGTTTCATCAGAGTATACTTAAAAACATATTTCATCATCTTCATCTCCTTGCCCTTTTCCCACTTTATGTGGGGTCGGTACAACATGTGTTTTTCTTTCATGCACTTCTATCAGCCGTCATCTCAGTTGTCACTTCTTTCTTACCCATATAATTTTCACACAGTCCATCCATCTTTTCTTTGGCCTACCTCTACTCTTATATCCATCTGCATTCATATCTATTTTAAAAACATATTTACTTACTCAAGTTGAAGCGCCATAACTGTTTCAAGTCATTACAAACATCCAGCAACTTTTGGGCTCAAAGTTGGGAGCGCGGCATAAGTTCGCTAGTTGCAGAGCGCTAACATCGATTGCCACTAATGTGTTTCAAAATTGTTTGCCCACAATCTTGGAGCCTTCAAACTCTCCTTAGCGATTAAGTATAAACGAACCAACTGGACTGTCTCTGGCACAAAACAGAGACTGCCCGCGTGCGTAGCACGTTCATTTCTCAAAATACATTTTGTATGGTGTTTTTGGCTCTTTTTGTTTACTTCATAATTATTTTTATGGTTTTTTTTCATGTTTTATACAATAAAATCAGCATTTACAACATATTCGTCGTATTTGCATTAAACGCGAACATAATTAGGTAAAGAGCTTATTTATAAATTATATTCTGAGTGGTTTGCAAATCCAAAAATGAATCATTTTACAATCACAACAGCTAATCCGTTGCCTCATCTTGTTGTAATGATATTGATAACTTTGAATTGAAATTAAGCTATAATTTCATAGGTTTGGGATGGTTGCCAACACAGCGTACCGGACAAGTTTTATATGACGTTGTAAAACATCGTTATTGTAGTTTTACGAGAATCTGAGTTTCTACCGTTCCGAATTCACTGCACTTGGTTTATCGGAGTAGAAGCAAGGAGCACCCTATGCCATGTTAAGTGTGAGCAATAATAGTTTCATCTTTAGTCGCAGCGAGTGACAAAAGTTGAATGAGGTTTTGCTAGCAAGTGTACAAAAATGACTGTTTTGTAAGCTCTAACGTTTTAGCTTTACCACAGATCATATAATACTATATTAGCTTTACTATTGTAAAATACTTTTATGTAATAGGAGTTTTTTTTCTCATGACCTTTATAATTCTCTGACTGGAATAAATACCAGTTTAGTTCATACCTGCCGTCTAAATAAACAGATCATACCTTTAGAAGTACTCTCATCTTGTATCGTTCAACTTTGAACGGTGAGTATGGAAGTTAGGAAAATGGTTTCATTTCATTGGATGCTCAGAAACAGCGTTAGAGTTTTACTGGATGTTAGTTCAGGAGAAAAATATATTTTCACAAACTTGTTTCAGCAGAAACCTTTCAATTTCTTTTTTCAAAACCACTTTCAATATACGAGACTCTGTATAGTTTATATTTATGGTTTAAGTTTCGATTGGCTCAATCATTATTTTAGAACAAAAATGAAACTTATTCTTGTTTGTTTTAGAAATACTCTGGGCTTCTTGGATAAAAACCACAGAGTACAAAATTGCTTTGTGTGGCTTTATTTTCAGCTCAAAGCACCTGATTGCTTGGGATGAAGGCAATTCATTACATGGAGTATTAATTAGCAAGTTATAAGACTCACGGCACGGAGCACCTTGTCTTGGTTAGGATTTTAGCTGTCATACAAATTTGAAGCGAATGTTTATTGTTCAGGGAGATCGGATTAGATCATGAAGATCGAATGTAAATGCACATGCAAAATGAGGTTATTTCGTTTACAAATACAAGTGAGGTGCTAATTGTAGTACCTATATCATGATACTTTAGAAATAGATAAAGTACCTATTGGTATTTCAAAACATATCAATGGGCTACAAAATAAACTACATACTAGGTAGGTACATATCTAAATTATGTATTTTAGTAAAATCAGTTTCGCTCTCAAAATTTTGCGAAAAGCGTAATCTTCTTTCTTTTCGAGAAAATTCCCCGAATTTAAAACTTTTCTTTCAAAAGTTCCTTACTATCGCATTATCTCTCCATAAATAAAGTATAATGGGCTAAGCCTGCCCTCTGCCTGTTATCTGCCAGTTAATCATTCATTCTTGCAGTAAACAACATCATAAATATTCCACAGAATACATCTATATGTCCATAAATAAGGACAATAATAAGACGTAGCGTTATTTTTGCGTGACGCCGCCGCCATGTGAATAAAAAACCGGGAATTGGTTACGTGTTTCGAGGCAGTCAGTTTTAACGTGAAAACGTCGCGTCATGTAATAGGGACGTATGTTTGACAAGCACGAGATTAATGGGCACAGTGCCTTGATCAGACAATCGTAAACGTATCGCAACGTAGCGTATCAAAGATACACTGCGCGGTAACGCTTCAACGTTAGACAGTCGAGCTGGCGTTGACGCGCAATATGATTTGAATACGTTAGGTTCACGTAATGCGGCGACTGTCAGATATTTTCGTGATCACCGCCTAGCACCTACAAGTAAGTTTTTCAAAAGTCACTACAAAAGTAACTACAAAGTTACTACAAAAGTTTTTCCTTTTTACAAGTTCCTACTTAGTTAGGTCATAGATACTTTAAGCAGAAGTTTTTTGTAGCTGCTTGGTTTTTGTTTACTTTATAGACAAGACACAAGACGTAGCCTTAAATATCTCGAGGTCGCTCAAGGGTTATCTTGTTCCCGTCAAATTCGTTGTTCGTAAAAAAAATATTGTCACGATATTTTCCCGTTATTTTTGTCTCTATATTACATTGTTGTCCTCGGGATCGAATATCAATGCGATAGCAACGTATTGTGGAAGATATTTGAGAACATTGACATTTTTATAAAGTGTCCCTATCTGGAAACCAACCTATATGATTAGTTACACATAACATGTCGGTGAACTAGATATAAAAAAAATCATGTGACATGCAACATGTAAATTTTTAGGGGTGTCATAGAAAAATCTAGAAATAAAACAGTATTATTTAGAACATCTCTAAACAATGATATTTTTAGTTTTAACTTGTTTGTTCATATTTTTCTGTGTGCAATAAAAAATCTAATAATCTAAGAATGATAAACATTCTCAAATAACTTGAAGTTAATTAAAAGTATCACAGCTTAGAAACTTGGGCATCATCTAACACTGTTACATGAATACTTTAGTGGAGTTTGTATCAATCTCATTAAACTTGACGACACTTAGCAAATTCTTTTGAAACTTCTCCTTGTTGTTTGAAATCCATCCTTTGTAAAGGGATTTAGGAGAAAGTCAACAGATTGGTACAGGTTGTAGACCTACACAAATTATTTAACATTTTATGAAGTGAATTAGTATTATCATTATTATTATTCAAACCTCTGTGTCCCACTGCTAAGCAGGGGCCTCCCTCCATTCTCTATATACACCTGATGGTCAAGTTCATTTCGCCATTTTCTTAATAACCGGCAACATTTTATTGAAAAATGTGCTCATTAGTACGAGTTCTACGGGAACAAATGTTATTCATTAGACCCAAAATCGTTCTTCCCGTAAATCTTATGCTGTAAGGTTATGTTCAGCGATAAACTTCGTATGCTATTATGCGGATGACATTGATAATTAGTTTTATCATAATTAGCTCATCAAAAGGCAAAAGCAAAAGCCTTGAAGTTATTGATGGTGCTCGGCGTATCGAAGTATTATTAATAAGGGTAAAAAGGTTTCACAAAATAAGGGATGAGATTGTTAAAGGGACAAGATAGGGAACAATAGAAAACAAATGAGGTGTAAGTTATTCACCGCTCCTTGGTCCGAAATTAAACAGAATAGCTGGTACAGTCATCAAACAAAACAAGCACAAAAAATAACAACTTGACTCAATGACTATGCTATTTTATGCTGTTTAGTAAAATAGTTGACATACATCATTACATAGTATAAAGCAAAGTCGCTTCCTGCGTCTGTCCTAATGTATGTATGTATGTATGCTACGGATTTTGATGCAGTTTTTTTAATAGATAGAGTGATTCAAGAGGAAGGTTTATATGTATAATACATCATGCACCGGTGCGAAGCCGGGGCGGGTCGCTAGTAGAGTATATTATGACGCTATCTTATCAGCAGCCTACTTTCAATTTCAGAAGATAACAATCCAGTTTTTTTTTATATTTTTTTGGAAAAACCAACTCAAAACGAAATAAAAAACTTACTTTTTTAAGTAGATTTTACACAGAGTTCCGACTACTTCATGATTGAGCTGTGTGAGTGTGTGTAATCGAGCATGATTACATTACAGGGATAAAAAAGGGAGCTCTGTGAACGTACTTTAATCTAAATTGACGGGCACCTACGTACTTACAGGCAAATTAGATTTTTCGGGGCAGTGAGGCTTGCTGGGTTAAAATGTAAATAATAAAGGCCTTTTATTAAATAACATCAAGGTATTAATAGCTACTGAAGAATTAAATAAAAAGGGCTATGCTCCTGTTGAACCGCTACCAACCTTACGCTAAATTTGATACTCTTTCTATGCATTGGTCATCAATGATAAAGGCCCTCATCTCAAATATAATAAAATAATAAATAAATATTCACGGACATTTAACACAACGCCTTCTAGTCCCAAACTAAGTAAAGCTTGTACTATGGGAACTAGATGGCTGATAGAATACATACATAATTTTTTTTTGTAAATACATAAATCATAATACATAGTAACACCCAGACACAAAGCAAACATCTATGTTTGCCACACACAAATGTTTGTTCTCGGTGGGGATCGAACCCACAACCCACAGCACGGAAGGCAGAGCTACTACCGACTGAGCCATGACGCCTGTCGAAATGCTTCTGCAATGTTTGTATATTTTCTGCTTTTTTTTTCTTAACCAAACCCTTTCCTCCTAAAGTTGATGTGTATTACTAGGATAATTTTAGATTTTTTATTTAACCTATATATCGTCCCACTTCCAAAGATTTCCAATGTTCTCTGTCCCGAGCTTCCTCCCACCATCCTCTTTCGAAGGCGTCTAGCTCGTCGCGCCAACGCTTTCTTGGCCGACCACGATATCGCCGACCGTCAGGGACCCAAGGTGTGGAGATGTTCGCCAACCTATCGGGAGGCATCCGGCTGACGTGCCCCGCCCGCAGTCCCATTTGAGCCTAGCGCTTTTGTTCCCAACATCGGCTATTCCCGTCATGGAACGCAACACAGTGTTACGCACTCGGTCTAACTATGATAATATGAACACAAATTATTAATCTCTTTACAAAACTGAATTTGACGTTTTATTGCACAAGACGTATACAAGCTGCAGACCTCGAGACAAGAAATAAAATAATGTTATCTGCACCCTCATTCCTAACCCACCCCTCCCCCGTAAATGGGTGCATGGCTACCCTGATAACAAGTTTTACTCAGACTTAAAAAGCTTAGTCGTGTTTTATACCGTTTAATCTAGACAAATTGGTATGATCTATTTAATCTGAGCCATTTTTGCGGCATAAAGCTTAAAATATCGTTCAACCATTTAGGGTTTGCCGTCAGTTTTAGATAAAATAAAGTTATGACAGAATGTGTTGGATATTTTTGCAGATTACAACAACATAACTATGATTTAAAACTATATGTATGAAACTCCATGTATTTAAAACTGTACGAGTATGTACATTGTACAATATAATTCACATTGTTTAATGTGAATTTAGATAAACTTAAGAATTTATAACATACCACGGCGTATAAAACTTATTGCTAGGTCACCTTGTCATTGGGATAGAAACCCTATTATATAAAGGTCGCATAACCCTAAAATAATATTAAAAATAAACAAATAAATATACTTGTCATGTTCGGTTTAATGTAACGGAGCCCTTCGAGGGCCAATATCGTAAATACGCGCTTGAAGTCGCTTGCTCGCTACTGATACGGAGTTTTATTAGGTCTTATTTTTATGTTTATTGAATTCCCCTTATTTCGTGCCTTAACAAGTGGAATATCTTATTCATTGTATCGATATTCGCTGAATATTGCCTGCCATTCTTTGCGATGGGGTCTTCAGCTGATGTTTCAAACAATAAAACATAATTTTATACGGTAAGCTTACTAAACTTTACTTTATACTTTTCTTTTTGGTAATGCCCAATTGAACGCTTTATAATCCATATTTTTTTATATTTTTCAAATCTACAAATCATTTTGCCTAATTTGCAACTGGTATATTTTATGCTACAAACAAATTACAACCAGGAAACCGAATTGGTATCTATTTGAATTTCAATATTTACGGCCGCAGAACTCTTTGTGTATTTGCACAATATTTTACTAAATTGCGCCACACTCTGCAAAATTGCACATGTATGTAACAACATTGTGCAGGTTTATGAAGAATAAATAATTATTATGGAGTAAACTCGTGTAATGTTTAGAGGTCAAAAGCCTTGATATTGTAGAGGCCTAAACAAACAATATTCCCTAAATACAACACCGCATGATAAACATAACTAGATTTAAATTTTCAACAGTTATATTATGTACATTATAATTATCGGATCTAAAATAATGAAAACTGTTTTGTAATTCGGATTGCTAAGATAATTATGCTAGAGAAAATTCAAGTCATAGTCGCGATAATAAATAACAAGTGACGAATACACTCGAGAGCAATGATTCCGGGTCACTTAAAGAATGTTAAAAATCTCGGAAACTAAAAATGATAGGTTAATGCAATAAATTGTATTTAATAGACAATGTAATACTCCTTAAATGAAAGTAAAAAAATATGAGTCACCATACATTTTATTAACACAAAATTACATAAAGAAAAAAACTGCTGATCTCTCCTTAAAACAAAAATAGGAAACATGAAATTTTTGAACTTTATTACGATTTGACTTGAATTTTAATACTTCGTATTGCCTCCTCGTGCTTCCATTACTGCGTTTACGCGGTTTGGCATGCTGTACACCAAGTTCCTTATACGATTTTGGGGAATATTCTCCCATTCCTCTGTGAGAGCAATTTTGAGCTCACGAAGCGTGATTGGGGGAGGGTTTCGTTGTTTTACGCATCTGCCTAGCTCGTCCCAAGCATGCTCGATCGGGTTGATATCCGGGCTGCGCGCTGGCCACTCCATACGAGTAATGTTCATCTCTTGAAGGTAGTCATTCACAATCCTACCTGTATGAGGTCGGGCATTGTCATGCATAAATATAGCATCCTCACCTAAATTGACCATAAATGGACCAACATGATCATTGAGGATTTCTTCCACATATCTTACGCTAGTTAAAGAGCCGTTTTCTATGATCACCAGCTCTGTGCGACTTTCAGAAGAAATTCCGGCCCACACAAGTACAGACCCACCACCGTGGGCTACTTTTTCTTCGATGCATGCTTGCTTGAATCTTTCCCCTGGTCTTCGATACACTCTGTGTCTTCCATCGTGCTTGTAGAGCATAAATTTTGATTCGTCGGAGAACATAACTTTTGACCAATCTTCAATACTCCAATTTACGTGGCTCTGGGCATATCTTAGTCTTGAAATACGATGCCCACGCTCCAGTTTAGGGCCGTTTGCAGGTCTAAGGGGTTTTAAGTTAGATTCAGCAAGCCGACGTCTTACTGTCCATGCACTTGGGTTACTTCCTCCGAGGCGTCGAAACTGATTTGTGAGTTCAGTTCCTGTGAGAAAGCGATTTCGAAGCATGGTGTTCACCAAGTATCGGTCTTCTCGTGCTGTGGTACACCTGGTTCTGCCCGTTCCTGGTCTGCGTAGGTTAGAACCAGTTTCTTCGTAACGTCGGAGAACTCTTTGTACTGTTGACAGCGACACACCGACAGTCCTGGCTGTATCGCGCTGACTCCGGCCGGTTTCCAGCATTGTAAGTATTCTGGTGCATTCTTCAGGCGTAAGCGACATAATTTCAGCTTGAATAATGAATATAGAGCACTATCAACATGGTTTATATACCCACATAAATGACAGATTACAAACAAAAGCAAAACCAAATGCTGTAATTTCGTAGTTCCATCTTCGAAAGTGGCCCTTTTTCAAATTAGATTTTTTTAAGATATAACTTTACAATAACTAAGAAGTTTTAATACCTTCATTTAAGGAGTATTACATTGTCTATTAAATACAATTTATTGCATTAACCTATCATTTTTAGTTTCCGAGATTTTTAACATTCTTTAAGTGACCCGGAATCATTGCTCTCGCGTGTATGTTCAATATCTTTATCGGGGTAAAAGACCTTTATCATGAAAAATATCTTTATCTACTCATATTTCCTTATTTGACATCACAATTTATGCTTTGTTTTTGTTTGTGTAAGGTTGAAAATTCCACTGTCAATGGTATTAACTGCGAACGGTTTCTCCACTAGTACCCTATGTATTTGTATAGGCTATGAGTCACACCAAGCAAATATAAAAGCCGGCCGACCGGTTTACGTCGCATAAGCCGAGGAGTCGCGTCAGTGCACTAACATATCAGTAATTCTACAAAATGAGAAGCCACCACCACTGTGAAAAAGACATCGGTACTAAAGTGGCTGCTTTCCGCCAACATCTCGAAAGCACCAACCCAAATCAGGACAACTCAAATCTGTCTCCTGAAAATGAGGAACTGCTGACTAAGTTCGCCACCTTTCTTCAACAACAGAAGCACATAAAACACATGGATTCCCATGACCATCACAAGGATGGCCACTGCCATGGAAAGCACCACCACATGCATGGTAGGTTTGGAAAACATGGTCATCGTGGCATGTTCGGACATCACTTTGGAAAACATGGACCGTACGGTAAACACGGTCATCATGGCCACGGAAGACATGGCCATCATCATGGTCATCATGGCCATGGAAAGCACAGTTTTAAATTTGAGAATCCTTTCGAACATGGACATTTCTGCAAGCATGACAAAACGGGCAAGCATCTACAGTGGAAACACGATGTTCGTCGCGAGGTCAGCCCCGGTCACATGGTAGTTGCTCAAGCGAGTGAGTGCGTTGAAATTGGACACAATCCATCGCTGCCTGCACAAGGGAATACTACAGTGGACCAGGTAGCGGAGAGGCCATCTGAGTTGGACACCGCAAGATGTGTTTGTGAGCGTAAAGGTCGACACCATGGTCGACGCTGGCGTGCCCACGAGTGGGCTGAGGCCCCAAAGCCAACAGAGGCTCAAGGTTCATCACAAGCTGAGAGCAATGAGCCACCGCAAGACAACCTTGTTACCCTGGTGGATAATATCACCATTGCAAACTCGCCTGAAACGGAATAACTGGTATCCATGATAAGTACCTACATCTAACTAAACAATGGACGAACAATTCAATTGAAGGTCGTGGAACATTTTTTTTTTTTAACCATATCTGATTTTGGTAGGTACTTAGGATACTTAAAAAGAATAATTATTATATTTTCACAGTTATATAAATGTTATTGTATTACTTTTGTTTCAAGGTTTCATTGTGTTATACGTAACTTTGGTAATGGGATTTTAATCGTATTTTCTCTAGAGCTATTTTGAGGATATATTATCATTTAGCTAATGGTTTTCAGCTTTTTGTTTAATCTTTTTTTTTGTTTTAGAGTTTTGAAATATAATGATGATTGATTATGCATGTAAATGGATAGAATCCATAAGTACATGTACTGGACAAAAGAAAAAAATACCAACTTTGGACATGAATTACGATACAGGCAAAAATACAATACAAAGACATGTAATTGAATCCATTGAAGTAAAGGTAATGTTTTTAGGGTTAGATATATATTTTTGAAGAAATAAAGGCTGGAATAAAGAACTGTGTGTTTTATTTTATAATCTTTTTATATGTAGGACATCGAGTAAGTATTAATTTATAAAAAATTGCGATTGCGCGTCTTCAAGACCAAAAACAAAAGAAATCACTATGGTAAACAAGTAACTATGTAAGTATATAAGTACATTTGAAAGTAGGTAGGTTAGGTAGGTACCTAGTAGGCACTGTAGAAGATTACAACCTATACAGTGCAACACAACTACAATTAGAGAATAAAATCATGACAAAATGAAATGATGATTATGACGAGTTGTTTACATGGTAAATCTTTCTTACTTACTACCTACTAATTTTTTGCAAAGTTTCAAGACACGTAATTTTTCGATTCAGAGTTGCATTGAATGTAGGTACATATTGTATTAAAAGTAATGTAGGTATTTCCACAAAACTGTACAATACCTACCTACCTTTGCAGATAATAAATTTACCTCAATTTGGTTTTACTGGCATATTTAGATAGACAAACAAGTCTACCACTCCAAAACAAGGTGACCTGGCAGTTCAATGAACGCAAATACATAATCTACCTTCATGTGTGTAAGTCGTACTTACAGTTTACACTTTGTACCGCAAGATGACAATGGTATACACTTCGCCACTTTGTAGATTTTATCATGTTTGTATACATGATAAAATCTACAAAGTGTCTTGTGGTGACAGACCATACGTTATTTGCAATTGCGAGACTCGTCTGTAATTTTATGCTGTGATAGAATAAAATCACGTCATTCTATGTAAGGTACCTATGCACTATGAGACTTGGTAACAACACAAAATCTTTTGTCTAGAAGCAAATCACTTCACGTCTTTTTGTAGTCTTTGACATGATAAAGCCTCCGCTAGAATACTAACATTCCGGTGCTTAAAGGCAAGCGTCCACAGGCCCGCATTGCACGCATCGGACGCATCGCACGCAACGGATTTTAGTTTGCCTTGTATAAAAACTCATACAACTGCGTCCACTAATCCGCACCGTACGGACGAGTTTTTATACAAGGCAAACTAAAATCCGTTGCGTGCGATGCGTCCGATGCGTGCGATGCGGGCCTGTGGACGCTAGCCATTATAGGGAACCATAGTCTTATAAGTAGGTGTGGTAGAGCCGAAGAACTGAGTGGTGTTGCACAAACTACATACATATTTGCACTAAAAATATACGCGGACTTATTCTACCAATATAATATTTACTTGTAGAATAAGTGCCAGTAAAATTTACTTTTCCAATACAAGACAAGTATTAGCAAAATAAAACATCATCGTCTAACTTTGCTGCCTCATTTGTCTTAGGCGGAGCTGGTGGCTGTTGAAGGGAAAGAAATAGAAACACACTATGTTCTTGCTCGTGAAAGAATCCGCAAGTGGAACTCCACGTCCAAGTGTTACTTGTTGGTTGAGAATCTGCCAACACCTTTGCAGGTAAGTCAAATGACTTTTAGAGAAGCTTCCATTGGTTTTTCATCTGATCAAGTAAGTTATGATCAGCACGGTCACCACTTACATGAATGTCTTCATTATAAGTACCTTATTTGTCTAAGTGCTTTCTGCCTTCAGGAAGATATGCTAAGATTCTTAGATCTCTGGTTACTATAGCAATCGAAAAACTTTTTTAAAGATCAACTAAAAAATTCCGTCATCAGCGTTGATCACTAGCTCATACTTTCTTGATGTATTATTCCTCAGCCTCCATTTACGGTCGTAGTTTTTTTTTACTAATGGTCTCAGCTTAGTTTTAATCAGTCATTCGTTTACCCAGGCTGGTGGTATAGCAAGTGCAAGCGTGTGGTCATCTTGTGGATGCCGCCAACGACTCCTGGCTGCAGTGACCAGCAGCGGTAGGGCAGTCCACTGGGCCGCCGTGCCAGCTCCACCTGCTAACGACTCTGACCTCTGCCGATTCAACTATACGTAAGTACCGAATAGTACATTATAGTCCATTTTAGAGTGGTCTTGTAGAGCGACGTTACATAACAGATGGTTTCCTGAAAAATAAGGCATAGTGTCACATAGCGCAGCCAAAGAGCTCTCGTTTACACCAAAGAAAGCGGTCTTGTCATTTTAGTCACTCAATGAGGCTGGCAGGTTTTGCTCTACCGTGTAGAGTAACACAGAGTATATTTTCAAATGCTTTACAAATTATATTTTGAAAAATAATAATGATCAAAATTCCCAATTAAATACATATGGCAAAAAATGGATTAAAAACCATTGGTCCACTATACAAAAGGCGGTAACCCTAACCCTTCCAAACTCTGTATAAAGAAATTTATTTTTTGTTCCCTAGCTCCTGATCTCTGTAATAATTTTAGCTGCAAATGTGTGGTCAGCTAATGAACAAAAGACGTAAACATAAAGCAATAAGCAAGTCTGCAGCGAACAGCCCATTAACCGCACTCCACAAGAAATGGGGGACAACACACAGTTATGACCACAGCCTAATGATCCCCAACTCTCTTTTTCTCCTTTTGCTTAATTGCAGACACATCCATCCTAATTCAGACATACTTTGAAAAAGTTTTAGCAAAAAAATAAGACTCGGAAAAATCTAAACGAGTAAAACTTTTTGAGGCCATTAGATTTGGCAGATTTTATGAGAAATACTAAATTCACTTGCAGCCTGTAGTATTTGAATGTAAACTATTCCTTTGTTTCATAAATCTTTACGTAAAAGAAGTCACAGCCATTTGACACACGACTCTTGGGGGCGACAAGGGCACCATAACACATAAGTTATGCTGTGGGTCTTTTCCACAAAGATGGATGTGTGTCATGTGTGTTGTTAAAGATGATATTACTTATGTAAAAAAGGAGGAATGAAAAGAGTAAACATTGAGATAATGGAAGAAAAGAACATTGGTCGACCCCATCTAGTGCGATTAGGACAGGAAGAAGAAAGTTCTTTTCCACATCAGACAATTTTATTTGGGGAGGTACAAGTAGGTTTATTTAATTTCCGTAAGTACTTACAACTGTCCACAAGTACGAAACGGTATTAAAAATAGGTATTATTACTTCACTGCATTCAAGTTGTCCAATACACATCAGTTAGACAGGTTCCAGTCTAATGAATATGTACTTCTTTACCGCTATTTCTTTTCATAGCCTTGTTACAAAATCCTTCTAATGCTATGAATAAATAACATGAATTTAATGAATAAAACTATGGAGCGTGCTGTTTTTACATAGGTACTACATATCGCAGCAATCAGTGTCACGCTGCATCGACTGGCGTCGGACTCCCAAACTCCCCAGCCATTTGTGATCCTGCCCGCAGCCGAAACGCGAAACCTGAATATTGAAATAAATGTGCTCAACCTTCTATAAATCCCTGCTATTCTCAGACAATAGATTTTACAGTAGTATTTTCATAGTTCAACTAAGTTTAAATATATTTTAAATATACATACCTCCTACATAACCACACAAGCTCACATAAAATTTAATGAACTTTATTTGCAGTACTTACCTACCTAATTATCGTAAATAATTTTTAATTTTCATGCAGCTATCGAATCGATATAATAAAATATTATTATCTCGACAGCAGGCTACATACTGTGGTTTGTCCAGAATATTAATTTCATTGTGTAGGTATAGTTAGTAAAAAAATGGTGTCGGACGCAATGAAGCATAAAATTTTGCAAACATTGCAACATTGTCGAACTGTAAAATCAAGCTATTAAAATAAATTGAAACGAAAATGTTTACATTCAGAATTTCACTCCACGTACCTACTCTTTTGAATCTGCTTTCAAACTATCGACACTGTAGAAAAATGTGGCAATACAAACTTGAACTTTTTTCAAATGTTGAATTATAAATAAGCGTAAGCCCCAAAAACGAAGGACAATTTTTAATCCCAACATCAAACCCATCACTTTCACGAAATTCCGGAACATTTCCATTTTCGGCCAAACAGCTCTCAATTAAATTTGACTTGCAAAACTGTACCGACGTACATATCGTACAATAAATTGGCATAAAACATACATTATGTCGAAAAATGCTGTGTGGTGCTTTAATAAAAGCGATATAACTCACAAGATGCGGGGGGTAGACAGGGCCCTAGGGGGCTATTCATCACGGCTGTCAGGTCATGCTGGATTATTGTAGCTTTTTATCAGATCAAAGCTGAAAAGTCGGTCATTTTGTCTGAGGAATTTTTTAGTGTTTGTTTTTTTTTTAGTCCTTTTGTAAGCGGAGAGATAAAAGTGGGCACGCCTTTCAGTGGACGTCAAGTGCAGGGGTTTGGTTTTGCCCTTGAGCTTATAATACAATACAAAATTATGTTGGCGTGTGGACGGTATATTTTATAGGGCTGATCCTTTTTTATAATCAACAACAAACAGCGACAGATTGTACAGAATACATTTTGGCGAGAGTAAGAAAATTGCGTGTAAAATGTGTTTTGCCACAGAATTTCACTTTCACTGGAGTCATTGTTTTTCATTTCCCAGCTTACAACCCTCTACAAATCAAAGCCGCCGACTGGTCTAATATTTGTCGCAATAAATCCACGACTATTGTTCGACAGCATAATGCCTTCAAAAGGCTTCGATCCCTATTGTTTCATGGGAAAAATAATATCGTCGATTGTAGCGGTAATGCGGGACATTTTATTAAAGTTCATTGACCTTTGTACCTACTAACTTATCTAATTTATTTAGACATCATTAAGTTGTAGGTCTTCTAATGGGCTAAATCTGCTAAAACATGGCTAGATAACTACAGAACATTAGATAACTATGCCTACAGTACCTAGTCCTATCTATAATTCTTCCTGTCTCTTTATTAATTACCACCAGTCAATTACGAGAGTCAGTTTTATGCAAGAATGAGTATGCAGACTATGACGATAGTTTAAAACAAAAGTGACAACCTGGAACAAAAATAGCATTCAAGCTTGCATTGCATAAGCAAGAAGCACCTCATCCGACACTGGAACTATTCCAACTTTTAAACTATTCACAAGCGAGCAGACCACGACAAACCACAACTTCTAAGTAAAACAATCTAGACGCGACAGAGCATTATTCAATGTTCGTTGAAGCCATCACTAAACTTATCCTATTACCGAAAGGGGTGGCACCTCAACTTAAATTAATTTAAAACTCGATACTTCAATACGCCATCGCCATCTATTGGTTTTCTCAGGTAATTACAGGTTATATTACCGTCACTTTATTTTGTTCAGAGTTTGTGCGGGTTTGAAAGCTGACAGCTCAACAATGGCTAAAACATAAAAGTTCTTAGCTTAGGTTTCAAAGTTTGTGGCTAAACAATCATAAAATACCATAATCCGAGTATAGGCTTCATTGAATTTTGAAGAGTTGAGTTCAAATCACACTAGCTATGACATAGCTTTAACATAATACTAGCACAGTATTTGGCATGCAGTGCGTGTGATATACCATAGAACTCTTGATAAGTAACATGGACTAAAAATTAGTTAATCATGAAAAACAGACCATACTTTTCATTAGCTCCGCATCTCATTGATCGAGTGAGTGAAGCGAACGAAGATCTTAGTGACAACTTGGGCAAAAATTCTTTGTATGTTTGCAGGTTTGTTCTTCGAGATCTTTTGAACCGCTTATCCGATCTTAACAGAATTTGGTAGGTTATAGTACTCTTAAGTTTTACTGGTTTGTTAAATGAAGTAAATCGGTCAAGGGGTCGTGAAGTTACGAAGGTCCAAAGAGAGTAAAAATAAAACCCGTACAAAAATATCAAGTGGGGTGTCATATGATAGGGTTTTGTTTAGACATTCTATAACCGTTTTTATTTTGATTCTAGGTCTAATAGTTTTTGAGTTGTTGTAAAAAATATAAAATTGGCAAACCCAGTATAACGTGAGCTACCATTTCTTAGAGTTTCAATGATTTTGTAGTTCAAGTAAGACTGGTCAATAAAATTTTTTTGGGTTTTATTAACCTCCGTCCATTTTACGAACTACTAGTACTAAAATGGTTCACATAATGTCAAGCAGGAAAATAGTACGTAATTCTTATCCGCAGGTTTCCAGTGTCAGCAGACATGGCACCGGTCAGTTCTCTGCTGGTCTACTACGTGACGGAGGCAGGCGAGCCGGTCAGCGATGTTGCCAACTTCCACGTCAAACTGTTGCACAAAGAAGTAACGTATACCGTTTTTTTTGTAGTTTTTTTACCTAATTATGATAATGTTCATCTTTTCCTTTGATCCGCAGACAAATCGTTGTCTTGGGCGTTCATACTAAGCCTGCTGGTCTTTGCTTTGAATTTTTACTGATTCTCTACCTGCCTACTCTACCTTTTTTATCTTTGGGTTCTTTTCGATCAAAACTAGCTCCATACATAAGGTCCTAACAGTACTTATAACATAGGTGTCCTAACGAATAACATAGTAACTGTCGTTTCAGTCATTGTGAAAGCATTTGTAGATTCCCAAAGTGACTTTTAAGTTAATAATAAATGAAATTACCGCCTAGAGTGATTTAATATGTAGCACAGTGTATGTGTGGGTGGTATGGGTGAATGGGTATCTAATACAAGGCTCTCATTTGTGGCTTTGATGAGTCAGATGGCATCAAATTGGAATATAGTTTACAAAGCTTAATTAGTGTACTGTTGATTCTGAACAACCCCAACACGAGATTATCCAGTATGGTATTTTATTATTGACAAAGAAAATTACAACTAATACAGTATTTACAATATTCACAATATTTACAAAATACACATGAAACAGTTGTATAGTATTGATTTTTGACTAGGAATTTTGGGTGAGAGCTTTATGAAGCATTTTTGCTGCAAACCTACCCTCCATAGTATTACCTAGCGATACAGGTCCCGTCACGGCTTATTAGCGTTTGATGAAAGTGGGAAGTGACAGGGTGCTTTGCGCAGCCAACAAAAATTTAAAATTCAACTCTGCTCATGCAATGTCAGCGCTAATAAACCGTGCCGGTACCAAAGGGGAGTGTCCCAAAAATGTATCGGGTTCAAACAATTCAACACTACTTCGAAAATGAACTTAGTTTCAAAAGAAAATGTGGTAAAACTCTTTTAACGGTAACAAGGTAATTTCCGGCACTTTTCTAATTACCAAATTAGCATTGCCCCATAAAACGGTGTAAAAGTAAATTGATAGCCATCTCAGTTTTAATTAGCGCTAATAAGCAGTCTTTAGCAATTGACGGAGGTTTCCTGTCCTGACAAATTTTATAGCGGTTCACTGGCAATTAGTTCCAGCTTTTATTGAGAACAACCAGCCAGTTTAAAGATTTTATCTATGAAAAAGTAGTCTAGTAAATACACAGTGAGTCTGGCACAGTAATGTTATTATCGTTGAAAATATGTGGGTATATTTCAGTACTTCCTCATTATCCTCGTTTTCAAATAAGTAAATCACATTATCTTCACAACTAAAACATAAAGCATTATTTTGTATACCTATAGTGACATATCTAAGGGCATGTTACATGTGTAAAGATGAAATAAATGAATATGAATATGAATGCCTAGCGATTTATTTCATAAATTGCATCCATCAGGAAGAAGTATCTATCAGTACACTATTTGTTGGGTTTCTGGCACCTGAGACTACGGTCAGATTATAGTAACCGATGCACCTATTCAATTTAATTAATTGTACCGATTGGGTGCAATTTATTGAAGCCAATTTACTGAAATTGAATGCAAAGGCATCATATTTTATGGCACCCATTCCTTTATAATCATGGAACATAATGAGGCAGTTAGTTGGTTGCAATTATATGAATTACTGTAATAACGAATTATACAATCGATTCGATTGACTGTTGTATTTTGCGGTCTGTAAACGATGGAAAGTTTTAATTGGGCCTAGTTTAGTAACTCCAATAAGCGTAAAGTATAAGTTAAAGTATAAATATTAGTTTAAGAGCGTGACCTAGTTTTGAACTAAAGAAATCAAGAAATTATTTAGCTCAAACCTCTCCAGGTTGAGATTGAAAATGGTGTAATAAAGCGCTTTTTTGTTATTTTAAAGGTTTTAGAAAAACTGGAACAAGTAGGTAGGTACTTTGAAACAAAATAGCACTTGTACTTAATAGGGACCATGCACCTACTTAGTGGGGATTTCTGGAAAAAAATATCCTGAAATCCACACTACTACATTGTAGACATGCTACGTCGTAGCGATGGGAATTTCTGAAAAAAAACTTAAACCCCTGGTAGGGATTTTGTGGTGGGGATTTCTGGAATATATTTTTTTTAAAGATCTCTTGTTCAGTGCTCTGAGTTATTATTTAAGACCTTTTGTTTTTTAACGTCTACTATGCCATAAAAAATGAACTTACGTCCAAGATCTAAGCACATTTTTACTGTTCCATTTTCAAAACTTCAAAATCGAAGTTTCAATATATGTTAAGAGGATTCTAGTAATAACCACGTATAAAGTAATCGTATGATACAATAGGTAGCGGTAGCAGTAGAAGAAAGAAGGTGGTGGTACCCGCGTGCTACCCTTCAGCTGCGCGTGCTGGCGCCCCCTGACTCCATGATGTGTCTGATCGGGGCTCGAGCTCCACCTGACACTCGCTTTGATCCTCATCAGGCGTAAGTATTTATTTGAGAGTTTCTGTCATAGTTATTGCGCTACAGATGTCGGCGGGTTTAGATTTGGGCCAGAGCTCTAGCCAAGTCTCTAGGGTTTTAATTTTAGTCTCTGATCCTTGTCTTTATCGCTAGCTTTGTAAATTCTATGACCTCTTGGAGTTTCTCTTAGAAGGTATTGGCTGCTCTCTTTCATTTTGCTCATTTAATTTACTTCCCCAAGCAAGCGAACCAATGTAGACTTGTTTTTCCATCGAGCCCACTCATTTGCATAGTAGGCTCGCTGGGATTTTTTTTTATCGACCCCACCAGTGGGCCAGCCGGTGGGCTCGATAGGAATAACCCCTCTTAGGTAGTCAGAAGCTCAGTAGAAACGTGATTAAACAAAACCAAATAAATAAAATCAGCTGGTACTAAATGAAAATGTTTCCGAACTTCCGCAAAAGTATTTATCTCATCTTATGAACCCTTTCAAGTTTGCGCCCTCGGAAATGTCAATCAAATATCGTCAATTCGTGACAACACCAAATGGCGGTGGATGAAATGGCGCTCGATACGGAATACATTATTTATTGCCACACGTTTGAATCAGCTTGGAAACATAGGTTTAGATACTCTTACTAGATAACGCAAGGCATATTCTCAAACAAACAAACTGGTTTTACTTAAAATTACGGTTTTAAAAGGCTAGGCTCAAGAAAACAAGCAATAAGCTGTCAAACACAATTCTTCACATTCACAAAACTAATCATTATTTGCTTAGTTTTACAGCATTATATATGACAGAATATAGAGTTATGACATTGCATTCGACTGATTTTACAAACGCAATATGGTGTCAGCGGATGAGTCCTCGAACAAAACACATTCCTGTGAATTTTCAACTGCGTGCTCGCGTTACAGCATCACACGATTCATCTTCCGGTCGCCTTGTCGAAGGAAATTCAGTAGAAATATTCACGTTCCTTCATCCGGACAATACGAGAGTTCCGATATTGGGATGACTTATTTGTCTGAAGAAAGGAAATGTCTCAATATATTGTGTTTAAAATGTCTTTGCCGTTTTTCTGGTTGACCTTTCGCAGGCCTTTTTGTTGTCACGTAGAACTGCCATTTTGAACAAATAAATATTATGGCATGTATTTTCATATTATCATCCTACACGATCCTTCCTACACATTGTAAGGAGTACCTGGTACTTAGAATAATGAATGGTAATCTGAAGTAGTAGTATGTGCAAGTATGTTCGGATATTTTTTGCTCTAATAGTTAAACTACAGGGTACCTACGAGCCTCTTGACATAGCACTCAAGTTTATACTTGTGGATAAACCTGAGTCATAATAACTTGATAACTTGTGTTGAGGTTAACTGAGCTCTCTTATGAGAAGCGAGTGAATTCACCGGCAGAAGCCATATTAATTTTCGCTGAAAGTATAGACGGCGACGTGAGTGCCGGCGTCATCGCGCGATTCATCTTCCGGCCGATTTGTCGACGGAAACTCAGTAGAATATCCGCGTTCTCTCATCTGTCCAATTTCTCTCATGCTTCCTGTTACCGAGATGATGTATTTGTCTGAAAGGATATGTTTGAATGTGTTATGCTTAAAACAAGTAAGTACCAACCTATACCATCTGTATGCTTACCTACCTTATTGTATTTCGTTGTTTATCATATTTTATTACGCGCCGACCACTTATTTGAGTTTGGTTTGAATAGAAAGGTGATATATTTGACTTTCATTTCATTTACTATCAGAAGCCGGAGTACTGAAATACTCAAAAATTGTTTATGTCTAAGAAGATTATTGTAAATACTTAGGAGCGTCAAACTTTAGCACTTTTTGTGATACGCGTCGTACCAAAACACTCGCATATAATATTCAACCATTTCTCCAGTAACTCGAAACTAAGATGAGCTACCTACCTGTCCCTGTTTTCGTAGCAGTGAAGCACTCGTGGCACAACTTTTTTAGCCAATCTTCACCGATTATCTAAGTTACGCGATGTTCTGCGCGGTCACTATTTGGATGGGTGACCGTTAGTGGCATTAACACCTGAGCGATTTCGTGCTTTGGAGGGCTCGTAAACTCCCGGCTCTAGCAGTCGCTAAGCCATGACGGAGGCCCAGAGTCGGCCACAAACTCATACGGGCTAGCTGGCTAGAAGTAAAACAATACACGCTTTAATCTCAATCTGATTTCTCCAGTAACTCAGAACCAGAAGAACCACCTGGCCCAGAGTTCGTGTCCGCTGGAGTATCTCTCTTCGTTGGCGGTGGTACGTGTGGTGGCGGTGTACTGTATCGACAGCGCACTGCCCCCGCTTCCCGCTCACCCGCGCACCTCGTGCCCCCCGCGAGCCACGACCGCCTGTGGATGTGGAAGTGCTTCAACTACACGTGAGTATTCAGCATCTATTTACAGGAGAAAAAGCTGAACTAACCAAAGATCGAAGGGTGAACTTACCAGACCAATCGTAAAAGTGCTTCATACAGTGGATTCATACATCTAAGATGGGGCTTGGTCCAGGATTTTGAGCGCCCCAGCCCCCTCTTGGATCTTCTATTGGCTAAAGATCAAGCGTAAAAGTGGCTTCATACAGTAGCAGTTCCAAAATTTCGGTGTGGAGAAGGCTTGACCCAGGATTTTGAGCCTCCTAGCTTTCTCTCCTTGGATATTTTAGTAGCTACGTCGTAGTGTTCATCATCTGCCTGTTGGTGATACGTAAGGCATTGGCAGAGCTCGACCTTCGCTCCTCTGCGCACCTCGTATCTCTTACCAAGCATGACCGCCAGTGGGTGTAAAAGTGATTCAACTATACGTGTTCAATAATGTCTACCTGCAAAAGTCCACTGCTGGACAAAGGTTCCAGGTTCAAGGAAGTTTCCATAGATTTCCAGTGACAACAATTTTGGATCAACATACGTCACCACCATTTTTGGAAGGGTAATTGCTGGTGGTCTGTAGGGACTTTACTTGTGCAGCAAAGTGCTAAGCCATAGATACATAGATTGTTGCTGGTGAGATGGTTTGCTTTCTGTAATAAGGCTTTTAAAAAGTTTCTCTGTATTATTTGTAGGAAACTTATTTGTGATACCTAAGATGTTAAATCTTAGTAGCATGCTCTTACTAAAACAAGCCGCTGTATCCTCTTGGTGATTTGGTGTTAGCACAGATCATAATATAATACTATACTAGTAGTGGTAGCATTAAGGAAAGAGTCACTTTAGGGGCTTTTCTATATTGAAGGCACACTTTATCCGTCCCTTATATTTTCTGTTTAGTATAGGACGCTGTTTCGCCTGAGCTTAGAATGTCAATAAAGTTATGGACTTGATTTCATAGTGTCTGCAAAATCAATTAGTAAAAGTTTTTGACATTTCACAAAGCCATGCTAATCAATGAAAAGTCTTTGATAGCAAGTTCTAAATAGTCTGCACAAATTCTGACTTGATCTCGTGAATGGTACTTACAAACAAATACTTAGGTACCTAAGTCTGTTGAATAATTTCTAATTAGCGCTAGGACTGGAATGACTTGTGTTTTAATTCTAGAAGTAAACTTATTTTATTAATAAAACACTGTATATACCTGCAGGTAAGTTTAGGTGGTTTGCTTAGGTATTCACGTAACATCGTAAACAAAATCTTTTCGGTTTTAGTGACCTTATCCAGTATGCAATTCCAACTGCACAGCGTAATAAACCGTCAAAAAGTTAACTCGTATAAATCTAAAACCCGCTGATTCATCTGTCAGCTCTCGTAAGTTATGCTCTACGCCATGACAAATGGCACTGGCTTGATAACCAGTCCGAATCTACACACGCTGTCCTTTTCTAACTTACGTTTGTGAATGGGAGGTAGAGCGGAATGCGAAAACATGTTTTATGAAGATAAACTATGACAGTTAGTTTGGTACTTTATCTTTGTGCCTGATAGGAAACATACCGAGAAAATGTCTACGAATACATAACAAAGAAATCCTTTCACCATAGTTTCAGGTTGAGCATATTTTCATGTAAACTACCTCCACGTTATGACCGTACATAACTGCGAAACTGTACTCTATTTCAAGTCACAAAACATTATAATATCAATCCGTCAGCTAAACCACTAGGAAATCTACTATCTCACTCACCATGGAGTACCACATTATACAAATAATGTGGTACTTGAAGACAAACAGATTTATCATCCATTATAACAGGCCAGTAAATATTAATATTCCATACTATCAGCAATACCTACAATTTGTCTCTGTCAGTGTTAGAAACGGGATATCAAATGTATCATCGCATTATTCAGTGGACATGACAAATCGCATGGACATGTCAGACTTCCTGGACATGATAGAGCGAATTAAATTGCCAGCCATCGATTTACTTTATGATTATCTATGATGGTGATTATTTTTCTTTGAAAAGCTCATTGATAAATACGAGTGTATGTATCGTTTTTTGGAATTAATACCATCTCAGAAGTTTTTTTACTGTTTCAAGGTTCAAATAAGTTTCAACAATATTTCTTCTCTTTAGAGATACTTCAATGTTCATGCAAATGAACCGAATTGTTTTTTTTTATAAAAAAACAGTGGCGAGCAAGCAGGTAACCATTGAAGGTAGCAACCTAATTACCCTGCATCACCTAACAGAGCACGTCCGCTGAAGATGTATTGCGTTGTGTGCTGCAGTTTTAATACTGTTTGTTTATCATTATAACAGTGAGCCCTTAAAACATCCTGAACAAATTAAAATAATAACGCACCACCAGCATAATCCTATTAAAACTGTAAAATAAGAGCAAACCCGCGACAAAAGCGTATGCAAATTAAATTCGGTATCTGTTTTACGGTTGCACGATAACATGCACACACAACAATAATAATTATTTCAGCCGTTTTGTCGAACAACGAAGCTTTATAATTATAATTATAAAGAAAATAATTAAAATTTTAATTATTTCTTGATGGGAAATCAATGAAATACTTAAATAATATTAACTACTAAGTATTAATGTTTTTATTTCAATGAATAGCGCTGTAAGGTTTCATCGCTCAGCAGATTAAAACATGAAATATACGAAAAAAACGTACTGAGCAAAAGATCATAGATAGTTTTATAGAACGTAGTTGACTTACTAAAAATACTTTATAACCTTACCCTAGGGATAACAATAACATGAAAAACAGAGCTTAATCAATCAAATCAAATCAAAATCAAAAATGTTTATTTGGAACAAAAATACAATGTAGACAAGAACAACACTAGAGAATTGATGATAGCTACAATAGTTATAAACTGTGTCGTAACTATCAACGCCCACCTCCAAAACGTCGGCATAGAATAGAACCAATAGTATAATGGGCAGTCTTATTGCTAATCAGCACTCTCTATCTGACAATCTTGCATGGAAAAGCCTTCGAGGTTCAAATGTAGAGCTATAAGTAAGTAGAGCAGAGCGATTTGCTAGAACCATACTCAGATAAGAACCATACGGTTTACTTTTATAATACTATCTACCCAAAGAATTGGAAAAATTTGATATATCTTGCTAATAATAACTTCATCGCGTGTATTTTACTTATTAACCTTTATTTTAGGAGCCAGCTATCAACAGATGGCGTAACAATAACAGCTCCATCAGAAGCTGGACGATGGTCTCTCTGGGCCCTTTCATTATCCAACCGCGGTCTTCGCTTCTCCGAGCCTCGGACCATCAACGTGTTCCGGCCGATCCAGCTGGACTTTGCCCTCCCTCCGGTTTTGAAAGTCGGTGAAACGGTGGAAGTGGATGTGAAGATCACTAATAATATCAACAACTGTATGGATGTAAGTTTTTTTTTATGATAAAACTATTGGATCAAGCTGATAGATGATGTTAAGTGGTAACTTCTGCCTATAACAATGCATTACCACACAGAGCAAGTACCTAGCTTTTTATGCAGAATTCGTTTACTCGATCAAGTTAAAAGCCAAGTAGAAAAATTTGTTAGCAAGTTAATTTATCCACGTGCACGCTCAGTTTTTGACTTCTAGTATTTTCATGTTCCATTTACTATAACAAGAACCATTGTGGTATAGGTTTATTCTTTTTAATTCTACCTAGCTTGTAGTTTCTGGTGATGCTGGAATCGTTAAAGCTATTTCTATTCTGTGCCGAATGCGAAATAGTTTTTTTTACACAAACAGTTACTTAATTACTTCAATAATAACAAATTTCATCAAAAATTTATTCATGCCTATTATTGCCTGTGTAACGTTAATATTACACTCGACAATAATACGAGTTAAATCTCGTACGTTAAATCAAAGCATTGTGTAGATGAACTCATAAATCCACAGTGTTTATTGCTCATCAGTCAGCACGGCTGACTAAATCTGCAGAGTGCCGTTCAGTTGGAACGACATGAAGCTGTTTCAAGCATTCACTCAATTGTTTAAACAGGCTTGGTTTGCTCAATCGAGACACGATTTGTAGATTGTTTTACGTCTAATGCTTTATCGATATTGGTATCGATTCGCTTGTTGCATTTTTCTAACCTAACCTAATTTGACAGCACTAAAAATGGTGCCGTCCCTTTCTCATAAACTGAAACGAGAAGGACGCCTATAATTTTAGACCTGTCAAATTAGGTCAGTTTAGAAAAATGTAACAAGTGAATAGATACTATTACGTTACTTAATTGCTGGAAGTATTTTTACTGAGCAAAACATTATCAACTTTACGTGATACGCGCTCTTGAATTCACAATCAACGTAGAGGTTTCTCTAGGGGCGAATTCAGGCGCTACACTAGCACAGGTGCAGGGTGAAACTCTGTAAGGACTTTTCAGCATTTGTTTATAAATTCGGGGGTAATAGTGTCATTTAGCTAGAGCTATGTTGAGTATTCGGAAAATATATTATTAATCTTTACATAAACTAAATAAAAAGTTTCCTTCAGTAATTAGCCAATAATTCGACCAATGTTTTTCATTATCTAAAAGGTTCGGTCTAATAATTTCAGGCATGAACTGGCGCAAAACCGCTCACTTTGAACAATACTGTTTAGAACCGCACTAACGGGTCGTTAGCATAATCGCGATTTAGCAATAGAGTGGGATCTCATTTAGAATTGATTATTAGTTGCAACCGATGTTCAGCTGTAATTATTTGGCTTAATTATCATGTGTTGCAATTTACCATTTTAGTGAAGCGATCACTTTTCAGCAGTAAAGCGAAAGTATTTCAAAAACAATAATGGAAACACTATGGAATAAGCAAAAGCACGTAAGCTTTCTTAAAATTTCGATATCAAGGGTTTTATCATTTCGTCCTACAGAATGGAATTTATTTATTGAACACTCTTTTTTGATTTAGATCCTTGATTGTCTTACAGAAGTCGATTGTAGAATTTCAGAGTATTCCAACTAGCCAATATCAATTTCCCATCCAATTCTGAAACAGATTAAATTACAATAGGTACATATTACTATTTACACTGTGTAAAGGGTATAGTTTGAGTTTGAGGACGAAAAGAAAACATCAAAGCAAAAAAGAAAACTAATAAACTCTAGTACCATTGAACGTGGCCTCCATCTTTGTTTGCTAAAGCTAGCCGTATTTACGTAAGATTTGACGACTATTATAATACTTATGTACTGTATTACGCCAACTTGTGTTACGTGAATTTGGTACTCAATTGTAATAACAATGGCTTGAACCATGTTTGTTGGTTTGGTGTATTTTCTTATGAGTATAAAGTGTTAAATAAAGCAGTAATAATAGACTTGGTTACAATAGGGATTTAACGACAAAAATAATACACATCGAATATTGTAGCTACTGTAGATCAAGAGAGAAGTCAAGATATAATAACGCAAATAGATAAAAAGAAGGCCAAAATTGTTATTTCACGCATTAGTACGCAGGTTGAGACTTATCAAGCCACTACACTCTCAGGCCCTCCCAAGTTACTCGATGAAATCCCACTCAATCACTATCTTTTCACGGCCGCACGTGTGCCGGCTCGTTGCCATGCAGCTCGTTGGATCCCGATCATGGATTCCCGGATCATCGCGGGATCGATCGCGAATCCCAGCAAATGGGGCGATTAGGACATCTATACCGGCTTAAACCACTTCAAACTCGTATCTGCCGGTTATTGGGACACGCAACTGCTTTGAGCAATTAATCGGCTTTGGTGAATTTAAATGTATTGGAAATTTGAAAATTGTTTTTTTGCAAAAAGGCTTAGGATGTAAATGGCGCTCTAGTTTTATTCAAAACATACTATTGTCGATTACCTCTATTTTATATTTTAGTTTGGTTTAGCAAAACGATTTCATCATCATTATCATCCACAGCCTGATTTCACATATCGGAAAGTAATAATAATAATAGGTCTTTACATCTATTCAAGATGATTTATACAGCGTCAGGAGGCAACCTATGCCTACACTTAACGAGACACTGTAGTACCTGGGACATTGTTTAGATGGAGTAGGCTTGCCCAGCACCTATACCATCCTCTCAGCCTAGTCAGCCATATCCACAGGAAAGACAAGGTCAATACGTGCGGAGCTGACTAGACCGCGGGTTTCCTTCGATGTTTTCCTTCACCGTTAGCTCGTGTTAATGCGCATATAAATTTTCCTAACCGGAAAGTATAGTGCAGGAAAATCTTCACCAGATAAAAGCCGCTGAGCGCCCTATGACCACGGAGTACAGAAGTTATGACATTGTGTCGCATCAGATCTTTAGAAATAAATGAGTAGGAAGTTCTAGCCTATTTCATAGTGATCACACATCTGACTCAGATAATAAACTATTTTCAGGTAACAGCCCTTTTAGCCCTCAGTGCTGGAGCTGCCTTCGCGAGTACAGGCGCTCTGTACGTCACTGAGCGACTGCGACTAGGGCCTCGAGGCGGGACGCAGCTTGTCGTGCGTGTGGCTGTCAATACTCCTGGCAGGAAGAACATTACTGGTAAGTTATTTATACATATAGGTGCTAAAAGCTGTGAAACAAAACTTTTTCAGGATCTTTTCAAATTTTAGCTCTGTACGGTATTTATCTGGCATAGACGGGACGAGAAGCCATTTCTATGAAGGGTCTTGCTTTCCTTGGCTTCGTTGGGGTCGTGTATCATATCATGATACATGTACCTACCTATCTAATATCTGATGCCAATACGATACGGGACATCCTGGTGTTGTAAATTTTCTTTTAGGTATGTTTTCAAAAGTAGCAGGAACCTGCTAGTTTGGATAGACTTCCAAAACTTTGATCTTTTAATCAGAATCAACGCTTATGAATAGCGATTTAATTAATAGGAACTCCAAAATCTCGCTCGGGTAATCCGCGAAGCAAAATATTTTAATGAAGTTTGCAACCCGAATTCTTAACCTCGGCTCGCCTCGACATAATAAAATTGTGAGATTAAAAGCCATTCTGAAAGTTGAGCTCCCCAAAGTTCGGGAGTCTATAAATAGGTGAGCTCAACTTTGTCTGGCTAAACGAACCTAGCTCTCTACGTATAGTATGTCATGTATGGAACGAGGAACCGTTTCATTTTAAATGTACGAGCGCGGTGTCGTACATCGGTAAGTTTGAGTAAGATGTGTTGTTCAACTTGGAACAACTAGCTACACTTTGTCAACTCTATATATGACTGAAAATATTTAAAAATGATCTCATGCTGCCTCGGATCGTGAAGCATTTGTGTTCAAAAATATTTTTGGTGTCATTTTTGTTGCAACAGTGAGGCAAAGTACCTAAAAATAATCTTTAACCCTTATACCAGTTTGTCTTGCATAAGCTTAGATAAGTACACTCGAAACATTTTCTCATCACTGTTTTCTTTGCAGGAAATATTCCGTTTCATTTTGTTGACATTGCAAACAATCTGAGCATCTCTGAGCTTCAGATGCTCACTTTACTTATAATTCTACTTAGATATTCATATTTTGTGAAATGTTACGACTGCTTAACTAGGTCAGATTTCAAAAAGGTAAACATTTTCTGAGCAAACTGGAAAGTAAGAATTAAAACGTAGTATCTGTATATAGATACGTACCGATTCATGGAAGTTCTCGAAATTTTGGATCTGTTTTTTTTTTTTTTTTTTTTTTATCAAAACTAAACTAAATCACTACCTATCTTTTGTTTTACTGACTTCCTTTTACGAGACACTATTATGAAATTGCTGTTTATAGTGACCATCAAATTCAGTATTCAGCACATCTATCAGAATTTTACGCGTGCCCGGAACTGAATAGTAATTTTATAGCATCGACCTCTCCACTCGTAAACTCCTCTCATAATTTCAGAACTGAGAAGAATAAAATTGTTTTATCTCAATGGAGCCATTTGGGCGACGAATTTTATCTATTGCCGTCTTTATTATTATGTCTCGAATATTCCGAATCAGAGCAAAATCGTAAAACACTACTTATTCGTTATTACAACACTTGAAAGTACCTTATTGAAAGCTAAAACAAAAAGTAAAATTAGTGAATAAGTAAGTATTACCTACCGGTACTAACTTACTCACAATTCAAACAAAATGTTTACCAGCATTACAAATTGCTTGTTAGATCTAAATATTATCTAACAAGCAAAATAATTTAAATGATGTCAAAGAGATCCGGGGAAAATATAGCAGCAAGTTGGCAGCTTTTATGGAAAGGTAATTAATACTCGTTCATAGAAAAATTACTCAATTTTCCAGTGGAAGTAACCGGCTACAGTGCTGACAACTGCTCCGTCTCATACACATCGTTCAACAACGAAACTTTGGTTGGCTCCGTCATCAGATCGGCGAGTGTGCTAGTCTTACCTGAAGGGCTACATCGCAGTGACACGCAAAGCGCCTACTTCTGTGCCAATGGTGAGTTTGTACAATTAGAATATCTATTTACTTTAAGTCTGTATTGTTCTCATTTGAGTGACTGTATTTGTCTTTTTTGAGAATAAAGAGCAAAATCGTTTCTAAACACTGCGTCAGAAACAATGGAAATATCGTATGGATCTGCGTTTTCAGCTAAATTAGTAGATAGGTACGTCATCTTATCCAATGGAATTGGCCAACGTCCAACCGGGTTGGAGGTATAGAAAGTTCTGGGAAACAAAATAGTATTTCAAGTATAAGTACACCTACTTGGTATTTTAGCTACCTCATGTAGCTAAAATACCAAGTACTTAGGTGTACTTATACTACTTATTCTGAAATGAACTGGTTTTGAATGTACTTTGTTGTGTTTGAATGTAGTATAGTTCAGCCCGAAGAAATCAACTGCTGAACGTAGGTTTTTCCCATTAACTTCCAGGAACAATGCCTTTGAGTCGGCTCCACTGACTTCCCGCAAAAAATCGACATCCTATCGTATCCGACTAATGTTATAAACGCAAAAGTTTGTAAGTATGGATGGATGGATGGATGTTTGTTACTCTTTCACGCCAAAACTACTGATCCGATTTGGATGAAACTTGGAAATATATTGTTCTTCACATAGGCTACTTTTTATCCCGAAAAATTAACGGGATCTAACGGGACGCGAACGAAGTCGCAGGCGGAATCTAGTTTCTAATAAAATAAAGTGTATGCCTCTAGTTTCTATTTCATCTTCCAGAGCACTTGGCAGTATCTTCCCGTGGCTCATGGGAGTGGCAATGGGTGGCCGCTCCGAGGAACAGAGCTGGACTAGTGTTGGAGTTACGAGCCCAAGGCGCGGCTCATGTAGCTCTATCAGCTGTCCGGGGACCATCAGATGACATGTACCGCGTCGTGTTCGAGAGAAGTCGTGTGTGGATTGCTAAAGGAAAGCACGGTGAGTTGCTTGCTGATGGAATAACCTGGTTGATGTGAACATAATTTATTGGAATGCGCTATCTCTGCTTTTTTCTAAACGGTGTGAATGTAGAGGCTTATCAAACCTGGATAAGGATCAAAGCAACCCATAGCTAGAGGCAATTTAGAACATTTTTTGGACGAGAGACAAGACAAGACAAGTCTTATCGACGTAAATACAAGTTTCTAACGTGTATTTCATTTTTCCGATGGTATTTTGAAGAACTTGGTTTTACAAAATGCTTGATGATTTTGTAAGGACCCTTCTGGATATTCATCAGGATCCTAGAGACTCGAGAGAAGCTTTATATTATTATGCTTATTGTGATTTTAATCAATAAATTTTAAACATTTTTAGCTAATCAATTTGCACTTTTCGTTTTGTGTAAGATCTATTTATTCATTTACCTATGCATATGTCAAGCACATATGGCTGACTAGGCTGAGAGGATGGTATAGGTACTGGGCAAGCCTACTCCATCTAAAACATTATCCCAGGCACTACAGTGTCCCTTTAGTGTAGGCATAGGTTGCCTCCTGACGTTGTATAAATTATCTTCAATAGATGTAAAGGCCTATTTATGTCAAGCAAATAAATTTTCTGATTTCAGGTTACGAGGTGCACCTCGCAAGTGCTGAACAGACAGACGAGGAATGCTCTAGTTGGGTATCGTGGTGCGCGTGGTGGGTGTGGTGGGAGGGGGGGAAGCTCTCCGTCGGACGGGGCGCTGCACCCGCGGAGAGGAGGCTGCTCGTGTGGCCACTCGCTACTGATATGAGGATCAAGTTTGTTGGATTCAGTGCACTATGGGGCGACAATGCTGATTTCAGGTGAGAAATTCTATGACACGTCTTTTGATATTGTCGTGAAGCGCTCGCGGCGTAGTCTGCTTAGTCAATCTAAACCGATAATCTAAGTTAAGCAACGTTCTGTGCAGTCACTATTTGGATGGGTGACCGTTAGTGGCATTTACATCTGAGCGCTTCCGTACTTCGGAGGGCACGTTAAACTGTCGGTCCCGGCTCTAGCAGTCGTTAAGCCACGACGGAGGCCTTAAGGCGGCCTAAAAACTCCGTCATCAGAGTTGGTCACTAGCTTATACGAGCTTGCTTGTTTTTTTTGTTGTCGTGTACCAATACAGTGCGTCAGAGTGTGTTGTAACTATGACTATGACTTTTCCATGTGTACCTTACCTACTACCAATGTATCTAATGGAATAACTGAATGAATGAATGTGCCTTCTGGTGTGGTCAAAGCTGTTCTCGAAAGAGACTGAGAGACAGTGTTAGACGGTTCCAAGCGGTCCCTTCTTCCTGTCTGGAGTAGATCTCTGCCCAACATAAACGTCATATGGTAATGACTTCATGTTTCACAGAAAACGTTGGTCCGTCTTAGTTTTGACGATGTTCCGTGTCGTAGTGACGTGAGAGAATTGGATTAGTCCCATAATTCCCTTTGAGGTGTCCCTTTTAAGAGAATTTTGAAACATGGTCTTTTACATTTCAGAATCTGGAACTTCAACGAGGAGGCTGGATTCTCGCAAGTCCTCGAACTAGGTTTACCCCACGGAGTAGTACCCGGTTCTGCGAGTGGTACCTTACTGATCTCGGGGGGTCTTCACCTTCCACTATACAGCTTCCTATCAGATGCCACGGATCAGTGGACAGAAGTATGGAGGGACTCGCAGCTGTCAGCTGCTTCAGCGAGTCTGGCACCGCTGTTGGCGTTGGAACACATCCCGCATCTGGTTGATGATGTGGAGAAGGAAAGGATTTTGAAGAAGCTACCAGAACAGGTAAGTCTGGTTGGTAGGTAGGTTTGTATAAATTAGTGGCCAACTCTGAATGTCGGAGATTTGAGGCCGCTTTAAGTCCTCTGTCGTGGCGTAACTACTGGTTATTTGTGTAAAAACATTGCGATTGTTGTTGTATAAAGCCACTTTGGCTGCCATTTTGTGGCTTATATGACATTCCAGCAAAATTACAATGGTATTTTTCCTAGGTTTTATCATGAGATTTCTCCTCAGATCTGCTAAATTGGTCTTGAACTTATTTGAGCCACTATCGCTATTTTACTGCGAAAAAATTAGCGCGCATGACAAAAGAGTTCAACTTTCAGGTTCAAGTGCTTCTGTCCTTCCGTAAGAGCGATAACTCATTCAGCGATCATCCAGCAATGAGCAGTCACTTATCCACCATCAAAATACTCGAGATCCTCACCAAAATCCAGTCCTACTACCCAATCGACCCTCAGCTACTTCAATCCATCAAGAAATGGATCCAAACGCGGCAAAACCACGATGGTTCGTTTACACCGCTGGCTGCTGACAAAGAAGTGGATTACTATCCGGTAGAAATGAAGCAAACTAACGGAACACAACAAGATGTTGACGTCAATGAGTATTATTACTACGACAAAGATGGGAATATGACGCAGGAGGAAATAGACTGGGAAAGAAGAGTTGAGGTGACTGCTGAAACTTTGACGGCTTTACTCGAAGTTGGTGTTGAGAATCAGGTTGGTATCACATACTTATATAACCGATTATATCTGAACCCGCCACTGCGTCTGCATCCCGTTGTATCTCGTTAATTTTTCGGGATAAAAGTAGCCAATATGTTAATCCAAGTCACGGACAATATATATTCCAAGTTTCATTCGAATCGGATCAGTAGTTTTCGCGTGAATAATAACAAACATACATACATTCATCCATTCATACATCCTTACAAACTTTAATAACTGTTTGAGGATATTGGGTAATAATCGACAAATTTTAATTTTAGATAGATGCAGATGTGGCAGTGAAAGCTCAAAGCTACTTGGAGAAGAACCTTTATAATCTGACGTCACCAGCTGCTCTTGCGGCTACTGTATTGGCCTTAGTTCTTGCCAGGTAAACAATCACATAGATAATTATCATCAGTTTCCTATACTAGGTTTCCTATATTCGCGCCACTTAACTCTAGGCACTCCTGAAAACCAGCGCTAAAGGAGTCACCGTGCACTTTTAGCATTTGCTGAGCGAGTACCTTTTTTACGCTTTCTATAATTTACGTAATATTTGTTTTATAAATGTAATAGGTACCTAAATAAATTCCTATGTTTTAGTTTGGACTTAGACTAAATTGCTTCTCAAATTTTCAGAAGTCCCGTTGTCCCGGAAGCGCTGATAATCCTGCGAAATGCGTCGACGACAGAAGAAGGGGAGTTTGGTTGGCCGGCGCCGAGGAAGGACGCTGCCGACTGGCTGCTTGAGGAAACTTCCAGGAATATCAAGACTACTTCTTATGGTGAGCTGTTGGATGGACATAAAATTGATTAATCTTATCTCACTTACTTACTTTCACTGTTGGCTTACAGTTGGTATTAGTATAAGGGTGGTATTTAACTGCACCTCTATAATACTGAATTGCACACTAAATTTGCTAATCAAATTTAGTGTGCAATTCAGTATTATAGAGGTGCAGTTAAAAACTCCCCTTAGTATAACTCTGGCAATAGTTGCAAAACCCAAGAGTACTACAGAATGTTAAGTGGAGTAAGTAATTTGTTCTGATTTGCAATGTCGTCTTGTTCCGTCGGTAACACTTTTTTTTATCGGTATAGGTAAGCGTTTGACCACTATCTCACCTGATGTTAACGATGTAGCACGCTTACCTAGAAGATACCTATTCACTCTACTCTTGAAAACTTCCAAACACAGACGCCGGCAACGATTTCCACTCTTTGGCTTTCTGCTTATTAAATGTGGACGCAAAGCGTTTAGTGCGGATGGGTGGCATATCTCGTTTCCGTACGTCTAGTGCTCCGGTGATGGGATGGAGAAGGGGGAACTAGCTCAACTAACTACTGTAGGCGCGCGATCTGAGTGCAGTCGGGGTGTGAGGTGCGGGTGGACGCAACTCCACACGCCCGTCGACACCTCACCGCGGCCGCCTGTAGTTTAGTGCCGTGCTTGATGTCTCTCGCGAGCGCGCTTATCGATAGCGTTTTACTCAAGTTGCGAACTCGTGTTATTTTTTGATGATGATGATTAAAATTACAATATATTTTTTACAATAACAAACTTGTTTGATTAAGATTCCCGGCTTTTCCACACAGTTTTCTTTAAGTAGGGAATATAATGCATGATATTTTCTTTTTTTTTGTACCATAACTTGTAGTACAAATATCTAGCGCAAATATAATAAATAAAATGTCTTAAAATACTAACAGATACAAGCAGTTTGAACGTCCACTTTTAAGGTGTCAAAGAAAAATATCGTACTCCGTTCATTGTCGATGATTAGGTCACATCACTAGCGCATTCCTCAGAACTGCACTCAGATCGCGCGCCTACAGTGGCTCACCAGCACTTATATATAAAACGTTCCAACAGAGGCAGTAACAATGGAACAGTACGTAGCGGGTGTCCGTGTGTTACTATCGGCGTGCGCTCGCGGAGCTCTCGCGGAGGGCGAGGCAGCAGCTCGCTTCCTGTACTACCGCGCCTCAACACTGCAGCGACACCCGAGCCTCGCATACAGCGCCACGAAGGCAGCCGCGCAGTACGCAGCCCTAGCACATGACAGGTAATATTGTCACTGGTATAATGGATTGCATACTCTGCAGTAGCAGTGTAGAAGTATGTAACTCGTTCCCTGTACTACCGCGCCTCAACACTGCAGCGACACCCAACTGTCATTGAGATTCCTATTTAAAATTCAATTAAAAGCGATTATGGTATCATAATAAAGACAATCAGGGGGTTCGATTTTTTCTTACCAATAAGGCCTTTTAAGGCCTTTATCCCCTTGGCATCGTACTTTGTATGGTTCAAGGTCTTCTTAATCTTTTGAAATTATCAATTTCTAGCTAGACAGTATCACGCCAGCAACTTCTGTCTTGTAGAAAACATCTTTGCAGTACAGTAACTTTTGAACATACAGTACATTTTTTCACCTTATGTTTTCTTGACATAGGTACCTACTTACTCCTCTAATTCTACTACGAGCTAACCAGTTTCCCTTTCTTCTTTCCAGGCATAGAGCTCTAACAGTGTCCTTAGCAACAGCGGGCATGGAACTGACCGACACGTTGGAACTCCGCGCAAAGACTCCACCCCGACCGCTGCAGTTGCCCGGCCTGCCCACCAAGGTGTTTGTGTACGCGACTGGGGCTGGGTGTGCTACTGTACAGGTAAACATCTAAACATTCCTGCTGTCTTCAATTCAGGTTAGCGGGAAAGATAATAATAATAAAATAATAATCCTACTAATATTATAAACGCGAAAGTTTGTAAGGATGTATGGATGAATGTATGGATGGTAATGTAGGATAATATTATCATGAAGCACCTTCAGATTAAAAGTGCGTCAATATTCCGCAGTGGTGCCATTGTGGCATTTGTGAATATCTTGAAGGTACTCGTAGACTCTACTGTTAGCCAGGCATGGCATTAATTCAATTTGAAATGGACACAAATTTAATGGTGCCAATAAAATGGCAGCTGTGTATAAACTTATCTGTGTGATCTATTAGGTAAAGATCATTCAGCGCTTCGCTATTAGATCTGATTTGCTACTCAATTTATACATGTTATTTAGATTAAATTTTTTTCACTAGTTATTCTTTGTAATCTCTACAGGGCACGATCAGCTATTCAACGTACACGCCAAAACCAGAAAACGCTTTACTTAACATCCAAGCTGCTATTATCGAAGAGATCCGACCCGAGAGGAGTAGTATCGAAGATCTGCAAGGAAATCTACCCACTCTTATCATCAAGACATGTTTCAAGTAAGTTATAGTAAATTTTTACTTGTTTTACCAATGAATAACATGGATAACTTGTCTTTCTTACTCTACAGATGGAAAGGCAAAGAGCGTTCTGGTATACTTCGCCTAGAGTCGTCATTATTCTCCGGATACGAGCTGCATTCAGTAAATCCAGTCGTATTGGACGGAGCTACCTTCGCTGACTTGCATTACGGATCCCGAGGCGAATCAGTGTGGTTCGTTTTTGCAAATGTAAGTCTCGTTCTAGCTATTGTTACAAGTTTCCTGTAATATTTTGTCAAGTTTTTCTTACCCCCTCACGTTTATTAAAAAAATACTGTTAATTTTTGTCACTCCTGAGTTTAAAACCATCTCTTAGAATTAATGCTTACCTATAATGAATCTGTTTCTTTTTATTATAGATCAGCTCCACGTGTCCAGTTTGTGTAACGTACGAGATCCGATCCAAATTCGTCATCACCAGCCTCCGACCAGCCTTTGCCAAGATATACCCATCAACTCGACCTGACATGGCTGTCGAGACATTTTTCCATGCTCGACCCGGCAGCCCATTGCTCAGAGGCATCACTGATGATGATTTCATCACCTGGTTCGATAAAACAGAACTTGCCAGCCTCAAAACCAATGCTAACATAGACAATATTTGTGAATGTGGACGGATTTGCAGCAGAGACTATGAATTCAGAAAGCCACATGCAACCAAACATGAAACAAGCACAGAGCAGAACATTGATACATCAACGTCTACAGAAGAAACGACTACAGTAGTTACAGATACTACAAGCAAAATAACTGAGGTTACTAAGCGTGAGACAATGACGCCTACAGATCCAACAACTAAATTCTTTGAAACAACTGAAAACTCTTTTAGAGATGAAACAACCGAACCACTTGAAGGCACAACTAATGAGTTATTTGGTACTACTGAAACAGATATAGGATCAACTACAATGCCTAGTAATATAACTTCTTTTCACGATACGACGATTGACGATCCAATTATAATTCCAACAGTGACGTATGCAAACAAAACAAATAATGAAGAGATGAGTAACAATATTGAACCCCTTTCTCTTAAAGCTAATGGTGAGCTTATTGTTCAAAAACAAAACACTGTATTTAAAATAATACCAAAAAAAGAAGTACTGAAAAAGAAGCCACATAATCGAAGGAAAGGCACTCTAAAAGCTACTTATGGAGACAAACATGAAGAGTTTTTATTTCTAACGGAAGAAGTCACTACAAGTATGAGGACTTCAACTCCTAAAGATATAAACGTTCCAATTACTTTGGCTCCAGTCGGAAATAAAAAATTAAATATTCACAAGATGTTTTCTAATCAAACTGTCGATGAATTAAATACTGAGAAACCAACCAACTCCTTACCTGCACTTCAAAATGTAAGTACTTTTTCTACCACTACTGAACTAATTCATGTTGATAAAGTGGACCCTAACAATAAAACAACGATTGAAACTCTTTCTGCAGTTCATTCATATACACCGACTGTTGCTCATAAAATTACAACTATAACAAAGAATAACATTAAATCAATGCACTATAGAACTAAAAAACCAAAACCTATTACGCAAATAAAGAAACCATTTTTGAGTCAACTTACACAAAAAGATATCAACATGACAGATGGAACTATCGTCGATAAGGAAAACAACAAAACTAAAAAGAAATCGATTTCTGTTGAAAAATACAATGTAAAAACTTTGAAGTCAATAAACAAAGAAATTCATAAAATACCTCCCACACCTATTTCTGAAACTTCCAAATCCTTAGCAGAACCATACAAATCGGACATAGCTCCAGAAAACAAAAGCAGCTTTGAGGTATTGGACAAAAATAATTTAGGATGGGAACTGCTAAAGGAAGGTCCCAATACGGATGTTTCTAAAATAGATGATAAGCTCCAGAACAGACTAAATTTAATACAGAGCATGTCAAACATCACTGAAAACGATAGCCGTTCCTTATAAACTTTGTTGTGTATTTATAAGATGTAAAAGACTCCACTAAATCAGTATTTTTGTATCACTTTGTGTCATTCAAATCTTGAACTTGTTGTCTCGATGGACATTCTGAGCACTCTTGTTGAACGTTAGTATCTGCACTAATTGTTTATATAATTTAAGGATTGTGTGTGAGCTGTAAATAATATAATAATAAGCTATTTAAATTAAGATGAAATGCGCTGTGACTATTTGATGTGTGAATGTTTTGGTTGCAAAATGCTCAAAGCCCTATATTTTGATTTAAATCATTCCTCGTTACTGTAGACTTCTATATACTCTTATTAGTGAACCTAGTCTAACCTAAATTAGTAAGAATGAAAAACTAATAGATAGGAAAAAATATACTCAATGACTAATGTGAGTCGGTAGAATGCTGATCTAAATTTAGAAAAGCTAGACGCTTTTAGACAATCATTGATAGATTTAACTGCATTTTGATGAATAAATCTTTAGTATGTTTTCAAAATTCTTGCATAATCATTCTTAATAACTCCAGTCTTTGAAGTTAGTGATCAAATAGTTAATAATATAAATAGGTTTAATAAAAGTTGCCAAAATTATCTCCTCATTAGATATACATTGTGTTCTTTAAGAGTTAGTCGTGTATCCCTTTAGATTAGGTTCTAGTTTAGTCTCTAATGTACTATTGCTATATGCCCCAGAATTTCCATCCGTCTACCTAATGTCTTCTGTATCTATTGTATGTAATTTAGTATCTTACTGTAGTTCTCTAGATGTTTTTATTTGTGAAACATGAAATTGTAAATCAGTAACATCATTTTAGAACAAGTAATTTCTTGCGACATTTATACTTATTTATTTGAGCTCATATTATCCACTTGATTTCTTTTTTCAAAATATTTCTAAAATATTATTTCGTTTGGATTTATTTTCTCCATTCAGCCTTCATAATCTTTATTTCTATTGTCTGTTTCAAATAACTATTGTTTTACAATTTCAATTTCAGTCTGTAGTTTCTATCTTAGTGTCCTATAGTATGTATGTACAAGTATATGCATGAAGTTATACTTACATTATGCATTACTTACCTTATATAAAAATGTCTATCTCTATACCTATCTATAACATTATGCATGCTTCTCTATTCTTCTTTACAAACATTAGTTGATTGCAAATTGTATTTCGTTCTGTCTTCCTAATAGATTTTGCTATCCCAATTTTCGTTGGTGAGAGTGAAAACCAAAAAATTATTAACTAATGTAAGGTAAAAACTAGTATTAAATATAAGGTTGTATGATAATATAGGTGCTTGTGCAGATGACTGTCAATTTTCAATGTATAGTCTCATTTCGGTAATATAAATTAAGATTAAAGTATTATGCTTATCCACGTAATTATGGAACTAGTCATTTATTTGTATGATAATTTGATGTACTGGAGCAGATTAATTAGCGAAATAAAAGTATTAAGTACTAAATTAATCGATGTCTCATTACCCTAAAATTATCTAAACTACGTAATACACTACTTATATACGTTCCCTACATTATTTTGCTTGGTCCATTCCCACATTACTCCATGAAAGCTTAAAAAAATATAGGTTGGTAGATTTAACACACGAAAATAAAACCATCAGTTATTTATTACTTTTTTCAATGCATGTATTTGGTAACATTACAATCATAAAATTAGTAAAATATTATGATTCCAAACGTCTAGTTTACACGTAAAATTTTACAAATGAGCAAGTAATGACTATTTAAATTCTACATTCTGCTAAAACATGTTGAATTGAGGAAGGGAATACATCGATTGTTATGAAGAAGACATTGACTAGGTAAGGTATAATAATTGTGAGATGTGAATGCGTAGAACGGTAGATCACGGACATTGTGGAGCGTGCCGGCGAAGTCCCTTCTCATCTCCTCCTGGCGTACGCCAACCAAGTCGGTAGGTCTGGCTTCTGGCAAGGAAAACTATATTAGAATAACTGGTATGTACCTATTTATTAAAAAAAAATTTGTGTGTGAGTGAAAACTCTTTATTGGTACACATTACTGAAAAAAGATTTGCATAGCAACGACGAGTAAATGTTACTCCAGGGTAAAAACTACACGTACCTATACCATATTTTCATACGTCATCACATGCTATAAATTTGAGGAGTAACCCTAAAACCTTGTGTGCACGAGTAAACAGTAGAGTCAATATAGAAGCATGCATCTGTAATACCTACTGGAACTTTTACAAATTTGAGTAGGTAGGTAACTTATGTACGTACATACCTAGTAGGTACTGTGATGAAGAAAAGTTTCAATTTGAATAACATTCTTGCAAGGCTTATTAATTTGACGTGCAAATGAAAAACGACTCTAAGGTGGAAGACAGTCGGCTGAATGTGCATTGCGAAATTGAAATCTGTAATTAATTTGTAATTGCGCACCGCGTGCAAGTAATTTGTTTGAACCTCAAATTAAAATCGAATTGAAGTTAAATGAACTACGTAAATTAATTTCAAATAATTTTGTAATTTAAACAATCCGATAGTACAGTCAGCGTTAATAATTTAGATATCTACAAATCATAATTTTAAAAGATGTATTATGGTAAGTACAATACAAGATTTTATAAAAATGTATCGAGATGAAAATGTAAGACAGTGTTTTTGAAACGTTTTGATTGAGTTTTCATGTGGAAAACCGTGAGATATTTAAAAAACAAAATATTTTTAGATTTTAATTGATTGCGCTGACTGTACTTAACTATTGTGTGGTTAACTCTGTTCAAAGTTAGCTTGCACCCGCATGACATCGTTGGAAATGAATAGGTAACATTGTTTACGGATAGAAAAGAAGCTACGTAGATACCCGTACTTCAAGTGTTCATACTGGTACATTTTGCAATAATTCTCCTCATAATATCTAAAGGCAGAATCGATAGGTAGTTTTATAATAATATCAACGCCGTAAACTGCAGTAAAAGCCATTACCTATTGAATAAAATATTTCCAATAAGCAGATTCTAGGATGTAAAATACGCAATATTGCGTACAGCAGAATATTATTCAATTCAAAAGCATGAATAATTTGAAATATAAAATGAAATTATAGTTGACAGTTCAATAAGAAAAATATTATATTGATTTATTTCTTATATTCACCTACCTATGTTTTTTCAAGTATTCTGTTGAAGAAATCGTTACTCAAAAATAGATTTAAGTAGAGATTCTCATACAAAATTCTATGCTTGAGTCTAGATCAGTTTAGCAGTCGGTAAATATGAATACGGGCTTTAGATAACTAAGCAGTTATTTTGAGAAAAATGTGGAAGGTTTAACCTTGTATAGTATTATAATTATAATCTGTGGTTTTACTAACCAACCAAATTTCTTAATTCAGGCCTAAAAGCACCCGAACTGAGCCAAATTTGTACGACTGCCGTATGATTTTGCAAATTAAAAAATCGTTTTATCTCTCGCAGCACTCATAACGTACACGAACGCACCTCTATTAAAATTATCTCTATAATGCGATTTTCCACCGTTTTCCACTATCAATGATGGAGTTCAGACAGTAAAAACATGAAATTACCCCTATTTAAAATTTCTCAATGGAAATTTTTGAAATATATTATCTAAGCAATTAGCGATCCAAAGATTCCATAAATCAATCATCTACAAATTATACTTCACGAACGGATTAGGTTAAAATTAAAAATAAATCCAAAACATATTTTTACACGAAATGGCACAATAAATTTCGTGCTTACCTAAGTAGACACTTTTCGGATTAGCAAGTTGAATTATAAAACAATGAGATAAACATAGCAACGTAACAATAAGATGCTATTTAATATTACATATTCCGTTGGGCTTTGAAGGGGAAATATAAAAACGAAGGTTTTTGTTAGAATAACTACAGGGTGTAAAGAGACATAATCCCAAAAACATAAGTCGACTACTCTTTTCAATTGAATACGGTGGTGATTATTATTAATGTAGCAATATGATTTTAAATGAAACTCCATAAGTTGTTTTTTAAAACCATGATCCATGTTCCATTTTTAGGTCCATGTTGTTCGTGTTTTTATAATTACCTCAAGATCTTTGGCCCAGTTTGAGTACGCATCGGAACCGGAACGCTTGCCGAACCTGCAAATAAAAAGTAGTTTAGAAACCAAGTATAGTTAAACACGTAAAAATCACACTCATAGAACGCATTTGTTTTAATTTTTTTTTACCGTAAAGTTTCATCGTGGTTTACTCATCATGGTATTAAATGATACAACTTTCTGTTTCTCGTAAACGGATTATATATTTTTAATACACTACCAAACCGAATAACCATAATTGTGTTCCTGAAATTGCTAGCCTCGAGTGGAATCATAACATTTTCTATAGACAACTTAATAAATGAATAGAGCCTTCATTTATTTTACCAAAACCTATAGTTTTTAAGCACCGTTTAATTGCGAAGATTTACGAAAGACTTCGTAACGTAAACAACTAAAATACAATAGATTATTGTAGGAAGGAAGAAATAGCAAGTACCGTCTGTGTTTCTAACATTCAACATTTCATGCAACAGCTAGGTATGTGCGTTTGTCGATGAACGGCAACACCGATCGTACCTTGGTCGCGTGTGGTAGGAGTAAATGCGGTCTAGGTTCTGCAGCTGTAGGAGCCGCACTGCTCGATCTAACAAGTCGGGGTCGACGCGGTCCTCGTCCCCCGCGTCACGACGGTCAATCCTGCCAATATATCGATATCGATGTAGCATTCACATCACTACTTTTGACACGACCAAGTTACGATTTGGTTTTGTATCGTGAATAAAGTTTTGAAATGAAGCTGTTAGTGCGGTACGGTTATCTTATTTGCTAGCAAACGCAACTTTGATATACTACTTTCGCACGACCCCAAAAAAACTATCTCGTGAAACTCTTTCAGATACTCGACATCGATAAGTTTTTGTCTAGGCTACTAACACCTATTCTGAAGACACTTTATTCTTAGTGTACGAAAGCACCCGATTTTATTTTTCATTTCATTGGAAAGCTCTACCATCGATTCGATTACTCAATGGCTTTACGATTATCAAACCCGCACAAAAGTTTCGGGTCTACCAAAGGGTTGATTAGGACATGTCAGGGAAGACTCTTACAGCCAAGTCAAACCCTACAGCTGGACAGACAGGCCCTCCCAAACCCTGGATCCGCCACTGATTCTACTCAGTCACCACTGACGTATTCAAGAGGCTCGTAACTAAACAAATAACATCGATAATCGTGCCAAAGGGCCGGACATATCTGCGTTTAAAAGTCAATCAGGTAATGCGATAGGCTATCGTGTTACACTACGATGGCATTATCGCTGGGATATCGATGAATCGTTATGATCGCTTCGTCGAATGCGCTAATTACTGCATAATCTACGTATCGCACTCTCGTTATCCGATGCGTTCGAGTGGAAAAATATACGCTACATTTTATCGGCTTTAAAATTAAAAGTAAGTATTAAACTGTCATTTTTATAACGATATTTTGTTAGATTTAGTCGTAGATATAAGGTAGGTACTTGTAACATAATATTGGTACATATGCTACCTACCTCTAATCTCTTCCTCACACACAATATTAAACATACGACACGATTCTATAGAATCGTGATTACCGTGAAGTTGTTGTTTTATTAGTTGCATAAACATGGCCTCAAAATTTTAATTAACCGTCAAAGAGACTACTTTTAAAATTATATAAGATCTTATTCCATTAAAAAAGGCTTCAAATATCAATTTACAAGAAGAGAAGACGAAAGATGGACACAGATAATCACAGAATGGTAGCTAAGAGTTGCTCGTAGACCAAAAGGCACACCACCACCCCTTTAGGGGGAACCGAAGATCTAAAGACATTATTATAACAAGCTGGACCCGTAAACGACTGGAAGGAATGAGATAAAAGAGAAGAAGCCGCCAGTGGGTACTAAAATGATAATGATGTTCCTTGACAATTTGCTTTCTCGATATTCAACAGTACTGCCATCAAGCGAATTACGTTTTCTGAATAATCTCGTGCTACGGCTCTACCACAGATTATATAATACTATACACTCTACGCATCGCCTACGGCGTAGCGCGTAGCAGGTACTACGCCAATAACTAACTATTGGAAGATACGTACTACTTACTCAGCTATAATTTGTAAATTTTACTAGTATAGTATTATATATTCTGTGATTTTACTATAAGGCTTGATTATGTACCCTTTACGTTTGACCTGTGCCACAGAATAAATATAGTGATCGTTTTGTTTTGCAAATTGCTCACAAAGAAAAAACTGTTAGTAATTATGAGTTTTTACTGACAGAGTTCTTTTTGATAACTGCCTGGAGACCACTTCTCATTAAATTAACTGTAAACGTAGCTAATATTCAGCAGAAATGCTTCCACCTGTGGCAACTCACAATAAAAACTCACTAAACATTATGAACTTACATATATTTTACAATCCAGGAGCAGAAAGCCTCATTTAAATATCTTTACGGCAACATTCAGTGTTCAACAAAGAAATACTTTATTGTTATGCGAAAGGGAACTTTCAAAAGCTTTGAATTCGAAACATTATGCGTTTAAAAGAAACCCGTTTTGTGGTGCAAATGAAGAGTAAAAGCGAGACTTTTATAATGTTATTTAAAGTTGTTAAAACTTTAAAAGCTGGTTCAATAGTTACTACTTTGGCTATCTAGAAGTTTTGTGGTAGTGTTTTTAACAAAAGGGCAGATAGGTAAAAGATCATGACAATACTAACTAAGTAGTAACATTTTTTTTTCCTAATTTTTTTTCAACACATTCAACAATTCAAATGAACATTTTAAATGTTGTAGTACCCTATAAACCACAGAAGGTTTAATTAATCTTATACTTTTGAATATGCAAAAACGCTTCTAAGTAAGGGTGTTTTTATAGTTAAGCCCTTTAAATATGAAGTGCGCGGCTCACGTCTGATGTTTTATCGGTGCCGTAAACGTTATGAATTTCAAAATATCATACATTTTTTATTAGTTTCTCCATTTTCTTATATGAAACGAATGTTTGCTTGATATTCTTTTAACATTCATAGTAAAAATCCTGAAGACGGGGTTGTCTATACAAATTAGCTATAAGTAACAAAAAAAACGAATCAAATTGTGATAAAAGATAGTCGTCTCTCGATGACAAAGATGTCTATAATATTTTCAATACGCCATAACTTATTCATAATAGTCTAATTTTAATGTTATTAGAGTGTATGAACGAACAACCGATTATCTATAACAATAACCAAGTTCCGAGTATACTCAAGGGTGGATCAGAATTGGTCAGGGAAAATCTGAGAAAATATCTGAGTCAAGAAAACTGAAAATCTTGGATCCACCACTGAAATAAACCACTAGAAAATACCCAATTAGTACCTAATTTTTATGTCAATTGATAAAACATTATCCCTCATCTGAAGAGGAGTCAATACTTATACCTATTTTTTTTTACAATCCAGCAATTGGTCATTATTCGTCCCTGTTTGTTCTCAAAACTAATTGACATAAGCCTTTTGTTTTGATTGAAATCTCTAACAACAGTGTTTCAATAATCTTCAATATAAGTCTGATTTTGACGTAGGACTGATTTACTTCATATCGTTATTATCATCATAAAGTAGATTACTTACTGTTTTTTCAAAACTTTATAATTTTAGAGTTAATTGTTGTTGAACTATTTTCAAGAGGCTTACAATTATTTATACTGGAAATTCACGATACCCTTTTCAGTAAAATGAGGCGAATGATAATTAAATATTAGATACAGTTTAAGTTTAAAAAAGTAGTAGTACCTGGAAGAATCACATTTTTTTAAACTGTAGTTTCAGTTTAAAAAAATGTGATTCTTCCAGGTATTAAAAGGCTCTAGATAAAATAATATAATAATATGTTTTTTGAAATATCTCAACACTGTCCAAAGTAAAATACACTAGTTATTTTATATTTACATTGAAGTAAGTGTTCCTTAAGAAAAGAAAAAAAATTAAACTTAAGAGTTTTAGTCTATATATACAAAGTTTTCTACCAGAAGTCACCTTAAGATGCTGTTTTAGGGTAATTGGATCACGAAGGGTTAAAGTTTCATTAGTTCGCCACCTACTTGCACGCTTACAAGTATTTACTGAGGTCAATAGTCAGGCAAGACAAGTAATAAACTACTTCCGTAAATTGCAAAAAGATATCATTTCTTGTTACGTTACATTTTGTACAAGAAGCAAATATCCTAAAAGCCAATCGTGATATTATTTGGGCGCAATTTTATCATGTATTTTTATCTAAAAGGTGCTACAACACCTTGGCAATTTTAATAATATGCCTTTTTTGTTTTTCTGTATTACAAATACAACAAACCCTTGAAGATAACCAAAAGTATTATTTACGCTGCAAATTTTTTTAAGACTTTTTACACTTCACGTTAGTTTTTATTTCCTTTATCAAACAAATCTTGTGTTTGTTGAACAATAAGGCCGTGTACACAATCGAATTTTCCAACAAAGAGCAGAGGTCAGAGAGAAACATTTGGTGAGTGCGTAATTTTCCATGTGACGTGGGCTTTATCTGGGCTTATTTGGAGCAATTCACTGCACTGTGCAGATAGGGGTGGCACAACAACTGTCGCCTTCGAGCTTTGACAATAGAAGGTCAGAACATGTACATACATTATGACCTATATCATTTATTTCTGATTGTGATGGGTATTTCCTGTGTTGGCATAAAGTTTTAAAACGAACAGTAAATGGGATGCAAAAAATTCAACACGTAGTCAACGCTTGTCTGGCAGCAAGGTTCACGTGCAGCTTAATTTATCTATTCGGTGAATAAAATCAAATTATCTCGTATAATTACTTGACAACTGAAACGCTTGTAGCTCTTATTTTGTACTAGCTTCCGCCCGCGACTTTGTTCGCGTCCCGTTGGATCCCGTTCATTTTCTAGGATAAAAAGTATCTTAAGTTACTTCTAATACCTCCAAGAATACGTGTACAAGTTTCATGATGATCGGTTAGGTAGTTTTCGCGTGAAAGCGTAACAAACAAAGTTACATTCACATGAATATTAGTATGATTCTATTTTTGAACATCGATCCAGCTGCACAGTGACGTTTCACCTAAGCTGAGGTAAATCGAACCATAGATGGAACTGACTAGAATGTTATCCGTCGTAAATTAATAGAATTGAGCCCCAGTACAGCAGGCTGGAAATGATGTTACCACAGCATCATTATGTATTCTGTTCATGTTTCCAAGGTGAGATATTGTAGATTTGCCTTTGTGAAGTGGACACGGTGTATTATGCACCTACTATTTGTAATTACATTTATAACTATGTGTAGTGCTTAGAATAATAACACCGAGAAGGAGCGTTCTCATTCAAACGTCATTCCAAAAGTGAAGCCAAAAACCAACTCATGCGTGCGTGACAGGTATGTAATTACGCTCGCCGCCACGCACACGAGCGCACGTATAATATTGCAAGCGGAGAGACATTTTCCCAAAAAGTAGGGAAATTGTTACAGTTTCTCCTTTTCAACCTTGACTCATTAATAGGTGCAAAGCCATTATTATTTGTTGTTAATAAAGTCTATTTCGTATAAAGCAAGTGGTTTGATCGCTTGGCGCGTAATATGTAGGTATACCTACTCGTAGGTAGATTCAACTTTAGTTTTTTAATCCAACAAGCAGAAATGATCGGATCAGTAGGAATTCTAAAAAAAATTATACCACATAAACCAATTGCAACTGAGCGAAGCCGGGGTGGGTCGCTAATGAAAAATTAAATATTTAATACTTAGATTGTAAAAAATATTATGCTTAACAAAATAATAATTTGTCGAAAAAAATTCCGTTGCTGGCAACATTTGATTGTAATAGCGCCTCTCAAACTATCGAATAAATTTATATTTTTGATTAAGGTTTATCATGGCGAATAAATTTATATTGGCAGTGAGTACTTTCTCGTGAAATGTGATGTTGTCAGCCTTATTATGTTTGTCTGATTTGTTGGGACATTCTCTCACCAGGCAATTTGGCATTTTTCAAAAAAACTGCGGAGATCTGCCCACAACAATTTGACTTTGATCACTGGCGAGCCGCTCGACGACATGTGACCCAGAGAGCACATTTGAACGGCTTCACTTTAGGCGCGCGCACTTTCTATCTGAGTGTTATTAATCTAAGGTGTAGTGTATAATTATCCTGTAAAAAAGATTTTGACGACATTCGTTAAGTCGGCTGTCGTTTGTTTCAAAGGCAAAATCTTAAATTTTCTTTTTAAAATTTTGAAACAAATTCTATCATGAAAACCACACAATTATTCCAATGACCATAATGGTTAAAAGTCCACTAAAATAAAAGAAGAAGAAGACTTGACGAATTGACTGACTTGACTAAAAACTATCTTCTTAAAATAAAATAGTATAAATTGTTTTGGCGATTTTAAACCACGAAAGGAAATACTGTAGTAATATCAATATCAAAACAAAAGGTTCCTTTCCGTAACGAAAGAGTGTGACATGACGCAAAGAAAAAAATACATGTGACTTTTTCCTCAATTTACGTTTGTGCACGAAACTGATATTTTTGTAAAATGTTCCTGATAAAGTGCCAGAAACGATTATTATTCTTAACGTGTGTTATTTTTGGCAAAATAAAACCTTAGGTATTTATAATATTTTATTTAAGTCAGCATGGAGTGATGATTAAAATGTGACTCAAATAATGAAAAAAAATCCAATTAAACATAGTCAAAAATTACAATAACCACAAATCCGTTGTTAAAACCAAAATTTAATTAAACGATATCGTCCTGTAACGTAGTCAAAAGTGTCAAGTGGTTAATCTGACGTTTATCTGCGTAGTTTGACAGACCGGCGGCAGTGAAACCGGCTCTACACGAGTTAACGAGGGCCCTTTATCTAATCGGATCTCCCCCTGATGTGTGAACGTGATAGTACACACTCTTCAAAGGAAAAAATGGAAGCAAATGTACAGAGTGAGTTCTTCAAAAGTTTTTCAATTTTCTTTCGTGTTTATTTAAGCATCTCGATCCAAACTTGCTGATTTGCGTTTATTTAATTTGTCATTTGTAAGATAAATAGATTTAAAACCATGTTTCGATAGAAATATATTTTCATTGTATTTTGAGGATTGTTCGAAACGAAGATGCAACTCAAACTCAGCAGCAATGTCATTTCTGTCCTTGATTCTCCTAAAATTTACTTACTCAGTGCTAGAAGAAGTAACAGCAATACAGCAGTAGATGTATAGACAATTGATACTCTTTAGGTAGTATTATGACCTGTGCAATAGGCAAGAGTTTCATTTTTGCGGCCAAGATGTTTGTGATCACTATTTTCAGACATGAAGCATCCAAAGAGCGTCAGTAAAGCTGGAGGCAGTTTCACTGGTACTGCGATAACGGATTCTTCCTGCAAAGTCCACCTCGTCATAATAACATTACCTGGGTCTAGCAGCCTGGGTGTAGAAGCGGTCCAGTTCCTGCAGCATACGCAGAGCATCAGCCATGTCGTGCGGTCCGCTGTCGTCACGAGCCTCGGCCAGGCACACCACGGCCAGCACAACGGCGAGGGCGATAGCGAGGTTCTTGCTCATCATGATGGATTCTTTTGAAAAATAAGAGTATTAGCTATGGAATATAAGTGGCAGTCTTTGGAGACCCTTGCCCAGCAGTAGGATGAAATATGAAAATATATTGATGACGACTGTTTTGCTAAAGATCTTGTAGGTTGAAAAGTAATAAAAGATAACTATTGATGACGTTATCTAGATATATAACAACTGCATAGCTTCATAGAGCACTTTCATCAATAAGCAACTACAAGACAAGTGTCATGGTGCATCTGATATTTTATTGTACCCTTCAAACGCTTGAAGCAGATGGTTTCGTTTGCGTATCATAAAATATGACTTAGATACAGAAAATCTAGACTTTAATTTATTGTCAAACAGTCTCGCTGGTCCATCTGTAGCGGTTAAAATTGCGCTGAAATTGTGTCAGATTTGTTTCCTACTATAGCGACTAAGTATAACTAACAATAACGTTCATAATAAACTTTGTGACTGCAAGATGAGTTTTTTATAAAAAAATATCATAGATGCGGTTTGTAACATTTTTTGCCACAAAGCTCTGTTTATAAAATAAAGCTTGGCTAGGAAAAGTTCACAAAGCAAATGATTGCAAAAACATTTACTTCTCAAGTTTAGCCCCCGGCATAGCACATCGCACTTTGTGTGTAAACCTTGCCAGTAAATTAAACTGCCTTTTCCTCAGCTGTCAGAAAATGTGACCAGTTTTATCTTGTCAATGGAAAAACGTTATAACCATGATTTGAGTGTATTATATTTTGACATGATCTGTGACCTTTTGTTATTTACAACAAGTAAGCAAGATTTTGAGGTCGAGTCGAGGCAAAAACTATTTTTGATTTTCAACTTAAAATAATAGCCTAAGTATCAATGTTTGTAATAAAATACTTCCTCGTTAATATACGGTTTCAAAATAACATTATGCCAGAATTTTCATAATACGGAAATCACGCTAATTTTTTTTCATTTGGTTTCTCTTTTACCCCATTCATTGAGTATTAATAATAAAATATAACCAAATTTTATGATAGAGTGGATTGGTAAATTCTTAATTGCTTTTTCTTAGAACCTCTGAAATCAAATACTCTGTTATAGTAGGTACCTACTACAGAACTTTTAACAAGGGAAAATAAACTTTATAGGAAACAGAAGGTTTAGTAATAAAATGTCATAATGTGGGAGCAGTAACGTCTGGACGTTGCGAATCATTCCCGTACATCCCTAGGGAGGTAACGAGTAATTTCCTTTTTGACATTACAGTTATTGCATTATGTGGCATGAATGTTTCATGAAACGGAACACATTGCATCTTCTAATTGATACTTTTTTTTATTTTAGGTACCCTACGTGACGTAAAATTTGCTATTTATAAAGCTCACTTTATTTTACGAGGCACTAAAGAGTTTCTACTATTTTTGAATAGAGTTTTCAGTGCATAAAGTAACATGGAAACAAAAATGCTAATAATAATCCACACCGCTTGCACACCTTGCAAAACAAGTTCAATTTTCTATTTTGTGACGTGTTCGCCGGATACGGAATTGGATACAATAAAGTTTAGTAGGTATTTTTTTTAATTCTCGCTTCGCGAATGCTTTTGCGTGTGCTTTAATGGATTCAAAAGCCTGTGCAAAAAAAAAATGCACAGGGGGCTTTGGTACCTTATAAGCATGACTATCTCATTCGAACTCATGCAAGGATTTCAGAAAAATAAAGGCTTTTTTAAATCTGTACGTTCAACTAGCGTTGCCAATGTTTAAGTTAAAGCTTCGCTTGCTTGAGTTGGGATTACATGTACAATGGCATTTATGTTGACAAGCTTCAACTTTTATTGACGACATCGATTGGAAAAAGTTGTTGGTTCAGACTTTCATGGCATAAAACTTTTGAGGAGAGCTTTTTGGTGCACGTGGGCGGGAATATTTTGAACACATATTTAAGTTAGTTAGTTTAATGTAAAACAATAATAAAACAATATATTAAGTAGGTGTACGATATAAGTCAATAAAAAAGGATAGTAAAAATATAAGTTATACATTTCTTTCTTTGCAAAACAAACTTCATTTTCTGAAAGTAAAAATTTTGACAGCTAATACTTTTTCTCTTCCGCTGACGATAAAGACACCCTTGAACTTGCAGCGGTTGCATGAACCGCCAAACAGAAATATCAGAAGTTCAGAAATATCAAAAAGTGTATTCACGCACTATTCACCTGAGTAATCATAATATTAAATTAGAAAACCTAATCATACAAATTGAATAAGTGAGCAGAGAAAATAGTCTTAAGTCTGCTGAGTTGACCACAGCTATTTTCTTAGCCCAGTGATCTAATTGTGAACAGTGTCGACCACTACTGTAAAGGATAGGATTAAATTGAGTATGCCACAAAAGGAATAATATTTGACAGTCTAGTCTTCATTTGCCTGAATAAATTCGGTGCCTCCAGTCAAAATGGTGTAACTCAAGTTATGTCTTTTTGTTTTTATTACTTCATTGAAATCTCTGAGTTCCATAACAAAACGATATTAATTTTTTAAGTCTTATTTTTGCACTGTAATCAACAGTGCAAAATTAAGACTTTTCTTAAAAATATCTACCTGCCTGCGTATTTTTTCGTACATTTTTAGTTAAGGTTCTCTTTAATCCAATCTATATAAAAACACTGAAAGGAGCAAGCGAACCATAATTAAGTATGAGCCTTCTTGAAATATACTTATACTTAGTTTATGTGTGGGTACGTTTTTATCAGTAAAAACACATAAAAGTACTCTTGATTAGGTTGAAGACTTATTTGGAAGCATTTCCGTTTCAGGATGAGTTTAAAAATCGTGAATATTTTAAGCTGGAGAAAAAATCGATCGTTACATTTTTATATTTCGCACGGAAAATGTATTTGGTACCAAATGAAAACTGTTTTAGTTATATAATCCCGAAAATAGCATCGGCGCGGCTTTCGGAAAATGGAATTCTAAAACTTGAAACGCAACTCGTAAAAAACGTGGGTGATAGAAACAAAGCAAAACTCTGGTGTTTATCGTGATCCCATCCATGGCTTTGGTCCCATTAGGGACCACGAGTGATATTATTTTTTTATTTCGAAACCTTTATGGTGCGACTTTCTCCGTCTATCTGTCACAAACCGGAATAAATTTTTAAGTCAGGGGGGGCACAGTTGGATAGAGATGCTGCGAAGTATGGAAAGTAGCGCTACCTATCAACAAAGCAACGAGAAAGTTGACGTTAAATGTCATGTCAACTAGAGATGGTCGTTTTAGTTTTTTCTCGCAAACGGTTAAGTAGCCGATACAGTTTGCACATCGATATCGGTTTTCAAATATCAATATGCGCTTCGTGTTTTCGCGCCGCAAAACCATGGACCAAAAAAAGTTACAATAGAAAGTAAACCATATTGCTAGCGTCCTATGACATATTTTTACGCACGCCATTATCATGCAAATATAGCTAACGTTACGTCATTCATATTCGCTCCATCTCATTTTAACCAGTAAAGCAAGCTCGTATGAGTTAGTGGCCAACTCTGGTGACGAAGTTTTACGGCCACTTTATGGCCTCCGTCATGGCTTAACAACGAGTATGTTTTTTATAACCAGTAAAAAAATCTTCTCATACTTAGAAAGGGAGGTAGCGTATATTTGTGAAGTTTGTTTGTTCGTGTCTTTAGGGTAACAGTAGAGGTTTTGATTAGTTTTCATGATATCGGGGTATAAATATCGATATCTAACCCATATCCGATATCATTTACGTTTCGATAAATCGAACTCATGTCTAATGTCAACATGTCACGTGGATAAAAATTTGAAAATAGCAGCGTTTTACCTGAAATAAAACGCATATTAAAATACTTACCTCACTGGAAGCTTTATATTGAGAAGGCGTATCCGGTTCCGTCGTATTTCCATTCGTTTTAGTACTTTTTACCCGTGTGTATCCGGTCAAGTGGCGCCACCTGGCGGGTGCGATTCATTTTTGCTTCGTAAAATGAAACACGCCATATTGAATTCATTGGCTTAATTTCACCAGGCAGAGATTAAAGTGAAAGCTTCCAGTGAGGTAAGTATTTTAATATGCGTTTTATTTCAGGTAAAACGCTGCTATTAAACTACTGTACCGTCACTGGAAGCTTTATATTGAGACCTGTTTGTTATCGCCTGGTGTCGCCACTTGTATAATTAGGTAACCTAGCGCCAATGTGACATTTAAATATTATAGCAACAAGTATACAATAATACAATTTAACTCTTAGTAAAAGACTAGTATAGTATTATATAATCTGTGGTAAAAGTGATTTACGAATCAACCAAAATTGAACCTGTAAGTGTAAAATATTCATTTACTATTTTTAATTACTTATGTAATAATAAGCTTAATCATTTTGCTACAATCAAAAATCATAAGTAATGTAATGATCATAATCTTATTTCACACATACATTTGTTTATTTAACCAAGCTTATTTAATGCTTTAAATATTTGTGTTACACCTACTTTCAGATTGACTGCTGCTCATATCTCTCGCCTGTAAAAATGCTGGAATATTAGCTGATCGCTAATTTTCTCAGCCAAGATTTCGTCAAGAGAACGATTCTCCAACCAACTCTTCCGAGAAACCGCAGATCGAACGCTTCGTGAAAGTGCTGTAATACCTGCTTGTTCAAACAACGTTTTAACCTAGACTGCTATGACAGTGCATGATGTAGGTTTAGCGATACTTCTTACCGTAACAAACAAATTAAATGATTTGGTTGTGCAACGTCTTTCATGTAATGATTAATAGTTATTTCAACCCATACTAACGGAGTGCTAGTAAAGTATTATATGATCTGTGAACAAGGTTAAGTTAGTATGATCAGCCCAGACAGACTGTCTATAACTACCTGCAGTCGGTTTTTGAACGGATTATCGGCCAAAATGTGATACTGCTATTTGATCTAACGCAGTGATAACGATATTTAAGAATAAGTTCAGGTCGTGGATGCGAATTCCTGAGCAAAGTAATACTAGTGCTATACTAGTGTGACGCGATACTTGAAACAAATTACTACTGTCTACTGTATAGTCCATTAAAAAGCGAAGTTAGTTCACTAATTTCCTAGACCGGTGGCTTGAAAGTTTTCGGATTTCTAGCTAATAGAGCTATTGATTTTGAGTGCTAGCGTTACATAATGTAGATGTAGAGACTACAAATTGATGTAAAAGAATAGTATTGTATGATTACTTGTTAATCAAAAGTAAATCTATTTGTGACCCCGTAGGCATTTTTACGTCAACTTTATTAGATTTACAGCAAGAAATCCAACGATTCAAGCCACCTCATATGTTTTTAGAGTAGGCTTCCGCCAGGAATTTTCAAGCAACGATAACTGTTCAGTGTTCCATGTTGTTATTGCTTCTGACCACCCTATATTTCCACACATCGAGAGTTATGTTGTCAACCAGCGGAGGTGGAAGCCCTGTCGATGCGTTTTTGGAGATTTTTCAGTGTCAATGGTGCTGCCAAAGCTTGAGCTTTGAAGTCGGCTCGCCAAAATACCATTGCCCACCGGGGAACTACTACGAGAAATATTCCCGTTGACTGATTTAGGTGAGCAAAGACTCTGAGGACTAGAAACCGTGGTGGGAACAGCCACGCAAGTTGGTAATTCCATAGAACACTGAACACGTCGTGAAACAAAGTTTGGCGGTCTGTTAGGTCTCGGGACATAATATAATTGTTGACATACATGTCTCCGGTCTTGTACTTACTATGTTTCTTACTTTGCAAACACTACGTCCACACAGGCCGGTAGTAGATGCCACTCGATGAGGAGGCGACGATGACGTGCCAGATGGTTTGCAAGATTGATTTGACTTTGAAGGGCATATAGAATAGCCAGCATCTCAATCCGGTTGCAGTGTAGACCTTGCTCTTCCTGTGACCAATTGCCCGATAGGGCATCTGTTGTCAAAAAGTTCGCCGGATGCGGGTATGATAAAAGACAATTCAGTCCACCAAACCAGTAGGTAGATCATTGTCGACAGATCTGGAAATCTGTTCATGAACATTATCATTGACGATGGTTGAGTCGTTCTCGAGGAACAACAAGGCTGGCAAAATTAATTATTAAATTATTATCTGCAAATCTTTTACGGTTACCTTTGTTTGTTTTAAAACTTGATCAACTTTCTGAAATATTTTTATAGATTTTTCTTTGGGTAGAGATTTTAGGTTGTCCCAGGGACTCCAAGTACATATGCCGAGATATATTATGATCTTTTGTTGAGGACTGATTTCTCGACATTGACTACCCATTTAACGTTTGGACTGCGACCTTGACATGTTCGTGAAGTAAGTCTGCTTTTTGGTATGCTATCAGGTAATCTTCGAGATATACAACGATTCTGTCATACCAATTTTATCGCAATGCTTGAGCCACCTAATTTTCTTAGTATAGAAAATATTTTGGGGGCTGAAGTCATTTCTGGCAGCTCTTTGGCAGACATTTCTGCAGCCAGACGTGTGAAAAGATGTTTATATTTTCGAAAAAATGGTATTTGATAACAGTGTATCTTTTCTTCCACTGTGAGTGGTAGTGCGCTAACTGACCTGCTCGAAAACATTGAGTCATTCATTGTCCTTGTAAGAAGCGCTCGTGGCATAACTTGCTTAGCCAATCTTCACCGATTATCTAAGTTAAACAACGTTCTGTGCGTTCACTATTTGGATGGGTGGCAGTTAGTAGCATTAACATCTGAGCGCTTACGTGCTTCGGAGAGCACGTTAAACTGTCGGTCGCGACTCTAGAGCAGTCGTTGAGAGACGACGGAGGCCTTAAGGCGGCCTAAAAACTCCGTCACCAGAATTGGTCACTAACTCATACGAGCTTGCTTTCTTATTCATTGTACTTACCTTTCTAGTTTCCTCTCGGAGCATTCGAGCGTCCTCATCTCAGCTGTTTTCACGGTCGGGCCGCGAGCCCTGTTGTGAAATGAACTTCTCCCATGATTGTACATAGTTATAGTTCTAGTATTGAACATTGGACAACTGACTCCTGTACTGAAAGTTGTTATGGAAACATCCACCCCGCGAGGGTGGGTTGGGTTGCTTGCTACAACAGAGCATATTATTATACAAAGGGAGACTAGGCTCGTTATTGGTAGGTACATGTTCCACGCGATGGAACTATAGACTTTCGAATCGAACGCCTTCCGCCCGCGAGGGGCGGCTGTTGGACTGATAACATCCACCCCGCGAGGGTGGGTTGCTACAACCATGCATATGCATTGGGAGACCAGGCTTATGGGTGCATGTTCCTCGCGACGGCACTATAGACCATCAACGCCTTGCCCCCGCGAGGGGCGGCTGTTGCACTGATAACATCCACCCCGCGAGGGTGTGTTGCTATAACCATGCATATGCATTAGGAGACCAGGCTCATCATGGGTAAACATTTCTATAGACTATAGACTTTTGATCGAACGCCTTGCCCCCGCGAGGGGCGGCTGTTGCACGGATTAGATTTCTCCTGTGAGAAACCATCAGATTTGAGTGGCTTTGCGGGACACCCCCTGCTTTTCCAGGGCAGCGGTGAAAGGCTCTGACTCAAATATGTAAGTGGCAGACAGGGGTAAGTAATCTATTTAGTGACGCTTCCACTAAAAGACTATGCGCATTTCGATACTTTCGGCTCAGTGGCCGCAAACTAATCACAAAAGATCTGATGAAGTATTAGGTATGTTCATCTATAATAAGCAAATCAACTTTACTTTAAATAAAATAAATAAACCAGATTGTCAAAGTTTACGGTATATAATTTAATTTAATTAATTTAATTATATTTGATTAATTTAATTAGAGCCGTGTGTGCCAGATGACGTAAGGTGTCATACGTTTTACCCCCTTTCGTTTGTTACCAAGTCTATGAAACCTGGAGTATGGTTAAACACCTCAGCTTATCTAACCTCGGACCAAGAGGTACTACCTAAACACTGGACCTCTAGTAGCTTTAGAAACTCTCGGTTCTTCAGCTTTGTCCTACTGAACCGACAATGCATAATTGTAAAACAAGTTGCAAAGCCATAAACCAAGAAGTTGATGTTGATTTTGACCGTCATCACAGTTCCATCGCTACCACCGTGTAGTGAAACACAGCTTGCTGATTGAACACTAGTTTATTCACATTCGTAGGTAGAGGTCATCTACAAACAGTTTTATAACTACCCACACCTAGGTACTAAATTACTACAGTTCGTCCGTAGGTAACGATGTAGTCTGTGGTTTTCATAAAGCTCTCCACTAACTTCGGAGTAAATAGAAGCCTCATAAAGACAAGTTGTATTCACATTATCAGAATAGCTGGTAATAAAATTGGTAAAAATGTTTTGTAACTCACCCATATTCTGGACTAGTTTCTGCCAGGCTGGTGGCTCACAGTCCATAGATAGGGTAGATAAACATTTATTCAAACCACCATAAAGAAAAAATTGCTGAAAAGGTAAGCTTATTAAAACTAAAATATTAAAGTACCTAAGAAAATGAGCTCGATGAGCTACTGCTGTAAGGGATAAGATAAGATAAATCTTTATTTGCTGGAGGAGTTGCTGCTGGAGCAGCTTTGAACTCGCTTAGGATCAGCCACAACTTGTGGGTTACCAGCCAAAGCGGACTCATACTATCCATTCTAAATAAATAATAAATTTTTTGCACAATAAATTATACCGGATACTAAACTTTTCTAAAATAATAACTTATGTGGGTACATGATCCGAACGGAAAACCGTTAAAAGAATTGATCACGTACAATCATTAAAAATAGAGGGTAGTACTTACAGTTTATTCCTCTTTTGCGTGTCCTTGCAGGGCCATGCTAATCTTAGTTTACTTGCACAGTTTTACTGAACAAAGGTATGGAGAATTTCACTATTTGAAATAATCCTTACTTTATATGATATAAAATAATACTAATATAATATTTAAACTATTTTTGCAACGGTTGTGGCAGAGAGAGCTCTGGGCACAAGTTGCTTCGACGGAATACAAAACGCCAATGAATTCAATATGGCGTGTTTCATTTTACGAAGCAAAAATGAATCGCACCCGCCAGGTGGCGCCACTTGACCGGATACACACGGGTAAAAAGTACTAAAACGAATGGAAATACGACGGAACCGGATACGCCTTCTCAATATAAAGCTTCCAGTGACGGTACAGTAGTTTAATAATGGTGTCTCGTCCCGTTTTGCTTTAAAATTTCTTCAGTTTTCAGTTATTGTTTTGTTATTGTTACTTTTACTGTAGTTTAAGTGCTATTTTGTTATTTTTTTGTTATAACGTTATCTAGTTTTATTGTGTTGAGTTTTCGTGTCTTCATTGTGGTTGTAGTTTTAGGTAAAGGTGTCTCATCGTATAAAAGTATATCTTCTGAAAATATGTTTTTATTTTGATGTTTCAAATATTCTTAATTATTATCATGTACTCTACAATTTGTTTAGTTACTTATAGAACAGAATAGCTACGTAAAACAGCGTAATATAATAGGTAGGCACTGTGGACTCAGTAAGAATGTGTGGGTGTGTTTGTTATGAACTGCACGCACACGTAGACAAAGTTTCGTCGCTAAATAACCAGGTAGCGCCACTTTCCATACTGCACGAAATTGACACAAGAGCGCGCTCTATTCCTTTTTTTTTTGTATACTACTCTATGTTATAAGTGGAATAGATTTTTTTTTGTTTGTTTATGTGTTTTTTTTTTCTTTTTACCTTCAGGCCCGGAACTCTAAATGAAACAGACGAACCCATTATTAAATTTTCATGCTAAGCTACGAGTACAGCATCCTGCCTACAGATTTATCACAAGAGGAAATATCCGAGCCTCACCGGACTGTGTATATTTTCATTTACCTAAAGCTGTTGCCAGGTATTAGGACACTATGGAGACGGACAAGACAATGACTGCTATTTTCGTCTAATCCAAATTAATTATATTTTCCGTGTCAGTAACAGCCAGTTTCTCGAACGCAGATCATCTTCATAATTAACTAATCAATGGTCAAATCTCTAATCAAATGTCATTTGGGTTGCACGAACGTTGATTACGTACTTTAATTTTGAACAGAGATTAGTTGACTAGCCTGTCAAATCCCTATAGCAAATCTCTTGTCAAACATAAAAATGGGTTTCTCGAACGCTAATTAGGCGTTTTTCGTTGATCAAGCTCTTGTCAAATCAACGATCAACTAATCGGTGATTTTGCTCTAATTAGCTGAAATAAATACTACAATTACAAGTCTACCAAAACGGAAGATATGAGCATCTAACTCAAAACAAAGTCAAGCATATTTACGGCACTAAAATTATCATTTTTGACACTAAACCTTAATGCTTGCTAACGTATTGAGAAGTGTGAGCTACTTATATAGCTGGTAGTTCTTGGATGTGTACTTATATGTTATAATAATAATAAATATTCACGGACACTTAACACAACGCCTTCTAGTCCCAAACTAAGCAAAGCTTGTACGATGGAAACTAGATGGCTGATAGAATACATACATAATTTTTTTTTGTAAATACATACTTATAATACATAGAAACATCCAGACACAGAACAAACATCTATGTTTACAACACACAAATGTTTGTTCTCGGTGGGGATCGAACCCACGATCCACAGCACGGAAGGCAGAGCTACTACCGACTGAGCCATGACGCCTGTTATGTGTGAACATTGGTAAAATACCAAGAACCATTTTTGGATATACTTATATCTAAGTCAAAATGTATTCTCCAAACTGAAGTGTAATTCATAATAGTTTAGTGAGCTGGTGAGCTTAATTTTATACGTATATCAAAACGTACCTAATAACTGAATCACCTTTTATTTATTTATCTAAAAATAATAGTACTTATACATTATATAAAAGCTTTCACAATATTTCACATGCTCTTAGGGATAATTGTGTATAAATAATAATGACGGACGACTCTTGACTTTCGCTTATTTTTATTGATAATAGTTAATTAACATTATGTTTGTATAACACTTCTGCATGTGTGCGGTGCAATTAGTACAAATAGCGCCACTTGTGAACAATGAGCTGTTTGACTTTGACACACTGTGAAGTGGTTTACTTTACTATGTCAACTAATAAGTACTTACAGCAAATTATATACCAAATTCAAATACACTGGCCTGCAAAAAAAAGTACTACACTTTTAAAATTTCAATTTTTTTTTGAAGTTTTACTTCTAATGCGACTTCCAACAAGGTGGCGTTATTCGAGAGGACATAGTCTCTGTCTCTTTTCTATTTGGGGGAATAGAAAGAGACAGAGACTTATACGCTACAATCAAATATAGATGGCATTGTTCAGCAATTCAGCATTTGACCGCCCGTGTTTTTGAAGTTATACGACTTCCAACTGCTGACAGCAGTTGGAAGTTATAGAAAGAGACTAATACGCTACAGTCAAAATATAATAGATGGCAGTGCTCATGCAACTTTTTACTTTTTATTTTGAAGTAAAAATTTAGTACTGCATATTGGTTAAGTACATAAAAATAAATACTAAATTAATTTCACATTAAACACAGAGCGAGAGTGAATGCGTGGCACTCGAAGTATAACTTCATCCGCGCGTAGGGACAGCACGCACAGGTTTTTTCAATGCATAGAAGGTAGAGATTTAAAAAAATAATAATTATAGCAATTTTTATCAGTTTTCTTTGAAACTATGGTACCTAAATTAAACTCTTTTTTGAGTCCTTTTTGTTTCGAAAGTATATCTTGTGTACTTAAAAAGATATTGCAATTTTCAAAGTGTGATACTTATTTTTGCAGGCCAGTGTACTTTATAATATTTTTTGAGAAATAATATTACAGGATAAAATAAACAAAGAGCTTATTTAATTTAAAAAAGTTGATTCGATTTCTAAAACAAATACTGACTCACCTGTAAAAATGAATCAAGTATCTAAAAAAACTCGAGGACTTAAGAATTCCATTTTTTTTTTTGCATAAATGTGATTTCATTTTTTTTTACATTCATATAGTACTGTGTATATAGTAGTGTATATACACAGTACTATATATATTATATATAGTGTTGGTATCACATAAGAATAAAACGAGTTGGTATCAACCACATAGTAAGTATATACGAAAACTTTTAAATACTGCATCAGTAGTTATTTTCTTTCGGTATAAATTATTTTGATTCCGTAACATAATTATTATTTTAGATAAAGCTATGTTCCTAGTAAAGGTAAGTAAGACCGGTATGTAAGAAGGTACAAAAATGTTTGAAAACTCAATTTATTTCGTATGAAAAACGGAAGTGGACCTGAAAGTTTTTAAGAGGCTGGAGGTCCATTTTCCCAAATCTCATTAAATTCACATTATAGTAAGTCGCTAGATTGAATATTTACGAAACAAAAGTTTGTAAATGGATTCTATTATATTATTTCTAGCTCTAAATCCTAAAATAGGATTTGTGGAGTAGATTATAGGTAATCAAAGAGGAGCTTTTGTGTTGATATTTATTTAAAAAAAAAGGTAGCGTATCGTCCGTTACTTTGCTCGTGTGGACTAATTCCTATCTCCCATTACTTTTCACTTTTTATAACTTTCTATTTCAGGAATGATTTATTTCGCAATACCAGTTCCTTAGTTCTCATTTCAGAAGTTTCGGTAATATTGGAATTTTGAATGCACTCTTTATAAAAAAAAACGTCAAAATGGCTTCTTATTTATGATTCACATTAATTCGATGATGAGAGTTTTCTGTTTGTTTTTCTTTTTCATTTAAAAATAGGTGCCTGTCCCACATTACAAAATGACGTCAAAACCTGCTATTTAATTAAATGTACGACTTGCATAAATATATATTTTTTTATACAAAATTATAAGAGAAGAAAGCCATATTGCGAGAAGAGTGCTAGACATGAATGTGGACGGATGTAGAAGTAGAGGTAGGCCAAAGAAAAGATGGATGGACTGTGTGAAAGAAGATATGAGTAAGAAAGGAGTAAACACCGAGATGACGACTGATAGAGGAGAGTGGAACACGAAGACATGTTGTACCGACCCCACTTAGCATGGGACAAGGGTAGGAAGATGATGATGATGATGATATAAGATTTTATTCACAAAGAAAATTACAACTAATACAATATTCACAATATATACAAAATACACATGAAACAGTTGAGTTATCTACAAACCGTTGCAAACGATTTATAATAATTGATTTTTGAGACTTCCCTCTTTCTTTAAATACACTAAAGCTACATTATCATCATAAGAAAACGTTAAAATAATATAATTACATCGTAACGTAACTGTTGTCAGCTTTGACTGCCCAAAACTTTTATGATCTTTCATGTAATCTTCAAATACCCAAATAATTATAGTAATGTATTTTATAACACATTTGCTCGTAAAGGGTCTCTTATTTCACCAATTTCAGTATCGTAATGTATGTCATTACGCACTCTTGCGTTATGGTAATGTAAAACGCACGGTTTATCAAGATGCTCCCACTAAAACGAACGGGGGCCCAGCCCCGGCGCGGGCGGGGGGCGCGCGCCGCGCTCTACGATAAAAAATAAGCATTTAATTCTTTTACAAATTGTTCAAATTTTTCTAACTGCTTCAACAAGTGAATAAAGATTTATTCTTTGAAGAAAGTCCGAGTTTTATTTATTTCCTCGCAAATGTGTTATAAAACGTCGCATGACATACGTGCGCTTTGAAAATTACAGCCTCTGCTTTCTTGTAGCCCTCGCCTACGGCTCGGGCTAGCAATATCGCCTCGGCTGTAATTTTCAACTCACCGCACTCGTATCATAATGATCATAATGTACTATTACAGGAATACAAATTTTAATCAATTACACCTCCTTTTTAATTTTTTTTAGTTTCGTTTATCTATGCTTTAAATTCAATCCAATAACGTACGATTTGCAGTAACTCAAATTAATCGTGAATATTTATTTATGTGTTGGTTTTGAAAAAAATACTAAATACCTAAAGTATTAAAAAAAATACTTTTTGAAATCCTCAATTATTATTTTTAGCCACATACCTTAACTTTTGGCTGGCTGCGAAACTTGTGGAACTTTTGAAGTCTTCAAGTAGAGGTCAGCGCGAGAGTGCACGGTCGTAGTGGATGTAGACCACAAGAGCCAGCATTTATATCCAACTCCTGGGCGGGCTGTGGGCGTGGCCACGCACGCGTAGGCCGCGTCCTAGTGCGTAGTACGTGCTACGGGACTCTACGTGGCTCTACAGGCTCTACGAGCATTTACGTGGGAAGAAAAACTAATCTAGCAGAATGAAAATATCGATGGATATTTAAAATCATTGTTAAATAAAGCAAGATTTTGTTTTATTGCTACAATTAAAAAAAGAACCGTATTTCTAATAAAACAAATCTTTTATTTTCCGAAATAGGTTTACTTATACAAATATTTTTGATTACACATAATGTGAGAAATGAGCTTGAAAATAGACGTATCTCAAATCTCCATAGTGTGTACATACACAAGCGCAACTTTGAATTCTGTGCAAATCTGTATGACTGACGTGACGTCACTAAATCATATCTCTCAAAAGCCGGAAGTAAAGTCCACAAGTACATAGGTACTTGTAAGTATGGTGGTGTCTGCTTGTAATCAAACGCTCGATTTTTTAGGCTGATCCGGGTTTTTTTAAATTGAGTTATTTTGTGATGAGCCATGGCTAAAAATTACATTTCGCTTTCTTTATAATTATATTCTCAAAGGATGGATAGGTAGTACTGATGAGCGTCAAAACATCTGAGAATATATTGTGAAAGACCATTTTTCGAAGTGAAAACTTCTTTAGCACCGTTGTGATTTGAATGTCGATGAAACGGAAATGACGAAGATGAACCGAAAAAGCGAGGAAACGAGGAGAGAGATCCCTAATTTTCGTACGTATTCTAAGGAGACTGCTGACCAAGCGGTCTAACGGATTGGATCGAATCGAGACAAGCTCGTAGTGCGTGGGTTTAAGTCTATAGCAAACTCGTTAACTTTTTGCAACTTTTTTGAAGTGAAAACTTCTTTAGCACCGTTGTGATTTGAAAGTCTTTTTGAAGGTTTCACTTCTACCACGTGTGAATTACACACAATGTTTTTTTTGTTATTGGGTACCTACCTACGTAACAAACCCGCCGCTTGTAGGACTAATGGTGAAAAAGGGATTTGTATTCTAAGGAAAATTTATCAGAATGCAATTTATGATCGAATAAACTGTGTTTTTTTTTTATTTATATACGTCCCATTTAGCATCTCAAATAAATACACAATGACCACGTTGAGTGCCAAGATATAGAGATACCTCAGAAACTGTCATCTAAGAGGTATTCTCAGATACGTTAATTAAACTCCGGCCCATACGACAAAATAAGGCAGCTTCTTCATTTGAGGTAGACAAGTTCCTGCCTGTTCTAAGTAATTTATTTTCAATGTGTGTATGAGAATAAGTGATAGGACATTCAGATGGCCCACGTATTTTCAAATCATAAGCTCAAATTAAATATTCTGAGGTTATAACCTCTGTTTATAAAAATACATTGCCTTACTGAGGTCTGAGGACGTGCTCTTTAGGGCATCGCACTGAGTCCATTACTCTGGACCTTCTCTAGACAAAATGATGCGTGTGATTAAATGTAGTATTTCTTTTGAGCACAAAAAACACCTATTTATGCAACCATTGAAAATGCTTGTTGGCAAAAATTATTTACTAAAGCTAATTTTTTAAAGTGGGTTCTCTAGTTTCAAAGTTTTCTTATTACGCCTTATGTGATTTTTTTATTTAACACTAGACTGTTGTTCACCTAATAGTATTATATGATCTGTGCCTATGTGCAGTCAGAGGCATTGAAATAAATAAATATTTATGGACATTTCACACAGCGCGCTCTAGACCCAAACTAAGCAGAGCTTGTACAACGGGAACTATGTTGGTGATAGAATACTTATACACATTTTTTTTACACATTCTTATGAGTAATACTGTCGCTGACTGTACCTGTTACTTATTAAATTAGCATAGAGCTTTTCATTAGTGGTTCGATAGAAAAAATCGTTGCAATTATTCTGAATGCGAGGACTCTATCCTTTTACCTTGATTGGTAAAACTCATTCTGGGTTTATGAAGGGTGTAATAGGTGTAACAACTTCTAATAAAATCCCTTTTTCCAGTATTGACCAGCTTTTTTACCTTAGTTATGTACCTATAAGGGTTACAATATTCTGAGCATATATATAGGATGAGACCACTTTATACAAAATTTTAAATGGACGCGTGATTTGGTTTGATCAAACACACGATGTGAAGTATCTGAAAAATAAAATACGTATGATTAAAAAACGCATCTTCTGGCCTCTCTTTGCGAGATCCAATGCTTATTATAAGTCTCTCACTCCTTTATATTTTCAGGGACTAACTTGCGTGGTTTACCTAAATATTTTGAACCGGTGGACTTGTGAAAATTAATTATGCAAAATAACATTTTACTACACTTTCGCATTAAATAATTTTCAAAATGCACATTAATTTAGTATTATTTCTTGAGAATATTCTAAGAAAATTTTCATCATCATCACTAAAGGTGCTACTGCCGAAACGGACTTTGGCCTGGGTCTAGTAATTTTTTTCAACCAGATTTAAGTCTTGTTTGACGCCATCAACTCGCATGAGTTTGAGTACACTGCCGGAGTCTTTAGTTGTCCGACTATGTAGATAGGCAATTGTTTTAGAAGGTCATATAATACTAGAAGCTTTTTTCAGAATGCTCTAAAAATGTACTTGACAAAATTAAATGATTTTCTTTTGTTTGACCTTCCGGACTATCCGGAGTTTCTCGCATAGATACCAGTAGATGTTCATCTAAAGCCTGCTATACATGTTGGTCGAGCTAAGGCCAACGCGAGCGTAGGCAAATCGATGCAAAGCAAGTGCTACCGTTTAGACGTTCGGCAAGTCTACGCAAACTATTGCAAGCGGCCAATAAATGAGTTGGACGAGTGAAGCTACCCACACGTTGGGTGCTGTCAGTTCTTGTTGTGCATTCGAACTACCTACGTGGTTAGCCGGTGTTTATTTGGTTCGAACAATATGGACGTAGAAGTTGTCACAGCTGCTGCTATTTATTTGCTGTTGTTACTGCTTACTGTTACTGCTGCTATAAAATTGAGTTTTTTTTCAATAAATACCTACTAAAACAAATTCCCAATCTTTTTCTCCACTTATCTGGCTATTTCTATTTAGGTAGGTAGGTATAAGCTATTATTTTATTATACACGTGCGACGATGACCGACACTAACCGCGTAATGGCGGGCTGACAAACATGTGGACACGATTGGCCGAGCGCAGACAAGCGCCTTTGATTTGTGAAAAAAACCAACACGGCCCGAAGTGAGGCGAGTGGCCGCGAGCGACCGCGAGTGGTGACAAGTCATTGCAAATGACGTCTATACACGTTGACGCTTGCATTCACTGGGCCAGCTAGGCGAGCGACATCGAACGATGGCAAGGCCAGGCAAACATGCCGTCTACACGTTGGTATTGGCCCTCGCTCGGCAACGTTGGGCCAACATTTATAGCAGGCTTAAAACAGCTCGTTATATTTTGAGATACCTACTTGAGGAAAAAGATAGAGGGAGTGTGGGTGGAAGAGCAACGTCAACTAGAGCATAGTATTATATAATCTGTGACTAGAGTAACACTAAAAGGTATCTATTGGTTGCTGTCATTGAGTATTTTTGTGTTCTATCCTATCAAAGATTTCACCTTGAACTATTTCTACAGAATAGATAGATATAGGTAGTATTTAGTGATACTGTTAAGTTACTACCCTTACTAAAATAATATTTTTTTTATATTCGTTTATTGGTAAGTATTACATGCCTCAAAAATAATAATATAAATCGGAAGTTTTTGTTCTCAGATTTCAATTATTTTCTTACATAAATCAATACGATTGTTAAGATTCATGTTGGCTTGCAAAGACGGCTTGGGTTACAAATTCCAATGGTTAATTTGATTGTTGTAGGTGAAGTGTCTGAATTGGTTAATTGTTACCAAGTTTTGAATAGCCAGTAGCTGATGCTAATTGGATGAACCCTTGTGGGATCCTCAAGTCTCCGTCCATCTTTAGAAATTTAACTATTTATCGAACACTTAGTAAAATAAGAATAGGGTACTTAGATTATTTAAATAACATTGTATCTGTATTTAAATTTTATGAAAATAGATCTTTATGAACAGAAACGACTTTTATTTATGTATTTTCTGCCTTGCTACGATCTGTGCTCAGACATGGTAGATCTTTTACTGAAACATGTTTTAGGTAGATGCCTATGACTTTTACAGTGAAAAATGCTTTGCTGCATATAAAAGCTATACATAAAGAACATCGCCTACTGCCTACTACTAGTACCTAGCCCACTACTTTAGTTTTTTTTATTATTTTGATAAGTACTGAAATAACCTAAGTATTGAGAAAAAATCTGGTTTTCTATGTTACAAAAATATTCTTCAGCAACTACCTTACGAAGTTTCACATTATTTCGTCGTAAAAATGTAACTCAGCTTTATTTCAGCAACTACCTTACGAAGTTTCACATTATTTCGTCGTAAAAATGTAACTCAGCTTTATACTTTCAAAATTTTGCCGCTATGTACCTATGTAGGTGGTCTAGGTTCGTACACCTGCAAATTTTTGCATGGTCGGACAGACAAACAAACAAACGGACACGCACAAGTTCTATGGTCTAATATTCTGATCTCTAAAAACAAGACTTGTCAAATTAAACACCTATCCAACCAGAAGACCTTCCTTTTATCATGTCAACGTTTCAGATAGTCACAGGTAGATAGTGCTTCAAAACCCACTCACTCGAATCTCCTAGTAATTAGTTACTTTTGTAACAAGCTACCTAGATAGGTAACCAGCACCCATATCGTAAGCTCTGAACTGCATTCGCTGCCCAGCATAATGTCAAGCGACGTGGCTACAGATATACGAAAACAAGAAGCTTTTGATGGCCAAAAACACGCTGAAACGCGCTAATGTTACTAATTAGTCACAGAATACCTATGATTTTGTATGAAAACAGTTCAGAAAACCTGCCAGGCTTAAGTAAAAGCTAGCAGGTTTCTATGAGGCAACGAATGCCGCCTCCAGATAGTCGTACACTCGAACTCTATAAGCTCTTCTAGATGCACACTCAGGCGGTGCGCTATGCGAATGCTGGTTGAACAGTTTAGTGGACTGTTCAGCCTCTGTTTATTTTGGGGGTTGGTTAGAGTATGAGAATAGGTAATATACGAGTAGGCTGTTACGTAATGTTCTATTTGATTTGTTATATATATATTAGTTATATATTAAATTATATAGTAGGTATAGCTCTTAGTTTGTAGGATAAATATTATTCCCTGTAATGTCGCACGCCAACCTCCTCACTACACCACCACGTTTGGGTTGGCTGGCAGACAATGCTTTCAGCATTAAGTCCACCCTTTGTAACAAATTTATAATTTTGTGCAATAAAGTATTAAATAAATAAATAGGCATAGGTCAGTGTCCAAAATAAAATATTTTATTAGTCATTTAAATCAGACGAAAACCAACTAGTTAGATTATGTAGTTAAATACCCTTTCAGATAAAAAAAGAATTTTTCAAATCGGTTCATAAATGACGGAGTTCTGAGGTAACAAACATTAAAAAAAAATACAACTGAATTGAGAACCTCCTCCTTTTTTGAAGCCAGTTAAAAATCGAAGGTTCATTCAATTTTTACTAAACTAGCCAATTTTATTAATCGATATTACAATTATTACAACCCTAGTGAGTGGATTGGGACCGCCTTGTGCGATTTCACGCAGATTATACTACACACCATAATAATTATGAGCACTCTTATTTCTCTTTACAGTTTTCTTTTAGGTAGGTACCTAAGTAGGTACTTACTTCAAAGTGTTGTTTTACAAATTTGTATACGCATTGGTATAACCTAGGTAAAGGGGGTGCAACGACTTTGAAAAATACCTAAAGAAGCATACGATCACATGAACAAAGTCGCGTACATTTCACTATGTGCAACATCATAAGGGCGTAGGAGGATACCGATATAGGTTCACAACTAGCTAGATCTTGGCTGAAGAAGCGCATTTTGCATCAGTAATTCTATGACATTTCATTTTCGTTTTTGCTTCACTTCGCTTGTAACATGATTTACCTAGTAGATAAATGAATATATCGGTAGGCATTTACTATCTTCCTATCTACCATGTGGTAGGTTTAGGTAGATTTAAGTACCAACAATAGAAGATAAATATAAGTATATGTAGATATAGTAAACCCTGAATTATTGTGATAAATTCTTAGGTCTAAAATAATGTGTAGATTCAAGAAGCTTTTGCCTAAAGACAAGTAGGTACCTACCTACCATATACCAATGCTACCTACCTACCGGTTTGCATGCGGTATGCACGGCGTAGCGTAGCTTGCTGCTACGCGATGCGCTTTCGTAGCATTCGTAGCGTTGTACTAAAATTCATTTTAGTTATTCTGTGGTCCGTAGCAAAATTCATAGTGTCACAGATTATATTATTACAGCACCAACACACACACACCCTCACACAGAAATCACAGAATAGGGCACGTATTCCGTAGCCTTACTCAAGCACTGATCCGTACTCAAGCATAGATTTTTGTATGAAAATCTCTACTCAAATCTATGCTTGAGTAACGATTTCTGTCTCGGAATACGGGCCTAAGATTATTGTAAGGTAGGTAGGTAGGTACAGTATTTAGATAAGATAGGTACATAGGTACCAACTTCAATATTTATACAAGTTCATATTTTTATACCCAATATTTATTTGTTTATTCAAACCAACAGCTTAATTATACTAATTATATTTTTTTTTAGCAATGGTAAGCCAAGTTATACCGAAAGTTGGCCATCATTTTTAACGCCATCTGTTAAACATGTTAACAAAGTATAGGTACTGAAAAGTGTGAAATAGTAAAAGCGCCATCTAGATTTTTGTCGCAGGGTAACACAAAGTTATCACATCGTTCCATTTTTATCCACTGCACTGGACGAATCACTTGGTGCATGCGGCATTTCAAATTCGGTTTCAAACCATGGAACTTTTGATATTGCATTTTTTTAGATGATAGAATTTTTCTAGACGAAACCTATGTAGGTAATAGTTTATCATGACGTTCAATTTACTCCGGATGCCATGTTAGTCCCAGCCCAGATATTTTGTTTCATGGAACTGTTTGATTTATTTTATTCATTCATTTGTTTGGTATCGTATCTGTGGTTTCACTCGATTTTTTTTTCTGATTCTATTATTCGTTTTGGTACCCTTACCGCGAAGCAAAAAGTATAATGGAGATCTAAAACATTGGTTGCCATTTTTACGTTAATATTAAAATCACAGCGTGTTTACCTCAATTAGTTAAGACCAGCCGCTAATAAGTATCCCTTACTTTAGTTTAAAAGGTTCGGATCATGTTGTGGTTGTTAAAAACATGATAAAAGTTTTTGACCTCCATTACCATTGGGTGGTTTGTTTAGTTGGTTTGTTTGATTTGAGGGATTCGAATTTTGACACTTTTTGAAACAACATGTATACCTAGCATTTTTATTTTAATGGTTTTTCTTGTGTTGTTGTGAGTATTGTCGTTTAATTTTGATGGAATTTTAACCAATAGTAAGTACTTAACTTAGGTCGTAACATAAAATGTGAGCCATTGGAATAAATGTTTGTATATAGTGGTTTTTCTGAATGTGAAATTTCGATTCAAGTTTTGGAGGGAAAATCCACCATCTTCTCTTCAAAAACAAACGACAGCCAACTTGACGAAGACTTGACTTGACTTATAAATTTACGCAAGACAAACACATAAACAAACTAACAAACTCATGTCATAACAAAGGGAAAAAACATAACGTTAGACTAGCTAGACGGTATGGTTTTAAAACTTTACTGTAGCCTGCTCCGAGGAGCGAAAAAAATTATAATAATAATAATTGTTTGATTTGAGATTCGAATTTTGACATTTTTTGAAACAACACATAGCATTTTTATTTTAATAGTTTTTTTTGTGTTATTGTGAGTATTGTTGTTTAATTTTGGTGGAATTTTAACCAATAATACTTAGGTCGTAACATAAAGTGTGAGCCATTGGAATAAATGTATGTAAAGTGGTTTTTCTGAATGTGAAAATTTGATTCTGGTTTTGTAGGGAAAATCCACCATTTTCTCTTCAAAACAAACGACAGCCGACTTGACGAAGTCTTGACTTGACATATCATTTACGCAAGACAAACACCTAAACAAACGAACTTAATAAGGGAAAAAAACATTAAAGTAAGACTAGGCGGTATGGTTTTAAAACTATAGCCTACTCCGAGGAGCGAAATAAAAAAAAAGTAAAAATTGAATGATTTGAACACGATTTGAATATGTGCCGCAACGAAAGAAACGTGAAAGAAACGGCAAAATAGAAATTAAATTTATTTCACGAATCAATTTTATCAGTTTAAATCACGAAATGGAAGCGTTACAGCCAGTGTTAGATAATTTTTCAAAGTTTGTTATAGAGAAACAAGTAAGTCCAAGCTACGTCGAAATTTACACGAAAAATAATAAAGAAGTGATCGTTGTAATCGCCAAGGTAAGAGTACCTAGATAACTTTGATAAATTGTATATTTCTCACTAGTCTCGTCCTTCGTAAATTCAAATCGAAATGTTTACAGAATAAACAAACAACGACCAACACTTGTACGGATGCCATTGGTATAAAAACTTGTGAAATTGGTAAGAACATTTTCTATGACTATTTGCTCCAAAGTAGTTACGGTCAGATACCTATTGTAGGTAGGTATTATTTATTCACTTTGCAGTATCTGTGTACCTATTGGTTTTTACCTATCGGTTTTTACCTATGCTTTATGCAGACAAAGTGCATACACTACATAACATCCTTGCAAGCTAACTGAAGATAATAAGGTGGTCCAAATTCCCTCTAGACTCCTAGTTTACAAGCACAATAGAAATTATAAACAAGGCTCTTGCTATCTATTCAAGATGGCTTTATACCTCTTTAAAGTTTCAATGGCCACTCATGCCACTATGGACAAACACTAGCCTAGCGGCTTAGTAATATCACAGATAATATAAAACTGCCTATATGCAGTGCCGGATTAAGTCAGCGCAGAGCCCTTAGCAACTTCTATCAAGAGGCCCTTGGATTGCTTGAGCTTTACCGATTTTACAGTACATTGTTGTTTGAAAGCAAAAAGAGAAATACGTACTCACCGGCAAGCAAAGCGAGTCGCGATTTTTTGGGGTTTTTGAGCAATATGATTTGAAAAAGTTGATAGTTTTTACGTTTTACGGCAAGAAAGCGTTGGTGCGCGGGGCCCCCAAATGCGCGGGGCCCGTAGCATTTGCTACACCTGCTACGTGGCTAATCCGCCACTGCCTATATGAACCATTTTATCTTTCCGTTGGATAAGGCTTACTAGGCTTACAGTTGCTGCCTGTCACATATAAACATGTCCCAGGCAAGAAGTTAATAAATTAATAATTTCAGATGAATTGGAACTAACTGGGTCTCCTCTCAAGCTAGATTTGAGTTTGCATACCATACTCGATGATACCTTGATTTCTGATGAACCTCAGCTTTGGAGGAAAGAAGAAGGCAGCCATGCACCAATCAGCATCAGCACAGCAAGGTAACTAAGCATACTACATTAAAATTTGTAAGAACTTCAGATAAGCAAATTACTCAAACAACTTATGGAAAAATACTTTAAAAATAATATGTAGAGGTAGTCATTTTAGGCAATAAAAGCACTTAATTTAATATTATGTGAGGTATTGATTTTTCATTGTAATATTAAATACTAGCTTCCGCCCGGGACTTCATTCGCGTCCCGTTGCATCCTGTTGATTTTCTGGGATAAAAAGTGTCCTAATGTTACCTCTAATACCTCCAAGAATATGTGTACAAAGTTTCATGATTGGTTAAGTAGTTTTCATGTGAAAGAGTAACAAACAAACTTACATTCACATTTATAATATTAGTAGGGATTGCATTAAAAAAAGTAATATTATCCCTGTGAGTGTTTCATCACTGTTTTTCATCCATGCACTGAAGTAAACCGATCAAACTTAAACAATGTCCCTGTGGGCAGGTTGGAAACATTTTATGCTTTATATCTGCCCAATTTATATCTACTTAGGTCTAATTCGTGAGAATGAGATCCGCACTGACGTACCACTTTGGGATGCATTGTGCATTGCTTGCTTGCTTGCCCCTACTGACCTCACCCCAGCCAGTCCAACTCCTTAAAGTAACAGAGAAGGACTTTGGGTTAATGACAGCAATGTTTCAGCATCCCTGATGGTGTTGTTAGGTAATTCAGACTAAAATTATATTGCAGAGAAATCACAAACCTTTACAACAAGAATCGCCATACCCTAAAAGAAGCCGTTCCTCTCTGGGTCCTCACAAACCCCTCCGATGTTGGTAGACCATTACTCCTCATGTCACAATCAGATGAACAGAACTTTGCACGGGGTATTGTCACTTATGAAGGTGCAATGGGCTTGGATGATGTAGATGTCGTTCAGTTAATGGAAGACTATGCGAGGATGGACGGGATTAGTAGTGATTTGGTAAGTTATGCCACTAATATTATAAATATCAAAGTCTAGATGTTCGGATGTTTGTCTTTCAATCACGGTGCAACTGCTGGTCCGATTTGTTAGGCTTTGTTTGTGTGAAACTGATTCTCACAATCATCCAGTGACTTGCCAGTGACCCCACCCCGAGGTCTGAGGATTGATGGATAGTTTTTGGGGTTTTTACGGTTCAACTCTGTGAGAACTTCAGTTTGCCCAATCTAGGATTATTCTCTGTCGATTAGCAACAGTGCCATCTATTGAGTGTAATTTAACTATTTCTTATGTAGCGTGTTAGATGGCGCTATAACCAATATTTGAATTTTCAGATAAACACACAGATGGACAGCAAGTACCTAGTGTCAGGGGTATCGTACGGCTCTCACAACTCGGAGGAGTTATTGAACGCGCCTCACGCCGGCGTTACGGAGTTGCACTGCGAATGGTCAAGCAAAATGCTGCAGACGCCGTTTATTAGCTGCAAAGTCAACTTTGTAAGTCATAATCAATTTTGATTAGAACAGGCAATAGATGTAAGTACTTCATAGATAACTAGCTGTCGCCCGCGGCCTTGCTCGCGTGGTAGCAGCATTCAAACAGGTTTGAAAATTCAATAAATCCTGAAACACGTGTCACGTCAATTTATATGAGGAACCTATGTACCAATTTTCAAGGGACTTCTATGTACGGTATTTAAAAGAAACGCATTATTTGGTTAAAATCTTTGATCGTAATTTTAGACCCTTTAGGGTGCGACTTTTCAAAATTCCTTTCTTAGTGTACCCCTACACGATATTGTAAGGATACTACCTTCCTTGACAGGCGTCATGGCTCAGTCGGTAGTAGCTCTGCCTTCCGTGCTGTGGGTCGTGGGTTCGATCCCCACCGAGAACAAACATTTGTGTGTTGTAAACATAGATGTTTGTTCTGTGTCTGGGTGTTTCTATGTATTATAAGTATGTATTTACAAAAAAAAAAAATTATGTATGTATTCTATCAGCCATCTAGTTTCCATCGTACAAGCTTTGCTTTGTTTGGGACTAGAAGGCGTTGTGTTAAGTGTCCGTGAATATTTATTATTTATTTATTTATTATTTATTCCAAATTTCATACCTCTAGGACGTGTAGTATAGGCTGTGCGTTGATTGTCAGTCCGCTTCAAAAGAGTTTTATAAGTATACTAGCGAGTAGCGACCCGCCCCGGCTTCGCACGGGTGCAATCCAGTGATGATGATGATGTATTATATATATAGAGCTTCCTCTTGAATCACTCTATCTATTAAAAAAATTCATCACTTATACGATATTCTGTGAACATAGGCCTAGCCAATAGCGAACGATTTTGTGTGGCCTGCACACAACCGCTTCTTGACAGAGCATTAACCCTTACGGGTACACCTATCATGGACAAGTAAATTAGTAAATCTGAACGCAAGTACTTTTTCCAGGAACAAGAAGTGATAGTAGGTCACCTGGCTAGCCCCTGTAATGCGGTATGGAAGTCTGTGGCGTCACTCAACAATATCAATCAGCTGCTGGTGGATATGACGGCCGCTGGTGTCGCTTCCGTCAATTTGGAGACTGCTGCTATTAGGTATAATATTATAAAGAGGAAAGATTTGATTGTTTGTTTGCATTGAATATGCTCCGAAACTACTGGACCGATTTGAAAAATGATTTCACCGTTGAGAAGCTACACTATCCCAGGGTGAAATAGGTAATATTATAGTTTAAAAAAAAATTGGGATTCCTACTAAAACTCCAATAATCACTACAGTATAAAGCAAAGTCGCTTCCCGCGTCTGTCCTAATGTCTGTATGTATGTATGCTTGGATCTTTAAAACTACACAACGGGTTTTGATGCAGTTTTTTTTTAATGGATAGTGATTCAAGAGGAAGGTTTATATGTATAATACATCATCATCATCACTGCATTGCACCCGTGCAAAGCCGGGGCGGATCGCTAGTGTGACTTAAAGTATAAAAAAATTCTCTAAAAAATTTTTTGGTAAATACCCGTGAGAAGCCGGGACGGGCTCGGTATTTAGTATTTAATACTAGCTGGCGCCCGCGACTTCGTCAACGCCGGATTTGGAGTGCAATTTGTTATGCGAAGTCTTCTAGGCGTTTCTGCAGAGTTCGCGTCCCGTTTAAAAAGTAGTCTATGTGTTAATCCAGGTATATATATACATATATTATATATTCCAAGTTTCATACCCAGCAGTGGGTGATACCGGGCTTAAATGATGATGATGGTGAACTTGTTTCCAGAAACAACCTGCCCGGTATGAAACGCCTTAACAACTCCAAACGCCTCACAAATCTCCTAAACGAGACAGAAACATACGCCTACACAGCCGAATGCCCCGCAGGCGGGTGTATATGCGTGCATGAAGACACTAGTAGCCTGAACCAGTGCTTGAAGGATATGAACTCGATCGGGTCTAGTAATGACTTCACATATAAACTGTGGGATGTTCTAAGAGGTATATTGTACTTTAGTTCTTATGTGGCGCGCTAGATGGCGCTAAAACTAATATTCTAATTTTCAGATAAACACCTTTACGATAGAGAAAGTATCATACTCAAGTTTTTGTTATTTATCCTTCCTACTATCTATAGTAGGAAGGATAAATAACAAAAACTATTCTATTTTATCCTACTTCCTACTAATATTATAAACGCGAAAGTTTGTAAGTATGGATGGATGGATGGATAGATGGATGGATGTTTGTTCCTCTTTTACGCAAAAACTACTGATCTGATTTGGATGAAACTTGGAATATATATTGTTCGTGACCTAGATTAACTCACAGGCTACTTTTTATCCCAAAAATCAACGGGATCGTACGGGGCGTGAACGAAGTCGCGGGTGGCACCTAGTAATAATATTATAAACGCGAAAGTTTGTAAGGATGTATGTATGGACGTTTGTTCCTCTTTCACGCAAAAACTACTGATCCGATTTGCATGAAACTTTGAATATATATTGTTCATGACCTGAATTAACTCATAGGCTACTTTTTATCTAGAAAAATTAACGTCATCCAACGGGACGCAAACGGGCGGAAGCTAGTAGTTTATAAATGTGCTAATAAATGTAGGTTATATAGTTTAAAATAAAAAAAAAATGTTTCAGATTGTGAAACAGCTGAGGAGTTGATAACTCTATTGATACAGGCATTGAAATTCATATCTTCAGGGAAAATTCGACCGTTTGTAAGTATTTTAAATAATGTTTGTTGAAACCACACTGTTAGATCTATTTTATTCAAAAGTTCAATTTATTGAACAGTGTTTGCTCTTTGGTAATTATGAGCTTCTAATTAATAAGTACCTATATTTATTGTTTTTACGCACAATCCTGGATTAATTAATTTTCCTTCTGTTTTCAAGCCTACCTGAAATGTCCAGGCTGTAAGTACATGCTTAGGTACACTAATATAGAAATATCTAGGTAAATAATAGAATAAACCCAGTTAGTACATTGTGGCTATTGGTCACTATTTGACAAATTCTATAAAGGTAGGTTTACACGGGGTCAGTAACATGGCAGTACAGTAACCCAGTCCAGCGCTGACTTGTTACTGGGTGCATGTAAACAATAGTTTTGTGCTGTTTTGGTCCAAAACCAAGATAACTGGGTCCAGTCACTGGCATTGTGTAAACCTTGCATAAGGTATTTTTGGGTTGGGCGTTTTATGGTTGACAGTGGTCACAGCTACCGTGCTGTGGGTCGTGGGTTCGATCCCCACTAAAAACAAACGTTTTTGTGTAGGTAAACATAGATTTTGGGTCTGTGTCTGGGTGTTTCATATGTATTATGAGTATTTATATATAAAAGAAAGTATATTATTATAAATACTCTACCAGCCCATAGTAAAAGGTTTGCTGAACTTTGCCAAGCGCACGTCGAACCAAGCTAAGCGGAGATTTCGGAAGTCATCATCTTGCTACTAGAGGGCGTTGTGTGAAATGTCTATTATTTTTTTATTATTTGTTTATCGTTTACATGTTCCGGAATAGATATAAAAGTGTTTATTTTTCCAGATAGATGCAAGCAACAAGACCTACCTATCGAAACTGGTGCTCAAACTATCACGCGGTCACTCGCAATCCGGCAAGGTGCTCAAAAACCTTCGCTCCAGTCCACCACAAGCATTGTCTCTAGCCGCTCAAGTTGGCATTGAGAAAACTATGTGGGAGTACACTCGGGTTATGTCATTGCTCGAACATTCCTTCTTTATTGCTGGGATATGGAATACTGATGCGAGGTATTACCACATTTATTTACATAGCCACTAAAACCTTATTTTTCTTGTGGCTGTTCGGTGGCTAGGGCTGCCACGAATTTGCCAATGATAGATAGATAGATAATACAGTAGAATCCGGATATAACGACCTTCAAGGGATCGGCGGTAATATGTCGTACTAACCGGATGACGTACAAAACGGCAAGATTATTTCTTAATTACATATTATGTTCTTAACTTACGAATATATATGTATGACGTATTATAATTGCGAAAGTTTGATTTTCCTTATTAGGTAAATAAAACATTTGGTAGGATATATAATCACATAATATGCTTTATTTTAATAGTTCTCACACATTCCAATTACAAACGGTACATAAAGTACTGTAATACAAAGAGATAAATTCCATACACATGCACTACATGAAAAACTCTGTTACTAACTAACATAGAAAGTTTGTTATTTGAGTTTGTTTTTGACAAGCTTTTGATCGGTGAAGTTGGGGCGCCGAAATATTGGTAGGTTGTGTAAACAAAACATAGTGCGTCGTTTTAACCGGACGTATTATCATAATTAATGGTCGCTATAAGCAGTTGGTCGCTTAAAACGGAGTCGCACTAAACGGTTATATTTTCTCAGTACATAACCATGAAAATTAACTTGAGTACACATTATCGTCGTTAAAAGCGGTTAGTCGTTACAAGCGAAGTCGTATATGAATTCTACTGTACGTTTATTTGTCACTAAAACACACACATCAAAGTTTACAGCATAGACAGACAGGAAGCAAAACTATTGCGTAAGTAATAAAACCAAAATATAAAACTAAAATAACATACTTTATATATATCTTATTGACCGAGCGAGCGAAGCGTCTCAGTTTCCACATTGGCCAAAAATGCGTTTGTCCGGATGTCTGTCTGTCTGTCTGTCTGTTCTCCTCTACAGGTCGCATTTTTCAACCGATCTGGACGAAACTTGGTACACAGGTTATATATGACTTATTAGAATTTTTTTGTCGTCGGGGATTTTTGATTGGACGGGTACTTCCCCCAAAAAAAGGGCAAAAAGGGGGCTATTTGATATATTGGATATCTCCACCAAATGAGATCCGATTTCGATTATTCTTTTTTTATTTGAAAGGTAGTAACTATAAGTTGGTCTCATAAAAGTTTGGCGAAGATCTGATAAGGATCTTCAGCATGATGAACAGGATAGCTCATCAAACAATCGATGGTTTTCAATCAAATTTGAGAGAAACACAAAGGACCTCATTCTACACAAGATGATGCAAAAAAAATCAAAAAGATCAAAAAAATCACAAAACGGAAAAAACACTTGCACATTACATTCCTCAAAAATTTACAAAATTAAATAGAATAAACATCACATCACACACACACATACACAAACAACATTTTGCATTATAGTTAGTTTTCAATACGTGACAGGCTGCAAGCGTTTCTTCGCTGTTAGAATACTAACTGATAATTATCTTCATGATGTTTTCCTTCACTGAATGAGAGCATCAGCATAATATAAGCCTTAAATTAGAAATTAATAAAAGTGCACTTAAAGCTTTTCAGAAAACACCTTACACGAAATTGATGATGTTGAATATTGGAATATTTAGTATGCTCGCGAGGTCTACAGCTCCCAGAGCCACTAGTATCTAGAGTTCTAGACAAAACCATATAGAATAAATAATTCTATATGAAATCATAGTGGTGGTGAAGAGGCCTATAGCTCAGCATGTGCTTCTGTATGTATCCATACAGAAGCGCTGGTCTTCCGATTAGGCCTGCATTGATTTCACGGACGCCTTGTCTTGAGTAACAGTAGCCGTACAATATTATAATAACAACTATAGAAAACAAACATAACATAAATAATTTATAAGTTTAAAAAACTGGAAAAACCGACTTCAAAGTTCATTGAGACTGTTCTATTGATCGTAAACACCACAGAAAAGCAAAACACGCAATGTATCCGAGATACACTGCGTGGTGACACTACAACGGTTGGCAGTCGAGCTGGCAGTGACGCGCAATGTAACTCGAATACGCTAACGCGGCGACTGTCAGATTTGTTCGGGGGTACTTTTTTCCAGTTATTCTTATTTAACTGCCTAATTACTAAATCGATTTTGATTCCTCCATCGCCCTTTCACCTCCGAACTACTAGGCGCACTGATAAATGCCATCCCTACATGGTAGATGCTTAGCTATTGCTCATAAAAAAAAAAGATAAAAATTTTATGGGACCAATCTGGAAGCATACCCTTTCAGATAAAAAAATAATTTTTCAAATCGGTTCATAAATAACGGAGTTCTGAGGTAACAAACATAAAAAAAAACCGAATTTTAACCTCCTCCTTTTTTGAAGTCGGTTAAAAAAATAAAAGTGTGTTTTGTAGTGTGTAGTGTGTTCTTTTTGTACTCTACCTTATTTGTCACAAATAAATGTCTTTTTAACCGACTTCAAAAAAGGAGGAGGTTCTCAATTCGGTTTTTTTTTATTATTCTTATTCATTTTTCCAGGTCACACGAATCAGTAGAACAAATCAATCAAACTATTCAAGACATGACGATGACAGGAGACTTCACTTTAAATCCATTTGAGAGTCTCTCAAGCGGTGAACATTCCATTCGTCTGGAGTGCGAGTCGTTCTACGAAGATGATCCTAACGAACTCACTGTCGATGACTTTGCATCGCTGAAGAAACACGGCCTTGTGGCTGAGAGGAAAGATGTTAATGAGGTTAGTTATAAACCTATTAAGGCGTATGTATAAGGCAGACAACCTTATACATACGCCTTAGTTATATTAATATTATATCTTCAAACATTTTGAAATGTGCGAGCGAGAGGTTTGTCTGCCTTGTACATACGCCTTGATAGAGACGAGTGGATGCTATTATATACAAATTTTTTCGTCATGGCTCAGTTGGTAGTAGCTCTGCCTTCCGTGCTGTGGGTCATGGGTTTGATCTCCACCAAGAACAAACATTTGTGTGTGGCAAACATAGATGTATGTTCTATGTCTGGGTGTTACTATGTATTTATAAGCATGTATTTACAAAAAAAAATTATTTATGTATTCTGTCACCAATCTAGCTTCCATAGTACAAGCTTTGCTTAGTTTGGAGCTAAAGAGCGTTGGGTGATGTGAAGTTAATTTGAATTCGCAATGGAGATTTTTCTAACAAATCTGTGTTCGCAGCTGGTTGACCGAGCTTTGCTCGGTATTTTTTTAGTATTTATTTTTATGTACATAACCAATATGCAGTACTTATTTAGTTAGAAAAGGTTCTATGCCCAACACTGCCGTCTATTAACGATTAGAAGTATAACTTCAAAAAATGGTATTATTATTCGCCAATAGATGTCGGGGAGAGTCGCATTTTTCTGTTTAAGTGTTTACTTAAACAGAAAAATAAAACGACATTTTCTGAAAATGAGTCCTAGCTAGATCGATTTATCGCCCCCGAAATCCCCTGCATACTTAATTTCATGAAAATCGTTGGAGCCGTTTCCGTGATTCAGAGTATACTAGAATTGTTTGTTTAAAGGTAATAGATAGATTATGCTCTAAACGGATCCGCTCTCTGCATTGTAATTGTTTGAGGTTTTTATTCAATTTCGGTTTCTTTAGGTACCAATAATAGCAGACGAGATTGACATCAGTCCTTGGAAGAATCTGCTGATGAAATTCGCTCAAGTACACGTGTGCGTAGAGCATCTGTACCGCGCCGAAACATACTTAAGAGCTGATTTTGGTGCGTATATTATATTAAAGGCTTTCTAACCTACAAGATATTCGTTACCCAAAGCGGTAGCTATATCCGTGTGGGTATGCTGTAATATGTACAAACATAGTTTGGCTCTAGCCATGGAACTCCATACAAAATGAGTCATCTACCAGTAAACTATGATAGTATCTCGCGGCCTACCAAGTTCTATGCAGATCGGATAAGCGGTTCGAAAGTTATGCTCTAATACAAACATACAACGCAGATTCGTCCAAGCTAAGGCCCGTATGCTGTTGAGGAAATGGTTACTCAACCATACACTAATAGTTCGCCCCGAACTGAGATCTCGTGATGGTCGGAGGTTAATAAAACACAAACAATTTTTATTGACCAATGGTTGTAATAAAATTTGCAAATCGCTTCGAAATCGCCGTCTAGCTAAATACCAGTCTTACTTGAACTACAAAATCATTGAAACTCCAAGAAATGCTAGCTCACGTTATACTGGGTTTGCCAATTTTAGAATTTTTACAACCCAAAAACTAATAGACCTAGAGTCAACATAAAAACGGTTTTGGAATGTCTAAACAAAACCCTATCATAAGACACCCCACTTGATATTACTTCCTTTGGACCCTCATAACTTCACGACCCCTTGACCGATTTACTTCATTTAACAAACCAGTAAAACTTAAGAGTACTATCCGCATACCAAATTTTATGAAGATCGGATGAGCGGTTTAAAAGATCTAGTCGAACAAACAAACAAAGCATTTTTGTCCAAGTTGTCACTAAGATCTCGTTCGCTTCGCTCACTCCATCAATTACCACGCGAGCAAAGCCGCGGGTGACAGTTAGTTATAAATAATATTCCTAATTTAACGTTGCAGCAAACTTGAAGCCGATATCAACGAAACTGCTAGACTATTACGTGTCTGAAAAATCGCCGATCAAAACCGTTGGGCAACTGTTGAGCGATCCAATGCAGAGGGTCTCTATGCCGATAGCGAATAGCATCGTCCAGGATCATCTGAAGTAAGCATTATTTAGATATTATACCTATAGAAGATCTTCCATGCCCTGGCTAAAAGCTGATAAAAGCTATAGAAGATCTTCCATGCCTTTGGCTCGGGGTCTGGCGACCAATGGATGGTATTCAGTAGCTCAAACTTCGTGATAACTTCATTTGCGCGATCTAGGATTAGTTTGTGCTGATTAGCGACAGTGCCATCTATCGGGCGCAGTTGTAGTAGTTCTTATGTAGCGTACTAGATGGCGCTACACTCTTGCGCATTGATTAACAGAAAACAGCGATATAGAAAATGCATAAAGAAATCTAGCTTTACCCACCCATCATTTCCCATAGATTTTGTCGTCGGTCTAATTTTTATTACACCTTAGAACCTATACCTTGTCCATAGACACTATTAAATAATCTATAATTCACCAATCTATTACAGAAAGCCAGCATTCTGGTACCGACTAGAAATGACAAAAAAAGAAGGCGCTAAAGGGAAAGGCGTAAAACGCGAATCGAAGATGGTCTACGTTTTCTCGCAACAGCCTGTATTCCCACCTTTAGTGTGGCAACACTTGGGTAAGTGAAACTTTTAGAACACCCTGTATGCACGAGGGAAGTCACTTGGGTCACTGATTTACTGTTCAAGCACTGATCCGGACTGAAGCATCGGTTTTTGTATGAAAATCTACTCAAAACTATGCTTGAGGCGTGCGTAGCTTGCTTAGTCAAACTTCACCGATTATCTAATGATAATCGGTGATATTTTAGATAATCGGTCCCTATTTTTTGGTCTAATTTGACCGGACTATTAAGTCCGGTCAAATTAGACCAAAATTAGGGATTAGGTTACAATAATTCCCACTTGGCTGAAAATGGGAAGGATTGTTAAATACACTATTATAAAAAAAAATGTGAAAAGTCCTCATTGATCCGGCACGTGCAAAAAAATTTACTCGGGGTCAAAGGTCACAAAAACGGGTCTCGTAATATAGGACGGTGGCTCGTTGGCTCGTTAGAAAAAAAAAATTATTTTTTTACCTGATCTACAATTTTTGTCTGCACTAATTATCTGATAAAACTTACCGTTTTGCTGAAAATCGCGAAAAACCCGTTTTGGTGACCTTCGACACCGAGTAAAATATTTTGCACGGGCCAGATCAATGAGGACTTATCACATTTCTTTTATAATAGTGTATTGAACAATCCTACCAATTTTCAGCCAAGTGGGAATTATTGTAACCTTGGATGTCAAAATTGACCGGACTATAAGTTAAGCGACGTTTTCCGCGGTGACTACTTGGATGGGTGACCGTTGATGGCATTTACATCTGAGCGTTTCCGTGTTACGGAGGGCACGTTAAACTGTCGATCGCAGCTCTAGCAGTCGTTAAGCCATGACGGAGGCCTTTTGGCGGCCTAAAAATTCCGTCAACAGAGTAGGCCACTAACTCATACGCTTGCTTGCATACGGGCCATAGACAAAGGTAATAGCTAGAATTGGCGTTTCGGTTCGGTCATTACTTATTGGCATGACAATATATTGTCTATAAATGTTGATTATCTTGTAATGTGCGTCTCTGAGTGTGACAGTATGTGATGTTGTTCGTCGAGGTTTTATATATTTATTTTATTTTAATACCTTATTGCACGAAATTATAAATTTGTTACAAAGGGTGGCCTTAATGCTGAAAGCATTGTCTGCCAGCCGACCCAAGGGTTTAAGGCTTGCAAGCTTTTAAAATATCAACCCTAACCGTTATGCTATGGCAGTTTTTATCTTTTGTTTCCTTGGAAAGTAGCTCTATATATTACAAAAATTTAAAAAAAAAGTTACTCTGTCCTGGGCCCAGTCAAAAAAACTGACTCAGAACTCAATGGAAATAGTATATTATGCAAATAGTGAATAAAAGACGGATTTAAAGCGAGGGCCATAAATTAATCACGAGCAAGTGAAGGATTCTATCGACTGAATCACGACCGTAGCGAGTGATTCAAGTGAATCCTGAACGACGTGAGTGGTTCATGGCCCTCGGTATAAATTCGTTTTATTCAAGAGTTGCATACTATAGTTTATACCATGACTACGAGAAAAAGAAAGATGCTATACAGCCTCTATGCGCAAAAACAATAATTAGATGGAGGTCAAATATATTCGTTTTGTTCTAAATTCAAACACCAAAACAGTGTCTAAAAGTGCTTTTTATTCACTGTTTCCAGTGAATAAAATAAGCTTTTTAGACGGGGAATGGTATAAACAGAATTTTCAATCAAATTTTTATGAAATCACAGCTTAAATCATAGTAACCAGCATACAGAGAAACCAATCATACTAATCCGTTCTACCTTACAAAGTGAAATGTTGCTTATTTTTATACCTATAAGGATTATTTTAAAACATTGATGGTGTTTGGCATCGGAGGACTAAAATATCGCTTTCAGTGAATGTTTTGTGTTCATTTGCATGATTGATTGTTCATACTGTAACAGGTAAATTATGGTTTATTATTTCTTTAGTTAGATGCTCCATATATTATTCACATTTGGGTAAAACATTTGGTAATACAAACATCTATGAGTCACAATACAGGAAAACCAAGAGCATAGTTTTTGTATGTATCCAACGGTTGGTATTTCTTGAGAAGATGCGATGGATCGATTTTACTCTTGAGTGACGAATATCACAAGCCAACTGCCATTTTAAAATCCGTATTTTCATTTAAAATTTATATGTGATCGACCAAACAAAAAAATAATCATCAAAATCGATTCATAATTAGCGGAATGATCGCTATACATACATACAAAAAAACATACAATCGAAATTAGAACATCCTACTTTGAAGTTGGTTAAAAATATGAATCTCTCGTTGTCAAATGAACATTAATGGATTTTTTCTTCGCACACCAATTATATGCCTAGTAAATCTTTATGTTAATACTAGCTGTGCCCGCGACTTCGTCTGCGTGGAATAGTGTCTTTAGGTAGCATTTTTAACTACTCTATAGTAGCATTTTTATCGCCCCCTTGCAACCCTTTTTTCGCATTAAAAAGTAGCCTATGTCCTTTCTGAGGCTCTAGACCAATATTTATTTAAATCGGTTCAGTAGTTTTAGCGTGAAAGCGCGACAGAGAGACAAGAGTTACTTTCGCGTTTATAATATTAGTAAGGATTATTATATCTCCGATAGATACATACCAAAATCAGTACATTATAAATTCTATTTCGTGACGATAACTTACTGTTATGTCTTTGTTTATTGTTCCAGAACCCTCTACAGAGGAAGTGGCAGAAATAACAACATTAGGAGAAGAACTGAAGTACCACACCACAAAATACACATTCCTAAGCAACAAACAATCAAATAAGTTACCAATTTGATTTATAAATAACTTTTATATGCGAAAGGAGTTTTTGCTATCCGTAGTAAACGGTGTTGGGTGCCACAGTTAGCCATGCGCCTAACATCAATGTATTTAACTATACTAGGTGCCAAATAACACCGCAATACAGGTCATTCACCCACCTTCACCACGATGTCGCAAAATTCTATTTATGAATGGCTAATTCTGTCGCTTTCCATACCTGTCGCTAAGACGGTAATCGCTCGAATCTCGTAGTACTGTTTGTTTACCATACATAAATTGAATTTTGCGACATCGTGGTGAAGGTGGGTGAATGACTTGTATTGCGGTGTTATTTGGCACCTACTATAGTAGTTCGCCCCGAACTGAGATCTCGTGAGGGAATGTCTAGGTACCTCTTCATACTAAAAATAAAACCCTAAATTTTGCAAATCGCATCAATACCGCCATTTAGCAAAGTACCAGTCATACTTGAACTACAAAACCATTGAAAATCTAAGAAATGGTAGCTCACGTTATACTGGTTTTGCCAACTGTATAATTTTTACAATAACTCAAAAACTATTTAACCTGGAATAAAAATAAAAAACAGGTTTGAAATTTCTAAACAAAACCCTATCATATGGCACCCCACTTAATATTATGGTACGACTTTTTTTTTTACTCCCTTTGGAACCTCATACCTTTACAACCCCTTGACCGAACTACTTTATTATACCAACCAGTAAAACTTAAGAGTACTATCCGTATACCTACCAAATTTTATAAAGATCGGATTAGCGGTTTAAAAGATCTCGTCGAACAAACATAAACATACAAAGCATTTTTGTCCAAGTTGTGACTAAGATCTCGTTCGCTTCGCTCACTCGATCAATTATCTGTATACTGTGTAACTGTTTGTTTACCCTAATAGATACAATAAAAATATAATAAAGGAGTTTTTGCTAGACGTAACTTTTTCACCACTGACCATGTAAAATATATAATCTAAAAATACTTTCCATACGAAAGTTTAGAAGCTTGTATTTCTTAAATGAATCCTTTTTTTACTGTTTGGGCTGTATACAGACATAGATTATGACGAGATAAATTGATATAATCCTTAGTTTTGGTTGGTCAACGTCAAACAGTGGAGTAGTTACCCTTCCACGTTTGTATGGAAAGGTGTGCGACTTGTTCAACCTTAAATTGTTTATAGACGCAAAAGTTAGCAAAGTACGAAAGTCGGCACTCAGCGCCGAAATCATCTCTACTCGTACCTACTTGTTAAGCAAATGTAAGAAGTTTAGTAATAATTGTGCCATTATAATAAAATACTCATTTGAAGTCATTTGTATTTATTTTCAAACTCCTAAAACAGAAAAATGTCTACTAAATACTAACAAGTACCTACGTGCCGTGGCGTAATAAACGTATGTGAGGTAGATACCTCTATAAAAACCCTACTAGGTACTTAAGTTATTAAAAGTACTTATGTTACTGTTCTAATACATAAAAATCAAGTCGGCTGTCGTTTGTTTTTTGTTTATGGCAAAATGGTGGATTTTCCCTTCAAAACTTGAAAACAAATTTTAAAACCACTTTACATACATTTATTCCAATGGCTCACACTTTATGTGTACCTCAAGTATTATTGTTTAAAATTCCACCAAAATTAACAACAATACTCACAAGCAAAACTACTAAAATATATTGGACAGGCGTCATGGCTCAGTCGGTAGTAGCTCTGCCTTCCGTGCTGTGGGGGTTCGATCCCCACCGAGAACAAACATTTCTATGGCAAACATAAATGTTTGTTCTGTGTCTGGGTGTTACTATGTATTCTAAGTATGTATTTAGAAAAAAAAATGTTTATAAGAATTATATCGGCAATCTAGTTCCCATAGTACAAGCTCTGCTTAGTCTGGGACTAGAGGGTGTTGTGTGACTTGTGTGTAATGTCCAAAGATATTTTATTTAAAAAAAATTACTTCTATGTACAGGTGGATATGATTCAGTAATCAGTCGCAAGAAACCATTAGCGAGATTCAGATCAATAATACTGCAGCAAGTCAATATACAATAGGTACAAATAGGTACGCACATCAAAGAAACGTAGCTATCTTCGGTTACATTTATTTGTGTAATTCTCGTAACTCGCTGGATTTTATTTCGCTTGATGTAGTGATTTATTTACGATGCGATGATAGGTAGAATTGGGTTGGTATAGACTACTGTGGCGGTGAGTAGATAGTCACTTATGACATGGGTTTTTGTAACTATAAGTGAAACTCATGAAAATCCTACTAATATTATAAACGCGAAAGTTTGTATGGATGTATGTTTGTTCCTATTTCACGCAAAAACTACTGATCCGATTTGGATGAAACTTGGAATATATTGTCCGTGACCTTACTTAACACAGGCTACTTTTTATACCGGAAAATCGACGAAAAGCGAACGAAGATGCGGGCGGAAGCTCGTAAATAAATCATTTTTTTACCTACTGTGACCTAAAAGAGTGCACTTGGCACAAGAGCTACAGAAAAATTAGTTCTTCAATGGGCTGTCTTATCGCGCACTGTGATTTCTTCCAAACAACCGATTAATTATCTTGGAAACTTCTTTTATTCATAGCCTCTGTACGTCATTTCGACAGACGATTTTTCCAGTGCCAAGTGAAACTTAAAAAAATATTCGAAAGTACTAGTCAAGGCTATGCCACTGACAATGGCGCTGAATGATCTAGACTTACTCAGTTCTTAATTTACATAATCCACTGGTTCTAGGTTAGTTTAGCTTGGTAGATCTCTGAGGAAGTAACTTAGCTATATAGCTTGTGAGGTAGATCTCCGAGGAAGTAACTTAGCTATATAGCTTGTGAGGTAGATCTCCGAGGAAGTAACTTAGCTATATAGCTTGTGAGGTAGATCTCCGAGGAAGTAACTTAGCTATATAGCTTGTGAGGTAGATCTCCGAGGAAGTAACTTAGCTATATAGCTTGTGAGGTAGATCTCCGAGGAAGTAGCTATTGGCTTGTGAAACGTGTCAAAAGTAACTGGTTTAACGCTACTGCACTTATCTACTGTTTATATACGTCTAAATATCTGACAAAATGATGGGTTTTTAAAAAAGCTGTTATTTAGTTATGAAATTTTACAATATTCAGGCGTATAATGTACCTACTATGAGAGAAATAAATCAGATTATCTGCAACAAAACAAAATCTACACTGAAACGTCGGGAAAAAAAATTGCTTTTTTTTTTTATTTTTTTTTTTTCGACACATACAACTATTCAAGTACAACTTACCAATACCATTCTCATCAAAAAGTTACGTACGTAATTGTTCTTCAAACAAGTCATTAAAATTGCTAAAATATATTCATCCTGCCCTCTTAATCCCAATACATTGAAGCATGATTGATTCGTTCACCGGTTACCGGTATATTTTAGTTTTAGTATGTAAGGTACTGTCATCTGCAAAAGTACTAACACAAAAACTAGGTTCCGGGTCTCATTATCACCACAAGTTATTGAAAAAAACACCGACACAGGTAAATAACGTCCTGTATTACTAGGTAAATGCTTTTTCAAGACTATCAAACAATTTCATTTGAAAGCTTAACTTAAAAGCTTCATAAATACGATAATCTCAAATTTTAAAATACCTACCTAGTACAATATACAAGATACTTTTATTTGCAATTAATTATATTACAATTTGATCTTAGCAGTAGGAGTTTTGTTACTTACCCTTTTCGGATATCGCAAAAATGTTTTACCTATTATGTACCTAAGGCTATATTCATCAATTAACCATGGCAAATGGTGTCAATGTGTTATTGCATTTTTCTAAACTAACCTAATTTGACAGTACGACAGTACCTACCTACTAAAAATGTCGCCGTCCAAAATGCATTTGAGTCTGTCAGTGCAATTTAGCAGTAAAACTCGAATAGAATTTACCACCGAACAGTACACAGGAGCGATGTTTACGGCGTATGTTTACCTCACGGGCCACGTGCGATAATTATCCCCTTATTACTCAATCATATTGTGGCTATTCGCGTATGTTTGGACAATGGATATTGGGTCGTCCGGTACTGTGCCGATAACCTGGTGAACCTCTGGGCTAATTATTATCACATTTTCGGACTCGATTTGTCAATTCCTCTGTAGAAAGAAACCTAACAAAAAAAAACTTCAAAGAAACTGGTGATCTAGAAGCTCATTGTATTAATAATCATGTCTTTCCTCAGATTAGACTAAGCTTGACCTTAGTGCTATTAAACCGTGCCGGGACCTGTACAACGGATACTATGAAAATACAATAGGATATGTAATTTTACAACCTCGATTTTTTACTTCTACTAGAGCAGTGATTCCCAAAGTGGTCCAGGTGGACCCCCAGGGGTCCACGGGAGACTCGACGGGGTCCTACGTTGGACGTGACAAAAAATGGGGGTCTACAATCGTAAGCAGGGGTGCATGAAAATTAATTTGGCTAACTTTGCTTCTTTGACATCCACTCATAACACAACACAATGAATTAAAATTTCATTGAAAATTTGTTTAGTCTACCTAGTTTATTATCAAATAATGAACCCTATCAAGCAATCAATTCTAATCTTTTTTTTTTTTTCGAAAAATGTTAATTCGTCGTTGAAACTCAGCCACAACGCAAGTTTCCATAGATAGATAGATCTAATCTTCACTTTTTTTTCGAGATTTAGAAATTGGTAGTAATTTAGATGCAGGGCAGGAGGTCCACCGGATCCAGCAAAATTTTGAAAGTGGTCTATGAAACAAAAGAGTTTGGTTGGGAACCACTGTACTAGAGCCTGCACTAGAGACTTATTCGCCAACTCGCGCGCTTGTTACATTACGCTACACCGTATCGTATCAATATGTATTGAACACAAATATTGGTGTCGGCGCCGACAAAGTTCAAAAGCGATTATACACTATCTGTCTATAATATACTGTATGAGATCAGGCTCTCCGCCGATATCGTGTCGGTCAGTGTGAAACCAGCCAAACCCAGCACCTCTAATCAAATTATATGTATATCTATACATTGTTGTTAAGCTATTTACCGCACTAATCTGTATTTAGTGAAACTTATACGGCTTTATTCAGCCGATTTGCCGCCGTCCATGTTTTCAGTCGAAGGTTAGCCTGTTAGATGACCGTAGCTAATAACAATTAGAACTATAGGTTCTAATACGATTAGTCTTGTTCTAGGTCAATAAAAAGTATGCGAAACCTCTTTATAGGAATTTACTACAATGCTTGATTTTATAGCTTACGACAGCCAATCAGAGATTTTTGACAGAATAGTACAAAACTGACAGAAAATCGGTTCATGAGCATTGTTTTAAAATGCTATACTAGTCTATAGTCTAAATCCAGACTAAACAGAGTGGTATTTGATGATTATGAACAGAGCAGAATAATGGAGTATAGTAGGTGCCAAATAACACCGCAATACAGTTCATTCACCCACCGTCACCACGATGTCGCAAAATTCAATTTATGTATGGTAAACAAACAGTACTACGAGATTCAAGCGATCACCGTCTTAGCGACAGGTTTGTATGGAAAGCGACAGAATTAGCCATTCATAAAATAGAATTTTGCGACATCGTGGTGAAGGTGAGGGAATGACCTGAGGGCCTAGTACGAGTTTTGGTGTGTAAATCTGGTGTAAAACGTCTGACGCCCAGCACACCAGTAGGCGCTGATTTGTATGAAGACACTGAGCGGATTTTTTGAGAAGCTTGGTCTACACCAAGCCCGTACTCGCATGTCGAGCTTCTCAAAGAATCCGCTCAACGTCTCCATACAAATCAGCGCCCACTAGTGTGCTGGGCGCACTAGTGAGGGCGACACTGAAAACTCGTACTAGGCCCTCTGTATTGCGGTGTTATTTGGCACCTAGTATAGAAATAGAAGCGAAATATTATGATATAGTATGAGTGTGAGATACCTGTTCTAAAGTTGGTTCTATGACGTAAACGGTGCTCTAGACAAACTTGCAAACTTATTAATCCTAGAATGAAATATCCCGGCCCAAAGAATGCGTTGTCTAATAAACGGCTTGCTGAATACGTTGCAGACCTCATTCCTGTCCCGGTCTCGGTAGATTGTGTTGTCGACTTGGATGTACCAATTCCTGGACTGCAGTTTCTGTTGGATAATGAGATGTACTAATCTCTAGACGTCATGCGCCATGCCTTCGTCTATATTGTCTTAGCCAGTATAGTCTACAAATGTCTGATGGAATAGTTTATGGCGGATGCATGAATTAATGTCATCTCATGCAACTAAGCATGGCAAGGTTTATGATGTTTGCATGGATTTGCGGAAAAGCAGAACGGATATTTGTGTTCTGTTCTGTGCTATGTGTTTTTGAATAGCTGATTATCTGTGACTTATGTGTTTCGAGACTTCATTATAGATTTTTTTGACATTTCGCAGTGAAAAATTGCACTCAATGCAGTTTGATTCTCAACTGAAACTTTAGCATACAACCCACCGACCGCTAGTAGTAGGCCCGCGCATGCTAGTTTACTGCTCCAGCACTGATAGACTCCAGCCTAGATTTTTGTATGAAAATCTCTACCCAAATCTATGCTTGAGTAACAATTTTTGTATCGGCATACGGGCTGTAGAGTCTAGAAGGTTGTTACTCCTCGAACCCGGTATGCAACTTTGCATTTTCACAAGTAAATCTCCTCGTTTGCTCGCTGGGAAGTGGAAACATGGATTACTGTGGGCTACGAACATTTTTGCAGACTTTATTGGATATAACGAAGTGGCTAGCGAGATTGTTTTTGGGGCTTCTTTCTGTTGCAAAATTCAGACTAATGAATATTCATGTACTCGTAACTCGGCTTTACGTAAGCTTGGGGCTTCAGATTATGTTGGTTTTATCTTTAGAAATCCCAGTTTTTTTAAAGTACCTACTTACGTACTGACACAGGAAGAGCATTGGCAGTATCCAATGTTCGTACTTTTCTATCGACAAGCCAAGAATATCTAAAGTTTCCAAAGGAGATTTCAAATACTGTTCCGACAGACCAACAGAAACTTCCGTTGTTTGATCTGAACCGTTTATTTTCTTAGGCACTACCGCTTGGCACTACTAGTAGAGTGAAGGGAAATTTTACTTTCCCGTGACACTACTGGTAGTGCTACGGGTAAAAGTACATTTCCAGTGGCACTACACTGTTGCCAGTAGTTTGACAGGAAGAATGAATCAGAAGACTAATTCTAGAGACGACGGAACAGTTGACCACCACGCTGTAGAATCCTTAATTTATAAGTAGTTTACTAGGTGCCGCCCGCGACTTCGTTCGCGTCCCGTTGGATCCCGTTGATTTTTCGGGATAAAAGTAGCCTACGTGTTAATCCAGGTCACGGACAATATATATTCCAAGTTTCATCTAAATCGGATCAGTCGTTTTTACTTGAAAGAGTAACAAACATCCATCCATCCATACTTACAAACTTTCGCGTTTATAATATTAGTAGGATGTAGGATATGACTTACATGATGTAAATAAAAACCTAAGGTTCAGTATAATAGCTTCTAACTAAAGCTATCCCAGGTAGAGGATTAAGTCAATCTTAGCCCGTCCAACTCAGATGAGATTCCGAAGTTTCCCAGCGTCCTATAGTAAATAGAACTTAAGGTCCAACTAGTCGCCCACCTTTCCATACAAACGTGGAAGACTTTCAATACGAAAGTTTAGACGCTTGTATACCCACTCATTTGCATAGTGGGCTCGATGGGATTTTTTGCCCATCCGGCCCACCAGTTGTCCGGCCGGCGCCGCCGGTGGACTTGATGGGAATAAGCCTTTTTTAAATGAATACTTTTCTACGGCTCGAACATAATCTATACAGACATAGATTATGACGAGATAAATTGATATAATCCTAAGTTTTGGTTGGTCAACGTCAAACAGTGGAGTAGTTACCCTTCCACGTTTGTATGGAAAGGTGGGCGACTAATTGGACCTTAAGGTTACACTAGTCGACCTTTCCATACAGTATTCATTTAAAAAATACAAGCTTGTAAACTTTCATATGGAAAGTATTTTTAGCTTGTATTTTTTAAATGAATACTTTTTTTACGGTTTGGGCTGTATACAGACATAGATTATGACGAGATAAATTGATATAAGCCTTAGTTTTGGTTGGTCAACGTCAAACAGTGGAGTAGTTACCCTTCCACGTTTGTATGGAAAGGTGGGCGACTAGTGTAACCTTAAAGCGGGTACCAGGTTAACTAGTCTTCAACAGAGTTGATTTTACCTTTGAGCGTTATGAAACTTTGTTGAAAGGTTGAATCTACTTAGTTTGCTAGACATGTACCTATGATTAAAGTTTATCTGTACCATAGATTTTTTTTTTAATCTTATTATATATATTTGTCTACTACGCGGTGTTTTATCATTTTGGCTCGCCAATTTTTCAGCCAATTGACCTTGTATAATACAATATGTCCTACTTTTTTTATTTTTAGTTTTTATAAAGACTTTAGAGTCGTTCAGCTATATCAGCCCTATGTCCTACTCATAAAGCTGTGGTTCTAATCATCATCATAATCAGCTTGTAGGAGTCCACTACAGAACTTAGGCCTCCATTGATTTACAAAAAGTATAGGTTCAAGATACAAGATACGTTCATTTGCGACTAGGTGCCGCCCGCGACGTCGTTCGCGTCTCGTTGGATCCCGTTGATTTTTCGGGATAAAAAGTAGCCTATGTGTTAATCCAGAGTGGCTACCACGAAAATCGATATTCGTAGGTTCGTTGTATCGTTTTGGGTTACACTGCGCAGTGACGCTGTCACTTCGCAAGAGCCCGCGTCGACACACAAGGCGGCTGCGTAGTGTAACACAAGTGTCGCTAACGAATCTTCGTTAGTAATTTTTCAAAGTAGAGGCCCAGGTCACGTACAATATATATTCCAAGTTTCATCAAAATCGGATCAGTAGTTTTTACGTGAAAGAGTAATAAACATCCGCACCCATCCATCCATACTTACAAACTTTCGCGTTTATAATATTAGTAGGATGTTTTAATAATGTGGACGAAAACTAGAATTTATCTTGCTAAAGGACTCTTTTTCACCTCACTGTTTACGTCCGGGGTTCCAATTCCCTATTTGTTAGTAATTCATCAGCTGGAAGACAGCAAAAGCCTGATTGAAAGCTGTAAAATAAAATCAACATTTCGCCAACGAAGCTTTAAACCTCGAAAGATTCGCATTTAATCTAAACTAGCTGATACCAGCTGAAAGACTCCCGCGACTTACGCGAACCTTCGAAATCAAACCTTAGCACACGACTATGCGTTAGGCAAAACTCGCATGGCAAACTATTTTCTTGCAATTAGATAGACTAGAGGTACAGCTACTTCGTACGCGTGCGAAACTTTCCACCAAAATATCTGTCTCCAGCATAAGATGAACCTAACAAATGGCAGCTGAGAGCTTCTGAATGCTATAAATTTCATTGAAATTGGTCGAGTAGTTTAGGTGTGATCCGCGACCAAACAAACAGACAAAACTCGATTTTCGGAATCCGAATCGTTTATTTATTAGATCTGCATATTTAGTTTATCCATATCTTTTATTTTAGTTTTTGGCTTTTTTACAGTTTTATATTTAGTAACTATAGATGAACTGAAACTACATTGTATTAACAACGTTGTAAGATATTGCTGGAGAACACCACCAAGATATGAAGAGCTTACCCTGAGTTTTCAAGTAATTTGAGTATTTATCCCGTCTTTACGCGTTTCCACGAAATAAGCGAGGCAAGTCCTGAAGCGAATAAAATGAATCCTTACAAAAAATGTGAAACGTATTTTATTCGTGGATGTTTTTATTGTGAGATGCGTTACTCGCGATATACGGTATGATAGAAAAAAAGGTAAATTGCCCGACTTTTGCTTAGTCGTGTATCAAGCATCGTCGCGACTGCACGTCACTAACATCTATACTTATATGTTTATCTTACCGGTGTGTATCATGGCTCTTTCTACAATTTTTCTTATTTCACGTACTGTATGGCTGGTCATTTGTATGTAAGTAAAATAATCCACGTCTACTTGTAAAATGTCGTTGGTTTTACCGGCCCAATTTAGAGCGTTTTCGGTACGCTAACTTTTTGAAGCGGTAAACTTGTACATAAACCTCTGAGGGAGTTATAATGAATTGTTTTATGCACAAAAAATACTTTTTTCAATTCAAAGTTATGAAACGACATGCTGCTCTAGTTTATGTTCCACATTAGGTACATAGTATTCTGTGGATACTATGTACCTAATGTGTACCTAACCTTTCAGAGGATTTTTCTAGTTCGGCTTCGGTCTTATGATTTACGGAACACAAAGTAGCAAGAACGAATTAACACACAATTCGTCCATGAAAAGTAGGCATGGTTCAGCCACTTATGACACAAAGTCCAGCCACGTCATTAGGGGCATTATAATAGGGTAATTTGTTTATTCATTTATTTATATCACCTAAACGCTAACGGTTGCATTAGCCTCTACCATGAAAAAAACCTGTTTGTTTCATGAGTTTGTATACTGAGTGATAAGAAATCTACACAGCCGTCGAACGGACTTATCTTAATGAATGACTAATTAAGTCCTCTTTCCACCCCATTTATAAAGAAACTGACACCCCTTATATAAGTCTCACAGTACTCGGAACTGTGCTAGGAGCGGATACCGAAGCCGTACGAGCGCGTTTCTTGACGGAAAGAGGGCAAAACCGATTTAACACAAATTCGCTGCCAAGTTTCTTACTCATGACAAAAATATTGAAGGCTTTATTTCTTTTTTCTTTTACTTGCACCCTTTCATTCATGGAGATGTACCTACCTAAGTGGTGTTTGTATACTTTCCAAAGCAGGGGTTACCCCTCAGCATCAGAGATGAGAAATAGAAGCAGGGCTCCAGGAGGCCACTTTTATCGTCACTTTTTCTCATATGAAAACCGTAGAAACCTCAAATATAAATACTCTTGGACATACCTATCACACAACGCTCTCCAGTTCCAAACTAAGCAAAGCTTGTACTATGGGAACTAGATTGCTGATAGAATACTGATATACCTACTTATTTTTTGTAAATACACAGAAACACCCAGACACAGAACAAATATCTATGTTTGCCACAAAAATGTTTGTTCTCGATCGAACCTACGACCCCCAGCACGGAAGGCAGGGCTACTACCGACTGAGCCATGACGTCTGTTAAATATTATTGCGGCCAGTGGGTTCAGATTTAAATATTGTCCATACTCGTTATTTAGCCAAAAGCAACAGAAAGCCAGCTACGCCATAAGCATCGCCACGCAGGACTTGACAGAATTAAATTCAAAGTGAATCGTAAAATCTGCTCGGCCTTTCCAAAATGAACAGACGAATTCCCTCTTTTATGTGAGTAGGGATGCGGTTCAGTCAAAGCTAAGAGTTTTATTTGTTCCTCTGACCCGTTTTTTGATTCATTTGATATGAAATGCAGCCTCTAATATAGTCGGTTTCGTTACTCGTTTTTGCTCTATCGTAGTATTGAATGCTTAGGCTGTGTTCACATGGTACTAGTATATGGTCGTAGTTTCACAGAATAAGTAATAGTCCCGCGTGGTACTAAACATGAAGATTTATGGGATTCTAGAGAAAGTGATGTCATTGGTTTTCGGCGGTTGGCTAGTATATGCAAATGCCAAATCACTAACAAGTTTTTCGAGGTACCTACAATAATGACGTAGTTGTTTTCCTGTTCGATAAAATTATAGGCTTTTTTCATGTTAACTATTGAATACTATTTTGATGTTATTGAACCATAGCGATAATAGTCAAGGCCAAAAACGTCTGGTCGATTTTTGATGGCTTGAAATTTAACCGTATTTTTTTTTATTCCATCGTCTGTATAGTTTTTCTATTTTTATTAGTTGAAATAACTAGTGCATGCACCTTTACGATGCTCTTTTAAAGCAAATTTATATTCAGATCAGAAGTATATAGAATAGGTAAGTATTGATTTTGCACATTGTAAGAGGATATGGCTGATATGACAGGCTTCATGGCTCAGTCGGTAGTAGCTCTGCCTTCCGTGCTGTGGATCGTGGGTTCGATCCCCACCAAGAACAAACATTTCTGTGGCAAACATAAATGTTGGTTCTGTGTCTGGGTGTTACTATGTATTATAAGTAGGTATGTATTTACAAACAAAAAATGTATATAAGTACTATATCAGCAATCTAGTTCCCATAGTACCAGCTCTGCTTAGTTTGGGACTAGAGGGTGTTGTGTGTAATGTCCAAATATATTTATTTATATTATGAAAGTTTTCGCATCCGGGAAAATAAACCTGTTTCATTCGTTATTGATCGAATTTTAGATTATTTGTGTAATGAACTATATAGGTAGGTATAGCCAGTATCAGAAGTTGATCAGGTACGTTTTCATTCTTTTTATCTCTTTTATTGGCTTTCATCATAATCTCTATTCCTAAACCACAGTCAAAAAAAATACAAAGTTGCAATTTTGTAGTCATAAATCATTTATAAAACTCTGTCACATCTGCATTGTCAGCACCAGGCTGGAGTAGAAACTTGTGAAGCCTCTAGTACCTACCTTAACCCAATAAGAAGGTACCTAACCTACCTACTTATACCTACTTACTATCTGCTGCTAATTTATCCAAGTGCGTAGGTAGTAGGTACCTTCAATGACTCTTAGTTTACGATTCCAACAAGGAAAACCTATTTGTCCACTAGTCATTTAATCGTCATACCTTACATACTTAGTTGAACGGAAGGATGAATCATCGGTCAGTCACGTGGCGCCAATCGGCAGGTCGTCAGGTCACTCGGGCAATGCATACGGCTTCCGTAGACCCTGTTCATCCGTCTACTATTGTTGGATCTGTGTCACTTAACGATCACAGCTGATATAATTAAAAGTGAGAATTGAGCAGGCAATGGGTCTCCCAAACCGTAAAAACACACTAAAAAACTCATCAACAAATCCTATAGAGTTACTTGAAGTTGCAGCTAAAAGTTTATTAAAATAACTGACGTGAAAGATTCTGATTATAGTTTATTTTAAGTATGTTTCTATACAATTACGCTCGCTGGTTATCCACTGATTTCTTTTTCTGGTTTATGACTGTCTTTTAAGTTCAATTCAGTGTCCAAAACTCTAGATGCTATAACGTATTGTTTCTTGTAGGCTTTCGATTAATTAACTCGAATCAAGGTCAATGTCTTAGCTTACGAAAACAAATCCTCTGAACCTAGATGTGTCTGGCTGGTCTGGCTAAGCTTCTTTGAGTAATAATGTAGCGCCACTAGCGCCACATTGTCTGATTTATGTTCCTAGTGATAAATGTGCTTGGGTGATAAATCAAGAATAGGTGAAACCTATTTTTAAATCCGTTTGGAAATAGTGAAAAATACTAAACATTGTTTGTTTAGTTTTCAACTGAATTTAATAAAACGAGCCAGGAAACTGAGTCTGCGAAATTTTCACTATATCTAAAGCATTCTCAAATTCGTTTGGATATTTATTCTTAGCTAAAGATATTATAAAAGCTTTTTATACCGTTCCCCCTCTAAAAAGCTTATTTTATTCACTGAAAACAGTGAATAAAAAGCACTGTTTTGGTGTTTGAATTTAGAACACACTAATATATTTGACCTCCATCTACTTAATTATTGTTTTTGCGCAAGGAGGTTCTATAGCATTGGCTATACAACCTCCAATCTTTCTATTTCTCATAGTCATGGTATAAAGTATAGCATGCAACTCTTGAGTAAAACGGATTTATACCGAGGGCCATGAACCACTCACGTAGTTCAGCATTCTAACACTTGAATCACTCGCTACGTTCTGATTCAATCATCATGAATCACTCCCTACGGTCGTGATTCAGTCGTTAGAATCCTTCACTTGCTCGTGATTCATTTATGGCCCTCGCTTTAAATCCGTCTTTTATTCACTAGTTGCATTAGTAAGGAATAAGATCAGAATAATATACTCAAGGACACCCTTACAATAAGTCTTATAATATCAGACAAGAAGTATATTTTCGTTCACGTAAAGTCAGCAAGACGAGCAATGTCTGGCCCCGAAACTTTCTCCCAAGGTTCTTATATATTACTTGAGTAAGTAATAAAAATATATCAAAACAATCGCTATCTTTATCACCCGTTTTGTACAGCGCAGTCAGGCTGTTATTATTTTCCTATTATTATTTTGTAAAGGTAATTTGTTTTTATGTTTACTCGGTTACTAACTTGACAGGAATATTTTCTAGCTTTTGGTTTTCTGAGCAAAAACCAGGCTTTTTTGTATTTGATTTTTTATCCTTTTGGAACAGGACTTGAATGGTACCACCTACATCTATAACTAGTATCTTTAGATTATTATTATTTACATAATCCGATAGACACTCGTCGTCGCCCAGTTTTGCGCTAATATAATAAGTGTTTCTGCTATAATAAGCCCCTTTAGTTGGTTACGGGCATCTGAAGCTTTATTCTCCATGGAAAAATTAAAACTGGCATCCAGTTCACAACATTTTTTACTCATTATCCTGCACAGGAAAATAATTCGTATCTAAAACCAACTCCCATCCGGCACACAAATCCACACAATTGCACACAATCACACAATACATAATCAACGCAGCAATTATCGCAAATAACACACAGCTGTCAGCTGCTATTACCACTAAGTCCATCTTCCTTCCAATCCTATTACATTATCCACTTGGAACAATTAGCCAGGGTCAATAGGTGGCGGGGACATTCAGTGCAGTATGATGTACGGAACGGGTCATTGGTGTTATCCACGTTTTTAGGAACAAATGCATCGACGAAACTTCTGTAGGTACATATTTTGTAGTAACATGGAAATTCATTAGTCGTTTGTTTATTTTATTGTGGATACTTCATTAAGCTTATACGTGGTGCTGCGCGGTGTTATAACCAGTCTTGATTTCTTTCTGAACTTGTAAAGGCTCATTTATAAGTCCTTGGCTTGAGGCAAATCCAACAGTTATTATCATCTAAAAACAAAGGCATTATTGCATGGCAAAGACTGAGCGTCCAATTTGAAACAGTATCCCTGCAATCGATACGCCGGCACGAGGATCCCGGAAAAGAATATCATTTTCCAAGTATTCGTATATGATTATCTATAGTAGCCGTGGAAAGCTCTACATACAGCTCTTTTATGAAGTTTTATTCGAGTTGGGATCCAATAGGAAGTTCGCAATAAGAATCGGACAAAGGCTTTGCCGGTTACCGAGAGGAATGTAGTGTGAGCGAGTAACTGGCGTTTTTCGGGGTGATGAAATTGAAGTGTGAAAAAATACCATTGCCTCAGAAGTTTAGAGCGTGACTTGAATGGAATTCGTACACCGACAGCACATCATAAATACTATACTAGTACCTACCTACTTTCTCGCCTATCTAATGTTTTGTAGTTCCTCGTGACTTCTGTACCTATGTTAAAACCTCACAGACCACTTCCACCGTAGACATGCTCGATGTATTACATTGCGTCCGTCACGAACACTTTCGTTTATCTTTTTCAATTTTGGACTGTTGAGTTATAGTGGCGGTAGTTTATGTAGACTAGATAGGTATATGTAGGTACTTCCGCTTGTGTGGCTTCCGACTAACTCGATTTGCAACCTGTTTCCTGCGAACAAAACTGTTATGGTTTCAGTTCAGTGTCTGGTCATTACGTGTATCCACTGGCTTATGTAAAGTTGAAGCACAGACTGAAAGTATAGTGTATCTGAAAAAGTAGCGCAACTCTACCTAACTAAGTAACTTTATAATTAAGCTTGTATTTTATTAATTTCCTCTGTAGAAAGAATAGTTTTTTTTAGTAGATATTTAAAAAGTAAAGTTGTAGTGTATCTGAAAATTAGCGCAACTACACAAACTATCTTTATACTCGTAACTAGGGAAGTTTTATTTGAGAAAAAAAGCCTCTGTGGAAACAATGGATGTTTTAGCAAATGTTAAAAAAGTTTTTTTTACTATATCGTTATTTTCTAGTAAGGTGCATTGGGGTAATTGCGAAAAAGGGTATATTCCGAAAATCCATAAAATCTAGTAACTTAATGCGATATTTTCCTGTTGGCAACATTGGTCTAGACGCTATCTTGATTGGCATCGCCGTGACAGTCCTATATATCCTCGTGCCAACAGGAAAATATCGCATTAAGTTACTTGATTTTATGGATTTTCGGAATATACCCATTTTCGCAATTACCCCAATGCACCTTACCTAAAAGTTTTAAATTATGTAGCCTTGTCAAATCATTTCTAAATACCCCAGAATTTTATAAAAAAATATCCTATCTATCTAAGCTACTGTGATATGAATGTGTATTGATTTAAACTTAGCAGCCATGCTAAATCATTTTGATATATCTGGCTGCTTGTATGTGTGTATAACCGCAGCTTTTGACATCAAAGAAAAGCAAGTCCGATTAAACCGCGTATGTATGAAAGCTGTATTGTTTAGAATCATTGAATATAGAATACATTGTGCCACTGAATATTGCATACAATGTTGCAGTGTTGGAATACGTACGTGGAAAATAGATGGAGGTATCGACTGTGGTGTTCTTTGTATGGAATCTGTCTGAGGTTACAGCTTTGTTTTCCTTTGTACGTTTGGTGTGCATGCATGTGTACATTTCTGGACATGGTTTGGTAGGCACTTAGGTAATATGCATAAATTCGCTTTTCTAACGTTGTGATTTCTAACGTTGCAGTCTGATTTTTGTCAAAATAGTTTGAATTTTGGACAACGATGACATCGGTAGGTACATCAGCTGACTTTAACGATTGATTTGATTAATATAATTTCAAGTTCTTGGTTTTATGGCTTTTACCTAATATTATTTCAAATATTTCACCTGACACTGGCAAAATTGTCTGTCAAAATGACGGACAGAGGCCATAAATAGAAGAAGAAGAAGAATCGTCGGATCGTACATCAAATTTTCTTTTGTTTTCTGTTAGAGAGCTCTAGACTAGAATCTAGAAAGATAAAGACAAATCTAGAAGATACGGTCACAATATAAAAAATCTTTGTGCTTACTTACTTATCAACACAAAAATACATAATATTTTGTTAGCTCAGATTTTTATGCTCTTGTGACGATAAAATTAAATTCTAGCCCGCGCGTCCGGTAGATTAAATATTTATTCCTTTCTCATATTTTATCCTTGCTACCAAACGAATCAGTGATACGGATGGCTGAATATTTTTTTATATTTTCAGCCGAATTCGCTTGCATAGGAAAACATTTATGGAATTGAAATTAACATTTGAAATGTTATTTTCTATCTGGAAAGAATAAATAAATAAACAAAAAAACTTATTCTTGACAAAATTTCATGTTCGATTTGAATAGGTAGGTACTCATAACAAGGTTAGTAGAGATAAACATAAAAATAAAATACACTCCTGTGTCTAGTACATGTTCTTCTAGTACGATATTGAAGGAAAAGCCAACTTTATTAGTACCGTCAGACATGACATCCGAAGCTAATTTAATTTTATCTCTCGCTCGATGTACAGTACCCACACAATGTTTAGTTAACATCACTCTAAAATGACCCGTATTTCGAAGCAATAAGATATATTTAGAAAAGCACGGTTTTTGAGCTCTTACTCACGTTATCGTTACGCATGTTTTTACCATCGCGACAATAAAAGGGTTGAATTAATACTGTTACGTGTGAGGCTGTACTTTTAATTTATCGTTGGAATATGTATGCGTTGATTAAAAGCGGTAGTTATTGTAAAAATTGAGCACGGTTCAATAACTTGGACTACGCTTCAGTGCGTGGGAAAATTTATAAATTTACTTATAATATTTGGCTACTTTATTATTTTCTGATACTCTACACATATGCACACACTTTTGTATAAGTACTAATTTAAATTGACTTAGTATCAACTTGTGTCGAAGGTTTATAAACATGTAAGTAAGTATGTACAAAGAACGGTTCGTGCCCATATGACGTCATGGTTGAACGCCAAGAAAATTGTATAAAAGTGGCGAGGAAATTGCCCCGTCCTCGAATTTAATCTCAAGTCCAACCACTTCACACCACGCAATTCCACAATAAGAACAATATGAAAAATTTAATATAAAAAAATACAATGAACGTCTACAATTTTTATCACAAAGAAACAAAGCAATTTTACATTGATGACGACACATTATCTTAAAAAACAATGTGCAGGACACGTAAATATTCTGCAGTTAAACCAATCAATGTATAGCAAAGCTCACAATACTGATTTGTATTTGAAACAGAGAGTTATCTGAGTGGTATTGTCAGTAGCAGGCAAATATCGAACTTCTGCGTGGTGCTATTATTCTGTGCCTGCTGTTGGCAGCTTTGATATATATGTAGCCTGACTTCTTAACCAATTATAACGCTTGACTGGCTTTAGATGGTCTGGAATTGTGAGAGGAACAGTTTAGTAAAAGGGCTTTGCATTTATAGAAGATACGTTATGCCTATGCTATGCAGATACGTCTCATAGTGGTAGACAGAGATGTATGTACATATACATATATCCAGTGTTTTTAGTAGTAGAAAACGGAGTCTTACACATTCGGCTTAGGCTAGGTAATGTTAGTAATATATTAAAGCAGGGTCAAAAAACCTGCTCTATTAATTTAAACGTATCTGGTTTGTATGCCAAAGTTTTCCCCTGAAAGTCTGATACATCGTTTCGTCTTTTCTGATGACTTATTCATCTTCTTATGCCTAAACTTTTTGTTTACATTTAATTTATCAAGCTAATAACATTAAGCTAACATTCTTAAAGATCGTTGATGAACCCGCTATCGTAAACCAACATCAATTTACAATACAAACAGGCGCTTTGAAAACATTACCAACTTTTCTGTGACATTGTGGATGTAAAATTGTAAACTAATGTAATAGTACATTATGATATGAATGCGGTAAGTTGAAAATTACAGCCGAGGCGATATTGCCAGCCCGAGCCGTAGGCGAGGGCTACAAGAAAGCAGAGGCTGTAATTTTCAAAGCGCACGTATGTCATACGACGTTTTATAACACATTTGCGAGGAAATAAATAAAAATCGTTATAAAAGTTGTTTAAAAGTAAAATTAACTTATTAATTTAATAAAAGTAAAAAGCGCGGGAATAATTTTTACTTGATCACAAATTAGCGATCCCCGCGCATCAGAGCTCGTATTAAAACTCTTTGCTAAGATTTAAAAAAGGTTCGTTTCGTTTTATCTTGATAAACCGTACGTTTTTCCTTACTTTCTAATACGAATACTACACTTGTTAAAGTAGTTAGAATTTTTTTAAGAATTTGTAAAAGAATTAAATGCTTATTTTTTATCTCCCAAAGTCAATTTTATTCATAAAATGTTGACCACTTTACTGACATAAAAACTCTTTGCTAAGATTTAAAAAAGGTTCCGTTCGTTTTAGTGGGAGCATCTTGATAAACCGTACGTTTTACATTACCATAACGCACGAGTGCGTAATGTAATGACATACATCACGATACTGAAATTGGTGAAATAAGAGACCCTTTACGAGCAAATGTGTTATAAAAAGCTTTACAATCACCCACAGCAACAGTGTGCGACATTGTAAAACTTTACTACTTACGTTGCATTGTGTTGTAAACTCGCAAAATTGTTTGCTGGCGGCAGAAATAAAATAATGTAGGCAGTCGTCACCGTACGAATATGAACACATACTAACGTCCGACACACATTCGCTGGGAGATTAACTTAGCGTTTCGTTCGCACAGAAAACCACTTAATTTTTTGAAAATTTAAAAACTCATGTCCATAAAAATCTCCTTAGATCTTTTCAGCGTTGCTGGTCATCGTCAAACCTTGAAGTATGTACCTACTCCAGTTCATTAAATCTCAATACATAGAAATGACATGTTTCAAACTGCAATTGTTTAATATATGCGGCGTCGCCACAATCCCTCTCCTGCGCAGGCTTGGTCATAGAGCCACTGACAGTGATAGTGACGTTTCGTCCAGGCAGAGTAACCCCAACCCCAAGACAAATAAGAGGAGGGTCCAACAAAATAAAATACATAAAAATAGAGTTTAGAGGTGTCTCTTGAATACCGCATATATTAAACAGCAATGATGTCTGAGATTCTTTAAAACTGGTTTTCAGAACTGATGAATATCATGAGTTGGAAACGGCTACACCAATATTTACCAAATTTAAGAACCATCTATCTAATCAGCCGGTAACACCTACTGCTTAGTAAAGGCCTCTTCTCTGGTACCATAGTAAAAAGAGTTATAATGTCATATGAGAACCTGTAATACACGCTCCGCTCTTATCTATATTTCCCCTCTCCCTCTCCGACTACCTGCACACAAATCAAGGAAAATCTCGTTTAATTAAAACTTTAGCTCGCCTAGGTTTGTTTATTTATAACTTTGTCGTTTGAGCGCCTATATAAAACTTATTTTATGGAATAGTTAGGTAATATTGTTCGAGTTATGAAAGTTATAAAATTGCTTACCCCTATATCTAACTCTAGCATTGCAATTGCATTGGATATTAGATCGTATATCGTTTTATTTTTAAAGTTTCAGGCGGTATAACTTTACAAACAGCGCCTTGATCACGTATAAATGTAACAATCGCAAACGTATCGTAACGCTAGCGTATCCGAGATACACTGCGCGGTGACACTACAACGGTTGGCAGTCGAGCTGGCATTGACGCGCAATATAAGCCTTCTCCGACCAGATCTACTCTATTGATCTACCTTATACAGTGTGGTTGGTCTATCCTATCGGATCAAGAGTTGTCCTTTTCTGTGCTTCCTTGCCAGTTCTAAAAACATTTCGGTGACCTCAAGTAAGAATAAATTCATACAAATCATGCAAAAAAAATATGTCCAGAAAAGCAACAATACACAGCTCTATATTCTTGTAAAAATGTGTCCTAAGAAACCGTTTGGCTATGATCAGCAATTTGGTTGTACGACTGGGCCGTTTAGAAGAACATCATTGACAGCTTTTGTATTTTCATGCTGACCTTTTGGCACACCTTTAGGTACATAGCCGGACTTGTACGTCGTGGTTGGTTCACGTCACCTACCCTCAATGTTAAGCTTTGGTCTCGCGATCGTAACGCACAACGCAGACACGCTGGACACATAATTGTATGGAAAACGTCTAGTATGGTATTTTGTTACGTCGCAGTCTGCATCAGCGGCGAGGAGCAAACGCGGTACTCTGCGTTGTGCTGCACACCGCAGCGTTGTGCGTTACGATCGCGAGACCAAGGCTTTAGGGCTATCAATATTTTATTTACTAGCAAAGTTTAACAGAGCGTAAAGTACTGTACTCCATCAAACATTCCATTATAACACCAGTTATAAATAACGGCCTATTTTACCGGCAAATCATTCGATATTTACGTAGGACGTAAACAGGAGTAATTAAAGGTGATTCGACGTATAAATATACGTCACACAAAAGGTTGTTTTCCCTTCAAAGTTCCTTTTGAATTGATAAGCAAATTAGAGGTTTAATGGTTTTGAACTGTGTGTATTAGGGTTCAAATTTCTTTGACCTTGCGCCCGGGTAGGCCAGACGTTTTGTGAATACGGTACGGTACTGTGTGTCGATCGTGCTTGTTTAGGACGGTTCACACTTTCCATTTTCAATCTTTATTCTGATGTGACGTTTTGACAGCTCTACCATGTCGATATGGACCTTAGGCCCCAGTATGTGGCATTCGTTCGCGTCACTGGATGTGTTTAACATCCACATTGTTTTCAGGTCAGTTGTCACGTGATATATGCGGTATAGTATGCTAATAAAGATCGCTTCCTACATTATATACACTACTTACTACACTTGCTTTCATTGTGTTATCTTCATTCTCTTATCCCACTAGTTGCGGTGGGCACAATGATCTTTTCTTCCATTCTCTCGTGTTCTTTTTCCGTTATCTCAGTGTTCACTCTTTTCTTATGTATATCATCTTGCATACAGTTCAACCCTTCATCGTTCTTTCCTTAGGAATACCTTTTCCTTTATATCCAAACTACATATTTATACTTTTGTAAACCACTTAAAAGTATAACAATTTAATAAAGTAAATTACTGTAGGCTACTCTATCAATTAGCTTATCAATACTTTACATGAGAGCAGACAATACAAACCTAATGAATGAATATGACGTGTACCCATATCAATTTAAAAATATTATGAGGTTTATAAATTGACCTTAGATAAATAACTATACTTACTTAACCTTTACATAACAAGTCGTCAATGAAAAACGCTTTTCAATATTAATACTTCGGGTTTGTTCTGCCAAAGGCAAGACTTTTTTTAATCTTAACAATACTAGTGGCCGTGTAAATCCCGCGTAATTTCCAATTTCGATTCGTTCTCGGTTCCGGCGAGCGTCGTCAGGCTCCGTCGACGTCACAGGCTGGCGGGGGTGTGTGGCGGGGCGCGGGGCGGGGCTGCAGGGTTGTCGCCAGCTCCGGGCCCGGAGCTTGCCTTATATAACGAGAGCGGATGCAGCCTCTCTCCCTCGTACGATAGGCTGCGGTATGCTGGAGCTGTTTTCCGTGCGACTTTTCTCGGCGACTTTGGGAATTACCTTAATAATACAAAATTATGAAATTATTCCAGCTGAACTGTGCTGTGATTATCCTGAAAACCAGCGCTAAAAGGGCAACCGTGTAGGTACCTTTAGCATTTACTGAGCGAGTACCTTTTTTACGCATCTGTTCTCTGTAATTTAATATTGGTGTTTTTGCGTAAAACAAATAATTTATATTCTATTAAAACGGTTTACAGCTCAACTTTTCTCCTACGTACTTTTATCCAATCAAGACGAAAAGTTAAGAGTAGGCTTTCTTTTTCAGGGTCGCGTAAGATTATGTTCTCAGCATAACCTAATTAACGTCTTCGATACGCAACGGCTACTTTGGGCCTAAAGTCGCCGGAAAAGGCGAGCCAATCTACACACGGCTTTACCGCGCTCCGCACATGTGCCGAACGCTCTGACATTTACGTAGTGCGCCCCGCGCCTCTGGCCGAATACGACCGCCACGGATTCGAAATACGAATAAAAAAATAAACGATCGTCGAATTTTTGACAGTTGGAAATTTGACAGGTGTTTACGAGTTTTGTTTTTCGCAGTGTTTGTTTTTTATTTTTATGCAAAGTGTGTTCAGTTTTCCCGGAAAAAAGGTTGGCAATTATCATCCCCCCAAGTTCAGGGTTGATGCATTCGCTCGATAATGAATAATTTCGGCGTGTTGTGATTTTGTTCTTCTAAACAAAGGCCTGGATTGTGAGGTAAGGAATTTGGAACTTATTGTAATTTTGATTTGGTATCTAAGTAGTACCTACCTACTTACTTGTTTTTATTGTATTTTAATGGATAGAACCATTGTCTAAACTTCAAAACATAAGCATTTTGATGAAGTGCCTTTTAAGTTACTTAGAAGATAATTATCATGGTAGAGTAGGTAGCTAAGTTAATTTAGATAGTATGTATTGATTTACTTTCACCATGGATAAACTTAAAACAACATTTCTTAACCTAAATTATTGTGTAAAAGTATATATATGGTAAGGAGATTTATGAACATTTTTGTTGTTTTATATTATATGTAATGAAACAATTTACTGCAAAAGCTCTGAAACATAACTACGACGAGGTAATTTTGTAATTATGAGGGTTCTCTGGAATCATGAGATAAGCTGACAAATTGGGTAGGCACCTCAGCTATCCCGAATTCCCAGGGATAATGTATGTTATCGGGTACCTCTCAACTCCTATCAGATTATTCTAATTTGTGAGCAAGACCCTTGTCTATAAAAACTCCATTCTCCTTTATGAAATAGTTTTGTGGAAAATAAATAACTCTTGCTATTATTATATTGATTCTCTAAATATGTTACAATATTATAATGAAAGCCTACAAAACTGAATCGTTCATTTCAATCATTTATCATAACTGTCAAAATTTCCCGAAAGTTTTGTCCCACGGGATACCCAAAGCTTTGCTTCGACAACCCTGACAGCTGCTGTCACTTTGTAAAATCATAAAACATTTTGATAATCGCGTACAATTCAAACTCGATGACTCTCTACAAAACTTCTACGACCAAAATATTCAAGAAATCCATGGTTTATAACCGGTCCGCACGTAACTTACGAATGTCGTAATACCCTCATTAGCACTGCGAACTTACAGTCACTCGATAATATGCCTTGATGGGTCGGAATAGAGTCGTTGCATTGCGGTTCATTTGAGGTTTAGAAACGCAGCGATTTTTCTTCGCGAGGCCTCATTGCGTAATGAATGGATGTTGACATTGTTGTGGTGATGGTGCCTTGCCCATTGGTGGGGGAGTGGCTCCGTACTATTGAAACTCGATCGAACGCCGGGTTTGAATCAACTTACACACTAATATCGATTCTGTGCCAATAACTACGTAGTACTGACGAAGTTGTGACTGGGTCAGCCAGTAAAGTAATAAAATGCCGCATGCCAGCTTGAGTTTTGAATCAAATAAGTTTAGTATATTTTGAAAATGTTTCATGTTCATTCTGTGTGTCACCTACGTTTTTCCAGCATACTCTTTATATTGGATTGGAATTTGTGACGCACATCACGTTATAGCATAATTATTATTTAATTAATTCCAAGAACTAAACGTTATTCAAATCGGTTTATCTACTTAGCAAAGTAGGTATACCTAATTAAAACTAAGCTCTAACGTATTTTTTAAAACAAAGCTTCGACATTTTAGAGCTTTTGGCTTGTAGTGGCTAACCAATAATTTTCTTGAGTTTGTATAGTAAACGATGATGATGATGATGATGTCCTAGCCGATTTTGGTCATAGCGGCTATAATTATCTAGACAAGCATATTTTATTAATTAACAAAATCCACAGCTCTTAAGGATGGAGGCCTTAAGGCGGCCTAAAAACTCCGTCACCAGAGTTGGCCACTAGCTCATACGACCTTTCTTGCTTTACAGCTCTTAAGAATAATGGTGAATCTCAATTTTAAAACAGTTAACCAAAAATGGATTTACATTCTAAGTACAATAACATAATTTAACTCGATCTAAGTAAGGTTAAATAAAATATAACATGTAGTAGGAATATTTCTACACTTGATAAAGTCTACGAAGTTTCACTATTTGGTTTGGTAAAAAGTGAAAGTTGTTAAGTTTATGAGAACCAATGGTAGTCTTGCAGGTGACCTAAAAATGCGGCATCCTCCACTGACCAGAATACGATATGAGCAATTGTCTGGCTAAGTTATATTAATCTGTATGTATACAGTCTGCTAAATGTCTCGATCGCTATAGAGTCGATATTTGCAAGCGAAAATTGCTGGACTAATCGATTTTAACATAACAAAAAACATTTGTTTAAGGTAAGTAACTATCTATTTTTGTGACTGTACCAACATAATGGTATCGATTCGGTTGTTGCCTTTTTCTAAACTAACTTAATTTGACAGCTCTAAAATTATAGCCGTCCTTAACGTTTCAGTTTATGAGAAAGGGACGGCAACATTTTTAGTGCTGTCAAATTAGGTTAGTTTAGAAAAATGCAACAAGCGAATCGATACCATTATATGTATTTACTAGCAGGTGTGTTTTTATGCGAATGGGTATGTGATGGAATAGTAAGCATTGCTTAATTTATTTATATCAACAACTCAGCTGACTATAATCTTGACTATAATCATGGAATCAACTCACAACCAGACAACTCAATATACCACATAGTAAGTAAACACCTCGGGCAGTCGGGCACATAATATATTAGATAGATAGATATATTATTTATTGCACACCAAGAAAAGAAGAAAAACAATAAAAGAGAAATAAGTTTTAAGTATGAGGTACAATGGGCGATCTTATCGCTATAAGCGATCTCTTCCAGACAACCGGTGGATGGACAGAAGCATTTCGATTAGGTAAGAACGGGGCGCACATACAAATAACCTGGAATATAAAAATAACATAATACATAAATATAATAACTTACCTACAACACTTAATTGTAGACCTATTCACTTCTACATTGTGCCTTTGTTAGGATCTAGTTATATTTGCAATTCATTGTCACGATCACGTTATTAAAATATCATTACACAACAAGAATGAATTAAGTATGCCAAGGAAGTATTTTTCCGCGGTATAAGCAAATAATTTGTATCTAGTTCAAGTTCAAAGATCCTCAATCTGTACTAAATAGGTAGGTATATTATAAAACTGAAACTAAAATTAAAGATATGCAGATCTACTAAATAAACGATTCTGATTCCAAAAATCGTTTTTCCGTATCTCCAATTTTGGATTTTTACATATAAGTAAACACTTGTTATACCTATATATCAGTGTTTTCACGCGAAAGCTACGATGCTGCCATTTAAGTTTGTTCTACTTAAGCAAGTATTTCGTAATCTATTGTGGTTCACCAACACCGCTGGCTATCGAAACTGTCTGTTATCTTTCTTTACCTACGGTAATAAAAGTGTACTTAAATCTCATTTTGTCATAGGTAGGTTAGAATATTAGGTTAGAATAGGTAGAATATTTCCCGTTTGTCGAGCTCTCCCATTCTACATAATAGTGATATTCCCCCGATTCTGTAGTGCCGTCGACTTAATTCACCAGGGCTAACCTAGGTGAATTAAGAATAATACAATTTGAGTGTTGTTGCGTTTTTCTAAACTAAACTAATTTGACAGTTCTAAAATGATAGCTGTTTTTGTCTTTTCAGTTTATGAGAGAGAAGTGGCAATAATTTTAGTCCTGTCAAATTCGTTTAGAAAAATGAAATCTCAAAATCGGGCGCAATATAATTTTAGTAAAGTCACTGATCATAGGTAAAGTAAAGTAAAAATATTTTTCTTGACATAAAAATATTTGATCATAAAATATGTTGAGTTCATAAGCTCCTGACAATAATCATGCAATTTCATTTATCTATGCTATAATGAAGCATGGTAGAGTTCGGTATCTCTGAGTTCTCTGAACTATATTAATAGTTCACATAGTTTTTATAGACCATTCTAAAACAATACTGCAATAGGACAAACAATAGAAGTAGATAAATGAACATGCAATGCATACAAATTTACTACCTAGTAGGTATGCAATTAATCTTTCATAGTTTTATGTCGGGATACCTGGAATAATTGAAATTAGAACATAACCGGTACTTTTGGTATAAGTCTAATTCTACATAATACCGTAAATATTTTGTACTACAAAATATAGCTCCATTTCGTTTTATTCAAAACAATATCACACAGATTTTCAACTAACGAATTACCGGTACTGATTATGAATTCGCTAATGAGATGGTTAATTTTGCAACACGTTCATTAGTTTGATGAAAGCGTAAATGTGCTGAGTGATTTTTATCCCAAATCTAAAATTAGCCGATGTGGTGTTGATATATAGAGCTTTTGAACAATATGAAACATTTGGGTTAACACACTATTATTATTATTATTATTATTATAAGCCAATTTATGTCAACTCAACTATATATATATATATATATATATTATTGTTGTTATTATTATTATTATTGTTTATTATTTAATTATTTTAATATTTTTCTTGGGTTGCCCATTTTCAGGCAAAGGCCTCCTCCAACCCTTGCCAGTCTCCTCTGTGTTGGGCTAATCGTGGCGCCAGCCACTCCAATGATATCGTCCCGCCATCGTCGCCTTGGTCTTCCACGGGGTCGAGTCACATTTCGTGGGTACCAATAGAGTACTTTTACACACTATACGCAATGGAAATTATGTCCGTGCAGCGCTGATTTTTAAGATACCCCTGATTTATGCTCGACAGATAATACGTCGGCTATTATAGTTATATTTTTTCCGAGGCATCCTAATTTATACTCTAAAATAAACTTCTTCTTCTTCCTGCCTCTTTCTGCTCTTCCATTCTCCCCTATCATCCGTCATCTCAGTATTCATTCCTTTCCGATTACATTAAATTAAATATTATATTAAAACAAAAAAAACCTGTGCGTGCAGTCCCTACGCGCGGGAGAAATTATACTTCGAGTGCCACGCATTCTCTCTCGCTCTGTGTTTAATGTGAAATTAATTTAGTATTTATTTTTATGTACTTGTCCAATATGCAGTACTAAATTTTCAGTTCAAAATAAAAAGTAAAAAGTTGCATGAACACTGCCATCTATTATATTTTGATTGTAGCGTATTATAGTCTCTTTCTATTCCCTCCGCTGTCAGTCGGAAGTCGTTTATCTTCAAAAACACGGGCGGTCAAATGCTGAATTGCTGAACACTGCCATCTATATTTGATAGTAGCATTTGTAGCGTATTAGCCTCGGTCTCTGCCTCTTTCTATTCCCCCCGAATAGAAAGAGGCAGAGACTATGTCATCCCGTCACGCAACGTTGTTGGAAGTCGCATTAGAAGTATAACTTCAAAAATGCTTACCAAACAGCTCTTTGTAAAGTTTGTAAAGATCTTGCGTAAGCCGATACAAACCAATCGAGAGAGGTGCGTCTCTCACCGATCTATACCGTCTACCCACGCCCTCAGCTGTTTGTGATGGGATAAAAGTCAATAGGACAACTTTGGACAAATTGTTTCAGATCAATTATAACTTAAATAGGCGATCTGAAGACTACTAACATAAATCCCAACACTGGGAACATAAAACTATTCTAACGTTTTCAAGCGCGATAGGAATCCTGTAGAATAGAACCTTGGAAACAATACAAACGCAGTGTTTTCTTGAGCTGTCTTGTCTGTTTCTTGACCTTTATTACTGGTTAAAAAAATACACCAACTTAATTATATTTTTTACGAAATCTTATTTCACAGTACTATAGAATATACTTGTATCACTCTGTCAAACCTGTGGTCAAACCGGCCACGCTATGATGTCATCTAACCAACAAGCTAGTGTGGTCTGACGTCTGACTGCGCGGTCGTCGTGCAAACTTTGCTATTCTCCGTTGTCACTTCTAGCAAGTGTCCCACTACCACTTCTATTATTTGCGTGTTTTGATGCTTCAACATAAATCTACGACTTGTTGTTTCCTTTATAGGTGACAAATAAGCAAAGCAAGCTCGTATGAGTTAGTGGCCAACTCTGGTGACGGAGTTTTTAGACCGCCTTAAGGCCTCCGTCATGGCTTAACGACAGCTATAGCCGGGTCCAACAGTGCCCGACGAGGCACGGAAGCGCTCAGATATAAATGCCACTAGCGATCACCAAATAGTGACCGCGCAGAACGTCGCTTAACTTAGATAATCGGTGAAGATTGACTAAGCAAGCCACGAGCGCTTCATGGGTGACAAATAACAAGTGATATAACATCTATAATGTATCCCTAGTCAGTAATTCCAGCCACCTGCCCACGCTTCATTACGGTTCCTGGTACAATTATCACGGAACGTGTTGCTCATGCATGCTTCAATTGAAACCCACGCGGGCTTTCACTGTCTAATTGGACTTTCATCGTGTGCGGTTGTTTTGAGTGTTATACCTCCTTGTGCATTCTCCTGGGGTACTCTTCTATCTATATATTTATTATGCTATTATAAAACTGTAAAAAAGCAAAAACCTAAAATTAAAGATATGGTTAACCTAAATATGCAGATCTACTAAATAAACGATTCTGATTCCGAAAATCGAGTTTGTCTGTTCGCGGATCACGCCTAAACTACTGGACCAATGTCAATGAAACTTATACCACTCGGAAGCCCTGGTTCCGGATTGAAACATAGGCTACATTTTATTGAAATCAAAGTCGTGGATTCTTAGATACAGCTTGAACTCTCTAAACCAAAAGCACCCATTTGCTACGAGGTTCATCGTATGCTGGTGACAGATATTTTGGTGGACTTTTTCGCACGTTTACGAAGTCGCGGGTATCAGCTAGTGTAGTTATATAATTCGCGATATGTTGTGCAAGATATGGGTTTGCTGATACGATTTCTTGCAACGTAGCTCTCATCAAATTGCTAAACTAAAAGACTAAAGTTTGGTTAATGTTGTGCTTATTGATCAAGAGACTGAAGAGTTGAAACTTCAAGATACCAGTGTTAATCGATAGCCACTTGTGGTCTTCTCCGATCTAGTTCAGTTCACCCTGCAAAGTAAGTCGTTCAACAAAGTTGAGTTCCACATTTATCTGAACTGAGCCAATAACGGTGTCAATGCTCCAGAAATGCTTGTTAGGTATAACTGCAATCTTAATGGGAAAAGTTTTATTAGTTCAGATTCTGCTGAAACGCTTCTGTGGACTTTCTGAATGCATTTTGGAATGAAGAAATAAGCATTTTTGATTGATTCAAATTTTCTACTTAGTTACAAAGATGGGAGAAACAACGTTCCAGAATTCGACAGTCGTCTGTAGGTATGTATCGAAGAAATTCTCGTTAAATTTGAATCCTATTTCCTAATTATTAGGAGTTTGACCTTTACTCTATGAGTCATGGTCGCTTGTGTTTAAAATTCAAGTCGGCTTAAGTATCTCATCCGACGAGTCAATACGCAAATTATTGTAACCGACATCTCTATGCGGTTTGGCTTAAGGAAAATAAAAATAGGTTTTATTGAATAACTTCCAAAACCCAATAACTTAAGCGTAGGTAAAGCAACCCAAAATAACGAGGATAAAGTTGGGAAAAAAACAAATAAGACACCAGTTCGAATGACACAAAAACAACCTGAGTAACCTACAAATGCTCACGTAAACATTGCACCGTAAAAATACAATGACGTGACTCTACCAAAGCAAATTAAACCTTATGACGTAGGTATAGAACTTATAGAGACTGTTGCAATAACTTGCCGACCTTGGCTTCGTACTTACGTAATTCCACGTTCCAAGTTGCGCTTGGAACCATGCACCAAGTTGTAGTTATGAATACCCGTAGATTGGAATACTGTGAGAATTTCCTTGTAGATTCTTACACAACAGTAACTACTGTTTTGTTTATCATCTGTTTTCCTCCCTTGGTGGTTTAATAGTTTTATTACTTGGTTGACTCAGAATTATTACTACAAGGTTATGTCTACTACATTTTATTACCAATATTCTTCATGCATATCTAAGTATCATCATCATAGGCAGCTTGTAGTGGCCCACTGCTGAGCATAAGCGTCCTCCATCAAACGCCACTTGTGTCTTATTTGGGCCTTTTGCATACACATCTTCCCCTGTACGGCAACGATATCATCTTCCTATCTGGTTGATGGTCGGCCAAGGCCTCTCTTGTGTACCCTAGGCCACCATTCTGTCAAGGCCTTACTCCACCTGCCATCACCAAATCTTGCCAAGTATATCTAAGTATAGGTTGCAAAATTGTAAGAAGTCCAGTAAAATATGTTTTCCCTAGACTTTTGCGGTGGAATCATAAATCCTCGACAGCCTAGAAAAATACTCGGTTTCAATAAAATATTTTGATGTTTGCAACAGCTCCCAGGTATCCAGACCTCTGTCTGACCTAGTTCAGAGTTTTGATCCTACGTATTCCCGTTTACTCTGAATTTTACTATAGTGTCTTGTTGCGTCTATATTTTATAAAAAGTTTCCTTCTATCTGTGGTAAGTACTAAATTTAACTTGCAAAAATATATTTCATTTTATTTTCTCCCCTCAAACTAGGTAATACAACCTTTCCTCGACTGCTCTCATTAAAATCTCAAAATACGGCACATGAATAAATCAAGTTAAAAGCCAGCAGAAAAGAGAAAAAGTCTCAAAATTATGTGCTTCTGAATAAATTTACCGTGAATACTGTAGGAAAGCTGAGTCAATGCTATTTCTTTTCTTTATTTATGCTTATACCTAAGGTCAGACTGTTTACATTTGAGTTTACCGCTCAACCCTTACAATTTTACCGGGGGAATGGGGGTTATAAGTGTTATAACTTTCTAAGGTGCTTTAGTAAGTGCTCTTTTTGCAAAAAGACTATTTGAGGCACATTTCTGTCCTTGCTGTTTCATCTGAAAATAATCCCCATCTTCACGTATATTGTCTTTTAATTACCTTTCTTCTTTCTCTTAGCATGAATATTTTATGAAACACTAACACTACGTAAAAATATATTTGTTTCTTAACAGTACATAAAAATTGTACCTGAATAAGCTGAAACCAAGTCTCCACTCACAAACATAGAATAGATGTTAGTAAATAGGTAGGTAAATAACTGCAAACGGTAGATCTAAGATTTATGACTCAGTAACGTGTCGCAAGTAAGCACTAAAACGTTATAACCTTGACTTGAATACCTTTGGTTCTTCATAACCTACGACTGCAGGTAAATTACAATCGCTATTAGTGCAAAATAATGATGCACTACGGAGTTTTTACTGTGGTTTTGAATTAAACTTTGTACATGTCTTTTAAACAACAACATAAAAATTTAGGTGTACAGTACAATAAAGTATTATAATGCACTAGGTACATGCTGTATGGTGGGGCACCGATCTGCGAAATATAGCTGACCAACACTGCATGAGAAGAGCCGATGACCGAGCTCAGTGGCACGCCTTGTGAGAGACCTTCGTCCAGCTATGGACTGCTATAGGTTGATCATGTCTAGAGTTAGGTATGACAGTTCTAAAGCTTACTCGTAAAGTCGTAATACAGAAACTGTGCCTTTGCTCTGAGCAGATCTAAATAAGATAATCAGAAACTCTGGCACGATGACTTGGGCGAGCTCCAAAATGTTAACACTGGCACCCACTAGTACAGTTTTCAATGGGGACAACACTATTGTTTCTTACTTAGATGCAACTTTCTTGTGCTTCTAAAGCCTCTGAATAATAAAACATTTCTGAGGAGAACGCTTTTATCTGTACAAAGATTTGAATGTTTCGCAGATTCTTTTCATGAACTGACTTAACCACGTATGTTTATCGTATATTTACAGTAGGTATATAGAATTATTGACTTGGACAAAAATGTTTTGTATGTTTGTATGTTGGTTCGTCGAGATCTTTTGAACCGCTTATCCGATCTTCACAGAATTTAGTAGGAATACGGATATTACTCTTAAGTTTTACTGGTTTAAAAAATAAAGTAAATCGGTCAAGGGGTTGGAAAGTTGTGAGGTTCCAAAGGGAGTAAAAAAAAATAAAGTCGTACCAAAATATCAAGTGGGGTGTCATATGATAGGGCTTTGCGTAGACATTCCAAAACCGTTTTTATTTTGATTCTAGGTCTAATAGTTTTTGAGTTGTTGTAAAAATTATAAAATTGGCTAACCCAGTATAACGTGAGCTACCATTTCTTGGAGTTTCAATGATTTTATAGTTCAAGTAAGACTGGTACTTAGCTAGACGGCGATTTCGAAGCGATTTGCAAAGTTTATTACAACCATTGTCAATAAAAATTGTTTGGGTTTTATTAACCTCCGACCATCACGAGTTCGGGGCGAACTACTAGTATTGTGTTAAACAAGCATGCTATACATGCAGTACCGTAGGTATATAAGTGTGCAAAAACGACAGCTCTGCTAATGCCATGTTATTAAAAATCCATTTATTTCAAACATGCTGCTGGGAAAACATAATTGTTATGTACGACACAATACATACCCATAAACAAGTAGCTAACCTAGTATATGGTACATGGTGTTCCTATTATGTATATTGGCAAATTGAACGTATAAAATAACTTCCAACCATCCTAAAGCCAGCGTTATACGTGTAAGGTCATTTATATTCTTCAGTTTCACAAGAATTTAACTTATTCTAAAACCTGGAACACGTCGTCCCTAAGTACCTACCTATTATAAAACCTTAAGAAGTTCGGTTTAAATCTCGGAGCTCTTTTGAGCTTATTTATTGCCTCGCTTATGAGACTCTGCTTTCTTTTCATGAATTTTGTATTCCAATCTCTTCGGGGACTTTCTGAAATCTTACAGAGACTTTTAGATTTTTTGCGGTTTGAGGTTTCATTGTATTTATGTACTTTTAACCATGCTTAAATATGTTATTGGTAAAAATATCTGCATCGCAATGTATTTTTGAAATGAAAACTTCTTTAGCACCGTTGTGATTTGAAAGTCAATGAAACGGAAAGGCGATGAAACTAAAAAGCGAGGAAACGAGAAGAGATATCCCTAATTTTCGAACGTATCCTAAGTAGACTGCTGGCCAAACGGTCTAACGGATTGGTCGAATCGAGACTAGCTCGTAGTGCGTGGGTTCAAGTCTCGAGCAAACTCGTTTACTTTTTGCAACTTTTTGAAGTGAAAACTTCTTTAGCATCGTTGTGATTTGAAAGTCTTTTTGAAGGTTTCACTCCTACCACGTGTGAATTACACACATGTATTTTTTTTACGAATTCCCCTTTAGTAGGTTTTCTATACTATCGTTTAAAAAGATTTACCTAGATTCTTTTACAGTCAAATATTATGGTGTCAGATATTATTTGCTCTCAAACCACCAAGCATAACTTACTATTACTATTACTTACTACTTACTCAACAGAATAACTTACTATTATGCAAGCTGCACCGTATCGGCAACCAATTGCCAAAGGAGACAATCAAATCAACTGGGAGAACTGGGACCTTGACACGACCAGAGAAAATTGGTTCAGTCTGAAGGGATCGATAAGAAATTGCCCTTCGTGAGCTTCATGTTTCTATTTAAATATCAATCATTAGCCAACTCTTTACTATGAAAATACATGGGTTATCTTCTGTTTTATTGTTCAAAAAATAATCACTGGTCAACATTGTATCGAAATCGATCTTATCGTTTAACATTTTGGTCATTAATTAAATTACTTTGAGCATTAGCAGGTTGATGGTATACTAACAAAATATACTAACAACAACATTTCATTTTGTCAAGAGCGAATTGCTGTCGCATTCACTTCCATATTACTTTTATTCAAAATAAATACTTACTTTTATCTGTATTTATTTTGATGTGATTACAGTTTACTGCCATCCAAGCAGACCTTATTGGCTTTTTTAATTTTGTCCTTTAAATTATGTAAAATATATCTGTGGGCCTTTGTTTTCTTCCTCCAAATCGTTGATTTTGGTGGACTTTTCAAATTCATTATCTTGATTTTTAGTTTTTAGTGAGGTATACTTGTCCATTCCAGATTTTTTGCACTCTGTGGTCTCTACTCAATGCATACCAGACTTGAGCATCATTCAATTACGGATGCCGTTGGAATCAATCTGACCAATTGACCTTGGTTGTTGGAAATCACGTTGTTATAGTCATTGCACTTTATACGTATCAAGTCAAAGATCTTTTATTCAGAAAAATTACAAGGATCATTTAGAATCGTCTTACTATTGGTTCTAGGTTGCAGTTTTTAGCGACCATGAATTTAGCATTCAGCTACACCTCCCAATATTAATTCCAGCAATCCCAATTGCATTCACTGCTTTCTTCCGACCAATGCCGGGCAGTTGAGATTTCATAAAACTTTGCATTGATCTGGCATCTCAAGTACCTACGTAAATAATTAATAAATATAAATAAATAAATATTCACGTACACTTAACACAACGCCTTCTAGTCCCAAACTAAGCAAAGCTTGTACGATGGGAACTAGATTGCTGATAGAATACATACATACATTTTTTTTTTGTAAATACATACTTATAATACATAGAAACACCCAGACACAGAACAAACATCTATGTTTACAACACACAAATGTTTGTTCTCGGTGGGGATCGAACCCACGACCCACAGCACGGAAGGCAGAGCTACTACCGACTGAGCCATGACGCCTGTCAAATAATAAAATACGTCTTACATTCTTTTCTGCATGCAGATAAGGTTCAACTTTAAACGTGCTTAAGTATTCTGAAAGCTACGATCATGACCCTGAACTGGCTGTAAAGCAATGGAATTATGATATGAAATCTGACCTGTCCTTGAGCTAGTAATCATAGGCCAGCCTGTTCTGATTGAACCTTTGCAACCATTGATGGCTAAGATTTCTTCGGCTATAAGGTGGTTCGCTCTACTCATAGAGGGAGTAGCTAGTTGGAGACTTTTAAATCGATGGTGCTCTTTTTCAGTACCTATTTACACAGTCTGGAAAATAAATATTCGGTCCTTAGGTACCGACTTTCCTCCTTACTTTTATGTAAGGAATATGCCTGAAAGCAATTAAAAGATTAACAAAGTATAAAGAAAAGTGAGCAATAATTTGTCTCGAAGCAAAACCTCATTAACATTTTACGAGAATTGCTGCAATTTATACCTCTGAAACATCATTCTGAAATGTCCTTTATTATGAAAGAGATAAAGTTTAACGGTATTTTGTTTCAGTTTATGCAGATGTCCAAAGTTCTGTCTAATGACCAAACGATCGCGATAAAAATGATTTGTTCCCAAGTTTGTAATTAGGTAATGTAACGATCCAACAGCTTTATTTTGGAGACGTTAATATATTTCCAAATTCGTTACAATTATTTACTTATCTCGCCCCATAAACCCCGCAAACGATACTATTATCATCAACTTAGTAATGTTAATCTGGGTTTACCAGCAACAAAGCTTTAGAAAATAACTTATTTTGATAGTGTACCCCTGCTTAGTTTCTGTATAAACAGCTCTTTAACGGCTCTAGCAGAATAAGGGTCAATTTATTGAGTTGTAAAAGTTATGACAGGAGGATAAATGTTAGGAGAGAATTTAGTTAATTTTCCTTATCTGAGGTTGATAGGTCTTTCTTACATGATATTCGTTGAAACAAAAAAAACTTCCGTAGTGTGTGGTCGAAAACATGCAACGTAATGTTTTGGAACTGTGGAGGAAAACCGTCAATTTTATGTACCTATTCAAAGAATACTTGAATAGGTACATACAACTAGCTAGTCATAGGTAACAGTGACTCATTATCACGTTTGACTTATGAATGACACATGCCACTGATTCCACGTCACTTGGCTAAATGACTCCAACGGCTATTACGATCAGTCAGATGGCAAGGTGTGAGCAATGTATTTTACGGCGCTGAGATGTGATAGTCAGCTTGTCAAGATCTTCTTTATATTGAAAATATATCAGGCGATTTTGTAATACATGACCGTTACTCTGAAGCTTCTATTATGAAAATTATGCAAGCCACGTTGAGAGGAATACTTTCGCTGAAGTTTGAAGGCTCTAAATTTTTTGACAGATTTCTAGAGAATAGTTTAAAAAATTCCCTGTTTGAGTTGAGTCTCACAGAATATACGACCCCGAGTGTCTTCTACAACAGCTAACTATATGTCCATCACACGAAATGTTTTGTTCTCGGTGGGGATCGAACCTATACACAACCTATATAGGTACAGCACAGAAAGCAGAGCAGTCACCGACCAACCAACTAACCAACTGAGCCTTGAGGCCTTCTATGTATAGCTCCGAAATCCCTGACTATGTAAAAATCATTAACTCGTTGAATAGATATAAAAGGCGCCCTATTACTGTCGACTACCTAAATCAGCGCAGGTATTTCGCCGATTCATCATAATGAAATCCAATTAATGAAGCGCCCTGTAACGTATCTATTCAATTAGAATTACCCTCGTTAACGTTTCAACGTTTCGATTGCTGAATGTATTTTGTACCTACGTTCTTATTAACTTTAGCATTATTTGACTTATGACTAAAAGTAATTATATTATTATACAGCAAACCTCCAAGAAGTTATTCTAGAAGATTTGAGAAATATAACTGACACTGTTATCTTACTTTTATTCAAGAATGTATTCTTGAAGACATAAGAATCTCTGAAGTGATAGCAAGAAGTTCCAACGGTCATCTAAACATTACATTCGGCCTACGCCTACACGGACAATGATAAAGCAAATAAAAAAAACAAAAACGAGTTACATTGTTAGATACAACACAATTATCAACTCTACTTCTTTCTGAAATATATGCAGAAATATGTGTCTCAAGATCTATAATAATATGAATGTCAAAAATGTAAAGGATTACCTATACCTACCTATCAATCGGATTTTTATCGTTCACGCATTACAACATACATATCTTTTTAAATACCTATTATCTCTTCCCCATTCTGAAGGTAATCGTTTATATCCGACTCTTACTCTGTAGGTACCTACTACATACATAGTTACTTGTGTTGTGTATGTATAATCATTTTACTCTAATTAAACAGCACCGCTGAACTTGCTCGTCGACACTTTCGTAATTTAGAAACAACTTCAATCTCTGAATCAAAGTTTGGATGTTGCTAAACAATTCGCTTATGTTCTTACATCGTAGTTAGCTCTGGGAGTTTTCATCTCAATTAGACGTATCCCTTTGATGTAATGTAATACTGTCACATACTCCTATCTGTATAAAAAGATTATAAATAGTAGGTAGGTACCTAGGTATGTAGGTGCCGTCGACTTAATTCACCAGGGCTTCACCAATTTTACTCTTAGGTGACTTGCGGAGAATTAAGTACACTAATTTGTAGACTTGAATACCCTGGCTAGGCGGCGGGTAAATGAATGTATGGTATGTACAGCTATTTATCAATATTTTTGATATGTTTATTTGTGATATTTTTGTAAATAGTCTATCTTACCGTAGTAAGTACATCGTCATAACATTTTAATTTTTTTTTTTTTAATTTTTAATATTTCCATCAAAATACCTAAAAGTGTGTTTTCATGGACCATAAAGAACCTTTTTACAGTATAAAAACAGGCAAGTAAAGCCATAGCAATAATGACCGAAGTTAGGACGCCCCTAAAATTGAATAGGAACAAAAGTTACGATAATAGCCCCGATTACAACTCAGCTGCGAGTAATAAGACAAAACATATTGTAAAGGAATGAAGGCTTTATAATTAGCTTCTCAATGGCGACTTTTGTATGCAAAATCCCTTATTTGGAATTGGCGCACGTTCGAATAGATGAAGAAAAAAATCTATTGCGCCAAAATTAACTTCCGCGATTTTACTGATCCAAACTTGACCTACTTTGCGCACTCTTTTATTTTTGTTAGGATATAAAAACATCATATAAATGGAGAAACAATAAAAGTCCGTCCGCTATTTACAAAGGTATTGTTTTGTGGCTGTCGGGGGCATCATAAATAACGGTTTTTGTAGGTAAATATATACGAAACGGCAGTCGATAGGGTTTTGCCTTTTTTATCGAAAACTGGATAAGAAAAATATAAACGTTTGTCAAGTATGGGATTGGAATTTGAATTAGTTATTGTTACATAAGAAGCGCGTTTTGTATGTAGAGCAAAATAAACATTTGTTTTGAATCTACAAAAAACAAATTCATTAGTCTGTGCCTAGCCTACCTATTGTTGTAAATTCGCAAATAGGTACCAAAATTTTAATTAGTTATTGTTAAATTTCTGTAAATAAATGCGCTTTTTAAAGCGCCATGTGTATGTAGAGCAAAATAAACGTTTGTTGTAAATTTACAAAAAAAACAAATTCCTTAGTTTGTGCCTACCTATTGTTGTAAATTCGCAAATAGGTGCCAAAATCACACCAAATCACTCACTGATTTTACTAACTGGTCCCAACATTAGTTGGAAGAAGTGGGTTTACCCTATCAATTTCCGAAATAACAAATGATGTTACACTAACCAGGATCGAAACGACCCGCAAATTATAGCAAATATTGGTAAGAAAAATCCGAAATCTATCAACGAAAATCCTCTGAGATACCTGTTTAGACCGGGGTAAATTGGGATTTTCCTGTATCCCTTCAGGGCTTAGGGAGCAAGAATCTCGGTAACTTTGTGATTAGATAACCTTATGCAGCAACCGGGGTATTTTCCTGATACAGGCTATTTCTGTTTTACGTTAAAAAAAAAACAATAAGTAGTACATCTGTAAAGTTACATCAACAGGCCGTCTTCACCCATTGCTCAACCGGTACAAAAAATATTTATTTAAGTAACTACGTAAGTATTGTATCAGGAATTTAGTTCCCATATTACATATTGCTTAATTTGGAACTAGCAGCCGTTGTGTAAAATGTCCATGAATATTTATTTTTGTTGTATGCAAACTATGCCCAGTAGTGGTCCATGGGCTTCGCAAGTTTGTACCATTCACCACAGTCCTAAGCTGATCTCTCCCATTTACGCCAGCGACTTTGACGATCTCTAGCCATCTCGCTGCGAGATGTTCCACGTTTCTGTACCCGTATCTTGGTCACCATTCAGTGGCTGTCTTAATCCATCTGTTATCATCACGCAAGTCACTTTAAAAGATTTGATAAGCCTTGGGCATCTAAAACATAAAGTACAAAACTACAATTGGGTCGGATTACGAACAAAATGAATCATTCTCTACCAACGTATAGTAGGTATCTGTAGATTCTGTAGACTGGGCAACGTGCATCAATAAATTCTCCACGTTTTTGCATTCGCCTATTAGTTTGACGGTTCTGTGTAAAGTTTTCATATTTATAACATTTTTTTGCAGAAATATACAATGTTACTAAAATAATAATGTAGCCAATGTAGGCTCAAATGTTCATGTTAAAAATTAGATGCTACTGTTCTTAAATAGCTGTAGTTTTTAGTGTCAGATTAGATTAGATATGAATTATAGGTCGTCTGGAAGAAATCGTATTAAACGATAAAACCGCCGTTTGCAGGACTTTTGGCTGTCCTTACGTAACTGTAAGTTTTACCTGTCCTCAAGTTTTTATTTATTTTATTTATTTATAGTATATAATATACCTACCTATATTCCTATTGCTAATGGGTAACGTATTTTATTCTCATAACTACTACTTAAACAAGATAAATACGTACACGTATCTTATCTACCGAATTACACATAAAAATACACGATGAAACAGTTGAGCTATCAACAATTCGTTGCAAACGATTTACAGATAGCTCTACTGGTCCAAATCAGTACCAATCGGAAGCGTGCCCAAGACACTGGCTGCATTGCCGCGCTGAATAGCAATGCTGATACGCTGGCCCAGATATCACCAGCCCTCGGGTAACGTAAAAAAGAGGCGCCGCAATTTCTAGTGGTGTTATTGAGTGAAGTTTCTGTGTTCGGGCGAAACCAGAAAAAAAATATCGAGCAGTAAGAAAGTCGAGAACACCACTCAAAGCTGAATGAAATCCTTGGCAGCAAGAGGTGAAACAACTTGAGGTAGTAATGCTTTGTTATTCAAATAGAGAGCATTCGTTCGAGGCCTGCGAGCCTGTGCCACTTTGGTTCAGGGTCAGTGTGTGAGCTTTAGAAGTCGTGGTCAGATTGTAGATGTAAAGCCCTTGAAGTCCAAATCGATTATGTTTTATTCAATAAAATCATATTAAGACGGTTCCTGCGCGTGGTTCCAATAAGTATTGAGACTTTGTACACCTGCCCACTAAATACTTAGTAGTAATCAGCTACCTACAGTTTTTATTTGCATTATTATTCTAATGATAGACCGCAAGTGTACCTACATCTGAAATGTCACAGAAAAGCAAAATACCCAATTTCGTTTACTTGTTCTAGTTATTTGTATTTCAAAACAAAACTATACTGAACCGATTTTAATGAAATTTCTACTATGGAACAAATATGAATGGCTATTACATATTCTTACAATTCAAAAAATATACTAAAATCGGTTTTTAAAACAATGGAGTTCCAAAATAACAAACAAAAAAATACAACCGTATTGAGAATCTCCAACCTATATACCTACCCAGTTACCTTGTAAGATTAGAGTGAAACATTGTAGGTAAGATGTAGATCAACTGTACCGAAGTAAGTAGGCACTAAGCTTAAAGCTACGCCTCACGCGAAATAAAGCTGGAGTACACTCTGCGAAGCGACGAATCCCGAAAAACATCAACAAGACTTTTATTTGAACTTTGTAAAAGAAGGCATCGTTGAAGAAATGAATTGTCATCAAAATGCTTTAAAAAGATCAAAATCGTTAGTAATTTATGCTCACAAAGAGCTTTTTATTGATCAAAATTCAATAGGAGCCTCATTTTACAATGTGTTATGTAAGGTAAAATATAGGTATTGTTATAGTCGAGAGCAAACTAAGTCTTTATAGTACAGTGATCAAAAATAGCTGAACACTTTATTATACTCGTATCACTGTGTAAGTTTTGTGTGCACGAAGAGCGTCGGAAGCTCTCTATATACGAGTATAATTTTTTTTTAAAGATTTTTTGTATATTAACATTAACTGAGTATTACTTATAATTTATTGTAAGTAGGTCGGTCGGAGTCATAAAATTCACAACCAACGATTTATTTTTACATAACACCACGCAAGCGAAAGCTCGGTATCGCGTGGCTTGTCAAAGTGGGACCAGCCCTAATGTGGAAAACAATTTTCATCACCTTGGAACTCTAGGTCACGGTGAAGCCTGAATATAGAGTGCTAATAAGCAAGCCCCAGTTTCCCACACTATTTATTCCCTTAATAGCCTTATATTTATTTCTATGGAGTTCGTACTACGTTTTGACATTGATTTACAATGTTATTTGGGAACAAAAGTGTGTACTTTTCAAGAACGTGACTAGGTGCTGCTGAAAAAATCTATTGTAGTTCTTTTTATCGATATTTCATCGTAGGCAGGTACCTATTACGATTTATTTTGCGTATCAGTAAGCTTTCGGTATTTGTAACATTATAAGATTGACAGTAAATACTAAAACACTCAGCAAAACAGGGTAAGAAATGAGGTCACAAGGAAGATATGCTGAGAAAAAAGGGATGACGTCAGCATCCTCACTGTAAATCTCTAGTAAACCAAAGCTATTACCTACTAGTAATACTATATAGTAGTAAAAAACAAAGACCAATGAAAGGGTTTTAAGCACCCCACAGGGAGGCTTCTTATTAGCAAATCCGTAGAGCCCGTAGCAACTAGGTAATTTCCTACGATCATCCTAATCCGGGTCGTGGAGCTCCTACGTGTACGATCTTATTTAATTAAATGTCCTTGGAGCTGACCTGAATTGATTGGGATTGACTGCGGATAACTGGGAGCTAATTAACTCGTTGGAACTACTTAGAACTGCTGTTTGGCAGTTGAAAGTTTTGATTCAATTTGTTGGCGAGGAAATCACCTTTTATGGACGAAATTGGTTTGAATACTTTTTTATTCGACTGCTAGGTATACTAGGTATAGTTTGATTTATAGCTTCAAGTTTTTTATCGATAAAGACGACCACAATTTGATCGCTAGCCTAGAGCAGGAACCACAGTAAAAATTATACTAAGAATTATTTTTTCCATGACTAATGACGCAAAGCACAAACGCAGTATACAAACCTCGTATATAACGCCTTCTGCGTGCTTGGTTGTTAATAAGGGGTCCAACGGTCTGTTACAAGTAGATATCTGTAATCGCCTTGGCTATAAATCATGTCTTTATTGCTCTGTTCTGGGATACACGTAATTAATTCCGTACCTATTTAACACATACATTACTCGTAATGTTTACCAAAGCTATTTTACCTTTATACCATGCTCATCTTATAGATGTAGGTATGATATATTCCAGAAATCCGCAATAAGAAATTCTTACCAATAGGGATTTCAATTTTTTTTTTCAAAAATTTATGGAATTACCATAATAATCTCTCTTTGAAAAAGAGATAGAACAAGACCAAATAAAACGTTTTAACATTCTGTTTAAACGAATGAACATAGAAAACTACATATTTTAGTTGTATTGTAACAACAATAACATTTTCTTTACCAACCCCGCAGTTTGATAAAATAAACGCCAGGCGTTTAAAGTTGTAAAGATTGATAGGGAAGCAAGACGTTTAAAACCGCGCTGCCTCGTTTTGCCACCCCTAAGAGAACCTTCACCCCGACTGTAAGTCACGACTTCAAATTAACGAGTTGACATTTTTATATTGTTGATAACGTTACAGTTTTGACGCAACTATACCCTTTTCTTTGAGTGAGAGGTGAGTCAAATAATTTTGTTTCTAGTTGGAATGAAATCCCGGAAAGCCGAAACTCAATTTCACGGCAGAGCGTTTAGTTCGCCGTAAAAATAAAGTTTATTTTACTCTACCAAGCCCATTATACTTTCCTATCAGAAGTAGCTTAGCAAATTGTGTACGAACACCTACGCACTTAGTGACGCCCTCTTGATTATTCTGAGGTGACGCCTATATTTTAATGACGTGGTATTGAGTCATTCTTATCCAAAAACATAATTACAATACAATATTTATTAACAAACCCCAACTAACCGGTTCTCTTATTTAAATAGCTACTATCGAGATAGCTATAGACTATTTTAGAACTACATTTATGACCAATATTTTATATCTGGTTTTGTTTTACGAATTGTATATTACAATAACAAAATACTTAACTCTTCAAAATGTAAAAAGCTTTGACGCAAGTTGCTACCTAACCTTTACCAAGAGTTGAATAGTGTCAACCTAGTTTTGGCTGCGTGAGATGTTGAGCTAATTATGTCGGCGGAAAGTAAAACACTTTGTACCGCTCAAAAGAAGGTAACGTAATTGGAAAACATTAAAATTCCCTTTATACTTTAACTTTTTGTAATTAAACATTCTCATTTTATAGAGCGGAATAATAGAGCTTTATTTTATGTTTTCAGTGGAAAAGTTCATTAATAACATTTCAGTTCATTGTCTACAGAAAAAACGGAGTGCTTTGTAATGTTCAGAATGTTGTGTTATTAGCATGAGAGACATTTTATTCACACACCCTGTAGTGACACGAGATCAGTTTTTTTTAAATGGAACTACTCGAATAAACATTATTTACTTTCACAATAACATCGAAGCTATCTTTTAAGGTTTTCACAAAACTTGACTTTATGGCCTTATGATAAGACAGAAGATCCATTGAATATAATTGTTCAAGCGCGAAACTAAATCTAAGTAAACAATAGACACCTTATCAAAATACCAAGACCAGGAACAAACAAACGCGCTGTTCTATAGAATACGTAATTTTGTTAGGCTGGGAATGAATAATGCAATTGAAGAAAACATGGAAGGAAAATATCACCCTGGCGCAATAATCTTTTATCCTTAGCGTAATAAAAGTGTTTATCTCATTGTGACACACACAACGCAACTGAAATTGCATATTTTACAAATATACCCGCGTGTTGATAGTTTCATAAGTTTTAATACAAATATCCTGGCATACTTTTGACACTGTTTGGGTTTAAGTAAATGACTTTGTTTTTTTTGGAAAGTGTGAATTTATTTATGAAATAATAAAGTAGGTACTTAAAAGCTGCTGTGTTCAACTTTCAATTTTCTATTTTTGTTTTCACTTTCCTAAAGTTCTTTACGTTCGAATATCATAATACTCAAAGATAATAATCATACTAGCGAATGAAAAGTGTTTACTCACTTTTACGGTTTCCAATAATCCTTGGTTTTCATCCTCTTTTCTCATTCTCAAAGCAGCTTGTTTCAGGAATTCACTTTTTGCTGACCAATTTCTCTCATCATTTCAGGTAGTGTAGTGCCGTGCAGTGAACTTTTGGTGTACCACTCAGTTCCATTGAGCTGACCCAAATGCGGACACTTTATGGGAGTTCTTACTTACGCGGGCAATCATGGTAAGATATAACGATGTGATAACGGCTCAGTTGAATGATTTATTATTTGAGGTGAGAGCCACAGTCTCAACAGAAGCACTGGCTCACTCCTAGTACCTATAGGTAAACCACGTAATTCTACGTCTACTTGACAAGGGTGAGGGATGTGTTTGCGCAGAGAGCGGGCATCGTCGCGGTAAAATTGGGTTTCACTAAAAAGATTGTACCTAAAGAACCGCATTTTCATTTATAAACTACCTTCCGCCCGCGACTTCGTACGCGCCCCGTTGGATCCCGTTGATTTTCCGGGCGAAAAAGTAACCTATGTGTTAATCCAGGCCACGGACAATATATTACATTCCAAGTTTCATCCAAATCGAATCAGTAGTTTTTGCGTGAAAGAGTACCTACAAACTTTCGACAACAACAAACATCCATACATCCTTACAAACTTTCGCGTTTATAGAAGACTAGCTTCCGCCCGCGGCTTCGTTTGCCTCCCGTTGGATCCCGTTGATTTTCCGGGATAAAAAGTATCCTATGTTACTTCTAATACCTCCAAGAATATGTGTACCAAGTTTCATATGATCGGTTAAGTAGTTTTCGCGTGAAAGCGTAACAAACAAACTTACATTCACATTTACAATTATTAGTATGATAGATAGTTTTTTTGACATACACACAGAAAATACAGAAAGGACATAGAAAATGTAGCAAACATAAAGATACCTACATACAAGAAACAAACAAATAATATAAGTAGGATAGTAAATATTTGTGATGTACACCAGTGGTTCTTATTCAGCTGTGTTGACGAAGTTAGTACGTGAAATATAACGTCCTACGCTTTACGAGATTTTTCGCACGTTATGTGAATGTGAACTATGAATGTTACGTGCTACGTCACACGTACTTTTCGGAACGTGATCAAAAATGTTTTTCTTCCGATTTACATACTCGTAGAGCGCATGTGCAGCCACAACTTGACTGAGCGTTGCCGCGTTTTGAATGAATGAATGAATGAAAAAAACCTTACAAACTAATATGCGAGACAGACTATACAGAAAATAAGATACAATTACATACAATTACGTACAATGGTCGGTCTTATCCTAGCGATAAAAACGCCCGTTATACGTTTAAGTAATTATATCTTTGCGCGATTTCTTTTGCGAGTTCTGCTGCGTTGCAGTGTAACTTTACCTTTACTAGCCCCTCGATGTAGTAAATGATGGAACCAGCCGATGGTCCATGGTAACCACTGCCTATAATGATTCATTGCCTCACCGGACACATCCACCGAGGACGTGATGCATTGCACTGCGCTCATCACTTTGAGAAATGACGGAATGTAGGTACTTAACTAAATTAACGACAGTAAAAAAACTACTATCTTTTATTGCATCTGACTGAACCTTAGCAAAAAGTGTATGGATGGCAACATGGAAAAAAGAAAAAAAGAAGAAGAAGAAGCCATTTTGGACGTGAGTCCTCTAACCTTTGTACGATTCGATATTTTAGAGACAGAATATTATAGGGCGATAATAGGGCTAACTTACAAAGAAATAAATACATAGATACCTACATGAAATTAAGAACATTTTCATTCATAACAAACAGGTTCAATATTTAAACAAAAGGTTATGAACTGAAACAGTTTTCACACAACAACTCAACTGTTCTTGTGACGTGTAATAGGATTAGGTGTTCCTGGGAAAGGCTCGTATCAAACACTACACATCAACGCCAGACCACTACAGAGCATACCGGGGATAGACAGACATTTTGGTCGAATGATTCGAATTTGGTTTGCAACTGTTCGCTGAAGCGTCGGTCAATGTTGGCTTTGGAGCTCGGCTCGGTGTACATACTGACTGCGGATAGTCGTATTTGCTAGAAATGGGATCGAGCCAGAGTTGGTTTGTGATCCCTTAATTAAAATTGCTACTGGTCTTGAAATATTCACTTTGTACATAAGTTCTTTACATAAAACTCCGGAGAGGATGGCGGGACGATCCCGATAGCGATATAAATGATTGGCCCACTGTGGCCAAAGATCGAGAAGTGTGGAAAAAAGGGAGGGAGGCCTTTGCCCTGCAGTGGGATGATACAGGCTAAAATAAATAAATAAATAAGTACTTTGTGAAGAGCTTTTGCAAATACTGTGGTTAAAGATAGAAATTGCCAAAATTATTTTTATTAAAAGTACTTATTCATATATCGTTTATTTGCCAATATTATGTCATGTTACATTGTCAAATCTTAATGGTAAGAATAGTGGATTATCCTACTAATATTATAAACGCGAAAGTTTGTAAGTATGGATGGATGTTTGTTACTCTTTCACGTAAAAACTACTGATCCGATTTGGATGAAACTTGGAATGATATTGTCCGTGACCTGGATTAACACATAGGCTACTTTTTACCCCGAAAAATTTACAGGATCCAACGAGACGCGAACGAAGTAGCGGGCGGTACCTAGTACATAATAAACCCTCAGTTTTTGGTATACCTATCTGTGGAGTAGAAGCGCTCCTACCTCTGGCTGGTCTTCATCGATCTTATGTAATGGATTGTGTGTGTCCTATTTGACCATTTGAATTACAATTAAAATGGCTGTTAGACGCCAGTTCCTCGCGCTCAATGCAAGAAAACTCCTTGGTTCGTACCTAAACCTTCTCCTCCCGTTAATTTACTATGTAACTCAATCCAACCCACGCCAATATTATTCCCAGTATTTTCTCTACAATTATGTTTGGCAATTTGCTACAGTGTTGTTTATTGTGCGGGGCAAACAAATGTGATTGGATATTGGCTCGGACCGAACCCATTGGGGAAAAGCGGGAAGTCGCCACATTGTTTCGTAAGCAGGTCAGCACGAATAAATGTGACAAGTTATACACTGCGCGCCAATTCTAAGTCTACCGCGGAGCGTTGCTACGTTACCGCGCAGTGTAGCTCGAATAATCTACCGTATACGTTTACGATTGGTATATTTCTTCGTGCTGACCCCCCAGGCAGGATATAAAGCAACTGGCGAGGGAAGTGAATACTAATCTTGTACTGCTTCTGGGTTCTAGGAAACCCCAGGTAGTGTTTGAAGATTTACGAGTTTTGGGCGGGCGATCGCATTGGTTAGATTTCCGGTGCGTAAAGTCGTTCACTGAAAAAAAAATAGATACATTTCTTTCCTCTGTTCACCTAGAATAGTGAATAAGTGTAGTAGGGTAGGCTCTACATTGGCCAATTACCGTATTAGAGGACCTAACTGCCTTTATACCGCATTAGTGTTTCAGTCTAATTGCAAATACGCTTTCAAAGATATAAAACTAGGTACCAACAAAGCAGTGTACTCGCTCGCTACTCCATCAACATTGAGCAAGTTGGTTGAGTGAAAAGTGAGTACACTGCTCTGACCGTTTGAAGTAGCCGTTTCGTAACTTACTAACATTATACGTCGATTTGGGTGCTAACATTAAGCTTCTTGTTTGTACATTTACAGTTGAAGTATAGAAAACTATTCCACTTTTGCGCACCAAGCTTAAAATCTATTGGTGCGCATAAGTGGAATGCTTCAAACTTTCGACCACTATCTTACCGGATGAACCACGTTTACTTAGAAGAAACCTATTCAACTACATTACTCTAAAAACCTTCTAAATTATAAGAAGCTATTTGCCAAACTGTTACCTATAGTATTAATGATCTAAACATTGTCCCAGGCATTACAGTGTCCCGTTAAGTATAGACATAGGTTGCCTCCTGACGCAGTATAAATCATCTTCAATAGATGTAAAGACCTATTATTATTATATGTTCTGTGGTATTACGTATTGTATCAAGTATTCAGTTGTCTACGGTTTTCTTTGTACGACGATCCTTTAATAATTCTCTCAGTAAACCATTTCTTACATAAACAAAAAGCTTCCTCCATTACCTATTACGGTCATAAGTCTCGGTGCATGCCCGTGTCGACTCTTAGGGCACTCAACATACAAAATAAATGTACCCCGGAAAGAGAAAAGAAAAATAAGAGCGGCCGCAACGTTTCCGCACCAAATGGGCATCGAAATGTCGACCGCACGAAATGTTTCCACATTCTGAACTTTACGACCTTTTAATAAAGCTTAATTTAGCTGCTGGCTTATGTAGCATAAGTTTGAAATCAGCGTTGGAAATAGCGAGGTGCTATGAATTCACAAACGTGTTTTATAGCGTAAACATCGAAAAGAGACCGCGTTTGATATTTGTAAACAAAAGTGCAAATTAATGTGAATATTAATGTTGGATTAATTTTTGCATTAATGATTATTGATGCAGATGGTAGATATTGTTTCTATAAAATAGTACCAGACAAAGCTGGCTTGGAAATTCATTTAATATTTTCACATTCAAAATTGCCTCTACGTAGGAATAATTTTGACATAAAAATAAATAAAAAAAAACTGGTCGTCAAAACATCAATTAACTTTTCTTATATAAATTCTTTGCGGGTGCCGGAAATAGTAAGCCAATTTACCAGCACGTAAACATGCGTTTTCAAAGCCTAAATAACTGATAACAGGCTTAATGTTGGTTCGCTCTAGAGTGGCTTAAAGCCCAAACAAAACCTTGACACATAAAGGCAACATTCATACTTAGGGCTCTCGGAAAAGCCCGATAAAAGGAAAATAAACTGCCATCTTAGTACACAATGTTAGTATTTGTCGAAGGGAAGTCGAGATAACGAGCTGTGAAAGTAAATACTCAACACAATGCAATACGTTTGTGGAACGCTTTGTGTTCTACCGTTTTAGAGAAAATTTTGTCGAAATGATAAGATCCCTTTGTGTTTCTTTTTCTTATACAAATACGATACGCGACTTTTAAAATAAATTCACTGAATATACTGCTTAGGGTTTCCGCATATGATATGGGATTTAAATTTTATTGCAGGGATCATTTTGTGTGAAAAAATAAATCCCAAGATAATAAACAAGAAGCAAAAAAGTTACCCTTCTCAAAGTCTGGTAAAAACCAGCGACACTTTAAGTATTGTTTTAAACAAAAACACCGATTTATAAGACTTATTCGTGAGAAAAGGTTCGCCAATTGCAGCGGCCGAGGAAAAAACATATTGGCACTCGCGACCCTTTGGTCGGCTCAATAGCCCATTGAGTTTTTCCATACAGACATGACATGGACGACACCTAGACGAGACTAACATAGGTACTTATCATCGTGTCAGTTGCTCAAACAAAACTATAATTTTTGAAGTGTCTTGCTCAATGTTTGAGATTTCCCCACGATATCGTGTAGATGTCGTGGCAGTGTGGAGTGGAAACGCCCGCACTCCTAAAGTCTTTTTCATCACATCTATTCGAAAAGAACGACTTGGTTTGCCTTTATGTGCACCCAAAGGTGGTGTTTTCTATAAGAAACAATAAGTGCGCGGCAAAGTTCATTCCGGCGCACTTATTCCGGCGCACTTATTTAAATTATTTTAAATAAGTGCGCCGCAATTTACTTTGCCGCGCACTTTTTGAATTTGGAACATCTTAGTGTTCAGCGCCAAAGAAATCGAACGAATAGAAAACATAAGAAATAAGTGGTTTTCATTATAGATGTCTACTATTTATTTTCATTTTAGTTGTTACTATATATGTTTTATTAAATAATAATATTACAATAAAATATGAGGCGCCTTTTATTTTCTCATAGTTGGTGATGAAAAGTAGAGTGTACCACTCGGGCGCAAAATATATTTTTGGCTCGGGCGAAGTACTTTGAATCCCTCGCTACGTTCAGGATTCTACTAAAGAATCTAGAATCCTTCACTTCGCTCTGGATTCAAAAAATCGCCCTCGCCGTAAAAATATAATTTTGCTCCCTTATGATACAATCTACTATTTAAATACAATTATTGTTACATTATAGGGGATAAAATTTAGCTCACGTGTGACTACATTATCTTTATCGTACGTTGTAGGTACGTGATGGAAATTGGGTTTTTCGATTATTCGTAGAACGTCGCGTCGCAGCTGTTTGATAAAGATCTCCGCTTATTTCCAAGCAACCTGATTTGTCCAAATAAACCTTATTCTATTCATCATCATTCAATTTATATTGTTAGGTACACTTAGCTATAAAAACGTGACCTGTATAGTTGAAACTCTACAAATGCTTTGCAATGGGTTTTAATTTAAATAATTTATGAAATGACTAGGTACTCTATTGCATTGGGTCGAACCGGTAAAGATAGATGTAAATGAATAAATAAATAAATAAAAATTACCAAAGGAAAAAAAATGCAACTAAAAATGGTGACACGCATAAAAGACTCAAGTTCACATACCGTGTAAGGTATGAAGGCTGGTAGGTAGTATCAAACTAAAAAGCGTAACTCCCACTTGTTCTATAGGACTGTTTTTAAAACTTTTTTATCCCTGTAGTTCCATGGTAGGACTATTGAAACTAGCCCATTAGTTTTCATTTCAATAGTCCTACCCAAGTGGAAGTTACCAGATATTAGGGATAAAAAAGTTTTGTTCTTTCTAGACGTAACAGTTCTATAGAACAAATGAGAGTTACCCACTAAAAATAGATGAAAATCATTATCGCTCATATGTGTTCGGCACAGAAATGTTTCGTACTCAACAAGCATCCTTTCGCACATATTGTAAGACCCTTCCGATGTCGACCCATGTCATTAGTTCTATCCCACCCCCATAAAATACGCGAAAATGAATACTCGACCTGAAAAGACCACAACAGCTGGCTTCCGAAGCACATACAAATAGCTAGACAATAAGAACCTCAATGTGTTAAAATTACACGATCCTACAATAATATATTAAGGATATGAATTTCGAGTACAGAGTCATTATGAACTACGTTTAAAATTATTATTATATTTGCAAGTCAAATTTCAGAATCAAAAATCATTTAAGGCGTAGGGTAAAGGCAGACAACTTTCTCGCTCGCACATTTTAACATTTTTGAAGATATAATATAACTAAATGAAATTATGTGAAATTGCAGAGCTTCAGGGTCGAGAGAATAACAATGCAAAGGTTTAGTAAAAATATCACATTGATCCAAACAAGTTTTGTAAACAAAAAATGTGCACTTTAATTTATATGTGATAAACTGAGAATAAACAAATAGAAACAATAAAAACAGTTTGAGATAATACCTACTTATAACTAAGTATCTTGATAGATACCTAGATGATTAACTTGACTGAAGATATGTGTAAAAGTAAACACATTTGCATAACTAAATTTTTTGTCACAAAATTTATTTCACCTATTTTCGAGTAGACTAATAACTCTCATGATATTTGGGGTTTTGCAATGGTAATATAGATTGATAATCAATTATTTAAATAATGTCGCCTGAAACAGATCTAAGCCTAGGCCACTTAGAATCGGTTAGAACGGTTATTTCAAGGCATAACTAAGCAATCTCTCAGTATTAGCATTATGAATAGAACAATAACTTTTAGGTCCATATTCGATGCCTCATTTCGGCCCCACACGGCTCATTTCCTTCTTTCATTTACCTCAGTTCTGAGGAAAACAAATGAGTATGGGTGCTCGGGAATGGCACACTTTATTGAATTGAGCACACCTGCGACGAGGTACATGCTCGATGCCTCAATAACAAATTCTGAATGGTTTATTTTATTCATTTGAGAAATTTAGACATACCCCGTACGGTAAGAAAAAACGATCAATGAACTCGAATTATGACATTGGAATTTTTGTGAATGAAAGATAATTTGCTTACCTACTTTTGTTCTATAAATATTTATTTTTAGGACCTATTCCAGTTATTTTACTAGGACAGGTTTTCTGTCTTATGCTTAATGTAAGTATCTAGATCTAAGAGAATTAAATGTAGGTAACTCAACCGTTTCATGTGTATGTTGAGGTTATTCCATCGAGCCCACCGGCTAGCCCAATGGTGGGCCAGATAGGAAAAAAATAACGAGCCTACTATACAAATGTGTGGGCTCGATGGAATTTTTGTTTCCCATTTGGCCCACCAATGGCCGGCCGGTGGGCTCGATGGGACTAACCCGTATTTTATAGAGCATTATCTGAAGTATTCCTCTTCTTATCTCTCATCGTCTAGTAGGAACAATCACCGTCTTACAAGCTCATTAAATTTACTAACCACCTTCTCTAATTCCTAAGTTTTGTAGTTCTATGAATACAACCCCTAAAACAACATTTCCAATTATTTTAAGCTCCATTTCATAAAATCCAACAGTATCATTTCCCTTGCATTATAATTTCGTAAACAAGTAATTTTCTCAAAAAGTTGAAACACGGACCCAACAGGATACATCGTTGCATCCGGTCTCGTACAGGAAGCACCAACAATGAGTATTTCATACGAGGTGGCGTAAATGCGAAAAGCACTTGACCTGGCCTACATACTAATGTTCACACATTCAGAGCTGGTTTTTTTTTGTAATCACTTCATTTTGTGCAGATAATTGAAATAAAAACACATGCGCTAGAACCTCTTCTATTTTTGAAGTCGGTTAAAATAATAGTTGTGTTAATAGACAAACATTTATTTAAATAAGGATCTGTAATGGCTAACCTCATAATCTCAGTAGAAACTACAAATCTTTCTTACTAGATAAAGGGACGGTATAAAACCAAATTGCTCACCCACCCCTCCTGATGTAGAGCGGTTACCTCTTCCTACAACAAACGACAGAAAATAAACGTCTGATGAAGCGATTCACAAAGATTTTATAACATGAATCGACCAGGATCGAAATCCGCGACCTTCCCCTTGACACGGGGATGCTTTAACCACACTATCGACTCATAGTTTTTCTAGACGAACGAATACCTTAGGAATATACTAAGACGATCCAAGGGACCAAGAGAAAAGGGAGATAGAGAAAGAGAGAGAGTTTTGGAAAGTTATCTTTGTAATATTTCTTAGTGCAAAAGTAGTACTTTTGTTCGTCGTACAACAATTTAAAAGTAATTGTAACTTTGCCTTGTTTCAGAGTTTGATGGCGATTATAAAGTTTGGTTACGCCCTCGTGGTGGTGACCTTACTGCTGATGATATGGGCATCTCTGTCAGGAGCTTTAGAAGTAAGTATGCTATGAGGTGTAAAGAGGGCATTGACCAAATCAGTATACAGTTATTATTTTACTATATAAGTTAGGATACCCAACACGGGTCTACACTATACAGTTCAAGAGAGTATTCAGAGGATTATGACAGAGTTTTTCATAATTATAGGGTACCTACCACAGGGTATACCTACCAAGAGTCAAATTATAAAATACGATTATCCCTACATAGGGATTGACACTGAACACATACATAGAAAAAATACTTGAACATGTCCACATGTTTCATCTTTGTATTTTTACAAAAGCACCTAGATAGATATAGCAGATTTAATTTTGCAAAAGAAATTTTCATAAGTAGTTTTCCTACATCTTGTATTTATTTGAATCTACTGTTCCGTTCCATTGACTCATTTCAAATAAGGAAAAGTAATTGGTTTCACCAAATACAGTTATACGCCGAGCCCCTCTACTTACGTATTTGGCGACTGGGCTGCGACAACCGTAAATTATCCATTATCTCATTCCAGATATCCCCTGAGACCTCCCCTTTCGAAAGAGATTTCTAGAGTTTTTGTCCAATAACCCTCTTAGCCGCCCTGCGACTGCTGGTAGGGGATTTTTGGATAAAAAGTCCAGAATCCCCTGAATAGTTTATTTAGACCTTTTATATACTCCATCCGTTCCGTACTTTTGGCGTTCTTATTATAATGCATTGTGTGTACTACAAAAAAGTGGTTCGATATCATTGCTGTCTAGTTTGATCCATAAAGTACAAAAAATTGGTTTCATACATCAAAATACACAACTTTCGCTTATCGTAGACCTGTCGCGGGCAAAGTAATCAAAAAGCGGATACAAAGGTCACCAGCCCACTTATAGTAAGTATCAGAGACATTTTGGCAGCCTACGAACTAGCGGAAAATAGCTTTTCGTCATTGGCTGCTTTTATAACATTATGTTGTAAGTACTTTTTCTTTTAGCGAAGTTGGGTATTTTTGTGGCCAACTCTTTGAAGGGTATTTTATTATGTTTTATTGTAACTTTCGGATAATATTACTCTCAATAGATCCTTTGAGCTTTAATTAATAAGAGTCAATAAGCACTGCCGATTAGTCGCCGGCGACTTACCCCCTATCTTATAAAAAGTTAGAGTAGACATAATGTTTCGATTACGTATGGTAAACAAGATCTAATGTCTACTCTAACTTTTTATAAGATAGACCATTAGTCTCTCGCGACGACCGAAACATAGCATAATTGTGTAAACATATAATTTAACTATAGAAAGTTACAGTCGCTGTCGACCAAGTCGCTGGCGACTAGTCGACAGTTTATATAGATATAATAGATTTATATTTTTTTACAGCTCCACGTAGACACAGGGCATCCGCCATGCCTCTTCCAAGCCCTCTGCACATGTTCGAAACCAGCTGGAGACCTCGGTATAGTGACATGCAAGCATGTGCCTATCCTCAGGGTACCAGCGCCCATGAACAGCTCCAAGGTCTTCAGTCTGGAGCTAAACGAAAACAAGATTGTGGACCTTGAGCCGCAGTTCTTTCAAGCTACAGGTAATTTCCATTGCAGCGACTTTAACTCTTAAAACTAATGGGTGTAAATTTCAATATCTCTTAGTTCCTCTTTCTCGGACTCCACATGACTGAGGAGTTTCTCCTTTAGAATTTTTTCCCCGACAGTGAAAGACCAAAAGACACTTTATATGTTTAAAGGCGGAGGGTCCATTCTTCTTTGGTATGTCCCAAGCCTTATTAACATCTCTTTCAGGGTACAAGAATAGTGTGTTACTTCGCTGTGTCACCTTGAACAAACTACATATACCTAATATGGTCAGAAGGGCAAGTCCTGTAGGTGAACAAAAAAATTTGGACCATAGAAATAAGAAATTAATTATCCAGGTCTAGGTAAAGATTATTATTTATTATTTGGTATTTATTTATTTGTCTTTGTTGGAACAGCAGGACTGGGCCAAGAACTTGGGATATTCACAATGTATTCTTCATTTTCAACAAAGTCTTTGAAATTACTACATCCAGGCATAGATCATGTAATACTATACAACCAGGTCATAACTATCGATTGGCACAAATACTTAAATTATGTGTGGCACATATTTCCGTTTCAGAAACTATCGAGTGCCTCATTAAATTTTACCCCCAGAACACTGATTTGCTTCGTTAGCCTTCTGTATGTAACATGACGCTATATGGGTCATAGCCGAGCTCAAATCAAATTGGGTTGGTTCCGAAATCGCTCTCTGTTACGGATATTGTGAATATTCCGGTGTAAATATATGCACGGTAAATAGGTATTGACGTAACTTACACTGTGGTCTAGAAAATTTTGATGCGAGCAGATTCTTTGTGCTATCCATCTATATGGATAGCAAAAAATAAAGCAATATTAGTCTCTATCCGTAATTATCATAGGAGACATTTCTTTCCATCATATTTGTATGATATGTGTATGTAACCATATAGGAGACATATCTATGTATTATAGACTGGTCACCAAACGCAGACCAGTGCCCCAAACCAATGACGACATTTTCAACTTCAGCGGTAGTCGTAAAATCAAGAATAAGCTTAGAACCAAAAAGAAATGTTCACTAATAACCTCGCGTGCACCTGTAATGTCTTATTACAAACATACGTTTAACTCTTTTCTTTCGAACTCCCCAGACCTAACTAAACAACATTAACATTCGCAACGATGTTCTAACATGTTCCAATTAATTTCAGGGCTGTACCGGCTGGCCATAAACCAGAATCCTCTGGAGAGTATTCACGAGGAGGCTTTCTACGGACTCGACAATACACTGTGGGAGTTGGAGTTACGTCACGACAAACTTATATCAGTACCCAGTCGCTCGCTTCGATACCTGCAGAAACTGAGACTGCTGGATTTGACAGGTAATTTTGTAGTCTATTTAGCTGGTCATAGGACACAAAATCATTTAAATTTTATAGTCTTATCAGACGCTTTATAAGGTCTCCACAGTACTGGGTACCAGTTTTGAGAGCTGGAGTGGTCAAAGTAAGCTTATAATTATTTATGAGGGATCAGCGCTGCAGAAAAGGTTGCAGGATTTGCAATAATACGGCAGAATGCCATACAAATTCCACTAATTAACAACAGTTGAGGTTCAATTCAGTACCAATAATGGTTCGACCGATGTGCAGCTTAGAAACGTCACTGTTCAGCTAGATCTTAATGGAACTACCAACAGATTCAAAACTGCGGTTCAGCTGTATTTGATAGTAGATTATGAAATACCTAAACGAAAACAGATAAAACCTACGAATTAGGTAGGTACCTAATTCGTCGGTTTTATCAGTCTGAAACGCAGGTGCGTTTCAGACTAGTTCGTTAGTGGAATCCTCTTCCCCTGGTGTCCGATATAAGATAGAACTATTATAACTAGTAGATGCAAAGATAACTTTATCTAAGAAATTAAGTGACAAAAATTCAAAGAATGTAGGTACATACTTACAAAACGGTTTACTGTTTTTAAGTTTTCTTTATCTAGTTGGACTGTAATTCCAATTTCCAACCAGTGTAATACCTAAAACACTTGTGTAAATATTCTGTCTTCTTTAAACGAGTTAGAAAGTTTCGAAAATGTTCTCTTCTATGACTGTAAGACAACAACAATCAATTGGAATTGTTTGAAAAGTTGCTCTACTGTATCACTGAGGCTTGTACGACGTACGTACATCAATATAATAACTGATGGGTTACTACAACCATTGGATAAGTTAACAGTTGCCAAAAACATTAAAAGATAAGTTTTGCCGTCATGAACAAACGTCAGTGATGCAAAAGATAAGGACTTTTTAACAGATTAAATGATGCTGTTTCTTATATTCTTGAAAAAATAGCAGTCTAATAGTCGATTTCGTTGGAAGATGGCATTCTCTTCTGATTACTTTCGTAGGTAATACGTTGAGCAGTCAGGCGAAAACTTGATGGAGGCCTCAGACGGTCGAACTCCTTCAGAATTCACCACTAGTTTATTATAACTACCTTCATCTTACAAAGCATTGTACAAAGCTATGGAAAGCTTGTTGATACCTTAATGCTACTGGATGGTGAACATCGTGAAGAAACCCTTGGCTTAGTCAGCTCCGCACGTATTGACCTTGTATTTCATGACTAGGCTGAGAGGATGGTATAGGTGCTGGGCAAGCCTACTCCATTTAAACATTGTCCCAGGTACTAGTGTCCCGTTAAGTGTAGGCATAGGTTGCCTCCTGACGCTGTATAAATCATCTTCAATAGATGTAAATACTGGCCGGTTTATTTATTGGTGAACTTTGACTTTAGCCGATATATTTTAAAGAAGCTAAGTTTCGACAGGTGATTTGTTCTTATGTTCAAGCTTTATTTAAGTTTAAGTAATTAGTTCTCATTGATCTGTAACGTTTCTTGAGGCCTAAAACAAAACCTTTTAACTTTTTTGAGGGTAGATTATGCAAACGCTTCATTTTTCCTTCATAATGAACGAGATTTAGTAGAAATAAATTCTGAATTATTCAGCTATTAGCTGAGTACTTTAACCTCTATCATGTCTTATCAGACACAATAGAAAAAGTATTGTGTCTCGCGTGGATTCGCATTCCACATTATTACTCAAATTCAAATTCAAATCGTTTATTGCGCTTATGTTGTTAAAAAGATGTTGTACAAAAGATAGTGTAGGTACCAAACATAAACCCTGTTAGGGCACAGCAATTTGTTCAGGTGTAGATAGGCAGATAAGTTTTTGCATTATTACTCAATCACCAGATATTTGGAAAACTTATAATTTTTTCAGCTATACTGGTCGGCGCATGCCCCTCCTCCATGTATGTGCATGTACGGAATAGTAAAATGACGCGACGCTGGCAGAAATGTAAAAATCCGGAAGATTGTCATAAAAAAAAGATTGAATATTTACCTAATATTGAATATTGAAAATGGTCGTTAGTCAACTGAATGCCAATTCTGAGTACAAAAGAACCCGAGTACTGTAGAAAACTGCATTCAACTAAACAACATAATTATTAGGCAGTACCTTATACAATAGAGTTGGTTCCAGCATCACAAAGCTGAATGAGTAGTTCGAGAACGTATAAAAGGTACCTATTGTATTGTGGCCATGTACCTATAAGTAATGTACTCGGTCGATAGGTAGGTGGTTTTGCGAGTTTTATAGTTTCAAATTGACCATCGATTGGTGCGCAAAAGTGGAATAGCGAAGATGCGGAAGTTCTATGTGCGCAACTTTTTGGATTGACAAAACCAGGGGTAAATACAAAGTGATTCAAAGTGACCAGTAACATTTTATTGAATAAAAGCACTTTATTTTGGGCTATTACGGTGTAATTTTGCCCAAAGGGGATTTTGAGACTGAATTAAAATCAAGGGGATTAGGAGACTAACCCCTTTTTTTTTGAGCATTGTATGCTGATATCGCAGTATTTGGTATGGAGATTATCAATGATGGTTTCAGACTTTCTGATAAATTAAATTCTAAGACTATTGACTCAGATAACAAAATCGCGATATTTTGAATTGAGACTAAGATTTTTTGACTCTTTGAAATGCTTTCATAAACCCCGAAACCAAAGACCAAATCAAATCAAACTGGCAAAAAAACATATAAACATAAATATCTTATCGAATCTAATCCCAGTTTTTCCCTAGGTAACGAAATCACGGACATATCTGGTGACAACTGGCGAGGCTTAGAAAACACGCTCCAGACATTAGTCCTAGCTGATAACTCCATCGCAAGCCTGCCTTTGGATGCCTTCACCGGTCTACCGATGCTGGAAACCCTGGACCTTCATGGAAACCATCTATCTGTTATTGATCCTGGTGTGTTCCGTGATGGGATGAGCAGGCTGAACCGGGTAAATTTTGATTTTAGTATTAGGTAGTAGAGCTTCTTGGGAAAGAGCTTTTACTAATATTATTATAAACGCGGAACTTTGTAAGGATGTTTGGATGTATGGATGTATTGACGAAGGGTGTGAGGGTGTGTGGATGTGTGGAAGGGTGGATGTTTGGATGTGTGGATGTATGGATGTATGTTTGTTCCGCTTTCACGCAAAAACTACTGATCCGATTTGGATGAAACTTGGAATATATATTGTCCGTGGCCTGGATTAACACATGGGCTTCTTTTTATCCCGGAATATCTACGCGATCAACCAGGACGCGGGCGGACGCTAGTCGTATATAAAGGAGAATTTTTTATTTTCTTTGTCCTTATTCTAGTTATTCTCCGACGCTTATTAACTGATTATACCCTCTTTCAGTTGCTGCTAAGTGATAACCAGCTAGTCTACATTCCGTACGAAGAATTATCACCGCTTAGGCAACTCCGATTCTTGGATCTATCCAACAATCTAATCAAGCAAGTGCCGCCGAACCACGAGTTAAACGGAATAAGACTGTCTTTGGACTCTTTGAAGTAAGTATTTGGATTTCTTCACAGGTTTAAAGATTTGAAGAGATGTATTTTTAGGCTCATTCCAGTTTCCCTCTGCGTAGGAGATTTCTGGAATTTTGTCCAATAATTCCCTTAGCGACTGCGAATGCCGGCAGGGGAAAATTTGAAAAAAAAATCCAGAAATCCCTTTAGGGGTTCATTTACACCATTTTCTATACTACTGAGAAGGCAAACAAGTGGTAGGTACGGCCCACCTTATGGAATGAAATATTTCTTTTGTTACAGAAATTCACTTTACACACATCCAACACCCCCACTCTACACCATTACAAACACACCCTCTCGCACACATACATATACACACCCTCAAACCCATATCTCGTACCTCCACATACCTACACTTACACTTAGTTTATTTTATCTACTTTTGTCATAATTGTTTAAATTTAGAGTCAACCTAGTTATACCTACCTGTTTATGCTTTGGATATTGTAAACTGGAGGAGGGCGTTAATATTCGCGACACAGTTTTTTTTAAACTTCTGCGGATGTTTTTTCTACTAACTTGTGCCTTGTTTCTTTTCCAATAATAAACTTATTATTATTAACTTATTATTACCGTATATAGCATTGTATTATCTGATCTGTGCCGTAGCCATATTGGATGACTGCAACATCTACAATCATTATTTCAAAGCCAAAGAGCTTTTATTCAATAAAATCTCACTGATACTTTGAATCGTCACTGCGTTTTGCATGATTAGGAATGATTAAATTTTTTTGTATTGTATTTTTGTATTTACTAATGCTTACTGTACCCATTGTCTTTCTATAACAATGATTTGTTACAGACTTGACAACAACATAATCACGGTTCTGTATCCCGGAGCGTTCAAATATTTCAACATTTTGAACTCTACATCTTTGGACGGCAACCCCATCTATGCTTTGAGGGTATGTTCTTTTCTAAATAAAAAAAGCTAAACTGTTTTTTTTAATACAAAATCAGGTGGGTTACTTTCGAACACAGTTCCAATTTTTTTTTTTGGCTCGTCGGAGCGGGCTATAGTTTTAAAACCATACCGCCTAGTCTAACGTTATATTTTTTTCCCATAGGTTAGTTTGTTTATGTGTTTGTCTTGCGTAAATGATAAGTCAAGTCAAGTCGGCTGTCGTTTGTTTTGAAGAGAAAATGGTGGATTTTCCCTCCAAAACCTGAATCGAATTTTCACATTCAGAAAAACCACTTTACACACATTTATTCGATTATGTTACGACCTAAGTATTATTGGTTAAAATTCCACCAAAATTAAACAACAATAACACGAGAAAAACTATTAAAATAAAAATGCTAGGTATGTGTTCTTTCAAAAAATCACAAAATTCGAATCACACAGTTCCAATCCGGATCCATAGATTTTGACAGGAGTCGTGTCGTTTTTCAGTACAAAATGACACGAAATCTGTCAAAATCCGGCTCCAATTTGGAACGGCGATGGTCAAGAGTAGCCCAACAGGTCCTTTTTTAGTCTGATTTGAACTGATTTGGATTAGTCAGATAGATAAACTAATTGTAACCATATAGAAGATTAAAGCTATCAAGAACACAGGGCGGCCTTAGCACTAAAAGCGATCTCTTCCAGACAACCTTTCGATGTCGATAATAGGAGATTATCTGTAAACTGGTTTAATCTGGTTTGCAACAGTTTGCGGATAGCTCAACTGATTAATGTGTATTTTGTAAATATTGTATTCATAATTCTCTGTGAATCAATATATTCTATTTCTGTATAATCTGTCTCGCATATTAGTTTGTAAGGTGTATCTAATAAAGTAATAAAGTAATTTTATTAATTAATTCTATTATGGCTCACTCGGTAGAAGCTCTGCCTTCCGTGCTGGGGGTCGTGGGTTCGATCCCCACCGAGAACAAACAAACATTTGTATGTGGCAAACATAGATGTTTGTTCTGTGTCTGAGTGTTACTATGTATATACGTATGTATTTACAAAAAAAATGTATGTAAGTATTATATCAGCAATCTAGTTCCCATAGAGTTCCCGTGCTTTGGGACTAGAAGGCGTTGTGTGTAAATGTTCAAGAATATTTTTATTTACCTATTTAATATTAGTTTAGTATTTGCAAAATATCTATTAACTATCATATAGATAATAAAATTATATACCATTTCAGGAAGATGCCTTCAGAAACGCCAAAATCAAGACTCTATCGCTCCGAGACTGCGAAATAGTTGAGTTATCGCCGGCCTCGTTTGCGGGACTCGAGAATAGTTTGCAGAGTCTAGATCTCTCTGAGAATAATCTCACTATGATATCTAAGTTCATGCTCAATAAGTTGGACTCACTTCGCTTCTTGAATCTTAGAGAAAATAAGGTGAGTCAAGTATTTCGCTGGAGAACTTAAAGGTACTTAAAGGTGGTTCGATTTTCATACTAAATTTTTTTTCCATTTATGGGCGAAGAGGAATATAATTTTGCATTGGAATAACTGTTATACCTAAGCTTTATAATGGTCTTCAGTTGTGGCAAAGAATACAGTACAATAACACCAAATAAAATGGAATTTCACTTCATTTTAATCAATGTGTGAGTAACACAGATAAATTGATAAAACAATCGTTACTCAAGCATAGATTTGAGTATAGATTTTAATACCAAAATCTGCTTGAGTCCAGATCAGTTTTTGAGCAGTAAATCAGCATACGAGCCGTAGTAGGTTTGTTCACATTCGCATTTCTGGTTTTTTTCGTAGGCTTTTTGAGAGTAAGTAATTAAAAAAGTTGATAATTTTGTGTGTCTGGTACAAATTTGTATCTTTATCTGATTGATATTGACTTTTTTCTCTCAAGGCTTCGAGACAACATCACGAAACTCAAAAGCCAACTTACAAAAGTTAAAAAAAGTCAGAAGCGATGACTATGCTTACGAGCTTACGTACATTTTACAAATTGTGATATCACGCACGGTGTCTTCTTTGGCTATAAAACTGCCTGTCACTGGTAGATTATGTATCTATCTACCTCTAATATTGTTTATCCTAGTACCTTATCATTGCACTGATGTTACAGATTAGCTTAAGTTCTTACCTATTATAAGTTATTGATAGTTATAATATATACTAGTAACTAAGTGGCTACATCAACTTATGTAGTGATACCTACCTACCTAGTGATAAGTTTGTAAAACATAAGAATAAGAAAGAAAAAAAAAAAAAAAGTTATTTAACATATGAAACTTTTAAAATGAGCACAAATTGGCTTTTTTCATGTCAATTTTAAATATATATAGGATGTCGCGACCACTTTGTAGGATTGAAGTAGGTACTCAGAATTGTTTCGCTCACACAATTGCTTCCGCCGAAAACATTGTTCATATTGAAAATACCCTTCGAAGGTTTCGGGAGTGCCCTTATTACACTATTGTGTTACAACTTGTGATAAAGGTGATCTATAGTGCCTTTAGATGACGGAATTACTAATTTTTTTTTCACACAACTCAATTGATGGCACAAACTTGGGGAGACCTATGCCCAGCATACCCTTCGAAGGTTTCGGGAGTGCCCTTATTACGCTATTGTGTTACAACTTGTGATAAACTATAGTGATAAACTATAGTGCCTTTAGATGACGGGATTACTATTTTTTTTTCACATAACTCAATTGATGGCACAAACTTGGAGAGACCTGTGGATAATGATGATGATATGGTGGAACAAGCGGCTGGCCCACGTGACTAATAGTAGTATCGCTAATTCCTATATCAGCCTTTGGGCGAGATAAGTTACGAGTAGCATTCGAGTTACGAAAATAATAACTTTTTAACAAAAAAAGGAAGAGGTTCTCTATTCGATTGTATTATTTTTCTGTGCGTTACCTTAGAACGTCATTTATGAACAGATTTTTTTTCTGGAGTACCTATAGGTACTTCTAAATAGGTCCATTAAAACGTAATCAAAATCGGTTTAGTAGTTTGGCTTTTAGAAAAGAATAACTGGAAAAAGCATGTCATCCGCGTACACAACATTGCGTATTTTGATTTTATATAATTTTTCACTAGTTTTTACGATCAATAGAACGCTTCCGTGCTTCGTAAGGCACGGTAAATTGACGGTCCTGGCTCTAGCAGTCGTTAAGCTATGACGGAGGCCTTAAGGCGGCCTAAAAACTTTGTCACTAGAGTTAGCCACTAACTCATACGAGCTTACTTTGCTTATCCTCTGATGATGAAGCTGTAAGATCAAATTAAAGTCGGCTTTTCTAGAGTTTTTAACTATTATATTATTTACAGGTGGACATCAATCTGCTAACATCAAACATGCCATCAGAATTCGCGACCACTTCCTTCAACAACTTTCAATACAAGCTGTTTTCTTTAGACGTCAGTGGAGCCAACTCTATTGAGATGAGTTTGCAGGATTTTAGAAGGTTAGTTCAAAAATATCTTCTATTTTTACGTATATAAGGTGTCAATTGCAATACCTACTTAAGTTCCACCTTTAAGAACTAAGTACACTCAAGCATAAAACTGGTATTAAAAGTACACTAGATTGCATAAATGTTAACACCTTATCCTGTTATTAATAATAATAATAATAAATATTCACGGACATTTAACACAACGCCTTCTAGTCCCAAACTAAGCAAAGCTTGTACTATGGGAACTAGATGGCTGATAGAATACATATATATTTTTTTAATGAATTTAGTGTAAGTTTCTAACGGTCTTATTCCAGAACGAAGACTGAAGAAAGTCAAGGTTTAAACGCCAAGGTTTGAACGTCAACGTCATGGTTTAAACCCTGAGTTTCTTTAGTCCCCGTTCTGGAATAAGACCGTAATAGTTACACCGTGTTTTGTATTTCGATCAAGAGACAAAATAGGCGTGGTATTAGCTCTGCCTTCCGTGCTGTGGGTCGAGGGTTCGATCCCCACTGAGAACAAAAATTTGTGTGTGGCAAACATAGATGTTTGTGTTGTGTCTAGGTGTTACTATGTATAAGTATGTATTTACAAAAAATGTATATATAAATAAGTGTTCTATCAGCAATCTAGTTCCCATAGTACAAGCTTTGCTTAGTTTATACTAGAGGGCGTTGTGTGAAATGTCCAAGAATATTCTTCTATCTTCTAAATATATAAAACTCTTTTGAAGCTGACTGACGATCAACGCACAGCCTAAACTATAAGTCCTATAGGTATGAAATTTGGAGGATAGTATCCTTATATGGTGTAGAGGTGCACTAAGAAAGGAATTTTGAAAAGTCGCACCCTAATTGGTCTAAAATTAAGATCAAAGATTTTAGCCAAATAACGCTATGCTGCTACCACGCGAGGGACGGCTAGTTTATCTATATTTATATTATTTATCAGCTGATAAAAATTCTTTCTCCACAGAATGAGATCGCTTCGCTCTCTCTCGATCAGCAAGTTAATACGTCAGAGCATAAGATCTGAAGATTTCCTAGAATTTGGAGTGGAACTCGAAGACTTGAAGATATTCGGCTCTACTGTCAACAGAATAGAGTCCAGTGCCTTCCAACATGTCAGGACTATCAAAACATTGGACATGTCTGAGAATAACATCGAGTTCATTGACCCTTTCGCGTTTGCTGAGGTAATCACCAATACTCAGTATATTTATTGCTGTCACATGGTTTACATGAATTTTACATTGGTTGTGGGTGTAAATAACACAGGTTAGATTAACTTAAAAAAAGAGATCCCATGTCTATTAGTTCAAAAACTTGTATTTAACAATAAAAACAATTTTGATTTTGGAAAACAATTTTGAAGTAGATATCTTTTGATATCTCATGGACCCTGTTTAGGGTAATGCAATTTGGTAGGTCTACCGATAAATTAAGTTAAAAGTTAAGTTTAACTTAAGTTAAACTCTCAGGGCCGTAAGATCAATAGTGGTTTAAACCACGAAATAGGGTTTAACCTCCAGTCTCCGATTATTTCATAAGATCAATGGTAGTTAATCGACCATCGGTAGCTTAAACAGACAGAGATGACAGTAGACTAATCCATCAATCAAATGTAATCGTAGTTTATGAAACCCATAGTTTAAACTGCTTTTGATCTTACGGCCCTTAAGGTTACACTAGTCGCCCACTTTTCAATACAAACGTGGAAGGGAAACTACTCCACTGTTTGACGCTGACCAACCAAAACTAAGGATTATATCAATTTATCTCGTCATAATCTATGTCTGTGTACACCCCAAACCGTAAAAAAAGTATTCATTTAAATAATAAAAGCTAAAAATACTTTCTATACGAAAGTTTAGAAGCTTGTATTTTTTAAATGAATACTTTTTTTACTGTTTGGGCTGTATACAGACATAGATTATGACGAGATAAATTGATATAATCCTTAGTTTTGGTTGGTCAGCGTCAAACAGTGGAGTAGTTACCCTTCCACGTTTGTATGGAAAGGTGTGCGACTTGTTCAACCTTAAGTTAAACTCTCGGTTAAAAATAAAGTAAGAAATTCTATTTTTCAGCTACACAGTCTCACAACATTAAAAATGGCGAACGGTTTGGCAGACTCCGTGAAAATCCTTCCATTCGAGCCTCTAAAAGCACTCATAGAGTTACAATACTTAGATCTAAGCAACAATAGATTGAAGAATGTACCGGACACGTCCTTCCACTTCCTGTATAAACTGAAGACTTTGAATCTGCAGGATAATTATATTGATCATTTTTCCAAAGGAACTTTGCAGGTAACTGGGATTTTCTTACATGTTTTTTTATACAACTTTAGCGAACCGTCCCGATTTCGCATGGGTATTAAACAAAAATTTAAATTTTTTAGGTTATTATTTTACACCTTGGGTTACATTATGGGAGTTTTATTAAACATCCCTATTTTTTTTTTAAATATAATAATGCCAGGGATAGTGAAGCTTCCCAACGGTCAATACCGTCTTTACCATAAGGGCACAAGGGGTCCGTGCCCAGGGCCCCCATTCTCAAGGGGCCCCGAAGGACCGATAATTTCTCTCACACATTTATTCTCAAAACATTTTTGTTGAGCACTTTTTGAAAGAAACCGTTATCGTAATCGTAACCAAAACCAACAGCATTCTAATATCATTAATGACATAATTATGTACTATTATAATACTGTATTTGAAGTACCTATAATATAAAGGGTCATGCTTAGTAAAAAAACGTTATTATAATTCGCTTTTTTTACTTTCCGAAAGGGCCCCAAATTCTTGTGTGCCCAAGGGCCCCAGCCTAGTTAAAAACGGCCCTGCCAACGGTGAAAGAATTTTTCAAATCGGTCCAGTAGTTTCGGAGCCTATTCAATGCAAACAAACAATCAAATCTTTCCTCTTTATAATATTAGTATAGAAGTATAGATAATGCAAGAGAACAAGCCGATGGTCCACCTGATGTAGCATGTTTCTTCTATGTCTGGGTGTTACTATCCTACTTAATAATATAGACGTGAAAGTTTGTATGAATGTATGGATGTTTGTTACTCTTTCACGCTAAAACTACTGATCCGATTTGGATGAAACTTGGAATATAGTCCGTGACCTGGACACACATAGACTACTTTTTATCCCGGAACACAACGGTATCCAACGGGACGCGAACGAAGTCGCGGGCGGAAGCTAGTGTATTGTAAATATGTATTTACGTACCTATTTTATCAGCAATCTAGTTCCCATAGTACAAGCCTTAAGCCGCGTTGACACGATGAGAGTCTGCTCGGACCGAGTCGACTCGGTCCGAGCCAACTCTGATCGTGTCAACGCGGCTTTACTTAGTTTGGGACTAAAAAGCGTTGTATGATAGGGTAAACTACTTTAATCTTGGCACCCCCACCAATTGTTGGCACTTCTCTGATTTATCCTATTTACTAAGAAAAAGCCAGACCTCACTATGTTTATTATTATTATGTTAAGTTGTTGTTTATATAACAACATCGTGAGGTCTGGCTTTTTCTTAGTAAATAGGATAAATCAGAGTGTGCCAACAATTGGTGGGGGTGCCAAGATTAGGGTAGTTTACCCTATGTAAAAAAAAAAGTCTTGATAAAAACTTGATTGTCATTTCCAGGGAGATATCCACGGCCAAATGGAAAGCATATGTCTATCCCAGAACCAAATGCACCAAATAGTACAACACACATTCGTCGATTTGAAAGAGCTTCAAGAAGTACTGATCGAAGATAACTTGATTGAGTTTATTCATCGACGCGCGTTCACTAGCTTAGATAACTTGAACGTTATTCGACTGAAGGGGAATCGCATCAGTGAGATTAGCGAGGAAGCTTTTCAGAATATTCCTGCTTTGAAAGAGTAAGTACTATAGTTGGGTAACTCCCATTTGTTCTATAGAACTGTTACGTCTAGAACTGTTAAAACTTTTTTTATCCCTAATATATGGTAACTTCCATTTGGGTAGGACTATTGAAACAAAAACTAGCCCTAATGGACTTGTTTCAATAATCCTACCACGGAACTACAGGGAAAAAAACAGTTTTAAAAACAGTCCTATAGAACAAGTGGGAGTTACCCTATAGTTCAGCCTTTGTAACCATAATTTTGTGCAATAAAGTATTAAATTATAATAGGTATTATAGATTGTTTCTTCTTCTTCTATTCATGGCCTCTGTCCGTCATTTTGACAGAGTCAAGCGAGATATTTGAAATAATATCAGTCAAATCATTTGCAACTTAACTTGACATGTAACTTTTACTCTGTTATTAACAAAAAAAAAGTCGGCTGTCCTTTGATTTGACAGGAAAATGGTGTATTTTGCTTCAAACTTGGATCCAAACAACTTAATTAATTAAAAGAAAAAAAAGTTAAAATGTGTAAAAAATCATTATTGGTCGGAAAACTTACTTGGATCAAAATGATATTTATACTGAACCTTGTGCAATGTTTATTTATTTATTTATTTATTCAAATGTTACACGCAACATTGTTTGCGATTTTCCATACTACCAAACTACATAATTAAGCTATCAAAATAGGACACCTACCGAACAAATTTCTCATTGACTGTGGTCTAAAAGAACTAGAAGTTCATGACTCTACCCTGTACCTAAATAATAATATCCACGTAATTTCCAAGGGCCATAATTTGTATCACAATGACAAAGAATAAATAATTCTACATTATTACAGACTGGACATATCCTTCAACCAATTGGAAACATTCAAATTCTCCATATTCGATCAAGTTGGTTCAGCGACGGCTTTGAAAGTAAACGCATCTTACAACAGAATTGTGACATTAACAGATTCAAACGCTCCTAGTTTCTTCACTGCTAACTTCTATCCACCGCCTAAGGCTCAGAGTAAGTACTATTTAACGGTCAAACCAAATATTCAACCCTCAATAAGGAGATAGATAGCAATTTACGTCAAAGTATTTTTTATTTCTTTTTTTAACCTAAATCGTCCTACTACTGGGCAAAGGCCCCAAAGACTTCCAATGTTCTCTTTAGTAAGATAAAGCTAAAAAGATAAAAATTACGAATGTCCATAAGTATCAGAGTAGTGATCACGAACAAATCTGACAGTCGCCGCGTTATGTAAACCCTATTTGCATCATATTGCGCGTCAACGCTAGCTCTACTGCCAAACGTTGTAGTGTCACCGCGCAGTGTATCTCGAATTCAATACATTACGATACGTTTACGATTGTCATATTTATTCGTTATTAAGGCAGCTCTAAGGATGTGAAATATCTTAGTTCTTGAAATGGTTAATTACTTTATGGTTGCTTTTTATTTTACAATAATTTATTTTGCATGCAGAAAAACAAATCATACCGGCCATATTATTGTCATCTGCATGTTTTGTCTTCGTGTTTCGTTAAAATATTAGTTTTTAATAGTTAAAGTTATTATTTATATCGTGAATGGTTGTTGCAGTACTTTTATATTTTTATTTGTTTTAAACTGACTCCATATTGTTTCATTAGATTTGAACGCACCCCCAGTTCAAAATGTTCGTCCCGGATCGGTACAAGGTGATTTTGTTGTATTGCGTGTGTTTTGCTTGACCAAACTATTATTTTCATCATTTGTATTCTATCTTAACTCGTGTTTTATAATTTTTTGTTGTGTTGCATAATTTTGTTTATTGTATGTTTGTTTTAGATACTTACTACGATAACACGGCCAACCCCTTAAATCCAAACTATCGTTACAATCAAGAATACCTTTCCAATCCAAGCTACTCCGCCAATCCAAGTTACCGCGCCAATCCAGACTACCGAGTCAATCCTGATTACCCCGTGAACCCTGATTACCGAGCCAATCAGGACTACCGCGCCAATCCAGATTACCGAGCCAATCCAGATTACCGCGCCAATCCAGATTACCGCGCCAATCCAGATTACCGAGCCAATCCAGATTACCGAGCCAATCCAAACTACCGTTCCGATTCTGCTTACCCTTCCAATACTGACTACCGCTCCAGTACCAGTCGTAAGTGCATTAAACAAATTAAATTGGATGGTTTTCCACCATTAAAAGTAACTATATTTATATAATCCACATAGTTATTAATACCAAGGATACCTTAATATTAGATTTTCTACATAACTAAATCCTACATACCTATTGTATAATAATACCAATGGGCTGCCTAAATCTGACAGTTAATTTAACCCTCTAACGTGCTTTGTAATATTTAGCGTAAGCAGATATCAATAAATTGACATATTCTTACTAACACATAAGACAACCTACAATGCCATATCTTACGGTATTATTTTTACTAATATCTTACAACAGAAGTTACCAAGATGATGATGATGTGATTTACCTACCAAGCAAATTTACCCTTCCAATCTCACCTTACCATTCACTTACCGTACCAGACCTAACAATAACGAAGGGGCCTTGATATCGTAACCTTCTCAATTCTTATAATTTCTATCTAACTTCTTAAATATTATTTTGGTTTTTATATATTTTGATAGCTTCTAACAGCACTAACACTGAGTTTCAACTTACCGGGTCGGTCCAAGTCGCACGGCCTATTATACAAGGTGACTGGTCATGCTTTTCTACATAGTTTCGCTAGTGCAATTACTTGTTTGTTTTTCGTAGTGATTACTGGCAAAGATGTGACGGGAAATTAAACTCGCTAGTCAAAGAAAATATTCATTTGTGAGAGCATTTGGAAACTATTTCTGTGATAAAGTAATTTTTAAACTAATTGTCAAAAATAATGTTGCATCGAACAAATCGTATTCCAATACTAAACTGGAGTCGGAATACATTTTTGTTTTTCATACCTATCACAAAATTTTGATTAAGCCATTGATAGATTAACTTTAGGTTACTTTTAGGTTTAAGACTTGAACTCTAGTCTCTAGAACCAAGTGATGCTTTTACTATATACACGAAACAGTTAGTTATTAACTTTAGTTAATAAAACAAAACTAAATTGTAACACTATGTGAATGTTTCAGGCCTTGGAACAGTGTCGGTGAACATCAGAGTTTTGGATTTCTCACACAACAACATTACCTACATCGCGCCTTATTACTTCAGGTAATAACCAAAATAGTTTATGAAGCCTAGTAAGAACAGATTTTTCCGATTAGTTAAGTAGGTATATTTTGTGAAATCAGTAACATCAAAAAACTTCTCGTTCCATAACTTTTGAAGATATAAAAGCAAAAGTTCAAAATCTTATTAAAACACGTTTTCACGTTTCCAGGCACGCTGACCTAACCCTCTCAGAGCTCCATCTATCCCACAACCGAATAAGAAACATAACGCGAGAAGTGTTCGGTTCTATGCACATGTTGCAACTACTGGATTTGTCGTATAATCACATATTTGACTTGGAATATGACTGTTTTAAAAAAGTCAAGAATTTACAGGTAAGCCCATTATTATTATTATGGTACAAGTGACAGAGCTAATCTACCAACCAGTCTGCCGACCAGTCCATCAACAAGTCTACTAACTAGTCTACCGATTAGTCTACTAATCAGTCTGCCGACTAGTCTACTAACCAGTCTACCAACTAGTCTACCAACCAGTCAAACAAACCAAACAAACTAATTAGATAATTTAGATAATTTACTTTAAAAAGTCTTATTTTTAAAAATTAGATTTTTTTGGCGTAAGCTTACGTTTACTCACATTTTTCCAGATTATAAATCTCTCGAACAACCATCTAATAGAAATGCCAGTGGAATTATTCCATGAGATGCAATCAATGACCTCCGTGAACCTCTCTAACAACAGGATAAGGAATCTACCTGATAACTTCCTTCCATCATCTTTGTTGGAAAAGTAAGTACGTAAGTACGTAAGTAAGTAGTAAGTAAGAGCCTTGCGAGTTTATTTATCGAGTGAAAATACGAGTGGAATCTTAGTTCATATTTTAGTGGAATGTCGCAGGTTCGAAACCAGCTTGATTCATAAACTTTTGAAATGTTATAATTTTTGTGAAAGTACAACCGGCAGGTACGCTTTTGATCGCTAAGCAGTGATGTTTTTTTATTAAATTACTAGCAGCGCCTCGCGGTTTCGCCCGCGTAATTCCCGTTCCCGTGGGAATTCCGGGATAAAATATAGCCTATGTTCATCAGGGATAATGTAGGATTCTAATGGTAAAAGAATTTTTTTAATCGGTCCAGTAGTTTCGGAGCCTATTCAATTCATACAAACAAACAAACAAACAAAAAATCAAACCTTTCCTCTTTATAATATTTGTATAGAAAAATTCTTTATTTGCCGTAAACCTTTGCTGGTACACTTAAAAGCACATTAAGGTTAAATAATAGTAACAAGTAGATAAGTAGTAACATATAATAGTAACAAGTACATAAGTAGTACCGTTTAGTGACTCTGTTCCCCACACTAGGACCTGTAAAGCGGGGTCATGTTTATGGTGTTATGTTATGGCTGGCCAAAGATTCGTTGCTGCCTCACTAGGCAGCACGAGCAACATTGTTTCATTAATACTTTTTGCCATATTTTCTTGCGCTCTACAAACATTGACATTACTAGGTATGTCCTGACACACTGTTATGATGTTTAGGAATTTCATGTATAATTTTATTTGACAATTGCAATTATCTCTTCCAGGCTAGACCTTTCAAACAACGCGTTATCGCGGATACCTACAAACTGTCTCTCAGCGGCTGCGGCTGCGAATCTCGTCGAGTTAGATCTCAGTGGAAACACTATCCCAGCTGTCTCTATGTCTGATCTAGTACAGAGATTTAGAGTAAGTATACCTGGGACCATAACAGAACAATAACAGTCGCCGCGTTTCGTAAGAATAACGTATTCGAGTCGTATTGCGCGTCAACGTTAGCTCGACTGCCGAATGTTGTAGCTTCACAGCGCAGTGTATTTCGAATACGCTAGCGTTACGAGCTAAAAATACATAATATACGCCCGGGTACTGATAAACACTAGCAGATCCAGTGTCCAGGGACTAGGGGGGTTCCATCTCCCCCGTGAGTGAGGGAAGTAAGTGGGGGAGGGGTCTCTCACTTATTCACTCTTGAGGGAGGGGTCCCCAACTTCTTCACTCCCCCCTCTCAAAGCACACTGGTCTACACAAGGGTGGACCAGCATTTGTCAGAGCAAACCCAATCCGAATGACTAAATACACAGCTTTACTGATAAACAGTGATCGGATTAATTTTAAGCAGGGTTTTCTATTATGTATGGTCTGACAGTGTAAATATCTGTGAGTAGAAATAGTGCTTGAAAGTAATTAAATCAAATAACAGCTAATAATAATTTGGTTTAGTACATGTACAGAATAACCTGTTTGTCTGTTTGCAGTTTTGGCTCATGTGTTTTATACTAACCCGCACTGTGTGATATTTAAATGTTATCACGTTTTTGGATAAAGATCAAAGTATAAATTTGCATTCCAAGATATAAATTTTTATTGAATAAAGTGTGAAATATAGCATATAGAAAATACTAGTTCGAAGTTCAAACAACTAGAATGAAGAGACTAGAATATTCTATACACCACCATTTTTGTAATTACCAAAAAAATCGAATGCTCAGTGTCTGTTTAGGCAGCAAAAACTCAAAATGATTAATAAAAAATATAGGCTCTTTTTGCAATATACTTTATATACTAGACTACAAATGATAAACTATTGGAAATGAGTATGATGGATAAGAAAACTTGGGTGGTCTTATCACTGCAACTGTGTAAAAAAAAAAACATTTCTTCAAATCCAATTTACAGTATAACAAACAATCTCAAAATACTCAGCCATTTCGTTTCATTTAAAACGATGACGAGTCCAACTCGTAACTATGCTTTATCATCTATCCAAAAACATGGTAGCATAATCTAGCCAACCCGCTAAAGGCTAGTTTGCACGACAGAATGAGCAAGGCGATTGGCCTGAGGAGCCGGATTACAGCGATGAGTACATGTACCACACCGCGAGACGCGACCATACCCGGGTGTTCAGTCAGAAGAAACAATACCCGCAGAATATACTCTACAAGGTAGGTCGCACGCTCAGTAGTACAGAATGTAGAATTTGTTGAAGGAGTTTGTCCTGGGGAATTATTTATATTTTTTTTTATATTTAGATATTATAATCTGACACGTGATAAATTATCTAAGTTTCTCACAAATAATAAATGTTTTTGGACATCACACAACGCTCTCTAGTCCCAAACTAAGCAGAGCTTGTACTATGGGAACTAGATTGCAGATATTAATACTTATATAGATATTTTTTTTTTGTAAATACATATTTAAAATACTTAGTAATACCCAGAACATACATATTGTAAATATATATTATGTAGGTCTGTAGGTACAGTTGTGAGGAACTTGGATTTTTTGTGAGTAATTAATCAAGCAGTACCAAAAATTTGGACATGAATAACTTTATTGAGTCTACAGTAACATTATTTAATCTTCCAGTCCCTAGCTTGGCTGGACCTATCAGGAAATCACCTGGTACGCATCGAAGGAGGGTCATTCTCAGCTCTCCCGAGACTGCGCTGGCTTGACCTCAGCAACAACTTGCCTTTTAACAATGGTGAACGAAGCAGCAGCCTTTTCAAAGGTCTGGAGAGGAAGCTGTCGCATTTGGGACTGAAAAACGTTAGCTTGACCTCGGTAAGTAGATATTAGAGTTCATTCAGATCAAGAGCAAAATTATACAGGCCCATGGAACCATGTCAAAGTCATAGTCATTGGCTACACCATAGAATAAGTTATCAAACCTTTAGCTAGAAAGATATTTAAATGTTTTCCAAGATGGCGGAACAACATGGCCGCCAATAACAAAAACTGCCGTAACACTGCCAAAAATGCTCATAAATACATGAAATTTGAAGGATAGCTGCAGCTAATTATCTCTTAACTGTTTCTAAGATATTTGCTTACCAGACATTTTTTTAATCTATTTCAGGTACCACCTAAAATTATCTAAGTTATGATTATCTAAGTTAGGCAACGTTCTGTGCGGTCACTATTTCGATGAGTGACCGTTAGTGGAATTTACATCTGAGCGCTTCCGTGCTTCGGAGGGCACGTTAAAACTGTCGGTCCCGGCAATAGCAGTCGTTAAGCCACGATGGAGGCCTTAAGGCGGCCTCAAAACTACTACGAGCTTGCTTGCTTTTTTTAGGTACCACCGATGTCACTGCCGAAATTGAAAAGCTTAGATCTGTCGTACAACAATCTACCGTCAATCCCGCCAGACACGACAGCCAATCTCACCCGACTACGCGCTTTGGACCTCTCTTACAATGATCTTACTACTATTCCTGTGGTGAGTATCCAATATGGCTTGGTATTTTTAGTACGTAAGATTAATCGAGCTAGTATGATCAGTTGAGCTATCTATAAATCGTTTGCAATGGTTTGTAGATAGCTCAACTGTTTTATGTGTATTTTGTAAATATTTTAAATACTGTGTTTAGATAAATTGATGACATTCGTGTCGATTTTTCTGTAATTTTTTTTTCTTAACTAACCTATAATTTGACAGCACTAAAAATTTTGCCGTCTCTTTCTCATAAACTGAAACGATAAATGGCTATAATTGTGGCACTGCCAAATTACACAAATGCAACAATAGAATCAACACCATTGTAAAGATTGCGGAAAGTTGATGAAGACCTGATATAGGCCTTCTGTAAAATCTTGTGAAGACCTGATATAGGCCTTCTGTCTTTCTTTCTGTAAAATGGAGGAGTATTTAGCAGTGGACATCTTTAGGTTGATACGATAATAATAAAGTTGTCTACTTGGGGATTATTACCGTGTAACATAGACACAAAAAAAATTTTTTTTTGTTCGATTGCAGCGGACAAATAAAAATCACAAGAAATTTTGAACAAATTTTTTTAAATAATATTTGTCCCTTTCAGGCAACACACTCATTAAGTGAACTCCGATGGTTGTCACTATCAGGGAACCCTATTTCTGCTTTGATGAACACGAGCCTTTATGGAGTGTCGCCGAGATTGGAATACCTTGACGTGACGCGACTGCATTTGAGAATTTTTGAGGTGAATATTACTTAAAATATTAGCTATCTCTAAGAAGAGGTTGAATTTCTTTCTTGTCTTGGTCTTGTTTTTTACCTCATAAATCCGTCATTTATGAACCAATTTGCTAAATTCTTTATCTCTATCTGAAAAGGTATACTTCCAGATTAGTCCCGTAATTTTTTTATCAAAATCGATTTAGATTGGAAAAAACACTTCATTCACAACATTACTTATTTTGCTTTCCTGTTACTTTTCTGTGTTGTTCACGATCAATAGAACAGTTCTAATGAACTGCTATCATCATCATCATCATCATCATTTGATGATGATCAATTGAAGTCGGTTTTTATATAAACTTATAAATGATTATATTCCAGTACGGAGTCTTCAGCAAAATGTACGCACTACGTACTCTAAAAGTAACATCATACTCTAACATTAGAGATTTCAACGTAGCTCGAATGCTGAGCTACAACTCAGCGTTGAAGAACCTTCTAGTTGAAGCTGATGGAGCGGGAATAGAGTTTGGAAAGGAAATGTATGGAGCCCTACCATATAAGATGTGCAATCTTACAATCACTGGATACGCTTTGAGATATCTCACGCAGTATATGCTAAGTGTAAGTATTCTTTACTAGCTTCCGCCCGCGACTTCGTTCGCGTCCCGTTGGATCATGTTGATTTTGCGGGATAAAATAGCCTATGTGTTAATCCAGGTCATGGACAATATATATTCCAAGTTTCATCCAAAGCGGATCAGTAGTTTTTACGTAAAAGAGGAACAAACATACATACATTCATATGTACATATATACATACATCCATACATCCTTACAAACTTTCGCGTTTATAATATTTATTCGATTGGTGTTTACATATTTCTAATAATGCCAAAATAATCTAGATTCCATAGTACTTTACTTAGTTTGGGACTAGAAAGCGTTGTGTAAAATGTCCGTGAATATTAATTATTTTTATAATTTATCTATAGAATAAGATCTTGACTTAACTATTTCAGGGCATCCAATCTAAACAGCTTCGCCTAACAATATACAACACGTCAATAGAAGAAATAGCAAGCGAAGTGTTCTGGAGACCAGGGCGTCTCAAGAACCTTACCTTAGATGTTAGAGGGAATTATATAACGCGAGTACCAAACCCCGGCCAAAAGGAATGGCCTGGTGTACCTAATAACGTGTTCCTGCAAGATATATTAGTTGCTGGGAATCCTTTAGCTTGCGACTGTGGAATTGGGTAAGTAAATGGGGAAAATGTGGTTGGTTGTGTTGTAAATGGGGAAAATGTGGTTTGTTGTGTTGTAAATGGGAAAAATGTAGTTGGTTGTGTTGTAAATGGGGAACATGTGGTTGGTTGTGTTGTAAATGGGGAAATAGGGGTGGTTGTGTTAGAATGCCCAATACTGTCCGAGGGGTTGAAAAGTTGTTAGGTTCCAAAATAGAGTAAAAAAAACTGAAAAAAGTCAAGTGCAATATGATAGGGTTATTACTACCCAAAGGTCAGCTGGTAGAGAATGCCATTTTAGCATTAAGTTCGCCTGAGTTATAAAGATCTTTTTATCTATCTATAGGGCATAGTTTTAGACACCGTTTTTACGTTTGTTCTATGTATATATCCATTCTGAGCTTAAATTTGGGGTAGTATAACGTGACCTTCCATTTCTTAAAGTTTGAATGGTTTTGTAGTTCAAGTAAGACTGGTACTTAGCTAGAACGCGGTATCGATGGGATTTGCAAATTTCACCTCAGCCATAATTGAAAAAAATATTTTTTGGTAACATCGCGAGATCTCAGTTCGGGATAACTACTGGTTATTTGATGATTAAATAGCAGAGTAATATTTTCTTTTTTTATAGATGGATAGAAGCATGGGATAGAAAGAGACGGCAATACCTCTGCAGTACTCCGTCGAAGTGTATATCGACGAGAGACGATTCCCGTTTCGCAACTTGTCCCACTTGGGATAACAGAACATTGACTGATGTAAGTACCTTTATCTAACCGCGTGTTTCCACTAAAACATTCCCAATAAAACCTTCACAACACAATCCCTACAAACAATAGGTATGTTTTAACAATCAAGAAAATCCGTAAAACAATCGGCACAAGGTTCCAAATGTCAAACATGCACATTGCACAAGGTTTGGCGGTGGAAACGCAAATCGATATCTTCGCAGGGTTGTGCATGTTTTGTAGTGGAAGCTTACAGTAACCTTACCGCTTATTGTACGTCCGGACAAACGGTTAAAACGTGTACGTGTAACGTGTGTTAAAACCTATTTTAATACAGTTGCTCAAAAAGTGGCGTATTGCAGGGACGTATAGCGTTCAGGATGTGGGCTATTACACACTCGTGCTTTTTTTTACCTTTCCCGAACTCGTGTGTTCTCTTTCCCAACTGTCAAAATAATGTCTATTAAAAAGAAAAACCAACCATGAAGTTTTTACTTAAAAAAATCATAGAAGTTTGTATGATTCATGCAAATACGTATATTTCTAAAAAGAAGCTACTAATTTGTTTTAATATCAGATTTAATGATTTGATTGAATGCGTTAGGTTAGGTTTCATTTCATCTCATTAAATTACATTTTCATTTCATATCAATAAAAAAATTCTACTGAAGACTTGGCTGGATGGGCATAGTTCCCTTTGCCTACCAGAATGGGTGAAGAAAAAAAATATCTCTGTTTATATTCTACGGTTGGCGCCATTTTTCAGAAATTATCTTTTTATTAAATTGCTTAATTTTTTCGCAACTGTATTAAAATTAGTCGTTCAGTACACGTGCGGAACCGTCATTGCAACTTGTTCCGACTGTCAACCCTCGCCTTCGGCTGCGCCTCGGCTCAGGTAGACATTTGTCGGAACTCTTTGCAATGACAGCCTTTCCGCACTTGTAATGAAATATACTATTTAATCATTCGTTTAAGATCTTTCATGTACAGCAGTTGTAAAAAAAATAGATTTCTGGTATATGTAGTGGGGAAAACACCAACAATTTTTTGAAGATTGTGTTAATTCCACCGGTGGGGACAGATTAATTGCTTATCTTGTGGCTGGGGGGGATTATGACAACAAACCGAACTGAACACTGAACACCCACTAGGAGTTTTTATATGAGAAAAGTAATAGAGCAACAGATCCACCAAACGCCTAAAATATATGTAAATAATATGGACATTTCACACAACGCACATTTCCAAACTTTACTTGAAAATAAATAAAAAAGTAAAGAGTAATAATGTTTTTACAGAGAAAAAGAATTACATCCACAAAAATTATATATCTAAACAGTACAAAAAAAACTAGAATTATTGGTCGGACATAAAAACAAATTTCTCAGACAAAAAATATAAGGATTGAGTATAGTAAGTGCCAAATAACACGGCAATACAGGTCATTCACCCACCTTCACCACGATGTCGCAAAATTCAATTTATGTATGGTAAACAAACAGTACTACGAGATTCGAGCGATTACCATCTTAGCGACAGGTTTGTATGGAAAGCGACAGAATTGGCCATTCATAAATTGAATTTTGCGACATCGTGGTGAAGGTGGGTGAATGACCTGTATTGCCGTGTTATTTGGCACCTACTATAGCTGTCAGTCTCCTCATTAGGCTCAGCCTGTATCGAAGAGGCAATAAAACAAAATTTATACGGTAGTGTTAAATTGCTGTTAGAATACATATTCTTTTCTTACTAACCGAAACCAAACTTTGGATCAGTTGCGTTTCAGCTGACAAGTTTATTAGTGAAATTATACCTCACTAGGTGCCGCCCGCGACTTCGTTCGCGTCCCGTTGAATCCCGTTGATTTTTCGGGATAAAAAGTAGCCTATGTGTTAATTCAGGTCACGGACAATATATATTTCAAGTTTCATCCAAATCGGATCAGTAGTATTTACGTGAAAGAGTAACAAACATCCATCCATCCATACTTACAAACTTTCGCGTTTATAATATTAGTAGGATAGTTCTAAAATTTTTATATTTTCCTACAGGTGATAAAAAGAGATCTAGACTGCGATTGGAGCCGAGGTTTTCTAACATCCCCCAACACGTACATAGTTCTCGGCACCACTGTGCTGATGATGTTCTGGTTCTGAGGCCTGTTCTGGCTACTTGGAGTCTACGAGGAGTACCACCGAATACTGGCGAGGATATACGGAGTATAGGCACGTACTCGTAACTGAACGTACACGTGACGAACGTACACGTGACGAAACCAAAGATATGAAATCTTAGTGAACTTATTTTTTAATGGCGTTTTTGTATCCTCTATTGTTTTGTGTCTGGTTTCTTTTAACTACGAGCATCCTTTAGTAAAGTAATCGTTGATTTTTGGTTCTAGTAAACATTTACTTCTGAGCCAATGGAAAGAGAGAACGTTAAAATCTTATATTAAACGAATCACTATCGATTGAAACATGAAAAACAATCGATTTAACATTTTTTTAAGATCTTATCTATACCACTGTACAATCTAAACAATTCGCAATGTGTTTTTGCGTCAAACTTCTAGAAGACACTATAGTGTTCATAGTCATACCTAAAGGTGTGGACACATTCTTAACTGAGACCATTTATACTCGAACTTCTAATTTAATTCAAAGCTTGACAATGTCAAAACGCTAATGTCAAAACTTGTTACTAAATTCAGTCTGCTAGTGATGTTACGTGAAAGATCTGTAATGATTTGTAATGTACCTAACGATTTGATTGATTTTCACGTAAAAGTTGTTACCTACTTACATTGTACACATACACGCACAGGGACTCTCATCTAAGTAATTCTTATCACGAATAAAAATTATAAATAAATTATAATATATTTCTTTTTCTTTTAAGTTTTCATGAAAAAGCAGGAACACCTGTCAAAGATTGAATGAAATTACAAGTTCGAGTATAAACCCCCGACTACGAACTCTGGGTATGAAAATCAAAATTAGGTATTAAAGTTTGGTGGAAAAAGCTCACTGAGTGAGATTTCAGTACTTGTAAGTGGCCTATTCTCATCCTATTAGCCAAATAGTTTAAGAGTTTTATATGAAGGACATTGAATAAAATGAAAAATGTGATGAAGTAGAGTGATCTCAAAGGATTGGACTCGAGTGCCGACATTGATTCCACAGTAACCAGCGGTTTTAATTTTAACCTTCTTGTGTAGATTTTAAGGTTTGTTTTAGGTAGACTCATGTGCGCCTTTCAGAAGCAGCAAGGTTCTATTTGTTACCACACAGACTAATTTGTTACCAATTGGTAACATTTTTTGTTACCAAATAGACTAATTTGTTACCAATTGGTGCCATATGATGCCATATTATGGCTGTATTCACTAGGTATATGGTAACAATAGCATAGAGTACAATTTATAATATATAAGTTTGTTACCATGCCGTTCTTTTAAAGCCGAAAGTTCTACTTGTTACCAAATAGTTCAATATGTTACTAAATGGTTCAATGTGTTACCACACGAATAATATTATGTTAGCAACTGGTCGCATTTGCTCCCCTAATTTAAATGTTAAACCTAATTTTGTTACCGAAATAATAAAAATATTATAATAATGCAGCTCCACTAGTGACCAATAATTTTAATAATCTTATATTTACGTAAAATATAAAAATTATGTAATTTTGCAATAACATGCAGTATCTACGCATTAAAATGTCAAATGAGTACTTTGTATAAAATTGTTACTTCATAAGTTGAACGTTCACGTTAGTCCAGTCAACGAATGACCCAAAAAAAGCAACAGCTTATTATGGCACTGACGTAAATTAGATATATTCCAGAAATCCCCACTAAGAAATCCCTACCAGTGGGGATTTCAGTTTTTTTTTTTCAAGAATTGTAGTATTACAAAATTACATAATTTTTATATTTTATGTAGGAGCAATGGGAATTTCTGGAATCCCCATTGCTACGTAGATTTCTGGAAAAACATACCACGACGACCACGACCACGACCGTAGCGTGGAAACGACGTAGCAGTGGGGATATCTGAAAAAAAATATACAAATCCCCACAGGTAAAAATTTCTTAGTGGGGATTTCTGGAATATATCGTAAATTGCTAAGTTATCTAACCCTTAGCGAGTGTTGAATATAGAGTTCAGCTTTTGAAACTTATAACGATTGACGTGTCACAAAAGGCATTTACGTGGTTCATGTATATAAGGTGACGAAAGCAATGACTTAATGTCTATGTAGACTGCATTCGTTCGAATGATGTGTTCGTCCAATAAAAGTATATTATTTATAGGCGTTTTGTTTTTAGGTATAGATGTAGAATAATCTTTTAACCATTTTCCGGTTGGTTTACACTGGTTTAGATCAACTTCAACTTCTTGGTTTATGGCTTTTGTAACATATTGTTACAAGTCTGCCAGTGTCGGTTTACTCTAGTGTTACAAACAGGATGAGGGTAAGGAAGAATAATAAGGCCGTGCTCACTTTGGATACGATTTCATCCGAATTTGATTCATACGACTACGCACGAATGATACCGACCTTCCATGGACTATGGGAGCGCTCACACTGCATGCGATACGCATGTACGTTTCCTTGTACGTTTCCTTACGACGTCCGAATACAATCCGAACTTGTTGGGATTTATCACGCAGTCGTACTATTTGACGGAGAAAAACGTATTCAGTGTGAGCATTCAATTCGTACGAATATTACTCGTACGTTTACGTACGAACAAATTCGTGTCCAAAGTGAGCACGGTCTAAGAGTATGGCCAGTAAACATCTTATCAGAATCAATGAAACACTGGCTTAGTTACTAGAATGTTTACTGAAGCCAAGTAATTAAACACTGTTCTTTCGTCTCCTGGCTGTTTTGATAGGCAACTGAGCTGTAGCCAGTTTATTCTTATGTACTTAGTACCTACTGATGTGCATAAGTATTTGTACCAACGAAACAAATCTCATTTAGCTGTTTCTAATGCGGTCGTTTGTAAAATTAGGTTATTTTCTGAACCTATCTCAGGCACCAGCCACTTACTAAATACGTTTTAAAATAGTTTTACAGCATAGTTTCTAGCCTCGAGACACCAACCTGTTTTGTGTATGAGAAAAAAAATATATTTAAGGCGTATATATAAGGCAGACAACCCTCTCGCTCGCACATTTCAACATTTTTGAAGATATCATATAACTAAATGTAATTATGTGAAATTGCAGAGCTTCAGGGTCGAGAGAATAACAATGCAAAGGTTCAGTAAAAATATCACATTGATCCAAACAAGTTTTCTAACCAAAAAATTTGCAAGTTTTTAGGTTCAAATATTACCTACTCCAAACAAGAGCCTATTTTATTTCGTTTTCATGACTGGACCAGTGCAAACCAACTCTTTACATTATAGTTCGCCCAGCATCATGAAATTATATAAAACGTCGTTACAACGTTTTAGGAGATTTTCCTCTTTACAAGATCATCATAGTCTATTTACCCTATTTACTCAATTGGCTTCTAAAATACCTATTTTCATTGTTTAGCTGTTTATAAATTCTATCTGGTTGATGTAAAAACATATTTTATTACATGTGATCGTTCGTAATTCGTAGTAACTGAAGCATGCTGTTTACATGACATCGTAATTTAGGATTTTATCGACTGAATTAAATGATTTGGGTGGTTGATAGAAATGGGGGTGATTCAAAAATTTATTAAAAATAGTGTCATAAAACGCTTCTTGCGGACCTAAGATGCGCACCGCGAGATATTTGTCATGTCGTTCTGTCAAAATGTAAGCATTTTGTACTAGTTTAGGAACTATTGCATTATCTGTGGTACCTAATGGTGTCGACAAAACGCGCCATAATGTACACTTTTGACACTTCTTAGTCGTCGTACCTCTCTGAGGACGAGATAATAGTCATGCAGAAATGTCAAAAGTTAAAATTCAAAGGCGCTGTTTCTCGACAACATTACCACAGATAATGCAATAGTTACTAAACTGGTACAAAATGCTTACATTTTGACAGAACGACATGACAAGTATCTCGCGGTGCGCATCCTAGGCCCGCTGGTAATTATATCTAAAACTTTTTTTTTACTTAACTAGGTACAGTCGCCAAGTGAATTTAATGTTATACTAAAAGGTTCACTCACATTATTTTTTTGACAAAATGAAATCTATTGTAGTATTTACGAATGTAAGCCCTCTTTAACCACTCTGTAGGTGTAAGTTATTGTAAGGTGTCCTAGTGCTTGTTTTGTGCTATTGCTTTTGATATATGTTTTTAATATTTTTATTATTCTGACGCACGCTCGCAATAATTTATCGCCCAGGGGCATTATTCTGTATGACTTAGGAGATTCCTTGCCGTAACCGTATGACGTCACCGTGAGGAATGACATTTATGGCATAGGAAATACGGCATAGGCATAGGGCGATTTCACGTCGCTGTCTTGTCGTGCTGCGTAACGCGCTTGTATTGGCCATAGTGAATAAGGCCCCTGTTGTATTATTTTAAGCTATATTTACACAGACAGCTGATTATCAGTGCCATGTTGTTGAGTTTTCAGTCGAATTTAAATCATCAAATTCGACTGAAAACTCAACTTTTTATCCGGTAGCAAGATGCTGGTAGCCTGTTTTCTGTGTAAATGCTGCCTGGGCTTCAAGCACGTTTGTATGCTGAGTGATTTCAATTGAATACCTCTTCTTCAATGGTCCAGAAATGGTTGTCAGGCCTAATGGTTTGCTTTTGTTTTCAATGCCATCATCACTGCTTTTTCATAGAGCTTTCTATGACTACTGAGTACTGATAGAATCTAGTGGATTTAGGGAATACCTACTATTTGTTTAGAGAAACCCGGTAAACTGTGTGAATAAAGCCACTGGATTATACTCTCATATGTTTATGTGTAGAATTAGTATGTTTTGTACGTTTTCAGCTTTTATTTTGGTATTGAAAACAAAGGAAATGTCGTAACAATGAATATATTTTGTGATATGTATTAAACTCTAATCCTTCTATTTTTGATATCGCCTACAATGAATATTGCTGAACTAAATCGGAATTGTATAGCAGATCCACTGTACCTTCTACTTGCCTAGTGTAAACGCGGCATAACCGCGACAAGTAGCTGGTTGCATCGTCAATTGTAAAGTTCGTTTTGAATAAATAGTTAAACAGCTTTTAAAAGTTCAAACTCTTGTATAAACAAATCTTGTTAGCAATTGGCTGCACTTTGTGAGCGCGACCATTTTCTTCCAAATTAGATGAAAAATGTTGCCTGCTAAAAATAAGCGAATGCTAGTATTTTTTTTTGTTTTTCCTTTTTTTTATTTTTTTTACTTCAGACCAAACGCTCGTTATTAGTTTTTTAAATAGAGAAGATCACATAAGATTGCGTAAGTATAATATAATTAATTGGATAGAACATTTTGATAACATTCAAAGACGCGAAAAACATCTCCGTATAATACAGATCAATAATACTATACTAGTAGGTAGTAGGTATACCTATCTATACTTACGAGTATTTAGCAGAGTTCATTCTACGGAAAAGCGTATAGCTTCTTGTGAATGATGATGATGGTCGCGTTTGCACTAAAGGTCGGTCCGCACGATTCTTGACATAGAAAAGTTTTCGTCATAAAGGCTTAGCCTTAGATTGTAAGATATTATTTTAGAAATCTTTCTGATATTTGTAGCGTTACAAATATAAATTTACGTTACACTATAAAATGCTTCTAATTTTTTTTTTATTACTTAATGAAAATAAATTCAAAATGACTTCTGTGCAAGGTCCCATTGTGATGTAGTTAGTGCCAACTGATTTCTTAACATTCATTTCTGAATATTTCAATGTTTTTTTGCTGTTGAAATATGTATTATTTTACATTTTTTTATATTGTTCAATTGCGTTACTTATTTATTTTCAAGTAACTAAATAATATACTAAGTACCTACTCGGAATGGCTAAACCTCTAAATTGAAACTTAAAATTGTATTTACTAAAAACTAAAATAATAAGGTAGCTTTTAAATCTTCAAAATAGAATTTTGAAATCAAAAGATCAATAATTTCAACAGCAGAAAATACGTACGTTTTACCTTCGTATTTAAACTTATAAATAGGTAAACATGTAAATATTTCCTGCTATTTTCATTATAAAGTTATTTTCGACGAGGAAGGAATGTTCTGTCTTCACTATTTACTAACAAATCTAAAAGATAGAGATATTATATTAAATAGCTAATCATTGAATTATTAGTGTATTAAAATAAATTATTGCCGAATACGATCACATACTTTTAATTACAAGCCCTTCGCCCTCAGCTTGGAATACTTAGGTTTTATTTTTTCTACGCAATCTGTGTTTGCTAGTGTTTTTGAGCCTTTGTCTTCTTAATGTGTACTTTTAGGAAATAAATGTAACATCATGGTATTTGTGGTTGGTTTTTTGGTAATGTTTATAAAATTGAAGTTATTGTTTCGTCCCACTGGGACGAGATACGGGTAGTCCGAAACTAGAATATGAGTTGCACACCGACTTGTCAAACTCCGTGAGCCAACACACACATAAGTAAGTCACGCTTACACGCATAAGTCGTTCAGGTAATGTGCGCCTAATAACAGATATATCTAGTGTATGACGGTGCCCCTTGTATGAATCTACCCACTTCCCCCTATTTGTGGTTGGTTTTTTGGTAATGTTTATAAAATTGAAGTTATTGTTTCGTCCCACTGGGACGAGATACGGGTAGTCCGAAACTAGAATAACTCGGCACTAATTAGGTACCTATTCTAGTAGCACTAAGTCATGATATGCATCGATTAAGTAGAGTACCTACTCTATATTCTATGGGGTTCTGCTATTATACAGGATGAATTTTTGAGACGGGACAGTAAGGGCAGGTACCATATTCGTTATAGTTATACAGGAAAACGCTTTTAGGAGACTATCCATAAATTTGTAAGATATTCTGAACTGCATTTACAGATTTCGGAAAAAATGTACAGTCAGCAAGAAAATGGTAATTTTACACAAAAACTTTTTGATGCCAATCGATCCTGGGCCTCTACTTTGAAAAATGACAAACGAAGATTCGGTAGCGACACTTGTGTTACACTACGCAGCCGCCTTGTGTGTCGACGCGGGCTCTTGCGAAGTGACAGCGTCACTGCGCAGTGTAACCCAAAACGATACAACGAACCTACGAATATCGATTTTCGTGGTAGCCACTCTGTTTCTTATAAGGATCAAAAGTCTCTACCGGAACGACTGAGGTTTGAGTACTAGAAATATCAGAAATCGCGAAAATCTTTTTCCATACATTTCGGTAAGAGTCAAACCTCTTACCGAAACTTATACAGGATAATTCTATTTCTCTCATACAAACAATATCATTAATTTACGTACCTAAGTGCTATGCTACAATCCACTTTGCGGCGCTGCGGGCGGTCGGTCTATTGATGGCTTCGGCCATTGCATCAAAGATGATTGCTCAGACAAGACAAATTGAACAAACATTTCTTTCATTGTCATGATGTCATCGCTGGATGAAAAATAACCATTTGCAATTCTCTACTTTTTATCATGTTACGACCTCATATTTCAAGTGCCAGAAAGAAGAAAATAAATATATATTCACAAGTAAAGTCATTTCAATTCAATCGGGAATCGAATTTTATTACGTCGTCCCTTCATAGGAACGAAAATGCAATAAAAAATAGATTTTCTGTCGAGTGGGGACAAAAATTTTACGGCAATATTTACCTCGAACGAAAACCGTGCTACATGTAGGTACGTAGATACATACAACAGAAAGCTCTAGCATACTTAAGTACCTATACCACAGATTATAATACTATACGTACCTATCGATATTAAAAAAATTAAACTGAAAAAGCCAATCAAATAAAAACGATAAAAACTTTAATATTTGACTTTACAAACTAACCCAATTAATCCTACTCGAAACCTTATCATCCATCGCTTACATACAGCATAAAATTAACGGACGATGGTCCGTCAACGTACCAAAGCTCACATTGTATAGCGATCGAAAGACCAATCGTGAAATTCGATATCTGAATCGCGATCAGCGGAGAATTTTCATTTTTTAGAGGGAACACACTAGGATCGATTCCGGGCGGATGAGGGAAGTATCGTATTCTCCCGACATGCTCCTTATCATAGGCATGGTGGCCACTACAATGCAACCATAGTTTCTGTTCTTGCTTCAACCACCGCTGCACTTCCACCGGGGCGATTCTAGTCTCAGACGAATTCGCTATCAAAGGCTTCCCTGCCCAATGTAACTGTTTGTTAACTCTAACAACCACACAGGGACTCTCACCGTAACCATACGGGAATTTCCCGCATGGCCCCAATACGTCCAGATCCCTTTTTCTTCTTTTCTTAACAAGTAAGCTGTCTAGCGCGTTTACGTACTTTTCAAAATCTTCAGACTGCCCTTTTCTGTACCAAATTAGTGGATAATTTGACTCTGATGAGGGTGTGGCAGTGAGTCCGATTCCATTGCCTGAATACGTTAGTAAATCGACTTTATCTATGTTCTGAAAGTCCGTCGTCAATTTCAGTATCGTCAATGAGCCAAATAGGAAAATGAGCGTGTATGTGACTAAAAATATCAGATATATTAAACTGTAAGCGATTATGTAGATCCAATTTTTGCATGTTCGGTTGCAGAAAGTTTTCTTATCCTTATTGTAAAGGTAGTTACAAAATCTCTTGGAGCAGGGTTTCTGTGCCTTTTGGCCGAAGGCAGCTCCGCCTTCTCTAGAGGTGGTTGGTATTGACGCGGGCACCGGATCTTTAATATACTTTGATGGAGCACTGGTTTTCTTTGATGCTGACGGAGATGGTTTCTGTGCCATTTTATTCACCATATCTTAAAGATACATTTTTACAAGCATAAAATATAAGAAGCATTTTTGACACTGACAATATTTTGACAAAAATGCTTCATTCTCGGATCATAGAGAAACTAGTCTCAAAATCATTATGGTCGCGATCATAGACAAAAAAGTCCCCTCATAACGTATGTTTATACTTCACACCACTACTTACATCACAGACGAAGGATCACCTGTGATCCTTCGTCTGTGACTTACATTCAATTATATCCTATCATCATAATAATTTATCATGAGGTATTCTGAGCCTTTATTACTCTCCTACCACGATCTAGCGACTGACCCCTTCTAGCTGTAGACCTTTTTACTTTAGATTTGGTGCGTTGAATAAGTAATGCTGATACGCTGTGCCAGATACTCAACCAGCCCTCGGGTCACACGTCGCTTCGATTAGACTTGACTAGGCAGATATAGATATATAAATAAAGATCTTGATTTGGTAGAGCCTCCAAGAATTCTAAGGGTGATTTACCTTTATGAATTGGTGATATATTATAGCAATGGTGATTTATCTCTAAGAATTATATTTTAGAAGTACGTAATTGTGAAGATATTTTCAAAGCGTGAAGCCATGAAGCCGAAAGTGAAATGATCAATTTTTTTGCGAAAAAACTAGATTTATTTCCGGAGTTGTGAAAAATAGCACCGTAAAACATTTTATCGTCGACTTCAAACAGACATCCATGGACACCACAAAGAACTTGAACGTACAACTTTAGTGCTACTGTTGTCTAGACAATCTTTGATCTTTAAGAATGACATCCAACGCATTATAGGTAGAGTTCGTTATAGCGATAAGGCCACCCATTGATGCTTCTTTGTTATATTTATTTTTGTAGGTATTATGAAACTCTATCGATATGTTATTGGTAATCATTAAAGAGCTCTCTCTATCTACACGCGTTGGCTCTGACGGCATAGATATATCCCTGTGTAATAAAATTACAGGGGATCTTCGTAGGATGGATTCGTATGAATGTCAATATAATTTAATTTTTAATATTCATTATGTAGTCACTTTTACACAACAGCTACTAGTCCCAAACTAAGCAAAGCTTGTACTATGTGAACCAGATTCCTGATAGAATATTTATAATACATTTCTTTTTACATTTTGACTCTATGCTTTGTCTTGGTGGAATAGTCTAAACATTTTCTGTTCCCACTTGCTTTATGTTATTACGTTATTAGTGTCACATGCCATGCATTACGTTACGTGTTACGTGGCCTCATTCATTCTAACCTTGTTTGCGTCGGCTGAGGGCGCGTCCGCATGTGCAAACAGGAGTTTCCTTCTATTTTCTCAAAGGCCATCAGATTCTTTATATCTTTAGCAGGTTGGACCCCTGTATTCTAGTAAGTACTTACCTAGTAGTTTATCTAATAAGATGAAAATTTTCCGCGGTTGTAATATCTTACGAAAACCTCTTTTTTAGCCAGGGCTTAACAACGATGAAACTGAAACTGGTTAGAAACTCTAGGCTCAGGGAATTTACACCTAAACAATGTCACAGTCAACAGATCATTTTAATATTTAATTTACTAGGTAATTTAAAGAAAATAAGATGGTTTAAAATTCGTAACAGTCTATACATGTATATTATTGGTTATTATTGATTACTGCTAGTGGATATTTATTGCACGGGACCTGCGGCGCCAATTAAAAAAATAAAAAAAAGCTTCGTTATTTCCATGAACGTAGCTTTACCCTTTCAAGTTCTAAGGAAAACACATCTCGCCAGCTACGTCCCTAGAGACAGATCCCATCAATGGAACCCTCGAGCGGCGAATATTGCGGGTATATCTAGACCGATCTGCTGAACCAATTGTGTTAGAACAATCGTCGGGTACCACAGCGATATCTCGACCCCGCAGCTGCAAGACGTGAAAGAAAATTGGAATAGATAGCCCACTTGATGATCGGCGGTTAGCTCTGCTACATAATAATGCATTAGGTACCTACCTCATTTCATGTGTCAATCTTCATAAATGCTTCACTTGAACAAAGAACAAGTATTAATTCAAAAAAATACTCTTAATTCTTCTTCCTCTTTTATTTATGGCAAATGATCTCTTCTTCTTCTTTTATTTATGGCCTCTGTCCGTCATTCGACCATTTCACCGACAATTTTGCCAGAATCAATGATCTCGGTGATGGATGACAGTTACCTACTAACACAGTTACAGTTAGACAGACGTCATTGTGTAGGTGCCAAGTCAAGTAATGTGGCCAACTTTGGGTAGGACAGGACCGCAAGGCTTGTGGTCCTGTCCTATCCAAAGTTGGCCACACTACTATGAGCTAGCCCATACGCTTGTGGCACAAGCGTATGGGCTAGCTCATAGTAGGACAGTTTTGTAGGTCACCAAGTCAAATGTAACTTTTTGTCTCTTCCGGGCACAGAAGCGTCAACTGGGAAATCGTATATTTTATCATCATGCTATCTTGAGTTTACATTCGGGCTCATCTCGGACACATAGCTACTAAAAGCAAACCTTTTTGCTCCCAATCCATAAATACAGTAGATCAGTAGCGTCTGCGAGGGTAGTTCGATAGAAAACTATTTGCAGAGTTCACGGATCGCGGGCTAACAATACATGAAAAGAAAAATGAGATTCTTTAGTCAATATGACCAATAAGGTGTTGCTATATAAGATTCCTTAGTCAATAATGATAAATAAATAAGTGTTACATACTATTATTATTTTAATTCCAAAAAAAAGGTTAATTTATAAGTAGGTATTCTATCAAGGATATATGATGTTGAAAGCTTTGAACGAGATTTTGGCCGAGATTTATTTACCAAGCATTAGGTACAGGATAAATTATGTAGAGAACTTCATAATTTGGAGCGATGATGTTGTGCCTATTCGACATTCCACTTAAGTCATAAGTCATAAGCATTTATTGGTAATTTTTAGTTACAGGTCACATAAAAATAGTTATAATTACTAATAGTAATTAATTTAAATACGTAAAGTAGGTGTCTAACCTACACAAATAAAAAACTTAAATTCTTACAGAATATTGTATCACTTAGGTAGGTACTCAAGTAGTGATCATTTTCTAACGTACGACTGAGTGCGGAGATTATTTTTATCTCCATCTAAGATAGAAAACAATCGTGTCGTATGAATAAAATGTCTTGCGAAACCTTTCGATTTTATAGTTTTCCCGGAACATCGGCTTGGAATGTTACAGCGGTGATACACCATTCCTTTTCACTTCCTCAATCACTAGGTCCATGACCTCTTAGTGCTTAGATTGAGCAACTTTAAGCTATAAATAAATAAATAAATACTCCACGAACATTTTAACACAAAGCTTTGTAGTCCCAAACTAAGCAAAGCTTGTACTATGGGAACTATAAAGGTGTGTAGGTACTGTGTATTCGTTTGGAAGAGGATTCGGAGCTAGATTCAGAATATTGAGTTTTAGGTAGAGCTTTTCTTAGAACTTTTTCAATACAAATCCGTTTATTGTTTTAATTAAAAACCCTGTAATCAATATTTTAAGAGCAAATAGATAATGTATTCAACTATCATGGCGTTGCAATAGTTAGTAAGTAGGTAGGTACTCTAATCTACTTATGTAATTGTTTACTTATATCTAATCTACACGCATTATCATGTAGAAAATCATGTAATTTATCTTCCTCCTTCCATTACCAAACGGGTTCATTTACGATTGATCAAAGCAATATTTTATGTAATAAAAAGCAAAGATAAAATCTTTTATATTAAATTTCCTAACGAGATGAGACCCGTTATTTTTTATCTCCATATAATAAATAAGCTTGCATTTTTTTACAAAACGAAGCTAGAAGCTGAGACGGATCGTTACTCGTTATGGGCTAAGTGCTTGAAGCGGACGAACGCCAGCTATAACGAAGACTGGCAGTAACTTACACAACACAATCAAGTAATAAGTAACTAGCTGCCTATAATTAAAGTACTGTATTCAGTTACTAAAAAAATGTGCTCAGTAGCGTTCGCGGCATAGCTTGCCAATGTCAATCTTCACCGATTTATCTAAGCGCGATCACTATTTGGTTGGGTGACTGTTAGTAGCATTCGAACGAAACTATTGTTTCCCTGAATCAAAATACATGTGGAAATTTTAAGATTTACCGAGTTATTTCCATTACTAACAATAGGTACGAGTGGATATTTCTACTTTACTACGCCATCGACTGTTGATAAACGCCCTGCCAATACATCTACTAAACACATTAGTAATCATCAATAAGCTAATCTTTAAATAGATCTTAGGCTCTACTCCGCGAAATAAATAGACTCGAGCTACAATGCTCGGCAACGCGATAAAGCTTCGCATGAGAAGTGAAAACCGAGAAACAAACTACAGAAAATCTTTCTTAAAGGATTCAAATCTAAATTGTTGCCTAAAACAATATTTCGATTCCGACCGCCGACGGCCCAATTCGGTGTCAGTTGTACCATCAATGGTACTGCCAAATGGTACAAGTGGTCCTGCGGCGACCGTACCGCGAAACAATTGCGGTAACGAAATTCTAAAGTTTTGTTGGCTTTTTTTATACTATTGATAATAATCTACAGTGATTTTAACTAGATAAGGTAACAAATAAAAAAAACATTTAAGATAGAAGAGGCCTTCAGCCAACAGTGGATGGACTCTGTGAACTAAACCAACTGAAAAATATCCAAAATGTTATTTACTTTTTAAAAGAAATAAAGGCCTCTATTTATATTTTTTATATTATTTAAGCACAGTTATAAGAGCTAAGCCGGAACAAAATAAATATATGCAAATCCGGCAAACATTATCCCGCCGTGGATATCGAACCAGCATCTCTCGGTCACAGGAGCGACACAGCCTACCATAACATGATCTGAAACATCAACCTCCCAGAATTAGAAAGAATCTTGCTATTTTGTGATCCTTACTAAGTAACTTCAATAAATCTAACACATTCTCAAGTACCTACATAATAAGTAATATAGAAGCTGTGGCGAAACTGGAGTTCAGTATTCATCCCGACTCCGTGGAAATAGGACGTTTTCTGTCCCTGTTTGTGCCCCCGTGAACTTCCCGAACAAGTCTGTGAAGTGACAAAAAAATGATTTTTTTTAGAACGTTGCCATTTTTTCGAGTGATGTGAACGGTATTGGATAGTTGAAGAATTTTCAATGCCTGGTAAGTGTGATTTGAAAATAAATAACTTTAGTACAAGGTAATAAGGTGCAAGGTGTAAAAAGCTTCTTAAAGCTCAAGCTTAGTAAGTAGAGTAGTAATGGAAGCTTTGGGGTATAATCACCTAACTTTTTTTCATGTAACTAAGTAGACAAGCGTACGGCCCATCTGGTGGTAAGCGGTCACAGTAGCCTATGGACGCCTGTAACGCTAGCACTCCCGCGTTGCCAACTCCTGAAGAATTAAAACGTCCATTTTGTTCTAAATGTTCCTACCGCCAAGTGAAATGGTAATAAGTAAAGTTCTAAAACTTAGGACATAACTTTTACACCATTCATAATAGGCCTTTACATCTATTGAAGATGATTTATACAGCGTCAGGAGGCAAACCTATGCCTACACATATCGGGACACTAAGAACTTGCTTGTACAGCTTTCTTTGTAGTTGAAAAATAAATAGAAAGTTGAGCTAATAGGATCAATTTTGTCCATAAAGTTCAACTTTTACAAAAATATATCAAAGTTAAAATAACTGGATTTTTTTTTGGTGTAATTAGTTCAACTGGTTGAACTTATAGTTGAACTGCGTGGAACACGACTGCCTGGGACGGTGTTTAGGAGTAGGCTTGCCCAGTACCTATACCATCCAGCATTATCCTTCATGGGTTACTACTTAGCGCCAGATTTTAACATAATAATATCAAGGTAAAGCATTATAGATTACACTAAGTAGGTATTATTGTAAAAATGGTAAGTTTTTTTTTCATGACCATTTCAATTGGCTATATAAATAGAAACCTGCTGATTTACTGATGATTAGAAACATACGACCATCAGCATATTAGTAGGTACCTCACACCAGTATTTTACTGGTTTTACAACGGTACCTATTAGATACCTTGTCAAATAAAAAGAAGTTTGATTAAACATAAGTATTATTTGATATCGAAATAAAACTAAATACACTGATTTTTATAACTAAAAAGTATAGAGGGCTCATGCTCTTCCCAATAGCTCTGAGTCCGCCCAAAGGTAGACCACGATTTATCATTCAAAACCCATAAGTATGACGAAGTTTAACTACTTACAATGATACACATAATCTGTAAGTAGACGCTAGATAGGTGATTCGAAGCTAACGTGAAAAAAACAGTAGGTAGGTAATTAAGAATAAATGAGTAGGTAATCTACCTTCAGTGCACCTATAAATTTTTTATAGGTTGGTAACAACGCAATTAGCAAAGTGCGGTAAAGTGAAACATGGGCGCGCCCAATGCCTACCCACTTATGTAGGTAGTTAGTGGTAGTACCATACCTACCTAGCGAATAGCTAAGGTAGGTAATTCAGCCTAGATTGGCAAATACCTACCAACTGAGCCCGTAGAGGATAATTATAAAAGTGTTCTTTGGCCCGTAGTCTGAGATTTGTTATGTTGATTGGCGACAAGCGAGAATCGAGAAACCCGCAGTTATTGTATGGAGAAAAACTATTCTCGCATGTCGCTTCTCGATATGCGTTTCGTTCAACAAAACAAAACTCAGACTACGGGCTCAGTACCACAGTATTGGTATGGACTATGTGCGGGTTATACTGTACATTGTTACTAGCGAATGTAGCTATTATTTCTTTATTACTTACGTAGAACTGAGGTAGGTAACAATACTGCAACCATTTCATACATACCATTCGGTTTGCCGAAATTTTTTACTTAGTTTGGGTCTCTACCCGAACTACCTACCGAAGCTTTCTTCCATCTAATATTATCTGTTGAATTTCCCAATACATAATATGAAATATTATGATCAGGCAACGTTATACTTATACCTATGTTTATTACTACTGGCTGACCCGTGACGGGTTGTAGACCAGTTTGTGGTAAATACGAAAATCTACCAATTTTAAATCTGAGTGTACGACCTACTCTAACAACAACATCAGAAGCATCAACACCGCCCGGAAGCTCAGCGCGGGAAGGAAGTGCGCACGTCAACTGATAACGCGATAGCGACGTCACATTACAAGAACACCCACCAATAAGAACTTCCACGTCACTCTCAGTGCAGGCCCGATCTAAATTTTTCCCATTAATTGTTAAATATTCATCCTTACGAGTGTGATACTTCACTTCTTCGTCAAACTTTTCATACAATGGGTCAGGGTAGAGCAAAAACGCATCGTCGCCGTTGCTTTTGGTAGTAAGATTTAGCACACTTTGCACGTTGTCCATGATAAATCCATATTCTAACTCTAAAGGTTTATCAGGATCTATACTGAGACCAGCAGCGCTTCCAATAAAGGGAGATTTGCAAATAAGATGCGTTTGAAAGTCAACCCTGTGACAAGGCGCGATGTACAGCAGATTATCATGGTACACATAGATTTGAGGGAATTGAATGGAATGGAAATTCCGCCCTCTCACTTTGATGTTTATACCGCCGGAGGGTATACCTTTAGGTTGTATTCTTGAAGTTATCAGCGGCGGACCGGATTCTGCCGACACCACCACGGGATCTTCAATATATTCAAATTTGTCGCGTTCTAAAGTTCGCCTACTGTTATCAAAGCTCATATGTAAACTTCCCATTTTGAGCTGGTAAGAGTGACTAGTTCTACACACGACCTCCTCGGGAGAAACTGATAGAATAGTACAAGGTAAATCGTCGATAAAAGCTTGAATGTAACTTCCTGCGTTTAGATATTCCCCCTTGATATGCAATTTAGTACCCCCGGATTGCGGTCCGTACATTGGATGAATAGAATTGATCTTAGGGTTAACAAAAGTGTAATGGTGCTTGGACTCTCCGCGGTGATTTGCTACGCGAGCAACTACAGGGCCATCCTGAGGCACCTCTTCTCCAGGATCGTCAACAGTGCAAACTATCTGTTTATTCCTAACGTATAATGCTATGATAGGCTGACATTTGATCCCCGCTATTGTGATATCGTTAATGTCGGCTATGTTTTGGCCCAAATTAATTCCCTCAATAGTAATGTTGGTGCCACCTTCCAGCGGACCTAGTTGCGGTCGAAATGTATAAATTTTCGGATTCAGACAAGTCTGAGTATGATTTGACCAACCACTAAGAGCTTTGCATTGGTCTTGAACTTCGCATTTGTCAGAGCCTTGGCACCACCCGCAGCCGAATTTCTCCGGGAGCGCCATACACCTTTCGCAATTATTGTTAGCCATATCGTTACAGCGGTAAATGACAATGTGAGTATTAGCTGGATTATCTAGAGGCTTAAATCCACCCCAAATAACGGCGAAAGAGGCTGTAATCTTAGGCGCATGTGATGTGTACGCGAATTCAACGGCATTGCAATAAATGGTATCGGCGAGAAGTTGGGCACTTACAGCAATCACGACTCCCTCTATGTTGAATTGACAAACAAATCTCGTCTGAACGATAAATTGCCCTATTATATGGACTTTGACTTTTATTGCTTTCTTTACACCGGATGGAACTAAAATTTCATTCGTACCGTCAGACGTGGAATTGATAGTAGGGCAAAACCCGGGGCCCGAGCGATAGCTGGGACCGATTCGACTGACGCCAGTGACGAGAATATCGTTTCTACAGTTTTCAACAGTATCATGGGTACAACGATGGCCATCGACGCACCAATCGCATGGAAACGAAGAATTGACGCACTGAGTGCACGAGCTGTATGTGTTGCAATCGAAAAATGTAAAATTAGTAGCTACAAAATCAGGTCCCTGAGTTGTGCGCACCGACAATTTAGCAGTAAAGTGATGTTGACCAGCGGCGATTGACGGGAGAGTATCGGTGCGCGGAGTCGTACAATTTACACCATACGGCTTTCTAGTTGCATTAGTAATAATAGTATGATCTAAAGCTGTGAATGCACATAAGAATTGTCCATTAAGAGTAGGCAAGTTTTCAATAAGTAAATCTAGCGTCCTTGCAGTTGTTCGCTGCAACTGATTTGGTATCACTTGGGTAATTGTCGTACATCGTCTACTACGATATGAGATCCAATATAGAGGATCTTTAGCTACATCTGGACAGTCTGAACGTAAGCTGCACTTATTTTCTAACGCACACCATCCACAATAAGGGTCTTTGTCTCCAAGACACGTGAAACACGATTTGTAGACGCTGCACTCTTGAACTTTAACTTTAGACACTTTACGTAGAGTCATCACATATAAATGCATTAATTGAGTATCAAAGAACAGGTCCTTATTCACTGGTGAGCCTTCGTCGACCATAATATCTCCATACTCCAACGCGGAGGTCGCACTCTCGACGACGATTTTCTTGAGATGTCCTTCGGCAGTGCCCGCGAACACTACCGTATAGTCGCCAGTGACTGTCGCCGCCACCGCTGTCAGTCTCTTTGAAAACACCGCGGCAGGTACCGCCTCTACCGGCTGCTCCCCACCCAGAGGTGTATTCAAATCCAGTCCGCAGAAATCTTCACTGATCGATTGCAACTTCGTACCAATGCACGCGTGAGACGGGGATATGAAATCTAACCCTCTAGGTCCGTTGCCACTGAAGCACGTTTTGATATTCTGCATAAACTTACGTCGGATCGCTTTCAATGAATAAACACACAGAGCAGAAAGATTGGAAGGCTTGTTAGTGTGTATTGATTCGCTCTGGCTAAATGCGGCAAAGAGTACATCATCTTTAGCAGTTATTCCAAGTTCCCCAGCTAATACCGAACCAGCTTTACCAACAAACGCAGCTTGCACTAGGTTATACCCGTAATTTCCACCGCCTTCTCCGGTACACGCCATTGGTATCTCTGTGTACGAGTAATAGTTCTCATCGTCGTGGCATACCCGGACCAATTTGCTGTAATATGTATCTGATCCGACGCCTCGCAACTGGGTTGTTAAGAAATAGCTGAAGCCTTCAGAGCTAAATCCGTAGACATAATTGATTGGATATCGCTTTCTTGTCAGTGAATTGACAAACATTCGAGTTCCAGTGGTTACAGCCGTTCTGGCTATCATAAAGAGCGTATCATCTTCTAGCGACCGACTGCTTACTGCCGGTACCTTGGAATGATACGACGAGTTCCCCGTGAAAGTTACTCCTACGTACAAGACCTGGGTGAGCGGCGGATTCGGGGGTCCAGGCGCGATGAACGCCACAGTCGACGACGTTGCATTATTCGCTACAACAGGTTCGCGTACCTCGCGCACACCATCCGATATATTGTGTAGATCCCGCACCGAGCACAATCCTTCACCAACTGACCCACATGTAATCAGCCGACCGATTGCGTAATCTATCACAAGCGCCTTGTTCACGCTATCCGTGGGTTTTTTGATGTAGTTCGAAGGGCAATCGAAGGTGCACTGGGTGGACTCATTCTCCGGGCCCGTAACGATCGACTGGCCGACCTCCAGATCCGGCGAGAGCTGGTAGATCCTGTTGACGGCACCGATGTAGACACGTCCCGTGTTGCGGTCGACGACAAGGTGGTTGAATAGTGAAGCGGAGGACGCCACCGGATCGGTAAAGGTCCGCGCCACATCCTCGTTGGCGCGGGCGGCGGCGCACACGGCCCCGAGGGCTAGTAGTACGCGCCACATGACACCGGGGCATGTGGCCGACAGCGTACCTCCGCCGCCTCGCCATGCATCTGCAACGCGAAACACCGAGTCAGAGGCGAACAGTACACCCCTAACCCATGTCTCCGTTGCCATCGCACAGCCCCGAAGACGCCGCTCGGAACCTAGCACAAAAGTTATAAATAAAATAACTTAAATCCGAACGAGAGAACTAGCTTCCTATCGAAGAGGTCTGATGTGTTCGGAGCGAATTTGTAAACTCAAGCGAGGCCCCGCGGTGACCCTTCACATATATAACGTTATCGCTACTAGCTTATACCCGAAAGTGTGAAATTTTACCAATTATTTTTTTAAGCACACATAGAATTAAATATTATTATTAAACAACATCCGACTTTACGAAGCTCAATACGGAGCAACTACACCTGGTTTATACATGAAACGTTATTTTATTTTATTGTAAAATGTTGGGCAAGACGTTGTTGTCGTCGGTAGCGGAAAATCCGACGCGCGAAAGTTTGTAAGGATGTATGGATGTTTGTTACTCTTTCACGCAAAAACTACCGATCTAATTTGGATGAAACTTGGAATATATATTGTCCGTGACCTGATTTAACACATAGGCTACTTTTTATCCCGGAAAATTGACAGTATCCAACGGGACGCGAACGAAGTCGCGGGCAGAAGCTAGTGTTTTATAAGGATGAAATGGATGGGTTTGAATCATGATACTACACCACAAGTAGTACGTACCTACCACCTACTTAATCTAGTTTACGCAATTATCTGATAATCCCGTATAACGGATTCAGAATACCACCTCAGATTAATGTTGACGAGGGTCAATCTGTTTTTTATCTCAATGCTCGGAGGATGTCACAAAACCCTGGAATTTACAAAGACAGGGGAGGGATGTAAACGTGAGCTCATTTGTTTAGGGCGTGCTAAGGATGTTATTATGCAAAAAATATTCATCAACTGGGTATTTTGGGATGAAATGTTGCTTTGGGGTGATTTTGGTTTAAAAATGAAACGGTGGAGACTGGTAAACTTTATAGCCAAGATATATCGATATACGTCGGGCTGGCTGGAGTGAGGTCAGCGGGGACAATCACAATACACCCCAAAGTGGGACGTCAGCGCAGATCTTATTCTCCCGCCATGACTTCGAATTACTAAGAGCTAATTTTGGTAATGATGATGTTCTTGAGTAAGTGGAAGTACGGGATTTTTCAATCATTTTACCAACCTGTCCCAATAATTATATTTGCTAGTTAAGTACATAGTTAATCCATTTTCTGAATAGGTACCTCTTTCAAAATGACAGTGTGTGTGACCAATAATAACAACTGTGAAGCAAAATTATGATCTGGCTGCACGCCAATCCACCGCTGAGCAGTACCACTATTGCCAAGCACAACAAAACTGCTTGGTTAGGATATTTAAAATAAATGATTATGACGGTATTCATTTAGTGTTTTCATCATCATCATTTAATATTTTTTCAGTTCTCCATGCCAAGAATGCGATGTGGTCTCGCAAAGAGTCGGTCTGCAGCGCTGTCAGCGGCGTTTCGAGAGGCGACGACGAGCCCCTCGGTGCTGGGGTCAAAATATACCCTTTTGCTATAGCATTAAGGGTCAGAGTCTTGCAGGTAACTTATTCACATCCAGCTAGTGTTTCAAAAAGAGTTGGTCAAGAAAATATCGAACGGTGATTTTTATAAGTAAGTAAATGCATAAAAAATTCATATCTTAGAGTCCAGTAGAATGGACGCTGTAAAGAGTTTATTAGAATACGTAAAAGAAAATTTAAAAACAGAAAAGGTTAAACAACCTTATTAAAAATATTTTTGTAGTACGTAACCAATGCACAAGCGCACCGGGTCAGGATAGGTGTAGCGCTGTTTCGCACCACGGGTTCTCACCACAAATTATTTCTTGGCGTTTCATACTAAAAAATGACAGCGTTTCAACTCACTTCGTTCACCTACTTTTTACACATTGTATTTTTGAAAATACTCGTCGTCCACTGAATGTGCTTGTAAATGTGGTGAATGGAATCGGCTCGATGCCATTCAGCGTTGCACTGGACCATACTCCATCAATAAATAAAACTGGCAGTAAAACTATACCTATCTATTCTGTGGTAAAACCGTCAGCACTCCTAGCTGTCGTCATCGTTTTTAGCGTTTTAGTTTTAGTAGCAGTTTACGGAAAGGTGTCGATAAACACGTTTTTAAACATAGCTCTGATAGCTCTTCTACCTTTTCACGGGCTTACTTTTAAATTTAGACTGCAGGGTGATGAGGGCGGACTCGTGGTCACCCAAACCGTAAAAAAAGTATTCATTTAAATTTTATTTTTTAAATGAATACTTTTTTTACGGTTTGGTGTGTATACAGACATAGATTATGACGAGATAAATTGATATAATCCTTAGTATTGGTTGGTCAACGTCAAACAGTGGAGTGGTTACCCTTCCACGTTTGTATGGAAAGGTGTGCGACTGACTGCGACTTGTTCAACCTTAATTTAGACCTACAATAAACCTCGATTATAATTAGAAAAGACTAGATTCGAGTAGAACTCTCATAAAAAACATAATTCAATAAAAAAGGCCTAAGTAGGTGCATGTTTTGCGCACAGTCGCAGCCGGTATACTACGTGCTGCGTGTGTGGGACGTGGGTTCGATCCCCACTAAGGATAAACATTTGTGTGTGGCATGGCAAACATAGCATTACTTGATGGTCTAGACAGCGTTGTTTAAAAACTTTCGCGAGTACAAATAATACGACTATAGTAGGTGCCAAATAACACGGCAATACAGGTCATTCACCCACCTTCACCACGATGTAGCAAAATTCAATTTATGTATGGTAAACAAACAGTACTAACGAGATTCGAGCGATACCGTCTTACCAACAGGTTTGTATGGAAAGCGACAGAATTAGCCATATATAATTTGAATTTTGCGACATCGTGGTGAAGGTGGGTGAATGACCTGTATTGCCGTGTTATTTGGCACCTACTATAATATAGTGTTTTGTAGAGGATGGCTTATTTAAGCACACATCTTTATATTAGATTTCTCGAAGGTGAGAGTCTTCATTTGCATGCTAATGAACGCGGAACGTGCTAACAGCGCTAATTAATTTGTCGGCATGTGTTATAGTCTATGGTAAAAGTGGCATGACAAACGGCTGTGAAAGTCATTCGCGTTTGAGTCGTCGTGAACCATTTCTGAAATGGTTAAGTTTAGATGGCCCGAGCACACAAAATATAACGTCTGGCAGGTTGGCCACAATTCATAGTAGCTTTAAACAATCGACTTGGTTTGGATTCTCTTGGATTTGCATGATATTTAGCGATTCGTCGTAGATGTGGTGCGTTCACGGTTTCCTCTTCTTCCCGAAGGTCCAGAACCTCTTTTTCAAACCTTCACCAAAGAAGCCCGTATTCGCGACCAACCTCACGACTCAAACGCGAGTGACTTTCACAGCCGCTTGTCATGCCACTTTTACCATAGACTATAACACATGCCGACAAATTTATAATTACGGCTTTCACACTGTCACCGACACGACATCTTCACGGTCTGTATCGGTCAGTGTGCAAACACAGTAGATACAGTCAGTTACCGACGACGTCTAATAAAGTAAAGTAATAATATTGTACATATTTTGAGGTGCTTCAGTGAACAAATTAAATCAGGGAAGAATTTGACAGTAGCTTTTTCGAGTAATTCTAGTTTCGGGCTACTAGTCTGTTCCACTGGGACGAAACACTACCTTTCAATTTAATTAGTTTTTCTATTACTGTTTGGTCCTACATTCTGTTTGTATCATACTAACCTAATTTTTGTGAAGTCAGATACTATAAAAAACATTTAGCAAAGATTCTACTTTCACAATGACTTTGCTCGAATTGGAACCAAATCGATTATTTTCTCATTCTTGCCTTTGGTGATATTGTAAAAATCAAATAAAACTGGTTTCATGATAAAAATTTAAATGATGGATAAGACTGAGTACTTAAAAATATAATCTATTTTTGTTAGGTACCTACTGATGGAATTTATGGTGGTGTGCACACTTAACATCATATCAATTTGTAATCTTAGCCACTTTACCCGTCGACGCCTAATGTTTACGTTAATGCCTAAGAGCGGCTGAATTATTCATAAGCCATTATTCAGCAACCTAATGAAACATACATTTATTTTGTATTAATTTATTGTTTCGAAATCCTTTAAATTGGTTATTATTCAAAGAAAAAATATAGAAAGACAGCTTAGCCTTTAAAATATCTTAAGCTTTCAGGGCCTTCTGTTTTCCGTATGTGGAAATGCTGAAATACTATCTTCTTCTTCTTCTTTTTCTTGTGACTGTTCGGTGGCTAGGGCTGCCATGAATTCATCAATGTTTGTGTTCACTAACTTTTATAGGCGTTTACTTGTTAACTAATCTTTTAACAAAAGGTGGAGATCTGAGTTGGTAAGTTATGAAAATTTACCAATGAAAAAAAGGGATAGAAAATTAACTATTTTTATTGATTACTCGGAATTTACATGCTTTGGTGTAGTTTTTACATATGCAACAAGTTTGCTTACTATTCTTTCCACATTTATTTTGGACAAAATGATATATACACAACACACTATAATAACTTAGTCTTGGATAAAATAACGAAGTAACAAACATTCTTTACATAGTTGAAATAAAAAAAAGTACAAAAAAATGGTCATATTTATTTTCAGATAGTATGCGGCATCGCAGGATTGGTAGTAGGAGCAGTAGGATGGCTGGAAGAGAGACAGAAGCTAGCTCTTGGTCTGGGTGTTCCGGCCGGCGCCATCACTGTGATCGCTGCAAGTGAGGACTGCCTTGTTTTTTTAATAGATCAACTATCCGGCACATGTGTCGAGAGTAATAGACGCAGTGTTTAAAAAATACAAGCTTGTATTTTTTTAATGTATATTTTTTTATGGTTTGGGGTGTGCACAGACATAGATTATGACGAGATTGTTATAATCCTTAGTTTTGGTTGGTCAACGTCAAACAGTGGAGTAGTTACCCTTCCACGTTTGTATGGAAAGGCGGGCGACTACTTGGACAAAGATGTAAATAATGAAAGAGAACACCGGTACCTACCACAGATCATCCGGTTGCGGAAATGATTTCCTGACCTATAAACCCGTGTCACGAAGTTGGCGAGAAATGTATTCCATGTTCTGCAACGTAAATAATAAAGTGCAGTAAAACATACACAGGGTCACGTAAAACTATCAAATTAACAGTATGATAACCATTCGTCTTTTTATTAGCATTCGTATCACCCTTTATTAGTATTCTTGTCATGAGGTACCTTCCTTGAGGATGTAAGATAGAAGCTTGTTTGAGCGCCATGATACTCACTTATTGTGCCACCGAACTTCGTCATGCAATCTGAAAATTTCTCCTCATCAGCATCTGTAGATATATCCTTTTTCACCAACCATAAGCCGCGTACAGACATCGCGAGGAGTGCGACGCGAATGGTTCGTCTCGCATGTCTCGGGCTGTATGGACGGTGTGTGCTTACAGTGAGCATTCGCGCCATACGATCGTTGCGAACGCTGCCTACCTCAAAAATTTTTTATGAGAATAAATATCATCATTTAATACTATGCTCACCTGATACCCAACTAGTCACAATTGTTCCAGCAACATCAGTATACTACAGCAGAGGTTTTGGAGGGTGGGTGTCAGCGCGCTCCAGGTCTACCAACTCTTGGGGCGTGCCGTGGAGAGCCCTAGGACCCTCGCCGTGCGCTGCGGTACCTCTGACGTTGCTCTGGACAGCGGCAGTGGCAGCACACGTAGCTATGCTGTGCTTCTGCATCAGATCTTTATTGAATATTGGGTACGACAAAAATTCACGAACAACGAACGAGCGAGTTGCAGCCTAGTAAGGTGGAATTTGTGATTTCAGCTGAAAAAAACTTATCCTACTTCAGCGTTCTACCTACACCGTAAAAAAATGTTGCTTGTCCATCCTACGTAGTCGCGGGCGGAAGCTAGTTGACCATATTTATTATAGCACTAGCTTCTGCCAGCGACTTCATTTGCGTCCCGTTGATTTTCCGGAATAAAAACTACCCTGTGTCACAGATTATATAATACTGCCTGTGTTAATCCAGCGGGCCTAAGATGCCCACCGCGAGATATTTGTCATGTCGTTCTGTCAAAATGTAAGCATTTTGCAACAGTTTAGGAACTATTACATTATCTGTGGTACCTAATGGTGTCGACAAAACGCGCCATAATGTACACTTTTGACACTTCAGTCGTCGTACCTCTCTGAGGACGAGTTAATAGTCATGCAGAAATGTCAAAAGTCGAAAATTCAAAGGCGCGGTTTCTCGACAACATTACCACAGATAATGCAATAGTTCGTAAACTAGTGCAAAATATACTTCGTCTGTGTGCAAAATGCTTACATTTTGACAGAACGACATGACAAATATCTCGCGGTGCGCATCTTAGGCCCGCAGGTCACGGACAATAATATATTCCAAGTTTCATCCAAATCGGAACAGTAGCTTTTGCGTGAAAGAGGTTACTCTTTCACGCAAAAGCTACTGTTCCGATTCACATGTATGGATACACATCCATACATTCTTACAAACTTTCGTGTTTATAATATTAGTAGCATGATAGTAGGACCAAAGTACTCGTGAATTACAGAGTTCATCGATTTCACCGAGCTGCTGATAGACCAAGCAGATCTTCCTTCCAGGTGTGGCAGCTCAACATGCATAGGAGTGGCCGGTGCCCAACTGTCAGTGTCAATAATGACACTAGCTGCAGCAGTGTTCATGCTGCAACTCGACCTGCGATTCGACGCCTCGCTGTCACCCCCGCCGCGGCAGTCTGACGCACAGATCTGCACTGCTGTGTCTATGGTGAGTCCCACAGAAGAGATATTCTGTTTTCTGTGAATACTGCGGATATTAGAGACCGCTAAAACAGAGAGGTTACCACCCACTAATACAGAATGTTAGGTACTAATCTATTACATAACACCTTTGTCTTAGAGTGGTGAGCGCATTGCAATGCATCAAAGGGTACGTTCCTGTTCGGTTTGAGCTAGTTCCCCTTTCCCCATTCCATCACCGGACCACTAGGCGTACGGAGACGAGACACCCGTTCATGGTTGATATGCCAACAATCCGCACTAAACGCTTTGCGTCTACATTTATTATGCGGACAGCCAAAGAGTGGAACTCGTTGCCGGCGTCTGTGTTCCTGAATGACTATAATTTGGAAGTTTTCAAGAGTAGAGTGAATAGGTATCTTCTAGGTAACTCATCATTGCTTAACATCAGGTGAGATTGTAGTCAAACGGATGCGTATATTGTATTAAAAAAAAAAAAAAAACTGGTCAGTGAGGCAATGCATCGTTATAGGTAGTAGTTACCACTTAACATTAGAGGCTTATTCCATCTTTTAGTTGCATAAAAAAAGTATCAATGGCAACCCTCTGAAATAAACTAGGTACCTATATATAATATTGGGTTATTCCCATCGAGCCCACCGGCTGGCCCACTGGCCGATGGGAAAAAAATTCCCAACGAGCTCGCTATGCAAATGAGTGGCCTTGATGGGTATTTTTGTCCCATAAGGCCCACCATTGGGCTCGATGGGAAATAAGTGTCTACATTGGTTCGCTTGCTTGGGAAAGTAAATTAAATGAGCAAAATAAAATCAATATTGGTGAAGATAAGTAATCCAGACCTCTCATTACAGAAGTTATTGGGACTCCTTTCGCCGTATAGTAACGTTAGTTACGTACCATTTCCCGACTTTTGGTAATTCCTTTAAATCGGAACGGGAATTACACTCGTATTTTTATTCATTCGCCTAACATTCTAGGTCTCACTCAAAGAGCTTTGGAAATTATTTTTATTGTTCTTCTTTTTGCGTATCAATGGCTGGACAGCAACTAAACTAAGTTCGAAACTCCGCCACCTTTACTCCTTCGTCGGTGGCATTTATAAGGTCATCCCTTGTGCAGGTGGTAAGGCACAGAGGCTAAAGAGCAAATGCGTGCGACATCCTTTGAATAGGAATTTGATTGTTAAAAAATCAGTATAGTCCGGAACGTAATCTACAATAATTTATATAACTCAAGCGTTTGTGCGAGTTTAGCCGACAAACACAAGTATTTTATTTATCTAACTCGAAAAAACCATGAGTAACCAAACCACATAACTTACCATCAATAGTAAAACTAGTGGCTCTGGGAGCTGTAGACCTTGCGAGCATACTAAATATTCCAATATTCAACATCATCAATCAACATCATCAATGTCGTGTAAGGTGTTTTCTGAAAGTCTTTAAGTGCACTTTTGTTAATTTCTAATTTAAGGCTTATTATTATGCTGATGCTCTCATTCAGTGAAGGAAAACATCATGAAGATAATTATCAGTTAGTATATTCTAACAGCGACGAAACGCTTGCAGCCTGTCACTTATTGAAAACTAACTATAATGCAAAATGTTGTGTGTGTGTGTGTGTGTGTGATGTGATGTTTTACTATTTAATTTTGTAAATTTTTGAGGAATGTAATGTGCAAGTGCATTTTCCGTTTTGTGATTTTTTTGATCTTTTTGATTTTTTTTGCATCATCTTGTATGAGGTCCTTTGTGTTTCTCTCAAATTTGATTGAAAACCTTCGATTGTTTGATGAGCTATCCTGTTCATCATGCTGAAGATCCTTATCAGATCTTCGCCAAACTTTTATGAGACCAACTTATAGTTACTACCTTTCAAATAAAAAAAGAATAATCGAAATCGGATCTCATTTGGTGGAGATATCCAGTATATCAAATAGCCCTTTTTTTGAGGGAAGTACCCCTCCAATCAAAAATCCCCGACGACAAAAAAATTCTAATAAGTCATATAACCTGTGTACCAAGTTTCGTCCAGATCGGTTCGGATCGGTAGAGGAGAACAGACAGACAGACAGACAGACATCCGGACAAACGCATTTTTGGCCAATGTGAAAACTGAGACGCTTCGCTCGCTTCGCTCGCTCGGTCAATAAAGTAAGCATTAGGTACATACTACAATTCCTACGAATAAATGGATTACAGCGACTTAGAATACCTGCGCCAGTTACAAAAGCGTGAGAGAGAATAACAATTTGTGCTTGTATCCAAATAAACTGAGGCAGTAACTTTACCACGAGTTAATTCAGACCAGCTATAAGATTAAATTGGATTTAACTGAAATACTTACCTAAACTACACAACACATTCTACTAGGTGTCTCGGAACTAGTAGGTTAGATACCTTATACTAGTGGCTCTGGGAGCTGTAGACCTCGCGAGCATACTAAAAGTGAGCTATTTACTGCCTTAGCAAAAGCTATTTCAGAGTTTTGAAAGAAACCTATCAATGTTGAAGAGAAGTAGAAAATACCCATCCCCACTACTTCTCACCTGACACCCATCCCTCACCCGCAACCCCCACTGTGCAAGTGCATTTTCCGTTTTGTGATTTTTTTGATCTTTTTGATTTTATTTGCATCATCTTGTGTAGAATGAAGTCCTTTGTGTTTCTCTCAAATTTGATTGAAAACCATCGATTGTTTGATGAGCTATCCTGTTCATCATGCTGAAGATCCTTATCAGATCTTCGCCAAACTTTTATGAAACCAACTTACAGTTACTACCTTTCAAATAAAAAAAGAATAATCGAAATCGGATCTCATTTGGTGGAGATATCCAGTATATCAAATAGCCCCCTTTTTGCCCTTTTTTTGGGGGAAGTACCCCTCCAATCAAAAATCCCCGACGACAAAAAAAATCTAATAAGTCATATAACCTGTGTACCAAGTTTCGTCCAGATCGGTTGAAAAATGCGACCTGTAGAGGAGAACAGACAGACAGACAGACAGACAGACATCCGGACAAACGCATTTTTGGCCAATGTGGAAACTAAGACGCTTCGCTCGCTTCGCTCGCTCGGTCAAATATGTTATCCCAAAGGAAGGTTATTTTCGAAACAAGAAAAATTTTCTACGACTTTTGTGAATTCAATGATTTTCATTGAAGAATTGTGTAAAAAAAAAACCTTTTTTAGGTTCCTTCGAATTATGCATACCTAAAATACGGAAGATTTATGTAGGTAACACAAAAGTACCTACGTATTGACCAATTAGGGTTGTCAATTTTATTTAGGTAGGTAGGTACTTACTTATTTTGTCTAAAATCCAGAAGTTTCGAAATGTTTTATATTTTCCACAGGTGCCGCTAACATCCACAGCCCTCAACAGCGGTAACAGTGGGGATGGGGACCCTGGAGGCAGCCCCCTGGGAAAGGAACCCCAGACCACACAACTCCCGATCTGATGCGAGGGGTAACTTTGAAGGACCGACCAATTTAAATGTTGTACAGTGCCGTTACAGTGAGAAGAGATTTCCAAAACATGTCTGCCAGGGAAATTTGGCATCTGAATTTTTTTTGGAAATTCGTATTATTGTCTATATATTATATATTGTTGGGGTGTATCGTTTTGATAAGAGTTATGTACTGTACAGTACCTCTACCACGAACAAATCTGACAGTCGCGCGTTAACTAACGTATTCAAATTATATATTGCGCGTCAATGCCAGCTCGACTGCCAACCGTTGTAGTGTCACCGCGTATTCAAAGTCAAAGTCAAAGTCCAAAATCTTTTATTCAATAAAATCTCACTGATAACTTTGAATCGTCATTAAGTTTTGTATGATTAGGTATGATTACAAATTTTTTTTATTGGATGAGTTGGAGCTATTTCGTCCCAAGCTTGATTGTCTTCTAAATAATCAAATATTTTATAGTATGCTTTTAAAAGAAGTCTCTGTTTTATTACGTTTTTGAACTTGCCAATCGACAACTGAGACACATCTGAGACACATGTTAAAGAAGCGTACACATTGCCCCTTGAAAGATTTACTAATTTTTGTGAGCCTAGTGGTGGGAACATCGAGTTAGTCGTTATTTCTAGTGTTAACATTATGATTATCACTTTTTTTGTTGAACATACAATAAGTTTTCATAGTCGTACTGGCAAGGTACTGTCATTATATTTATATAGTGTGTATTTCGCATACGCTAGCGTTACGATACGTTTGCGTTTGTCACATTTGTTCGTGATCAAGGCACAGTACAGTCAGCATTATATGATGTTTTCTAGATCGTTTATCTAGGGCTTTATGTTTTAGGCAAGGTACTTACATAGTTTTTCATTTATAAAAACACTCGACAACCCAGACTTCTGAATAATTTAATGTCTTTGGAACGTAAAAACTTTGGTGAATTTTTATGAAACTTTGTCAAAAAGGTTTTTGTAATGAAAAACTCAGCTCTGTTTTGTTTTAAAATCAGTTTTATAACACATTTGCTCGTAAAGGGTCTCTTATTTCACCAATTTCAGTATCGTAATGTATGTCATTACGTACTCGTGCGTTATGGTAATGTAAAACGTACGGTTTATCAAGATGCTCCCACTAAAACGAACGGAAACTTTTTTAAATCTTAGTAAAGAGTTTTTATGTCAGTAAAGTGGTCAACATTTTATGAATAAAATTGACTTTGGGAGATAAAAAATAAGCATTTAATTCTTTTACAAATTGTTAAAAATTTTCTAACTACTTTAACAAGTGATTTATTCGTATTAGAAAGTAAGGTAAAACGTACGGTTTATCAAGATACTCCGTCTAAAACGAACGAACCTTTTTTAAATCTTAGCAAAGAGTTTTTATAGCGCTGATGCGCGCGCATCGCTAACTTGTGATCAAGTAAAAATTATTCCCCCGCTTTTTCTTTTCGCTGTATTGTTTTTATTTGAAAATGTCGTCCAGTAATTTTATTTATTTCCTCGCAAACGTCGTATGACATACGTGCGCTTTGAAAATTACAGCCTCTGCTTTCTTGTAGCCCTCGCCTACGGCTCGGGCTGGCAATATCGCCTCGGCTGTATTTTTCAATTTACCGCACTCATATCATAATAGCAGCGTTTTACCTGAAATAAAACGCATATTAAAATACTTACCTCACTGGAAGCTTTATATTGAGAAGGCGTATCCGGTTCCGTCGTATTTCCATTCGTTTTAGTACTTTTTACCCGTGTGTATCCGGTCAAGTGGCGCCACCTGGCGGGTGCGATTCATTTTTGCTTCGTAAAATGAAACACGCCATATTGAATTCATTGGCTTAATTTCACCAGGCAGAGATTAAAGTGAAAGCTTCCAGTGAGGTAAGTATTTTAATATGCGTTTTATTTCAGGTAAAACGCTGCTATTAAACTACTGTACCGTCACTGGAAGCTTTATATTGAGACCTGTTTGTTATCGCCTGGTGTCGCCACTTGTATAATTAGGTAACCTAGCGCCAATGTGATATTTAAATATTATAGCAACAAGTATACAATAATACAATTTAACTCTTAGTAAAAGACTAGTATAGTATTATATAATCTGTGGTAAAAGTGATTTACGAATCAACCAAAATTGAACCTGTAAGTGTAAAATATTCATTTACTATTTTTAATTACTTATGTAATAATAAGCCTTATCATTTTGCTACAATCAAAAATCATAAGTAATGTAATGATCATAATCTTATTTCACCCATACATTTGTTTATTTAACCAAGCTTATTTAATGCTTTAAATATTTGTGTTACACCTACTTTCAGATTGACTGCTGCTCATATCTCTCGCCCGTAAAAATGCTGGAACGTATTAGCTGATCGCTAATTTTCTCAGCCAAGATTTCGTCAAGAGAACGATTCTCCAACCAACTCTTCCGAGAAACCGCAGATCGAACGCTTCGTGAAAGTGCTGTAATACCTGCTTGTTCAAACAACGTTTTAACCTAGACTGCTATGACAGTGCATGATGTAGGTTTAGCGATACTTCTTACCGTAACAAACAAATTAAATGATTTGGTTGTGCAACGTCTTTCATGTAATGATTAATAGTTATTTCAACCCATACTAACGGAGTGCTAGTAAAGTATTATATGATCTGTGAACAAGGTTAAGTTAGTATGATCAGCCCAGCCAGACTGTCTATAACTACCTGCAGTCGGTTTTTGAACGGAATATCGGCCAAAATGTGATACTGCTATTTGATCTAACGCAGTGATAACGATATTTAAGAATAAGTTCAGGTCGTGGATGCGAATTCCTGAGCAAAGTAATACTAGTGCTATACTAGTGTGACGCGATACTTGAAACAAATTACTACTGTCTACTGTATAGTCCAATAAAAAGCGAAGTTAGTTCACTAATTTCCTAGACCGGTGGCTTGAAAGTTTTCGGATTTCTAGCTAATAGAGCTATTGATTTTAGAGTGTGCTTAACCAAAAAATGAAAGCAAAGTGCTAGCGTTACATAATGTAGATGTAGAGACTACAAATTGATGTAAAAGAATAGTATTGTATGATTACTTGTTAATCAAAAGTAAATCTATTTGTGACCCCGTAGGCATTTTTACGTCAACTTTATTAGATTTACAGCAAGAAATCCAACGATTCAAGCCACCTCATATGTTTTTAGAGTAGGCTTCCGCCAGGAATTTTTAAGCAACGATAACTGTTCAGTGTTCCATGTTGTTATTGCTTCTGACCACCCTATATTTCCACACATCGAGAGTTATGTTGTCAACCAGCGGAGGTGGAAGCCCTGTCGATGCGTTTTTGGAGATTTTTCAGTGTCAATGGTGCTGCCAAAGCTTGAGCTTTGAAGTCGGCTCGCCAAAATACCATTGCCCACCGGGGAACTACTACGAGAAATATTCCCGTTGACTGATTTAGGTGAGCAAAGACTCTGAGGACTAGAAACCGTGGTGGGAACAGCCACGCAAGTTGGTAATTCCATAGAACACTGAACACGTCGTGAAACAAAGTTTGGCGGTCTGTTAGGTCTCGGGACATAATATAATTGTTGACATACATGTCTCCGGTCTTGTACTTACTATGTTTCTTACTTTGCAAACACTACGTCCACACAGGCCGGTAGTAGATGCCACTCGATGAGGAGGCGACGATGACGTGCCAGATGGTTTGCAAGATTGATTTGACTTTGAAGGGCATATAGAATAGCCAGCATCTCATTCCGGTTGCAGTGTAGACCTTGCTCTTCCTGTGACCAATTGCCCGATAGGGCATCTGTTGTCAAAAAGTTCGCCGGATGCGGGTATGATAAATAACAATTCAGTCCACCAAACCAGTAGGTAGGTCATTGTCGACAGATCTGGAAATCTGTTCATGAACATTATCATTGACGATGGTTGAGTCGTTCTCGAGGAACAACAAGGCTGGCAAAATTAATTATTAAATTATTATCTGCAAATCTTTTACGGTTACCTTTGTTTGTTTGAAAACTTGATCAACTTTCTGAAATATTTTTATAGATTTTTCTTTGGGTAGAGATTTTAGGTTGTCCCAGGGACTCCAAGTACATATGCCGAGATATATTATGCTCTTTTGTTGAGGACTGATTTCTCGACATTGACTACCCATTTAACGTTTGGACTGCGACCTTGACATGTTCGTGAAGTAAGTCTGCTTTTTGGTATGCTATCAGGTAATCTTCAAGATATACAACGATTCTGTCATTCCAATTTTATCGCAATGCCTGAGCCACCTAATTTTCTTAGTATAGAAAATATTTTGGGGGCTGAAGTCATTTCTGGCAGCTCTTTGGCAGACATTTCTGCAGCCAGACGTGTGAAAAGATGCTTATATTTTCGAAAAAATGGTATTTGATAACAGTGTAACAGTGTCTTTTCTTCCACTGTGAGTGGTAGTGCGCTAACTGACCTGCTCGAAAACATTGAGTCATTCATTGTCCTTGTAAGAAGCGCTCGTGGCATAACTTGCTTAGCCAATCTTCACCGATTATCTAAGTTAAACAACGTTCTGTGCGGTCACTATTTGGATGGGTGGCAGTTAGTAGCATTAACATCTGAGCGCTTACGTGCTTCGGAGAGCACGTTAAACTGTCGGTCGCGACTCTAGAGCAGTCGTTGAGAGACGACGGAGGCCTTAAGGCGGCCTAAAAACTCCGTCACCAGAATTGGTCACTAACTCATACGAGCTTGCTTTCTTATTCATTGTACTTACCTTTCTAGTTTCCTCTCGGAGCATTCGAGCGTCCTCATCTCAGCTGTTTTCACGGTCGGGCCGCGAGCCCTGTTGTGAAATGAACCTCTCCCATGATTGTACATAGTTATAGTTCTAGTATTGAACATTGGACAACTGACTCCTGTACTGAAAGTTGTTAAGGAAACATCCACCCCGCGAGGGTGGGTTGGGTTGCTTGCTACAACAGAGCATATTATTATACAAAGGGAGACTAGGCTCGTTATTGGTAGGTACATGTTCCACGCGATGGAACTATAGACTTTCGAATCGAACGCCTTCCGCCCGCGAGGGGCGGCTGTTGGACTGATAACATCCACCCCGCGAGGGTGGGTTGCTACAACCATGCATATGCATTGGGAGACCAGGCTTATGGGTGCATGTTCCTCGCGACGGCACTATAGACCATCAACGCCTTGCCCCCGCGAGGGGCGGCTGTTGCACTGATAACATCCACCCCGCGAGGGTGTGTTGCTATAACCATGCATATGCATTAGGAGACCAGGCTCATCATGGGTAAACATTTCTATAGACTATAGACTTTTGATCGAACGCCTTGCCCCCGCGAGGGGCGGCTGTTGCACGGATTAGATTTCTCCTGTGAGAAACCATCAGATTTGAGTGGCTTTGCGGGACACCCCCTGCTTTTCCAGGGCAGCGGTGAAAGGCTCTGACTCAAATATGTAAGTGGCAGACAGGGGTAAGTAATCTATTTAGTGACGCTTCCACTAAAAGACTATGCGCATTTCGATACTTTCGGCTCAGTGGCCGCAAACTAATCACAAAAGATCTGATGAAGTATTAGGTATGTTCATCTATAATAAGCAAATCAACTTTACTTTAAATAAAATAAATAAACCAGATTGTCAAAGTTTACGGTATATAATTTAATTTAATTAATTTAATTATATTTGATTAATTTAATTAGAGCCGTGTGTGCCAGATGACGTAAGGTGTCATACGTTTTACCCCCTTTCGTTTGTTACCAAGTCTATGAAACCTGGAGTATGGTTAAACACCTCAGCTTATCTAACCTCGGACCAAGAGGTACTACCTAAACACTGGACCTCTAGTAGCTTTAGAAACTCTCGGTTCTTCAGCTTTGTCCTACTGAACCGACAATGCATAATTGTAAAAACAAGTTGCAAAGCCATAAACCAAGAAGTTGATGTTGATTTTGACCGTCATCACAGTTCCATCGCTACCACCGTGTAGTGAAACACAGCTTGCTGATTGAACACTAGTTTATTCACATTCGTAGGTAGAGGTCATCTACAAACAGTTTTATAACTACCCACACCTAGGTACTAAATTACTACAGTTCGTCCGTAGGTAACGATGTAGTCTGTGGTTTTCATAAAGCTCTCCACTAACTTCGGAGTAAATAGAAGCCTTATAAAGACAAGTTGTATTCACATTATCAGAATAGCTGGTAATAAAATTGGTAAAAATGTTTTGTAACTCACCCATATTCTGGACTAGTTTCTGCCAGGCTGGTGGCTCACAGTCCATAGATAGGGTAGATAAGCATTTATTCAAACCACCATAAAGAAAAAATTGCTGAAAAGGTAAGCTTATTAAAACTAAAATATTAAAGTACCTAAGAAAATGAGCTCGATGAGCTACTGCTGTACGCTTAGGATCAGCCACAACTTGTGGGTTACCAGCCAAAGCGGACTCATACTATCCATTCTAAATAAATAATAAATTTTTTGCACAATAAATTATACCGGATACTAAACTTTTCTAAAATAATAACTTATGTGGGTACATGATCCGAACGGAAAACCGTTAAAAGAATTGATCACGTACAATCATTAAAAATAGAGGGTAGTACTTACAGTTTATTCCTCTTTTGCGTGTCCTTGCAGGGCCATGCTAATCTTAGTTTACTTGCACAGTTTTACTGAACAAAGGTATGGAGAATTTCACTATTTGAAATAATCCTTACTTTATATGATATAAAATAATACTAATATAATATTTAAACTATTTTTGCAACGGTTGTGGCAGAGAGAGCTCTGGGCACAAGTTGCTTCGACGGAATACAAAACGCCAATGAATTCAATATGGCGTGTTTCATTTTACGAAGCAAAAATGAATCGCACCCGCCAGGTGGCGCCACTTGACCGGATACACACGGGTAAAAAGTACTAAAACGAATGGAAATACGACGGAACCGGATACGCCTTCTCAATATAAAGCTTCCAGTGACGGTACAGTAGTTTAATGTACTATTATGTATTTCAATATTCTGCTTAGGGATTTATATTATTCTAGTAGCACAATTTTATTATTTTCTTATTGTATCGAAAGTGTAAAGAAACAAAATCTATTTTATTTAATGTACCTACCTAAGGACAAATCTCTTCTACCTACTAATTGACTACTTACCACAAAAGGATAAAAATGTTTCTTTTTAATTGGGATTGTAAAATTTCTAAAGTCAGTTTTTCAGGTTTCAAGTTTGTTTTTTTTTTGCTTGGAGGTAAGTAGGTAAACTAATTTAGGTATAGCACTAAAGATACAACTTTATACAGACTTTTAGATATTATGATGTTTTGTTAGAAGGGTACTAAGAATATTTACCTACCTACCGAATAACTTTTATAATAAGTGCTAGGTATTGTAAAAAGCTGTAAATATATAAGAAATTAATAAAATATTTAGAAAAAAACTTCATTATTATTGAAAACCCCCATTCACGATAGGTCGGGCCAGATGTCGAGATTAATCTGACGCAGGGTGACCAAGACAGAACTAAACATTTTTACACGAACAAAATAGGTAAACGGCACTTGAACCCTGCAAAAAATTTTTGTGGGATTTCAGAAAATATTATTAATTCATGAAAAAATCTAACATTTACTTTCACTGAGAAAGGTATGGTCAAACCTTTCAGTTATCTCCCTAGAGCTTATTTCCTAAAAGTTTTCCCCAAATAGTATACCTACTTACTTTACCAACCGGGTCGCAGTTGGTAAACTGTAATAGGAAGGTAACACTGCGAACGCTTTTAGCATTTCAAAGAAAAACTCTTTTTAGGAGAAACTAAAGCTTTGCATCATAGAATCCAAGAATGGCGGCCATACACTCTAGGTTTTGCATGATGGTTATAACCTTGCATGCATAACCGACATGCAAACCCTATATAGCATGTATGTGATAAAACTGTACAGTTATGCGTGCATGTACATGTACATGCAACCAAGCAAATATAAAAATTGATTTTTTGCGCATGCATAACCGAGCGTGTGTGACGTCCGGCTAGCTTGCATGCCCAGTTCTCAGCTACTACCCTAGTAGGATAGTAGCTGTCCTACACAACCGTCACGTAGCTCCAACTGAGAGTTTATGGCAAAACTGTGCATGCAAACCCTAACGTGTATGTGTATGTGTAATGTGTAGTGGTGGTCATACACGCTACGAGAAATCGTTACGATCAGAATGTACAGTTCGAACGGTACCGATAAATCGCTACATGTTTGTTCTAAATGATATGAATAGAGGTGGCAGAACGTGGATCAGCAGTCTACGTTTAATCGATGGTGGAATGTCTACCAGAAATAATATTCGCAGGGTGCATTGATAACGTTTTATTCACTAAAACAAATTACTCAATGTTCGTCAAATGTTCAATGATTACACTTATAAATAACGATTTAATTAGTAAATTAATTATACAAAGAAAACAGTACGTGTCGACCATGCGAGGGAGAACAGGGAAGAAAACCAGAGCGAGACAGCTATATTAGTAATCAACTAATGTCATACACATGACATGACAGTGACATAACTGTGTCAGAGTACGTTCAAGAACCTAATATTAACACTTCCCCATAGGTTTTTGAGCGACTCAAACAAAATACATTTCACAAGAAATCATAATTTGAGACTCTACTATATCAATACAATTCATGCTCTACCTACATGCAACATGAAACTTTAACTCTACATAAAATTTTGCTAAGACTCTACATTGTTACAAAAACAAAAGACTCTACAATTGATTCATGCAGACCTACTTATCTTGACATAGTAGTTAGGTGGGTACATGTTTAATATAAATTACATGAACAGAATAGCAATACCTACGCCTACTTAGGAACTACATTCAGGTCATGTGTAAACAATTTATGCTTACTACCACCTAAGGCTTTTGTCAGTACATCAGCTGTCATTTGATCTGTGGGCAGATATTTAACGATTAAGACATTTTTCCTAACCAAATCTTTAACATAGTGATAACGAAGATCAATGTGCTTCGTTCTTTTGTGACAATATTCTTTACACTCTAGTAGCCTATGTGCACTTTGATTGTCATTATACAATGTTATTTGAATATCTTTACTAATAATTTCTGATAAAAAGTTTCTAATAAAACAGAGATCTTTGCAAACATCAGATATAGAAAGATACTCAGCCTCTGTACTTGATAAAGCCACACAGCGCTGTTTACGAGATTCCCAACTGATAGTATTACAACCCAGTTTAACTACAAACCCCGTATAAGACTTACGATCAACAATGTCGTTAGCCCAATCAGCATCAGAGAAAGCAGTTATATCTAAATTATTAGACCTATTAAACAATAGACAATAATTTACTGTGCCTCCTAGATATCGCAGGATGCGTTTCAAAGCTAGCCAATGAGTCCTATTAAAATTGTTGCTAAACTGGCTTAGTTGACTACATGCAAAAGAAATATCGGGCCTAGTGCACACAGATAGATACATTAGGCTACCTAGAAGTTCTCTATAGCTATACACATAGTCATCAAGGTGCTCACTCTCATCAAAATCGAATTTACAATTTAATATCATGGGAGTTGACACCGGCTTACAATTATTCATGCCATATTTAATTAACAACTTATTAATATATTCTGACTGGTCAAGTTTCAAAATATGCTTAACCCTATCTCTATATACATTCATACCTAAACAGTTAGTGACTGAACCTAAGTTTTTAACATCAAAATTATTTTCTAGTAATGGCAACAGCTCATTTTTGTTACAGCTATAAAATATGTAAAAATCGTCGACATACAAAGCTATAATAATGAGATCATTACCTACTTTCTTACTATAAACACAAGGCTCACACTTACTCTGTTTATAATCATTTTCAGATAGTAGTTTATGAACTTTTGCATTCCAGATTCTACTTGCCTGTTTCAGGCCATAAATTCCTTTTGATAAGAGACCAACTTTACTGTTATCATTATCAGAAAAACCTGGAGGTTGTTCCATATAAATTGTTTCTTTTAATTCTCCATTTAGGAATGCAGTAGTTACATCAACATGGTCTATGTTTAAATCTAACTCATTAGCCAAACTAAACAAGATTCTCATGGTACTATGTCTAACTACGGGAGAGAAGGTTTCATTGTAATCTATGCCTCTAACTTGTGTGAAACCTCTGGCGACCAAACGAGCCTTAAACTTATCAAACTTACCTGAAGCATCGTGTTTGCGTTTATAGACCCACTTACATTTGACTACATTTGTATTTGGTGGCCTGTCGACTATTTTCCACACATTGTTAGCAATGAGCGAATTATATTCGCATTGCATGGCAGATTGCCAATTTTGACTGTCAGTACAGGACATGGCTTCCTCATAGTTATGAGGGTCGCCTGGAAGTGCATGATGTGCCATGAGAGAGAAATCTAATTCATAATCCTCAAACCTCAAAGGCAACTTAGAACGAGTAGACCGAACAGACCGAGCAGTAGAGGACGAAGGCAAAGGCTCTGGGGCGGCAGCTGCTTCCCCTCGAGGTGCCACGAGATGCGGCGACATCACCCGCTCAGAGGGCGTGCCAGCGATCGGTGAACACGGCGAGCCAGCCTCGTTCTCGCTGCCAGTGCAGTAGTACTCGTCTGTATCTGAAATTACAGATTTTGTTTCAGTATCTGATACAATAATATTCGGATTCTGGTTCATTATGCGACTAGAATCCGGCTGACTATGATTAGTGCTAGAATTCAGTTCAATATTGTTACTAGAATCTAAAATACTTGTATTAGAACTTGATTTGTTCTGATGACTAGACTCATTAATATTATTATTCAATTCATTTTCATTAAATTCATAAATTATAAAATTATTGTTATTAGAAATAATATTAGTGTCAGTCTCATAAAACTTATTTTCTATAAATGCTACATTCCTAGATAATATAACCTTTTTAGGATTAGAGGGATCCGCAAGTCTATAGCCTTTAGAGGTGTCACTATAGCCTACAAAGATATACATTTTGCTTTTAGCATCTAACTTATTCCTTCTTTGCTCAGGGATGAGTGAGTAAGCAATGCAGCCGAATACATGGAGATGACCAAGATCTGGCCTTGATCCAGTCCACTTCTCCAGCGGAGTAAGGCCAGATAAAGATGATGTTGGGGACCTATTTTTTAAGTAAATTGCAGTCATGACTGCTTCACCCCAAAATCGCTTCTCTAGACCCGCCCCTTGCAGCATGCATCTTGCCTTTTCTAAGAGAGTCCTATTTAGGCGCTCAGAAACACCATTTCCCTGAGGACAATATGGAATAGTAGTCTGATGGACAATTCCTTCCTTTTTAAGGTAATCAGAAAATTTGCTATTACAATATTCACCTCCATTATCGGAACGTAGTATTTTTATTGGTAAACCCAACTGTTTTTCTACTAAAGATTTAAAATCAATAAAAGTAGATATTACCTCATTCTTCCTCTGAAGCAGGTAGCCAAAGCTTTTGCGAGTGAAGTCGTCTGTGAAAGTCAATAGATACCTAGCGCCACCCCAACTTGCCACAGGCATAGGGCCGCAGATATCCGAATGTATGAGTTCCAAGGGTTGGCAAGCACGGCGGGCAGTGGTTGGAAATGGCTTAGCCGCCATTTTTCCTTCCATACACGGAATGCAGTTTTGCAATGATTTATCATCATTGATCTGAAACATAACATTATTAGCTGCACCATTCCTTAACGCTAGCATACCCTGAACTCCAAGATGGCCAAGCCTCCTGTGCCAAACATCAATCGGCACCTCAGCTTTGTTAGCACTCTGTGCCTCCTGCATAGGCAGGAGAGCGGAAGAATGCGCCACCAAACCGCACATAGACGACGGACTCGGAATGCAGGCCTTACCATATAATTTGTAGATGCCGTTCTCATTAAAAGCCTTACAAATTGAATTGCCAGAGATTACACATTGTTCGTAGATATGACACCCCTTTTTATTAAAAATAACTGTAAAACCCTTCTCACATAGTTTTGAGACACTCAATAAATTGATTGATAAATCAGGGACAAAAGATACATTTTGAATGCCTCTTACCATATTTTTATCTGTTTCCAAGAGTATTTCACCAGATCCTAAACATGAGATTTGTTCATCATTTGCTATTTTTATATTACTTTTAGAGTCCTTAAAATTGATGAGCCAATCTTTGTTGTTACACATGTGCGCTGAACATCCTGAATCGATCACCCAATCCGTATTGTTTGCGAAGAAAGCTGAAGCCACAAAAGTCTTTTCACCATCTTCAGTTTTGTTCTTCTTGTCACGCCGAAGCTTGAAGCACTTAGCTTTTATGTGACCTTTCTTCTTGCAATAAGTACAGGTTGTATTATGATGTCTCGAAACAAAGGCTGTAGCTGCACCTGACTCGGACTTTCTGAACTCCTCCTGAAGTAGTCTGGTACGAACAAACTCACTTGATAAACTGCCAGTCAAACAAACAGTTTCAAGCCCGGAAACGATATGATCGAATGATTCTGGTAATCCGCTGAGAAGTAGCTCTGCAATCTCACCATCATCGGTTTGTTTTCCAATATCCGCTAATTGTTGTACCAGTGTCATGATTGTATCCACATACTGAGTGACACTTGAGAACGACTTCAACTCGACTCTATGAAGTTGCCGCAATAAGAGAACACGACGATGAAGTCCCTTATCTTCAAAAATTTTGGATAAATTTGTCCATGCCTCCTTGCTTGTTTTAGCGTTCTGTACATATTGGTAGCAGTGCGGTTTCACTGCCAAGCAGATTCGGGCGAGAGCTCTCTGGTCTTTCCAGTCATCAACATCAACACCCGGTGCCTGAGTACAGGACCAAAGGTTCTCAAGGGTTAGTGCCATCTTCATACAAAATTTCCAACTTGTGTAATTGTTCATTTCCTCAAGCTTTTCGACACTGTAGTACTGTGCATGATTGATAGTAGAGCCGCCAGTGGACACGGTGGCAGCAGCGACATCCTCAGCTGCGGTCGGCGGTGTAGGCGTTGGCGCCATGACGAGCAGCACATGGAACGCGCTTGCGCACACAAAGTGAAAGCCACGCAGACTCGCACCCCACGATTATTCCAGTTATTCCAGTCGATTGTATCACCAGGGCCAATAACCTGATATGAATAGAGGTGGCAGAACGTGGATCAGCAGTCTACGTTTAATCGATGGTGGAATGTCTACCAGAAATAATATTCGCAGGGTGCATTGATAACGTTTTATTCACTAAAACAAATTACTCAATGTTCGTCAAATGTTCAATGATTACACTTATAAATAACGATTTAATTAGTAAATTAATTATACAAAGAAAACAGTACGTGTCGACCATGCGAGGGAGAACAGGGAAGAAAACCAGAGCGAGACAGCTATATTAGTAATCAACTAATGTCATACACATGACATGACAGTGACATAACTGTGTCAGAGTACGTTCAAGAACCTAATATTAACACTAAAAACTCAAACATGTAGCGATTTATCGGTACCGTTCGAACTGTACATTCTGATCGTAATGATTTCTCGTAGCGTGTATGCCCACCATAATATGAAGCTCGGTTATAACTATCGGTTATGCATATGCATGCAAGGTATAACCATCATGCAAAACCTAGCGTGTATGGCCGCTATAAGTTTCTTTGATGAACAATTAAACTTATTTGAGCCCGATAGATAGGGTACTAATAGATAATTAGAAACGTGAGACTTTTAGTAGGTAAATTATGAAATAAAAATGGGGCTTATTTTTACAAAAATAGCAGCTTTTTAGCAGCGTAAAACAACGAATAACTACAGTACTTATACGAAATTGCAGGGCTTAATTGGCTTGTGTGTGGGTTTACATAATACTAAAGTTACGCACAATGGTTTAACTTCGCTCGCCACTGGGGACTAGATTTATACAATAATATAAATTTTCGGATTAACCGAATCAATTTAGGTAAGCCCAATTTAGATGAGGTCAAAGCAAACAGAATGAATAATCCGTTCAATTTAAGCTTGCAGTTACGCTTCGCCTAACTTTGATAATCATTTTATTAGTTTTAAAGTGATTAATCTTATTTCAAAAAATATCCTCAAAGACATTTGTAATACAGGGATCAGGGTAATTATAAAACTGCTGACTGTTACTTAGTCACACGTTATTTTCTTTGCGCCAGAGATGAGTATACCTACACCTAAAACGATGTTATGAGAGCGCAATTAAAATGTAAATCACTACGTGGAAGACTTTCACAGTAACACAATGAACGAACAAGTACATTAATGAGGACTGCGGCAGTACTTAGAATATAAAACCTCTTTTGACATTTTTATTCCACCTAATTATCATGTACCCTTAGCCTGCGAATATATTTCCACCTCATCAGGTTTCGTTCGAGGAAAAACGATAATTTAAAAGGCATTTTTCGAACAAAGAAGAAATTATATTATGTAGGTAGGTAAATAATTAAACTAAACTCGGCTTACTATTATTCTGAACTTCTACGATAGATGAGTTTTTCACGCAAACTCAAAGGTTCTAAAGCAAGGACCAAATGCACCGATAGAAACAAGCAAAGAAGATTACGCAAGTCGCGCCCGTGTTCACTACAACCTCTGTGCCCGTATTCTTGCGCATACGATAATTTTTCTCCGCAATCCGCTCTGCTTTTATCTCCGCGTCCCTCTCCATTTTCTTATAGTCTATGTCGGCCAGAGTAACTGGGTCGTGATCTATGCGACGGTAACCTGTGGTTACTTGAAGATCTTGCTTCGTTTGAGAAACAGTAGATTGCAAAATATCTTGTTCCATCCGGCTGCTCAGCTTTGCGGTAACTTGTTTACTTTTGGCTTTAGAAACGGTAGATGGTGGCGGGGTCGGCTTCGTGTCTTTTGTAATAGCTGTAGGAGAAGCCAAAAGATCTCGCTCCACGCGTTCTTTCAAAACCTGGTCAACCGTAGATGGAACTTCTTGTGTCGAGCGTTCACTTGTGCCCTTAGAACCAGCAGATATTTGCTGGCTAACAGTCTGGGCTGCAGTTATCAGGTTTTGTTCTACTCGTTCAGTGGAAGCATTTACAACAGTTGAGTTTTGTGCCTCCTGAAGGATTAGATCCGGATAGCCAACAGCCCTTGCATGACGACGTTTGGTCATGAACCGTCTAATCTTCGTGCAGTGAGAGGTGGTAAAGCAGGTCAGGGTGTTAGTTGGGCAGTCCATGTGGCACGCGCACTTGGTGGGGCACTCCGGCATGACGGCGGGGCACACGCGGGGTGGGCCGGAACCGACGCATGGGCTGGAGTGGCAAAACGTCTCATTGCAAGCAGGCCACTTGTTAGCTATTCACAGATAGAAAGTTTGTGTGAGTCACACATAGGTCAGAGATATGTTAGAATTGTAGAGGTTATCAACGGTTTTGATAATGTAGCTAAAAGCTGAATAAGTCAGCATCTAAGTAGGTGGGTACACTAGTCAATGAATCGATTTATTATTGCCCAATTCAACCTCTACCTTTAGATAGGTACTAGGTAGGTAGGTAATTTCATCAGAAAATGCGTCGTTTATATCCAGTGAAAGGTCTATATCGAACGACATATTTTTTCACTACCTATTTTGATTTCGCTTTTAAAGAGATAAACGCAGCGCAATACCTACAATGAATAAAACAAAAGACTCAAATTCTTCCAGATACAGACTCTACCAGTGCCCACCAGCAATCTGAACTTTTGTTCATTTCTCTTATAAGTAACCTACTCAGATTTGAATAGACACTTTATACAAAAATGACATGCTTGAGTCCGAATCATTGCTTGAGTAGGTAGGTACATTGGCATACGAATCACGGGCCAAGTTAAGCGTCAGAAAGCAACCCTTATTGCGAATAAATATTTGTTTTGGTTTTGATCTATGTTTGTAGGTACTATTTGTATAGGTTCTTATACCTACACCTAGAATAAATAGTTGTTTTAATGACAGAAGGTTTTGATCTATGTTTGTAGGTATTTGTATAGGTTCTTATACCTACACCTACCTATTTGAGATCAACGTGCTCGAGACTACGAATTTGCTTTGTGTTTATGATATAATAATATGATTATATAATAGGATTACCTACTTGCTTGATAAGTTTTTGAACTAAAGGCTTGCTAATGCTAATAAGCTTTGATATGCAAAGATTTTAGAAACAGTCCACTTATTGAATGAAATTGACTGAATTGCCGTGCGCAGTTTGCGGGCAATTCCCTGATTTCCTCGCAAAATGTACGGGCAAACAATATGCAAAATAGGATTCGGCGCTAACTCCAAGCAAGTAAACTAATTTGAGTCCAGTGGAGCTACGCCTTTACTTACGAGGTATATTTGCATGTTCACTGGGTAAGCAGAACTAATTCGGAACGTTCTCGAGTACTGAAGAAAGTCAACCTACTACACTATAACGAATTAACAAAAATATAATAGCAATAATTATAATAAGAACATTAACGAACTATCTGTCACTTACAAACAAACATAATAGGTATGCGTCCTGTCTACGTTGTGTACCTATTACCTACCTACTCGTATTTTGCTCGAGAAGTTATAAACTTTAATATTAATTGAAACCTCCCTCTAGGCAGGCAATTAGGTATGCAATTTAGCTTATGCAGCGCAAGTTTAGTATTAAATTCTAGTTATATCAGGTAGGTAGGTATTTGCAAATTCGTGTTATGGATCGTAATCTCGTCTAATGAAGATCGATCTCAAAGGTGATTTAGCTAAATTGAAGTTGATACACCTCCCAGCAGTGTCAGCAGCTTTGATACTACCTACTATACTACTTTTTTGATACTACTTCGTGACTGCACGAAACAGTCCACCCATCATTAATCATATTAAGAGCTTGAAGAAGTCCATTGCTGGACTGACATAGGCGTGGTAATAAGATTACCTACCAAACTATATTATACTGTGTTAATTTTCTTTGTGAATAAATTTTTATTTATTATTTAAAAAAAAAAGCTGTAGCTGTTATCTACTATATAAAAATAAGTCGAGTTTTCCTTCCTGACGCTATAACTCCAGAACGCACGAACCGATTTTGCATTCGTTGGAAAGGTCTCGGGCTCCGTGAAGTTTATAGCAAAGAAAATTCAGGAAAAATTTCAACAGAAAAGCGGGAAAATGGAATTTTGAAAAGTCACACCCTAACGCGAGCAACGCCGCGGGAGACGGCTAGTAACTTCTAAAAATTACTTACTTATGAACTTACTAGCTTCCGCCCTCGACTTCGTTGCGTCCCATTGGATCCCGTTAATTTTCCGGGATAAAAAGTATCCCATGTTACTTCTAATACCTCCAAGAATGTGTAGGTACAAAGTTTCATCATGATCGGTTTAGTAGTTTTCGCGTGAAAGCGTAACAAACAAACTTACATTCACATTTATAATATTAGTAGGATTGTTGCATACGGTCCAGTCCAGACTAAATCTAGGTCATCATTGTAGGTATTATACCGCGTTACGTACCTACGTACCAGAGTCATATTGCGCGTCAAGGCCAGCTCGACTGTGATCGTCGTAGCGGCACTTTGCTGTGTATCTCGGATACCTACTATAGTTTAGGATTGTCACATTTATTCGTGCTTGTTAGCAATGCAGCGTAGAACCAACTTCTTTGAGTTATAAAGAGAATTGGTTCGCGCTGGTCGGCAGCGTTTTGAAAATGGAAGACGGTGGATGACACGACGAGCGACGGCAACGAGACATGGCAGTCAGAACAATGATGTGTGGATGTGGAAATACGAATTATTATGGAAAATACTATGATAGTAGGTATATTACGGTTTTAGTTGACATGCTGAGGTCTCAGGTCTATCAGGCATCTAAATTTGATTGATCAGGTAAATGAATAAATTCATAGAAAAATAGAAATATTTACAGGTTTCACGAATAGGGTAGTCGTCGTCCCACGGTGGTTGCTGAGCTTCGGTAAAAGCTCTAAACAGCACTGCAGCAATTATTAGCAATTTAAAAACCATGGTTTTTAAAACACAAAACTCTCCTCTTCTGAAGATGACAGAAAAGATGGAATAAGATAAATGACACTAGAGACGGCTATGAGAAGGATACCTCTAAAAGAGGTTACGTCAGACTATCCAAAAAGGTAACATCGCACTGGCAGTTTTAGGTACAAAATGATTGATGTGGTATGTACACACTACACACACACCTTATATTATATTTAATTTATTTATAGCAAAGTGGAAACTAAAGAAAGAGCATAAAAATGGCTTTATTTAATATCTAAGAGAAAAGAGACGAACTTACTTCTAACGGCTCTTGCGCATGCAAAATATGTAAATAACTTCGATGAAGCTTAGAATAGAAGCACCGAAAAATACTCCAATAACTCCGCCGAAGTCCACTGAAATAAAAATTAAATATAGTAAATCTGACAAGCCGGAGCCCAACGATAGTGTTTTGGTAAGAAACTACGTAGAAAACTTACCTATACAATATGGGGATAAAAATACGGGACCACCGTGACAATAGTGGCCCACCCTAGCATCTATATCCTTGAAGAGTATCACTGCTTAGTAGCAGCTAGAATTAGTACTTTCCAGGGACCTGTTTTACTTTTTAGCTCTAGATTAGATTAGATTAGAAAATTCTTTATTGCACTCTTAAAAAATCGTAAAGAGGCGAGTTTAATGCTATTTAGCATTATCTATCAACTAACCTGGGCGTAGTGTGGAGATGATGGTAGTGCTTCTAAGGTAAAACTTTAAAAAGAAACAACAACGCCATTAGAACTACATTAACCTACAAAATAGACTAATAAAGATACATAACATACATACCTAACCTAAGAAACATTACATTATTATTAGACTAGAACTTAGAGATTAGACTAGCTCTACTATTAGTTTCTTTTGTAGTTTACCGACTAGTCCCAGCATGTCTCGGATCGCATGACGCCGCACTCGGAGTGAAGGTAAGTGCGCCAACCTCACACTGCCTTGTGTACCACGGTCTTGTACTTCTAAACCTTCCAGACGACTGGAAACAAGGCGCACTGCTAATCAAAAACTATTTAACGCCTAGTACCTAGTTTCTTTATCAAAAATACGAAAAACCAATGTTTGTGTAAGTGTTTTGGTTTTCAAATCGGGGTGGTAAGAATACTAGAAGGATTTTTTGAAAAAGATTCTGCTATTTACAATCTTATCCGCGGCACTGCAGCGGAAAATGGAGCCGTAACCCCATTTCAAACATGCCCAGAATATTCATCATAAAATTGTTTACGAAATTCAGAAAATTAGCAACGATGTAGTATAATGCCAATTGTATTTTCCGACTTCCGCCTAATGCTTTTAAAATGGCTCTATAGCTTATCGATTGACGCGCCATCTTGGGCAAATTGCTCCAAATCTTGGGTAAAATTCGTAGAATCTTGAGAGGGGGCGACAGGGCGACGCTTAGATTGCGTAGCGTCCCTTATGTTGTTACTGAGTAACCCCTAAGGCAAGTAAACTATAAAACTTGGGAAACTCTTACCTAATAGAAAAGTTGGGTGTAGGTTTGTTTGTTTGTTTCATTCACTCTCTACCAAACTTGTAAGCTGTGGACGACAGCTTATCATAAACCTGTATGTTTTGGAAATTATACTTGAGGACGTTAGATTAGTAGTGCAGAAAATGCTGATGCAAATGATTGAGCCGGAAGTAGAAGTGAATCTGGTGAAAACTGACCCCCTGACAGTTTGGCCGTTTACAGCAGTGAGTATTTTTGCTAGGTGAAAAACACTGATGATACTAAACTAAAATTGTATGTTGCGCTGTGTCTGAGGGAAATAAATGAAATAGTGCTCACTTGCAAGACACGTGGACCACTTTATATGTCATCTCTTCACAATCCATTGGACACGAACACTCACTACTCTCAAGCACATCTGAAAACATTATGCAAATATATAACTTTCCCTTTCTTTTTCCTGGCATTATTTACCTAGTATTCCTTAATTTAGTTCCATGTATTTTTAAATTTCTAAATTGTCCTAAAACCTAACATCATGAAATTTTTATATTGCTCTTAGAACTTAGGCACTGTAACACTTACTGATATTCCTATAAATGCACACCAATCCCTGAACATCACAAACTGGGCGATTTTCTGAAAACAAGTGAAAAGGTTTGTCTACACGTCCCTAGTGAGTTAAACTTACCTATGGCTAAAAGGTTTTGTGTGCTTAGAACACCGACAAGTGGCATAAAATACCATCGACTTATCGTTAACCTTTTCTTTGGTTTAGCGGAAATTTTTAGAAAAGCCTCGTGCTAGTTTCTTTGCAATCACAGCTAATTTTGACTCAGAAATATCAGGATATGGACACGAAATTGTTCTGCAGAAACTTATGTGATGATTCCAACCCACTGCTAAGAGTAGACCTTCCTTATAGATTTTTAGAGTAACTCTTATATGGTCTTTAGATACCCTACGCCCAGCAACCATGGTTGTCTTCTATATGGTACGAGTTTTGCTGCGCTTTTGTGTATAACGTGTCCCTCACCAACACGGGGCATAAAGTGATGGGTACAGTTACACAGCTCCACCAGTGTTTCAGCTTTGCAGTACCACACGCAGGCGCTGAGGGAGTACCGTGGGAACGGCCAGGGGTCCGGCGAGGCTGGACGCTCGTCGAGGAACAGGCAGTCGCGACTGCCTTGTGCGATACCTCGGACTGAGATGTCGCTTATTGTCTGTTCTGCCTGTCGAAGTACATAAAGCAAGGGTTTATCGTAGCTGGACACTGAATTTGAATGTATGTAGTGCATAAAACACTGAAGTGATTCAAGAAGACCTTATTATAAACCGTAGAGTCTCCATCTAAGGTCTATACAGCGCTATATATGAAGCACATGCTGAGCTTTAGGCCTCTTCACCACCACTATGAGTTCATATAGATTTTTTTATTGTATATGGTTTTGTCTAGATATAAGATATATTTATAGTTTGTTATTTTAGTTTTTACCTTTATTTCTTGTTTTTACTGTTCACTTTTTTTATTGTGGTGGCTGAATAAACGTTATCTTATTTTATCTTATCTTATCTTATCTTATCTATATACCTGGGCTATATTTTATATGATCCAGACCATAAAATGATATCGCTACACTAATTTTCTATTGGAAGATTCTCAGTAGGTAGGTAGCTATCCAAAAAGAACGTAATCATGCTTAGAACTTACGCTCAGTATAACTTCAAAATCGCTGACTATTGGAAGTCCCCCACAGCTACCCAAGTTGTTATCAGACACCATTGTTATAATCTCATCTGGTGAATGCACTTTCACCTGTAAATTGCTAAAGCTATTTAATAGACTCCGTTTTGGCTAAGGGTAAGCCTCATGATCGATACGTAGAGTTTATTCCAGTGATATTCAGTTGAACCGTGAGATTGAACCATATTACAACGCAATAAGCCCTATGGAATCAATCTTGCAACACAGTTTTGTATTATCATAATACTTAGTAAGTCAAAACTTTCCATGGTTTTTTGAATTCAATAAATTAAGACCCTTTGAAACTAGTGGTGCCAAAATATTCTCATCTAAAATATTCTATAGCCTCTGCTGTGGGCTCGATAAGTATGATAATTTATTAACGAATTCCGTTATATTCAGCCTTACCGTAATATAGTCGATCGCGGTAAATGTTAGAACTGGCAGACCCGTCTGCATATTCACAACCTCAATATCTTCAGTGCCGAGCTGACGAGAATTGAAAATGAAACATGTGCCGTACTGGGTCTTTATTGGCAGGAACCTGAAAAAATATACTGCTACTGCTAGTTTTTTTTGGTCGAATTTAATCCCCGACGCAACCAATTGAATCAATTGTAAAGGTGGCGGTTCGCGCCGCGACAGAGACCGGAGACCGAGACGGGAGATTGCGACAAGTGTCTCGGTCTCTTAGGTCGAGAGTCTCTGTCTCTGGTCTCTGTCGCGGCGCGAACCGCCACCTATACATTGCCTAACGTCAAGTGACGGTCGCGGTCTCCGGTCTCTGTCGCGGCGCGAACTGCCACCTTTACGTGTTGGACCACTGCACGTAAAGCAACTGACATTCGCCTAAAATTGTATTAGCAACACTATGAACTTGCCTGTCACAGCAAGAAAACTCTTCATCGTTCCACCAGCACTCGGTCAGCAAGCCCTCACAGGTCTCCTTGAGCGTCTCCACCAGAGAGGAGACCTCGTTCACGCAGGTTTTATTAATCTTACAGTTCAGGCAGATCTTACATCCTCGGTTCCAGTACATGACAGCTTTTGCGAAATTATAGAGAGCTGGTGAGAGGTCTTTTCTGCGAAAAGGTAAACCTGGTTGTGCCTACTTTAAATCATCATACCAGTTAGAAGAAAGTCTACGCTGCACATCGGTCTCCTCCACAGATCTGAGCTGATATGTTGAGCCTTCTCCTTTGAATTCCTTTTCAAGCAGCCATGTGCAGTGGCAACAAGCTATAGTCGACAACATGAACTGTATCTATCACAACGCGACGGCATAAAAATAGCTGAATCTGTGACACGAATAATAATTAATTAGGTACTGTAGTAATTTTCGCAAGAGTATCCCTGGGTCCTAGGCGCATGAAGATTTTATTTTACTATAGAAATACAGATACACCATGTGTCTGGTAGACTGATATTATACATTGCATCTATAGTTTGATCGTAAGCAGAAAAATACTAACTTTACAAGAGCTTTCTTAGTAGATTTCTCAGTACTGAATGCCTGGCATATAGTCACTGCAGGAAAGGGAGTATCCCATTCCAAGAAGTCAGTCTCCACGGAGTAGGAGACGGCGTCTTGCGCGTAGAGGCTGAGCGAGCCTTTTAGTACTGCAGCGGCGCCGGCGCAACACGCCGATAAGAACACCAGCCAGAAGAGTCTGGAAGTGATACAGCTCATTTGGGAAGGTATTACCCGGTACAACCACTGCAACTATTTCTGCCGCCAAACAGTAATGTAATGGTGTGTTCCAGTTGGAAGGGAATGGGTGCCGGTACAGTTACGGCATAAAATACTCAACACCTCTCAGAGTGATGAACGCGCTGTGCATTGAGTAACAGGGTACGTCCGTAAGGCACGCTGTGCATTGAGTAACAGGGTACGTCCGTAAGGCACGGCATAATAAAACAGAGATAAAAACCACTTACCAGCAGGTGGTCCTCTTACTCACCGCTTGACTATATGTGGTTTTGCCGTCGATATCACGTGCCCAAATCTCTGCAAAGTGCTGTTATCCTCAAAGTATTGGATTTTATCCTTCAGCCTTGTTACAAACCCTTCCATAATCATTTGAAACTGCCTCAATTTTGTTCTCACAACCGCAAATGAAAATCGACCCTCGGTACTGTTGAACAAGCTAGTATTTTGTATGTATCCTTTAAAATGGAGTCATTGATTTGTGGCGCGCCGAAATTGAGAACTAAAATATCATATTCGTAAGAACAAGGCTCTTGTTAGGTCGTAATGGAGATCAATCTGACATTGCAAATAACTAGGAATAATGATAGAAAGGATAAAAATATAAAAGGCAGTAATTATCTATTGGTACCTTTTTGTTCGTGTTCACATTTAATGCATTTAACATGTTTTTTGAAAGCAAAAGGTAATAAAACATATTTCACGCACGACAGGTAGAGTCAGGCAAACAAATCATCGTAATAGAAAAATTATAAACCTTTTTCGGGGGTATCTGGTTTTGTTTTGATTTTGTTTTGATGAAAATGAGATAATACGATCAATTTTATCGGTAGAAATAAATTGTAATATGCAAGTACCTACAGCCTAATGTGTTATCTCTGTTATCAATAGTAATCAATGTTTGGGGGTTATTTTCTGTGTGAATATCATAGTGTCAGATAAGAAAACCTAACTTGTACAAGTAAATATTGAAATCACATTATTTGTTCGTAATCATTGAATTTGTTCGTTTAGCAACAACATATTATTATCTGCCTCTTATCACTATCATACAAAATGTTACGTCATTACAAAAACAAATTACAATTGAACACAGAGCATGTACAGTAACATACAGAATTTATCAAAAGACAATCTATCATCCTTTTTCCACCAGCCAGTACGATGCGAGACGCAAAACGAGGCACTCCTGCGCACGCGCTCTAAATTTTATATTTCGATTCTATTTTTATTAGGGAGTAAGAAATAGTACAGGGACTGGCAAAAATGTTTGGTTTTAGAAATGTGGGAGTGGGACAGGTGATGATATGGAAGCAGTGTGTGTACAATCGAGTGAGTTACCATTCCGGTGTTGGAGTGTTCGGACATCGACCGCAGAGCGTGAACGAAACCGGTATGTCAATGGTAAATACCTACAATACTTACCTACTTGTAATGGTTCGAAGATCGACAGTCACAGTATAAAAAAACACAAGATAAGAAAGTCTACCGAACAAAGAGCCCACCTATTTAGGTTAGGTGTTAATATGATCTGTGGTTAGGTTAGTAAACCATGCAAATGCAAATATTTGACCTGTCGCAGGAATCGAACCTGCATCTCTCGCGTCTCACCTCATAGAGTAGATAGAGTTTTGTAGAGCTTTATCTATTTTTGTTTTATTCTAAATCCAACATAGACTAAGAATAGAACAAAAAATCTATGGTTTCTGTTTTTTTTTCTAGATGTGGCCGAGGACATAATTTCAAGAAGGTTTGAGAACTGCCGCGCACAACAACTAGTCAACGCATACAGAACACATGGACATTTGAAAGCTACCATAGACAATGTCGATTATAGTAACGAAAGCAAGTAAGTTGTGGTTAAAATATCACAAAGACAAAATTATCAGCAAAAACGGGCTCAAAATTAGTCAAAATTAGTTCACAATATGCCGCAGTCGGCAGGGACTTGGGCATAGTGTGAACACGATAATGCCTCTGTTCCGGTTCCGCGCCCAAGTTCATGCCCTTGATCTCTAATGAGAATAAAGGCGATGTTGCTGTGGCAATAAAGTCCGCGGCAATAATGCCGGAAGCGGCATGGGCATAATGTCAACGCGGTATTATCAAAAAAGCATGCTAAAAAAATCAGGTAGGTACGCATAAAAGAAAATTATAAAAAAAAACTCCTTTCGAATGTTTTAAGATTCCAAGGTAGGAAGGTATGTCTTTTCATTCTTCTCATTCATTCATTCATCTCTTTTCATCTTAAAATATGTTTTCGATAACTAATGAAGGTCTCACATAAAACAATAATAACTGAAGAAACTGGACTTTTCCAGAAACGTCAAAGAGCTCCAGCTATCCAGATATGGGCTATCGCCAGAGGATTCTGTGGACCTGGCACTGGTGTACGGCGGCAGTGGACGGCTGCCCGCCAAGAAACTGCTGGAAGAGCTGGAAAGGATATACTGCGGGCCAATATCCTATGAATTTGCTTATCTGGAGGTAAAACTTCTCGGAAAATCGTTTATTTATCATCAGTATTAGAAATAGATTCTACGGAAGAGAAACCAATGGGTAGAATAAAAGAAACAAAGAAGGAGGTGGAATCCCAACAGGTTTAAGAGATGTAATAATAATAGGCCTGTTACATCTATTTAAGATGATTTATACAGCGTCAGGTGGCCACCTATGTCTACACTTCACTAACGGGATACTGTAATGCCTTAGACAATGTTTAGATGGAGTAGGCTTGGCCAGCATCTATACCATCCTCTCAGCCTGGTCGGCCATATCCGCAGGAAAAACAAGGTCAATACGTGCGCAGCTGACTAAGCCAAGGGTTTCCTCACGATGTCTTCCTTCACCGTAACAATGAAGAGATGCATTCCTTTGCAAATGCATATTACTTCAGCTCTCTGCCATAGTCGTAATGTCAAATCTTAATTCGTTCAAATGTGAAATAGACAAGAGACTTATGAGACTATCGCTAGTATACAAGGTGTAACATAAATACCCTATAAGCCCAAAGGGGGCGTAATCAGACCGACCACCTGAGTGCTTGGACATATTGTGCAAAGAGTCAATAAATCGTAATTGAAATATCTATACAAAAGTAAAACTTTTATTATTTTAGAAATTTGCGACAACTCTAAGTGTTTGTTTACTATTTGCGTAAACCCGTACACACGCATGCAAATATAGGTGGTACCCTTCTACCGCGACGCACGCACACGCATTCTGTGTGTAGGTACATTTTAAGTAAAAGTTACGAGCTCATTTCATGAATGAAAAACTACGAAATCTTAAAAGTCGTAGAACAAACACTGTTCATCATGACCTGTAAAATACCCCCCTTTCGGACTTACAGGTTAAACATGTAACACCGTGTATATCTCTAAGTCAATGACCACAAATTCATAGTACCTACTTCCTTCTCGTGATAGTTTCGGTAATATCTGAGACGGCATCGAGTCATTGGGTTTCTCTTCCGACGAACTCCATAGCAATTTATCAACTTTGAGACATAACTTCCAGACAGAAGCAGAAAGGGAATGGTTCGCCCAACGAGTGGAGAGTACCTTTGACTCAATCACCGACACCCGCCGGAGAGAGATTGTAAAAGAACTGCTCCATTCTCAGGCGTGGGATAAGTTCCTCAGCGTCAAATATCCGACGGTCAAGAGGTATTGCGGGGAAGGAGCCGAATCTCTGCTCACTTTCTTCTCAACGTTATTTGGATTGACCACTTCAGGTAAACAGTACTGAATCGTGTATAACTATGGCATTGAGCTCATATTTCATCTCTATATGAAAGTAAGCCATTAGGTATATATTACAGCATCCTTACTTATCTGTGATATAATACTATACGTTTAGTGTAGTACAGTGCCAACAGTTTTATCGAAACTTTCGTGCATGATAGCGTGATACAAAATGCAGAAAGTAAAAGAAAAAATCTACTTCGGGCTTTGAATAGATCGCGCCAAAAAACAAATGAAACCTCGGAAGCTGAAAACTCATTTTGATTTCGTGACACAACTCACAGCCGCAAAAACTGTTTCATGTGTGGTTGTGGTACTGCTTTCCATTTTAATTGGATGTGAATTGGATAGGTTTATTGTCATAATCCCCACTAAGTTGTCCCCGCCAGTGGGGATTAAGACAGTCTTCAAAAAAATTTTGGCGTTTTCCTCACTGTCCTGGCTGGGCTGGTGGGGATATGACAAGACAATAAAGATAATTAAGGTTTATTTTCTACTATTACTCCTTCTAAAATAAAACGAATAAACTTTCATTTATATCAATATAGTATCTTGTTTATCAGTGGATATAGTAGACACTACTTAATAAATTTTTTTAACTTTTTAACTATTTTTTTCTGTGTTATATAACCTCTTTGCTTTAGGAACATACACCTAAAAAGTTCAAAACTTGCATAAAACTTTTTTTACCTGCAGAGGGAGTAACGCAGGTTCTCCTAGGCATGGCACATAGAGGGAAACTGAACGTTCTCAGCGGCCTGCTGCAGTGCCCTCCAGTCAAAATTTTCCACAAGTTCAGCGGCAAGCCAGAGTTCCCTGAAGACGCGAATGCTGCTTGCGATATCTCAACACATCTCAGTGCTTCCGTGGATATTGTAGTCAATGATAAGTCTGTTAGGTTTTCGCTGCTGAATAACCCTTCTCATCTAGAGGTCAGTTTTTATTTGTAAAAGTTGCGTAAATATAAAAGAAAAAGTTTATTTTAATTTTGTGGCCAAAACAGGAAAGAGTACATTCGCAGAATAGCGAAGTAATAAGTAACTTTTATTTTGTTAAATCGTCATTGTTTCAAGTGTGGCCTTCAATTTTAATTTACTTTTTAGCGGCTTTTGGATCAGATTTACTTACGGAGATTTTAATTGAATTTCAAAGATCCTTTCAAAAATACCAGCGGAAATTATCTCGCTTTTTTCGCGCATTCTGAGAATCCGTTAGCTACCTGAAATATTTTAAAGGCTTTGGCTCTGGTACTCTACGGTGTAAAATAAAAATTCTAAGCGAAAATTAAACCTATCGCGAGTTTCTCAACTGCACACGGCTACAGTTAACAACGTTACCCATTAACTAGGTTTCTAACTTTGTTTGTTATGCGATACCGCAATATTTTGCTTACATTACTTAGTACGGGTGCGTCGACAATCTGAGTTATATCTTATGCCGCCAAACAGTGATGCTTCTAGTTGCTTTGCTTCGCTTAGAAGGGTATGGGAGGCCGGTGCAATTCCAGGCAACATTTCGTCTGATGGTCGCAGTACTTTACTTCACAGAGAACATCCTCAATAGACTTGAGCTATGAGGTAATGCACATCGATTCTATGGTTACTTTCAGGCAGCTAACCCAGTGTCGATGGGCAAGACAAGATCGAAGCAAATGCAGGATAAGGAAGGCGATTATTCCGAAAACGGGTCTTCGAGAATGGGTGACAAATTCCTCAATGTTCAGGTAAGCAACACTGAAAAAAATGGACGCCAATCTAGTGACTTGATTAGCTGATTGACGGTATCTTGTTTAGTTTAATCAAAATCTTAGTTAGATTAATCAAAATCTTAGTTAAGTTGATCATAAAAATAGTTGCTGTGATCATTCTAGTTGATAGGCTCAGATCCAATTAAGTTACTTAGTTAATCTAAACAAAATCTTGATTGCCGAGCTGTTCAGTTTGGTGCCTGCGGCCGATTTCCACCACCGCACCACACGCCTCAAAACCAGAAAACCAGCCATCCAGGTGGTGTGGATGACACACCACCTGGATGGCTGGTTTTCCACTACTTCTCGTTTCACGCGGTCTTTTCTGCCTCGTACGTGTAAGTTGTGGAACGAACTTCCCTCTGCGGTTTTCCCTCGGAGTTTTGAGATGGGATCCTTCAAAAGGCGGGTTTATCTCCTCTTATAAGGCCGGCAGCGCACTAGCCTCACCTTTGGTGTTGCAGGTGTCCATGGGCGGCGGTGACCACTTTCCATCAGGTGGCCCGCCTGCTCGACTGCCAGCTATTGCATAAAAAAAAATTGCCGCAACCACTTTTCTTTTTCAGTGAACATATTTTCTACAAAAAGTACTTTTTCTTACATTAACACGTAGAACGCCATGGGGGCCACATATGACCTCTACCTGTGTACTTCATTAAGCCATGGGGGGCACCTGTGACCTCAAGTCAGACCTATTTTCAAGACATTTTTCTACGCCACCGGGCACAGTTACCTTTAATTTGTGCATCGGAAGTGACCGGCGCGGCGCTCAAGAGGAAATATACCAAGCAGGACACAGATTCTGTGAATGGAACTTAGAAATTTCTTGAAATTTGTATAAAAGCCTTTTATTTTTTAAAAAGTTTATTCTTATGTTCAAAATATGTTTTTTAAATGAATTAGTTAAATAAAGAAATTATAAAAACAATAAAAATAGAAAATCACAGTGAGCGTGGGGTGACCGGCGGGGTGGGCGGCGTGGCGCGCTGTAACGTATATTCACATTTCTGCTTTTGAGCGCCGTGGGGGTCACCGGTGCCCGCATGTAATTTTTAGCCAATATCTCAAAAACTATATTTTTAATTTCACTAATAATTGTTTTCTGTACAAATAACATCATTATTATTAAAATGACATTAAATTTTTTTTGGAGTAAAATGTCATTTTTTTCTAAGCGTTCAACGTGTTAAAGTAGGTCTTTTGGGCTCGACCAAGCAGTGGAGTGACATATAGCATTAGGTGGGAGTAAGTACCTATCTATAGAGACTAATAAGATGACTATAATATATCCTGAGGAGAATTTTGCCCAGCCCGTGGAATGACACAAACCAATAACCGATTTCATACCGAAATGAAAAAAAAAACGTACAAACTTTCTTTTTTAAAGAAAATCTTCCTTTTGTAATAATGTTATGTAAAAATATGTACTCTGTATGATCATTCGTTCGTGGTTCAGACTTTTTTTACAGTCCACGATATGTAATAAGGGGGCTGTTTTATGAGCTTTAATATTTTTCTAGATTCATGGTGATGCAGCTTTTACTGGACAAGGCGTGAACCAAGAAACGCTGATGCTATCTCAAGCACCACACTTCAACGTTGGAGGATCACTGCATATCGTTGTCAATAACCAAGTAAACGCTTTGTGATACACTTTATAACTTTGTATTGGAATTACTTACATAAAAAGACTACTTTATCATCATCATAGCCTGGGAAGTTCACTGCTGGATGATTTATTTCATAGAATTCTAGAGAGAACGGTATTGGGATTCGGAAAAGACTAAAAATAGAAATATAGAGGAAAAGTCTAAGTAGGTCCGTTTGGGAAAAGGTTGGGAAAATTACTGTCTACAGAGGTATACAAGGTGTAACATAAATACCCTATAAGTCCGAAGAGGGCGTAATCAGACCGACCACCTGAGTGCTTGGACATGTGCAAAGGATCAATACATCGTAATTGAAATTTTCATACAAAAGTACAACTTTTATTATTTTAGAAATTTGCGACAACCCTAAGTGTTTGTTTACTATTTGCGTAAACCCGTACACACGCACGCACACGTAGGTACCTTCCTACCGCGTCGCACGCATACGCTAGCTGTGTGTAGGTACATTTTAAATAAAAGTTACGAGCTCATTTTATGAATGAAAAACTTCGAAATCTCAAAAGTCGTAGAACAAACACTGTTCGCCATGACCTGTAAAATACTCCCTTTTCGGACTTATAGGGTATTTATGTTACACCGTGTATATGTACGTAGTAGGTAAGTAGTGAAAATTATAAAACATCTACGGGACTCGTACCCGCACCTCCTGCGTCTCTGCTGGACATGGCTGGATGATCTCCAGCTGCACGACAGACGTCATCAAAATATTCTTAAATTTTGTCAAAAAACCCCTGCCGGCAGTCGCAGGGGTCGCTAAGGGGATTATTGGACAAAAGTTCAAGAAATCCCCCACACAGGGGACTCACGCAGGGGAAACGAATGAGCCCAATTAACAAATGAAACTCGTGAAATATGAAAGAGATACGTCATGAGCGCTTCGTACAGCGTACAGAAAAAGTTTATACTTACTGTCTTTTGAGTTTGGTTTTATTTCCAGGTTGGTTTCACACTACCTGCCCAGCGAGGGCGCTCGTGTCGATATGTGACGGATTTAGCTAAAGTCATTGCAGCTCCTGTGATCCATGTGAATGGCGACCATCCTGAGGTAATGTTCTTCTAAAAATAAAATAAAAAATAATTGCTACGTAATAAGACCCATCCTTTGAGGTAAGTACAGATACTTTTGAATCCTCATAATTTAACAAGCATCCAAAGGACATAAGACAGAAATAACATTTCGGAATGTTGAATTTAAAATCCCTACAGAACTGTCAAATTATTTAATTAGCAGAGTATGAACTATGCTATACGAAACGGCCAGCTAGGGACCAAGCTATATAAACACAATTTGGTAAAATAAATAATGTATTTTACGTTAAAAGCTAGAAGCGTGAGGGGTTTCACGAATAAATTTAACAGCCGCCACGTTGTTTAAACCTAGCGTATTCGAATTATATTACGCGTCAACATCAGCACGACTGCCGAACGTTGTAGCGTCACCGCGCAGTGTATCTCGCATACGCTAGCGTTACGATAAATAAATAAATATTCACGGATATTTAACACAACGCCTTCTAGTCCCAAACTAAGCAAAGCTTGTACTATGGGAACTAGATGGCTGATAGAATACATAATATTTTTTTTTTTGTAAATACATACTTATGATACATAGTAACACCCAGACACAGAACAAACATTTATGTTTGCCACACAAATAATTGTTCTCTGTGGGGATCGAACCCACGACCCACAGCACGGAAGGCAGAGCTACTACCGACTGAGCCATGACGCCTGTCGATCCGTTTACAATTTGTCACATTGTTTCGTGATCCAGGCACTGATTGGTTCTGTTTATCTACATTTTTCTATACTGAGACCTATAGCTGTATTTCAAGTCTTTCTTTGACGACTTACCCAAAATCATAAAAAAAAAAATTATGTGCCTACATAGTGTGTTTAATTTACAGCTGGTAGCAAAAGCGACAAACATAGCCTTCGAGTACCAACGCAAGTTTCGCAAAGACGTGTTCATAGATTACAATTGCTTTAGAAGATGGGGGCACAATGAGGTCGATGACCCCACCTTCACAAACCCACTGCTCTACAAAGTTATACACGGAAGAAAGTAAGTAGATACACTCACCCCTGAATTCAAAAACAGTGTATAAGCTAATATAGAGGCGTATTCAGGCGCTAAGATAAGCAGATGCACACCGCGAGATATTTGTCATGTCGTTCTGTCAAAATGTAAGCATTTTGTACCAGTTTAGGAACTATTGCATTATCTGTGGTACCTAATGGTGTCGACAAAACGCGCCATAATGTAGAGTCCTTTTCATCCAAGAAGTCCCGCGGAAATTTCCGGAACTAAACTTTAAAACTAAATTTTAAATTAGTTGTCAGGTGCTGTTAATGTGTTCGGATGCTAGTGCGTTTTTATTTGGTTTCTGTGATCAAAGTCTTGTTTTCAATGCCTAAAGTTGTTAAAAGTGCTGCCCGAGAAATGATACTTAAGGTCGACTACAGCGACGCGTCTGCGGGACTTCTTTCATGGAAAGGACTCTATACTTTTGACACTTCTTAGTCGTCGTACTTCTCTGAGGACGAGATAATAGTCATGCAGAAATGTCAAAAGTTGAAAATTCAAAGGCGCAGTTTATCGACAACATTACCACAGATAATGCAATAGTTCCTAAACTGGTACAAAATGCTTACATTTTGATAGAACGACATGACAAATATCTCGCGGTGCGCATCTTAGGCCCGCAGGTTGAAACGATTTGGCGGAGTGTTCGGCCTCTGCTTATGAATTTGGGATTGAAAGCGCTGAATTACTTTTTCAAGTATTTTATTACTTTATCAAGTAGCTTTTTATAGATTCTCAGAATAATTCAACATTAAAAATTTTATTACCTCATTTCCGAGTTTTTAGAATAATACAATTTAGTTTTTAGTTTTCAACTTACTTATCGCGACATTAAAACATACCAGAGGCCGAACCCCTGGGATATTATGTTCCCTGCAGATTTTTTATTATAAATATCTTTAAAACCATGTGTGATCACGATCACAGTGGGTAAGGTATCTTTAATTGTACGAGTATCAAGTTTCCTTCCTAAATCATAAAGTAGTTCTATTGAGATACTTAGTGTGATAGTTTCCTTTTAGATCATTTCATAATTGGGTATCTCGTTCCACTTACTGGGTTTCCCACAACGCCAATATAATTACACTTTGGCTTTGTCTTCAGAAGCCCTAATTTGGCGATTGCTTTTAGTCACAGAATAAAAAGCACCACGTATTCCGAACTGTGGCCACCCTCTTTTATTTGAAAGTTCAGAGTTTCGATCCCAATACCTACTCTACTAACACATACGATCTTACCGTTCGTCACCATCCAAACATTATAATTTTAAACGGTCTTTTGAACGAAGAACATTGATAGTCAATCTTTTGACTATCAATGTTCTTCGTTTTCTCATGTCTATCAACTATAGCTATTTCTTACGGCTAGTGTTTTCCGTCACCGTTTCACCGTGATCTCATGATGATTGGTTCCAGGTCTATCCCAGATGTGTACGCTGATAAACTTATGTCTGAGGGTGTGATATCCAAAGGATATGTAGAAAATATAACAGCAGAGTACACGAAGTTCTTGCAATCGCAGTATGAGAGTATTTCTACCTATCAACCTGAAGTAAGTTATAGGCCGTGAAAAATGTCTAGTACCTAGTTAAAATCTGAATTAAATCACAAGCTGAATCACGAACTATGGTGGTAGAAATAAGGCAATCTAATTCCCATAGTACAAGCTCTACTTAGTTTGGGACTAGAGGATGTTGTGTGTAATGTCCTTAAAGATTATATATTATATTAGAGACTGTATAACGAAACTCAAGTGGAGCTGGACAGGACACTTGGCAAGATTGAGTGATGGCAGGTGGAGTAAGATCTTGACAGAATGGTGATCTAGGGGATACAAGAGAGGCCTTGGCAGACCAACAGCCAGATGAGTGGATGATATCGTTGCCGTACAGGGGAAGACCTGGATGCGAAAAGCCCAAAATAGACACGAGTGGCGTTTGAGTGAGGAGGCTTATGCCCAACAGTGGGTTACTTCAAGCTGCCTATGATGATGATGAAATGACAAGGACGAAAAATAAGAGAGATAGATAAACTAATGACCTTTTATTTTACGTTTGTATGTACCCTAGAAAGCGAAACGTGGCATAATCTTTTGTAAATACCATCATAAACTTTATGAAAGGTCCTAAGAAGTTACTTAATGTAGTTAGCACATTCCTTTCATTCGTCAATGTCAAAATTCTAATAAAACTTATGAAATCGACCGTCGAATTCGATAGACTGTTGAAACTTTTGAAAACATGTTTCAATTTCATTTTCGTTCGATTTCGACAGGTAGCAAACGCGCTAAGGGATGATTTATTAACCCTTGACTAATATGGGGTTATAGTTTGACCTTATTCATAACTCTTTATCATTTCTTTAGAGGCTTTAGGCCCGTATTCCGAGACAGAAATCGTTACTCAAGCATAGTTTTGAGTAGAGATTTTCATACAAAAATATATACTTGAGTACGGATCAGTGCTTGAGTAAGGCTACGGAATACGGGCCTTAGAGCCTCTATGAAATACTCTGTCATTGTCATCTGCATTTCAACGCAAGATGGCAACCACAGACAAATTATGTTGTTTATCTGTGGAATAACATATTCTTTAGATTAAAAAAAAATTGCCAGGCTAGTTTGTAGTAGAGACAGATATATTTTACTTTTCGGATAACGTTATTATTGGTTGGTAAAGCCCGCTGTTATCGTTTAGATACTAGAGACTACATCGACCAATATGCGGTACGCTTGTTTGTCTACTCTGTTGTATTAAATTAACACCAGCAGACAAGACGAGCCTTGTTATTGTACACTCTTGACACTTCTTAGTCGTCGTACCTCTCTGAGGACGAGATAATAGTCATGCAGAAATGTCAAAAGTTGAAAATTCAAAGGCGCGGTTTTTCGACAACATTACCACAGATAATGCAATAGTTCCTAAACTGGTGCAAAATGCTTACATTTTAACAGAACGACATGACAAATATCTCGCATGAAGGTTTTCGTGTTTTGTCTTCCAAAATATTTTTAAGCCCTTTCATGTGGCAGGTTTAATTTATACGACCCTCGTAAAGTACGCTTACTGCTTAAATGCTTACTGACTGGTATTTGATTTTATTTTTATTTTTAGTACACATTTTGACTCCATCACAGAATATATAGATAGATAGATAGAATATTCTTTATTGTACACCACTTATATGTAAACAAAATAACAAAAAAAATACCATAATTGGTAATACGATCAAAGTTTTAGGAATACAAGTTTTAGTTTTAGGAATATAATACTATACTAGTAACTTCATTCATCTCAGGTGACGTATTATCAAGAACAATGGTCAGGCATGGGGTCAGCTCCAAAAGCCGTGGAGACGTGGGACACTGGCGTCGACGCAGGCATGCTGAAGATGATAGGACAAGCTTCCGTGAGGACACCCAACGATTTTGTAAGTATTTAAGCACTTGTTTGGTTTACATATCACCATCATCAAATTCATCAATGATAATCAACGCACCGCCTAAACCATAAGTCCTAGAGGTATGAAATTTAGAGAGTAGTATCCTTATATAGTGTAAGGGTGCACTAAGAAAGGAATTTTGAAAAGTCGCAACCTAAAGGGTCCAAAATTAGGGTCAAAGATTTAAACTAAATAATGCGTTTCTTTATTATACCGTACATGATAGACCCTTCAAAATTGGTACATAGATTCGTCAAATAAATTGACTCGACACGTGTTTAAGAATTTTCAAAAAAATTCAAATCTGTTTAAAACTTCTACCACGCGAGCAAAGCCGCGGGCGCCAGCTAGTTTGGCATATAATACTTAGCAAGAGAATGTACACACCAAGATTGCTGAATAAAATGGCTTATTCCCATCGAGCCCACCCGCCGCCGGCCCACTGGTGGGCCGGATTACATAAATACGTGTCGATATCATGTAGGTGTTAATATCGACCAGTGCCAGTGTGTAAACGCATTAAAAGACATTTATTATTACCTGGAGAGTACTCAAAGACCACTTAAAGGTTTCAAACCACCTCGATTACTTTATTACTGGGGTCGTAGAGACCCATTAATGTTGTCTGACGGTTCATAAAACCCTGGGAGGTAAGCACAATTAAATCTGACAGTCGTTACGTAAAGCTAGTGTATTCGTGTCACATTGCGCGTCAACGCCAGCTCGACTGCTGAACGTTGTAGCGTCAGCGCGCAGTATATCTCGGATACGCTACCGCCACACGTTTGTCACGTTTCGTGCTGAGACTTCGGTGTTTTAGTATCACTAAATAACTGTGCGCTGCTTTCAAACATTTTATTTTAAGAGACCATTTCTAAGAGTTATGGTGTTTCTATCAATCTTGATTCATTTTAGTATTTATTAGATTCTGGCTTTTAAACTGAGGTTATTTCTACAGAGTGGTACCTACGTAAAATGTGCAAACTGGTTTTTCAATTACGAACTGCTCCACAGTATTTTTCTTTGTAGCTATTTTTAAATGTTTTAGTCGAAATATAAATCTGTACAGCGCACATTGTAATATTATAGGCACAGTACATAAAGGTTTTAGGAGATTGACAGGCGTCATGGCTCAGTGGGTAGTAGCTCTGCCTTCCGTGCTGTGGGTTTTGGGTTCGATCCCCACCGTGAACAAACATTTGTGTGTTGTAAACATAGATGTTTGTTCTGTGTCTGGGTGTTTCTATGTATTATAAGTATGTATTTACAAAAAAAAATGTATGTATGTATTCTATCAGCCATCTAGTTTCCATCGTACAAGCTTTGCTTAGTTTGGAACTAGAAGGCGTTGTCCGTGAATATTTATTTATATTTATTTATTTATATATTTTTATGGAAAGGTAAACTTCAAAAATAGGTTTTTCCCAACATAATTCAATAGAAATTTACTTTTACCCAAGTGAGGGTAACCAAATACCCTTATTTATTTTGCTCTAAAGTATTTGCCAGGCTCAGCTAATGTAACAGACGAGTGGCAAAGCACACATAATGTTGGTTCGTCGCGAGATTATATTGCCTTTGTGTCATTAAAGTACCTACGTATAATATTACGGTCTACGCAAATACAATCACACTGTGGTGAAAATTTCAGGTACGAATTCGTGTTAGCGTTGGCGCACACTTGACGACAAGACGTCGCGTCGTGTAGTTAGGGAGAGAAGAGAAATATTTTTTTTGAAAAAGCTGGATTCAGTCATAATATAAAGCATATTGTGACGTAATCCGGCTAAAATATAAAATTGGACGGCATAAATAGGGCTTTGTTTAGCCATTCTAAAACCGTTTTTATTTTTATTACAGCTTAAATAGTTTTTGATTGTAGATCATAAAATTATCTATAAAAAGGCTTAGAAGGTAAGAAAAGAAAGGCTTAGAAGGTAAGGCTAACACTTTAATTCTAGCATCAGTATACATGGATGGTGGGATCCAAACACCACCGCCTGAACTCGAAAATTTACTAACCCACTGCAAACAACTCAAATTAGAATGCATCCTGGGCTGCGATGCCAACGCACACAGCACGGTATGGGGATGTCAAGACACGAATGAAAGAGGCAGAGACCTCCTAGACTTCGTTCTAAGACACAACCTAAACATTCTGAACAGAGGATCGGAGCCAACATTTGTAACGTCATGGGCTAGGACCATTGTAGACGTCACACTAGCCACAGACTCTATCGCAGAACTCATAAATGACTGGCACGTGGCTACGTATGAAGCATCGTGTGCAGACCACAGACGGATTAGATTCAGCCTAAGAATAGGCGACATAATCCCTCGCAAATACAGAAATCCCAAGAATACAGACTCAAGTCTCTTCGCAGAAACGATGAACAAAGCTCTAACCGAGCTAAAAGAGACTGAAGCCACAGTGCTGCTTACACCAGCCGAAATAGAAACAACGCTCGCGTCACTGGTTAACAGCATAATAGCCAGCTACGAAACAGCCTGTCCTCTCATAACGGAAAGCAACAAAATAGCGCATCGTAAGGACAGATGGTGGAATAAAACCCTAACCAAACTGAGAAAGAAAGTTCGTCACCACTTTAATAGGGCGATGAACACCGACAATGAAAAAGACTGGGCAGACTACAAAATAGTAAGACAGGAACTTAAACGTGAAATAAGACAAAGCCGCAACAACTCTTGGAGGAAGTACAGCAACTCCATCGCATCACAGAGCGAAACGGCACGTCTGAGCAAAATACTTTCTAGCGATTCAAAGATAAAACTAGGCACTTTAAAAAAGCCAGATGGAACCTACACGACATCAGATAAAGAACAGTTCGAGCTTCTGCTACAAACGCACTTTCCGGACTGTAACCTCGCACAAAACGCTAGTTGGGAAGACGACCATGGAAGTCACATTCCCAACAAAGAAGACTGGGAACTAGCTGAAGCCATTGTTACGGAGGAAGCACTTTCGTGGGCCGTAACGACATTCGAGCCGTACAAAGCGGCCGGCACAGATGGAATCTTCCCGGCTCTTCTACAGTGGAATTTCACTAAAATCGAGTCAGTGCTTACTGCCATCTTCAGGAGCTGCATTGCCTGGAAATACATCCCCCACGCCTGGAGGGAAGTTAAAGTAGTATTTCTCCCAAAGCCAGGCAAATCAGACTACACCCAACCCAAATCTTTCCGGCCCATAAGTCTAAGCTCTTTTCTACTAAAGACTCTAGAAAGACTTTGCGACCGACACATACGCAGTGGACCACTGCTTAAAAACCCCATAAACAATAAGCAACATGCCTATCAATCAGGTAAATCAACGGAAACAGCACTTCACAGCGTAGTACACAAAATTGAAAGCGCGCTAGAATGCAAGCAATCGTGCCTCATAGCGTTCATCGACATCGAGGGGGCCTTTGACAAAACAACTTTTCCGAGCATAGAACAAAGCCTGAGGAAACAAGGGGTCGAAGAAAACTTAAACGAATGGATAAACAAAATGCTCTCAAATAGGGCAGCCCTTACACAAAGCTCAGAAGTAACAAGATGCCTTGTTACGAAAGGTTGCCCACAAGGAGGAGTACTATCTCCTTTGCTGTGGGTTCTTGTAGCTAACGAACTTCTAGAATCCCTAAACAAGGATGGGCTACACACAATCGGCTACGCCGACGACATAGCGATTATGATATCGGGGCTCTTCGAGTCGACTCTATGCGAGAAGATGCAAAGAGCACTCCGAATCGTAGAGTCGTGGTGCCACACCCATAGCCTAACAGAAAATCCCACCAAAACAGAACTGGTTCTCTTCACTCGAAAGCTGAAATTACCAAATCTGAAACTCCCCTCCTTATTTGGAACCAAACTGACGCTCAGCAAAGAGGTCAAATACCTTGGAATATGGCTAGACAGTAAACTCTCATGGGGTAAGCAACTAGAACATACAACGACAAAAGCCACAAACGTGCTATGGCAGTGCAGACGTGCCGTCGGCAAGGATTGGGGACTAAAACCAAAACTTTGCCTATGGATGTACACTGTCATGGTTAGGCCGGTACTGACCTACGGTGCCGTGGTTTGGTGGCCAAGAACAAATCTAGTCACAACAATCAATAAGCTGCAACAGGTGCAAAGGCTCGCGTGCTCCCTCATTACTGGGTGCGCGAAATCTACACCATCAGCAGCGCTGGACATAATACTAGACCTAATGCCACTCCATCTACATATACAAAAAGAAGCAATGGCATCAGCGCTAAGAATAAAATCCACAAACCAATGGAAAGGTAATGCAAAAACAACAAACCACTGCAAGATTTTGGACAAAGCCACACGAGCCATCCCGGAGGCTTTAAACGGCATTGACAGAATAGCGACAACATACCTCACGAGTAAGAAGTACAAAGTGGAAAATCAAGAACGGACGGAGGATCACACGTCTACTCCCAACGTCTATCACATCTACACAGATGGCGCTAAGCAGAAAGCAGGAGTGGGCTGTGGATTCTACTGCCCTGAGACAGGGCTATCTCACTCGCAACCCCTCAGCAACTCAGCGACCGCTTTCCAGGCAGAGACCCTAGGGCTCCTCCTGGCAGCAACAGAAATGTACCGGTCCACAGCGCCAGTAACTGGCGCAAGCACTGCAAACGAACCGGCACAACTAATATTTATATTTATAACTGACAGCGCAGCACTCATGAATGCACTGAGCAGATCTGTCACAAGGTCAGAATCTATTGCAGCATGCCACACTGCACTTCAGAATCTATCTGATAAACACACTGTCAAGATAAGATGGACAAAAAGCCATGGCTCATGTTCAGGCAACAATAAGGCAGACTCATTAGCAAGAGAAGGCGCCAAACAAACGCCAACTGCAGAAAACACAAGTCTCTGCAGACCCACCTCGGCAGAGATAAGATACAGACTGAAAATATATTCCAAGAAGGAACATCAAAAACAATGGGAGCGCAGATCAGACTGCAAACACACAAAAATAATGCTTCCGGCAACGGACGCGCACATCACAACGACACTACTAAAGCTAAGACGCGAAGACTTGAGGATGATGGTGGGCATAATCACGGGCCACTGTGATCTGAACTACCATCTCCTCAAGATCGGAGCGACAGACAGCGACCTCTGTCGTGGCTGTCTTCAGGAAAAAGAAACAGTAGAGCATGTCTTGCTACATTGCTCTGCCACAGCTGAAGCCAGATCCAAAACGGGACTGCAGGAGCTGATCGGGTCTCACTCCTTGGCATCCACAACACCACCGAGGATGCTGGAACATTGCTGTCATCAACCCAAAGTCCTTCTCCGTTACTTCAAGGAGTTGGGCTGGATGGGGTGAGGTCAGCTGGGGGACAATGCACAATACACCCCAACGCGGGACGTCAGTGCAGATCTTATTCCCCCACGACGAATTAGAATTAGAATTAGATTATCTATAAAAAATGTTTCAATACTTTTTTTTCTTACGAGCCACCGTTTCTGAGATATAACGAGATATATACGATTCGAAAAGTTTTATAAATATTACTACAACTCAAAAACTATTTAAGCTAGAATAAAAATAAAAACGGTTTTAGAATGGCTAAACAAAGCCCTATTTATGCCGTCCAATTTTATATTTTAGCCGGATTACGTCACAATATGCTTTATATTGTGACGTAATCCGGCTCTAAAAGAAGCCGGATTTACAAAAAAATATTTCTTTTTTCTTCCTAGATACACGACGTGACGTCTTGCCTTCTAGTGTAGTTTGACGCTTACTTTTTACAAAAAGTTATAGAAATGGCGCCGCTTTATGACTAGGAATCGCTACGCACGAGTATTTCATGACACTGTCAGAGAAAGAGTATATTTTTTCTGTACTGCAAGAGTATTAATCGCTAGGCAGTGTCTACAAGAAATCGCACGCATCGAAATAACTGTCAACGAGAATCACTATGCAATGTAGTAATAATGTACGCTACGTAATAGCATTTCTAAAAGAAATCGCAGCGCACTGCAACACATTTCTACAAAAACGCGCTACGCAGTGTAGCATGTCGACAGGAAATCTATAAGAAATTACTACGCAGCGTAGCATGTCTACAAGTAATCGCTACTCAGCGTAGCACATGTCTACAGGGACATGCTACGCAGTGTAGCATGTCTACAAGAAATCGCTACGCAGCGTAGCTTCTGTCTACGCAAACACGATACGTATTGTTGAGGAGACATCTTCTCGTCACTACTAGAAAGCGTAGTATATCATCTGACATTGAAGTAAACTATATCTAAACTAAAATTTCTTTTTACGTTCACAGAATGTCCATCCACATTTAGCAAAGACGCACATCAGGAATAGATTGAACAAATTGGCAGCTGAAAAGGAACTCGACTGGGCTACAGCTGAGGCTCTTGCTTTTGGTGAGTATGAGATAGTGGTATCAGTAAAGTTTCTTAGTGGTTTATCCTGGAAAGACCGTCAATTTAAAACGTGTAGAGGCGAATGTTTTAAAATGATCTTTGTTTGCATAGACTTAAGTAACAATTTGCTTCGAATCAAAGTGGGTAAGTTTTAAATTTGTTGGTCGTTAGCGAAGTCCTTGTACTTTATGTTGCTATGGAGTATTTACTTAGACAATTTTATAATTAATTTTGTTTGTGATAAATTGGAGCACCTGTTTTACGTACAAATAGAACTTTTATCTTTCTTTGTTTTATAATAGATTCTTTTTAATCTGTGGTAAAGAAATTATAAGGTGTCTTTTTGAGTAATGTCCACCAATTATCTTCATTATCATTATATCCTGCTGGACATACGCCCCCATTAGATTTGTAGAAAAAAGCTTTTTTTTGGCTTTTTCTATCTATCAACCTTCATTGATTCATAAAATGTTCGCGGTCCATCTGGGAGCCACCCTCCCAGACAGATCCGTTCCATATATACTCGTATACTGTGCCTTTTTTCCGGTTTCTAGTCCACTAATATTTAAATTCAATATCTACAGGATCTCTACTAATGGAAGGGCGTAATGTCCGTCTGTCCGGCGAGGACGTCGGCCGAGGGACATTCTCTCACCGACACGCAATGCTTGTGGACCAGCAAACGGAGGCCATACACATACCCTTGAACAGCATCCACGATCAGCAGAAGGGGTTCTTGGAGGTACTTCTTCACATCTGCAGTTATTCAATCGATAAAATGAAACATTTCTCTTGAATTGCTTAGTAAGAATAATCTTTTATTTCATATGTTATCCAAAAAAATAAAATTTTTGCGTCAAAGTTCCTATGAACCACCTTTCAGCTTTAAATACCAGACCCTGGGTATCGTCTAGGACCATAATCCTTGTCCAAAAAAATCAAACGAGCAAAGGTTGGGTTGGTTCTCATGGCCACCTTCCGGCTCCTTTAGAAGATCAGGCTCGCTGGTACCATATTATTGCATTGTCACCAAAGACTTAAAGATAAGAAAAGTACATAGGCAACAGATTCGTTTACAAATGTAATGCTAGTAAGGTCTTATTTCTGATCCACCAGGTAGCAAACTCAATACTATCAGAAGAGGCAGTTCTCGGCTTTGAGTATGGAATGGCCTTCGACTGTCCCGACAACCTGTACATCTGGGAGGCGCAGTTCGGAGACTTCTACAACGGCGCTCAGATTATTGTAGACACCTTCATTGCTTCTGGAGAATGTAAGACGTTGTTCACTTAAATGTTCAAAGTATAAAAATAATCTTTTATTCAGTTAAATTACAAGGATCATTTAGAATCGCCTTATAAACTAGGTGATTTCATGTTCCAGTTCCTCGCGACCAGAGCTTAGAGACTGTCACGTCCCTCGGGACGTCAGTGCAAATCTTATTCCTGCATGACACCACATTTTACATTCACCTGGTGCAAATATTTAGTAGGCACAGACCAGAGAGTGATGACTACCGCACCAGCCAGTGGTGATTTCTGAATAAAAATAGAAATGCCCTTAGAGACTCATATCTGCACGTTTCAGCTGTTTCAAAAATCTTAAAATAGCATGTAAATGCTGTTCATAACCTTCGAAAGATTTAAAAATTCTACAGTTTCTTGTCTGCAGCAAAATGGATGCGTAGCAACGGTCTAGTGATGCTGCTTCCTCACGGCTACGACGGTGCTGCATCAGAGCACTCCTCGTGCAGGATGGAGAGGTTCCTGCAGATCACAGACAGTTCTGAAACCAAACCTGACTCGGAGGCGGTGTGTCTGCATGTGGCGAATCCGACGACACCTGCTCAGTACTTCCATTTGTTGAGACGACAGGTATTTAGGGATTTATAGTAACATGATGCTGTATTATGTATTATGATGCTGATTGTACTGGACGCTTTCACACTAAGATGACTTCTAATACCGTGGCTAAAATAAGCAAGCTATAGTAGGTGCCAAATAACACGGCAATACAGGTCATTCACCCACCTTCACCACGATGTCGCAAAATTCAATTTATGTGTGGCTAATTCTGTCGCTTTCCATACAAACCTGTCGCTAAGACGGTATATCGCTCTAATCTCGGAGTACTGTTTGTTTACCATACATAATTGAATTTTGCGACATCGTGGTGAAGGTGGGTGAATGACCTGTATTGCCGTGTTATTTGGCACCTACTATAGCACAGTAGGTCAACTACATAGGTACGTCACATAATAAGACACGCTTCTGACTACCTCTGAAGACATTTTCAATGATTCTGACCAAGAAGTCTAAAGACTGGAATATAAAAATGGGTCAGTGATGCAATCTGAAAACGTTCAGCATTATATAATTTAAAGAGCCAGCAATGGAGCTTTCTTTACGAGTGTGTTGATATGTGCTGACTGCCTGAACAACTGTCGTAGTAAGCGTAACATTTTTGGAAGTAAATTTTGTTTTTTTAGGTTGTAAGAAACTACAGAAAACCACTAGTGATAGTAGCACCGAAGGTCCTTCTCCGATTGGCTGATGCTGTGTCTCCACTCGTAGATTTAACGCCGGGAACTCATTTCAAGACTGTTATCGGTGAGAGACGGATTTTATTGCCCGCTCAAGTTTCAAACTAGTAGTATTCCAAGTTTCAATGGAACTTGAAACTTGTGCATTGCATAACTTTGCAAGGAAATCTAGTCTAGTTTAAGTATTTGCTTTTGCGATCCATAAAATACGTTGATACGCTAAATCCACACAGAATAAACTGCTAGAATAAGATTTCCACAAAATTTCAGCCCGGTTTAGACAAGTTGTTGTTGTGACACCCAAAACCTAGTAAAATTCATGTAAACCATGTGAAAGCAATAAATGTAATGAGTATTATGTAAGTTCATATTCCACAATCGCTAGGGAATCGAAAACTATGAAAATTTATACTTACACACACTATACCTAGACACATAATTTCTTATACTTAGTTTAGATAGGTCATTCCAATTTTGGTTTCAACCATTTCTTATTCACTTTTTGGTGTAGTTTTCTATCACATCTAGTTTTTTTTTATGGCATAGCATTTGGCTGCCTGCACACGATGGTAAGTGTAGCTGCACCCTAAGGTGAAGCATGGTTATGTGATGTGAATGAATGAATGAATGTTTATTCAACCATACAACATAAAAACAAAATACAATAAAAAAACCGTTCCCCACAGACAGTACAAATAAATCAATCGGGATTAACATGTCATGTCTTTATCCTTACAGGGGACCACACAGCTAATCCTCTTAAAGTAAAAAGGGTGATACTAGTGAGCGGCAAGCATTACTACGAGCTGAACAAGGAACGGGTCAAGGCTAATATCGAAGACGTCGCCATTCTGAGGGTTGAAGGTCTGGCGCCGTTCCCGCTTCAGGGCTTACAAGCGGAGCTGGAGAAATTCCCTAATGCTAGAAGTGAGTTTTTAAATACGAATTCAAAAGTATGGTAGAGAATTGATGATTTATTCACAACAAAAATTACAACTAATACAGTATTTACAATATTTACAAAATACACATGAAAGAGTTCAGCTATTTACAAACCGTTGCAAACGATTTATAACCGTTGCAAACGATTTATAATTTATTTTTTTAAAGTATTGTTGATTTAGGTACCTAGATGCCAAGATGTTTTTGTAGTGTGAAGATGCGTTGTCCACAATCAAAAATTGCAAGCGATAGTAAGGTAATTGCCTGACGTTAATTAGTCGAACAGGGTCGCGCCTGCTCGTCACTACCGCTGCTGTGATCAAACAATTTAAAATAAATTTTCATTCTTCATAGTTTTCATCGAATTTATTTTTGTTTGTTACAGAATTTATATGGAGTCAGGAGGAACATAGAAATATGGGAGCGTGGAGTTTTATCAAACCAAGATTTGAGAACATGCTCGGAAAAAAAGTAAGCCAATAAAAAAAAAATTATTAACCTCGCCAAAAACCGTGGGGGACTATCGTAATTCTTATGGACCACTAAAAAAATAGTAGGGTAAGCTATCCTTATCTTGGCACCCCTACCAATTGTTGGTGGCACTTCTCTGATTTATCCTATTTACTAAGAAAAAGCCAGACCTCACGATGTTGTTATATAAACAACAACTTAACATAATAATAAACATCGTGAGGTCTGGCTTTTTCTCAGTAAATAGGATAAATCAGAGAAGTGCTAACAATTGGTGGGGGTGCCAAGATGAGGGTAGTTTACCCTATATCATTCTGTTTTTTTTTTTCAGTTGGTATACGCTGGACGAGGGGAAGCACCAACACCAGCGGTGGGCGCCGCCACGCTACATCGCAAAGAAGTAGAGCACATACTCAGAGAACCCCTCTATAACATCAAATAGTTTGTCGTTTGTTGCTGAGCAAAATACTATTAAAAAAAATCAACTAAGTTTATGTACTTACCTATGTACTGCCAAATTATTTTATTTTTTTAACTGTTTTTAATAAATAAGACCTACTTCATTATTTTATTTTTTTGCAATTCTCTCATCGTCTTTCGCGTCTTCTGAATACGCGAGACCGGTGGACGAAGGAGGCTCGTTATGAAAATGTATCGAGAGGACGGGAGGAGACAGTTTTATGCTGCTGATGATGATATTTGTGTTTCAAAAAGAGGCAAAGATCACTCCCACTGGAATTATGCCAAAGTCATGAATTTTAAGAGGAGGGCAAGTGGGTGATCTCTATGGAACTGAAAGGGAATGGCAACACAACATCGCCATTCAACTAATGCGTCTGTGGTTTGTAATAACGCAGCGAATCGCGACACTGAATAATTTTCAGATTTCGTAGATCTCAAATGTTCGTTATTTATTCAGATACTTACCAAATCAAATGTTTTGTTTTTTTTTTCTTATTTGAATTGAATTTATAGGCTCCCGAAAAATGAGCAGGGAAAAACAGGGCCTATATTCGCATCCATAAAGGTCATTTTATATCTACAGACGCTGTATTGCGACGCGTTACACAAACACGAGTGTAGAAACTACTCTGCCAAAACTGAAATCGAACCTCTAGGTACTCTATTACCGTAATAGTGTTCAATTTGTAAGTCAACCTGTAAAGTTCTATGATAAGATAGATTTTCAGAGAGAGTACCTATGTAGGATGAAGTACCTGCATATAGATGTTCGGTGATCTGCATAGTAACATAGGTACTTTATATGTACCTATAGAAGGAGACTTAGGTCCCCGTAGCAATGTAAGGTTGTCTGATCAATAAAAACAATGCCTGTAACCACGGTTACAAACTGAGCATAAACTGCAAACTAGATTATCGAGCAGCGTTATTATCTCGATAGATTGCCAAATAATAGAATGGCTGGAAAAGCCAAAGGGAAAAAGAAAGAAAAAGAAGAAGGTGGTGATAAAAAGAAGGCCAAGAAAGGTGGTAAGAAAGGCAAGTCCAAAGGCTGCAATGTGGATATGCTGACTGACACCGCGATGGACAATGTGTACTACGCGTGTCATAATGTGCAAGAGCTGCTTCAGGCCAGGGGGTACTTTCCACCTGATTATAACAAGAAGAAGAAGAAGGGGAAACGATGATTAGGTGAAGTGTGAAGCGTTCCTTGAGGAAATTTAATATAGAAATAAAATAGTGATGATTATGATGATGTTTGTTTCAGTTTTAGAATTAATATTTTTTTTTTTATACAATATAGGCCACCGTTTGAGCGATGATGTGGTCGACCATGTAGCACGGTTACTTAAGATACCTATTCACACTCTTGAAAACTTTCAAATTATAGTCATTCAGGAACACAGACGCCGGCAACGATTTTGTAGGTACCTACCTTATCCATATTTAGGTAGCTTAATTCCAATAGTTTCTTCTATTAAATACTAAACTGATATATTTTATAACGATAATCATTTTAGTTAATAATGCGCTAGTAGCAAAAACCAAGTCTAATAAATACCTACAATTTACAGCCTTGATACCTAGTACTTGGTAGGTAGGTAGGTACGTACATAGAGAACCTAGGTCTGTTGTTTGCTGCTCTGCAAATCGGAAGCTGGGTTATTTTACAATCAACAGTACCTACCTATAGTAAAAGAGTCCCTTCGGGGAGTAAAACTTGGGGTCACAAAAAATTTCCATCCTAATTTCTGCCCGATAAGTAATCGGGCAGAACGTCGCCTTTTTGGAGCCAATATGCCTCAAGCTGGTCAATGCTTACTTATCGCAGAGTGATCACAAAAACTTAAAAACTTAGTGGAAGACAACAAAGAATACCTATGTAATACGTAGTTCCTACGTAAGAAGAAGCGGGACTCTCATTCTATCAAAATTACACACTGAAAATCTCGTTTTGTATGAAACGTGATTCAAATTTTGACCCCCGTTTCATACATTGTTCGTCTTTCGAAAGCACGAGTCTAGTTCGAGAGTTTCGCGAGTCAGAAGACACTTGGAACCATATTGAGCCGTAAGCAGAACACCAATGGCTGATGGAGAAAAAGAAGGTGAAGGACCAACTGCCAAGAAAGGAAAGCAAGGCAAGAAGTCTGGTGAGGTGGACTACCTTTGCGAAGCAGCCATGGACAATGTTTATTACGTTTGTCACAATGTGCAGGAGCTTCTCGCCTCTCGGGGGTACTTCCCGCCGGGATATGACAAGAAAAAGAAGAAGGGAAAGAAGTAAATTGAAATTACCTTCGGGTATAGTATTATATAATCTGTGCCTTCGGTTTACCTAAGGACGTGCAAAACATTGCGATGCGATTTTTAACGGATTTTTAGTTTTACATCTTAGTAGGTACCTAAACCTACCACTTAGGCATGGACCTAGTAAGGTAATCAGATATAATCAGATAATCAATTTATTGGTAAAAAAGAAATACACGTCAATTATTTACATTGTCATAGTACAAAAATAAATAGTAATTGTAAAATAATTCAATTAAAGGTACATAAGACACGCACATAAGGTGCTTGAGAGGTACAGGTACCGTCACGGCTTAATAGCGCTGATCTTAAATGTGCAGAAGTTTAGTTTTATTCCTGTTCGCGCAAAGCACTTCCCCTCTACATTCGCCGAGCGCTAGTATGGTGGCTAGTATACCGTGACGGGACCTCGAAAGTACCGACCTCAATAAGAGGTGTTCTTCTATAAAGACTCCTTGTCTTCTCTTCATTTCAGTCGCGAAACCAAAAAGGCCCAAAATAATCTTGCAAGAGTTTTTTTTTCTGTGCTTCTTGCGATAAAAAAACGAAGATGGCGTTCTAACGTTCAAAACATTTTTTTTATATGTTTTAAATGGTTTTAGGGGTTTTAGAAACAATGTAGAGCTGTGTAATTTAATTTGCTATGTACACAAACAATGTTTAGAAAAATGTCCGTAATACAAAAGCAAAATGTTTACAAAAGGATTTGATAAAGGTTGAAAAAAACAGGTTTGTGATTTTTTTACCCCACTACCAAAATACGTCAATAAATCCTAGATTACTTTAGTTCTATGTAGGTAATTACTTCATTTACCAAGCGGTGTTAGTTAATACTGTATCGACTTACTTATAATTAGGTATGTAGATATTATTATTACACATACGTAGGCTGAATGCCTAACGTTGGCAAGTATCTAGCTCGGTACTTTCGGACGTAAAGCATTGTATTTTATTGGGCATTGTCGCAGTTCGGTACCCAACCTACGTTAGCGCACATAGGTACATACCTAGTCAATAAGTACAATAATCAAGGACATGAGCCAGCATTCAGTCTCTTCATTTTTGTCTAACAACTTGATTGAGTCAGTAGGTTTTAGTTATTTTCTTTACTGCAAAATAAGTTCACTGAAATTTTCACCTTGCACGTTTCGTACGAGAAAGCGTTGACCTACCATTATTTTTCATTGTACCTGCCTAACTAAGTCACTGAGGTAGGTAGATGTTTGACCTTTGTTCTTGTGTCGACCAAGAAATAAAAGTAGGTGTTCTACTTACATTGGAAGTGAGGAAGCTAATCACTCAAAAAAGTAGGACACGTCGTAATAGTACCTAGTGATAGTAGTCATATTATTACTTCTTGGAGATTGTGACATAATCATATTATGTAGGTAGGTAGGTAGATACTTAACTTACCTATCACATTTTCAGTATTCATCCAAAAATGATTCCACCGGTGGGCATAGATCTTGGGACCACCTACTCTTGCGTGGGCGTCTTCCAGCACGGCAAAGTGGAGATCATAGCCAACGATCAGGGAAACCGGACCACTCCTTCCTATGTGGCTTTCAATGAAACGGAACGATTGATCGGAGATGCTGCCAAAAACCAGGCAAATAACAGACATTATAATCTAGCTCAGAAACTACTCGGCATTGTTAAAAGTTCAACTTTGAATTTCAGGTAGCGATGAATCCCAAAAACACCATTTTCGACGCAAAACGACTTATCGGTCGCAAATTCGAAGATCCGAAAGTTCAACAGGACATGAAACACTGGCCGTTCGAAGTGGTCTCGGAAAATGGAAAACCGAAAATACTAGTTGATTACAAAGGAGATAAAAGAAGATTTACGCCAGAAGAAATCTCCTCAATGGTGCTGACTAAAATGAAGGAGATAGCGGAGACTTACCTCGGTGGGACTGTCAAAGACGCCGTCATAACAGTTCCAGCTTATTTTAATGATTCCCAACGTCAAGCCACTAAAGATGCAGGAATTATAGCGGCTTTAAATGTCCTCAGAATCATAAATGAACCAACTGCTGCGGCTTTGGCTTACGGGTTAGACAAAAACCTGAAGGGAGACAAGAATGTCCTGATATTTGATCTCGGAGGGGGAACATTTGATGTTTCGATACTCCAGATAGCAGAAGGATCTTTGTTTGAAGTGCGTTCGACAGCGGGAGACACTCATTTAGGAGGGGAAGATTTTGACAGCAGAATGGTTGACCACTTCAGTCAGGAATTCGAAAGGAAATTCAAAAAGAACATTACAGAGAATCCTAAAGCCATGAGGAGGCTTAGAACTGCGTGCGAACGAGCTAAGAGAACCCTGTCTTCAAGCACGGAGGCCAGCATTGAAATAGACGCTTTGCACGAAGGTGTTGATTTCTACTCAAAGATTACGAGAGCTCGTTTTGAAGAGCTCTGTTCCGACCTCTTTCGTCAAACTCTTGGTCCGGTCGAAAGAGCTTTGAAAGATGCTAATATGAACACAAGAGAAATACACGATGTGGTTATGGTTGGCGGGTCTACGCGCATTCCAAAAGTACAAAGACTCCTTCAGGTACGTACAATAACGTACATCATAAGTTATAGTTGGTAACTCGTAGTAATTTCCGTTCTGACGCATAACAACCAATAACAGGTGGTTCTAGTAAAGTTCGAGAAATATTAACGAATAAAATGTTTCAGGAGTTTTTCAGCGGTAAAAGCTTGAACCTCTCCATCAATCCTGACGAAGCAGTAGCATACGGAGCAGCTGTGCAAGCAGCCATTCTCACAGGATCCAAAGACGAAAGGATCCAAGACGTTCTACTAGTGGACGTGACCCCGTTATCCCTTGGGATAGAGACAGCCGGTGGAGTGATGACAAAGCTGGTTGAGAGGAATACTAGGATACCAATAGCGCAGAAGCAGATTTTCACCACGTATTCAGATAACCAGCCTGCTGTGACAATCCAGGTCAAAACCAGTTTATTTCTCTTTTTTTTATAAGCCTTTAATTCCCGTCGGTTTGTGTATACAATAGGTAGGTACCTATACTTATATATTTTTTACGGGTTTATCCATTTCTGGATAAAGGCCTTCTCCATCTCGTGCCATCTTGCTAAAGCTAATTGTGTCCACTGTTTACCAACTACCGCGTCGAAGTAGAGTTATTTCTCTTAATACCAGTTTATTTGGTTCAGAAAGTTGTCATGCTACCTTTTAGGTCTATAGACTCTACAGTGCGATCCATGTCTCCTCTAGGATTGACTAACATTCATTTCAACTACAAAGAGACAGAATTTCTACCTTCGTATCGTAGGCTTTTTATTTATTTTCTTTTTTTATCAAATGTTCTAGAAAACTAATATTTCAGGCCTTCGAAGGTGAGCGAGCTATGACAAGAGACAACAATCTCTTGGGCACATTCAACCTGACTGGGATACCGCCAGCGCCAAGAGGAATGCCACAAATAGAGGTACAGAATCCCAACGGTTTTGATACACTCACTTATAACTCTACCAGCTCTTTCTTTGTCATTCTTCTAGTGTTTTGTGTTTCTTATGTCCTAAAAAAATAGAAGACCGACCAAGCGTTTTACAAAAGTTACATGACGCGTCTGTTTTGGGTTATCCCAAGGTCTGCCAGGAAACCGATATTGTTTATACGTTCCAGGTAACCTTCGACATCGATGCCAATGGAATTCTGAACGTCAGCGCACAAGACCGCAGCACTGGACATTCAGAGAACATTACCATATCAAATGACAAGGTGAGAATATTATAAGAATGAACTATTATCGATTATCGTCTTGGAATCGGGATTATCGTCTTCCAAACACTGTCGTCTAACGATCATATTTTTTTTATCTAAAGGGTCGACTCGGCAAGAAGGACATTGAGAAAATGCTGAACGATGCAGAGCGGTTCAAGAATGAGGATGAAAATGTTAGAAAGAGAGTGGAAGCGAGGAACCAACTCGAAAGCTATTTGTATGGATGCAAAACGGTAAGTATACCTATAGGCACAGATTATATAATACTATACTAGTACTATAGGTATAACAAAACTAACAGATTAGGATTTTGAACATGTCTTTACGAGGCACTTTTGCTTGTAAGATTTGGCGAATTTGGAAAGTCTATATGGGGCATTACCTAGTTAGAGAATATTAGCTCGTGGCGTAGCTTGCTTAGCCAATCTTCACCAATTATCTAAGTTAAGCAACGTTCTGTGTGGCCACTATTTGGATGGGTGAGCGCTAGTGGCATTTACATCTGAGCGCTTCCGTGCTTCGGAGGGCACGTTAAACTGTCGGTGCCGGCTCTAGCAGTCGTTAAACCACGACGGAGGCTTTAAGGCCTAAAAACTCTGTCACCAGAATTGGCCACTAACTCATACGAGCTTGCTTGCTTTACAGGCTGCAGAGAACGCGAGCAGCCGACTAACAAACGACGAACGAGACACTGTTATCACAGAATGCACGACCCAACTACACTGGCTTGAGCAGAACCCTAACGCTGAAAGGGACGAACTAGAACGGCGTTTGAAGACCACTCAGAATGTCTGCCAATCGGCTATGATGAAACTCCATGGGGCGGTAGGTGGAGGAGGTCCTAGTTGTGCCCGCGCTGATGAGAACGGACCTAGGGTTACGGAAGTCGACTAAAAAACGTTTAGAGTGTCCAATTTGGGTAACTCCCAGTTGTTCTATAGAACTGTTAAAACTTTTTTTATCTCTAATATCTGGTAACTTCCATTTGGGTAGGACTATTGCAACGAAAACTATGGGCTAGTTTCAATAGTCCTACCACGGAACTACAGGGATAAAAACAGTTTTAAAAACAGTCCTATAGAACAAATGGGAGTTACCCTTCAATTTCCGGTTCTAATCATTTATGAAGGTCTTACAGTACTACTGCAGATTGTCACCCGTTTAAATATATTTTATCTCATTGGATAATGAAACAATGATGGTATAAATAAGCCAATAAAATAAGAGGATATCAGATATAGCGAGGATTTGTTCTGATGTGCCACAACTAATGCTCGTAGAAAATAGACACTTAAATTCCTAGCACTTTTTGGCACTAAATTCGTAGTTTTTGAAGTGAATGCAAAAGAAACATTTGCACTTAAATTCGTAGCTCTTTTTTTGACACTAAATTCATAGTTTTAGAAGATTGCAAATATTTTTCATAGATCACGTTTGAATGTAATTTTATCGTAAGCCATAACTTTTACAAGCATTTATAAAACACAGATTGTAGCATCTTATACATTTCTTGATATTAAATAAACTACACAACTAAACTTTTATGTAGTTTTGTATTATGTACATTATTTTAGACATCTTGAAAGACCTTTAGGAACACGTCTTTACCATGGCGCTGTACCGTGATGAAGAGTCCATGCCCTAAGGAGATTCCATGTTATTGTTACTAACTCTTCATTCAAAGAATATTTTTTATTTATTTATTTAATACTTTATTGCACAAAATTATAAATTTGTTACAAAGGGTGGACTTAATGCTGAAAGCATTGTCTGCCAGCCAACCCAAACGTGGTGGTGTAGTGTAATACGTAGTTCCTACGTAAGAAGAAGCGGGACTCCCATTCTACCAAAATTACACACTGAAAATCTCGTTTTGTATGAAACGTGATTCAAATTTTGACCCCCGTTTTAACATTGTTCGTTTTTCGAAAGCACGAGTCTAGTTCGAGAGTTTCGCCAGTCTGTCTTCATTAATCGAGTTTAGGAAATAATTACGAGAGCAATTTGGTCAATAATAAATTTATTACAAAATGTAGCCAACTCTACATGCGACTTATACAAAATCTTAATATAATTTTTATATTAATTTGTGAATTTCTCTATAAATAGATAATAAATGCTTTCTTATAGCTATATTTGTATCATATGGACGCATACATTGTTCATGCTACTCTGTTTGGTTTTACAACTGCCCTATACACATACAGAATGGTATATTAAAACCACTTTTGAAAAACTTCGAGGATGGTAAAGTACCCAATCACATGAATGAACCACCCTTAGACAAAGTGGAGTGTATAAATTGTATAAGCTGTATATTTACTTGAGAAAAAGTTCCAAGACTCGTGAAAAATTGCGATATTTACAGCAAAATTGCACGGTAACCGGGGAAATCGTACGACATTATGTCTAAAATATCCCTGAGTATTTTAGGGACATACTTTGTCCCATAGTACATAGGAACACGAAAACGAGAGTAGAATAACTATAAACTATTTTTTTGCTCGTCTTTCGTGAAAATGGGCCGTTAGGATTAACGCACAATTACTACGAAGCGAAGCGTTCGATCAATATATTTCTAGATTGACGCTTCGCTTCGTCGTCGCTGTGCATTGACCCTTATTCTGAACACTAAAAAATTTAAATGAGAAGAGGACTAATCTCTAAAGAAATACCCCAACCCATAATACAATAATTATTCTTTAAAGTAATTTGCTACGGGCTAACAACGAGTTGAATTTTTTTTTCTATGTAAACTAGTGATAGATCACTTTATTAAAGAAACTGTTTCGAGGCACTAATTTGTGGTTCTTGCAGTTTTTTTTATTGTTTGTATCTTTTCGTATGGTTTTCGTATGTTACATAATAACTATAGGTGCACTTAGTAATAATTATTAGAGAAGCCTTTGTCATCAAAAGCTAAACAAGTCTTATTTTGATTCAATAATTTCTTTACCTAGGTACTTTGTGTGAGTGAACCTTAAAACTATTACACATTTTAAAGGCAGATATTTGTACTTTAAAATCTAGAGTATTTGCTCATCTACCCTGTTATTAATAAACACTATGTAAGCTTGAAATAGTTACACCGTGTTTTGTTTTTTTCTTACAAGCAAATTCAAAACTCCATTAAAAGACAAAACACGGTGTAACTATTCGAAGTTTATGAATAACAGGGCTAGAGTCGGGTAGAGTATATTATGCGTAGGCTGTATTTTTGGCAGCAATGTAAGCGGGCGCGGTAGTCGAAGCAATTTTGATTTAAACTAGGTGTTTTTGCTTACCGAAAACAGAGCCATATTAATTGACATCATTTACTTTTTATTTACAATCGTAAACACCTAACCATCACAAACAGATCTGGAAGGTTACCATGAATATCGAGACAATTGTAATCGGAAGGTTGCCACGAAAGGTAATTATTATCGATGTGCTAGTTGAGTTTTTTAACTCGAATTGTGGGTCGCTCAAGTTGACTCAACTCAGTCGTTGGTTTAAGTTGAATCGAATCCTCAAAATATGTTTTTTTTTAATTCCGATTTGATCGTACGTAAATGTTGCAAGTAGAGAAAACTTATACAAAAACGCATAGTAAAACTTGTCAATTCTTTATTAACTTAACTAACCGCGTCATTACACGGACCCAGGTCAACTCGAGTTGCGACCTTACGAAACTTGCTACTTCGAGCCAATGAACTTTTCAACTCAAGTTTCTCAATCGTAAGTTACATTTACGTTCACTACAATTGTCAATATTCATGCTAGCCTCCCTGACCCTACACATGGTTCCACTGTAGCGAGTATCAGTAAGTAATTAAGAGTATATTATGGTACTATGGCCCATGAACAAAATATTACATCATCATGTAAACATTTTTCTCACTTTGCGGGATTCGAACTCGCACATCTTGCGTCAACTGGTTAATCTCCAGTTCGTCGTCATTGTATCAATTTCAAGAAAGATTACTTCAATTCTTTTAGCCTCATATTTTGTTTTTTGATACTGACACTATATGGCGTTTAGGTAAGCCTGGCAAAGCAAAGACAGCCTTATACTACGGGACACACGTTTCAATTTAGTTTGGATGATAAGTGAGCTAGTTCAGAAACTTAGACAAACCCAAAACCCAAAACTAAGGGTCAAAGCACACTGACCCAGAGTCGAGTCGAAGCGAAGCGTCAATCCAAAAACTACCCCAACTCTACAGCGTAATAATCCAATTTGTCTAGAGATAGAAAAGAGGCGTGTAGACAATAAGCTATGTAATTGAAATTTCACTTCGACTCGACTCTGCGTTAGTTTACCCTGACCCTAACCTAAATAAGATAATATTGGATACGTTGTCGATTTGTACCTAAAGTATTGTTAAATACATACAAGTTATAAATTGACTAAACTAAACCAAAACCAAAACTGGAAAAAAATAAAAAAATATACATTCCCTGTACCACTTAAACTAATAAATTAATGAGGCCGGGAATAGACGAACAGTTTTAAGGGGTAACGGGCTAACAACTTCTCGCGCGCTTCATAATTTTTGAAGAAATAAAATCAATGAATGTGCAAAATGAATTATACAAAATAGCGAAGCCAAAGTTGAACACATTGATGCAAATTTTTTGATCGGAAATCTTGTTTGGATTAAAACGTTATTTTGGCATCGTTGTTTTTTAGATTATGGACCTTTACATACGATTTTGCATACTAAAAATCAGTAACTATCTTTCGAAATTTCCTAAATGTGCATGCGAGATGATTGTTTTACGTTACGATTGCCTATGTCTACGAATATTTATTTATTTATATTATGGAGTAGATAGTGTTAAACCTCCTATTTAGGGGGAGCAGGGGCTAACGTTGCTAAGGATACGTTTGACATCCACCAATAGGAATTCTACTAATATTATAAACGCGAAAATTAGTAAGTATGGATGGATGGATGGATATATATTTATTATTAAATTATGTAGTAGGTATAGCTCTTAGTTAGTAAGATAAATATTATTCTCTGTAATGTCGCACGCCAACCTCCTCATTACACCACCACGTTTGGGTAGGCTGGCATACAATGCTTTCAGCATTAAGTCCACCCTTTGTAACAAATTTATAATTTTGTGCAATAAAGTATTAAAATAAATAAATAAAATAAATGGATGGATGGATGTTTCTTACTCTTTTACGTAAAAACTACAGATCCGATTTGTATGAAACTTGGAATATATATTGTCCGTGACCTGGATTAACACATAGGCCACTTTTTATCCCGAAAAATTAACGGGATCCAACGGGACGCGAAGTCGCGGGCGGCACCTAGTCGTTTATATGAAAACAAACGATCCCTATTGGCGGATTTCAAACACATCTTTAACAACGACGCTTAGCTTATCTCTGGTGGAAAAGCACCTTTAATCTCATATGTCTGTAATAGCACAGTAGCTTAGCAAGTTCAGTCAGTGATCGCTGTCCGTTTATCCCCGGCCTGCTACGATAATCACAGATTGGCAATAAAATAAGCATCTAACAAGTGGGCAGTATTCAAGAACTTGACTCTGCCTTGATCACGAATAAATATGACAATCGTAACGCTCTAGCGTATCTGAGGTAGACAGGGTTCACACGGCATTATCCTGCACGTTTTTTTGCAGTATACGTTTTAACGAATAAATAGTGGCACATACATTGTACATGGCACCATTCAAATGGCGTTTGTACTACAAAAATTTTTACACCGTTTATACGTTTAAACGAATACTCAACGGACTTGTCAAGCAAATCGAATGAAATTTAACGTATTCGGCTTGCAGTGGCACTGCGACAACTGTGTGAAAACTGCGGCTATTCGTATTTTACACGAACGAAAATCTACTGTGTGAACACCCGGGTACGTTAAAAAACGAATACATAAATAACGTGCAGGACAATGCCGTGTGAACCCAGCCATACACTGCGCGGTGACACTAAAACAGTTGACAGTCGAGCTGGTATTGACGCGCAATATAACTCGAATACGTTAGCGCGGCGTTTGTCAGATTTGTTCGTGATAAAGATACTGACATAGGTAACTAACAAAACCCTGAATGTTAACGGCAACAATATGCATATCAAATGAATTGCTATTAATTTTAGAAAAAGTTCTGTAGGTTTCCACTAAACACATTCACAATAAAACATGCACAACTCTGTGAAGATATCGAGTTGCGTTTCCACCGCCAAACCTTGTGCATGTTTGACATTTTTAATCTTGTGCCGATTGTTTTAAGGATTATCTTGATTGTAAAAATAAATCGATTGTAAGGATTGTGTTGTGAAGGTTTTATTGTGAATGTTTAAAAATCTACAGTTAAGGCGTATGTAAAAGGCAGACAACCCTCTCGCTCGCACATTTCAACATTTTTGAAGATATAATATAACTAAATGTAATTATGTGAAATTGCAAAGCTTCAGGGTCGAGAGAATAACAATGCAATGGTTCAGTAAAAATATCACATTGATCCAAACAAGTTTTCCGACCAAAAAACTTATACCAATGCGATAAATTAAAGTGCACATTTTTTGGTAAGAAAACTTGTTTGGATCAATGTGATATTTTAACTGAACCTTGGCATTGTTATTCTCTCGACTCTGAAGCTCTGCAATTTCACATAATTACATTTAGTTATATTACATCTTCAAAAATGTTGAAATGTGCGAGCGAGAGGGTTGTCTGCCTTTTACATACGCCATAAGTTTGAGTAATATAATCTCGGTTAGAGGTTTACAAATAGTTTTTTTTTACAAAACCGATTTGTAATGTGAGAATTTTCAAAGTACCTACCATTAATTAGTTGTCTACAGGCATAGGTACGTAATCTTCTTGAATACGGATGCCACTGATCACGTGACGTGAGTCTTCACTTGTTTCTCAGCATTCGTTCTATGAAGGCGGCTTGGATTTCGTCCGCTCTAGAATGAAAATAAATCTTATAATTTGAGTGTTAAATGACTGAACTTTTCAAATAATAAATTTATATTCTTGGACATACCACACAACGCTCTCTAGCCCCAAACTAAGCACAGCTTGTACTATGGAAACTAGATTGTAAACTACCCAAAAAGTCAGACCTCACGATGTTGTTATATAAACAACAACTTAACATAATAATAAACATCGTGGAGTCTGGCTTTTTCGGGGGTAGTTTACCCTATATAATTTTTTTTGGTACATACATACTGATGATACATAGTAGCACGCAGACACAGACCAAACATATAATGTTTGCCACACTCAAATGTTTGTTGTCGCTGGGGATTGAACCCACGACCTACAGCACGGAAGGCAGGGCTACTACCGACTGAGCCATGACGCCTGTCTGAATCTACAGTGAAAGTGACTTACTTAGCTCCAGTGACGGTGTGCATTAGGTTAATGATGTACCGTGGACATACGTCTTCGTGCATCACACGTGCGTGGAACAGAAGTCCTTGGCACAAGCAGTATAGGAGCTCTATTAAAGGCAAGTTGCCGGGAAGCATGCCTTTCTGGTACGCCCATGAGCCTACTATCTGAAAAACAAGAGAAATATTCAATTGATTTTATGTTTTTAAGTTGTATCCTAGCGATATGAAGAACTAGCCGTCGCTCGCGGCGTTGCTCGCGTACTAAATAGACCCTTTAGAGTGTGACTTTTCAAAATTCCTTTCTTAGTGCACCCCTACACTATATAAAGATACTACCCTCCAAATTTCATACCTCTAGGACTTATAGTTTAGGCTGTGCGTTGATTCTAAGTCAGCTTCAAAAGAGTTTTATACATGTAAAAGATTAGTTAGCAATAATATTATGTGTAAGTATCAAATTTAATCATTTGTAAACGATTTGTAATCTAATTTTAATTTATGTATCGTACGCGTCATGTAAAAAGAACGCTGGAAACAGCGGAGGGGGTGTGTTTGTGCATGGGAAAATGGTGCCTCATACCACCAAATAGACCCCAAAATCGCTTACTGCGCAGCTTCACCGCCAGCGTTCTTCTTACCTAACGCGACCTATACTAGTATTATGGAATAGATTATTCTATAGATCAATATTTAAAATTCAGAAACAATGCATTATGAATTTACTTGTTAGGTTTACTTGGTTACGTAATAGTTTTATTTTTATTAACCCTCGACCGAAAAACGGAAGGGGTGTTATAAGTTTGACGTATGTGTCTGTCTATTTGTATGTCTGTGCCCTTCTAGCTCCGAAAGTAAGGTTTTGAATTGAGTGCTGGTTTTTTTGTAAGAAAGGTTAAAAATGAAAATAGATAAAAATAGTTGTTTTTTTTCCGTGATCTATGATTTAAATAAATATTCACGGACATTTAACACAACGCCTTCTAGTCCCAAACTAAGCAAAGCTACTATGGGAACTAGATGGCTGATAATTTTTTTTTTTTTGTAAATACATATTTATAATACATAGAAACACCCAGACACAGAACAAACATCTATGTTTGCCACACACAAATGTTTGTTCTCGGTGGGGATCGAACCCACGACCCACAGCACGGAAGGCAGAGCTACTACCGACTGAGCCATGACGCCGATTATTGACACTAATAATCAATTTATTACCTGTAGCGAAGATGTGAGAGGTGCCAATGCTATCGGCGTAGAAGGTGATGCCCTGAGCGCGCTGCCTGCGAGGAAACCCGCGGGCAGAGCATATAGCGCGCTGTCTTTACCATTCGCGCGACACAGTAGACATACTACTAACTGAAACAAAATACATTTGAACCTTTATTATTCGAAATAAGCTCTTTTTACGCTTCCACACAAGGTTCAAAGTAACTTTTCTCAGATTTGAATTCCAACAAATGAATTAGATGAATTTATATTACTATGATCTTTGGTTCGGTGTCCGAAGACCAATGGATGATATTCGGTAGTATTACTTATGTTCAAACTCCGTGATAACTTCGTTTGCGCGATATAGTTCTCATGTAGCGCGCTAGATGGCGCTACAAAAAAAATAGGCTCTACTACAAAAGTAACGTAATTCCCGATATTTAAAAGACTATAAACTGATCATTTTTATCCACAACAAAGACACGGTCAATAAATACGTGCGGAGCTGACTCGACTGCAGGATTCTGTTTATTAAACACCTAAACTACCGCTCACAACATAGATACGGTGTTTATGAGGAATCATGTGATCAATATAAAATATTAACTCTTCAAAACAGGCGCAGACTTTTGGAAATGTCCTTCCTATACAATATCTGCCTTGGTAGTATTGACTGCACTGCGCTTATTGAACAATTCCTAAGATTTCGCACGCCTTCCACCCGCACTAGACATACCCCTTTGTTTTATATCCCGCGCACAAAGACTAACTACTATGAAAATTCCATTATTTGCCGAACTCTTAAATCGTATAATACACTCTTTAGTTCAGTAGATCTTTTTAACACAAGTAAGTGTGTGTTTAGAAGAGGTGTAACCGATATCCTTTTAGAGTTAAATTGTTGATTAAATATAAATAAATAAATATTCACGGACACTTAACACAACGCCTTCTAGTCCCAAACTAAGCAAAGCTTGTATGATGGGAACTGGATGGCTGATAGAATACATACATACTTTTTTTTGTAAATACATACTTATAATACATAGAAACACTCAGACACAAAACAAACATCTATGTTTATAACACAAATGTTTGTTCTCGGTGGGGATCGAACCCACGACCCACAGCACGGAAGGCAGAGCTACTACCGACTGAGCCATGACGCCTGTCATGGCATTAAGTTTGTTGTATAATTTTCAGGTTCATTTCTTATAAGTACAAGTACATAACCTAAGTTATTGTTATGACTTGGTATGACTGCTCTCTTATATTAAATCTTTTTATATAAAGTAAATCCGTTATTGGATGTAAGGTTTATCTTTAAGTTGTTAAACAATTCGCCTTTAAGATCCGCGGATTTTGTGATTCTAAATAAAATAAAATAAATAAATGTTTTCGTTCACTATTCGCGAGTACATGGAGCGAGCCATGCTCGGCATAACACTCTTAGATCGAGTTCGCAACACCGAAATCCGTCGCCGTACGAAAGTATACGACGTCGGTGATAGGGCGGTAAAACTAAAGTGGAGTTGGGCAGGACACCTGGCTAGACGTGGTGATGGCCGGTGGAGTAAAGCCTTGACGGAATGGTGGCCGAAATCAGGCCGAAGGAATCTCGGTCGTCCGAAAGCGCGATGGATCGATCACATCGTAAAGGTAGCAGGAAACACCTGCGGGCCTAAGATGCGCAACGCGAGATATTTGTCATGTCGTTCTGTCAAAATGTAAGCATTTTGTACCAGTTGAGAAACTATTGCATTATCTGTGGTACCTAATGGTGTCGACAAAACGCGCCATAATGTACACTTTTGACACTTCTCAGTCGTCGTACCTCTCTGAGGACGAGATAATAGTCATGCAGAAATGTCAAAAGTTGAAATTCAAAGGCGCAGTGTCTCGACAACATTACCACAGATAATGCAATAGTTCCTAAACTGGTACAAAATGCTTACATTTTGACAGAACGACATGACAAATATCTCGTGGTGCGCATCTTAGGCCCGCTGGTTGCGGCATGCACAAAACAGAGGAGGCTGGCATAACACGAAGGAGGCCTAGCAGAGATGATGATAATGATGATGATTCGCGAGTACTCACCCTATAAATACCGATATATCCTCCGAAGAACAGTCCAAGTTTCAGATGTGATAACTTCAATGACCGCAACGCCTTCATTGGCGTCAGTATCCTAGGGATGATGGTCCTAAGCATCGTCATTGCACATCCGACGCCGAATAACTGTGCGGTACCCTGTAATATACATTAAGGCGTATGTAAAAGGCAGACAACCCTCTCGCTCGCACATTTCAACATTTTTGAAGATATAATATAACTAAATGTAATTATGTAAAATTGCAGAGCTTCAGGGTCGAGAGAATAACAATGTAAAGGTTCAGTAAAAATATCACATTGATCCAAACAAGTTTTCTTACCAAAAAATGTGCACTTTAATTTATCGCATTGGTACTAGAGATGTTACAACGCTTTTATGTAGGTACCAACTTAATTATTTCTATGAATAAGCGCAATATACATATACATTTTAGTAGTAGTAGAGCTGTTTGTGAGAGCTCGTCCGGGGAAGTACTACCACCGTACCTATTTCTGCCGCCAAGCAGCGATGTTCGCATTGCTGTGTTCCGGTTTGAAGGGTAAGGGCGCCGGTGTAATTACAGGCACATGAGACTTCAAGATCTTTACGTCTCAGAGTGATGGACGCAGTGCGTTGCCTTACAGGGCACGTCCTCATTGGACTTGCTCTGTGAGGTAATGCATTGTTATAGGCAGAAGTTACCACTTAACATCAGGTGAGCTATCAGCTTGTTCCATTACTTTTATCATTAAAAAAAACAATGATTTTACCTTCATGATATATTGTTTACACGTTCCTTTATGCGGACAAGCAACGCTTTTGCCTTCAATGCCCTTTATCGGTTCTCCAACTTCTTTTGAAACTCGCGGTGGTGTGAAGAACCTGAACAATAATCAAAATACATTGAATATCCAACAATAACATTTTTTATACCATTCCCCCTCTAAAAAGCTTATTTTATTCACTGAAAACAGTGAGTAAAAAGCACTTTTACTCACGGTTTTGGTGTTTGAATTTAGAACACACTAATATATTTGACCTCCATCTAATTATTGTTTTTGGCAAGCTTTCTTTTTCTCGCAGTCATGGTATATGGTATGCAACTCTTGAATAAAACGGATTTATACCGAAGGCCATGAACTACTCACGTCGTTCAAGATTCTAACACTTTAATCACTCGCTACAAGAATCGTTAGAATCCTTCACTTGCTCGTGATTCATTTATGGCCCTCGCCTTAAATACGTCAAATCCAAGGCAACATTAAACTTTTTGCAACTTTTTACTTTTTATTTTGAAGTGAAAACTTCTAAAACGAAATAAGTAGGTACTGCATATTGGATTACTATTAGCCATACTGTCCCATTGTTGGGCAAAGGCCTCCCCCCACTTCCGCCAGTCTCCACGAGAGGGACTGGCGAAATAGAGCTCAAGAAATATTGGTACATTTTTTTTTTTTTCATTTATTGTTTTAAAAATACATAATAACTTATTTTGTACTATAGCACTAAGGAAACATAAAAATAAATACTACGCACTGGTTTTTTTCGTGTGAATTTCACACATGTTTTTTATTTTATTTGCATAGTGGGCTCAACCAGTTCACTTATTGGCATAGTGGGCTGGTTGGGATTTTTTTTCCCATCTGGCCCACCAGCTGGCTAAGTAAGAGCTCGTCCGGGAAGTACTACCACCATACTTATTTCTGTCGCTAAACAGTGCACACACATTCTTAGCACTTTTACATCTCAGATAGGTGGACGCCGTGCATTGCCTCACAGGGTACGTCTTTAATGAAATTGCGCTGTGATGTAATCTATAGTTATAGGGAGGTAACCGTAAGCGGTTACTTCCCTTATAACAAAATAAATACCCTTATTTCCATCACTATATCCCGATGCAGGTCAAAGTCAAAGTCAAAGTCAAAAATCTTTTATTCAATAAAATCTCACTGATCACTTTGAATCGTCATTACGTTTTGTATGATTAGGTATGATTACATATTTTTTTTATTGGATGAGTTGGAGCTAGTTCGTCCCAAGCTTGTTTGTCTTCTAAATAATCAGATATTTTATAGTATGCTTTTAAAAAAAGTCTCTGTTTTAATCAAACCTATACATCTCAAAGAGACTCAATAGGTTTTTTTTTAAAGTTCCTAGATAATTAACAAATATAATTACAGCCTAGACTCGAATCAAGAATTTTATAATTACGGTAGCTAAGAGGTCAATTATATTCATGTAAAGTATAAAATAATGAACTTAACTAGAAGTGGATAATGATTTTAATGTTTTCCTCAATAAAGACAAGTTTCACTGAAGTTAGGATATAATAATCAAGATTGTAGGTACCTAATCCGTCGACTGTAATCCCATCTCATCTCACTAATTTATAAAATTCGGATAGATTTTTGGATGATTGACGCTCCAACTGCTGGTCCGATTTGGATGAAACTTGGAATATATATAGCTTCCGCCCGCGACTTCGTTCGCGCCCCATTGGATCCCCGTTATTTTTCCGGGATAAAAAGTATCCTATGTTACTTCTAATACCTCCAAGAATATGTGTACAAAGTTTCATGATGATCGGTTTAGTAGTTTTCGCGTGAAAGCGTAACAAACAAACTTACATTCACATTTATAATATTAGTATGATATAGTTCGTAATCTGGATTAGAACATGGGTTACTTTTTATCTCGTAAAATCAACAGGATCAAACGGTACGCGAACGAAGTCGGGCGGAAGGTAGTATTTATTTTACGAATACTAACCAAAATATAGGCGTCCGTTTATCGTTCTCTCGCTCTAGCCTGGTGAGATAGAAGAAGACAGCGCTACCCATCATGAATAGGAGAGTATCTTTGCTTGGGGTCAGCCGAAGCCAACCTTTCATCTCCAAAGTTCTCAGCCAATATTCAAATACCTGAAAGAAAATTATCATTTAATTTATCTTTCCACTAGCTGTGCCCGCGACTTCGTCCGCGTGGAATAGTGTCTTTGGGTAGCATAGGGTAAAACTTTTACAAACTTTGAATTTAATATTTATTTATATCAAATCAACAGCCTAAAAAATAAGTTTCAAGCTTCTAGCTCTATAAATGACGATACTTCTATATAACTTTTTATCTCCACCTTTCAACCCCTTTTTCGCATTAAAAAGTAGCCTATGTCCTTTCTCAGACTCTAAACTATCTGTGTACCAAATTTCATTGAAATCGGTTCAGTAGTTTTGGCGTGAAAGCGCGACAGACAGACAGAGTTACTTTCGCATTTATCATATTAGTTAGGACAGGAAAAGTTGTATAAATTGATGAGGGCTATATAGATATAAGGGCGCTTGTATTTTGTAATATTATCTTAGCCTACTAAAGATATTATTGAAAAAACAGATAAGGACATCGCTCAAGCAACCGTAAATACAGGTATTTATCAAATTTGAAACTTAGTAATTAGCGCATAAATAGCGAAATCTTAGAAAAAAATATGTTCAACAACTAAAACTCGGCCCAATCTAAAATGTATAAAACAAAAAATATTCTCATTGAAATATATTTTCATGTCGTGTTTCTGGATTACCTAGAGCAAATCTCGAGATTTATATTTTCTGAACCTATTTTACCTTTATATTAGCTTCACTTGTATGTTTTGTAACAGACTCCTTTGGGCGCGATTTTGACCCACCTTAAACGGCCAGATTTCATTCAAACTTTGTAGATTTATCGAGGATCGATGACAATACACTAATTTGATAAGATTAATCCATTATTCAATTTGCTAAATAAGATTTTTGTCAATTTTTTATAATTTTCAACAGGCTTTTTTTTTGTTTATTACTTGTATTTACGGAACTAGATACAAATAACCAGCGATTATTACAATACACACTTCCCTAAGCCCATAAATTTACGGAGTGGTCTTACAAAACCTTGATATGGCATTTTTTGCTATAGCCTTTAATCCTTCTCTAACTAGGTAGTATCTATTGATTTTCACGATTTTTTGTTAGTAATTGTAGTAGCCTTAGTAGTATTAAGATATAAATTATTCATGGTTATTATCTAATAGAGATAGTAAACATGCACAGAGAGTATTATATGATCTGTGACAGAAGTTAAGGAGAGGGGTCAAAGTTTTATTTACGAACAAGCCATCCCTGTGTTATTTCAATATTTACCTTGATAGAAGCAATGATAACTATAATCCTGTAATGTAACACCTAATCTGATTACAGATTGACAACATAATTATTGTATTGAATAAGTATAATTGATAACTATAACAAAACTTGTACTAGGTCCTCTGATAAATAAATCACAATGTACCAACGAATTATTAATAGATAACTATGGTATTTTTTTGGTTAACCTATACTGTCCCACTTCTATGTACTATAAGTATGTATTTACAAAAAAAAAATGAATGTATGTATTGTATCAGCCATCTAGTTTCCATCGTACAAGCTTTGCTTAGTTTGGGACTAGAAGGCGTTGTGTTAAGTGTCTGTGAATATTTATTTTATTTATTTATATCCCTCCAGTTTTGTTGTTCTATCCATGGGGGGGGGGGGGGGGGGTTTGGACCATAACCCGCCACGCTAGTCCTGTGCGTGTTGGCGGGGTTTCACCAAACCCTCGTTAGTTAGTCAGCAGGGTGCACCACTTGTAGGTGTGGTTGGCTTGGTGCCCGAAAGATATTAGTTGGGCCCCCTATACACCCCAATTTTGGTTAATTATGATTATTGTAAGCAACTTACCAAGTTCACAAACAGATTGACCACCATAACCCTTCTGTAGGGGGGTTCGAAGTATATCGCTAGACCGCTGATGGTGCACGGTAGCAGCACTGTTGTGTAGTATGAGAATTGACTGAAGAACAGCTTCCTGAGGGCAAATATATCAAGTACTTCCAATCAACATCTGTACTGCAAAACGCAATCGTAATGGAGTTCAAAAAATGGTCCGGGGCAAATTGGATGAAGCCCAGGTCCCACATTTTTATTAAACTTGCAATGATTGAATTTTGATACAATACACTTACAATGCAGTTTAAAAAAATTTAACAATGTCATTATAGAGCAGCAGGAATCATTAGTTATTAGAGATTTTACTTTTAACCCTTTCATTGCGGGTTTTGTGTGATATAATGTAAAATTGTACAGAGCTAAAGCAACAAAATGTTTATGCTACTTTCTTTTTCTATGACATATCTTTTGAGTATGTTGAGACTATACACACACCATCTTGTATTTTATTCATCTATGCTAATATACCAAACCGGTAATCAAAATGTAGGGCAATGGATATCATAGTAGATAGAGTCCAACCATGTTAAGTCTGCAGCAATTAAAACACGGCCAATTTTGTAAAACTATTTAGAAGCACTGTTTGTGTTTATACTAGGAATATTATAATATATGATAAATGATGCAGAATAAGAGATAGATTGAATATTGCTTTTATAATAAACTAGCTTCCGCCCGCGACTTCGTTCACGTCACGAGTCACAATCCAGGTCACAGACAATAATATACATTCCAAGTTTAATTCAAATCGGATCAGTAGTTTTTGAGTGAAGGAAGAACAAACATACATTCTTACAAACTTTTGTGTTTATAATATTTGTAGGATAAACTGTTTATTTACCAAGACAGAGTTTAAAATAAAAATGATACATAGAAAAACTAGATTACCTAATTAAATTAAATAGGTAAGATAAGTACCTAATTGGTTCGGTACAGGTTAATTTTAAATGGGTAAATATTATGGAGTAGTATACATACCTAAATATACAATTTAATGTGACAAAGGAGCTTCCAACTGTTAGTCCAAAGATCCCGGACTTTAAATATAACTTGAACTGTTCTAGCATTTCTTTCTTGCCCAGCTTCTTCCCTTTCATCAGTATTTGTATCTGAAAAACAAAATTCAAGATATCTATGTCCACACTAGCTGATACCCGCGACTATGTATACAGCAAACCAGTGGTGATTATCACAATATTGTCGGCATAACTACTTTTTGTGTACAAATCAACCATCAGATGAAGTCATGGGGATAATATGCTATTCGACTAAGTGGATTAGGTACCATTATACATATACAAAAACTATAACATACATACATGGACAAAACCTTCTACAAAGCTTACTCTCTTAAGATAGATATAGAAGAGATGGAAATTGAATTTGTTCAGATAATCTTGTGCTCATTTTTTTTCTATATACCTACAAATTCTTTACATAGTAAAACCAAGCAAATATGTATGGTAGCTACCTATCTACCTACCTACATAATAAAGTTTTTCGTAATCCTAAGGACAGAGCTACATTATACTCACAAGATACACCATAGCATAGAATTTATAAGCGCCTTTCACGCAGCTCAAGAGCATAGTAACATTGGCATCAGAACACTTAGCAGTCCAAGGATGTATGAGGTCTCTGCAGTCTGACCCACTGCATGTTCTCTCGAACCAGAATTTACTCGCTTCGACCATTTTCCGATCGGTATGTTATTAGGTATATTACATACAAAGTCCTAAAGAAGATTCTTGAACTGACGAAATGATTATGTAGGTATTTGTAGGAAGGAAATAATTAGAACAGACGGTCATACCGAACCACTACCACAACACAACACAAAGTATTAGATAGCAGAGTTGCCACCTTAAAATATTTTAGAACGCCAGATCCAGATTAAAAAGTCGCTAGATTTAAAAAACTTAGACCACCAAATTCTGCTAAAATACCCTGTTTTACACATTAAACCCGTAAAAAAATTACAGCAAAGGAAAAACGCTACTTTAGAATAATAAACGTTATGTTTCTCAAATCCGAAATCAGACAATGGATTCAGAAAAACGAGTTTAAAATGTGTTTTTGCAACGAACAATGGTTGCCACCCTTACTAAAAGTTGACATTTTAAAATCTACAAAAATTAACAAGAAGTAGCTATCTCACAATAAAAAGTTGCTAGATCTAGAAACAAAGTTAGTATGTTGGCATCACTATGGGACGGACGAACGGACTGACCACTGACACTGACAGGCACAACTGACAGTAACAAGTCAAATGTGACGTCAATCAATCCGGATCGTCTACAGCTCTTCCCCTACACGTAATGTGTGTGGTAAGGGCCCCGGGTGTGTGACCCATCGCCCTGACGTCAACTCACAGGGACAATGATCCCTGGTGCACAGGAAACGCGCATGCAAAGTGATGAATACGGTGATTGAGAATGGTTAATGATGCATACCCCTACAGTATAGCTCAACTCTATTGATCCTCTTCATTACTGCTGGTCCTCATGAGACCTTAGAGTACAGATATCAAGTCTGAAAACTTTGTCATGACCATCAATCATGCGCGGCTCGTGGCGTAGCTTGCTTAGCCAATCTTCACTGATGATCTAAGTTAAGCAACGCTTTGTGCGGTCATTATTTGGATGGGTGACCGTTAGTGGCATTTACATCTGAGCGCTTCCGTGCTTCGGAGGGCACGTTAAACTGTCGGTCCCAGCTCTAGCCACGACGGAGGCCCTATGGCAGCCTAAAAACTCCGTCACCAGAGTTGGCCACTATAACTCATATGAGCTTGCTTTTTTTAATCATGGGACCAAAGGTTTCAACTCAGAACAATCAGCTTTCTAACAAAATCGGATAGCTCTATTTTAGTTTCGGTGGTACCTACCTACCTATCATACGAATTACGAGCTCACAGAAAAACAGACAGGCAGGACATACCAAACCAAGCAAAGAATATTATGTGTACACTAAGCCCGAAACTTTTAAAATCATGGCGTATAAAGAATTATAGTCAACCGGATTCACTGCGCAGTGTACCAACTCGTTAACTACCACAGTTTCGCCAGGATGACGGTACGAGTTCCACTTGGAACTAAGGAAAGATTTTTATGAAGGAACATGCCTAATTTTAGTTTGGATTGCCTGGATGGTATTGAGTTATTTATCACTTACAAGAAGTGCTGCTTGTATCGATGCATAGAACTTGAGCGACCCTATGCTACACTTGACCAGCATAGTTTGTAGGGCTTCGGTGCAGCTTTCTGTCCACGGATGTATGAGCGTAGCACACGGACTTCGTCTCAAATCATGGTTATGAACCATGAATTTACTAACTTCAACCATTATTTTAGCTATAGGTATAGGTATGCTTTGATAGAAAAATCCTAACGTTATTATTTATTTTATGAACACTTTCTAGGGAAGTTCCAAGCCATTTAGTCAAATTTACAGTGAAGATTTACAGTAAGATGCCGTACCTTTTAAATAAATTCAACATGTTGAAGTACCTCATTTGGTAGTATGATTTGGCCATACGTAGGTTGGTACACTTAGCATACTATGTACATAAATGTCACTCCGTAATGATGATGTCAACTATATAACCTATCTACTGGTGTGCTACTTAAGTAGCTTAGGTCCTACCTACCTATCCTTGTTTTTGGGTCCAGTGACCGTAGGTATAGTAATTCATAGCCATTATGAGTAAGGGCGCGAGGTCCTGGTCCTTGTCATTGGTAGAGCCGGGAGCCAGGACTCAGAAATACTCAGAATTAAAAGAAAAATGACCAATTTTAGGTTTCCTATTAAGTCTAATTAAGTCATTAACAATCATTATACCTATAGAATACTTTAGGATAGGTTACTGACCGAACTCAAAAAATCCCCATTTGAACTTCAGCTTTGCCTTTTAATTAGTAGCCGTCATGCATGTAGATTGAATGTCAACATCAAGTCAACATTAACGTAAAAACTAAAAGTAATTAAAGTCATTGTCAAAATAGACAACCAAATGCCACAAGGCCAAAGTTCCAGAATTTTCCGCATATAGCGAATCACGAATGTCTCTGCAGTCGGTAAATGGATGGACGGACGGGACGGATTGTGTGGTTGTTTGTCTAGTTTGTGCTTTGCTTTTGTGTGTTTACAGTGATTCTATTCCCCGTTAGTGTTATCCTAGTTGTAGCTAAAAGTTATAAGGAGTAGATGAAGGTAGGTACAACGTTACTGCATATTTATTTTGCTGATTATGTTGTTGGATGTGTAATTTGGCGCTCCGAGTCTCCGTCTCCACTTGGAGTCGTATCATTACCCGTGTCAGCTGTACACAAAGATGCTACGCATTTACGAACCAATCGCGGAATTAATGAATTAAATGTGTACTATTTCCATGAAGTTAGCATTGTTTCAACACTGCAAGTATATTTATACCATTATTATTTCACATTTCATAGGTTTTTCTGTCGTACGGCTGAGGTTATGGACCTGTGTCCTTATTTCACGAAGGAAGATAATCTAACAAGCCCCACTATTGTAACACAACTAATGACCCCTAGCCGTGTTACAGAGGTACATTTTATTGTTTCTTTCATTATGTAGGTACATTGTTATGCATAGCTAGTTCATGTATGAAAACAATCCTATCAGTGTTTACAAGGTACCTACTTACTTACGAGTAAGCTACGAAATTAGCCACAGTTTTTGAAGTTTAGCTTACATTGCCTTACATTGCCAAACACCGTACTTGGTTCCTTCACTAAACAAAGTAAATACAAAGTAAATTTTAGAAAGTATCAAGTGAAATCAAATGTATTTGTTCCACTTGGTAAACATAATGTAGATTATGCTGCCCTTCATTTTGTTATTTGTCGAGCTGAAATGTAAACTAGTATGTCCATGTGAGCCAAGGTGAGCCTTTCTTGAGTGTATTTCTTCTGCAGCTGATTATGAAGTGTACATTTCACACCATCTAACTAAAGAATTATTAAAAATAAAACATTCAGTGGAAATGAAAAAAGGTTTCTTATATAGTTAGAAGTCAGCACACTTCACTTAACCCAACAGTTTACATTTACAACTGACTTAACCCGTCAACGAACAGTAGGTACGAATTTGAACCAAACTTGAACGCCCCGGGGCATTTGCGCCGGTTGACGGGTCTGGTGTAGAAAGAAACTAACCTAGTTCCATTCTAATTTTGCCATTGTTCACCTTTTGTATCCTGTGCAATACACTTCTTCGTGTAAGCCATAAATAGGTGAACAATAGTCCGTATAAAACTCAAACAGTTATATTTTACTCATGCTTGTAGTAGTACTTTCGTTTTTTGAATATGAAATGCTTCTATAAATATTCGAAAAACATTTTGAATACTTACTGTACTGGGATTATTCCCATAACATGATTATATGGATAAGTTTTTCAAGGCTTAAGAAAACTTATTGAATGTCAGTCGACATTGAGTGGGACTCCTCATGGTATTTTCTTTAAAAAGTCACATAATCTTTCCATCACTGAACTGATTGTATTTATGTAATAATAAAACATATTTCAGGTGACAGTATGTCTCGCAACAAAGACAAGCATGAGGGGTCCAACAATCGTACCTACCATATTATGTCGGAGGCCGAGCGGGCATCTGGAAGGAGAGGTGGTTGGACTACGCTTGAGGTATACTGTCTTTAAAACATTTATAGATAGTGCCAGTGCTATAATGTACCTATACTGTATAAATTATTAGCTATCGACATTATTTACCAATTATTTTCTTGATTCTTCTAGATTTTGGCATAGTAGGTTTGGGCTGAGGTATTCCATTAAAGTGGTCAGATATCCTATAATTGAGGGCTGGGCTGACTATATAGCTTCAACCATCTAGTTACTACCCAGGCACTGATTACTGTAGATAATATAACACGTACTAGAAGGCCAGTAATAACCAGAAATCTCACAGTTCACGTACACATTACAGGTAACAGGAGGTGTGCGCGCCCTAGCGCCTCCCCTGTTCCAGCTGGCGCATTTGACCGCGCTATATCTGAACGATAACTCACTGCAGCGGCTACCACCGGAGATCAGTCAGCTGGTCAACTTGCTCAATCTTGACGTGTCTAATAACAAGCTACGCTCGCTGCCCGCCGAGCTCGGCGACCTTATTCAATTAAGGTATTTATTATATCTATCCTATCCTACTCATATTATAAACGCGAAAGATTGTATGGATGGATGGATGTTTGTTACTCTTTCACGTAAAAACTACTGATCCGATTTGGATGAAACTTGGAATATATATGGTCCGTGACCTGGATTAACACATAGGCTATTTTTTATACCGAAAAATCAACGGGATCCAACGAACGAAGTCACGGGCGGCACCTAGTATTCTATACTAATATTATAAAGAGGAAAGATTTGATTGTTGGTTTGCATTGAATAGGCTCCGAAACTACTTGACCGATTTAAAAAATTCTTTCCCTGTTGGGAAGCTTCACTATCCTCGGGTGAAATAGGCTTTATAATATTTTCAAAATAATTTGGTATCATTTCTAAAACTCAAATAATGGTTTAATGTAAAAACATGAGTTCTTACCTAAGAATTTTTTGTTAATTACCCGTGCGAAGCCGGGACGGTCCACTAGTTTATTTATAAATGGTCAATAATCAAGGCATGGGCCTAATCTAAACACGATAATGCCTCTATCCCGGCTCGTGCCCATGTCCGTGCTCCTTAGTAACAATAAAAGCGATGTTGCTGTGGCAATAATTCCGGAATTAATTCCGGCAATAATGCCGGCAGTGGCATGAACTGAGTGACTTTACATGACTACCTACATACAATACAAACGATATTCAACTAGAATAAGATGCGTAGAAAGATCTCTTCACTGTAAGTTACAATCATTTCTCTCTTCACTGTAAGTTACAATCATTTCTCTCTTCACTGTAAGTTACAATCATTTCTCTCTTCACTGTAAGGTACAATCATTTCAACGTGACTTCTGTTATGTGACCCATAACCGTGCATTGCAGTTTCATAATTCTTAGAATAGAAGACACGTAGTTTGGTACAACGGAACGGGAAATTTATCATTAACTGCTTTATGAACTAAAACTTCTTGATATAAAGTCAAAATTGGAATAAAGGTTCAGTATGTTTGTGGCACTGTTCAAGATAAACCCATATAAGATTAAATGTAGTGAGGGCTTTGTTACTACATGGTCGCTATTTAGTTTAATTTATGTACTGGTTGCTGGCTTCAAGTATAAACATTATTAAAGGAACGAAACGACTATCAATAATAGAAATTAAATAAAATCAACGAACCTAATGTTGGTTTTCATCATCATCCACAACCCGACTTTACCCACTGCTGGGCCTCCCCAAGTTTGTGCCATTCACTGCGGTCCTGAGCTAGTCTCTCCCATTTATAGCCGGCGATTTTGACGATGTTTGGTTTAAATTCTATATTTTACTAGCGACCCGCCCCGGCTTCGCACGGGTGCAGTGAAGTGATGATGATGATGTATTATACATATAAACCCACCTCTTGAATCACTCTATCTATTTAAAAAAAACTGCATTGAAATCCGTTGTGTAGTTTTAAAGATACATACATACAGACATTAGGACAGACGGGGAAGCGACTTTGCTTTATACTATGTAGTGATTTATTTAACCCTCTAATTTCATACATTACCCACTTACATCCTTTGTATATTTCAATGTTTATTTTTACGTCAAAATTTTCTCACACTTTAATGATTACTCGTCCGAGCATTGATTATCACACCGACCCTACATTTATAATCTGTATAAAAACTCACTTCTGCTATATTTTTCTATATATCTCTTGTTATAAGTTGCTCTTCATTCTTTAATGCATTGTTTCCGAATAACAAAATATAAATGATGGTCGGTGCAAGCTTACTAAAAGCTACAAATACCATTTAGGTACCTCGTTTTAATCATTACATTATTTGACTAGCACTGATAGTTCCGAATCATTAGTTATTTGAATAAAATAAATCTAAATACCTTGCTAATATTTCCTCCTCCTTCAATCGTATTGTATTCCTCATATCTGAGGTTCGACCACATTCAGTCATTATCCTCTTCTTGACGATGGTACGCCATCTGTTTCATCTAATAAAAGAAGTTCATACAAGTTCATCCAATAAAAAAAAATTTTAATCATGCCTTATCATACAAAACGTAATGACGATTCAAAGTGATCAGTGAGATTTTATTGAATAAGCTTTTATTTTATGACTTTGACTTTGTTTTGCAAATTTTTACGGAACCCTTTCATCATCATCATCATCAACAACCTATATCGGTCCACTGCTGGACGTAGGTCTCTCCCAAGTCGCGCCACTGAGCCCGGTCTTCGGCTCTTCTCATCCAGTGTTTGCCAGCTACATTTCTCAGATCGTCACCCCACCTAGCCGAAGGGCGTCCTACACTACGCTTGCCTAAACGTGGTCTCCACTCGAGTATTAGTTTGTTCCAACGATTGTCAGTTCTGCGGCAACCCTATACGGAACCCTATACTGGCAATGTTCAGACTTTTTGAACTGCATAAACATAGGAGGGGTCGTCCTCGCACCCCTATGCAAATCGGCACGCGTCATCCATCACGCTGTCTGCCATTGTAATTTTTAAATAGAATCCAGTTGGGTTGTGGTGAATGATAAATTGGATTTTGCCAAAGTCAATTGAGTTTTCTCAATGACATTAAATAAGGATTAAGTACTTTGCATCTGTTTTGTTACAAGATAAATGAAGGTTAGACATACAGCCGAATACTCAAACGTCTTTCAAATTTGAGCACCACTTAAGATTTCTCTGCCTCTGTTTGACATTACTCATTTGTAAGCGATGGCAATAATTTAAGCGGGACTTAAATTGAGTGGGGTTTGAGTTGCGTTTGAGTATTCGGCTGATAGACATATATATTTATTTATTTACTAGCTGATACGCGTGCAAACCTTTCCACCAAAATATCTGTCAACCAGCATACGATGAACCTCGTGCCAAAAGCGGCTTTTGGTTTAGAGAGGTCAAGCTGTATCTAAGAATCCACGTCTTTCATTTCAATGAAATATAGCCTATGTTTCAATCCGGAAAAAGGAATGGTATAAGTTTCATTGAAAATGGTCCAGTAGTTTAGACGTGATCCGCGAACAAACAAACAGACAAACTCGATTTTCGGAATCAGAATGTTTTATTTAGTAGATCTGTATATTTAGTTTATCCATATCTTTAATTTTAGTTTTTGGCTTTTTTACAGTTTTATAATAGTGTAGACCACTTGGATGGCACACAACATACAAAACATATATGTAGATAGGTACAAATTAAACAATAATAATAAAAATAACTAAAACAGATATTAATACAAAAAAAACTGCAAAAAAGCCAGTACTGTAATTACTACACATAAACATTTGTAAACATTGGTAAACATTTGTTCATTTTGGACGTCAGATTCTATCTTCCTAGAGTATTATCAGGAATCTTGTGTATGAATACAGGAGCGTTAGTATCGTGCGTGAAGCTTCACGATCTAGAGAATTACACAATGTTTTTTTTTGCTGAACCTTTGCATTGCAAATATCTAGAGAATTACAAATTTATTGTTATCGTGTTACACACCTTGAATGACTATGTTTTTAAGTAGCGTTTAACATAGGTACTCTAAATGACTCAGTCTTTAGGCAGCTTAAAAACGTTACTCATTTATAGATTTCGCTATTACTAAAATCGTACGATTATCGCGTCAATGGGTATTTCTTAGTCATTGTGTTCATAAATAAATAAATAAATAAATATTCTTGGACATTACACACAACGCTCTCTAGTCCCAAACTAAGCAGAGCTTGTACTATGGAAACTAGATTGCTGATATAATACTTATATACTTTTTTTTTTTGTAAATACATACTTATAAGGTTATTTTCTCCAAGAAAAAGGTTTACCTATAGGTACGTACCTACCTAGTTAATCAATTGCATTTTAGTAAGTAACTAAGCGTCATAAAAAAAAAAAGAAAGCGTATAGTTGAATTAATTCTGATCTCAGCGTTACTTACTGACCTCGTCCCATATGCTTAAGACTAGTCGTTAGTTTTCAAATTGCACACCATCGACCTTCTATACTGATGACACAGAATACCTATTACTACATGTACTACGTATGGTTTGGTTAGAATTTGGTGTAATAGATCCGATGTTTGATGAATTTTTACTAGTTTTTGACTAAAAAGAACAAACTTAACTTCTACTCTTTCTTCTATGGTTTTAGACAGTCCTTACCGAAATATTTCCACCTATTACTTTAAGTCGTGCCAAGCAAACTCCTAAGTTGCTCTCTCCCATAATAAATAATAAATATTCTTGGACATATTATTATCACACAACGCTCTCTAGTCCCAAACTAAGCAAAGCTTGTACTACGGGAACTAAATTAAAATAATACTTATATGATATTTTTTTTTGTAAATACATACTTAGGATACATAATGAACAAAAATGTTACAATTTGCATAAAATACTCTGAATTTGTGTTAACTACAATTGTATTGTTTTGTAGAGTTAGGTATAGAATAGAACAATAAAAAGAATGCTTCTAATGCCAACATTCTACTAGTTTTTCGGTCGCCCATGACATTCATAGGTCTTGCGACAGCGCGATCTGTATTCTGTTGGGAAATTTGTTGATATGGAAACGAAACAGACCGTTATTTCACGGATTAACTGGTTTATGGCTAATATTCTATGATATACTGAGACTGTAACGCTAAAGACAAGATACGCTTGGCCTAGTATCTCGCAAAAAAATATCAGAGTAATCTTCAGCCTGGTAATCATATACCCGCCTTTTTGCTTCGTTGTAGTCGGTAAAATGTGAGTTCGTATGAGTTAGTTACCAACTCAGGTGACAGAGATTTTAGGCTGCCTCAAGACTTCCGTCGTAGAGCCGGAACCCGTCCACTATATTTCAAGAAATAACTGGTATAGGTTTTTTCTATCCACTGGCTTCTTGCCTTGGTCTTTGTTGGTCTTTTCTGGTATTTCAACAAACTTTGTTCTGTTTAAAGAATAAATTAAAAGAAACCTGAAGCTGAGGCTTATTTTTTTATATTGAATAGACCATCTTTTTACTTTAATCTCACCAGATGATAAGCGACGAAGAAGCAAGACGGTCTAGACACTTATTCCCTATTTCTTTGAAGACATTCATAGGCTAAGGATGTTTCGAGAAAACGTGACATTACACCAAAGATGCGCATAAAGTCACGTCGGATTGCAAGTTGTATTTGCTTGTTTTGCATAAAAACTATCAAGACATTTTATTTAGATCAACAAATTGAGAGATTTATTATTAATTAGTTATGGGCAAGCGTCTGACCGCAATCTCGCTTGACGCTAAACGATGATGCGGTTAACCGAGCAGTACCATGAAAATTACACAATACCACGAAATTTTATCAGTTTTTATTTTTTTATCGAATTTGGTTGGGTCTGTAAATAAAAATTATATCTATCTAATTATAAATACAAATACCTACAAACAGACCGTGTGGTCTATTTACGTATGCGGTTATGTGATTTTATTATATCGTGTGTAGGTTTTAAAAACTTAAAATTCGTTGAAACTGGCTAGAATTACATTAAACTCCGTATGCGGGTTCTTTGTTTTAGACGCGAATGTCAAGACGCTCTAGGTATTTGTAAAGGCAATGACCCCGGGCCTGTTATGATAAGTATGTGAATTGGCATATGTTTGTAAACTTCGCATATTATACCCGTTAATCAGGTGTAACTTGCTTCAATGTTTTTATGACATTTATTTTATTTATTGAGGACTGCCAATAAAAGATAGCAGAGGTTTCATCTTAAATAGTATCTACTTATATTTTGTGTTCTTCCAATGACAGGCAATCTACAAACCCCTAAAAACCCCCTACAAACCTTTACAAACCCTAAAACCCCATGCAACCATAGAATACACTGTATGTTTTTTAACGACATAATCCTATAAAATACTTACATTTTATGAAAATATCGTTATTTATGTAGAAGAATACGAATACGCCTAGTTTTTCATTAGTCTTTATTTGTTTAGTATAAGTTAGAGATTAAAAATTGTGAAGAAAGGTCAATAGAGGGCCTTTAAAAATATAATCTGTAAATCAAAAAAGTACATCAAATAAACCAAATATGTAAGTATTAGGTTTCTCCATCCCAACTGCTTAAAATAACAACGTAGGTATTAATGAAGTCATTGTTCCTAGAAATAATCTTGAGGTTGATAAGATTATGAATGCCTATCTTTATTTTGGTAACTTATTTTTGTTATACGATTTGCAAGGTTTATTGCAACCATTGGTCAATAAAAATTGTTTGGGTTTTATTTTGGTCCAGTAGTTTCGGATCATAGTCAATGCAAACAAACAAGCGATCTAGTCATATCTTCTGCCTAGTCAAATAGAGATGTAGTCGTAAAGCTCCTAACCCAAACAATAATATCTTTCCTCCTTAGAATATTATAGTATAGATACCGGTCTGCCGGTTAGACAGGCGTCATGGCTCAGTCGGTAGTAGCTCTGCCTTCCGTGCTATGGGTCGTGGGTTCGATCCCCACCGAAAACAAACATTTGTATGTGGCAAACATAGATGTTTGTTCTGTGTTACATAGTAACACCCATGTTACTATGTATCATAAGTATATTACAAAAAAAAAAGTATATAAGTAAATGACGTCGCAGCAAATAATATATAACTACATTTAATTACAACTAATACAGTATCTACAATATTCACAATATTTACAAAATACACATGAAACAGTTGAGCTATCCACAAACCGTTGCAAACGATTTATATATATTTTTTTAATTTAATTTGCATAGGTAAATAAGTGTACAATAAAGGTCATCGAATTCTAGTATTCTGTTACATTCGAAATTCTACTTTATTGCAACTTGGTGCGGTGCATTCTTGCTTGGCAGATGCAAACGATTGTTTTGGTATAGTTGATTCGTTCAGCACGGCTTCTGAGCGTTTTAAACATTTCTAAAGAAGTCTAAAATTAGGTGCAGTCAATGCGGACTCCAGTAGTCACAATATTCTAGAAGTTTTGCCTTCGAATTTATAAACGGTGTAAAGGTTCTAGAGGCGGATTCAGGCGCCATAATCTGTTCTAGAAGTTTGCCCTCGAATTCATAAACAATGTGGGTCTTCTAGAGGCGGATTCAGGCCCAGCACTAAGTAAACTCTAGTTGAAACGGTTTGTTCAGCCTCTGCTTATGAATATTAATAATACTGAAATCCGGACAAGACTGAGCATAATTATATTCCTATTGATAAACTATGCTTCAGTTGGAGCTTAACTAAATACCACCTCTACGGAAGACCCGATTCGGTCACAAACAAATCTTAACTCCACCATTCTGTTCCAGAGAACTCCACCTACACAACAACTATCTCAGAGTACTGCCGTACGAGCTCGGCAAGCTGTTTCACCTGCAGATGCTGGGCCTGCAAGGGAATCCCCTCAGCAAGGAGATGCTATCAATATACAACGATAACAACGGAACGGCGAAGCTGCTGAGTTACATGCTCGATAACTTGCAAGGTAAGTACTCTTTACTACTGCTGCCTTTGCATCAAAATTCTAGATGATTTCTACAGCGCCGGGGTTCTTGTAGTTCCTGGAACATTCTTTCAATTCAAATCAAAATCATTTATTTGTAAACACAGGTATTTAGAAAGAATGGTGACATATAAATTGTTAGTGTGCGCTGTGTTTTGCGCTAAGACGTACAAATTGGTCTAACGTAATATATTATACAATTTATATATATATATATATATATATATATATATATATATATATATATATATATACAGATTATATTATCTTTATGGTGCGTTCACACTCCGCGCAGTCGGCATGGAAGTGGGCATGAGCATAGTGTGAACACGATGATGCCTCTGTCCCGCCTGCAAGTTCATGCCTTTGCTCTCTAGTAAGAACAAAGTCTGTGGCAATAAGTCCGGAATTAGTCGCGGCATTAATGCCGGCAGCGGCATGGGCTGAGTGTGAACGCGCTATAAGCAATTTTCTCTACTATTAGGATGAAAAGTCATACTTCGTATCTTAGGTTTGTACGAAATTATCAACGCGCGTTTAAATTGTGAAATTTTCTACTAGGAATACATCTTCGAACGTAATATCGAAATGAGTCGTTGAACACAGCAATTTGGACGTTACATTACAAGAAAAACTAGATTTTCGATGACTCAAATCAAGCTTTATTATTATTAATTTTATTAGCTTTAGTATTTTTTTGGTGATGATGACGCGCTCCTAAGCGATGCTATTCTTTTGTTTTGATACAGCTAGCACCATCTGCCTTTTTTAAAGTGAAAGCATTGCTAAAGCGTTTTCAATAATTCTGGCTAGATGGCGTTACGAGTCGCGTTTGTTATTTTGTACAATGTTTTTGTGGGCTTGGTATTTTCGTAACTTTGATAAATAAGGAAAAGATGTGCTTAATTCGATACGTATAATTAGTGGTAATTATGTAACCGGATCTGTTTAGGCAGGAAGGGATACATTTGTTATGTCGGTATTGGATGAATCGCGAACAAATAAATTAGCATTGATATTATATAGTTCAACACCATCATAAAATTTATCATTCGTTCAAAATTAAGTTTTTGATACAAAAATCTGTAGGTGCACGACAGGATTCGAACCCACAATATCAGGATCCGAAGGCGGAGTCGCTTCCACTAGACTAATTTCTCTCCCAAGCCACAGAATAAAATAATAGTATCAAGCGTTGAAAAACGCAAAAAATATCTCGCGAATACAATCGAATAGCAAATAATGCGGAATTGAGTTTCCCAGACTTCTGTATACATTTTTATTGCGACCTCGCATCTGAACCGAGAAACTAAAACAATTAATATCATTATTGTTCCGGTCTCTTTCTCACACTTTCTAACGCCATTGTGCAGGAGCGAGACAATGGCATCTATTTATTTGTCACGGACTGAAATCGCGAGGTTGTTTTTACGAGTTTTCGGGCAAGTGTGATTTTTTACTTGGTTTCTGTGGTTTTCGTACGTTATTTTTTTGTACATGATATTTATATTACCGTAAAACGAGGCGACTTTCAAATTACGGGGCGTCTTTGATGATAACAAAACCGAATACGAATACCGATATTTCTAGGACCCGTCTTCCGTTTTGTTATCATCAAAGACGCCCCGTAATTTGAAAGTCGCCTCGTTTTACGGTAGCGCGGCTTTAAAAAATGCTCTTATTTTGTAATTTCCATAATATGACAACAGATTTAACTATGAATAATGAATATAGAGATATTTATTTGACACACAGCACAGGTATTACAACACAGTAAAATAATTACACAATAAGAAACAAAACACTAAAATATGAGGAAATAGGCAGGTAAGTAAGTAGGTACCTAAGCCTACAATGAGAGATGTACCTATACAAGTACACCTACCTACCAATCCAGATAGTAAATATATTTATCCATTTAGCGTTTTGTTGAGAGTTTTCTCTCAGTAGGTACTTCAAAATTTGATGTATGATGTTTGAAATTCTATTTTTAGAGTTACATAAACTACAAATTATATAATTTCTAATCGTTCCATAATTTTCACCACGAATTTTTAGAATTTCGGTACTCCCTTTCTATTTTAAACCTGATAATCTGCATCCACTCTTAAAAATCACCTTAATCAATAAATCATCATTGGTTTCTCCAAAGCGTAACTCTAAAAATATTTTGTACGGTAGCACTTTCGTTTGTTCGTGCGACCTTCAAGCCTAGACCTTTCGTATAATGGGCCAGTAATGTTTATGAGGATTAGAGCACAATGAGTCAGGATCGATATGTCTGTCCAAATGACATTCGGAGTCTGTAGATTACGTGAGTTGACTTTATAAATTGATGTCTAGTGTCTTGTGACTTGTTTTATAACAGAGATTTTTGTATTCTTTTGTTATCATTGTCAAAATCTACAGGTTTGTTGTACATTAATGGGCCATGCGCTGCATAGTTAAAGAGTTGCTTATAATCTAGCTCTGTAATTGTTTGACATTACCTGTTAGTAAGAGACAGTAATCATTTAAACAGCTCGGTAAAGTTATGCAAAGATTATAAGTGAGCGGTATATTTTGTTGGTTGTGAGACTGTATTGCACCATTCTTTTTTAGTAAGACTTTTTAAATCTATTGAAGAAAACAGCGTTAGGGAAAATCTTTTTTCTTTCATATATTTTTAACCTTAAATAGCTTCATTTAGGGTAAAAAATGTGTCCCAATGATTTCCTCAAAAAATATATGAACGATATAAGATTTTCCCTAATGCTAATATGGCATAAGTAGTGTTTTATTTTTAAAGGAAACAAAATTCTAATTTCTCTAAAGTCGTAAAACAAAAGGTTTACATTTAGAATCCTGACCCTCCCATTGTGAAACGTATTTTTAATCAGCCCTGTACCACCTACTACTACCTATAGGTATCATCCTCATAACCAAATCCACCGAGGCTCTAAACTCGATCCCAATTCTGTTGCTACCCTTACCCCGTTGTTCGTTTTAAAATAGAATTATTTAGCCAAAGACCAATGACCTAATTTGCGTACTGATGTGAAGTAAAAATAAAACAGTATATTTTCCGATTGAAAAGTAATTGCGTCAAGTCTACGCAGACGTGGACAGAAGATAGATCTATCTAGCACGTGATTGTGAGCTGCTGTGTTCATTCACCGTTGAGCTTACCGTGGCTTAGCGTAGCTTACTTCGACAGTGTAGCATTTGTTGCGTTGGCAATTCAATAACTGTCACATACGCCGCGTGGGCCTGATTCCACACTAGGATTATCTGTGAACTAGCCTTCTTCTCCTTTAGCGGTAGAGAACAGCTAACAGCCTTGAAGGGATCTGTGTTCTATAAGAAGTAACCTTTTCCCCCTTCTGATTCCGTCTTCAAAAGTCAAGGCTTTGATTTTTGATCTGAAAAAACGTGTGCTTGTGTTCAAAGTGTGAAGGAAAGAAAACACCATAAATTCGTAGGGAAACTAAATAGCATTCGATGATGTAATCTTATGGGGTTATGGAGGTGACTTATATAATACAACCCTCTCTCTCCTAGGTTATTATGTCGATATGACACATTACCCCATCTCGTCAAAAACTCCTTTTAGTATTTAGAATCGAAATGCGAGCTTGATATTATTATATTCCTTCTTTCAATATTCTTTTTCACGTTATACTGGTTCATCTTGCCCACTCTTAAGCTAAATTCGTGATCAGGTTGAAGAATCAGCGTTCGTAGCAAATTGTAAATTGGCTACTGGCTCGGTTCTACAAATTAGACAGTTCCGGTTTCTCCCAATAAATCCAGTCTAGCAATAGCGGTCAATCGATACCTAACATTGAAAGTATGTAAAATATGTAGTTACATAAAATTGACACGGGACAGCGTGACTGAGTAGCTCAATTTTTTAAAAAAAATCTTTTATGCTTTAGATATGCACTCAAAACGTAATCCCCAGAAGGTTTTATAAATAAATAAACTCCAATAAAGTCACAGACGATGCGCACTAGTTTATTTAGACCGATTTCCAGCAACCACCGGAATAACAATGACCGACAGCTTCTTGAACAGTTACGGTGTTCCACGCAGATTAATAAGTTGTCAGTATGGTTAGTATTCTACACAGATTGCCAAAGAGTTAGTTGGCTACACACGTCTCCGCTGGCGGGCTCGGCTCAGGTGAAAGTGTTCGCGAAAGTGAAGCCGGAACAGTGACGTCACGATTTGAGCAAGACCAGCCCATAGATACTGCTGTTTCTTCTGCGTCTGTTGCGAAATGTTATCTTGCATTGTCGATTGAGGATACAGTGTTTATGCCATGGATGGTTTTGACCCCGGTTTTGTAATGTTACGTATGAGAAATCTGATTCTGAAGTGCATCATTATGGAACTTCCTATTTCGGTCCGATACGATTACGCCATGAGTATGACGCCACCGAGAAGTCGTATCAATATTCTGCCCGATGCTTTCGCAAACTTTATAGTATCTATTGTTCTCACTGCCTAACCAAAAAGGGTCCTACGCTATTTTGATACCAGACGGTAATTAGGTACGGTAGGCTCAAAATATTCAATTGGGTATCTGTACCGCTTGGAATTCTCCCGTACATACAATAAACAAGGAACGTCGTATTCCAATACAATCAAGGCAAACACAATTTCCGATACGCAGATTCGGTAGATTGAGCAGATAATTTTGAAATACGGGCTCGAATTCGACCCCAAATAGGCTTTGTAATATACATCGGTTTTAAATTCGATTGGGTAAAATTCTCCTTGTAAAAACCTTTTCGGAAAAACCTTAGTTGTCATATTGCCAGGTATGAAATATAATATACCTCTGATCCCATAAATTTCCTCAAGGATCTTGAATACCAACCAACAGCCTGAAGGGATAAACTGTGTCTGAGGATCACAATCATGAGCCTATTAATGTTTTCTTCAAATCCAGAGAGATTTGAAGAAAACATTCAAATAATATTTCTTTTACGCAAATTCTTCCCACAACTCTTTTCTTTACTCCAAGATTTATTTCCGCACCATAAATCAAAAAACACAAGCGGAAACGACCAATTCGTAACGAAGAAACATTAAATTCGTTCGACAAAAAACCTACTTGCTAATGTTGGGCACGTATCTAGTTTTTGCTAGTTTCCATGTAAATGAAGCAAGACGTAACCGAAACATGAATATCGTGGTTTGTTATGCATCCGGAGTATCATCTAAATGTGCCAGCCTCATTAGTGTAGTCTGGCTTTAATGATTTTTGCCCAAATTGCATGGACAATGACTAGTAATTAGAACTGAAAATTGAACAGCCTCACGACTGTACCAGGCACGATCTTCTGCTACTTTCTGATGGGAGGCACAAACTGGTGGTGATTTTTTTCTATACGATTATTACATGAAATGTTTTTAATCAAACTCTTGTCGTTCTGCTCTCATCATGGTACTTTCAATGAATGTATTGTAATTCGCAACGTAAAAAAAAAACTCGTGCCCTACTAACCTACCTAAAGAAAAGCACTGAGGCCTGTTTAAAGCTTAAAAATCTTTAGACAACTATCAGTGACTGAAAACATAATCCAGAAGTTCTTTAGCATTCAAACAAAGAAGGGATAATTCTCTTTAGCGATAGTATCGTATTACATAAGCAAAGCGATACTGTCGCCTCTGCCTTATAATCCGGTAAGGATAAAACCCAGCATCATAATCTCACTTTCTAAGCAGGGTCGGCTATCGCTTGCCCTCTAAAGTTAGATGTCACAGGATTGATCAGCCAACTTTTATTGATAGCTATAAACGAGTAAGCCGAGTACAAAGTTGCGTGGTAGGGACAGAATAAGGGTACATCCGCGACCTCCAGACTGCGCCCCGTCAGACAAGGGCGTCGGTGTGCCCTTGCACTGCACCTAGACATAGCAAGAATATATCAGCTGGCCCAAAACTAGTATGATTCACAGATAACTATAAGTGAATTATTCGTGCTGAACCCCGAGTATGCATTTGTTTTGACTTTTGACTCGAGTATAGCACACGCAAATGCATTCGCAACGCGAGACATTTTGGTTGGAATTGCACAATTCCCAAATCTCCCTCTAGAGGCGCTTATCCGGTTTTCATAGAAAATTTCTCGCTTTGCGAATGCGGTTTGCGTGTGCTTACTCGAGTCAAAAGTCAAAACAAATGCACAGACTCCGGGCTCTGAGGTAGTGTGATTACGTGGCATTATCGCGGTAATTAGGTCACCTAAGAACGAAGTCAACTCACGTCGTGGTGTGCAAAACTAATGAACGAACTAGAAGCTTGGACGCCAGTATCCTTGTAGGTTTGTAAGTAATTCAAGGAATGAGAAGATAGCCTTCATGCTTCACAAAAGCCGAACACTTCATCAAATAGATTGAATTGGTTTATTCTGAAATAAAAGAATGAAATGAATGACATACGTGTTAACCTAGATTCTGACTCATATATCAGACTGGTCAGATATATGAGCTGTTTGGTGTAACTTTATAATCGTTATCGCAAGCTTTTTGCGCTTGTTGACTAAGCGAAAAGTGTAAGATTATCTTCTCTCGTACGTACCTACTTTCCGTGTGGAAGTTCGTCTCGTTCACTTCTTAGCCGCTAAGTTAAGCTGCTCTTTTACTCAAAATTCTCAAAAACTGTGAGGACAAAGCCAGCTGAGTGTTCAGGAGCTGTGGCCTAACGTCCGCCCTTCGGCTGCTTACGGGCATGATTCACTGCTTGCAAGACTAATTTTTTAATATTCATGTTATGAATCAAAGCTTTCATTTGTATAAACGAACCGGTTTACCCAATGAAGCGTGAAATTAAAATTGAATACGTAAATAACTCCAGATCTGCATAACGTTTTTTGATTTCTGTAAAGTAGACCATATTCACAAAATAGATATATTCCTTCCATATGTACTTAGACAGTTATATTACTAAGATTCTAGTAGGTCCTCATCATCGTCATCTTCCTACCCTTATCCTACGCCAGGTGGGGTCATCATCATCGTCAACCTATATCAGGTCACTGCTGGACGTAGGTCTCCGAAGATGCGCCACAGAGCCCGGTCTTCGGCTCTTCTCATCCAGTGTTTGCCAGCTACATTTCTCACCATTTCTCATCGTCAGTTGTACCGACCCCACCTTGCCGGTGGGGTCGGTACAACATATCTTCGTCTTCCACGGTTTTCCATCAGCCGTCATCTCGGTGTTAACTTTTTTCTTACTCATATCGCCTCGGGGAAGTATATTTTACTTCTATCCCCTGGTTTACAGTTTCGTTTCCTCGCGTATGTTTTTTACCTTGTAGAAAACAAACGTTAAATCAGATTTTCATACGGATAGCATATTTGCTTAACCCGTAATAGATATTTGCAAAGTCAGCTATAGGGGTGGGCTTGTTGACAATTCTCATCCCCTGTTAATAAATCAGTGCCTACTGCGAGTGGATTGTATCCAGCCGCTTTATACCGGTACCGTAGATAAGCAGAAAGGATGTGTGGAGGCGTTTTCTAGTGCAATCTTGCATAGATGACGTCATTTAACCACAACTGGTTTATTTTACTCCTGAGGGGAATCCTATGTTTTCCTACACATCGGAAAACAGCACTTTCGTGTTCTTGTTTGCCAAAATGAAAAGTAGTCCGACTGTTCAACCACAAAGCTGGGCAGAACTTTGTCGGCTGTCACAGTGTGAACAAGCTTTTACGAGTAAAAACTTTATTGCCGAACGGTTTACTGCTAACCCATCTATTCAAAGTTGTTTGGTACAAAACTAAATAATTAATTGGACGGTGGTAGCCAAAACGCTCCGGGCGTTGGCCAGGGCTCAACTGCCGGCTTTTGCTCCCGACCGGATAGATAAACATGCTGGTTAGCCTTATAATGCTTCCAAATGTAAATTTTAGTCGGTTATTCGGAGAACTGATGCTCATTTAAGGCTTTTGTTTTCGTTTAAACTCTGCCTTACCTGCCCTGCTTTACGACATACATCAGAGGTATGCCTGCGGACTTGTAAAGTAATCACCTAACTAAAGTGATATTCAATTTAACTCCTAAATGCTTATGAATATTTCATTTCCGATAATAAAAACAAAGTTACATTCGTACTCATTGATTTATAGTCCGCCTGCCTCAATATATCTCTTTCATAATGACATCTCAGAGATGCAACAACTATCTGCCGATTTACGACTGAATGGAATACAAATGAGGATTCAGTGGATAGTTTCTTAATATTGGTCAGTCATAGGCGAGGTTTATTGCCTCATAAACCTGGCTTGTGCCGGGAAAACGCATAACTTCGCATTATGTTACAATTTCATTGTCGACCTCCTCCATTATATCTAGTGCGTAATTCACTACTTATCGGGAGTTATGCCCGCAATTTGGTCCTTTTGTTCAACAGTTCCTTTCACCTACCACACATAACGCATTCGGCACCCTCGATGCGGATTAAAGATTATAAAAAATGCATTTGGAGTTCTACTCGTCTAACCATCAGAAGTAAAGGAGAAAGTACGTATCTAATCTATTTGATACGCAGTCTTTTTGGTGTGCGCTCGTCTGCGTAATTTTCAATTGGCGACTTCCGTTGTCGCTTTTCAAGTAAACGCGTAGTTTAGCGTTTAGAACGGTAAGCGAGACTTAAGAAACCATAACCACGTTTCACGTGTTAGTGAAAGTGCAGGCTTTGAGCGAGGCCAATCAAAACCCCATTAGCCCTGTGCACGGCGCAAGCGCATCAAAACAGTGTTGCTTTTTGTACCGCGTCTGCTATCGATATTTATTTATTTAGATAGTTTCTTTTACTATTTAAATTCCGCGCAGCTTGTTTATAAACACGTGTTGTAGTCACTATTAGTTATAATAAATAACAAATACGCTATTTTAGGGATACGTCAGGATAAATTAAATTTTGTTTCTTACCCGAGTCTAAAATTGTCTCCGTCAGCAACAGCTGCAGCTGCTGCAAAACATAAAATTATGTTAAAAATCCCGATTGTCTTCATCCTCATGTCAAACCATCATGAATCTGTTGTTTTCTTTGACTGGGCTGTAATCATTGTTTCAAATAACAGTTAGTTCACTATCTATTGTAATAAAGTTGTCACAAGTGCAAGTTTTGTTTGCCATGCAATTTGTACGCTTCACGCCCTAACAAAGCTATTCTGTATTTCATCGATCGATGACTCGTTTATTTACTCGTAAGTACTTACAAGTAAGTACGTGTTTATGTCGATACGTTTAGCAAATGAAGCGTAGCCGGCAATTTACACCATAAAGATTACCGTAAACAATAGGTTGTTATCGGTAAAACGGTTCGAGTTGCGCCCGCGCATCGGAACTGCAATTACCGGAAACATGTGCAAATGAATGCGTAAAAAGCAGTAAATGGAGAATGCATACGGGGCGTGGCGCAAAAAAAAGGTGGTAAAAGAGGTCAAGCTGTGTATTCTGCACTTACAGCTGGCTTCTGTTATGCATTGAATGTATTGAAGAAAGCATTTTAAATTAATAAACACATCTAAATAGAAAACCAAAAGGAAGTGCTGTGAAGAAGTGCTGTGGGTCGTGGGTTCGATCCCCACCGAGAACAAACATTTGTGTGGCAAACATAGATGTTTGTTCTGTGTCTAGGTGTTTCTATGTATTGTAAGTATGTATTTACAAAAAAAAATGTATGTATGTATTCTATCAGCCATCTAGTTCCCATCGTACAAGCTTTGCTTAGTTTGGGACTAGAAGGCGTTGTGTTAAATGTCCGTGAATATTTATTTATTTATTTACGAAGTGACTGATAAGATAATATTAAAATCATACCAGGTGATGACTAGGCTACTGCAGAGCTGAAGGATAAACATAAAACTACACCAAGGCAACTAAGTTATTAAGATCTAGTAGCAGGTTTCATAATCCTGTTAAAGTGCATTTCGTATTCGCATATTTCTCGGTAATATTCCTAGTATCTGCTTATCTCTCCCGTCTGCTTGTAAAGTTATGTTTTCCCAGTAGATAATACCCAACACTATCCGTATTATAGGCATGTTAGTAGTATTATCTGACGCCTTGAAACCTTTGATAGCGGACCGCACGCGTTGACTGAGCTCACGCTTGATATATCGCACCGTACCACTCTTGTTTTGTTTATTGACTCATGTTCTGGGGCTCTTCAAGCGGAGTCTATCGGTTAAGTGACATGTTATCATCAGAAAAGCGTCTACTATAGGAGGTTGTAGGCTCTCCTATGGCCTTATGCTAACAACCTTTCTAAACATAAGAATCTTATTAACCCAAAACAAAATGTCCTTATATATTTAAGTAGCGGTGATAGAATTTATGAAAGCTGAGTATAATTCATGTTACAGGACATAGGGTTATCATTATTCATTACCGGTGTTGCAACTTTCTAGAAACCTTACCTAACATCCTCGCACGGCATCCGTCCAATATTTTACGAAGATAAAATTGAAAGGATCGAAAACGGAAAGTGATCGTCAATAACCGTAATTAGCTTGCAAATACTATGTATGTTTGCTCACTTTCGAATTTAAACAGCGGCGTAATGATTTTTACTCGTTGCGGCAAGAACAGAGTCGGTGGATGCATTAGCACCTCACGTATTGTTGCGTTCACACTATGCCGCAGACGGCAGGGACTTGGGCAGAGAAGTGGGCAAGAGCATAGTTAAACACGAACATGCCTCTGTCCCGTCTCCCGGCCCGAATTCATGCCCTAGCTCCCTAATGAGAATAAAGACGATGTTGCTGTGGCAATAAGTCCGCGGCAATAATGCCGGCAGCGGTATGGGCATAGTGTGAACGCGGTATAAGGTATGACGAAGGTCATGTAAATTATCGACTGATTCCCACTATGTCACGATATGCCCAGTCATTATTTGCTGAGTGTTTCTTTGTTGCTTGATAGGACGCGAAAGTTTGTCACTTTCAATTGAGATCTGTTGATTTCCAATTTTCTTTCGAGCCACTTCAAATGCACTCGACTTTACGTGATTTAAAAAAAAAACCGACTTGCCTCCTTGGAATTATATTCTTACATTCACTGTTCATTGTACTGAAATCTACTGTAGTGAAATGAATATCAAGCATAAACAGATTGACCTTATTGTAGATCTAATAATACCGGCACCTGTATTTTCTGGCCAGTGCCACCGCGTCTTAGGTATAAGTGAAAGGTTACTTAGGTAACCGTTCTCAACCCTCTTCAGGCGTTGAGATTAGGGTCACGCTTATTTAGCAATAAATAAATTTGCCCAAGTGCGATTCAGAGATCAGTATCGTAGCTTGTTTAGTAAGCACTTTTTTGTATAAAAGAAGTAAGACAGCTACGACAAAATGTTAGCTCCTACGCGAAAACTGCTACAATCTCTCTGGGATCAAAATTCAGAATTCATATGAAGAGGTGCTCTCGCTAGATTCGTTAGGTACTTCTAATATAAGGATATAATAAAATCCCTTGCAAATTATTTGAGCAGCGGACGCGTTCAAAAGGAGCTAAGATAAAATCTCGTGCGAAATGCTAATATCATTCCATATACTAAATGTATACGACGCTGGCCACGATAGACAATTGCATGCTGCATGCTGCCAAGCATTCTGCGTCAACACTGCATAAACTATCATGTTCATAGCTCTTAGATACCTACTCGTCGATATCACTGCACATCGTATAGATGAGTGAAAGCGCAGATACAATGACCCGTGCGTCTGCTTCGCGTGCCAACTGCTAACACAAAATCAAACCGTCCACTCTCGCTCTCGGATAGATGCGTTAACCGCTGTTAATACGTGCTACTGTTACACTAGGCCGGTTTTACATTCTGCCGTCCAGTAATTTGTTTGTCTTGTCTATAGAACACAGACTTCTATGTTCTGTGTTCTCTGTGCCAGCTATCGATCATACGATCAACAGAATATTAGTCTAAGTAGTGATACTTAGTAAATTAACTACCTATGTTTCGATCAACATTTGGCTTGGGTGCTTGTGGCAGGAACTGATCGCTTTCCTGCTTATAATTGGACATAATAACATAGGTAGGTCACTGCTAGGAATTAAGTACTGTGTCTTTCGGTATGTCAAAAAATGCGCATGCAAAACGCGGCCCATATGATCCACTGTAACAGATAACAGTTACGCGATTACACTTTTGAAGGGAAAGCCATTACTTCCGAACTGGTTTGGACTGACCATGCGGATGTAGACCGGTGACGCTCCATTAGAAATCTCTTATGTCATCGGTACCGAATTTTGGCGTTGAGGTGGCCTGGTTACATAATACCTACTGTGTTATTGTTGTTGGAACTTTTTGTACAGATTTATTTTGATAAATCGGAGTTACAGTTTTTTTTTGTTTCTAGGAATGTTACATAATCCTAACTATAAATAGTTCGTAAACCTTCTTGCTCAACGAAAAAATTAAATAGGTACCTACTTAACTTACCTTGAATTAAATAAGTACACACTTTTTAAGTATTTTCTGTTATTAAAACTGAAAACGTTTACCTACTTCCAAGTTTCTGTCAATCGGTGAATCTCGACAGTTCTTGTTCTTCTTTTGTGTCTGTATCTGTACTCTGCCATTGTTCAGAAAAAATACAGTCGGTACCTACGCTTGGAACTAATTTATTTTCCTTTTCACCCTTAACCCTTAACGAAGGTCGACAGTTGCTCTTGTTTTTATTGGAAATTTTAAATTTTAAACAAGCGTTCTCTCTCTGATGCCGACAATACTGACGGTAAAAATGAGATATGGTACCGCGCGCGATTGCTCCGTTGACCACTACAATCAATCACTAACTTGTTTTTATCTTCATTCGTTTATGTAGAAGCCTCCATAAATATTATAGAGTTTTATCGGCTGCGCGTTTCATTATTGTTTACACAAATTGATTTCCTAATGCCTTATCATACTCGTATCGTAACTACTCTTGGTCAGTAGTAGGTATTTCTTTATCGGTTTATGTTTATTGCTGTTGTAATTATGTAATAAGATGTGTTGTTTATGATGTTGCACAACCACAAATGCGCCGCGAACAAACTTTCATGCACGATGAAAGTTCGTTTGTTATATAAATATGCTAAATGAATTCACGTACTTTTATGAACACGTGGTATCGTCCAGTTCCTTAGTGTATATTAAACTTTATTTCAAAGCAATAAAGTCGATTTGGAGACTTAAAGATTTCGGTTTGCAACCGCAGACGACACATTTACGAAATCGAAGTGTGCGGAGTGAGTCATCAGGATCACTTTCGCTCGCCCCCGTACACCGGAAAAAGGCATCGAGGGTTTTGTTTATGCATCGAGGAATGAGAGGGTTGCAAACAAAGAGGGGAACTTGTGTACTGTAAAAAGTGGTAAAACCAAAGGCATATTCGTACGTAGGTATTGAAATTTGTGAGTGTAACAGAAAACCCCCTCTAGAATGCAGTCATAGATAGTAGCAAGGGCTAAAGGTTACAAAAATTTTACTGTTTTAGTCGTATCGTTACATAACATAACTCTAGTAATAATAGCTGATTTCGATAAAAACTCGATAAAAACTTACTTCTTACAAAAACATTGGAAAAAATACAAGTGTGTTTGTTTTAATAAGTTTCGTCGTGACTGTAGAATACTACGCTATTTGTTCAACTCAATAAACACCCATACACCGCACCGAGTAGTTTTTGAAACATTTTACTGCTCAATAAAATTCTTTTATAAACCAAGTTTGTTCGTATCGTACAATTTATTAGAGACATTCTTAGGACACCTTTTAAGTTTCCGGATATGCTCCGTAGGCGTGATAGTGACTGGCAATAATGATTATTTGTGTTGTTACAGGTAAGTTCTTATTTGACCTGGATCACCAGTGCTTGCGCTTGTGGGGAGCTTTTTGGTAAATATTTTACTTAATTTTTAATAAATTAGTGATATTTGTTCAATGGTATGTATGTAAGTACAAGTTCTTTGACAATATGAATTAATTAAGAACATAATTTTAGATGGTTACGTCATATTAAAATCGAAAGTAACGCTAATATTTCCATAATCATAATCGTGTAGCTCAACGTAATGATTACGGCATTACGCACTCGAGCTTTTATCAGTAGACCGCGTGGAAAGTAAATATCGCCGGCCGGTTAATTGTAAAGCGATTAGGAGGGTTGTAAAGTTTTCCGGTGCAACGACGCCGAGTGAGCGACAGTCGCGTGTCGGCATCGGCACTCCCACTCGGCACCGCGGCCGTCGCCGCCTCGCGCCGCACTCATTCACTCCAGTTCTCTGCCGGCTGTCGAGGCGAGCGAACGTGCGCGGACAACACGCGCCTCCGATGTTAGTGTACGATTACGACATCGCGGAACCTTTCGGATTCTTACCGTGACAGTGAAACGAACTTTTTCGAATATGGGTTAAACTCCCCATTCAACGTGATGAGTCCGGGCGAGCGCGCCATCCATGGGCGCCGCGAACCCGCTCGCCCCCAATATGCCACCACCGCACCGGGCTTTCCGCCGCCCTACTACCCGTCTTATGGTGTACCGCACAGTGCATGGCTCGGTGCACCGCTAATATCAATGGCGGGTCGGGCTCCTCCGCCAACTCGCAATACGCCCGTATCCAAGCTTGCTATGCACGCACAGGGTGCACCACTTATTATACAAAATCGTCACGATCGACGAAAGTACACCAATGCACCGGAACAGCGCAACAACCGTCCTACTGGCCAAACGGAGCTCGCACCTAGAGACAGGTGCGAACCGCCCGAAGCAAACAGGCCGCGGAATCAGCAACAGCAAACGCGTTTTATTCGAGGCGGAAGAAACAACAACACGGATGCGGTCAGTGTCGCGAGCGATGAAAGCTCCGGTTCGACCAACTCTGGCGAAACCATGTTACCCAGGATTATAAAACCACGTAAACGTCGCAAAAAAGACAGAAAACCCAATAATATCGCACCGCACGATTTATCAACTACTCTAGATCTCGGCGATGTCGATCATTGTGCGGTTTCAGGAATTGCACCGGCATCTCATGGTATTTATGAAGATCCTTATTGCCGAGAGATGTCTTTGCCTTATCGTTTGGACGTTAAAGTGTTGGAGTATTCTGATCATTTGCCCGAATCCTACCGCGTCTCTGCATTGGGAGAAGCTTTAGAAGCGACTCGGTTTGGAGTAGCGGAGGCTGCATCTCCTGCAGAGTCTGCGGTCAGCTCTTGTCAATGTCGCCTTTGTGATCCCGTGGGACAAATCTGGGATGTTCACTCTATTGCGAATCTACTTGATGAAAACTCCTGCGGTGATTTCGCGCCCACAAAATTGGAAGATTCGATGAAAGTTGTTGGGTCGATGGGACGGCGAGGAGCCGATACAACGCTAAGACGTAGCTGGAGTGACCCTTCGTCCAGAGTCCCCGAACGCCGTGAAGCTAACGGTGGTGACGCCTATTCGGCACCCAATCTATATTCATTATTCCCACCGGCCAGAAGAGCTAGCTCACCGGAACCGCGTTCGCCCCTGTCTTTGGAAATATCCTCCGAGATCGTCACTTCAATGAACGGACAACGTGACCTGGAAATTAAGTTGTTTTCAACCTCGCCCTCGGCTAGCTCCGAGCGACGCTCCTTTTTCGCCGACAAAAGTGAAAGTGCTGTGAACAAATGCATAATCGCAAGCTATGATCGTAAAGTGCACAGTTCAGTGAACGATAACAAAGCCGAATCTTGTGAAAAAGCGGATGGCAAAAAGAGTGATGCTGTGTCCGATGCGGGGTGTTCGTCGGCATTCGTCAACGGCGAACCCTCGCGCAACCTTTGTGATTTAGCCTTAGTTACTGTCTGAGGTACTCGTGATCGAGTTACGCGATAGTAGAACATTAGTGTCGTCGAACAAGTCCAGAGAGCTCTACGCTCGCCATTTGAGCTGGACTCAAATTGTCACAGCGAGGCATAGGCACGGAGCTTCTCAACGACCCACTAAGACATTGAGATCTCCGATTCGGTTTCCTGTAGTTTCTATAAATAATTTATTAATAACAATAGCGTAGGAAACTGTCGGGGAACTTTATCTGGATGTTTGTATATCATTTCGCCGTTTACCATGTATTATTGAAAATTTGGCAAATTGTAAAACGATTCAGTTTATTCATATTCTTTTACTGCTGACATTTTTATCTTTTCGCGAATAATGCTTTAAACTTAAAAGATATGAAAGCAAAACGTATAAAATATACAGTCGGTAACGGATATAACATAAATGAGTAGAGAGATGCGGCTGTAGAGATGTGCAGCGGCGCGATTGCTCGCTGTGTGCAATTAGCGTTTCACACTACTGACACGGTTCTCGCGAGTGGCGGCTGGCGCTGCCTTGCGGTTTCCCGCGGTTTTCACCGCGCGCCGTTCCGGCTGGCGCCTCGTGCGCATCGCACGCGCACCGGTTCATACCACTAATGACTTTTTCTCTCCTTATCTCACCTACTATTAGCCCCTCATTACTATTCAACTCATCGAGCACAAATTGAAATGTTGTATCGACAAGAAAAATTTTTTTCTCAGAAAATACCGTTTTAATATTCATCGCTTTCTATCTAACTTTCGAAGTCATTGAAACTAGAGTTCCCGCGACTTATTGTGAGCACTTTCATCTTTCGTATCGCATCAAAAATTCGTGCATGTCCTCTGAGTTTATTATAATTTTTATTGAAACTAACACTATAATGATAATTTCGATTCAATTGCTTACGTATTTCCACCATTGGTCACGAAACGGGGCAGTGTAGCCCCGTTTCTTGGCATTGATCACAGTCACAACTAGGTACATTAAAATTCAATTGCCTTTATTCAAAATTGTTGTAATTAATTAAAATTACGTAGCTATCATTTGTGTATGTGCTCTGTCGATTATCTCCAGTCGTGACGACAGGAGTGCCTATCATCAACTGAGCCATTATTACCATTGTTTTACTTTGTTGCAACCATTAACCCAGTTCCTTTTACATTTGCCAAAATCATAATTAACTTAATAACCACACATAAAATGTTGCATTTGTAAATTATAGTGGTTTAATGAAAGCATACATTAATGTCATAAAAGTTTTTTTTTTGATAAACGGCGAATACGAAGATTTTTGATGTGTCTTTCTTAGGGGTCCAAGGGTTATGGGTCACACCAGATAAAGTTCCATAATGTAGATATTGTGAATATCTAAGTTATTTGTGGACTGCGCAGTTGCGGGCAGTCTCTATCGTTGGGTTTTACACTCTGCGAGCTGATCATATCCTAAAGGATTTTTATGTTGTGTTTGCTTATATGCGGAGCGCGTGCGTGGGACGACATGATAAATTGGTTTTGCTTCACTATTTTTTTCTCTACGACAAGCTCGGCGTAGACGACAAGTTATTACATCGTCTTATCTACTCTTAAACTCAGATTTTAATGCGTGTCATGTGAACCCTTGTTATTATTTTCATTGTAAATGTTTGTATCTGTACATAACGTTGAAGTTGCGTCGCCTTCATTAAATGTATACTTTTATCCAAAAGGAAGGGGGCAATAGCTTCTTTATTACGTCGATATGTCGCTGGTTATTAAATGATAACGTTATAAATGCCTACATTGAACTAATATAAATGTCGAAATCTTCCATTGGGTTGTAAATAAAATAAACAAACACGGTTGCTATGCTAAGCCTGGGGTTGTAGAGGTTTATAAGGGGCGTGGCGCCAGACGCGGCTGTAAAACTCAACGATTCTCTTCACAATTTTAAAGTAGGCTATGTCTATAACTTACGAGTGGTTGCATTTTATAAAATGAAAAACATAGGTTTAAATATTTTGTTTGTGTATGTCGTGAGGCATGTCTTACTTGCTGGCACATTATTTTTTTACAATAAATACCATGTCCTGATATAAAGATGTTGTTTCATTAGACCATTTAAGTTATTGCATTACAATTTTCGAGTATTCTGTTCAGCAATAAGTGAGAGGTTACGAATTTACGATTAGGAATTCGATTCGAGCAGCGATTTCTGATTCGAAGTGGAAGGTAATCCATGCGAAAGTTGTGTAACTTGGTGCTTATTAGCGCTTCTGCTGAAGTTACGTAACTCAATTGAAAACGTTTGCATATTCATGAGACTAAACTGCCATAAATGCTTAAGACTTTTAGATCAGACCATTGTGAGTGGTGGAGAAATGGTATTAAGAATAACAGTCAAAACGGAGTATGTAAACGTGTTTTGTAAACATGCCGCAGGCGTTTGCGTAACTCTAAACGCGACTTTCTATTGTGACCGAACAGCTGTTGGTTTGGTTACGCGTGTTCATTGTGCTCTTATTTGCAACGGGCGCTGGTTTTGGTGTAAACTTTAAATGAAAAGCGATTCCTGCATTAGGTAAGGTAATAGATCTTGAGACGGTAAAAATTGCAAAACTTCTCAAAGGTAACGTAATGTAAGATTTGAGAACGCAGTATTACTTAAAAGTCTAATATACCAAAATCAACTTTATATATGTGCGCCTTACATCATATAAATATTAAAAGTTTCATATACTTACAGTGAATATATGATAAAATAGCGACACCATTAATACGACTGTTAAAAAATCTATATTTAAAGATACCTCGCTCGTTGTCAATGACTTGTGCTAACAGCACTTAGTATAAAGCGTTTACAGAGCGCTCTTTATTAAGCACGTTGGTTTTCGTTCGCAAGGACAACTTCTTGATCAATGTCACGTATATTGCTTTAAAAAATTATGTTTGTTTCAATGAAACCACGCACGCTCCAGATGTTTGCGGTTCTTTTATTATACACTAGAGGCCGCCCGCGACTTCGTTCGCGTCACGTTGGATCCAGTTGATTTTTCGGGATAAAAAGTACCTAGTCTATGTGTTAATCCAGGTCACGGACAATATAATATATTCCAAGTTTCATCCAAATCGGATCGCTAGTAAAAATTTCATCTTTGTACACGTAGCTTATGAATGAAAATATTGTTTTCTTAATTTGATTATTTACGGCCAGCGGGCCTAGATGCGCACCGCGAGATATTTGCCATGTCGTTCTGTCAAAATGTAAGCATTTTGTACTAGTTTAGGAACTATTGCATTATCTGTGGTAATGTTGTCGAGAAACCGCGCCTTTACATTTTCAACTTTTGACATTTCTGCATGACTATTATCTCGTCCTCAGAGAGGTACGACGACTAAGAAGTGTCAAAAGAGTACATTATGGCGCGTTTTGTCGACACCATTAGGTACCACAGATAATGCAATAGTTCTTAAACTGGTACAAAATGCTTACATTTTGACAGAACGACATGACAAATATCTCGCGGTGCGCATCTTAGGCCCGCAGGTTGTGTACCCACCAACATAAAAAGGTTTTATTCAAGCTGTCAGTTGTTCTATGTCAGTTGTGTTTTGCTAAGTTCCTTGGTTTTGCTATACCATTTCTAACAAAAACGGCTGGACTGATGTTTTTACTGATAATTTTTTTTGGAAGTTCATCATTTCCCCGGGAACGGGATAAAAAGTATCATATGTGTTAATACGACCTGGATTAACACATAGGATACTTTTTATAGGATACGGACAATATATATCCCAAGTTTCATCCAAATCGGATCAGTAGTTTTTGCGTGAAAGAGTACCTAACAAACATCCATACATACATAGTAACAAACTTTCGCGTTTATAATATTAATAGGATAGGATATCTCGTTTAGCCGAGGACGATAAAATCTTAATCTTGCTACGATTTATATTACACTGAAGTTTATTTCCTAAGAAGTTTATGTTTACATTTATCTTCAATGCTGTAATAGCTGAAAGACTTTTGTAGGGTATTGTATTAGAAAAATCATAATCACACGCGATTGGTAGTAACACGAACGAATCTATCAATAACAATTCGATTGTATGTAGGTAATGTTTTATCTTAGGTAAACATGGGCGGTATCGAAGCCGTAAATCTGGAGCAGTTATAGTATCGCTCATAAAAAGTCCGAATAAATCGCATTACTGGTTTACCGACATGTCACTCGGCGCTTTGTTATAAGACGTATTTACTGTTTTGCATGGTTTATGTTTTACACTTTCTGGCTCCGAATATATGGGAGGGATTATTGGAGATTCGCATAGCCTTGCGTGAAATAGAATTCACATAACATATTTATACATTTGGTTTTTTATTTTTCTTAAGAGACTTATCTTGCAGTACAGTTAACTCCGTTAGTAGTTTCGCTGGAACTTGTGCAAAAAGTAACACCCCCTGTGGGAGGCTGGCTGGAAGTAGGATTTACGTCACGAGATATAAAATCGTAGAGCTTTTATCGACTCTTTATACTTAAAAATATATGTGTACGAATGACATTAGTGTCGCAATATATTAATGATCTTCATTAAAATAGAACTAAGACGGAGAAACGTATAAAAAAGCGTTATCACAATAATATGTTGTTGCATTTAAATTATAAATATTATTAATGAAAACCTTCGCTTTGATGATTCGGGAGATACTAATCGTAGCCTAAGATGAACATAACATCTGTTTTTATGGTTAGTGAAGTAATCATAAAAAAATTAACATAGCTAATTACCGTAGCATGTTTTTACATAATATACCTTATAATGTAAAACTTCTTCATCGTGATAAATCAAATACTTATGCAAATTGTAATTTTGCTACGCTAAAATTTAACTACAGAGTACAGTTTAGACCCAGCGACGAAAAGCCTGAACAAACTGTTCGAAGACACAAAACACCATGACAAAATGCGGTTCACACAAGACAATGCCATGGCACGTGGCGCGCGGCGACCTTGCCAACGGTCGCCTATAGAAACGCGCACGTTCGCGTACGAGCCACAATGTAAACTAAACATAACAAAACGGACAATCTTGTAATAACGACCGGCCCGACCGTGCAAGAGGTACGCGTTGTCATCGCCTTTTATATTTCCTTACACCGCAAAATACTGATTTATGTTGCGCAGCTATGCATCCAAACACGATGCTGCAATTCCTGAAACGACAACGTATATTAAGAATGCCGCTGCTAAAACCAGAAAATTTACGCTCAGATTTCAGTTAACTGATGCTAGCACAGGCGATGCCAATACGGACATAAAATAATCCTTCTTCCAGTTAAATCTTAAAACCCTCGTAAACGGTAAACTGTCAACGCCCTAATAGTGGTTTAGTATCAAGTTCTAGCCAGGGTTTCTTGGCGGTGACGTCGGGAGGCGGGGTAGAAAGCCGGCTTCCGTCGGAAGTTTCACAAGGCTTTCACTAGCCACCCGAGCAGATACAACGCTGTCGTCAGCCTCAACGTGCCAACCGCGCCGGATGAATATTATATGCTCGGCTTGATTAAATCGGCTTATAGAAAACCCCACGAAGTTGGGAAATGTTCGCAAACTGAACTACCATACCTAACTTGTATAAAACTCTTGTCGGTTATGGCAAAGTTTCATGAAGCTATGAAAACGTTCTGCAAATATTGACAAAACTTGTTCGGAAGCATTAAGCGTGAAGTACAAATATTTTCTCAAAATGATTTCGACTTTGTGCTACGTTTTTAAAACTACAATATAGTACTGTTATGTTAACCTTCTTATCAAAATAACTATGGTTCGTTCTTGATATTGTCCGTCGAGATAATAAATTAGATCGATGTCGTTGACGCTGAAACTAATTTTTTACGAAAATTGTGGACGATATTCTAATTTTACGACAGCCTATCCTCTGGATGCTGAGGTCGATGTACGGGAGACGATCGCGCAGATCACCGCAAATGCGTTGCGAGTGCAAATAAAAATGAACTAAAGTTATTCTTATTATGAACGGCGATTTGTGTGGTAGGTGTTTAATCGCGTGTCCTCGCGCGATTAATGTACCTCTGATGATTTATGTTTCGGCCAAATTATTAATTGTGTTGTTGCTCGCACTCTATTTCGGAGGAAAATAAAATCGATCAAAACAAAACTTTCATTTCCAGAAATATGACATATTTGATTTGGCGTCTTGCTTGGCGACACATTTTTGAGAAACTTGGTAAAATAATTATGAAAATTCTGTGATGGTTAGCTTAATTTTCGAATATTTTGACCATTGTATATCAAAGTGTCAACCGTATATATTTTACTATGCCAGTTATCTATCAGCCAATCACATATTATATAATTTTTGGCCTCGGTCTTGTTCAATTATGCGTGTAGGTATTCTATATTTTAGAACAGGACTGTGCATAGTGTGCATTTATCATTTATTTTTTAATATTAATGTGAACGAATCATTTGGACAAGCTATTAAATATGGATCGAGAGGCAATCTTTACAAAGTTTCTCGGATGATGTGCAAATGCATTGTGGTAGATTGTTGCCTCGCCCATATATTTCGTTTAGTCATCTAATGAAGTATTCAGAGCTAAAACTTTATATTGCGCAGAAGCGCATCTTGGCTTTTGGGTCGACTGAATAAGTCTACCTGCTTCACCCACACTCAACTGACAGATGACAGGGGCATTAAAACAGCTCTAAACATTGTGAAGAGTTCAGAGATTTTCATTTCTACTAATATCTAGAGTCTGAGACAGATCCAGTCCGGTTTCAACAACAAATCATCTTTTCCCGCTTGCACGGATATAAAGAGAATTACTTGCCGTTCTGCCATTAATATTCTGTCGTCGTCCACGTAATTCATAAAACGACGCTGATTGTAATTTATTATTTTGTTTATTTACGGCGTACATAGTGCTGAAATTCCAGAATCTTCTGAAACACTAGTGTCATTTGCGTGGACTTTACAATTCGTATGTAATTGAAATTGAAATAAAATCAGAGAGAAAACCGAAACATATATGAGTTACTAAAACAACTACATATAGTTGTTTTAGTAACTCATATATGTTTCGGTTTTTTCTCTGATGTTTACATAAGCATTTCCATATTAAGCATCACTACAGCTTATTCTGTGTTATATAATTTACTAATCATTTTTTACAAACAAGTTTATATAATTTTTAACTACGGTTCTAACATAATCTGTGCGTGGGCATTCATTGTCTCGATATGAATTTACATAAAAAGTTGTCTAGCTAAATATAATTAGAATAAATTTTTGAATGCAAATAACATCAACACGATCTTCTTTCATGCTATAGGTACATTAAAAGTGCGTTCAACTTTCAATTCATACCAGCTAACGTGTATAATGTTTCCAATAATTATCGGATGAAATCATGAAGTGTACGCTACGTATTCAATAACGGCTTTGTTATCATGGTTATTGCAAACTCCATAAAATTTGAGTGCAAATTAATAGTCAAATTACTATGTTGATACTACGAATATAGAACTGGTTAAAATCTGCTAGTGTAGCATGAACTACATTGTTATTAAATTCTATTTTGTAAAACTAAACTTTAACACTATAACTGAAAATATATCTGATTTTATTCTGGACTCAGACCAATTTGGTCTAATTTGTGACGGGTGTCTTCTTCTTTTCATCAATAACTTTATAGATATAGTAGGTGCCAAATAACACCGCAATACAGGTCATTCACCCACCTTCACCACGATGTCGCAAAATTTAATATATGAATGGCTAATTCTGTCGCTTTCCACACAAACCTGTCGCTAAGACGGTAATGGCTCGAATCTCGTAGTACTGTTTGTTTACCATATATAAATTGAATTTTGCGACATCGTGGTGAAGGTGGGTGAATGACCTGTATTGCGGTGTTATTTGGCACCTACTATAGCATCTTATTGGTAACCTTCGCTGTGAAGCTTCTAATGCTGTTTCTTGCAAAAGTATTTCGTTTAGTTTTAATATATATGTAGTTGCCCACAGCTTCCCGTCTAGCTCAGATCTCTCTGATACGAAACGTCTGGGTGTGTATGATTTCATAATTTTCTCCGGCTGCGCTGTCGGTTTTCTACCGGCATGAGTCGATACAGCTGTTCGACTGTCGAGACTACGAGAGAAAGCCGATATGGTGTTGCGTTTCCCGATGTTCTTGCACCGAGCACTAAGCTGTAATTAATAAGCTGTAATTAATTAATGTAACTAAGCACGATTATTGATCACAACATTAGTTTGGTATTCTTTTATAGTAGCACCCAACATCCATACGTTATTTTACATTTATTCGTCTCGAATATTTTCAGATTATTTTAAATTAACTTCATATTCAACGCATATTCAGTGGTTTCGATAATATGGGTACCTAACCTACTTAGTTCAACATTTGGAACATATTTTTCTAGAATTGGTCTAATCAACGCTTACAGTTTAAACCGGCAATCGATAACCATAGTAGTATGTAGTCATACCGGTCGTATTCAGCGTTACCAGATCGCTGAGAAAGTTGCTCAGCTCTCACAACTCGATTGATTCAGGCTCCAAGTCTGATCATGCTTACTCTGCAATTTACTCGTCAACTTCCTCGCTTCGAAGCCAAAGTGCAATGACACTAGAATAATTCAACTATTTGTAACCTGTCTTGTTCTCAATCACGTGTCCGATCAGCTAAAAGACGTCCACTACTTTCCCTTCATTACTTCCGAAGGATATTTCCGTCATACAATAGCCAATTGCGCCCACGTAGTATTGGACACCTCTGCAACAAGGTAGCACAATACGTAATAAAGAAACTCCCTTATTAGGATTCCTCGTTGACGTAACTGTCGCTTGCTACTTTATATTCCACGTTTAAAGCAAGGAAGCATTTCTGACGAAGCTTCCTCATAAAGACCGTTATCGTTTGTAAGTGAAAAAGGAATATTGTCAGCACTATCAAATATAATCAGACGAGGCAGAGATAAGGGTAAAAGTCATGTATGAGGCCAAGATTAAGGCTGTGCCGGCGTAAGATACAACATGACGATAAGAGATGCGAGGTCATAGTAATCACCTTCCTTATTCTTATTCCATTATCCTAATTTGAGATCAGCATTCTTGTTTTACCAAGAAAGGCGGCTATTATCTTCATCATCTCTCTAGTACCTACAGATTTACATATTTCCATATACACAACCCAAACCTCTATAGCGAGTAGGGATTTACCTATTTCAAAAACGACGGATGTTAAGTCCTTATTTTTATGTGGCATACGCATACATAGCGACCACTACAATGGGGTTTTCAAATTCCGACCGGAAAGGATGAATTGGGAGTATAAATAGGTAAGGTTTGTAAAGGGTTATATTGCCGCAGGGTAAAACCGTTTTAGTTCAAGGGAATATAATATTTTTTTCTAAATAATATGTAAATGTGGATCGTCTATAAATCCAGGAACAAACTAAAATAAAAGATAATGTAATTGATATGTAGGGTAAAACAAGGATAGATGCCCCACTTTTTGAAAGAGCCTCGATATTTTAAAACTATTAATTTACCATGTATAACTTCTATGAATATGTTAGTTAAATCTTTTATCTTGCATTACAAGCCGTCTGTGTTGACCTACCAATTACTGATCGTCCAGAAATTGAGTTTTAGGAAAACCATTTTTTTGAGGATAGTTGCCGACCTATATGGATAGATGCCTCAACATAAAAATGTTAAGGGGGACAGATGCCCTATAGAATAAACCAAAGTAAAATACGATTCAAAATGTTTTATTTCAGCATATAGAATAGAATATCTAATAATTAGCCATAAGCATTATATTTTTATTTAACAAAAAAAATTAAATTAAAAAATCACTTCAAATTAAATTTTTAAGTTCATTGTGATAATAATATATAGAAGTCAATTTCAAAATTGAACCCCAAAAGGGAACAGTGCAATTGGCAACAAATAACTTCACGAAATCGCGATGTTTATGTCTCCAGCCCACATAAGGTTCCTCATAAGAAAATAATATATTAAGAAAAGCAATAAAAAAGAAACCTGATCTAAAACAGAATAAATTTGGCTCCTGCGGTTCTTCGAAAGCACGTGACTAACGTCAACATACCGCGTGAGGGATCTGGGAATAGAATTCAAGTAATTCCTTTTATAGACATGTCAAATTAAACTATGCTTTGGTCTAGCTAGCAGTAAATGTTACGCGGGATTGGATGAGTCATTCATTAAGTCACTATTTTTTTATTATATAGATTGTAGGTACTTAGTAACTGCATTACCAAATAAGACATTTGCTGTTCTTACTCAACCTAGTTGTATTTATTTGACATAAATAGTTGTCATTGTAAAGTTTTCTATTCCAAGTTTCCTTGCCTAGCCCATTCAATTCCGTGAAAGGCAACTAACTTTAAGCTACACTTCATCCTAATTGGATAAAATGCTAGGAATCATAATCATGTCTTCATACAGTAGTAGGACGAGCTATAAAAAGGTTTTGGTGCCTTACCTTCCATTACTCAGCCTTAACGGGATACCATACCGAGTGAGATACATTCGTGCTATGCGGACGCCTTGCGGAATTATCATCCGCCACGTGGTAGCTATCATTATTGCTTGAACCACGAGTTTTTCATTATCAAGAAAGGCTACCTTGTTTTACTTTCTTACTTATTCAATCATCGATTGATCCCTTACAAAACTTAAGTAAGAACCCTCAAGCATGAATTAATTAGTCTTTAAAAAGCTAGTCAACCCCAAACTCCGTACAATCGTTACTTTTGAATGAAGTTTGAAATTGAAACTAACGGAAGAACCGACTCCTCCATACATTATTCAGAGAGAACAGAAAATACACAGACGCTTCATAATGCAAAATTGCAATTCAGCGGCCAATCAGTTCTCCGTCGATGAGCATACTGCACTGTTAAATGAGCATACAGCTGGGTTCTATGAAGTAGGTAACTATGCTATCAACAGTGTACGGGCTTTCAACTGAGATCAGAGAACTTCACATCAATTTTTTTTCATATAATTAGCTTTTTATTCCACTTACGAGTTACGACCCACTAAATGTTTTGTCGCTATATACATAAATGCACAGTAGTCACTATAATAATAATGCACTAAGAAATTACTTCATTACAATTTATGCTGTCAACTTTCTAAATTATGACAGGTGCGAATGAGGTGTTTTAATTGAAACGCCTAAGGCCTTGCGTGTTCGGCCTAGAAACGCCGTTTATATTCAACAATAATAAAGCTTGTGTTGACTTTATTGCGATTCTGCTACTGCTGGTGTTCTTGGTTAAAACATTCTTATCTAACGAGATCTGTAACGTTGGAGACCCATAATTGGTATATTCAGAAGAGATTGTGAAGTTAGTGTTCAAGAAAGTTATGTTCCTGAATCTCTGTAACAATTGAAACGTATCAAAAGGAAATGTGACTGTTAGCTTAATAATACTTCTAACGTGAAAATCCTTTCGGCTTTAGCGAAACTAAGCATATCTATGATATGAATGAACCCATTAGGTACACAGTTGCGAGCTACAGCGAGAAAGTCCACTGGTGCGTGTGGATAGTAGTATCGCTTACCTCGTAACTTGATATCAAATGTATTATGTAACAGTTTAATGCCTACAGTTACATAACGGAAATTCGAACCCTATCTCCACTGAATTTGGAACCATTTTCGCTTTTTCGCTGGTTATTAGCGCATTGATTTCAGCAGACTTTTATTCTAATGGTTGGCTCGCAATATCAATATGATATCTGTATAACCAGTTTGCATAAAATTATACGGTAAATATCACACTCATTTTACTACAATATCCTAGTCATTTTGCGACTCGAGGATTTGTAAAATCTCTTCCAAATCACCTCTGTCCTGTCTTTTACAACGCTGGTCATAAAGGAAATCAGGGAACGTAAGGGGCAATTTAACTTATAGCTCATTTTTACAACCACTACCTCCTTTGAAGCATTTCTTATCAACGACGTATTGCTTATCGTTCAACGCTCTCAGATCAAAGATATCGCTGTGGTTTTTCTACAACTCGTACAAACATCCTGCATTCTACGAGTATTTTTGGACTATTGGCATATTTGGGTGATTCAGGTTTCATTTTCTGGGGTGATTCTAGTTATTGGCGTATATCTATCGTCTTACTGTACGGCAGAGCAGAGCTATTAGTCGGCTCTATAAAATGTATTGGATTTTTCTTGAGGGATAACCACAAGCCGGTAGCGATTCTGTACAGATCGCCCATGCGCTTTGAAACTTGATTTATCGCTTGTTACCAGAGCTGGAACTAAATGTTATGAGCGCTCTCTTGCAAAATAATGGCTACCCTCGCTTTCACGCGCACAGATTTATGAGTCAAATGTATAAAATATAATCTTGGGCTCCTCTTACACTTATACGAGGACAAATTGCACTGTAAATTTAGGCGACATCTTTCTCTGATAATTCTTATTACATTGGCTAAAACATTATTGATATTAGCAGCATAAAATGCAGATTATCACGTCTTTTATTTTTACAGAATATAATAAATAGTACATAAATACTTAGTTAAACACGCAGTCCTTACGAGGAAGTCTGTATTTTTGTTACAATAAACAATTTTTAATAGATCATTAATGTCTAGGTTTTATTTCAATGTTCCATAATAATATTCATGTTGCGTTTATGTTTCTGCTAATATGAATATAAAGAGTTCATGTTGAGCCACCTGCTGTGGTTTGGTTAACTTAATAAATAACTTAAACTGGTTATTACCAACTTAAACATAAAAGCTCTGTAACGCTGTCTAATAATATTAATATAAAAAAATTCAATGCTACGCAACAAGATTAAATATATATTTCAAAAAAATAATAAGTGTTTGCAACCAATTTTGTATCCATTACTGATTTTAAGATTGCTTAAAACTTGATCGATTATGTAGGTACATGCCTATATGGTTATTTATTAAAACCTCCCAATTAAAAATATTTTGATGTGTATTATTGCGCGTTGAGATGTTGAAATGACTAGCAATCATATACACATTACTGCCAAAACCAAAACCAAAACGGTAAATAAAATAGAGAATTTTGGTTAAACCATGCTCAAAACGCTTCGAATAAATTCACCAGTCGAATGCATAAAACTTTATTTGCAATAAATCCGCCAAGCCAAGATCGGCATACCGCAGAAAATCAATCATCCACATACGCAGCACAAGACACGCTTGGCACTGTCATGTCGCGTGACTGGGCACAATACCACCTCACGAGGGCCAGGAGCTCCTGGAGATCGACGGAGATATCACCACTGAAAAGTTGATACCTTAAACTAGCGGCATACTAAAATAGATACTTTATTACACCTTTCAAAGGTACTGCGATTTTATATTCATGTTACTTATCGCTAAGAGGTCAAGTGCCCACTATTCGTTTGGCATTTTGTAATGAGAATACTCCAGAGAAATTAAACTCTTCGTATACATGTTTGTTTACACGAGACGGTTTCTTTTCTTGTCGTATTGTTTTATAGTTCACACTTAAATCATGCGTGATCAGATGAAAGTACGATTGTGGTCTTATCTGACATCTTCCCACGACGACGGCCTGCGTGTGCCAGCCCATTGTTTGTTGATATCATATCGAAAGAATCCAACAAAAACAATACTAATAGAATGGATCTATTACGACAGTAAATGTGTCAGAACATGCATCATTCATTTCATGATTGTAAACGAACCTTTGTCTCATAAATAATATGTTTTAAAATGCAGAAATGCTTAGAATATCTGATGAATCAGTTGATCGTCCTGTTTATTTAAATTAGTAAAAAATAATTCATCGTCAACTTCTGTTAAATCGAACATAAAAGTGCAGAGTGAGGCAATATTTGGTGCCGGCTCTGACGGCCCCAAATAAAGAAATGCTCAACAGTCGCCTCATAAATCAATTTTGTAATCCTGCCATCAGAATTCGACAGGTAATCCTTTGGATGCATCGATACTCGTTGACGGCGCGACAGGGCCGCCATCCACTGCCTGGGGACCGGTGAGTTTTTCTCTCGGAAACATTCGAGGCATGATATCGATTAAAATTCTACATCGTCCGACACCCATTTTTGGGAAGTCAACATATTTCTTTTTCTAGACATTTTTATTGTAAATGTATTCATGAACAGTTCATGTCGCAATATCCCATATACCTCAATACGCAATGCGTGACCGCCGGATGAACATAATGAACTCCTTGGGTTAATAACCGACAGTACGCGTACTTCAGGATTCTACCTACTTAACACAATAACGTAGCTATTAGTTTTACTCCATGTCATTTATGTGACGTGACCTTTTGATAGCAAATTAATACAGTTAGCCGGAGCTAAGAGGCCATATCCGCATAATATGATTGGCGCTCGGAGCGCGTACATCACGATTTATAGGAAGGCGTGACGCGAAATGTAGTGGAGGGACGCCCGTGCGGCTGCGTCGTTATCTCCTCAGCCAGCCAGCACATTGTGTGGCTTGCCCGGCAGCAGCAATTGCGGCTCGATTCCCCTGCATTTCCCGCAATAACTCGCGCTATTTTCAATTGGCAGTACGTGTTCGCAACGCGTGCCGCCAACCACAGCCATTGACTTTTGCTGCCCACAATTTCGATCAAAACCTGTGTTCATCGCTAAGTATTTTGAACTTTGCGGTCGACGAATAGTTGTGCCAGTTACTAATGTTAAAAGCTTTAAATCGCTCGGCATCGCACTTATATCCAAATCATATTCTAAATCTAATACAATGTTCCCTAAAGGGGTAATTTTAAATATTAGACCTCCAAGCCACCCACCACCGTCAGTTTGATTGATTGCTAATGACTATTGTTACGCTGTTACGCAATCCCCCAGGCGTGCTGTCCATCTAATCTGACAGTGCATATGTCGGCTAGCATTAGTTCAATATTGCAGCCGAACCGTTTATTTGCAAACAACAATAAACGGATGTAGGTATATAGCTTAGGGACTTGAGTTACCAATGGTACCGGATACACACACGGCGACTTTATGATAGAGAACGCAATACGCCGATGCAACTCCTAAGGCCAGGTAATTGTTAATGACAACCGTCTGTTTGGTCCTATATTTTCCTTCCATCCTCTTATAATTTCGTGTTGGATGAAGCGAAAAACGTATTTGCTGTGGGGCTCTGATTACCCTCCACCGAAGCTGATTGATTGCTAATGGATATTGTTACGTGATCTTCTTTATGGGAGAGATAATATCTCGTTGTGCGCTCTCGAATGCTCTGATTGATTCCGCCGTAAACTCGTACATTTTCACTCGGAATGTTGCCGCGATACTGTCTGCGAAAACATCACGAGTCTTGCCAGAACTGATGTTTTGTTGCTGGTTTTAAGTTATTGCTAATGAAAAGTCCGAGTGGTTATTGTTATTGTAACGCCTCCAGCAATTGAATTCTATTGAATTATCTGTTTCTTAGCATTACGTGATTGTCTTCAGCGGCGTTACCTTAATTCAGCTACAGTTATTCGATAAGAGCCGGTGTGCAAGTTGGTTGCATGCTATTTGTGTCCCGATGCAACTCGTAATGTTGGCTGGCGTATTATAATTGATTCAAGTTGCACTGCCCAGCGACCCGACAGACCTCGATCTGAATCAGCACGCGGCCGATGCGGCGAACTACGTTACAATCTTGCCGAGTGAATAACGCACAACCGCTGGTTGGTATAGTAACTAACAAACAATCTATCTGTAGCGACAGAATACAAAACGTTGTGGAAGCGGCTTGAATGTGCTCCTAACATGTTAATGTGCTTATTGAAAAGTTACAACGGATATACTTTCACGTAACTTTCATACCTGATCCTGATTTGTTTAAATCCTGCTAAAAACGCAAGGTATAAAATGTTATTGCATCCGAATTCATGTATTTTTATAAAAAAAACTAATGTCTTGAGTAAAGCATACTCTGTAAAAGGTGATGTCTGATCCAAATGTTTTCTATATTCTGTGGTGTTGCGCGCTTGCCTCCGCGCCGGTCGGTGATTACTATCGCGTTGATGCAAAGCCCCCATTATTGCCTTATACGTGGCGATTGTATCCTCTGTGACGTCGATTATCGAACACTTGTCGAGGTCAGGTCTCACAAAAAGCCTTTGAATCTATTCACATGTTTAGTTTTTGGACGATCGGATCGGATCGCACAGACCGATATGGTTACCTGTTAATATTCAATAGGATATCATTTAAATTCTGTAATGTTAAACAATGATTATCTGAAGGCTATCGCTTAGTGCGTAGCGGGTAAACAAAGGCGGCACCAGCAGGGTCAGGGCGGCGGCAGCGTGTCTGAGGGCGATGTGCTCGGCTGATTTATGTTCGGACTTGGGTGGATTGGATACCGGAGCTCTTCCGCGATGTCCGCTCATGGTAACCACAAGGATGTTGAACGAATTCTTTTTGAATTGTGGAAGCGCCGGATGTGTCAACGATATAAAGTCTCGGTGCGGTATCAAGAGGTAGGGTTTAAAATTTCGATGTCCAACTAACCAACCGAATGTTAGATTTTTTATTTCACTGCTGATTTCAAGAACGCAAACGATTGTTTTTGACTAACAAACGCTGCATCACTAATGCAAAAACAGTGACCGTCCGCCACATTAAAAAATAGCTGCAAGTGAAATTGGAGCAAAGTTAAATGACTGATACTAGTGCGATCGATCGAACATGTTCTTCGACCACCACAGGGCGCTGCGGTTTCTACTCGCCCGGTAACATAAGTAGCCCAGGACAGAATTAATTAACAGCGGGTCCGACTCGACAACGGTTTCTCGTGTAAAACGAGACGAGCACCACTATGGGAAAAAGGTTAACAGCCCGTATATACATGCAGGCATTGTCAAAGTGAAATCACTCGGCTCACATGCAGAACATACGGTTTTACTTGTTAGAAGAGATAGAGGTAGAACACATAGTTAGATAGAACAACATATCATGGTAACATCTATTGATGTCTCTAGTAATCAAATAGTCATAAGGCAGACAGAGAGAACGCGTAGTTACCTTTGCTAGGAGTTCATTATTTGTGGTGCGTGAGCCCCATAAACAGAACAGTGAGCGTATTATTACTTCACACCTGTTTAACGCTGTTAACTTTATCACCTGGCACTGAAATCATGATTACCTTTGTGTCTATCTAAATACCGCTTGAAGCTTTCCGCTCAACTATCATCAAGTGTTTAAATTCTGCCATTGCAAGAAAGCGTTGTAATCTCCGTATCGCGTGATTCAACCTCACAATTTACCCTGACATAAACATTGACCGGTATAATAAGTCTAGTCTCATCTTTGCGGTGTTTTATTAACTGCTTATTTTCTTCATTATGTGAATAGTTACTTATTCTTACCGCCTTTTCATCAAATCTGGTATGGTTAAATTTCATAAATCGATATGATACGCGTTCGTGTGATTTTGTTGGTTACGCATGCATGGTTATTGTCCATAGTAATAGGTTTATTATTGTTTTAGTCGGTGAAATTGATGCTACTAACTTTTTTACGCACAGATCTTTGTTGTGAGACTTTGTTACAATTTGTTTTGTCTACGTGGAATAGATTTTAATCGATGGCATCTATGAAATGAGTTAGTACGCCATAAGGTTCCAAGACCGGTGTATGGTATCATGGTAATTGGATACACTTATTCTCGCAGTGCCTCGAGGACCTTGTTCCTGCTATACTGTTGAATTTATGTTTGCAACAAATCAGTCATCTCACTTTGGTTGTATCTTTTTATTAAAAAGTTGTCTAATTAAAATGTGAAGACTGCGAAATATGATCCATTTCAACTAATTTTAAATTGAGTTATATGACATATTCCACTAGTAAATCCATATAAAGATAACGACCGCTACTCACGGAATGCGACAAAATCCATATAAGTTTGGGTGGTTTAGGATGGACATCAGTAAAGCATTAAATCATTTACATAACTATTTCTTGATGATTCATGAGAAGCATTTTTAAATTTCTTCTTAATCTAACTAGGAAATAGGAGTTTCGTTTAATTTTTTAACGCGGTTCAATGTATTTCCTCAAAGCTTTACACTTAATACTTACAGCTATTAATTATAATCAACCTATCTATAGAACTTGAATTGCCACACCGCTTTATAAATTATCTTGCCAGTAAAAAAGCGACATTAGACAAAGCCGCCTGAATATTAGAGGTAGAAATTAGTGCCTGCATTGAATTTATAGCATCAACAAATTATCAAGTTGGAGCCAAACAATCTTTATTGTTTATTCTTGCACATACCTCACAAAGCTTCTCCCTCTCCCTTGTGAAGGGGAATTACTATTACTACTTAAGGAAAGTAATAAAAAGTTTTAACTAAGGGTAGAAACTCATAAATTTCTATAACCTTCAGAATTACTTACTTATGATATTTTGTATTGATATTTGGCGTCCGTGAGGGAGGCAATCCCGTATACAATGTAGACAAGACATGTATGTCTCTTCCGAATCATTTATACATATTTTCGTGAATCCGATCTGCCGGTAGATTACGTACGAGTTACCTTGCGTTATTCGTCAATGTCGTCTCGATAAACGAATCGGCAAAGCATTACCCTTTGTGTGACTTTGCCGGTAAAACTGTTCGTGATAAATGAGACGATGTCTAACACGAGCGATAAATCAACGTCTTCTTTGACTAAAAGCTTTCAAGGCAAACGTCTGCCATCCCGGACATGTTTCCGAATTTCTCTTGTCCATTGATGTCTAATTTCTTTTGACAAATGGCATCAGTGCAACTTTACAAGCGTTGGACGTGAAACAAAGCTCTTCAAATTCAAAAGGTGATTTATCTGACATTGTTGTCTGTTGTAACAAACAACTTCTGCCTCATAAAATTTACAGTAATAGGATCATTTGCAGGCACTTGACTTTGGCAAACCATCGTTATAGTTATTGTTCAACTGCAATTCTGACTGTAAATTCTTCAGCGCTTTGCCTTACTCAAGGATAACAGACTAAAAGGTATCTCCAAATCACAGATAATCAGTTCAGGCTCTAAAGCAAGCTACAAAATCTGTGTGAGCGCTGAGCACTCTTAGTTGATGGTTTTCCACTGAACCGGTGTTGATTGAACTGTTTGTTCCCCGAACAGGCAGTTTAACGTCCGATTTTATTGGGTCAAGCGTTTAAATCATTCGCAGAGATTGCATAACTACCTACGTACTTCGTCCATGTGTTGTGTTGTGTTTACCGTTAGTCAGCGTGCACACTACTGCTTTTCGCGCATACACTTATTGAGATTTAGCACCATCAGCATATTAGTATTACATACAAGCGTAGTTCCTTTTGTTTTTGAAGTATTTTCGCAAGGTTTAAAGTTATCTGTTGTAGTGTGCACGTGGACTTGGCGAGTAGCGGGGCTTCGTTTCGGGGTATTGCTGTGCTTGTAACTTGACGCTTTGTTTCTCACGCATCGGGTTGCTAATGCAATTAATGGGGCTTTGCTGCGAAACGGAAGGCTGGCAGCTTTTCCTTGTTATCCCTTGTTTACAAAGTGTACAGTGCTTTTTAGTTATATACACTATAGACACTACCATTTTATCAAACGTTACCTCAATTTATCTCGACACCTTCTAAATAAGTAAATAGTATGGAGAGACTTCTTGAAAGTAAATATAAAACATCACGTGGTACTAAATATTTGGCCTGTTTTAGGAATATTGCAGAGCGTATCACCTATTTCATCAGTAATACTAGTAATCCACTCAACTACATGACATGAGGAGTAGTAACGTGGTCCCCCGACGCGACACGCGACGCTAGCAACCAATGCAAGCATGTCACTAGGTGAGCGAACGTCGTCGTGCCCGAGCACTCCGAGGCTCTTCCACAAACGTGTTTTTTATTTATTTATGTTGTATGCCCTCGGTTTTTGTAATTCTGCGATATCGGTCATCGTGTCGCGTATGTCTAATGAAAGTTTTCTCTGCGCCTTATTGTATTTGAGTGCCCAGTTCACTATAGAGATTTTTACTTATTGACTCAACTTAAACAACCGCCTCCGCTAGACCAACGACTAATATAAATTGCATTTATTTCAATAATGTCGGTCTGTGTAGTGTGTGCCCGTAATAATAAGGCAGACTCTTATTTTTATTTCAAATTGTTAAAGTTTTAGGATTCCTTTTGTTTGGATCTCACCTTGAAGTTTTCTGTCAGTACCACCTTTGTAGCTGAATTATGGTTCTAGATGAGAAAGCATATCGTTTAAAGGGTGAACAAGTCGCACACCTTTCCATACAAACGTGGAAGGGTAACTACTCCACTGTTTGACGTTGACCAACCAAAACTAAGGATTATATCAATTTATCTCGTCATAATCTATGTCTGTATACACCTCAACCGTAAAACTGGTATTCATTTAAAAAATACAAGCTCTTAAACTTTTGTATTGAAAGTTTACAAGGCTTGTATTTTTTAAATGAATACTTTTTTTTACGGTTTGGGGTGTATACAGACATAGATTATGACGAGATAAATTGATATAATCCTTAGTTTTGGTTGGTCAACGTCAAACAGTGGAGTAGTTACCCTTCCACGTTTGTATGGAAAGGTGTGCGACTAGTTCAACCTTAATATTGCTATTAATTTTAATAAATTAGCGTAATCGCGTTTCCTAATCACTATCACTACATAGTACAAAGCAAAATCGCTTCCCGCGTCTGTCTGTATGTATGTATGCTTAGATCTTTAAAACTACACAACGGATTTTGATGCAGTTTTTTTTAATAGATAGAGTGATTCAAGAGGAAGGTTTATATATATAATACATCATCATCATCACTGCATTGCACCCGTGCGAAGCCAAGGCGGGTCGCTAGTGCGTAATAAAAGGATCACGCGGCTGAAACGGCCGGCACTAGAACGTGATTTGTCGAAACGGGGTAAAGTAACCACGCTCTTCGCCTCGTGATCTGCGGTTAGTTTTATATGTAGGTCTGCTTGTATTTTATCCGTGTCCGTATAAATCTCTCGCAGGAACGTGAACGCTGAAGGCACTCGATAAAGCTTACGCTCAATTTCACCGTGAATCTCTTTAACTTGCAAGGTTGTAAGCTATCTCTAAAGTTTTGCTCCACTTTAATCATCCTACTATTGATTTCAAATTTATAATACCAGTTTTTAAATAAGTCCTTGTCAATTTCGATAAAATTCTCTACATGATTCTACTTTAATTGCACGTAAGTCGCTATTAAACTGTCTTGGCTTCCATTTAAAAGTTGTAGACCCGTTCCGGTCTTCAGAGAATCATTTTCTAGCGAGTTTTTTTTTTGCTTGATAATTTCAAGCCCATCCTAACATCCAATCGGAGGCTTGTGTTTTATTTGCTTTTACTGTAAGCTCTACGTCTTTCTAGAAAATATTAGATGATATTATTATACGACTTGACAATAACTACACGTTATTTAAATAGAGCGCCTTTAATATAATTTATTTTTTTGTGGTCTGGTTGATGACTTAGTTACATATGACGGTGTGGCAGCTGTCTGACTAACGACACCCTGTAATCAGCTTACCGCGCTATGTAACGAGCTGATCTACTTGTTATGTTCTTTTGTCGTGTTTATGAGACGGAAGTTACCAATACCTCTTTTAATCATTATATTTCTATAATGAGAAAAAAATTGGAACACCGACTGTTGTTTTCTGTTGTCCTGATACAGAAATCGAAACATTCGTGTCACAGACGCTATTGTTACGACGCTCTACGATTTATTTTGTTTGGTCTGTACTCGTATTGATATTTTAATGTCTGGTCTATATGGTCTGATTTTTAGTTAGTGAGCTAAATTGACTCTTCTTCTTCTCTTCAATAATGGCCTCTGTCTGTCATTTTGACAGACAATTTTGCCAATGTCAAGTGATATAATTGTAATAATATAAGTCAAGTCCAGTCATTCGTCAAGTCGGCTGGCGTTTGTTTTGAAAAGAAAATGGTGGATTGATTATTTAACTTCTAATATACGAATGGAAAACTTGAGTATTACAGAAATCTTCGTATTACCTAGGTATGTCAGTTATCCCAAAGAGAGTGATCCTTGCCACTCGTTTAAATGATAAAGAAAGTGTTCAACGCCTTAGTGAATTCAATAATTTATATTCAAAATTCATCTGAATTTGCCACTAGTTTATAAAAAAAAACCTTCACATTATAAAATCATGTTTATTCAAAGAAATGGGTTATAATTTATTACTATTGCAAATACTCTTACTTAAAGTGTATTCGTGCTGTTTTGTTTGGTTGGTGGATTGTGGCCTGAGGCAGAGCGGGTGTGTGTGTAGTGTAATGAAATTAAAAATATTATTAAAAGAGACTGTGAACCACTTTATCATGAAGAACTGTCTTAAGAACAGCTGCGTTTATTAGGATTTCATTGCAATGTATATTGCAGTCTTAGTTGTAGACATTCGTATTGTTTTATTTGCAGATGCGTGAACAGTGTATAAATTTTCTTGTACCTTCTAAAGAAACTTTGCATTGCGTGTCTTCTTTTTGCATAACCTCGTAATCCTAATTAGGTGTAATTAGAACAAATTGCAAATGTCACATTGCAGTCACGCAATTCGATCGTTTGCTCTTGACTATTGACTACGGAATAGATTGTAGTCAATAGCTTGCAATTCTTTAAACAGATTTACTAAAGTTACCTCAAATACCTTTGTTTTATCTTAAGATCCTTTTTCCTTTATGGCCTGCTTGAGATGTATCGTAGTAAATGTTTTACATAAAAATTGGTTACTCAGGGTTGCTTAGATGATTATATGTTACTTCGACTGCAATAATTTCGTCAATTTAACCTTCATATATACCGGGCTTCTGTTCTGATCATATAATTTTTATCAACCTTCGAATATAGCTTATTTAACATTTGGTATTTCATAAATATCATTAATTATTTAAGATATAACGCTATATTTCCTAAGCTGATTTCACTAATTTGTGAATTCATTACGTCTATGAAAATTATAATAGACTCATTAAGTACAGCCGCGGCGTGAACGTTCATTGTTTAGTTTTCATCTCAAGGCTTATCGGCGAATAATAAACAAAACTTAGTCTTTACAAACCATTTTATAATGGCAACCATTAATTAGCACCTAAGCTATTCTCAAAAGTAATTTCTAAATCAATTTACATCCGCTCTTTCACATAGAATCTATTATCGGCTTAGAAACAGAAATGTGTATGTAGGTGAATCATAATAGGCTATGGCATGACTCCATCGACAGTTGTGACTAGCCTTGTCCATGATTGAACTAGTTTTTCTATAATCTTGACGAGAGCAAGGTGATTGTGAACTGAGATAAGCAAATGTGTTTAATGTTATTAGAAGCGCAAAGCATGTAATCGAAAACAGGACAAAACTTTTTATCTAATACAGTAAGGTACGCAATGCGAAAAGTCCTTGGACGAATAAAAGTCTAATGGTAACAGAGTCGAGTACCTCTTGTGATATTGTACTATTCCTTGCAATATCGTAAACTGGAATGAACGGGTTATTGTTTTTTGGTGTTTATATTTTATTTATATATCTTGGCCAAATGTTTGAATTCTACTTTGGATATCTTTATATCCAATCGTCTATCCTTGTTTTTGATGCTCAATCCTATACCAACTAGCGATAGATCATTTACTTTGTTCTGTAATAGCTTCTTGGTCGAGAGCCAACATGTTAGTGATTGCTTTCTCACTACCGCCAATAGTGATATATGTCAAGGAGATGGTTCCAAGGTTCCAAGGATTCTCTAAGAAGTTCCAAATAGTCAGGTTTCTTCTTCTTCTTCTTCTTCCTGCCCTTATCCCACTAGGTGGGGTCGGCACAACATTTTCTTTTCTTCCATTCTCCCCTATCATTCGTCATCTCTAGTGTTCACTCCTCTCCTATGCATATCATCTTTTACGCAATCCATCAATTTTTTCTTAGGCCTACCTCTTCCTTTATATCCATCCACATTCATACTTAGCACTCTCCTCGTTACGTGACTCTCTTCCCTCCGCATGACATCCTACTAATATTATAAACGCGAAAGTTTGTAAGGATGGATGGATGTTTGTTACTCTTAAACGTAAAAACTACTGATCCGATTTGGATGAAACTTGGAATATATATTGTCCGTGGCCTGGATGATAGGCTACTTTTTATCCCGGAAAATCAATGGGATCTAACGACACGCAAACGAAGTCGCGGGCGGAAACTAGTAAAATATACGTAAAGTTTACGACGCATTATTAATTAATTTTAAGTATAATAATTTTAAAATATATTTAACGGATTTTCAAAGAAATATAAATTATTAAAACGTTTTCCTAACACAACGTAACAACGACCAAGTTTCGAAGTACGAAAACCTGGATAATATTGAAATTTGCCCTGTAAAACTAAGTAGGTAAAGATGCAATACTTTTCAGCCTCGTATAACATCTGCCCTCGGGAAAGGTCGTGCGTCGTACGCAAATAAACTCCTCTTTATAGAGGTAATGAACTTTATAGATGTGGCTTTGAACTGATAGAGTATGATTGACGTGCGACCATTGTCGCTGCTGGTCCCGGGCCAAGGTCGTCGAATTCTCAGTACGCCCATCCTGATAAGTGCTACCGTATCGATTTGAACCTAGGTGTCTATCTATCTATGTATCCTACTAATATTAAAAATGCGAAAGTTTGTACGTATGGATGGATGTTTGTTACTCTTTCATGTAAAACCTACTGATCCGATTTGGATGAAACTTGGAATATATATTGTCCATGACCTGGATTAACACATAGGCGACTTTTTATCCCGAAAAATTAACGGGATCCAACGGGACGCGAACGAACTCGCGGGCGGCGCCTAGTACTATTATATAACTGTAAAAAAGCCAAAAACTAAAATTAAAGATGTGGATAAACTAAATATGCAGATCTACTAAATAAACGATTCTGATTCTGAAAATCAAGTTTGTCTGTTTGTCTGTTTATCTGTTTGTCGGTTTGTTTGTTCGCGGATCACGCCTAAACTACTGGACCAATTTCAACGAAACTTATACCATTCGGAAGCCCTTTCTCCGGATTGAAACATAGGCTATATTTTATTGAAATCAAAGACGTAGAATCTTAGATACAACTCGATCTCTTTAAACCAAAAGCAAGCTTTGGCACGAGGTTCATCGTAAACTGGTTGACAAATATTTTGGTGGAAAGTTTCAGACGCGCACGAAGTCGCGGGTATCAGCTAGTCTCAGATATAATTATTAGATTATTGTCTTATATATTCTTCTTCATATTCTACTTCGTCTGTAAAATTAACATAAATTATACTTATAAGTAAATATTTAGGGAAACCTCGACTAAATTATCTAATTGCCATGAAACAAATAAATATCAAGAGAAGACTTTCCTTGTTATTTGTTGACTGTCAGTCAAGTACCCCTTTACTCGTAGAACTGGAGGATAAAGTGTCTCGGAAGAAGTAGTAAGTACTGTTGCTAGACATTATGTCCTCATTTTATTTTACGTGACAGATAGACAACTATAATGTCTTCTAAGCCCGTGCTGGCTTGACAAGAAACTTATTCCAGCTACATACAGCTCTGGGGAATTTGAAAACCAACGCCGATATAGCAATGGAAAGTATTTTTGCCAGTGTATTTGTTCTGTTTCGAAGTAAGTACCTATCTTATGTTTGGGTAAACACACTCGCCAAAGTTTATCGTCGCAGTACCTTCATTTAGGTCAGCACAACTGCACCGTTTACGATTTCACTCAATTCTTCTAGCTCAAGGGCCGATCTGCCTCCGATGTTAGTTTTGGAAACCGTTTAATGTGTCCATAAAACGCTGGGCTGCTTTATTACAGTTTTGCAGTTTCAAGCGGTAATTGAAACATCTCTTGATTTTATGAGCTTTCAAAGTGTTATGCGAATTTACGACATGCAAAGTTGTACGGCAAGCGAATATGGAATTTTATGGCTGGGCGATACAGAACTCATCGCGTACCTTGGTAAAATAAAATAACCTCGAACATCCTGCAAGATTAAGCCGTAAATCATAAAGACGCAACGAGCCGTGTGATACAATTAACTGGTATGATATTCAAATACATAGGATTCGAGCTTTACCTCTCTTGACTGACCTAATTCAAATCCCTGAAGAAGGATCTTAGTGCCTTTGCAATATGATGTCTCGGCTAGACCACAGATTACATAATACTATACTAGGCTAGACAATGTTTGGAAAACCCTCTATTGAAATTATTATGAAAATTCAACTTAAAAAAGGATTATCAAAGCGTCCTTCAGCATCACATAAAGCAAGCAAGCTCGTATGAGTTAGTAGCCAACTTTGGTGACGGAGTTTTTAGGCCGCCTTAAGGCCTCCGTCATGGCTTAACCACTGCTAGAGCCGGGACCGACAGTTTAACGTACCCTCCGGAGCACGGAAGCGCTCAGATGTAAACAACGGTCACCCATCCAAATAATGACCGCGCAGAACGTCCCTTTATTTACGTAATCGGTGAAGATTGACTAAGCAAGCCGCGTCACGATCGCTTGAACATTACATGATACTACATATAAAGATAAAATTATAAAAATTCATCTCAAATGCAATCTGAATGTAAAGTGGCGTAAACTAGGTGGCGATTGTTGCTTGTTAATATTTAATAGCAGCATCGGCATTTTGTCTGGGAGAATGGACTGATCAACATGCTATAGTAGGGTTACCGCATCTTCGATCCGATTTTAATCATGAGACAATGATTATTATTATACACTATCTTTTCATGTTTTTGGTTTAACCTCTGCGGAAAGCATGCTGTCTCAAAATTACGCATACTCAGGCCACAGGGGGGCGCTACTTAGCGATGGCGTTAAATAGTAATCTGGTACATACCCAACTCCCTATAGTACAGTAGCTGTTGCTGATTGCTCGTCAAAGGTTAATCTAATTCATGTGTAAAAACGCCAAATCAATTTTTCCATTTACGTACCCGTAGGTTGGTATGTCAACGATACTAGAATACAAAGAACTTACTAATCTAACTAATATAACAATCTAGTCCATCAATATCCACACGCAGGTTTTACAGACGTTCAAATTGTATCATTTATCGTTTGTGCCTTTGTCAACCCTATCGCCTCGCGTCGTGCAGTCGCACCGTTCATTGCATTCCAATTTCCGACCCTTAACTAATACTTGACACCGCACTACGTAATTGCACCAGCTCCGGAGTCTTAAGTTAAATATATCTGCATACCCAGTATATTCGATTAACCTTCTATTCAAATTGAATTTGGAATGTGGTTATTGAGTAACATCAATGGTATATTTTGAGCGGCCTTGTGGTATAACGCGACTATATTATTTCTTAATTATTGTTATTGTTCTGAGACATTGGTATCGATTCGGTTGTTGCATTTTTCTAAACTAACCTAATTTGACAGCACTAAAAATGTTGGCGTCCCTTTCTCATAAACTGAAACGACAAGGACGGCTATAATTTTGGAGCTGTCAAATTAGGTTAGCTTAGAAAAAGGCAACAACCGAATCGATACCAATAATATTCATTTTTTATAATATAATATTTTTGCTTCAAAAAATTATGTTATCAAACACGTGCAGGGCTTTTGATCATATTTCATTGAGGTACCTATACCTCTATACAAGTTTTATTTTGGATTTTAAGGAACACTTAACCTCACTTTGATATGCATCTGATTAGTTATTCAGGGTACTATTTGTTCTTAATATGCCATGATGTCTATACCGAACAAAAAATGGCCTTGCATTGGTTCGGCATTCACGAATCTATTCAGTCAGATGTAATGTAAATCTTAAAGGGCACAGGCGTGGTGCTGCGTACTTGGGCTTGGTAAATTTATCTGTAGGCGCAGCAGGTGACCTCTTGGGTGTTGGTTCGTGAGCTTAGTTACATATTTATTGCATCCTATTCAAGCCATTGTGGGATCTTGTTTAAATCATCTGTCCGTTTCGAAATCTGTTTGCTACACAACCGTTGTAGAACGTACCTATAGATAGTATATTATTATATCGTTCTTTGGTAGTAATGGTTCCTAATAAGGTTTGGTATTTAATTTTGTTGTCTGTTCGTTTTGTTTGGGAGTTTATTGTTAAACAGCAGGTATCAAAATTAATGTACTGCTCTCATTATGGATCATTCAAGTTTTAAAAACGATTAACGCTTATTATTGACTTGTACTTGAACAATAACACAACGCTTACGACATGTGATTAGACTCAATAATTGCAGTCAGAACGCATTGCCGAGCCCGACACAAAGGAGTCTAAAATAATTGGCCAATGTTAGTTTAATGATTGCATTCAAACAGCACCTGTAGTAGATATTTGTATGAAATCCGCGTGGGAATCGGCAGCAGGCCCGAGGCACTGAAGTTGTGCAATCTCGCCAGTTCACCAACCGTGCAACCAGCGTTTCGAAAACTGTTGCACCCGCGCGATCGTTTATTTCATACCCATCCACTTGAGATGTTGAGACACTAAACAGAGCGAATGTCGTAGATTCAGCTGTAGAGTAACTTACATTGCGAAATTTTGATATAGCTATAGCGAGTACTTAATTCGTTGAATTTTAGCTATTCGAAACATAAGAATCTACGTATGATATTGTTAACGGTTACTGTTTTTGTTCAGATAAAACTACAAATCCAAATATAAAAACAGTATATATTTTAATTGGTTATTTTGCGACATGTCTAATAAAATATCTCTTATTTATTAAAATACTTATACACAGATGTCAAGCGTGTCGTAAACATAGTTTCTTCATACAATAATGAAAGACGACAGCTTTCACAGAAAAACAACTTTCTGTATATTGAGATTGTAAATGTTTTACAGCCTGCAGATTTACAGTTACAAAATCTTAGAGAACATGTAGCCTAAAATCATTTCATATATTATGTGGGTTATCTTCGCTAATTAAACTTTTTTTGACTAATATTTTTACAAAAGATAACCTATTTAACCCAACCTTGAATTTACATCAATAAATATTTGATCCATCACTGTTTTATTATTTGCACTGTCCTATTTAGTAATCTCTACTACCAAAACACCTTATACACCTTAGTACATTACATGTGAATCGTTGGCCGATATAAAACTATAAGCTACGGAACAATATTTATTGAGCAGGAGAAAGTCTTTAGATTCCACGCGTGTACTCTCAGTAGCTTTATATACGTCTATGCACACAAAGGTATTGAACAAACATTGTTCGCTGACGGTGAATGCTTCCTCGACGCTCCACCATTGTTTGCACAAATAGGTGACAAACAACTTAGTGTATTGGAGACCTCCGTAAACGTTCTATCAACAGTCCTCACTTGTCCTGTGTTCCTCACGATTGTAGTTAATAGGTAAACTGTTTTGCTCTATTGTAAAAGTGAAATCTTCTTGGTTAACATGACATTGGCTTGTGATTTCTATGTCGTAAGTGTCTGGGTGTTGTTTATGTTCAGTGCTCATTATTTTTCTCATTATTATCGTCCGCGTATTGACGGCTTGTTCCGGTTACATACAAATCATACAATCTACTTTACACGTATCGCGTGAATATAAGTGGATAATTTAAATAGTGTAGTCTGATTATTTATATATGCGTAATATTTGATAAATTATTACTATCAATCGCTAAATAAGGATAATTACCGTGGAAACAAGATACGTATTGTAATTGATATAAAGTAGAAAGAAATCGATCTCAAATTGAATATGTATCATAGTAACGTATGTTTTACGAAGCTTTGTTCGCATCTGCACTTTACAGAAGCTTTAAAATGCATCTGTCTCTTTCAGTCGGCTTGCATCGATTACTTGCAAGAAAGAGACGGAAGTGTGTCAGTGGGCGCAGGTGAACGACCGACATACATTCTCTTATCAGCTTTGCAGGCCGGTAGTGACGTCCCAGTCCTTTAGCACCTGTCCGTGTTCATATTGCCATTTTTCACATTTATATGTGGCTTTATATGTTTTATGTAATGTGTTTTAATTACCTTATGAAATATAATAATACATATGCTTAACTCGACGTTGCAGTTCTTATTATAAATATTCTGAATCCGTAAAAGCCGTAAAAATTTTGCTCATCTCTCAGTCCATTCTGGGTGCATTGAATATGTTGTCATACTTTTTGTACGCATTTGCTTTTTTACTTCTTCATAATAATTTATTTGAAAAACCTAACCGTGTATTAAAATTTATTCATATTTTTTCAGGTACGTCTCATTTTTGGTGATTACGTGTAGATCGGTATGTGTTTTTAACAAGTTAATTGCAATGATTCAGTGTTTTCATAACATCTTATCTCATCATCACTAGTCAAGTCACTTCAGCGCCTTAATAAGTATGTATTTAGGCTCCTAAAAGGCCTAGGCTATTTGCCTTTATAATGAGAAGCGGAGACCTTGGAACCGACACGCTTTGATACGATTCAAGTTGTCGACACAGCGTGGGGTCCCCAACATCACAAATTCAAACAACATTAACTCGATTCAAACATGCTTCACTATAAACAGTTTTGACCACTCCTTTTTTTATTTCAAGTCTTCGTTTTTATTCCAAGTTTCCAAGATTATATTATCATCTAAGACTTGATTCACACTATCGGGATCAAGTTCCATTCGCTTGAGTATATAAAACTATTTCCAATGCCTATCGTTGGATGAGATTGAAATAGCTCTATAGTTCAGGCGGTTCCTAAGAAGCGCGTGGTCAACAAATGGATATGCTACCGCTAATAGCATTTTCATCAGAGCGCTTCCGCGTGTTCCACGCTTCGGAGGTGAGGCTGGTAGCAGTCGTTAAAACAGTATAGAAAGCAATATATATAACGTTATTTATAAATTCCTTATAGCCCTGTCATTACCCTTTGGGAAGAAATTGCAATAGTTTCTCCATTGTTTGGAATTGCAGTGCTTGAAGTTGGCCACTGACTCCAAAAGACCTTGTTTGTTGTTTAATAAGATTCCTAATTTACCAGCTATGTCATCATCCAAGCGGCATCGCAGCTAAACCACAGCTATACCAAGGACGTTTGAGGACTGCAGTCGACATTGTTTATTGTTAAAACCTTCACTTGTTCTTTTGTTGTTTGGGATTGAATGACATGTCATGTGAGAGCGGTTACAAAAACCTGGGAATACACACTCGTGTTATTGTCGATTGTTTTCCTAGAATTTAGCTTGTAGAATTTTTCGTTTGACCTTGTGTAAAATGCCGGCCGAAGGTCCAAGTTCTCCTTATCGGATACATTGTCATATGAAGCTAGTGAGATCATATTTTTCTTTATATCTTTAACTGTTTCAACTAGGTTCGCATCTTACTGAAATTTTGAATGATTTAACTGTATGTATACAAAAACTCGCAAACTCAAATACCTACAAATGTATCATTTCAGTTCAAAACATTTATTACGTAGTACCTAATCGAAATAAAAATTCGTCACACTCTTACCTCATATCAAGGCAAAGTTCTCCTTAGTCAATTTTAAAATATGTGCTCTATAAACTACATTAATAAAATTACTAAAAGTTACTGAGCACCTTTAAGATAAAAGTTTATGCTATCCCGGATTCATTGCTCTGAAGTGTAAATTTGGTTTGACATACTAGCGTAAAAAATAAATACGTGTTAAATAACACTAAAAACTCCTTCGCCAGAGTTTGTCACTAACTCATACGAACTTAGTTTTTATGCTTTTATGTAACAGCAATACCAATGCTAATGTTGACATCGCATGTGCCCCAATGATGAGGCAGCCTTGCGTTACGCTGTGCGAACAAACTCGTACACTTACATACTGGGCAATGCCGAATTGTCACGCAATGCCCTTGAGATCGAAACAAAAGGCCAAAAAAATCTAAAACAAGACAGCAAACTACCAAATTAAAATACTGTAATGAAATCAGTTGCACAATTGCGAAACTTAAGAACTAGACAGACTTAACCAACCATCGCAAATTAGATTTTACAACTTACTAGACTAGACTGAGAGCTTGCTTTTTCGTAGCACATCTAAAAATTTACTTTAACATTTTATTTTGCCCTCAAAATAAGAGCAACGCAGCGCTGACTTTACTTTCAACTAGTTAAGGAAATTCTTTCTAGTCTATTTATCTATACTATTATAAAACTGTAAAAAAGCCAAAAAGTTAAGTTAAAGATATGGATAAACTAAATATGCAGATCGAAAAATGTTTTAAAATTTAGTGCATGCCCAAAGGTATGTACCTACCCAAAATTAATGTTATTAATTAACTACCTAAGTTTAAGCGCCCAAAACATTTGCGATACCTGGAAAAGGTGAATAAGTTGAAAAGTGCCTCCTACATATAAGACCAAATTGTAACACTTATTTATGCAAATAAACATCTTGTATCTTGTATCTACTAAATAAACGATTCTAATTCCGAAAATCGAGTTCGTCTGTTTGTTTGTTCGCGGATCACGCCTAAACTACTGGACCAATTTCAATGAAACTTATACCATTCATATTAACTTATACCTTAAGCCCTTTTTCCGGATTGAAACTTAGGCTATATTTTATTGAAATCAAAGACGTGGATTTTTCTGAGATACAGCTTGACCTCTCTAAACTAAAAGCCGCCTTTGGTACGAGGTTCAGCGTATGCTGGTTGACAGATATTTTGGTGGAAAATTTCGCACGCATACGAAGTCGCGGGTATCAGCTAGTTATTAATATCAATATTCTGTTCTGTATGAAATATGTCTGAAAGCACTGCTTCCAGCTTTTACTGAATGCTACGAGGGGAGGTCCAAAAGTCCGCGGAACGGGGGGGAGGGGATGCAGGTAGCTATCTTTGTTTGGTATGTCGCTAATCGGTTACTCATTAGGGTATAAACAAGTTTATTTTTAGCCCTTTCACACCACTCGTTTACGAGATATCGCCCTGTTAACAAGTCAATCCGGAAAAAAACTGCAACTATGGAGCAAATTGAGTTTCGTGCCGTTATAAAGTTCCTTACCAAGCAAGGAAAACCTCCGAAAACCATAATGAATGAGATGGGAGCCGTTTATGGTGATCAGTGCCCTAGTAAAACCATGATTTACAAGTGGAATGGTCTTTTTAAACAAGGCAGAGAGTCGATTGAAGATGACTCTCGCCTAGGACGGCCGGCTGAGGTCACCACACCGGATATCGTTGAAAAAATAGAAAAATTAATATTGGAAGATGCTCGTCTGAAGAAAAAACAGCTTTCTGCAATAGTAGGAGTATCAGATACAACCATTTTGAGGATCCTACACGATCATCTTGGCATGTCAAAAGTCAGTGCAAGATGGGTGCCAAGAATGCTCACGCCGCTTCACAAGCAACAAAGAATTGAAGCGTCAAAGCACTTTTTGGAGCTGTGTAGCGAAGAATCTACCCCTGTTTTGGAGCGGATTGTTACCGGGGATGAAACTTGGGTTCATCATTTTGAACCTGAGTCCAAACAAGAGTCGATGCAGTGGCATAAAAAGGGCACACCACCCCCTAAGAAGTTTAAGGTGTCGGAGTCGGCCGGAAAGATTATGGCTACAATTTTTTGGGATTGTGAAGGAATCCTGTTGATCGACTACAAGAAAAAGGGTGTCAACATTACCGGAGAATATTACGCAAAATTATTGGAGCAATTGAAGGAAGCCATCAAAGAAAAAAGGCGGGGTAAACTGTCAAGCGGTGTGTTGCTTTTGCAAGACAACGCACCAGTTCACAAGAGCAAAGTTGCGATGGCTGCTCTAGACCGGTGCGGCTTTGAATCACTTGTCCACCCACCCTACAGCCCGGACCTTGCCCCTAGCGATTATTATTTATTTCCAAATTTAAAAAAGGAACTCAGGGGAAAAAAGTTTCAAGACGATGAAGAAGTTAAGGCGGCAATTTTGACTCATTTTGAGGGCAAGGAGAAAAAATATTTTTTTGATGGTATTCATAAGCTAATTTCAAGATCTGAAAAATGTATTAAGCTCAAAGGTAATTATATTGAAAAGGAAAAATAGTTTCATTGTTTCATTTTATTTCCAAATCCTCTATTCCGCGGACTTTTGGACCTCCCCTCGTAAATGCATATTTCCCGCGGTACCGTGAGTAATATCTATCCTACCGAGCCTTTGTGAGTAGTGTTTGAAGTTCTCGTATCTGAGAAGGTTTTCTATTTGCACAAATTCATTATAAGTGGGCTCTTGCGAAAAATTCATTTTATTTTCTAACGGGCAGAACTCTCTACTGTTTTTTGTTTTCAATGGTTATTGTCCCAATTGACTAACGCAAAATGGTTTATTTCTAGTTAACTAGTAGTTCGCCCCGAACTGAGATCTCGTGATGGTCGGAGGTTAATAAAACCCAAACAATTTTTATTGACCAACGGTTGCAATAAACTTTGCAAATCGCATCGAAATCGCCGTCTAGCTACGTACCGTCTTACTTGAACTACAAAATCATTGAAACTCCAAAAAATGGTAGCTCACGTTATACTGGGTTTTACAATTTTATAATTTTTACAACGACTCAAAAACTATTAGACCTAGAATCAAAATGAAAACGGTTTTGGAATGTCTAAACAAAACTCTATGATATGACACCCCACTTGATATATTTGTACGACTTTTTTTTTACTCCCTTTGGACCCTCATAACTTCACGACCCCTTGACCGATTTACTTCATTTAACAAACCAGTAAAACTTGAGAGTACTATCCGTATACCTACCAAATTCTGTGAAGATCGGATAAGCGGTTCAAAAGATCTCGAAGAACTAATATACAAACATACAAAGCATTTTTGCCCAAGTTGTCACTAAGATCTCGTTCGCTTCGCTCACTCGATCAATTATATCTTATCTCGCGTTGTTGAGCTTTATTTGTTCTAAAAAAGTGTAACGAGTAAAGTTGCAATATTTGAAATGTTCATGGCTGTCCGTGACACACTTTAATGTCCTTGGCCGCAACGAAACCCTCTACTTGCATGTTCTCACCAAGTGTCTTTTGCATAATCGAACAGGTATATTGGTTACCAATAGTGATTTTGGTAACCAATATTAGTAATTTAGAAAGTCATATTAGTAATTTAGAACACAGCCAATATAAACTCTTACTTTTATGTAATTATTGCCCCACATAACTTCGTCACACAGTACCGCAATTTTTTCACTACTAATTTAATTATGTTGAAAAATAATGCAATGTGGTTATTAGAAATTGCAGCGCCGAGGTGGTTTTTTTACTCAGTTGTTGAAACATCTCGCAATTCCCGCATAGCATACTTCAAGGACATTCCAAATGCCAAGCTACACTCATACCGACAAATACTTTTAGCAGGAAGTGGTGTCAGATATGCAGACCGGTCTACTTTACCTACTTGTAGAATCGCTGAAGGTATTCTCCAGTCTGGTTTTTACCCGACTAATACGGCGAAGCAAAGAGTGTATATTATATGATTGTATCATTCTTCAACTTAGAGAAGTTTAAGAATGATACAATCATGGTGGAATAGAGATTCCACCATGATTCGACTTTATACTTTATATACTTGGAATGCTGTTAATAAAATAGATTATTCAATAAAATCCGGAAAATTGCTCGTTTCCCCTAAGTTTGAAGCCCACCGCATTTCCAATGTACATATTTTAAACATTCCCCAGGTACAAAGCGTTTCCATAAATTGAATTTCCATATTAATATCCCGGTGATACTGCAGAGTGCAGACTCTTGATATATTGCGATTTAATTACGCGTGTGCATATAATTGCTCGCACGCTAGCTCAATTAAAGTCATTTCGAAATACAGCTATTTCGCTAGACATATATTTTCATATGCATTTTATTCACTGCGTCTGGGCGCGGGTAGATTTTACTAAATTTATACATTTTACGTCCCTTGAACTTAGGTAAAGGAGCTAAATAAAACAAGAACCGCAGACTTGCTCATCAAACCGGATTACGCGAATTTTGCGCTGTACTGCGTCTGACAACTTCTATGAATGAGGTTATTTCAGCTCTTATCAAATACTTAACTATTCTTCGAATACTCTCATGACTGCATAATGTGACGTAAACACGTTACCTATTTTCTCTTGCTTCTTGCATAATAATGAGTCCACGTTTATTTCGCACGATTTTACAGCAAAAAAACTACGGTTCTGCTGCCTAACCAGCCTGAAATGTTACATAATTGTGGCGTGGTGCTCGATACTTGTACGAAACATGTCGACTGTAATTTAATGTTAATTAATTATCGTGTACTCGTACAGGGTATGCAATATAATTAAATACTATGTTTTGAGATTGTTGATATAAACCTGATCAAAGCCTAAAATACACAGCGCTTGAATTTGTATGGATTTCCCCCGCACGCGTTCTGTGTATTGTCATCCATGTAAATTCAACGGACAACGGTTATATAGGTACGGTGCAACCACCTTCGCATAGCAAGCAACGTTAGCAACCCCAAAAAATACCTATAGCAACAGTGAACAAAGAAATTCTAGACCGACAACGGAATGCACTTAACATTCACCCACGTTTACCCTCGCGTAGCGTTTTTAATAATTCAATACGTTTTATCCTTAACGAATTCACTTTTTAGTGTTATGCCCTGCCTTGTGATTTGCTGACGATATATTCTTTACGTTTTACGTATTATTGCTCTTAGTCTTGGCTTCTTCGCCAAAGAATATCTTGTTTCATACGGATTAGCGTTCAAAATCATACCATGTATGTTTAATGAAATTGCAAGGACAACCGCGACAACAGAAATAATCACGGTAAACATTATTGTTACTGCCGAAACGGCAAGACTAAAAAAACTAACATATTGTTATACATGCGATATAATGATGTACATTTTACGTATACAACACTGATGTACTCGATTAAACGAGGAACACAAACAAAGCCACCAAACCCCCGTACCCAGCCTCCTCGTGCTGTCAATTGCAATCAAGATGTACGTGTTGCCTAACATTATTCAAACGACCCCGTTGTACCGCGGAATTGAATCGCCTACGTGATATTACGCCGTGGTATTGTACCACCGTCAATAGAGCAACCGAGGTTTTGTACGTTTTCGATTACGCCAAAAGTTACAATGCTACAGGTAGACTAATCTTATGCAACAGTATCGTAACTGTGCGAGACGATACTGCTAAAGGTAGATACGTCAACCGGGATCCGCTTATTGTAAACACTTATCATCCATACTTAGTTATGCTAATACAGAAGATTGCACCCGACCAGGTGGGTTACTCTCGACCACAGTTCCAATCCGGATTCACGGAATTTGACAGATCTCATGTCATTTTGTACTGAAAAATGACAGGACTTCTGTCAAAATCTATGGATCCGGCACCCTTATTGTGTAACTTGAAATCCATTACCAGTGAAGTTTAAGCCCATTACCACCGGTCGACTCTGTCAGAATTTTTTCGGTATTGTATACAAAACGAATACGAAAGTGACAGTTGAAGTCCAGTCTAGGTTTCAAATGTCAAAAACGAAGCCGATGTCGATTACCACTGAACTTACACAATAAGGCTGCGGATTGGAACTGTGTTCGAGAGTAACCCACCAGGGCCCTGAATATTAACGGGACTCAATACTGGACCTTCGATGCTTTGTAGATGAAAACAAGAAGAAGATGAAACTCATTACGATACATATACTTCAATTTGGGAGATATTGCTTGTACCATGATATTGCGACTTCAATATTTCGTTAATTGAGAAATATCCTGCAAACTGCTGGCTAGAGTCATGCAGCAAACATACTACATGTTTACAAGTAATATCTACCAAATTTAAGCCTATGTATCGTGATGAGTTTCATCTTCTTGTCTTTGTCTACAAAGCATCGAAGGTTCAGTATTGAGTCCAGTTAATATTCAGGGCCCTGTTCGGGTCCAATGTTCTGTATTAGCATAACTGAGTATGTATGATCTGCTTTAATCGGCGTTTCATTTTAACTCGGCCAGAATTCATTGTTTTATGTGAATAACCTATCGCGTCACTCTTTAGTTTTAACAGCAGTATTGATATCAGTATCAACTGCCTGTAAGTATGGCATAATTATGCTGCTATTATTATGCCTAATTTCAGTAATTTAATTGGGATAGATCACAAGTTACTTCTTTTATTTTGAATATTAATGCTAGAAATTAATTAAATTATTCACCGATCCTATTAATTAGTCGTAAAAGTTATCGAATTAACGGTTGTGACTTGTTTATAGATGTCTCCGCTGCGGATTTATTTATTTTGTGTTGTATTTCGGCCACCCCGTTACCTAGTCTCGACGACTTCACACCGAACTGGTTTAGGACCGTCCGAATTTTACCTTATTACACCTATATATGGATACGTATCTACATCTGACTATAAATCACGTGAATTGAAACCAGTTCGATTTGTTTATCTATACATCTATACAAATATTATAAAGAGGAAAGGTTTGATTTTTTGTTTGTTTGTTTGTTTGTATGAATTGAATAGGCTCCGAAACTACTGGACCGATTAAAAAAATTCTTTTACCATTAGAATCCTACATTATCCCTGATGAACATAGGCTATATTTTATCCCGGAATTCCCACGGGAACGGGAATTACGCGGGTGAAACCGCGAGGCGCTGCTAGTTAAGTACTATTTTCGTATTCTATCTTCCTTATTATTATCCCAATAACGGATAAGCATGTCACTGCACTAATATGACTTAAACATTAGGTCACTTACAATTTTAAATTCAATTCAAATTAAAATACCAAAACAAAATGGGGTTTAATTTGAAATCAGATTTCATTTATCAGATGCATATTGCGTGTGTCACTGTTTCCAATGAATAAATAAATAATATTATGGACAATTGTCGCGAGTCAACGGTTAACTGCTTTAATGTTTACTAACCAGCTTTCCAAAGAGGGCAATCCCATTGTGTGATACCAATGTAGTTATTATTATTATTATTATATTCAGCCCTCTGTGTCCCACTGCATCTTCACAAATGACTTTTTATTTCGACTGTACTGCCCTGCGTTGTGCCACAGAATAACACAACAGTACTACTTAAGGAACGAAACGGGAAGAAAACTTGAAGTTAGCATAACAATAGAAGGCACGAATCGGCAATAACCCGCTGAGCAGAGGCCTCATATACGAATGTACGCAAATGTAAGGTAGTATGTATTTATTAATACACCCATTGACTAGTAATATAGATCTTCCGAGAAACACCTAGGGCGATAAATGTGGCGGATTTAACCGGTCATAAAGGCAACTATCGAACAATTTATAAGTATTCGAAAGGTTTAAAAATATCTTTAGACATAAAATGGTCCATTGATCAGACAACAAGTAAATTGAATGAAATGTAAAAGGGTTATTTGAATAAAATAGACTCTATGGTAATGATCGTCTTGTATTCCCGGTGTAAACACTTTACAATCTGTCGATTTGAAATGTTAGGAATACATGTATTGAGTAAATCGTGAATTCATTTGGTCTTGTGCGGCGACATGCAAAAGGTTAAAATGTGGTACACCTTGAAGTTTAATTATACCGATCGATACGAATATTTTTATTCAATCTTGAATTTGTGCAATTTGATGTCGTTACTATGCAGTGTTGCTTTGTTATTGACCACAGACATATTATATACAAAAGTCGTAGAACGAACACTGTTCGCCATGACCTGTAAAATACCCCCCCCCCCCCTTCAGACTTATAGGGTAATTATGTTACACCGTGTATAATAATTAAAACATTGTATCATACTTTATATCGTATAGTTTTTCAATTTTGTATTGTGTTATTTAATATTATAAAAAAATCGAATTGTAAGGACATTATTGTGTTGAATTATTATAGTCTGGATTATCTTGTAATATCTGTGAATTATTTTTAAAATGATACCTGATTTTTTTGTAACATATATCTAACAAAAAATAAGGCGACAGTTATATTTTGACTAGCAGTTCTTATCACGTTTTTTATCTAGACATAATATGATACAGTGGATAGCCTTCAGTCTGCCTAGTTTTTAACATTGAATTTTTTGCTGAAATCGATGCAAAAGCGCCTATTGAATTCGTAGAATTTAACGTAAATTTTGAATTTGCAATTATTTAATCAAATTTCTAAAATATGTCAATCATTTTGTGCATAAAAAAGTTATGCTAAAAAGAAACGGTAGCATTTCATTAAGTTTTAATATCGGCCAATTCATTATAAATTTTTCGTATTCTTCAATTGCTCGTTAGTATTAATAAAAGGTATAATCTAGTTGTACAGTCCCTAGCTTTCCAATATAGAGTACCAGGCGAGAGAACGAGGATATTCGTTTGCTAAAGGTCACTCGGTTGGAGGAGAGACCGGTCAGCCTTGAGCGTGTAATTCACTTTCGTACTCAACTGTGTACATGGCCCTTGGTGTGGCCTCATTTCTCAACGCGTTATTGTTGGTTTTTGTTTGACTCAATATTTACATAAATACTTTTTGAATCATTTTAAAAATCTTACTGGATTTAATTTCATTGATTAGGTAATGTACAAATTGTAATTGATTCAAAGAGAGCTATAATTGAACAGGCGATGGTTTATGTCTAAACCAATTGATTCAGTTTACGATTTACTTTAAAGGAACAGTTCTTGTTCAGCTTTACAATGCAATTCGCATGTTTTATTTTAACTATTGAAGCCCACGTTTTCCGGGTTTCCATTTAATGGAAACCATTGGAAATAGCTTTGGTTTTATTACTCTAGTTTCGATTACCTCCGTCCGTGGATCCTGTACAGTACCGGGAACACGTTTTATATAATCGTGGGCATTCGATTTCGAATCCCATTACATTGATTCGTTCTTCATTTTCTGGAAACATGTGCGGCCATCGTATGAATAAATGCGACCTTTTACGAACTATATCAATAAGCACAATATAACATCAAACACGAATCTAAACTGCTTATTATGACTGCATAAATGTACAATAGAAATTAAACTGTTTATTTAATTCACGAATTACGGCAAGTCTACGCTTAGCTTGCAGAATATACCGTTACTCCCTAACAAAACATTGCAACGTAAACGAGTACTTATCCTAAATGACCATAATAAGCTAATACGGAATACCGTGGAAGTCTCTATTGACTATGAGGGTGTGTTAAGCGGTAAGACCATTTGAACGGTTTTATAGCTTTTAAATGTTCGGCTATTATTGCTGTACTCGATGTTGTTGGCTGTACCTTATGAATGTTATATTCTTTGCTATACGGGGATGACATGCCTGAGTCAATATTATCCTGGGTCTGAACAATATGTTTGTCAGTCATCATCATGCATCGTTTTTATACGCTTTATATTAGCTTCACTTGTATGTTTGTAACCGACTCCTTTGGGCGCGATTTTGACCCACTTTAAACGGCCAGATTTCATTCAAACTTTGTAGATTTATCGAGGACCGATGATGACAATACACTAGTTTGATAAGACTATTCCTTTATTCAATTTGCAAAATAAGATTTTTGTCAATTAATATAATTTTCAACACGCTTTTTCAACGCGCTTTTTTCAACACGCTTTTTTATACAAAGCGTGTTTTTTAATTTTTTTTGACCTATCAATTATTCTATTCAACAATAAAGTTTTAGTGTTTCATCAGTTTTATCATGTTTTTCTTACGGGAGTTCAACCATCCTCTTTTCTTCTTGGACGTGTTTACAAAGGCGAAGTTACTTTTATCCCTGAGAGTATTTTTTCTCTTGTATATTTATGTTTATTCTGATAACATAGACAAGAAACTGTGTTGTTATAGAAAATACAAAAGCAAGAGAATTCTGAACGGTAGGTAATTATAAAAAAAATATAAGAAAATTAACATAGATAGTAGAATCAACTAGTATCGAGGCAGAACATCCAGGACAAAAGTTGACTGATCACGCAAGCATGTGTCTCGATTCGGATTGGAACCTGTACTTCTTTCCTCTCAGCCGGTTCGTCGCCAAATGTATTAATTACAAAAAAAATCTAAATACTAAGATAAGTTTTAGCGACCCTGACTTTTTTCCCGACAATCCTGACTATTTTCAAAACCATAAAAGCTTATTTCCTAAAGTCTTGTAAGCCTTAATCTAGTTCAAGTATGAGATTCAATAACACATCATGATACAGTATAGTCCTTTGTGAGTATGCTAATGCTTTGTAGGACTGTAGGGCACGGGTCGGCTCGATGCGGCCAAGGATATCGCGATGGAGAAGGGACGTTGCCGACGTTGGGTAACATTCCAAACATTTTGCTGAGTTCTGTACGTGTGCCTAATGTTGCGTTCACACTATGCCGCAGTGGGCAGGGACTCGGGCAGGGAAGTGGGCACGAGCTTAATGAGAACACGATAATGCCTCTGTCCCGGCTCCCGGCTCCCGGCCCAAATTCATGCCCTTGCTCTCTAATGAGAATAAAGGCGATGTTGCTGTGGCAATAAGTCCGCGGCAATAATGCCGGCAGCGGCATGGGCATAGTATGAACGCGGTATAACGCGGCATTCTTGGCGTGATCTAGTGCTCGACGGACCTTTTCTTTGACTGCCAGATGGTTCTGAGTTTTATCTAGTTAATTTTAGTTCTGAACAGCAGTTACTAGACCAATGGCATTTTTACGATAGATTATTATCACAGATTTATGTTCGCATTTAATTTTACTTCTCACTGGTTAAACTCAACTTATTCTAAGACCACATCAACTCGACATTTTGTAAGTGGTCTCCAATAATATAACTTTAACATTTTTATAAAGTACCTACCTAGCTGTTCACTGTTTGTTCTGTTTTGCATCCAAGGTGAAGCGCGTCATGTCATCTTACTTCTTATGCAAATGTTCCTCTTAAATGGACGATATCCTTTTTTGGATAATTATATGTTTCCTACATAAGACCAGTTGTTGTAATTTAAAAAAATATCATTTCGCTTTTTATTTTTGCAAACAATTATTATTTTAAGCTTCTTTAACAATACTTACCTATACTTTTGTACTAATTCTGGTTTAAAGTTTGATTTAGAGCAAATTCGATTACCCATATAAAAGTCTGATAGAATACGGCTGCCAGTAAACCATACGCAATATACGGATTCCCTCGTAAAACGAGTGGCACATAAATATCATCCATCTTAATGTTCTCGTCTGTTTGTAAATCGAAACTTTTATATCAATTCTGAGAATTGAGATGTTTTGTGGCAACGATTCCTAAGAACTCGATATTATGAATACCAACTCGGAGATGTCGAATATTGGTTTAATTCGAATGCATTCCTATCCTAAAATAGGCACAGGCTCACACAGCATGTCATGTAATGTAACACAGTGCGGTCACGTTTTAAATAACCTACTTATATTATGTTTCACAGTGTATGTGTCGCGATTCGTGACAGCGTTTCTGTCTTTGTATCATCGTTCACATTGTGCAACGTGATGTGCTGCGCTCTGTGTGCTTGTTCACAGCCGCGGTTACCCAACCAGATGCAGTCGCAGACTATTTCCTAAGACACTTGAAGCGGTTTTTGCCTATCTTCAAGTTTGTTGTTGCTTAGATAACTGATGCGATGCTATAGAATGAAAGTCTGGGTCCTACCTAGCTTACCTCAACGCTCCTAGGTGGAGCTCGTGAGGGTATTTCATCTTGATTCTTCCAAACAAAAATTACAAAAAGTTTAGCTTTTCATTGCACGCGTCAGTTAACATTTTGTGAAAATCGTGCCCCCATAATTGGCGTTCCAAAGGGGACATCTGATCAGGCCCACCGGACCGCACATCCTGTGATATGCATATAGTCCAACAACTACCTACATGCTTGAAATGCATTCACATTTAACACTAATTGTGCTTCGTACATGTTTTACTTCACATGGTAGGTGCGTTTACATTGGACTTTCTCTAGTTACTTGCTCAGGTGTGAATTTAAATAAAACTGATTTTTTGAAAAGCATAAGTGGCAAACTTAGTGAATTTGTCAGTTTATCTTCTTCAAGGTTCTATAAGGGTGTGTCTTTAATACTCTATTCCATGCTCCAAATATTAATATTTTTATTTGATGGTAATGTTATAGCTGTATTAACATAATAAATAAATAATAAATAATAATAAATGTTCTTGGACGTTACACACAACGCCTTCTAGTCCCAAACTAAGCAGAGCTTGTACTATGGAAACTAGATTGCTGATATAATACTTATATACTTTTTTTTTTTTGTAAATACAAACTTATAATTTGGAACAAGATATAAGTATCAAGGGGAAATCCGTTGAGTAAATTAATATTTTTTCCTCTTACGTCTATATTTGTAGTTTTAAACTTTGCACTTAGGTGATTTTCATCTTTGAATAATCTGGATACCTTATTTACTCGTAGGTACTTGTAATCGTTTACTTTCTATTCTAACACCTCATTAGTTCAGTTTCTGTATCACGATAACTCAATACGCCTGTCTAGCCTAGCTAGATAAAAAGAAAACCTCTCCTTTTTCTCTGCGCGGTGGGGTCAAAAAGCGCGTGTCACATATCAGTAATCCACCAGCTGCGATGGGCTGCCACGTATGGAATTACGCAGCTACATGCGGTGAATTGAACATGTGCCAAAACATGTGTACCTCTTAGCTACATCAGCAGACATATTACAACACGTAAACGTAACCCTAGATTATAGAGCCTAGAGATCCAATCACTAGTGAGAAACACAGTCGTTACAGTGATACTCGTATCTTTAAACTGAATAGCATTTTTCTCAATAGTTTCTGTTTGCTGCAGATTCTTGCCGTTCGCTTTATCTTGTTCATTGAAGAGCTGCACTGTCATTAACTGCTCCACTTCTGCCTATTGTTTGAGATGACACTTTCTAAAGTAATCTCTATTTCATATCTGACTCCGTTGACATGTGGAGCGAGCTCTGAACCTGCTAATTAATCCTGCGTTTTACTGTTAGATGATTTTACAAAGAAGTTTTTTTGCTATTTACAAATTGTCAGTCAAACCACTCATTTTATTTCTTTATCCATATCAAAGTGATATGCTCGGACAGGGGCCTTGGTATGTACTAATTATACTATTTATACTGTGTAAATATAGTAAAGTAAAGTAAATATTTTTGATAGTGATTGTGTGTTTGCCAACTTCGTGTACTTACGATAACTTTTTTCCATACATATAATAATATGGTTATGCTAACTTTGGTTTGTAGATAGAATGATATACCTATATAGGAAACATGAGAAATATATTGCTCGTTTCCATTTTATTTAAATCATGTTTGTATTGGGTGACGTCTGTTTTTATAGCAGTCGTAAATATAGCATGTCAGTAACTCCATGGTCAGGATTTCTTTATTATTATAATAATAATATGTATAAGCAATTCACACTTATATATTTACACACGTGTTTATTTGCATCTATTGTACGTAATGCACAGGAAATACACTGTTATCTTTTACAAGTAGGTACATACTATATTTATCTATACATACCTCACAACTGAGAGCAGTAAGGAATACATATTGTTGTTATAATTATATAGGTACGCTTTTTATGTAGTTGCGTATGGAATCACACCTACCTAATTGAACATTTCATTCAATTGATCGTTGTTGTCTTTTCTACATATGTAAAATAGTCAATCGGTTATCACTTTTCTCTTATATCCCATACCATCTCTCATTTGATCTGCCTTCTATTCGTTATTTCGCCAGACAACTTTTCCAGTCCAAGGCTCATGTACATCTATAAAGAGGACAATCTTTTCAGCACCAATGGTAGGTACCTACCTATACCTTGACGTGAAAATGACAAGACAATTTTATAGAACGGGGCCGTTACTATAGAACAAATACATTTGTACATTGTATAGAAGTTCCGGTGTTGTTAATTCCGACATGTTAATGAACACAGACAACTGCCTAGTTTCAGGCACTTGATTATTGAACTTAATTGGAGGCGTGATTAAATTAACGTGTTTTATGATGCATCGTATCTTCCCTACCTCCAGATATGTAAGACCGCTATTTACCTACTCAGTATACCTACGGACGTTTAACATTTGTTTGGGATTATCGATTCGCTTTAAATTAGGATTACATAAAGGAGTGTTACCAGATTTACCAGCATTTTTATTTTGTTTTACATAAAGTAGGAAGATAACCCGTCTAGTAGAGGATAATCTTTTTGCTCGTTCCTGGGTGATAGATGTGTTGATATATCGGCTGTCACTATAGCCGGTGGTTACGGGAATCACTGGTAATGTGTTGGTGAGCACCAGCCTAAGTGAGTGGGTGTTCTTGTTCACGAAATATCTCTAGCATAATTACGATCTCAGCTTAGCTCTAATTCGTGAGTCACGGCCGAGTGAAATGGCACGCGGTCGCAATAGTAAAGAGCAGTTGGGACACTACTAAACAACATAAAAGAGACAAATAAAGAACAAGAGGTACAAAGAAAATATAATGGAAGATAAAACATAAACCTTTGTTTTGACAGAAATGCAGCAAGCAAAGTAACCTATTATTGGCCAATAGCTGGTAGTACATTATTTATCATAATAATCACATAAAACGGTGTTGATTACTAATAAATATGAAATATGGGTCCGGAGTTTTTGGTTTCAACGAAGTACAAAACTATTGGTATGCTGTAAAAGCAGTCATTTTTTCATGCGATAAAGCTTTTATGTAAAGTCCTTCATTGCATCGTAAGGCAGCTGCGGTAACGTGCGAAGTGATTCAGCTATTCTCCCCAGCTGTGATGCAGCCCATCGCTGCGGTCGCTCTATTCAATTACCCCGCGTGATGTGAATACTAAATTGTAACAACTGAGAATTTGTCATCACAAACACCGAGCTTTCACCTTCTATAAGTGAAATATCGATTTACGGATCACAACGGTGCGGGAAGTCACGACCGAGGATAATATCTCATCATTGTGATGGAGCGATCGACAGGTTTCTATAGACAGCATGTCTGTTGTAGGTGGCCTAACAAATACACAATCATTATATTGTCACAGGCTGACGACTGGTGTGGGCTGGTAACGGTCGCCGGCGCCCGCCGCCATCATGTCTCAACTGGGCCACATTTACTGTGTAATCCCATTAACGAGCTCATTACCGTAATCCTGCTGGGACCTCGATTCTGTTTAGACTGCAGAACTTTTGATCAATCTCATTTTAAAAGATTACTTACCTTTACACAGCTGATTCATCAGCAATGAGCAATTTTGTAATACAATGTGTCATCAGATAACCTCGATCAAAGTCTATGACATCAATAATGTAGCACGGTCACAGTTCAATACTTGTATAAACAAACAGTGACCATTGTTTTGCTGACTCATAAATTTTGATGGATGACTTTGCCCTTTATTGTTCCTCATAAAAATGATACAAATTATCCCGGTACTTGACGATAGTCGTAATAACTGAAGGATGGAACGTGACTGTATGATAAAACAAGCTAATTCAAAACGTGAGTGTTCCCTTATGGTGTGACCTATGAACATCAGGTCCGTTAAATCACCTGCATCGGTTGACAGCTCAGCAATTTGCAGAGAAGCGATACTTACAATAAATGTTTGTTTATTATTCAGTTTGCTAAGATGAAACTCTTCCGAAATACCAACTGCTTCCATTTAATTCGTTCCGTGGTCACAAAGACCCAATTCTCTGAGCTCATTGTCGACGATGCGATGTTATCTGTCGTGGGCGAGCGGCTCAACAGCATATCTGAGTTAAGCCTTCTTTTTTTCATCACGAAGTACACTACTCACTGAATGCGTGACATTTACAAGAGATGGTTATTTGTGCGTGTAATGGTGATCGTGCACGACGACAACACGTATCCTCACCGGGTGTGGCCGCCGGTAACTGGATTGCTGTAGATTTGTTAACTAGATACGTCTGATACTGCTCACTTGACCCGGCTGCGACATTTAAAGAAAGGTTTTAACCGCGCTCTGGCAATTTACTCTATTAGTAGGTAATGGTTCTCGTTTGAGTAAAGTAATTGCCTCTTAGTGCTGGCGTTTTGTTCAACGATGATACAGCGGATCAATTCCGGTTATGACATGAATCGGTGCTGTGTTCATTCATGAGCTGTAGACTAACGCTAGTCCGATAGCTTAGGTAGGTACCAATTTTAGTGAAGTCGCATTTGACTTTCTCAACTTCATGTTTTACATAAATGCTCGTATGTGAAAAGATTTTGGAAGTGATGTTATTATTAGCCAGAAAAAAAGCTATAATACGCGTTCGCCTATAAAATTGTATATTAACGTTTTAATACATTTCTTTCTTTGTTATTTCAGTTTATGTAGAACATTATACAGACCTTATTCAACATGAAAGAATCTTGAATCTAAATAAATGTAACGAAACTAGTTTTCGTATAAATCCAGGAAAAGACGCGATGTGGTATCCCTCGTAAGTTGAGCGTCTGTAAGGCATCATTACGTCAAGGGCTATGCTCTTAAAAGATATGAAGTAGGTAAGGATTATTTAGGATTAGGGCGAAATGCGTTGAGATTACTGTAGCTGAGATGGAGAAAAGGAACGTTGGAATTATATTTAAGGGAAATTAAAATCATCCTGGCAAACTAGCCCTAAATGACGGAATATTATATTTAAAATTAAACGTATAAGTATAGTAATAAGGGTTTTACAACACATAAAGGTGATGTTTGTATAGACATTATTGGACTTGAGTAAACTGCTAAATAATTGAGACATAAATAATTTAGTTAATTTTATTACTAGTTTATTTATACGTTAGTAATAAATACAAAAAAACGATCTCCATAAAACAAGCTTCACGATTATCATCAATATCATATAAATAATTGCACTATTATGCACTTCAAGCATGTTATAATCAATTATGTTACATACACGATGATAATTATTTAATTATAATCCTAGTCATAATTAATTTCAATAAACTAGCCTACCTGTGGTGACTCCAAAAGGTATCCATCCTAGCTTCAAAGCCTACAAATTATATTTTTATAAAAAACTTCTACCTGTCGAGTCCATTTTAAAGCACAACTTTTTTGCTGGTGTTCCCATAAAGGTGCTTGTCAAAACTGAATCGTAGTTATCCCTCTTTTTTAAAACTTCGGACGGAACCATTTCAATATATAAAAGTATATATTTATGTATATTAAAATGAAGTATTATAATACAAGGTTTTACAATCATTCCGACGAGCTCTCTATACAACAAGACCCTTCTCTGGCTCACGGCATCCTTGGCCGCATCGACCCGTCTCGACGCATGCCCTACTAAGTGATTCCGAATTACCATAGCCTAAAGGCATCGGCAGGTCATGCCTACACCTGTCGACATTGACATTATGATAAAAAATCCATGTTTATATTAATGTTCAATGAAAAACATGCATCGGTCTCATTTATTTAATTCTCACTTAATATGGCCATTACTGGAATGTTTATATTTTTATTTCTTTCTATGTTTACTTTTAAAGACACGCAATAAGCTCTAGTCGCTGTCAGAGAAGTATTCTTTAATGGGATCATTATATACACTACTGCTAGGTTGTTGCTTAGTAACGCTGCCGGTTTCGTTCAAAGGGTCGGCTTCGGCTGTTGCACACATTTGATTTGGCGTCTGCTCGTAACAGTTCTGATCTGCTTTGAATATAATATCGCAGATCGCTCGCTGCACTGCGTTTTTGTTAGCCTCGCTGTATTTCATCATCTTTGACGCGATAAAGTGTGAGAAATATTTAATTTCATCGACGTTTATCTGCGATATTGTTGGATGCTGCTGGTCTGCCAATAAAAGTGTCGCCGCTGGCCTTTTAATTGGTCCCAGAGTCAGTTTATCGTTCTGCATAACTGGAGGTTGCTGGGTACCTATTGAGAGTATTTTGTCATTGTCATTGCTGTTTTCGCTGTCTTTCTTGTCATTTAGAGTTTTCTGAAAATGACAATTTAATTATTTGTAGGTACTAACGGTGGTAGTTTCTACTTTCTACCATATTTATATCTGTCGCTAAGCAGTGAGGTGCGCTTTAGGATTTGGAGGGTTTGGTTGGTCATGGGTGTCGTCGCGTCGTCGGTGCAATTACAGGGCATATGAGACTTAACACCACGACTGTATACGATGGAAACAATTAACACAATATAACTTTTATGATAAGAAAACGGTTTCCCCATTGGGGAGTTTCCAATAATAAATTGTGTATTTTATCACTAGCATCATAGGTACCTCTAACTGTCTTATCCTTTCTTTGTCTTTGCCCAACAAAAATGCCATCGCCTTGAACCCAAACCATGAACTATGGTATGGAATATTAGGATCTGTAAAAAAATACTTTATTACAATTAGGTACATAATATTACCAGTTGAGCTATCAACTGTTTCATGTGTATTTTGTAAATATTCTGAATATTGTAAATACTGTATTAGTTGTAATATTCTTTGTGAATAAATACATATTACCTACTTAGAAATAGGTAGAATAGATGTTATTAAGACTTACCTCTGCCATGCTTTGGTGCATTTAGAATTTTAGCTTTTTCCCTCCGAAACGACGACATGAGAATTCCCATCTTGTGCCTGCATTGGTCAGAAGGAACATTCAACACTTTTGCTATCTCATCCCAAGCGCCTGGTTTGTTTGCCTTTTGATAATACAGAGGATGTTTTTGATTCCACAAAACAGGCCTCTCTTCGAATTCGCGTATGAGCTGTAGGCATTTGGTTTCTGACCATTCGTCCACAGCCATTTTTGCTACTTTTGATCCTGTGTTGCAGCCGGCCTACACACGCGTCGTTCTGAGTTGGTGGCAACGCAACACTGAACGCAAAATGGCGACTGAACGAAACGACCAGTAACGTTGCAGCAACAGCGAAGTTTATCTGTCCCGTTCTTAACCCCAGCATGTCTTCACCTCTCAGTCTGTAAATGTGATGAATGATATTCCTGCCTCCAGTATTATAGATCAGGGTCACGCATGTTCAAGTCCTAAATATGACATCTGTTCTTCTAATGAATAAAGTAGAAGAATTAATAAGTGTTTAGGTACTCTTCTTCTAGGCATGGGCACTATGGGCAGTGGTGAAGAGATACAACTTACTATAGTTTCTTGAATGGCTTTAAACATCATGCATACTGCGACAATCAGACGATAATAGTTGGAGTTCCATGAATGCCGTCTCGTCTGTCATTTACACCGCGATGTCTGATTCATGTTATCGACATCGCTACAACCGCCGCGTGAATGCTAAGAGGGTAGATTAGGCATGCGATGCACTCTTATGCTGTTCACACGCGTCTAAATACCAGATACACGACCGATAGGGGCGACAATGCACGGACCGACAATGTTGCTCTCACTAATGGTTCGAGAATTCTTCGAATGCAGCTAGAGAGGTTTCGTTTCTTTTTACGCAATTTCAAACAAAACTGACGTTCTTGTCGGCTTTATACTTTTTCATAAGTGGTCGATATCTGTACCTATTACCGGTTTTCATGATTTACTTGTTTGTACCTATAGAACGATCCTGAACTAAACTTCCTAACATTTATATGGACAATTTGATTTGATTTGAAATCATCTTTTGAACCCACCTTATAGTGAAACCAATATTTATGTAACTATACAGCAATACTTATACCTACATTGTTACAAACTAATCATTATAGGAACATTCCTTCCACCCGATACGTTATGCTTGCAATATCGAATGCAATTCTATTTAGCGTTGAACTTGTACCGTAGTAGTTTATCTTCCATGAGATAAATCCTCGTCCGGTTCAATTAACACAGCGAAACTGTCACGCTGATGTTTCACTTCTATCAATTACTCATGCAAATGATCTGTTTCATCAATATTCATCTAGCTAGATCACGTTATTTCAAAAACAACTCCGTCAAAACATCGGTTAGGGTTCCGAAGACCGATGAAGAAATCTAAAGTTTTGCTGTGTCCTCAGTCTGTCGGTCGCACACAAGTTACTCGTATCGTATACTCACAGGTTTTATTAGCATGATGGACTCTCGTTTGTACCAAAGCTTCTATAAAAAAAAACCAGTGTGCCTAGATTGTAAAGTAGGGTGGTTTTTTTACCCAACATATCTTCCTATAAAACGGTCCGTGGTAATAAAAAGCTTTGTAAGTAGTAGTTATTTTTTTTAGTCGCCTCGCCCTAGCCTGACAACGAATTGGGCAAAAGGAATGATTTCTAATCAATAGACTATTTTACATCAATGTCGTCCCGAATGTCGATTGAACAGACACCAAACAGTTCTGGGCCTCCTTTTGTGCGTGGTCTGATACGCGCTTTACCAATTTTACTATTTGAGACTTTGGTGTGATACCAAAAACTGGTTTCATTTGTTTATGCTGTTCTATAATAAGAATACGCTACGCTTAATGGTTCCAGATGTTCGTCTTCCGTATTCTACGGGTTAATTTATATTCCAATAACAATATTGACTGCCCCGACCTAATGAGCAAAATTAATATCAGTGTTCCTTATAAGTTAACCAGGTCCAATGCTCCAATGAAATGTATTAGATGCAGAGTAAAACACCATTCAAACAAGACTGTTTTATTGCTAGTTGGCGGTAGGCGGCGCAAACAATATTTGCGAGTACCTACAAGCTCTTGATACATTACAATTGCATGTCCCCATATTTTCAACCAACTACAGGCAAAACTCCTACCTATGGCGAGCAAGTGACAGTCTGAACAAACTCAGCAAGAGATTCGACTTGGACCTTTTCTGCACTAGAACCTCCTCAGCGAGATCACGGCTGAGCAGGGAGTTCTTTATGGCGGATAACTGACGACCTTTTTACTTGAAGTGTTTATTTAGATTTAATTACCTACCTAATTACTACGTTGTTATATTAGTTTGCATTAATTAGTTATTATTACCATAGTTTTCTGCATAGATTCTTTGCTATGCAGTAACACTGTTATACGTGAGAACCTCTAATTGGCTCTCCAAAGTTTAACCATTGCCTATTCTAATTGTAAAAGCTGTTGGTTCTCCAAAAAATAAATAAATAAATAAATAAATATGACACTGTTTTAATGTACTGGTTTTCAACCATTGAAATCACAAAAGTTGTTTTAAATTCCTCGTCGCCATTAAGTAACTACACACAAACTTACAGCTGAATATTGTTATAATGATACACCTTTTACCTTCTCGTTTATTCTCGTTCCTGTCACACTGATGTGTTCGTACATCCCGAATGATTATAGAAACAATATCGATCTCTTAGATTTAAACCAAGTACTTCGAAATCGTTATCTTTTATTGTCTGCCTGCAAAAGCTTTACGAGTATCATTGTTTAGTTTTTAATTTAAAACTCGTTTGATCTTGTTTGAGATATCACTTGTTTCACACTTTTATAAACTTTCTTTTGTTGTTACAGGTAAGCGATGGACTAGTGTTTTGGTAAGTAGGTAGTATAAATAATTATCAACAAAAGTATCAGCGGCGCTCATTGTAACCAGTTACCATACCCATAAATAAGTGTTCATGATCATGTTGCCAACGAGCTGTTAATATTCTCAGAATTATATTTAAGTTTCGTTTTTTAATCTCATTCAATGTATATTTTCATTCTATTTAATGCCCGTATGACATTTCATAGTATTCAAACAGAACTGGTTTATTTGTTTCGTTTATTTTTTATCTGGTAAAGTGATGGGAGTAACATCGGAATTTATTATGGTTGTGATACGCGTGTTGTACGGGGCTTCTTATAGATGTAGATAATACGTATTTGAAATCATGCTATAGAGGGCATGAATAGATCTCTGGCCTTGTGAAAATAAATCAATCCAATTTGAATAAGAGCCCGCTGTAGATATAAATTTCTATTACGAGTATTATAAAAGAATGATGATCACTTTGTTTAGGAAGGAATTCCTTTGATATATATTGATCCTTTGTGATTTTCAAGTATGAATCCCAATCCCAACCGCACCATAGCAGCGATCATCTTGGCGACAGACTTTCTCATTGATTGCTCAATCGGTTAGTTATATACCTACAATTTGCTTTCCAATATAATTTCCTCTATGTGAATTGTGTCTTGACTCCTTTTCCAACAATTTGCAAGAACCATTATCAAATGTGTTGAATAAACTGAAACGTGACGGGAATGCTTCCCGAAAAGCCCTTTTCCTTACAATTCAATACCACTCATAATACATGCTAAACATGTCTCGAGAGTGCCCGAATCCGCATTAAGAATAATGTGTCCTATCATCTGACTTCCTCAAAGTACGTGACTATAATAAGGAAGACTATGGTATAACAAAAATTGTTTTTTTTCTCAACCAAATACGGACACTGATCCGAGAATGGCTCAAATGAAGCGTGTTTGTTATAAGAATACGTTTCCGTGTAGTGACCTCCACTATTGAGCTAAATTAATGACTTCACCTTTTACCTACTACACCCATTCATAAATTGAAATCAATTTACACCATATCTATCTGATTATCAAATTATGAATTACCTGTGATATTCATTGTGGTTAACTAAATCATAAAATGTATGTCTTGTAATAGCTTATTTAGATCAGATTTTATTATCATTGCCTTCCTGTGATAGTGATCGCGTTTAATGTATTTGTTGAGTACCTACAATTATCAAGATTTTATACTGATGGTGATTCTCGCACGAATGCGCTTCAGAATCCTTTCGACCCTTCATTCGGTATGCGCTTATATCTGTATCTTGTGATCACATACCTGTCCCACTTCAAAGAGCGCTCATTTGCCGGTTTTATTTGTTTTGATTTCCATCGATTTGTGTGTGTCGGCTGCATGAGATAGCCCAGACTGTTCTTAGTTAATTATTACTATGCTAGCATCTTTATTCGGCTTCTTAGTAGTCGCTATACAGAAAGTAACGCACATATTCTGTCAATTTAGACTTTGTTTCTATGATATTATGTAACTCTGGTGTTGCAGGTGTCCATGGGCGGCGGTGACCACTTTCCATCAGGTGGCCCGCCTGCTCGTCTGCCAGCTATGGCATAAAAAAAAAAAAAAAACAAACATCCTTCATACTTGTAATTTTGTTAAAATAGGAAAGTTTTTAATCTTATAGGGACAAAAGTTTCCGAATTGTGAAATGAGGTCAGAGAACGAAAAAACTGTTGAAAACATAGACTTTCTCTCTTGACCGTGGGAGGTGAAAGTCTGGCTACTTGTCCTTGAGTCCCTTGCGTATACAAAAAGCGGACAGCGGAACGGAAACCAATTTATGAGGGGGTACTATCGGTTTCATCAAAAACCTTAACTTGTGGCTCTTTTAGATTTAGCTCATAAGTGTACGGAGCCTCAATGACCTCCTTTGAGAGACTAAGAACGTAGAAACCCGTAGAAACCTTTTTCAGAAAATACCCTAATAATTCCTGTTTACTTTTTTTTTTCAATACTCTATATGTTTATTGCTTTCACATGGTTTAGGTAAATTTTACATTGGTGGTGGATGTAAATGGATATGTGTCTCATGGACCCTGCTTAGGGTAATAGCAATATGAAGGCAGGCCGAGGTTTATAGATAGCTAGTAGATCGTTAATTAGTATTACATAGTAGGTAGTCATTTTATTTTAGGATATTTTATATAATGTTCGGGTCGGTTAATAGAAAATATTTTAAGATTTGTTGTTCAAGGCTCATGTAAGCGTGCGAATAGTGTTTAGTGTCAAGTTTTGTCTTTGTTGTAATTTATTTCTTATATTTAGTAATTAATTTAACGTTCGTAGATTTAGTAGGTAGGTGTATTTGGGTTTGTATGTGAGAATGAATGTCAAGTTTTGGTTTTATCCAATAATAATATGTCCTAATATTCCTAGTCTAAGTAGTCCTTTATGTCATAGTAGGTTTTGTCAATTAGATATGATTTTAATGTCTTAGCGAATAGGAAGTCTTTCTGTATGTTTTTTTATTTCTATTGGAAGTTTGTTGTATATTTTAATTGACATTATGTGTGGGCCGTTGCTCTGCATTCATTCACTCAGCGTTTGGCAGAGTCGTCATTGTCTCTTAATACAAGTTCTTCTCACATACAAATCCTATATACCATATGACACTGTAGTCTAAAACCAGGTGTAACATCCAATGACATCACAAAAACATCACACCAACAGGTTCATTCACCTGACCTTCAACTCGTCCACACACTATGCAGTTCATCTCAAGTCTCAGAAACAAGAAACAAACGTTTCCCTTCCTCTATGCACCAAAACTTTACGCTCCACGGATTCTAAACGGGCAGGAAGAATAATTACCATCTCTTTTATGCTAATCGATTCTTTTAACCTCGCCGCATAGTATTTTAATGCATTAGGAACTGTAGACTAATCAAACGTCAGGCTTCAGAGGACGCACTAAATTATTGGCTTCCGATTTATCTCTATGTCGAATTCGGTTGCTGTATGTTACATCCAGCAACACAGTTGAAAGAAAGGTAGTTTTGAATAAATTCAGCAAATCATTTACCTAATTGGTTTTTACCGCGCTGCATAGGTAAGTGTATCACACATTTTACATGTGGGTTGGCTGATACGCGCCACAGCTTGTATAACGGATGGGTTAAACGTTACTAGTTTCAGCCATTACTTTAGTAGTAATTGAATCTACGGTACTTTGTTTCAATTTACCTAATGAAAATACTGTTGGCACTGCAGACAAAGCTACTTCCTGTCTCATATTTAATGCTTGCTGAGTAATATAACATGTCAAAATATGATTTGTTGCTCTCCTGACTTTGTCTTTTTGTCCCTATGGTAAAAAGGTCATCGCGGACATTTGTATGTGCCAAATGCACACCGAGCGTAATAAATTCCATAACGCGTTTAATAGCCGGCTAAGTGGCGGCGTGTCATGACTCGCAAACAGATCTGCTACTGGATTTGACATAATTTCACGTAGCTCGCTGCGGGGAGAGGCGTCTTCACTCACCTGAGGGTAAATGACCACGTGACCCATATCCGCGTCCCGACTTTCACCAGCGGCCGTTCACCCGGGAACCGACACGTAAACACCCGTTCCAATTTCCAAAATGGAATCACTCGGTACGAACGTAGCCCACCATTAATTGGGGCGCATTCCAATTAAGACCTCGTTACGTACGCCTCTTACGCAATTAGCATCGTCCGGCTGAACCATTAACAGTACAGGCGCATCCAATTTTTTAAATGAACTGGATTTTACGGCCGTTGTATTTCATGTTTTATCCTTCAGCTGACGAGCGCCGCGGTTGTTTATCATTAATAGTGTTAATGTTAGCTTGTAGAGCCGTTATGTTTTGTTTAAACTGTTTTAATGTTGCGTCTAGATTGTAAATTATCTCCAGGTAGGCATTATAGTTTTGTTTTGTGGTAAAAATATCAATATGTAAATGTTTATTATGATGTATCTAATCTATCTATTCAGTATTGTAATATACCATTTGTGTGGCAAACATAGATGTTTGTTCTGTGTCTGGGTGTTTCTATGTATTATAAGTATGTATTTACAAAAAAAAAATGTATGTGTATGTATTCTATCAGCCATCTAGTTTCCATCGTACAAGCTTTGCTTAGTTTGGGACTAGAAGGCGTTGTGTTAAGTGTCCGTGAATATTTATTTATATTTATTTATACCACTGATTTGCTTATAAATCATTTAGCGTCCGTTTAATATTCATGATCTGAAACAGATTATGCGTGTTATTGTTTTCCTTGTACAAAGAGATCCTCTTGATGCCGGATCCAGCACAATGATCTGTTTATAACCGATTCATGCCACTATTGTCCTTGTACTCTAGGTACATGTACCCGGTATGTGTTACTGTTCAATACAAAGACCTCTTTGCATAAAATTGCTATCAGACACATAATTAAGATTCGATATTTAGTGAGAGCTTTGAATGCCGCCAATGGTTTGACGGCTATTTTATTGTCTACCATAACATTACAACATTCACAACTTACATTACGTAAAATAAAACGCAAATAGGCAATCAAATTATACCTACTAAGCCTTTCAATACTTCGTAATTGAAGGTAGTAGAAAAAATAAACAAAATACAAAAACTACAGTAGGTAACAATTAATGAGAAGTCGATTCCTATTCAGGTGCAATGAAATCGTTTACCGCGCGTAACACGAGTTTGGATAATGTAATGGCTTTAACACTTTCTAAATGATTTCTGGTTTCTATAGTGAAAATCGCTTTGTGTTCGAATTAGATCGGCCTACACTTTCCAGACCAATCGTGCAACCAATGTTTTATTGTTTGTATAGCCGTTGTCAAAACCGCTTGTTAGAGCAGACAGGCACCGTAACACCAAGAAATAATTGGCAAGTACTGCGCTATCGGGTCTAAACGAAATATAATAACACGGTATCATGAGAAACAATTCGCCAAGTAACTAGTTTGTGATGTTGCCTTGATTTTACAGCTCATTGCACCCTTCTTCCGTAGAGCGTAGTACTTCAAGGCTGGTGTTGTGGTGGGTCTTGCATCTGTTGAGGTAAACGGGTTATTCAGATCAGAACTGAAAGCTTGACCGTGAATGTGCTTCACGGCCGATATGCGATGACAAACATGCTGAGTATAGGAATTCCGCAAAATAGTTGGACTTGCGACTGTGCAAAGGTGTCACTTTTTAACCGGGCACAATGCTGATTGCACTATACTTACGTCAAGTTTCGCTGCCATGTGCATGAATTGCTAACACATCGTGAAGTTTTTGCGCCAGTGAACATTAATCACGCAAAAAGGTTAAACAGAACAAACATAATTGCACTTTGTTTGTTACCGCTCGATTCGTTCCCCTGCATTACTCATTTTATTTTTACCGTTGATTGTTCTATGGTACCATTGACTATGCTGCATTGTCTAGCTCCGCTGGGGCGTTTTACTGTCATACTCATTTTTTCTATAATACAAAATGGATAAATATCTCGGTCATCACGAACATGTACTGTTACTGCTAACAATTCGGTCGCAATATTTATTTACTGCAGTATTTAGAAGGCGCTTTGAAAATTCAATTCGTATATTTATCTTAATTGGATTATGTTCGTATTTGTATTGTTGTGGAAGTTCGTGACTGAACTCATCGAGATCACCGTTTCACGCTGAGTTTTTGGAATTATTCATTAACCTTTGCAAACGGAGTTCTGTTCTTTTTTGGATGAACACAGACTGCATGTGAATATCGGTTAAATTATGATGAACACCATGCAATGAATTCAGAGAATTCTATAAATTATCATTATGTTATCGGTGGGTTTTATTTCTTTAATCAGTAGTAAACAACGAATTTTCTGATTGGTTCTTCATTTTAAAAGGTCACGTCTGCCTTGTGGCTCTGAACCATCTTGTTTAGAAAGTTGACCATACTTGACGGTTCATTAATTCTCATCAATTACTCCATCAGTGCATGCGAGTTGTATGCTGTTGTGTAACAGTGTTGCAACGTTCGGTACTGTGGCGCCGCCGCGCCGGCCGGGGGCGTCGACCAGTGAAAGTGTGAAAGTGACGCGAATGCGCTTGCGCAGCGTCCACGCCACCGCAACCAGCAACCAACCGACATGAAGTGCGAACGGTCGCATGCGCTGTGCTTTTCTATTTTACTGTTTTATTTTTAAACTCTTAAATTATGTATTCGTATCGCTAATTATTGATTTATTATGGACTGGTTGGTTGCATGTGTGATCAATAAATAAATGTCCATGTCATTCGGAAAGATTTCCTTACAATATTCCTAATGTTCCTGCAAGAAAACTTGTCATTCCAAGAAACATAACTATCATAATGGACGAAACCCTTCGGCCACTATGAACTCTGACCTATTCATTGTCACACGTAGGTATATCGTTATATTACATTGTGCGTCTGATTACACCGTCTAATGTTATTGTCTGGTAGAAATGTTACAGAACAAAAAGACACGGTGCTCCCTAACGAGAGAAGATAAAAAATTTAACGAGCTCTGCAATAAATGTGGATCTAGACTAGACGAACGTGATGACCAACTCGTTTCCGTATTCATTAATTATTTGGTTAACTTGATATAAGGACGTGCTATAAATCACATTAACTGTTTTTTTTTTTACGATTGTTGACCACAATCTAATTTGAATTTCTTCGACGATGAGGCTGATGATAAAGCAGTATCAATCTAGACAACAGTTATTTCCTATTACATTGTAGAGACCCAGATTGGAACACGCCATTACCCCTTTAGGAACATACTCGTAGATATAAGTAGATGGAATTGGAACTTGATTAATATTGCTAGCTTTTCAAAATTTCAGCGCCACACATTTTATTCTAAATGGTTTAATAGAAGCTCTAAAGCTGCTTTTCCACTAGAGATGTGTTACGTATACAAGGTGTAACATAATTACCCTATAAGCCCAAAGGGGGCGTAATCAGACCGACCACCTGAGTGCTTGGACGTGTGCAAAGGGTCAATAAATCCTAATTGAAATTTTCACACAAAAGCACAACTTTTATTATTTTAGAAATTTGCGATAACCCTAAGTGTTTGTTTACTATTTGTGGAAACCCGTACACACGCATGCATATGTAGTACCATCCTACCGCGTCGCACGCACACGCATGCTGTGTGTAGGTACATTTTAAGAATGAAAAACTTCGAAATCTCAAAAGTCGTAGAACAAACACTCTTCGTCATGACCCCATGTTTCGTAAAATACCCCCCCTTCGGACTTATAGTAATTAGGTTACACCGTGTATAAGTTACGTTGACCCCATGTTTCGTAAAATACCCCCCCTTTGGACTTATAGGGTAATTAGGTTACACCGTGTATAAGTTACGTTGCTAAGCGGTGAGCTATGTCAAATCAAAAAAAAAAAAGATACGATAAAGCTAAGATACGAAACTGTATGACCGTTTGCACTAAAGCTAAGCTGAGTGGGTAAGATGAGCTATGAAGAAGCGGAACGAACCGGAAAGAACGTCGGACGGTCACCCACCAAATGGACCGATGACGTTGTTAAGATCGCGGGAAGTCGATGGATGGAGAAAGCTCAAAACCGCTCTGTTTGGAATACTACGGGAGAGGCCTATGTTCAGCAGGCTATATGATGATGATAATTAATAGAAGGTCTTGCTTATTGAAAAACAAAGCGTAAATCCTTCTGGTCTCAATGTAATAAACTAAAGAACAACAGCCTAATGTATGTGTTACGTGTCGATAATCAATTCTCTGTCAGACATCGTGGAGTTTGATGATTAATTTGAATTATATAATTAGTCGTGAGTGAGTGTGAGTATAGTCCAATAATTATGATACTACTTCATCTACGTAGCTGACAGTCACCGCACAGCCTAATCTTTCTAGAGGCTTGAAATTCTGTGATGCTGCACAAAACCAGAAATTCTAGTTCAAAAAAATATTTACTTTGTACCACCCAATTGTGGTTGTAAAAAAAATCTCACAAAATACAGTACGAAGTCCGGATAGTCCATTCAGTCCTATATTTCTGTTTTTTCTCCAGATAATTAATATGTACCGACGACGTCGACTTCATACCTCGTTCTACACAAATTAGTGTAATGATTTTCTCGATCAAATCATCGCAAGTCGATTCAGAAGCCTCAATTAATTGTTATTACCCACTAGTCCCACTACTGGACCTCTAATTGATGTACTTAGGCTTGTTTCAAAACGCGTGAGGACATCCACGCTTTCATAATGACTAGTTTACGGCTTACTATGGCACTTTGCGTGGCTTATTTTTGTGCTTTCGCAGCCAGTCGCGTTTTCTTGACAATATTTCCAGCAGGCCTAGGATGCGCACGCGCGATATTTGTCATGTCGTTCTGTCAAAATGTAAGCATTTTGCAATAGTTTGTGATGCAAAATGCTTACATGCTATTGCATTATCTGTGAAAAATATCTCGCGTGCGCTGCGCATCCTAGCCCCGCAGGCGTTTGAAACAACTATTTTTAATACAGTTGCTCAAAAAGTGGCGTATTTCAGGGACGTATAGCTTTCGGGATGTGGGCTATTACACACTCGTGCTTTTTTTTTACCTTTCCCGAACTAGTGCGTTCTCTTTCCCAACTGTCAAAATAATGTCTATTAAAAAGAAAAACCAACCGTGAAGTTATTACTAAAATAAATTCGTAGAAGTTTTTATGATTCATGCAAATACGTATATTTCTAAAAAGAAGCTACTAATTTGTTTCAATATCAGATTTAATGATTTGATTGAATGAGTTAGGTTAGGTTTCATTTCATGTCATCTCATTAAATTTCATTTTCATTTCATATCAATAAAAAAATTCTACTGAAGACTTGGCTGTATGCTTTGCCTACCAGAATGGGTGAAGAAAAAAAAATCTCAAAGGCTGCAATGACAGCCTTTCCGCGCTTGTAATGAAATATACTATTACCACGATGAAACAAGGGATCCCATAGGTACACAACACAATACACATACACACATTAGAAGCTATTTACATTTGCTAGCTAGCACTAAGCACGCGATTTCGGCCTCGTGGAATCTGCTCGACTCGACTCGTCTCTGCATTAAGTACTTGTTACTTCTAAGCTAAACACATGCTTTAATTTATGGATGACCTCAAAGTGCGTGTCCAACCAAGTTACATAGTTTAAAACTGGCACACGCGAGAATAAAAGCCAGCTATAGTATCTAACCATAGTGAAAATTGGTCACGTACACAAATATGTGCCATGACAACAGTCGGCGCGACATACATTTCTACGTGCAAGAGTAATGATGCTGAATTATCGACGCCGTGTCATGTAATTGTACCTATGTAGCTCAATCTACATGTAATGTACTCTCCCTACATACAACTCTCATACATCTTGTATGATGTGTAGCGAAACACACTCACCAAGGGCTTTATATCATTTGCCTAATTTTATTATTCCAATTACTAGCATCATCGCATCACAAAACGCTTTCCCAACAATTTTTAATTATTATTTATGATAAAAGAAATGGAACAAGTTGATAGTTTACCTGATGTTAAGTGGTAACTTCTGCCTATAACAATGCATTACCTCACAGAGCAATATACTTAGCTGGTTCTTCTTCGTCCTACTAAGCCTTCGGCTTAATTTCACTCTCTCCATTGTGATACTAGTGACGTATGACGCTTTTGTGAACTCATCATTCTTCCATTGCAGACCTTTTTGTAGTTTTTCTTATCTATCCGCTTCGAGTTCGCTCTCGAGCATTTACTAATGTCCTCTGTCTGTCAGATGATATCGGGGCTCTCGTTAGTGGCATTGTAGCGCCCACGCCAAGTTGAGCGCGCAGTCCTAATGGACCCCTGTCAGGATTGCCTATGACTGCTCCGATCAAACATTTACTGCGAAGAAATCACCTGATCATTTATAACATAGTTTCATCAGCGTCTTGACGTAGTAGTTGCTCTCAAGATCGTGCTGTTTCCAAGGCTTCATGATTCACTAGTGTCAAACGTCAATATGCGTAGGTGTGTGACACAACATTGGAGGGCGTGAGAACTCTGTCGGTACTACGCGATGGATCGGACTCACGCGCTTCTGATAATATCGCATACTGCGTTCCGGCCAGGGTTTGCTAATCATTTATGTAGTCTGCGAGCTAATGGAAAACATCTTAGTTACAAGGTTGCTTAGCGTATTGTGCCGCACTAATATTTCTCCAGGCCCGCTCTCACTCTTGGGCCTAAATGCTTAATGGTCATCATTGTCTCATGCGCGCTCTCGTAAACACGTTATCTAACACTCGAGCCACAATAGATCAGCAACAAGCTGAATGCTGCGGCACAATGCTTCCGTCGGCATCGGTTCCGCTCTCGTGAATTGGGTAAGTGGTGCATTTGACGAAACTTCACTTTTTCACCGACCCACTTTAGCCCGCTGTTCATCCAATAGAATCTGAAGCATTTGTTTGCTCTCGATTATGGACGGGCTAATCCATAAAAGTTAATTTTCACGGCATTTCGAAGGTCCATTAGCGCACAGCGGATTTGTTCCGCGGGATTCACGCGATCTTTCGCACGACAATCGGGAGCGAGACGAACCAACTGGAGCGACTAATATTCAAATGGACCGGTTTTAGATCACCTAATATCTGCCGTTGACGCTTGGTAGCCGTTCTGCATGTACTACTGGTTTTCCAGTTCATTAAAAAGTCACCCAAGTTTCGCAGTCTCATCTGCTGCTATAAATCAGAGTACGAGACTGTATTATTATTTTTTTATTCCACTAAACTTTGAATTTAAACGGTTAATAAGGTAAGTAATGATTACTAGAAGTGAATGCAGCTATGTAGGTTGGTCTACCTCACCGGTACACTTTCGTTGGCGATATGCAAATCAGACCGTGAGCAATCAGCGCCTACGCTGGATGTAAAGTCGTCTATTAGGTACCATTGCGCGGGCGACTTCAATTTGTATGTGCGTGCATTGTATTCGTAGTTGTTATCGTTTCTAACATCTGCCAATGTTGTCTAACAAGTTAAACGCACCCATTAATGCATGTAAAGATGTATCTGTTTTTAAACTACCATTTGTCGCTAGTGTTGGAAATGCTAGATATTGTCTTCGTTTAATTTCTGATTTGGTGTACGGTGAGTTTGTGATGGAATAACATCTACGTCTATTCTGGGAAAATATTTTCGAAGCTCCGCCGGAGGTTGCAGGTCGTTGACCTGATCGTGGAACTGCGATGTCTTCATTTTATACCCCTTTTTTAGGAATAGGCAGATTCATTAAAATAGCCATGTCATAGAACTGGTGACGGTCTGTTGGCTTGATGTATCTGCGTTGTACCAATAAGATTATACCGACTACCAAGCCGACCGACCGATCAATCTAACAATTTAGTTGTTTGTCGACCAGAAAAAATTGTATAATCCTCATTCAAATTTTACTTTCTACTGTACATTATTTTCTTTTGCGAAATGCATAATTTAAGTTTAATTTAGTGCTTGTAATAAAATTCCAAATATTCTCAGTAAAATCACAGGCGCCCGTAGGTAGACTAGTGCAGTAAGTGCAAAATTTGCATCGAAAATTACGATTTAAAGAAGCATACATTTTCATTAATATATTAGCGAAGTTTACTCCTTGCCGTTACACGAAGGCCTAGATGGCAACGCGGGTGGAAAGGTACATTTATTATCTGCTATTTGGCACAATACCGCTGTTCAGTGCGCAATTACATTCTCTCTTGATGAGCCCATTATATTTGTACATGGAACTTAAACGTTGCGAGTACGTGCATCACGGTTTTGCCTGACTCCATTAGATTGAGCAAGCCTGTTCAGCTATTCTGCCTCGTTTCGCCTGGAATTTGTGCATTAACCTAAATTGTACAACAATACTCGCATGGAGCTGTGTACTGTACACTGTACAGGCCAGGTGACGGTAGCATTATGTGTTTAGATTCCGTAGCACTAAAATATAGTGAACAATGGATACTCTCTCAAGAGTTTGTCTTGTTGAACTCTATACTTACATTAAATTCTCGGGAATATTCATCTTAGATTCCATGATTATAATAGTCATGTTTCTAGAGTCCAGCAGAAAAATATATTACTGAAAGCATTTAGACGAGACGTCTTTGATGACTAAACAATAAAGATCCGCCTGAAACAACTCCACGCCTTACAATTTGCATTATAATTAACCGTAATGACAGGATAATCTAATGCAGTTAATATGGATAGACAGACTGAATGAGTTATCCGTGTAATGTGATCGCGACCGCATACCCCGTAATTTCGCTTAAGATTTACGACTGATCACCGACGGCAAATGATTATGGTAATTTGCTAGCTGTTGCCAAAATAGAGAGGCACCATCAAGAGTAGTTGCACGGAGGTTGTAGTTGCGTATTTATTTGAGCAATATGTTACTGAGACCGGTACCGCTCCTGTGAGAATATTTCCCGGTTGTGAATTTATTATGGTTTCGCTCGACTGAGGAATGAATCATAGCAGTCTGTCTGCAACGTATTGCATTTTTTTCACCTACTGATGTTTTGGTTTATGTATCTAGCCAACAAGCAAACATAAATTTCTGATGTGATAAAATGCTCGTCTAGCTCTTCCAAAAAAAAAACTGTTTACAAATAGTGTGCAAAAATTTAAGACCACCACTTACAACTGCGAGAATTTTTATACTGATTGGTTATAATTATCGGTAACTTTCATAAAAATCAGTCTAAGCCGGTTTGTCAGTAGTTTATAGCTTCTAAATCCCTCGTTATATGATCAACGGAACCCTGCAAAACTTCACTCCCGTGCGGTTCTCGCTTTTAGATTCTTTTATTTTATAACTTGAAGTCGTAGTTTTTATATCTTTACAGTCTAATAAAAACATACACCGTTCACGGTACTCGCTTAAATTTTAGATAATCATAAGCTTTCAACTGGCTTTCAAAACTATTTTGCATGTTTAATTTTTTTAACAACTATTACCGACAGTTTTTCACTCGTCACGAGTTCAGTCAGTTCATTGGTATTCTTGTTAAGTTTATTGGCGGTGTTTACTTGCAAGGCAACCATTAATGGTTTTATTTCCTGGACTCACCTCAGGCGACTGGTATTCTTCATCAGTCACTGGCCGCTGCGTGGTTGGTAATCAATGTCGGGCGATTAATTGAGAATCGATAAAAAAGTACCGTCAGCTATGACGTTTCCTCAATAAGGTTTTTGTGGGCATAAACCTTACGTCTCGAGCTAGCAATGACACGTCTCTCGATAAAAAGCAGAGGCCTATTTTGAGTCAATTACATCTAGTTTTACTTGGTTCTTGGAAAACTAATTACGTTGTATAATGAAATGGTTTCAAAAATATTTTAAAGACGCTCATACACGTACAATGAAAATTGCTGGTATTTATAATTTACGAAAAACCTCTGCATTTTATAACAATGCCTCGAGCTACAACTACAAAGCAGTAGTAGCCCCATTAATTACTCAATCTCTAGTCCTTACATCGCCAGCTGTGTCGCCAGTAAAGCTTTAAAAATGGCCCGTGTGGGAGCATATTTGGAGTGAATGTCCAGACAAATCTGCTATCCCATTCTCATCGTCTATTCTCTCAAGAGTAAAAGTTTAAATAGCTTTAGCAACGGACCCTGTTGGTAAATCCATTTGCTAGAAGTCAACATACGATACACAGTCTACTCAAGTCAACGCACTGTGGTACTTTTTCTGAGTGTCGAATCAAAGTATCTTCATCTGACGATGAACTCGTCACAATACCAAGATAGTGGCAAGTGGCAATGCCGACGTCTTTACTGTTCTGGCGACATTTGCCAAAATCTCTCTTGTAACGATACCATTACTTTACCTACTATTGCTCGATTTCACTTCCAAGCTTGCTTTTCGATGTACCGGTATTCATAATGGTTTCACATTACTTTTCATTTGCCATCGGTTTGATTTTATTTTATCTACTTTTCTGACGTTATGTAGGTTGACGCAAAATAAAAAAACGTACAGTCCTTATCCGGCCTTATCCTATACTCAGCTGTTACAACGATATTGGCCCAAAAAAATATATCGGTATGTAATTGGGAACTTCCATTTTTAAAGGAAGATCCTTGTTTACTTGGTTCCTTGGATATCACATTTAACGTAATGTAATGAATGTCTTCTATGATATTTTTGGTAGATTGACAATTGATATAAATATTTATCCATAGATTCGGTTCATAGATCAAATAATCCTTCGTCTCTCTCAATGACTTATTTTGTTACTAAGTATGAGTTATTGGACTGCGACAGTGCTCTATGTCTATCTGTCGAGAAAGCTTACCCCTCATTAGCGATAAAGTGGAGTGCACAAACAGGACGAATGTTTACGATGTTGCTACAATAATGATGTCACACGTCTAATATACTGTGTCCACTGCAGATAACGAGTCCTCAGGTTGTTCACCTCGCGTTCTAATAGAAGCATCGCATGACAACGTACAATGAGTTTATTTACTATTGTCTAATTTGTGAGCCAAAAGTACGAAGCACAATCGAGCGGATCATAAAAGCTTTTGTGTCTGATAGATTTATGAGTTGGAAACCTCAGTACATGGTCTGCGAGGCTATAATGTAAGGAGTGTTTAGGAATGCGTTTGTTGGCAATTGTCCACTGTATGCAAATATCTATCCAACTTGGATATATTACAGCGACATGATTTGGTTCAGATATTCGAGACATTCTAAGCTGCTGTTTTATGCTCGTAACAATAAATCACTATTATTGGATAGAATTCTGAGACATGCTTGGTTTTGGTTTTTATGTAAGTCAATTTATCATTATTTAATTTGGATATTTCGTCTGTTCTTTATTGTGTGTGATGTGATGTATAATTCAAGTAACAGACCCAGCGGCTACCCCCTTAGTGAAAACCACGACCTTTATCATCAAAATTGCAAAAGTTAATTACGTTGGTTTCGACGCAAGTCGCATTCCCACACAAATTAGGCGTAGGAGGACGTTTTCTAAATATTACACGTCGACAACCCGCCACGGAATAATTAATGGTATGATGAACGTTGTTTATTACTGCTGGGTTCAAACCAAGTTCACTAAAGATCCTAAAGATTGCGAATTGAGGAACTTTGTATTATAAACAAACATTGACTACCCTTTCTTGGTAAATATTACGTCAAGATATATAGTAATATACTATATACTCGTACAATCTGCCTACAAAATAAACATAAACGTTATTGCTATCGCTACTTGTAAATATATTTTCTATCTCGATTTGTATTGTTTCTACTGTATAAAAGTGGAAATTTTCTGCGTTCTTATATTCTTTTAGTGCTTACAGACTACAATAAAAGGTATATTTCCCTTGAGAATCAAATCCTGTTACGTGTAATGACAAGCGATAAATTCCTCACAAATAATAAAGATACGGTCAACGATCTTACCAATAAAATGACCCTAAAAGAATGGAACATCGACGTTGGAAATGAAAATGACTTCGCTTTGAATACAAAGGTTATTTCAATATTAAAACGATAAAAGAACATTCACAGATCAAAGATGAAAGACATCGTATATAAAAATAACGAAAACCAAGGTATTCTATACCGTTCCTGGGATTCACTTTCAACAACAAACGATTCTTCATCGATAATCTACATGCAACATATTTAAAATCAATATTGCACGCGTATTGAAAATTCAATACAATTTTACGAGTGTAAGTGAATCTACTCACGACGTGGCTGTCGGATTTCTTGTTTTGAATTGTTCTGCAGTTGGTCGACATGCAAGTTCCTAAAAAAATAATGCTTTACTAGGGTCTTTGCTCTTGACATCCTAACTTATTCTTTTGTCTACGAAGCTATTCAATAGAAACCTCACGTCGTCAGACAAATAGATGTTGATCTTTCAAGGGTCTTTGCTCTCAGTCACACTACATAGTAACCAGAAATTATGTACCACCTAGCTGGTTAATTGCATAAGATCGTCTCCCGCAGTTTTCATCTACACTGCTCGGGTCAAGACCTCGTCTATAAGCTGATGTTCGAACTTTGCCACCGATGAACTCTGCACCTATGGACTTTCACACGCGAGGTCGATGCACCTATTCTGCATTACAGTTTATATTTACTTACATAAATTTTATTATTTTACAAAATTGTCGAAATAACATTTAAGTTCAAGTGATATCTTAACTTCAACCTTACCTCTTACCTATATGATAATTTAATATTAACAGACGTTTTCACTTATATCCCGTGCAACTTAATCTCGGTAATATTGCTTGTTACTGTTTCTAGAATCTATAAAATCTGCAGTCATTATTATACTTGCTCCCCGGCGGCAGCTCTCTAAAGTGCTCGTATTAAATACCAAGTCAATCAAAGTACTTTCACGTTATTCGACCATATTAGCTCACCGATGCAGCTCACCCGATCACTTTCCCCTTTCGTGGTCACGACCGGGCATAGTTCACGTCCTCCCACTCTCGCTGCATTGCCAGTATTACCAACCACCAAGTTAGCAATGCAATGCAATGGCTAGAGTGTTCTAAAGTCACTAAACTCGCTTGCGGGAAAGCCTGCTCGTACAATCTTTTAGTTTACATGTATCCTATCCTATACAAGCGATTACATTTAAGATTATCATCACGCCCGTATCGAAATGTCCAGTCTTGACGACTTTATGTACGACTTATGGTCCCTTGGTAACTTGATTAGCATATTGCTACTTTATTAGGGCTATAATATTGAAATGTCTTTCTGTTTATCGCTTCACCTTCTTTACAAGTTTGATCTTCTCTTGCGCTTTTCTCTGACCACTTTCCAAGTAAAGTCGTTTACAGTCTATTTTCTAATTTCACTATAATAGTAGTGTCATTCGATAGAAACTTCGATATTTCAAACAATTTCACTCATCGAAATACAGTCGCTCACCGCTTTCTATTCGTCAAAGTAATTCATGCCGTCATTATTATCGCACTCAATTTTTTTATCCGCTGACAATGGCTTAAGAGATTTGGTAAAGTAAAAGTCGCATACTAATGTCCCATTGTTACTTTCATCGAAATTATTTTAATCTGTCGACATAAAAATAATATTTGAGGTCGGGTTGGTAATACTTTTGATTGACCGTGAACGAGAAACAATTCTCATGTTTACTTTCCTCTCTGAATGTTGGTCTAAGTGTTTTATTCTAATCAGTGTACTGGTCAGTACAGTTCAGGTACTCACCGGATAACCTTAAACACTACCATTAACTAGTTTTATGGTTGCACTTTAGAATTTAAATTGTTAATTGTATTAATTAACACTATTTAAATTTAGAACTGTCCTGGTTTTCAATTTCACCTGAACTTAATTACCTTGAGAAAGTTTTCGAAAATTGTCCTACTTGATACGGTCAATGTATAGGAATGTCATATTACGTGCCTTGTTGTATCTATCAAACGTCTGTTTATGCAGTTGACGTTCCTTTAAGCGAATGCAAAGTAATACAATGCGAAGGCAGGCATCAAGTTGGACATATTGGTCCCCAGATAGCGCCGTAAGTACGCCGGCTCTGGGCCTCGTGGCGTGCGCGATTGCTATCTGACGCAGCTGGAGCAATTGCCTTGTTTATCCTAGCTTTCCTACTCGACACATGACGCCGCTGCTCTGTCACACTAGTAAAACCTGGAGGTGGCATCTTCATATCGACTTCGAAAGAGACATGAAAAACGTTGTGGCAACAAAATAAGCCGTATTAAAATGGTATGATACAAAGTAGTTTCTTTTCTGACCTTCAAATTATCAAGTAACTGTCATATCGCTAACTAATGTAGCATTGCAATGGATTTATCTGCCGCTGTCAGATATAGACAAGATAGTGGTACCGCCTCCGGATGAAACGCTCTACCAATATATTACTATGCAACTTCTTATCATTCAGCTCATAAACACTGTCGTCGTTGATCTATTTATTTCCGACGACGGTTTTAAATGCTCCGCCTATCCATTGTCTTTTTGTTGTGGTTCCTGGCTCGTTGTACCTTCGACGAGGTGGGTAGGTAAGGCACGGTTGAGCGTACCATCGGTAGAATGACATGACTTAACCGTTCCCTGTTGGCCCTACGTTTGCGCATCGACGTCGCCATTCCTGACATTTGATGCCAGATTGCTCCGCATACAACTCGCCGAGCAAGAGCCTACAAACCTGCGTATGTTTGTGTCAGTTATCCGGTGCGTACATCTAAACTGCTGCTTCGTTTAGGTCATGACTTCGTTTAGAGTTGATTCTACAAAAGGAACAAATAAACTCTACAACAAACATAACAACCCGTTGACGTAACGAAAGATGAGCTATTATTGATAACCCATGTGTTTCGCCAACAATGCTCAGACACAGTATCAATCAAGTTTGTTTACCTAACATCTAGTTGGTTCATTCACCGCGCCATTCAAGGTCTTTTATTCAGCATTATTAAAACGTCGGCGGCAACCCACACGCACTACGATGCACATTTCCAAGTACGATGCGCTAGGTTGGAAGAATGGGAGCGCGTGACGTGAATGTCAACGGATTATCTTTGATGTCGGATAAAATCAACAATGTCGACGTATAAACGCTCACAAAACCCACCACACCCTCGTGAAATGGAGCGAACAAATTGAATTCCCTGTAACAAGGCCGTGTAATCAGTTTTGAAACTAGTATTCACAAAGGACCGGGCTCGCCGTAATTCAGTACCGATGCCAGTAGAAAATAACGATGCTGTTGCTAGCGTGGAGCGATTGCGCTAATTCTAGATGTAAAATGACCCGTGGATGCAAGGCAAGGTTAGTTAAAAAATACTGCCTAGATAAATATCGTTTTCATGCATTTTATATGCGAATTAACAATACGTTAGCGTTTAGGAAACGTTTGTCTATGGAACGTACGGCTGGTATTATTTCATTATTTTGATGTAGCTCTGCGCTGCTCTATGGGGACAAATTGAAGACATGGGTTTTCTCTTTTCCAACATGACAATGCTTCCTGGAAAATTGATGCTTCAATACTAGTTTAAATATTTTGACTCGGGATATTTAAAAGACCTCATTTGAGAAACTAATTATAAACGATGATCATAGTATTCTATGATGGATTTACCGTATTTGCAAATGTAGTCAAAAGAAGCTGTTCTGTTAACGATTAACTGATATATTTAAAATAAGCAAATAGACTTCTGCCACATAAATAATTTACCCAAATTTTTTGATCGTTCAACTACAAAAACTATTAAATTGCTATACATTTCATTTAGATTTGCCGGCGTAGTTATTTTCCAAACCATTAAACCCTGTCAGAGTGCTACATAAAGACCCCCACGTGGGCATGCGCGAGCGCAGTTTTTTGTTCGGTAGCATATCATTCGTCATCACGACTCACGTTCATTATCCGTTTGGCCTTGGCCGTGAACGGTCGCGAGGGAGGACACTCAGCGTGTGGACAGTCATGATCATCTCTTTAATGTTGATTTATGTGTTCAGCTCGTACAAAAAAACGTAGGTATTGTCAGATGTTCAATATGTGCTTTGCTAACAAAAACTTGCAGTAGAATAAAATATAAACACTTATTCAATCAGTGTGAACTAAAAGCGTATTTTCTATGTAATTTAAATGTAAGCTGAACAGCTTTTGACATCGTGTGCTTTGCATCAAAACTGTTAGTCAGAACAGTGAGTGGGCAGAAATACTCCCTACTGCGTCGTCGAAGCTTTGAGAGTCTTCTATTCAACGCAATGCGTATTTAAGTTTAACCGTACTACAATGATGAGATCACATTTGCAATATTACAATTAAATGCAATGTTTGATAAACTTACCAGTTTCCGGTTACTGCATAAAAGTATTTCAATTGAACTTGAGTTAATCTGGGTTATAAACTCCGTCCCAAAGACCCATAGCTCCTATGAATACGATTCGGATGCTTAGAAATTAATAAATAGATATAATCAGTATCTTTATGGACGTGATCATCCATTTATCGTATGTACAACCATAAAGTGAATTGATACCTGTTCCTCTGGTCTCTTAAACGCAATTCAATCGTTTTAATTCTATTGGGAGAGTTCAGAGAGGTTTCACTGTCCGCCAGTATCCTTCATCGCTGAGCTATTAAAAGTTAGATTGGCTATTACTGTTTTATGAACCAGTGTGAGTAACCGGTGTCCATTCTAAGATGTTGTTATAGTATCAGATACATAACCTGCATCTATAAACGTCAAGACTTTTTACGTAGTTACACACCACAACGCGACTGCACATCAGCACTTACACATGTCCGATTGTTTATTTATCTCTTTCTAACAACAGGTGTGGCATTTCCGGCGATTGAGACGTATGATGTCTTCAACTAGTACACCTCTTCCATCGAGTTAGAATCCTAACTGGATGACCTCTTCCACGCAAACTGTTAGCTGTGTGCATTGGTATGAGGTAAAACAATGTTTTCGGCATTTTTGACGATGTTGGCGTATAACGCGTCTAGTTGTAGAAAGTCGGATGCACCCATTTGGCTCAATTACATCAATCGCTCAGTTGTAAGGACCACCTACTCTACTACCCCGGTCGGTGTAGCTGCTACGTAATTTAGACACTTTGACAATCGAACATCCGCCGGGTAACTTGTAAATCCTGCATCCTACTATATTGCATCAATGACGGCCCAAGCCAATATTCAGCCATACATAATATAAATATCCTAGGACATTTCACACAACACCTTCTAGTCTCAAAGTAAGCTGAGCTTGTACTATGGGAACTAGATTGCTGATTGAATATTTTTTTGGCGAATTAAGTTATACTGCTATTGAAATACTTTTATACTTTTATTTAGTGAAGCAAATCTAATATTACTATACATATATGCTCTACATTTATATATTTGTACTTAATTTTTTTTCTTCTGAAATATGCTAGCTATCGAAAAAATCTTCGCGAAAGAACTTGTGAAACAAATCGTTCTTATGGTTTTCTTGGTGTAGTTAGATATCACAAAACATGATATTTTAATGTCTTATCATGAGCGTCTAATGAAAAATTACTTTAAAATGTCATAGATCTACTTTGTGATTAAATCACCGCTTCAGGTCATCGTACCGTCTAGTTAAATGGTTTCCAAAGGTATTTTGAAGCTTTTTTGTAATAGTTTTTTGGAATTTAATTACATCATAACTAAAAAAGTAAACCTCGCCTTACGAGGTTTGCTAATATTTAAAACTAACTATTTATCGTATTTAGGTAGCATTTCATTTACAGTGCTTTATGTTTTGATGACGAATAACAGGGAAATCACATTTGATTTGACGTTTTTGAGTCTAACGTGTTCCGCCAATTGTAAGGACCCATATTCAACTAAACAAACTCAAAGGTTAAAAGTTTACAAATACAAGAATTATACAGGTACAAAGATATGTGTCAAGAGCTCATCGGTGAAACAAAAAACTTGAGCAGTGCTTCAAGGAATTTTAGACGTTAACATTTTGAAATATCTTTAACGTACATATGTTTGTGTTTAACAACACAGTCAACGATTTTCCTAGAAGTAAATAATTTATCGTATTTTATAATAATAACCGAATTGAAACTGCGGTGCATTCGATATAATATTTTGTACATGAACAACATGTTACCGAGGCAAGACGAAGAAATGAGGTTTGGTATGACAAATTCATAAAACTACTGTTTCACCGATTAAAACTATGGTTTAACATTTAAACAGAAATAAAATATCAATATCGCCGAGACCGCAGGGTAATCAATTCCATGCAGAACATTTTCAGTCCGTTTAATCTCATCTCTTCTAGACGTCAGGGAGCCGATCAAGCAAAACCGGTACTCGAGCCTGTTGCATCACACGGAGCCTATCTGGATAAAATTCAAATTGTATTTTAATCGGCAGATAGTTATGTTTTCATATAAAAACGCCCTTAGTTAAAGCAGAAATTCAACCGATGTTATTGGGAGGTTATGTGCCAACTCCCATTTCATGAACAGATTCTTCCATATTCATAAAAGGCTATTTACGCCGCGTCGGGCTGTCCAATCTGTCCATTATGTGGCTCTTTGTGTGATTTAACATAGTAGTTTAGGCAATAGACGCATGTATTTTCACAGTACTTTCCTTATTTTCGTGTAGAGCTTTTAATAGTGGAGCAATGTTTTTAGAATCTTTGTAAATATTTGATTAACTCAGGTGCTCTCAGTCAGATCCGCGGGCAAATACATGATTTGTTTTGTGCATTCGACGGGCGTCTGCGCAGGCATTATACACAAATTCGAGCCATCAATCTTACGTGTATGAGTTGTTATTAGTCTGTAAAGGTGTAGTTGCATAAAATAACTAGTGGCTCTGGGAGCTGTAGACCTCGCGAGCATACTAAATATTCCAATATTCAACATCATCAATCAACATCATCAATGTCGTGTAAGGTGTTTTCTGAAAGTCTTTAAGTGCACTTTTATTAATTTCTAATTTAAGGCTTATTATTATGCTGATGCTCTCATTCAGTGAAGGAAAACATCATGAAGATAATTATCAGTTAGTATTCTAACAGCGACGAAACGCTTGCAGCCTGTCACGTATTGAAAACTAACTATAATGCAAAATGTGATGTTTTTTCAATTTAATTTTGTAAATTTTTGAGGAATGTAATGTGCAAGTGCATTTTCCGTTTTGTGATTTTTTTGATCTTTTTGATTTTCTTTGCATGATCTTGTGTAGAATGAGGTCCTTTGTGTTTCTCTCAAATTTGATTGAAAACCATCGATTGTTTGATGAGCTATCCTGTTCATCATGCTGAAGATCCTTATCAGATCTTCGCCAAACTTTTATGAGACCAACTTATAGTTACTACCTTTCAAATAAAAAAAGAATAATCGAAATCGGATCTCATTTGGTGGAGATATCCAGTATATCAAATAGCCCCCTTTTTTCTCTTTTTTTGGGGGAAGTACCCCTCCAATCAAAAATCCCCGACGACAAAAAAATTCTAATAAGTCATATAACCTGTGTACCAAGTTTCGTCCAGATCGGTTGAAAAATGCGACCTGTAGAGGAGAACAGACAGACAGACAGACAGACAGACAGACATCCGGACAAACGCATTTTTGGCCAATGTGGAAACTGAGACGCTTCGCTCGCTTCGCTCGCTCGGTCAATAAAAGTCGTAAATGATTTTGGAAAAGTTTTTTATAACTTGGTCGAAAGCTTTTTGAAAATGGTCGACCAGCCAAGAAGGATGTTTTTAGTTCACCTAGATATAAAATATTTCAGATTTTTTATGGAACTGAGTGTTCCGAATACTGTAAATTATGCTGTTTATATATTTGCGTTCTATTGCAAAAGGGACTATAATATTTCTTCTCTTTAGAGATACCTGCAAGGTTTTATTTTATTTTAGTACGCTCAAACTGCTGTTTTCGGTTGTTTACAACTAATCATGAATTTTAAACGTACGAAATAGCACGTGCTGAACATTTTATGTCAATTTAGCCGTTCTGTACGACTTGGTATTCCGAAAATGTAGACTTTTCGTTGATTTGCGCTGCGATAAAAGAAGCTCCTGTTTTGCAAAATGTCAAGACGTATTATCCGAGGGGCGTTCTCACGGTAGCTCTCGAGAGACGAACGGAGAAAGCTTTATCTCATGTATCGGAGCGCGAACAATGTGAAGAGCGTGTCGATACCTATCGCAGTGAGCCTATCTAGTGGTTCTAGTGCTCATTGGACTTTCACTCGCCGCCGCACTCCTGTATCGTTGCTAACACCGCACCGCCTTGTTTACGCCCGTCTTGTCTTGCTAACGAAGTGACAACAGCAAGAAGTTCAATGACTGCGTAAATGCACTGCAGGCACTGAACTCTTCGATGGAACATAAGATATTGTCTACACTGGCTCGTCAGTTAGAATGGTATGGAATATGTTCTTAACACCCTATTTGAGATCCCAAAAGTCATTTTCGCTCTTCACGTAACGTACTGGATGTGTCAGTCAGATTCATGCAGTTCAAACTATGACGTAGATATATTGATATGTTTTTTGGATGTGTTTCTGAACTGCATTGGTGTGGAGATTCTAATTCCCCCCAACACAGTGTGCTCTAGCTTAAACCACATCGTGATGTAGTGCAGGGCCGTAGCTGGTACGCAGCCCACGATCCTAATTACAAAGTGTAATGAGTATCAGAAGGCAGCTCTCGGCTTATAAACCTGACGCCTTCAGTGACAACGTGGTGAACCGATACAGCTATTGTTGTTGTGGCTGCCTTCATCACGAATGTGTTTGTTTCAAGTACCATCCGAGGACGTGTTCTTACTACTTCTTACAGTGGTATTGTTTTGGACCTGTTCTATGAGGTCCGTTACGATATTGACAATGTACTTCTTACCCTTGGTAACAACAGAATACCTAATGTACTAACGTAATATCTTGAGTAACATCTCTATATTTTATGTAAAGTATTTTGATTTTGTATGTAAGAACACTTTTTTTTTTAAATATTGAAGCTCTGTTTTATGCTCTAATCATGAATTTTACATACGTTTTTGAACAAAGTTTTCTTTTTAACATATTTTGCAATACATAAACGGGCGACCTCCTCCAATTTATCTATTAAACACATTGATTTATGATTAAACACCTGAAGATCCCGATGTAGCTCCCTTACCTCTCAGTAACGAACGGCACAATCTAATCTCTACATCTAATCGCGACTAGCCCCTTAAATCACAAAGGAGTGTCTTCAAATTAATAAGTTTGATGCAAAAGTTCCTCGTTCCTCAATAGATAATGCATCTTGGGCAACAGCGGCAGGCGTATACAAAGTTGCCAGTTATATAATTTCTAAATTAAAATACATTTTATGGAAACACTTTATTTCTTTTTTACTAGACGTGGTAGTCCTTGCTCTTTAGTCCCAACTCAAACAACGTTAGTTTAAGAATAATATGGAAATATTGAGGAGCATGATGCAATTCAATAAAAAGCCTCAAAAAAACTTACTACTAGGCGGTGGTCGGGAGAAACCTTTCCTTGCCAGCCATAGTTCAGGCTATGGCCATAGTTCAGGCTATGGTAAGTGACGAGGAAAACTGGCATGCGGTGGCAAGCTTCTGTGAAGAAGTTCTCCTCCTAAAGGAGACAGCGGAGAAAGCGAGAGAGAGGTTCTCGCTTGACCCAATTCGCCGTGGACGGCGTGGGCGTAGCAGAAGAGCACGCGGTGCTTTTCTGCGCCCATAGCATGTTACTCGGCAGTGTAACAGCGCAGGGGCCATTATAGCCACTGGCCAACACGGCTGGGATCGCGGAAGAATGCTAACGCGCCCTCGCGTCCCCCGGTAAAAGTGCCCGACGGACCGTGAGGTTTTAGTCAGTAGAGTCTGACATAAACTACCGCTGTAGGTATCCATGATGGATTTCCTCAAGAAAAAAAAAAAAAAAAAAAAAGGCATTTAGAGAAGCAGAACCTATAGATAGATGAATTAGAAGATAAGATAGAGATTAAAAAGGAACATAATATTCATAATTTTATTTTGATTTACGCACGAGTGCTCACTGGCCATTCGCAGCCAACGCAAAAACTAAGCAAAAACCCAACATTTAATCGACTCGTATTTTGAGTAAATGCCCAAGCCAATGTATTTTTTGATCTTGTAAAGGAGAAAATTAAAGGTAAACCGAAGTAGATATTACATCCAAGTATCTACTTACTCGTAGTTTTGCATTTTAACGTTTGTTGAGACACTATTACTTTTTTTTGCTTCATATTTCATTTTTTGCCTTTATAATAGTTTCAAGACCATTATTATGCTTTGCAACATTTTGTATTACCGTTTGATCAATTAAGACACTGTGTACTATTTCATTACTTATGCACACCAATCAGTCATGAGTTAATTAGAGATAGCTATCAGCATCGTAACTAGCAACAGTTTTGTCAGTATTCATAATGGCATCTCATCACATGGTTTTGACTGATGATGATACATTTATTATTTTCTTTTCAGTCTTCACTGGTGTTGAATTTGAACTATGAATTGTGTAAGAAATTACAGCATTTATCACGGTTTGTATAGCTCAACCGTTTCATGTGTATCTTGTAAATATTGTTAATAAGTACTGTACTGTACGTATTAGTCGCAATTTACCTTGTGAATAAACGATTGTATCACGAGTTCTAGAGCCTGTATTGTTGGTCTATGTTGATAATCCTCATGTTGACTTTTACAAGTACAAGAAGAATTTACACTGATTATTATTTTGCACTAAAGTTATATTAAATAATAAAGAAATTTATGGAATATTTTTTGCAATAGGTATTTTCTTGTGGTTTGGAAAATGTTTAGTTTAAAAAAATGTTTTAAACACCAACTGATTTTTGTCTGAACTTTCTTACCTCCCTATTTGAAATATAATAAATGTCTAATGTATTCTATTTTACCAAACAAGTTGCAGGACCTGTCGTGTAGACGATCAATTTCATTCAACAGTATTAATATTATGCTAATTCAATTACTTCAGATGTTGTCTTACACTTTTTTCAAAGACAATTAGTTTTACAAGCAACCCTGTCCATATTAATGAACAGAATCAATTTATCTTCACTTTAGATACATCGACTGAAAAAACTAATTTACTATAATAATAAACGTGAACTATACGTGTATTTCATGTCATCAACCCATGCTTTAGTTTATATCTTTTTTTAAAGTCTGAGATAAGCTGTTTTTCAAACGTCTCGATTGAAGTTTTTATTATACTTTTACATTATTTCAAAATTGCGATTCAGATACCGTTAAGCAATCTATCGAATATTATTCATTCAATTTCACGTTACATTTCGCATATTTTTCTAACGCTTTGTTCTCTTGTTTCAGTTTCTGCTACATTACCACCACAGAGGCCTTGGATTCCACTAACACGACCTAACAGGAGTCGTCCGACATGTAAGTATAATGGGATTCCGATTTCCTGATTTTTTATTTATTTATCTGAAGCAATCGGAGGTTAACAATGTTATTTATCGCTTGCTTGTCTGTACCGATGATGATTTAAAATTTGGTTCGGAGAAGCCTTTAATATCATGCTAAATTTCACTTCTTATTTTAAACGTCACTAATGAAGTCTTCGGATTTCAATGCACGAGTTTCATTCACGTCTGGAGGACCTTGCGTATCAATTATATTATAACATTCTAATTAAAATAAAACGCGTTTGTTGTGTTACCGCTGCGCCGAACATTAATTTAGCCGATTGTATCGTCTCACCTTTTTGCTCGGTAATACGATTCATAGCCGGTAACGGAGCGAGATATTAAACGGTGATAACGAAAACCCTCCCAACGAGTTCGTCATTAATACAGTGTCGTAGTGGCACGTATGGGCGAGGCGCGCGCGGCCCGTCTCATAAATAACCGAGTCAGGAACCGCCCCGCGAACCATCGCTATGGTAATGCAACTATTGCCAGTTATTCAGCTCATTTAGACAAACGTCCATCCTAACAGCAGCGTACGGACAGCTCTACGTACGACTCAAGCCAACTCTTCTCGTGGTACAGTTTATAGTGCTCGGCGAAAGTGGAAGGGTTGTGGGGGTTATAGCCACTGCGCTCTTTCTTTTGTTATGCAAATCACAAAAAACTATTTTGACATCCCTTACATTGATATCCAGTTAGTACCTCTGTCTATAAAGTTCAAATTTGAAAAGAAAAACTTAAAAAAAAGTACAGTCAGTGTGAAAATTCGATTGCACTTAACCCTAGAGTAGTCGCGCCTTTCCGTGAAACGTGAGTGGTCGCGAGGGGAGCATTTTGCCGCCCATATTAAAATCCATTTTTTGCATGTTGGTAGTTAAAGAAACTTCAAAAATTTATAAAATAATCAAAATAAAAACATAAACGATTAGAAAAAGTTATTATTTATTTAAGTAACATAACCAGTCTCTGAAACATTTGACTTGTAATCATTTTTGGGAAAATCACTTGTTTTAAGGACATGTTTACTTTAACCTACATTTTAAAAAAACAAATAAATTTAAATGTTTTCACTGTCTCCGTTATATACTTCAGCGAAACAGTCTTGACACAGGTACATAAAGTATACCTGTGTCAAGACTGTACAGCAACTTTGCACATACATTGCACCCATGTCCGCGCACTGACTGCGTTCAAAATTACGATACACGTAGGTGAGAGACGCGACGGCAGCTACTGAAACGCTTGACCTTCAAAAGTGCATCGTTCGTTAATAAACAACATTTATTCACCGAAGGCGGCAAAATGCTCATAGCGCGAGCACTCTAGGGTTAATTTCGCTTGCTCCACCCATCGACAGCAGCACTTCTCGAGTGCTAATATCCTCATGCTTGGGGAGTCGCTTTGCGCAGCCGATGTAAAAATATGTAAAATTCGACTTCTACGAATTCAATGTCAGCGCTCTTTAACCGAGCCGGTACCTGGTGCCTCTTGTGTCTCGATAAGCTGCGTCACAAAAGCCTTTGTTAATTTAATTATTGTTTCTCTACGTTATAATTACACTAGCGAAAGGATGGACGTTTGTTTACACACCTCGCCCGTGGGAGAGTTTAGCTACACCAGACACTAGTCTGTCTCCCTGCTGACGTATTTCATCCGGTCCCGTTACTCCCCTGTTTTGACGTATGAATATTTTCTTGTGGTAGAGCGGTCCCACGACCGGCCATAGATAAGTCAGTCAATGTTGTGATTGTTGATCCCACATTATAATAGTTACGCCTCTTATTGCGCCGATGAAAAGGCGTTTCTCTAATTCTTGCTTCAAAAACTCCGAAGGGCATGCAATGTCGAGGTGACTTTAAACGATACAAAGACTTTATTTTCATCTTATTAGAATAATAAAATGAAAACAAGTACTGACAATTCAGCTGGTTCATCCTAAACCATGGAATTATTTGCAATTTTACGAGCAAAGATGGTTGCGTATTTCTGAGAAAGTGATAAAATTATGGTAAATTTTATCACATAATTTTCTTAAATGATATACAGCACGTCGAAAGCCTACATCATTAGTAGAGATTTATCTACCTGTAAGTGTAGTTCAGTCTATATCTGTAACTACATACTTCAGTTGAAATTCATGCAACGTTTTACATCGCCATCCAATGAATTAGCTGTGAATTAACATTAAATGTCTGATCAGCAGGCATTCCTCGCGGGACACTCCCATACATTAGCAATTTACATAAATCAAGCGGAAGTACAGTGCAGCGAGCCAATCGCTCTGCAGGACCTTACACCTATTGGTAAATAAATTAATGTACTAGAGCCCGCTACGTCCTCGTTGCGTTTAAGTTATTCGCAACTAACTTTACGAGCCAATCAGAGTCGCTGGGATCATGAGAAACTGGCCTAAGCATCAGTACCTACCTTATAGCATAGAACAAAACACCCTGTTTATAAAACAAAGTATTGAATGTCGACAAAATAAATAAGAGCTTCTTTCCGGATAAAAATCTACGCAGTGACTGTGACTAACATTGTTACGAAAAAGGGATCTCTAAGTCACTCTTGTGGATAGGATCTGGCTCGTTTAAACTTTGTTCTTGGAATGATTATCTACGCTTCAGCGACTCTTTTTAAGGAAGTGAGTATTGTTGGATTGTCGAACAATTAATTCGATCTTGGCTTATCGCGCTCACGGCTGCGGCCTAGTGGAGGTAGCCAGGGAAAGAGGAAATGCCCTTCGTCGCGCAATCTGCGGGCTGAGAACAATGAGACGGCTGGCGACCTCCTCGCATCCGTGAACACAACATGGACGTTCGTAAGCTTTACAGCCAAAATATTTCAACATTTAACTGTCTTATGTGATTTATGTGTTTCTTTATCGAAACAAGTTGGCATCTCAATGATTGTTGCCTAATATCAAATTTCCCAGCTCAGAGTACCAGCATTGCCCAACAAGTTCCAAGTGTCACCGAATGGGTTTAATCTACAGTACCCATAGCACGTACTCGTATCACTCAGTTAAAATTGAATCAATTTGGAACGGAATGCATCGCCAACATGCTGACACCGTTGCTTTAGTTTTATCCAGTTCACTTGGCTGAACTAATCCGAAATCATCTGACAGCTACCACGCACAGTCGAGAGCATTATCAGCTCTGCGTCACTGAACCGTTTGATTTATTACGCTCAGGAACTTGAACCAGAAAAATCCATGTCGGCCTGTATCATAGTAACAGTATTATGTCTATACCTTGCCTCGGAGCGTGTGTAGCGTTCTTTTCTTAGTCATTCCTAAACAGTCCACTGAATTATTTAAGCAATGTTTTGCGCGATTGCCGCTAGAATGGGTGCGACCACTTTGTCATCTAAATCCTTCCGTGCTTTGAAAATCCCCAAGATTGTGGCTCTAGTATGTTGTAAGCCATACCAAGACAACAACCTTAATAACTCTATTCCTAGAGTTGGCCACAAGCTCGTACGAGCTTTAGAACTTTGGTATACCCACGTAACAACACCCAATTGAATACTGTTGCCTACGGGCGTATACTAAAAATAACAAGTAAATGTATAAACATCGCACATCCATGAGCCAATAAACCTGCCGATTGGTTCGCACTCGTAAAAACGCCGGCTCCATATAAAAAGTTAATCGATGCTCGCATTGCCTCTTGCCGATGAGGTCAAAGAACACACACATCACGTCCAGATAAGTGTTTATCCGGCGATATACAAACATTACGTCGCTTGCATTACAAGAATTACACACATTCTCTAGGGGATAATTTCTCGCTTTGCGAAACATACTGTAAGAACAAGATTTATTGTGTTCTACCACACAGGCGGCCGACTGAATAGGGATTACACAAATAACTCTATGCATACTAATAATATCTTTGCTATTTGTATCAACCGCACTGAAAATGTTGAGTCCATGCTCGCACCATATGTCTAAAAGCACCAATCAAACCAAAATGATGTCAGTTGTCCCTGCATACTATTTAAAGTAGTTGGAGTAGTACTGTCAGCCGCAATACAAAATGCCCACGTAATGACACGACATCGCCAATAAACAGAGTGCTGCACCTCCCTCCATTATATTCAGATGAGACTCAATAGCGCCCGGGTTTATTTTCTTATTTTCTAACTCGCATATACAGATACAAATACAAATACAAAATACAAAATGTTTTCATTCGTTCATGACGAACTCATAATCTTAATGGAACATGTTGTTCCTTCCAGTAATCCAAATAAATACTTACTGCGGCACTACAATTACTAATACCAGCAGCTTCGTCCGCGAGAAGTTCATTGATATCAGCTTAGCAATTACGGTGGGGTAAAGTAATTTCTTTCCCGTGGCAATAAGTAACTTTTACGCTGTGAAAAGTATTTCCGTCGCCAGAGCTAAGCTTTGTGCTTATTCAGATCAGCAACACTTTCGCATTTATTAGTGTGCATTGTGTAAAGCTACTGCCAAACCAACTACCAAGGAGCTGCATATTGGATGGAGGTAACAATCTCACGCAAGTTTAATACTCTTGCTGTTAAGGCGTAGGGTAAAGGCAGACAACCTTCTCGCTCGCACATTTCAACATTTTTGAAGATATAATATAACTAAATGTAATTATGTGAAATTGCAGAGCTTTAGGGTCGAGAGAATAACAATGCAAAGGTTCAGTAAAAATATCACATTGATTCAAAAAGGTTTTCTAACCTAAATGTGCACTTTAATTTATCGCATTGGTACAAGTTTTTTGGTCGTGAAACTTGTTTGGATCAATGTGATATTTTTACTGAACCTTTGCATTGTTATTCTTTCGACCCTAAAGCTCTGCAATTTCACATAATTACATTTAGTTATATTATATCTTCAAAAATGTTGAAATGTGCTTTACTGGCTCTGTGAGGCAAGGCAATGCATTTTCATAGGCAGAGGTAGCCGCTTAACATCATGGGCCATCAGCTTGTGCCATAACAGTTTCTAATTTTCTTGCGCACGCCTACTCGTCAGCGACAGGTCCGCAACAGCTATAGCATCGCTATCGCGCTCGCTTGAGTGCAGCTTTATGATGCATTAAACTTGTGTCAGTTGATTAATGTGGATTCATGAATGCTGCAATTACATATGCGGAAGAAACTCGACGACTTTTCAAAACTAGTTCTCTAGCAGGAGATAGTGAGTCAGGTACTTAGTATGTTTTATGGCAAAGAAAATTTTATATACAAATCTATAATGATTTGGGAAGTAATAAGGTTAATTACCCTAACTTTCTATAGATAGATACTTATATTCAAGAATCCTATTTTATATTTAAGACTAACCTACTATATAGTTATCAAACTTTTTGTTAACTTTCTACTGAAGCTAATTGTATGCATAATAAAACAAAATTACACGCTATAATTCACCTCAATAGGTACTTTTGCTTATAAAACGTCATTGAAGTAGAAAGACAGATGGCGACTCTCACAAAACCGCCGCCACATGCCACTGTCCAGCCCATGTTCACTATAATGAGTGGATCGACCACAATTATTGAAGGTATCGACTTTCTTCTTACACAATTTCTGTCGACGAATAAGGTATCATATACCTTTACATATGCCATTTACCGCTAAACGTCCTGTTATATCAGTACATGTAATCTTCAGATTATAATTGATTGCAGCAAAAACAAAACCGTAGACAAAATTGTTCTGTTATTTGCTTAACAGCATAACAGCTCAATTAGCGGTCGGGTTGAATCGCATGATACGCTCCTATTAGCCGGCAGTAGAATCTATGGAGCTGTGCGGTCGGCAACAACCTAGACCGTAGTTATTCACTGACATCTTATTAACACCTCTTGAGACATTACGTCATACTATTCTGTCCGAATTGTTCAAATGATGGGGCTCTGACCCAGCGTGATCTAATGAGTTCTTTGGAACTCCAATCCGAATGAAAATCTTAGCAACTCAAGTCGCTTTTAATGAGTTTCGTTCGAGCACAAAAACGCTTCGATCTCTGCACGGCTGATATTTTATTTTGTCTGCCCGGTCACCTTTATAGCCGATGCTTGACCATGTTTTGGCTCCTGTTTGTCTACAAAAGTTATTGCGAGTGGGCAATTGAATCTCTAATAACTGACTCTCAGTCTAGCTAGAGCATGAAATGTTCCATAATGCTTTATTTTAAGAGTGCACTTAAGAAAATAGAAGAAAGTCTATGTCGTTACATCCTAGAATTAAAATATCTAGTTGGTAAAATTCATTGGAAGCAAACTCGCGTGAACATAATAAACCGGTATGTTGCGGTGCAGTACGATCGATGCAGATGGCACGTCTTCGTCGTCGTGCCATGCTAGCCTACGACATGTACGGATGTTTTCGACACGCCTTTTCCGATTGCTTCTTTTTGTGGATCATGTACGAGTTTTCTAGGCCTACATTCATGGACGTATTATCCCTACATTACATACAACATTACCTGATATATCGTCCCACGCGCTGCAAAATTTTAATACAATAAAATGTTTGTATATCTCGATCTCTGACATAGGGTTTGGCATTAAAATAAATGTTACGGCTTCATGTCTCTTTTCCATTGTTTGCATGGGCACGTACTATTTCATCATCGTCGTCGATTTATTTGAAATAAAGACACGCGTCCTCATGTTCAACAACATTACCATTTATTAAAGTTGGTGTGTGCAGCTTTCGTTTCGGTCGCAGTTCCTTAAACAACGAACGATTACCGATGCGAGTATTGTTTTGCGACATTGAGCATGTGCGTCGCGTCCCGGCGCGTCGCATCGGGCATACAATGGACGTATTTGAAGCACGTGCTGCGGCCACATCGATTGTCGCCAGGTGACTTTGACGAAGATTAGAATGAGCGAGCCTGCCGGGGCACGCCTAAATGCGTGATCGTTATCAATTTGTCCGCCGTGCACTTCTGCACTCGAACCCTCGACATTGTCTTGTCCTTCCAGTTGTCGTCCGGGCATCAGCGTCGCTTCGACCCACACGCTTCACTCCCGGTCCTTTGCTGGGTGATTGACTGGGGCTTTGCTCGATTAAATCAAGTTAATTGCATCACCGAGGTCTTCCGCGAACTCGACATTTACTCGAGCGGCAGCCGTCATCGCTAGCTCGATGTGCGGCTGTGCGCGCCTTTTGATCCGCGTAATGAGACGGGTGCGAAGGCCCGCGTCCGCATAAATCTGAGATAATGGCGTGCAGCGTGAGAGAGCGCAGTCGTGCCACCTTAGTTTACGTAATAAGTAGATACGTCAAAATGACTCCGTTGCTGATCGCGATCCACACTCAACCACCCTGATGCCCAATTTCCTTATCCTTAACGAGGCCGGAAATGCTGTTTTCTTGGTATTCTGTCTCACCTGCGGCTGCAGCCAGATTGTTATGTCTCTATTTAGTAATTCCGCAATAGGAACCGATGGTAGGTGTTTTCGCTCGTAAACGCTAACGCTTATGCAGTTTTCTCGTCGTCAACTTTAATCTTAATTTACCCGACACGATTGACTCGAGGCAATTTGGCGTGATTGTCGGGCGTCTGCTCAACCACTCACATCCATTCATGGTAGTAAAATGCGCGCGAAAACGACGTCGTTGGTTGCGCCGAGTGCTTTTACTCCATACGCTTAGCTGAACCCACTCTGAACTAGGTGCTTCCCGATATTGACTTCTTCGTAAATCGTGGAGAGGCGAGTCGCGTGCCGGGCGCATGTAGAGCGTAATAAGTATACGCTTTGCATGAATCTCATTAACTGGGACATTTTTTCGTCTGCCACGCGAATTCACGCGATACGTTCATCGCGCATATTTTAAACGGACTAATTAGCATGTGATGCGCGCCCAGCACTGCATCGCGAGATAAACGAAGTTTCCATAAGAAGACGTGTGGTGGTCTCGATGGTGATTTAATTACTGTAATGGTGTATGGTTGATTCCAGGCATCTTCACCGTGATGTGCTACAACGTGCTGTGCGACAAGTATGCAACGCGGCAGATGTACGGCTACTGCCCCAGCTGGGCGCTCGACTGGGACTACAGGAAGAAGGGTATTTTGGACGAAATTAGACATTACTCCGCAGACATCATTAGCTTACAGGCTAGTAACTTAGTACTCCTTAGTTATTTTAATCGCACGAGCACTGTATTATATTGTTACGTAAAATAAATTGCAATCGCCGAATATTTTATCTGTTACACATAAATATGTATACTTATGAGAGGTATTTGTGCTGGTATGATATCACATAGTACACGTCCATCTTCATGTAATACTTCCTCGCACATTTTCTGTACTGAATGAAACATAACTGTAGTTAATGCTTTAATCTAAAGTACCTACCTAAGCAATTAAATACTTACCTAATTAGATTATCCGACTCAGTTTTTACTTTTGTGAGAAATGTACTTTCAGAACATGTAAATGTAAAGAATTGTTAGAGTAAAACAGAGTTTATATCATACATATCAGTTTTTAGAAAACGAAGCCCCCAATTATACAAACTCAATTATATAACGCGCGAATTAATTGTAAGGTTACGTCAAGGGCGGTTATTTTAAACGCCTCTCAAACCTGATTGACCTTGAGGATTATATCATCAATAGAGATTTCCTTAAAAGGTCGCTTTTATAGGACATTCTTCATGTATTATAGTGTTGGCAATTATTTTATACTAAAAATATTACTGGTTGGCACTTAGCAGAAACTGTAACATGAAACAAGAGGTCTCCGCAATTAATAAATTGATTGGTGCTCACATCATCTGGGACTTTAGGTCTTGTCTAAGATTTAATGCTTTGATCTAGTAAATCTAGATCAAGTTTGAGTCCTAAAACTGTATGCAAACAAGAGACTTTCCATAGATACAATAAAAATTCTCATTGCACTAAATTTTTCCGACATCTACTACCATTGTGCGAACCAGAGTACAATGGTGCTGCAGAAAACGAAAGAATAATTGGTGTTCTTACAGTAGTTTTATATCAACAGGAGGTGGAAACGGACCAGTTCTACAACTACTTCCTGCCCGAGCTGAAGAAGGACGGATACGACGGCATCTTCTCACCGAAGTCACGCGCGAAGACTATGGGCGAATCAGAGAGGAAATACGTCGATGGATGCGCTATATTCTTTAGATCTGCCAAGTGAGTTCACTCACACTAGTATCCTGTAGGTATTGGTTTCAGGATTTTCAGATGAAAAGGTTGCATTTGTTTAAAAACCAATACCGGCTAACACGACCTTAACGGTGAAGGAAAACATCGTGAGGAAACCCTTGACTTAGCTCAGCACGTATTGATCTTGTCTTTCCTGTGCATATGGTTGACTAGGCTGAAAGACATAGACATAGACAGGCATTTATTTGCTTATAAGGTAACACACAAAATACACCTACAGACCTAAACTAACAGCACTACAAAGAAACAAAAATCACACAGAAAGAAAAATGAGATGAGTGGATTGAGTAGGTTGCTAGGTAAGCTGGCAAGTGTTTGTGTGCTACAGCAGCAAAAGGGTTTCGACTCAGCGTATGCGTCACCATCCAAAGGTAGTTAGGCGCTGTTATTCTGTCGATACCATCAGCCAATAGACCCTGTGAAAAAACCATTGTGTAGTGTTCATGAAGTAATGTGTGTTGAGGTTTGAAAAAGTGTCAGGATGTAAAAAGTTACAATGTGTGTCTGGAAGGTTCTTCTGGTATAGGTTCTGGGCAAGCCTACTCCATCTAAACACAGTCCCAGGCACTACATTGTCCCGTTATGTGTAGGCATGGGTTGCCTCCAACGCTGTATAAATCATCTTCAATAGATGTAAAGGCCTAAGATTGAGATTGAATACTGGTTTCAGGATTTTCAAATGAAAAGGTTTCATTTGTTTAGGACTGTCGTTTTTATGCTTCACGGACTTCACACGGTACTTTAGCACGGTGCTATAGACACAAATTACCTTAATGTCTGCAGTAATAAAGACAAAAGGAACATTCTATTACGTTCAATGTTTCTAGGACCAGCGGTTGAAGTTGGACCTTGCAAGTATACTCCTCGACGACAGGGGTTGCGTATTGTTGCTCGATGCACTAGTCCAAGAGTTATCTTCATTTTCTTCAGCAACTCATCAATGTATTGTATCCACAGGTTTGCGTTAGTCAAAGAGCACCTTATAGAGTTCAATCAACTCGCGATGGCGAACAGCGAAGGGTCGGACAATATGTTAAATCGGGTCATGCCTAAGGACAACATTGGTTTAGCAGCGTTATTGAAGACCAAAGAGGCTGCTTGGGAGAATGGTAAGTATATGTAACCTTCGAAGAAAGTAGCTAATGTGATATGCAAAATAAGTAATTGAATAAGACTGGAATTTATTATTTGGGTCAAAATCCATCATTCAGCATGTTGGCTATGAACATTTTTTCCCGGAATTAACTCTCTGAGAGAAGGCGCCTTGACATTCACTTTATGATAAAAACTTTGAAAGGTTTTCACAGCAGTATGGTTCGACACAACTATTGAACTTTGCACATCTCTCCAGGTATACCAACTGACTCGACGATGCTAAGCCAGCCTATACTAGTATGCACAGCACACATCCACTGGGACCCTGAATTCTGTGACGTAAAGCTCATCCAAACGATGATGCTTAGCAACGAATTGAAGACCATCGTTGAAGACTCTGCAAGGACTATGCGGTTAGCGGGGCAAAGAGAAAATATTCAGCTGCTGTTGTGTGGGGATTTCAACTCGCTGCCGGACAGTGGTAAGTTCAAAAGGTTTCTTTGAAACAGCATCTTTTCATATTACAAAGTATCAGCCGTCATCTCATCCTCATTACAAAAGAAAACTTCATTGAAAGTGATAAAAACCTGTCTTTATCTGTGTTGTATTGTGTCATCGTATTAAAGAGACCGTTCTGATGAAAGCTGGTGTTTTCCAGGTGTAATCGAATTCCTCTCAGCGGGCCGAGTTCCTTCTGAGCATCGTGACTTCAAGGAGCTCGGTTATGCGTCTTCACTTCGACGTATGCCTGGTTCAGAGCACGAGTTTACGCACAATTTTAAACTGGCTTCGGCGTATAGTGAGGATATCATGCCTTACACCAATTACACGTAAGTTCAATTTCCTTTGTATTTGCTTTTACTTTGCTGCTAATAGATTAATAGATTTCTTTGAATGAACGAAATTCGTCCGAATAAAGGCGTTCAGAAACTTCTTCAGAAATACGCACCGTACCTATTCCGGCCATGAAGTACCAAGCAGTGTTTTCCACGCCACAGAGCACGTACATATTATGTCCGTGCGTTTTTTTTTCTACAAGGGGATCTATCTTACGTCTTTGAAGAATCTTTTGTTTGGAAGTTTTTCTACGACGTTATGTTTGACGTGTTTCAGATACGACTTCAAAGGGATCATTGACTACATATTCTACAGTAAACAGACTATGACACCTCTTGGGCTACTAGGACCTCTCTCTCAGGACTGGTTCCGTGAGCACAAGGTCGTCGGATGTCCACATCCACATGTTCCATCAGGTAATATCTCCATGTAATTCCTCAATACACAAAAAGTCCTTATGTGTAAAGGTGTCGTTAGTAAAAAAATGTAAATGACACCACAGTGACGTTATTGATAATACATATACACGCGAGAGCAATGATTCCGGGTCACTTAAAGAATGTTAAAAATCTCGGAAACTAAAAATGATAGGTTAATGCAATAAATTGTATTTAATAGACAATGTAATACTCCTTAAATGAAGGTATTAAAACTTCTTAGTTATTGTAAAGTTATATCTTAAAAAAATCAAATTTGAAAAAGGGCCACTTTCGAAGATGGAACTACGAAATTACAGCATTTGGTTTTGCATTTGTTTGTAATCTGTCATTTATGTGGGTATATAAACCATGTTGATAGTGCTCTATATTCATTATTCAAGCTGAAATTATGTCGCTTACGCCTGAAGAATGCACCAGAATACTTACAATGCTGGAAACCGGCCGGAGTCAGCGCGATACAGCCAGGACTGTCGGTGTGTCGCTGTCAACAGTACAAAGAGTTCTCCGACGTTACGAAGAAACTGGTTCTAACCTACGCAGACCAGGAACGGGCAGAACCAGGTGTACCACAGCACGAGAAGACCGATACTTGGTGAACACCATGCTTCGAAATCGCTTTCTCACAGGAACTGAACTCACAAATCAGTTTCGACGCCTCGGAGGAAGTAACCCAAGTGCATGGACAGTAAGACGTCGGCTTGCTGAATCTAACTTAAAACCCCTTAGACCTGCAAACGGCCCTAAACTGGAGCGTGGGCATCGTATTTCAAGACTAAGATATGCCCAGAGCCACGTAAATTGGAGTATTGAAGATTGGTCAAAAGTTATGTTCTCCGACGAATCAAAATTTATGCTCTACAAGCACGATGGAAGACACAGAGTGTATCGAAGACCAGGGGAAAGATTCAAGCAAGCATGCATCGAAGAAAAAGTAGCCTACGGTGGTGGGTCTGTACTTGTGTGGGCCGGAATTTCTTCTGAAAGTCGCACAGAGCTGGTGATCATAGAAAACGGCTCTTTAACTAGCGTAAGATATGTGGAAGAAATCCTCAATGATCATGTTGGTCCATTTATGGTCAATTTAGGTGAGGATGCTATATTTATGCATGACAATGCCCGACCTCATACAGGTAGGATTGTGAATGACTACCTTCAAGAGATGAACATTACTCGTATGGAGTGGCCAGCGCGCAGCCCGGATATCAACCCGATCGAGCATGCTTGGGACGAGCTAGGCAGATGCGTAAAACAACGAAACCCTCCCCCAATCACGCTTCGTGAGCTCAAAATTGCTCTCACAGAGGAATGGGAGAATATTCCCCAAAATCGTATAAGGAACTTGGTGTACAGCATGCCAAACCGCATAAACGCAGTAATGGAAGCACGAGGAGGCGAAGTATTAAAATTCAAGTCAAATCGTAATAAAGTTCAAAAATTTCATGTTTCCTTTTTTGTTTTAAGGAGAGATCAGCAGTTTTTTTCTTTATGTAATTTTGTGTTAATAAAATGTATGGTGACTCATATTTTTTTACTTTCATTTAAGGAGTATTACATTGTCTATTAAATACAATTTATTGCATTAACCTATCATTTTTAGTTTCCGAGATTTTTAACATTCTTTAAGTGACCCGGAATCATTGCTCTCGAGTGTATTTACGTGTATTAGATTAGATTAAATGTGTAATAAAATTGGTATGTCTCTACGTGTTATATCTTATAGACTCGGTTAAAGTACAGTTATTGCTCCATTTTCGGAATTCTGATGCAAATACCATTGAGATTTAGTCGTTAAGCCATGACGAAGGCCTTAAGACGGCCTAAAAACTCCGTCAACCGAGCTGGTCACTAACTCATACGAGCTTGCTTGCTTTGATGCAAAGGGGGCGTCCATTAATTACGTGAGGTGTTCTAGGGGTGGAGGGGATCAAGCTAAATCTTTCCAAATCTCACTTAGGGGGGTGGGGGGGTCTTGGCAAATATCACGTTATTATTTTTCTCGCAGAAAACGGTGTAAAATTGCATGAAAAATTATTTGTAGAATAAAATGGCCTAATGTATTCGTCCGAACTTCGCAGAGCAGCGAAGTAGCGCTCGATTGCTTAGCTATATCGACACGTGCGTTTTATTTTTTTCAATAATTCAACACGTTTACGGCCAAAATAGAAGTCTTGAAGAATCTCGCGTGAGATTAGGTGAGGGGGGAGGGAGTTGAGGAAAATTTTACGATATCTCACCAAGGGGGGTCGAAAAATTTTCAAATGCCTCTCGTATTTAATGGACGCCCCCAAAGACAACATAGTTTGAGTTATAGTTTGAAATCTCATTCTAATCTCAAACTATGTTGTCATAACACAAATCGCTTTGTGATTCCAGATCACTTTCCACTCCTAGTGGAGCTAGAGATGTGTCCAGGCGCAAGTAACTCGAACGGACTAATCGGACGGCGGTAGCACACGTCACCGCGCGACCGACGCCGCGCCGCGCGACATCTCGCGAAACGCGTCTGAACTGCACATCTACCCTTAACATACACTGTGTGTCAACTTAACTGTACAGTGCTGCCCGTGACCAGGATACGCTCATCAACACAGAACATGGACGCTCATCGAATAAGAATAGGAAGGCGTGTTATATAAGAAATATGGACAATAGTAAACACAAGACAGAAGCCAGCAAGACAAGCAAGGTGGCAGAACATAGATCTACACAATCTACACGAGACTGACCGACGCTCAGTTTCTAACTGTGACTTAACCAGGATATGCTCATGAAGATAGAAAATTATAGAAGCGAAACGTAATTATAACTAACGGGGATATGCTTATGAAGACAATTGGATCTACACGAGACCTGACAATAGAATGCTCATTTAAAAAGGCGAAAATATGTTAATAGTTATTGAAAAGTGGAAGTTCACACGTGACAACAGATCACGAAATTTTTCTAATTTAATATTATATAAAAATTTGGCCAATAAACATATTCATGGACTGAAAGTGTCAACAGAAATAGAAGTTATCAGTGATTCACTACGCTGCGGGACAAATTAACATCACCGAGAACATACGACACATTCAAATTTGAATCATTTCCCTAAAGAATAAATCATATGCAAGCAGACCACCAGAGAGAAGTAGAGACCACGTGATCACATTATCGATATCGTTCGATACACAATGTAAAATGAATCTCTCTAATTAAAGACACTTATCATCTGTGATTACATTAATGAAGTGAACGCAATACAAAAACTGAAGCGTAAAGAGTGAGCAGGTCTTCCATCTCATTACAAGTCTGTGACTTTTGTTCCTAATAATCGGTATTATAAAAAAATTGCGTCGCGTGATTAATCAAACTTTGTTACACCGAACGGCCTATACGAGTTTAGGTGAATGTTGTTTGGGTTGACAAAAGCCCTTAGGTGCGTAGATAGAATAAATTATAATCTTTTAAACGAGTCATTGTAAATATGACGTATGTTCGTGAGCGTGTTTGGGAAAGCGATTCTATCATTTCTAATTCTTGAACGCCATAAAATAATATAAAAAGGCAGGTTGTGACGCAAATGTATTTTTAAAATACTGTTATTGAATTTTCATACAAAACTGACCAATGACTAAAGTGAGATCCAGTATAATGCCATCATTATTTCGACGAAAACACGCTCGTTCCAATATTTTTTTAGCTGTGCAATGAGTAGAATCTATATGGCCTTTACGTTCACTTTTTCGCTTTGAACCTATGAATGTTTTTCTACATCTCGTTTTTGTGTCTCAAATGAGATATTCTAGAGCATTTTTATGGTTTCAATAGATAAGGGTGTACTCTCTGCTAATGTATACTAATGCTTACATTTATGTAGCTTTACTAATTTATTGAATATTTCAAGTAGAATTCCAAATTATCATTGGCCAGTAACAAAAAATACTTAATTTACACTTTCAACTAAAGTCTTCCTAACGTTGTTTACAGAATTTAAAATCTAAACACAATGTTGTTTACAGAATTTCGAAAAAATATTATTGAGGGTAGATTAGAAGCCGGCGCGCTAACGGGTTTGTAAGGTATCGGACCTTTCGTTCTCGCAGCAAAGTGGGAAAGAGAGATCCGATAATTGGCTTGAGTTTACTAACGGAGAGGTTTGCAATATTGAAGCATGTAATGGTCAATCTTGTGCATAGCAATTATGTTAATTTTACAACAACAAGTTCATCCACGACTATCAAACTTGTTGCCTCGTAATAAGGATTCATTTTGTACAATTACAATCAACTGGACGCGATCTGAAAGTAGCTTTTTTTAATACAAACGTGTATTATGTAGTGATAGCATTTTATGAATGAAACTTGATTCTGTTCTACGCTTTAAATCTAAATAAATATTATGATGAATTTTACTAAAATGTACTCTAACCGTACAGAATAAAAGTATATTTTTTCTAATAGAATACGGCGAATAATATTATTATACAGTTGAGGAATGGTACAAAAGTATGTATGAATGAATAAAAAACCTAAAAGTGTAAGTATATAACTGTTTTTTTTTGTTTTGTATGAATGCTGCTGTAAAATCAAACGTTTACATTAGAGGGTTTTTTATTTTTTTATAGTTTTGTTTTCATTTACGTGTGTGTATCGAAATTTATTCTTTATGTGCGAGTGTCAAACGTCCAATTTACCAATTTGTGATTTTAATATTCCTCCTCTGTATATTATTTACTTAGTTTAAAATTGGGATAATGCAATGGCTTGGTGTGGTTGAGACACCAAGGTAAATAGTGAATATACTTCTTGGCTTAACCACTGTAAGATAATTTGATGACGTAGGTAGTTCACTGTCCAATTTTTTACAGTTATTGAATCTGCATGCCGAGTGTATACGTTTGACGTTTAATACAAAGTTACGTAAACTATAATTTTGTATGGAGAATCATCAGTGAAAACTTCCCGCTAGAGGCGCTGCTCTCTATACAAAAATATGGCTTACGTCATCTTTGTAGTATAAGTAAAACGAACAGACTAAGCATACTGAACTGTCAATCATTAGCTTATGAACATGTTATCATAATTTTTTCACATTTTCTTCCATATTTTACGATCCAGGTTCGATCAAACTTGGATCGTAATATACGTAAGCTAAATATAATAATTATATACAACCATCACATATTTTCTTCTCACATATTGACTTTGATCGTGCTCTAAACAAACGGCCGTCGTAAAAACAAATCGCTTAAAATATATAATTACTTTGACAGTACACAGGTACTTAAACGGTCGTGAGATTTTTCTAGCGATTCTTTTCTACTAGTTTCAATTTATAATCACTTTATATATTCATATAAGCTCGATGTAGATATAGCCAGTCCAATTTGTAAGATAGCTTATTAAAATTTAAATAAAATAAAATTATTTTTGATACTTACACAAGTAATGTTAATACTAACAACATAGTCAATGACAGTACATATTTATGACTGCCGTATCGCAATAACTGTTGAGAGTGCAATGAAATCAATCAAATAGTAGTAAATTATATACAGAAATAGTGCTTAGTCAATCTGTGTATTTATATTCTATGCTCGTTTAGAATGTTATGTAATAATAATTGTATAATTGTTACAAAAATATATATCTTCCTAGACAAATGGCATAGGAAACTAATCGCTCAATATGTGTAAAAATTGCAATGGTAACGTCCAATTAGTTTCTTACAATGCCATTTATTTAGAAGCCTAATAGATTCCTCTCAAATCGTCACTTAATCAATATATTGTTCTATAGATCCGTTACTACAAACTAGTTTGTATACTGCCTTATAAAAATGATGAGTTATATCTCTAACGTTAGATCAGTCATTTTGAACGTGCGGTTAGAACACATTGATATTTCACGAGTATTTATCATTAGGTACCTTTCATTCTTCGCTATACTGTACACTGTCGTTATAACTTAGCAGGCTTTCCTTTGCGAAGGCAAAGGGTCTGGGGCAAATTGGATGGAGCCCAGGGGCCTTTATGCTTACTTCGGCAGAGATTTTACTATAAAAAAGATGACGTCATATCTCTGCCGAAAACTCATTTCACTCACTAGTGAAACGCGTTTTCAACGTCATTTGACGTTATCCCTACTAAAGTAAAATCTTTGCGGAATGGAGGATAAGAGCGCTTGTAGATGTCCGTTTTTTTCGCCGGATATCGGACAGTGTTTTTTGCCGGATTTGCGGTGGTGTATGATTCATAATGAATGTGTGTACACGCGCCGGACATCGGTCCGTAGAAAAATTATAGAACAGCCGTTTTTGACGGTCCGTTATCCGATGAATGACATGGATAACGGACCGTCAAAAACGATTATGACTATGATTATGACATCTGTCAGTCATTGCCAAACGACTTACATAAGGCCCGTTAAATTATAACAGGCAGTACTGTAGTCGCGAGAATGTAGGTAATACAAAATAAGTGAAATATCAATAAATATTAGATTAGTCCAATTTCTGTCTCGGTCGGTATGTCTCGGATAGCAGTGTCTGGATGGGTAGTGTGTAGTCAGCGTTGTAGTGAGGTAGGTAAATATGCTCCCTGGTTACGTATCACGCGACAGGTTTCTGTCAAATCTGAATTGAGCAATCATTGTGAAACGTTTACATAAACTAATACAAAAAATAATGGTAAGTAGGCATCAGTTAGGCGTTAGGCACGACTAAAACATAAAAGAACAAGAAACTTAGGTATTTAGTGACTAGATACCTAAGTTTCTTGTTCTTTTAGGTTAGTTTATTATGCACTAGATTCTAGTGCATAATCCCTCTTACAAAATATAACGTTTACGAACATTTCTACATTCATACAATGATGCTTACTTACGTTTCACGCAGACGTGTCGCGAAATACGTAATCAAGGGGCAGTCGGTGTGCAAGCTATAGAACAAAGTTGTCGCATTTGCGTATGCCTTAGATTAATGTGGTGTAGTGTGTCCTAACAAACTATACAGCGAGATTACTTTCTCATCTCTTTTCTTCTACATGCTTTTGCAGTTTTACGTTTAATTAAAAAAATCGTTATTGATTGTGAAATCTGGACTAGTTTTTGCGAATACCAAACGTCTTTATAGACCAGTCAAATTAGTCAAAATTAGGTAAGAATCTCGGAATTCGAGATAGGTACCCAGCTACAAACTTGCATAAACTTGTATCTTGACCTCCTAAAAGTTGTCTCAAAACCTACATATGGTAGGGTGTTCGCGTCCATTAAAATCTCAAGGTCAAAGGTCACAAAAATCGACCTTTGAGAGATTGACCTTGCGATTTTAATGGACGCGAACACCCTACCATATGTGGGTTTTAAAACAACTTTTAGGATGTCAAGATACAAGTTTATACGAGTTTATAGCTTGGTATATCAAATTCCGAGGTGAAATGCTAATTTGACTGGGCTATTTGTAAGCAGTTGGTTTGATAAGATTATGTGACGGTCCATTATAAATACCGCCGTTTTAAATCACAAATTTTGTTCATAATAATACTTAGTTTAGTTTATAAATTTCAGTATTCATGTAATTTTTGGGACGATCGACGAAATTGGGTTTAAATAAGTTGCATTTTCCTTTAGATTTATTAAGGTTTTTATTGATACAGAAACGTCTGGCAGTAGTAACATTGATTATTTTAATGCGTCACTTTCACTAGATTCAGGAAAAGTATATTAGAATGTAGTTTACATTTACAGTTTGTCAATAACCTTCGTCGTTGCTTTCGTTTTCGATTGTAATTTATCTAAAGGTCATTTTACGTGAAATAGTTATACTTTAAGCTCCCGATAGTTAATGTTTTGTTAATAGCTTCGTCTAGTCCTCGTTGTGAGCGTTAGTTGTATGATCGAAACTAGTTACCAAGTTAAATGTCACTACTGTAGTGATATTTACAGGAACTGTAACATCTAAGTGTATCTACTTAGTTCTTTACTGTTTTACATCAATGGTAAGTTAATTTTGAATACTTTTTGTTCAATACTTTATATCGTTGAAACTTAGGTGCTTTAATTGTAATGAGTTTGTGATAGGGATGTCTCTCTTAGGCTTGTATTCTTCGTACGTTGGTCGTGCACCGTTTTTTTAAGAAAATTACCGCTGACTGAACGGTGCAGTCTTAACATAAACAGTTATTAATTAATTGGTGGAGCAGACTGTCAAGGGATCGGATTATGGGACATTTATTGTGCCACCGACATCTTTAAAAAGAATATAAAAAAGTTAATAGATTACACAATGTTACTTTTTGTCACTTAAAATTATTTAGATGATGATAATAATAACCCACTCCTAATATTATTTATTAGATGAAAATGAAAATAAAATTTAGATTGGATCCACAATCCGAACCCCTGAATATACCTAGTTTGAAAAAAATAAGCCAAATCATGAAAAGGGTACAATAACCACTGGATTAGGTAATTATGATAGGGTAAATTGAATTTCACGTTTTTTTACACTAATAAAATTTTACTCATACAATATAATTTTTCTAAGTACACATAGATTTTAAAATCATATCATGGTTATCTTGCTTATATTGTGTAAACTAATTTGATACTGACGGTGATAACTGTAGTTCTGTAATTTCTGGTGCTGAATTGACGAATATTATTCCTAATATTTGATCCTTTCTCAAATATGAGTTAAAGGATTATATGCCTCTGAAGTTATCGCATCATATCTCGCTTACACTCCTTTCCGCTTTAAATGTGCAAGCGGTCGTTCAGGAAAGATTTTATTCTAGTAGGATTCTAGAAGGATGACGTCAAAACGACGTTGAAAACGAGTTTTCGGTCTAGATATGACGTCTTCTATAATAGAATAAAATCTCTGCCTGAAATAACTGAGCATACTCGTAAGGCCCTACGCAGAGCTTCAATTCAGAATTACAATGATTGTGACTACATTTTGACATAGAGGATCAAATATTGAAAAATACTGTAGTGTATGAGTACAGATTAAGAGGACTTATTACTTCTAAAAACATTATATAAAATAAATGATTTCAGACAGAAAGTCATACAAACAAATTTTGAAAGCACGAATTTAGTTTGAAATATAGGTACTTCTAACATGCTTCGACCCTTAGCACTCCAATTGAATAAAATCAGATTTACGTCTATGTTTACACAATGTATGTACGCGAATTCCATATATTTTTACATTTTAAGAATAGTTAGTTATCATGTGAAGTCGATATTACCGATTTGCAGTATTGAAAGAGGCAATAGGGCATAATGACTCGCCGGGGTGTCGCGATATGAATAATAACAAGGAGCTTTATTATTACAAAATGTTAAAATTATTTGTAGTAGAACAATATGATCTCTTATTTTTTACTTAATAACATTTTCAAGGACATCATTTACTTGGTATATTTTAGCTGTGTGTAATAGGAATCTAAACCGCACATTACATTTTGTTTTATTTCACTGTATATTTACTTAGGGGTCATCCATATATTACGTCAAACGTTAAGGGGGTGTTAGGGGGTCGACGAAGTGTGACAAGGGGTGGTAGGGGTCCTAAGTTTTGTGATGTCATTTCAAAATCTTATACTATTATAACTTATTCTTATCTAAGTGTTAAAATACATATAAAAAAATAATTTAAAAGTAATTTGGGAACTGCTGTTTTAATTTAATGTTTTCTAGATGTAAAATTGCAAGATATATGTGACGTCACAAAGAAAGGAAGGGACGTCTCACAAATGTGACCAACTGCGACAAGGACGGGGGATATATATCCCATATCGTCGCACAAAGCGCTTTGCTTCCACATTCATAATGCGAACTGCCAAGGAGTGGAACTCTTTGCCATCATCAGTATTTCCAGAAAGGTATAACCTAGGAATTTTCAAGAAAAGAGTGAATAGGTGGATTATAGCTAAGCGTGCTCCACCTTAGGCTGCAGCTACACTCACCACCAGGTGTGCTGGCAACCAAATGCTTGGCTATAGCTCATAAAAAAAAGGAGTCAAAAATCACGAAATTAGTGTGACGTAATTTATGGATGACCCCTTATCTAGAAAGATACCTAATCATCCAAAATTGTGACGATCATTCTGGCACCGTTGATTCTTCCTCTGTGTGTATCTTTTAGTTTTTGATATACTTACCTATTTACATCAATTTCCTGTGATGAGCTATTCCATGAGGAATATACATTTTATTTGTACATATATTTGTATTACACTTCCCTTCTTTTACATTTTGTTCGTGTTTACTTTTGTAATGTAATGGATTTGCGCTGCGTTGTGTAATCCCTAGGGAAGTTTCAACTGTGTTATTAAGCTTTAAAGTTTTGGATAGTAGAATTCGAATTTACCAAGCCTTTCGTCTGTATATTCATTTGTAAATATGTGATTTCGATTATCAATTAATGCTTTGCAACGAGCGATTTGTTGCTTGCTGTCAGCCGTGTGGACTTCTGCGCACCCGAAACGCGCAATGCGAGCAATAAGAAAACAGAATGGTGTATTCTACATTCCACTGAACACTATCGAATTAGCTCAATACGAAAGACTGTTTGAGACTTTAAATAATATCAATGATTGTTAAAAATATTTTCTGAGGCACATTAACGACTTTACTAAAACGTGTTATACAGTGATTTAATGAATAAGAGCAAAATATTAACTCACTAGAATTTAAGAACAAAATACAGTCTTGTGATACCGAACCATTCGAGAGAGACACCATTGTCATATTTAAGAGTAAAAGCTATCAATATGAGGAATGCTATTTTATTAGCAGAGGGCCAAGTATGAGTTTTAGTGTGTAAGGCTGGTGAATAACGTCTGGCGCCCAGCACACCAGCGTGCTCAGTGTCTCGATACAAAATCAGCGCACACCGGTGTGCTGGACGTCAGACGTTTTACACCAGCGGGCCTAAGATGCGCACCGCGAGATATTTGTCATGTCGTTCTGTCAAAATGTAAGCATTTTGTACCAGTTTATGAACTATTGCATTATCTGTGGTAATGTTGTCGAGAAACAGCGCCTTTGAATTTTCAACTTTTGACATTTCTGCATGACTATTAACTCGTCCTCAGAGAGGTACGACGACTAAGAAGTGTCAAAAGTGTACATTATGGCGCGTTTTGTCGACACCATTAGGTACCACAGATAATGCAATAGTTCCTAAACTGGTACAAAATGCTTACATTTTGACAGAACGACATGACAAATATCTTGCGGTGCGCATCTTAGGCCCGCAGCTCTACACACCAAAACTCGTACTAGCTAGGCCCTCAGTTGTAAGTGCTGGCACTGCTCGTATTTGTAATTTTCCTATTTTGTATGATTGTATCATTGCACCAAATGAAGCAATAAACTGTTGGCCTTAACAATTGTATGTATCATAGACGTTGCAAGTCTGAGCAGTGATAGTACGATACGCGTTAAAGTACAAAGTTATGTCTTGTGCAGAAGTTCGCGGCTCGACTGCGATCGAGCGGAGGTGTGTAGTGTGGTGTGTTGTGAAGTGACATGAGCGTATGGTCTCGCTGTTTGTTTGTTGACACATTATGTATATTTGAATGAATCAAATTATAAAATAATATGAATTTTATTAATTGTTTCTCTTGCCCCAATCCTAGGTATCTTTTTATTTTATTTTTCAGCCATGATTTTCCCACTGCAGGGCAAATACCTCCCCTCCCTCCTTCTACTCCTCGAGATTTAACGCTATAAAATATAACATACAATGCTATATTATACCATGCTTATCAATAGGAAGTTTTGTATTAACTTGTACTAATATTTTGTGATATTAGTTACAAATATTTGCTAAGTTACTGGAACTACCAAACAAGTAGGCTGGTCTATGAAATACCCCACACTGTTTATACATTCTTCGGGGTGATTCCCGATTCTAAAATGTAAGTTTTATCGCCTTAGCTTTCCTAGAGATTCCTATAAAGTATACTTCCATATTTGTATGGGCTGTGCATCAACTCTACAATAGATATTGCTATAGAGTTCACTTTTCCAGGGTTTGTCAGCTAGTTCAATAAAAGATGCATCTATGTACACCTATTTATTTCTATAAATAATAACTACCTACTAAAACAATCTAAATATACTTGAACACTACATCTTTGAAACTGTCAACGGTCTGCAATTCCAGTGTTACCGGGCATTGGAGCCAGTTTGCAAGAAGTTCTTCCGTGTAGCCTAGTAGGAAGTACATTTTTGTAGGTGAAACCGCGCGCCGGATTATAGCGGCTACGCGGATATGGTTGAACTGACGCTTGATGATCACCTGGTGGACAAACATTGTAACTTTCTATTTCTATAACTTTAATAAATTTTCTGTATAGCAGAAGTTTTATATACTACTAGCTGGTTCCCGCGACTACGTCAACGCAGGATTAGAAGTACAATCTTCCAAGCGTTTCTGAAGAGTTCGTGAATTCGCGTATGTCTCATCCAAATCGGATTAGTAGTTTTTCGTGAAAGAGGAACAAACATACATCCCTACAAACTTTCGCATTTATAATATTAGTAGGATGTAGCACATTATCAAAAGATGCTAAACTAAATTCACACCACAACCATTGCTGCTTTTTGTTCTGCAAATCACAGGTCTGACTAACAAATGGCGCAATAGATGAGAAAACTTTGTTTCTATGAAAAGCCTGCTAGAAGGATCTATCTCTGAATAGCATTGCACTACACTATGTAGGTACATATAGGAACATTTTATGCATCTGTAGTAATCTACAGAGCAGTAGATGTTGCTCCTAGAACTCACCTCACTGCAAACGAGGCCATGCCAAGTCCCAGTCATGAATCTTCTAATGAATTCGTCTTCTACAGCTGTCTCTGATCTTCGAAGTCCATCCTTCAAGCTGGCTGGAATAACAAAATAGGTCAATCTTTATCATTGATTTGTAGGGATCCAATCCAGTGTAGGCCTTAGGTATGCCCGGGCAACCTTAGTCTCGTCCTTATGAACCTCATTCAAACTCTAGTACAACAAAAAGTCTTTCATTCACCTGTTGTTGGTTTGATCAGGCTTCTCAGGTCACGCAAATAGGTAAGTAAATATTTTTTGTATTATCTAACTTGCAATAAATGTTACAGATCAAATGGCTTAATAAAACCTGGAACCATCTAGACTGAGCAAGGAATCACACTGCCGATTGGTAAGTTAAAAAATTGCAATATATATAATATGCCCCCGCATGCACATGCATGTACCTTTACGTAGACATATGTATCAGCCTTATATAGGTTTCATCAATTTTATGGACAAGGCTGTTTGATATTTTACTAAGTGTTAACCCAGTATGTTAGAATCAATGGTGCAAACGTAACCGCATCATCATCAACGTATGTCAGTCCACTGCTAGACGTAGGTCTTTTCCAAGACATGCCGTTGAGCCCAGTACTTGGCTCTTCTTATCCAGTGTTTGCCAGCCACATTTCCCAGATGGTCACTCCACTCAGTCGGAAGGCGGCCTACACTTTGCCTAAATGTAACAGGTAAATACGTAGTCACAGCGATTCTTTGTATCTCAAGTTAAGCACTAGGTACACCTCCCACTCCGTACTTTCCTCCAATCCGAGCCAAGAATATGTTTGCAGAGCTACCTGCGAGAGATATTTAGGAAATGTAGATTGTGAACTCACAAGTATTCCAAGAGTTCCAAGACTTCCGATGTGCGATATAGTGCGGTCCGTTAGCCATCTCGTAGGTCAGCGGCCGGTCACGCTTTTTCGTGATTCTGTACTTCCCGGCCACTACTCTGCATAGCGGAGCTGATGTATGCAGCTGTGATGCCAATACAGGCGCCCATGTCGATAGAATACCGCTCAGTCCTACACCAGACTGAAATTATAGATTGTTTAGCTGAAAAAACTGTTCGTATACTTACATTTAATCGTGAAGCTGGAAAGAAGCCTCTTACCTGTCCTAATTTTATGATTGATTGATTCATTGATTATTTCGGTAATTTAAGATTATTTCTTTTCCTTGGTTAGGCATACAATTATTAAATAACTCAATTTGTTTTGGTTTCTTTGAGGTTAGGTTTTTGTTGAATGAAGTGAAACATGACATGACATGACCTTCGTTCGGGTGTATGTCAAAATTGACAACTGACTGAAGTAAGGCCACGTAAGGTGAGGGTAAGATATGACAGTGTTGATTACGTAGTTCGACTGCATGGTTCAAAAGTGATTGCTTCTTTCGCAAGTTTCCAAAATCGATCCGAGAAAACTCTCCGAATGAATCAGAATAGCAGTAGGTAGGTTCCACAACAACCACTGTGGTAATGAACTTAGGTTTGGTGAAAAAGAATAAATAATATCAAACCCCGTAGGCTAAACTCGTAAAAATATTGAGGGAGCTACTTGATTTGTGAAGTACTTCTGTTACAGAGCCCCGAGTCTGTGCATTTGTTTTGACTTTCGACTCGAGTATAGCACACGCAAACCCATTCGCGAAGCGAGAAATTTTGTTGCGAATTTGCACAATTCCCAAATCTCCCGCTAGAGGCGCTTATCCGGTTTTCATACAAAATTTCTCGCTTCGCGAATGCGTTTGCGTGTGCTATACTCGAGTCGAAAGTCAAAACAAATGCACAGACTCGGAGCTCAGTTAAATCTGTAGTTCAAGTGCCTATCCGATCTACATTTAGGTACCTAGTATTTATTATAGGTTCTCGTTCCTACGGGGAAGTAGCCACCTAGCTAATACTACTTAGGTAGGTACTTGTCTATTTCGGCCGAAACAGCAAGAATGCAAAAGCAATGATCAAATGAAAATGAAATGAAGCGCTCATGGCGTAGCTTACTTAGCCAATCTTAACCGATAATCTAAGTTAAAAGCAACGTTCTGTGCGGTCACTATTTGGATGGGTGACCGTTAGTGGCATTTACATCTGAGCGCTTCCGTGCTTCGGAGGGCACGTTAACCTGTCGGTCCCAGCTATAGCAGTCGTTAAGCCACGACGGAGGCCTTAAGGCGACCTAAAAACTCCGTCACTAGAGTTGGCCACTAGCTCATACGACCTTGCCTTGCTTGAATGATCAAAAGCAAATGCTTTCATTGCTGTGTTTCTGTTTGAATGGCATAGGTCTCAGTGTAATCGAGGCAGTGCGATGCCTCACTCAGTGGACGCGCTCAGTAAGGCAAAGCATTGTTATAGGCAAAGGTTACCACTTAACATCAGGTAGGTCACCTGCTTGTTCCATCACTTTTTATTCTAATATTAAAAATACATAAAAGGACCTAGGTCACTCTACCAAGATTATTTCTAGAGCTCTATTACAAAAATATTGAACGAGTACCTATTTCGTGGTGTTACCTACTATTGGTCACAGATCATTTATTACTATACCTATGTGTTCATAACAACCATTAGATTAATGATAAGTAATAATGGTTTAATTTAAATTAAGTGCTAGGAAGTAGGCATTCTTGCTTAGTTTTAACGATATCATAAATGCATGCAATAATTGGACACAGGTTGCTTATCTATACAGTTTTATTAAACTCTGAAACAACGCAGAAATATGCATAGTTTTTTCTTCGTTCCTCTAATTTTATGTTCTTGTTTTTTACTGTTTCTTTGCCATGGTAAGCTATATTTTATAGCATATTGAATTGAATGTCGAAGTACCTAAAATAGTAACAGCAAATAATAATAGGCTGGTAATTTTTGCAGCTCAGGATATCAATTTTAAATCCAAATCATCCCTTGTCAATGGAATACTACAAAAGGTGCTTAATCTATCCATATCGTCTTTTGCAAACACCCCTATAGAAGAAAGAGAAAAAATGATGGTAAAAATCGAAGGAAAGTTGAATAAATCGTCACGGTTTTTGGGCCCTAAAAGAGAAAAATATGTTGGACTTATAATGAAAGGTGTCAAAGCGATAGCATCTGGAAACACTGCATTAAAAAGTAATGATGAAGTGGAGACCGAAAGCAGCAGTGAAGAAATAGATTATGATGAAATGTATGAAGAGCAGATACAGAAAGGAAGTACAAAATTTTGGACCACAAATACAAAAAACACTGCTAATAAAAATGCTGACGAATCATTTAAACAAACGAAGCATCCAGAAGAACATCAAGATGATGTGAGTGATATTCAAAAGAAGATTATTAAACCAGCAATAAAAAAACCACATAATAATATGATTAATAACAACCAAGAGGCGGGATTATTGAACAGAGATACCGTAACACAAAAAAATATTAAAATCACGAAAGAAGTAACAACGAATCCCGAGGACAATGAAGCACGAAGAATGGAATTTGAGTTTATTGATAATATTAATGTGCAAAAAGACGATGATGGTCACAATATTCGAACTAAAAGTAATGAAATTTTAGGCGCCAATGGTAGAGGTGGTGGTAACAAAATAGAACCTTATTTTCTAAATGTTACGCTTAAATTACCATGTAAGGATGAAACGATAGTAACTTGTGCTCATATAAAAGGACTAAGAACTATAAAATGCATCACTAAAACTATATCTGTAGAAAAGCTATGCGACGGCGTCGATGACTGCTTTGACTACTCAGATGAACAAGATTGTGCAATTAAAGGTATCGAACGATATAGAAGAAACTGAAAAATACAGTTGAGTACTAACCATATTTTTTGATAAACATCTTGTTTTTTTTATTTCATTTTGCAGGTGTGAATCTAGTTCGAAATGCGAGTCAGTTAATGTCGGATATAGAACATTCTCTCTCAAATAAATGTATCTCGGGCAGAATAGATGATTCACTTATTAGAAAACAAAATGAAATTCTACGCAATGTCCTTCAAACCGAGCTCAAATTCATACAGAAACACGCAACAGTAGTAATAGCGAATTCTACGCAATCATACTTGAGTAAATTTTATACTGAACCAGATAATGTAAAGAAAACTGTAAATGAAGTAGCAGGGGTTATTACGACGCTTTCTTTTGCTCTAGAACGCACTCTCTGTTCAGATGCAATTGAAGAAGCTCGTAAATCCAACGATTTAGAAGATGAAATAATAAGAGATGAACAAGATGAATTAGAACATGAATTAGTAAAAACTGGTACATGGTCTCCGAACTCCTGTCAATGCATTGAAGAATTCTGTGTGGGGCAATGTTCCGAAGACTGTGAATCTGTATGTTCGCAAAAGTATCAGATAGGCAGATGGCAATGTTCAGCTGTCAGTAATGAGAAATCAGTATCGCTGGATTTAGTGTGCGATGGTAAACTCGACTGCTATGATGAAGCTGACGAAAGTAGTTGCCATACAGGTAGATATTTTTAATGTCAGAAATTTTTAGTTTTGTTTATTTTTACGATATTTTAACATTTGTAACATATTATGTTGTAGTTTCAGGTTTGGCAAAATTCGAAGCTAACGATTTGTACAATACAGTCCTTGATATGATAAAAACAAAAACAAAGCTAATAAGCTTCAAAGAGGTCCGACATTCATTGATTAACTTACAAATGCTGGTAGAGAAGCTGCAGCAATTGACCACGAGACGGGAGCCGGATGTTGTGGAAGTGAAAGCTCTGAGAGACCAATGCTTCTCGACAATGGTGGTGATTTACGACCAGACTGGGCAGAATCAGGTATCAATGGCCGTGATGGATGACTTCTACGTATTCTTGATGACTTTGAATGATAAGTTGGTGAACGCAATGAAGCGTTCTCACATAGGGAATGACAGGTTAATTTCACCTGATGGTTGTTTCTGTAGAGACAATAAATGCGCCCTACTGAAATGCTCGAAGGCGTGTATACGCGCGTGTCCTACTGAACCGAAACTTACCAGATACTTCTGTGGTGGGACAACCGCTATGAACGAATCAATACCAATCGAGGCAATATGCAATAGCAGGAACGACTGTCCCGGCCAGGATGACGAAAAGGACTGCAGTAAAGGTATTGACGATAACTAGGTTTACCAAGTTATCATCAATACTTTCTACATTATTGTATTAATTACAGAAATATGCCGAAATCATCACCTAATAGTCTTACGTCACAACATTAATGAGTTTGCTAAACGGAACAAAGATACATCTATAGGAGAAGCACTCAAGGCTTGGAAAACGAAGGTTAAATCTTCCTTTCAATTATAATGCGTGACTTTTGAATACGTTAGCTATAGATGTTAATATTCAACAGGTGTCAGCAACGCTTAAGGTGTTAGAGTCCAACGAACGCCTCACGCATCAGATTCTTCGTGACGTCGCCAACGACATGCTTCACGACCTTGTGATGTCGTACGCGACTCTCACCAGCTCCAGACGTGACAATGATCAGGTCATCAGCCAGTTCTATAAGATGGCGCTTATTGTTATGCAGTGTTTGAAAAGCTGCGCTAAATGAGTACTTAAAGGTACCTACCTAAAATATATATTTGCTTGAAATTTAAGTTTCCTGCTTTGTCTGATTTTCATAAAACCTACTTCGCTAGAATTCGTAAGCACATAAGTACCTATATAAGTAGGTGTTCTATTAGCAATCTAGTTCCCATAGTACAAACTTTGCTTAGTTCGGGACTATTATTAGAGAGCGATATGTTAGTTTTTTTTTTAAACCATTTAGGCAACCGTTTGACCACAATCTCACCTAATGTTAAGCAATGTTAAATAAGATGTCCAAGAATTAAAATAAAAAAACAACTTAATGTGACAAAGTTTTTAAACCTTTGTGATAGTAAAAAGAAACAATGTAAAATGTTGTTTTGAACAGTAAAACCTTCACCGACTTTTTTCTCCCAACGATAATAACGTAAATTCCCTAGCTAGAACAGGAAACTCGCCAACCGGTTTTATTTTGGTATAATGAATACCTATATCTGTCATTACTAATATTAAACTTGAATACAGTGGGCTTGGTATAGTTATACCATGTTTTATCTTTTTCATTGAAAAGTAGTTTCTAATTCGATCGACAGAGACAAAACATTGCACGATGTAACTATTCCTAGCTTGTATCTAACAGAGGGCCTAGTACGAGTTTTCAGTGTTTAGTGTGGGTGTGAAACGTCTGACGCCCAGCACACCAGAGGGCGCTGATTTGTATGGAGACACTGAGCGGATTCTTTGAGAAGCTCGACATGCGAGTACCGGCTTGGTGTGGACATAGGCTGGAGTACTCAAAAGTCATTCAAATTTGAGCACCACTTAAAATTGCTCTGCCTCTGTTTGACATTACTCATTTGTAAGAGATGGCAATAATTTAAGCGGAACTTAAATTGAGTGGGGTTTGAGTGGCGTTTGAGTATTCGGCCACAAGTTTCTCAAAGAATCCGCTCAGTGTCTCCATAAAAATCAGCGCCCTCTGGTGTGCTGGGCGTCAGATGTTTTACACCAGTTTTACACACCAAAACTCGTACTAGGCGGTCTGTTAGTACGAGTATTAGTAATCGTCACCGTCTTATCAGTCGGTAAACTTGACAAAATTGTGAAATATATTTATATCGCTACAGTTTGACTCGTCAGTTACAGTTGTATCGTCGACGTCGAGTAACATGGCAGGTACGTGCTGATAACGTGATAACGTGATATTATGATAAAGGATCATCTTTTCCTTAATAATAATACGTAAATTCCATCTGACTGCACCATTTTTGCATAGGAATAAAGCGGGAAAAAAGGTTCAAAGTGAGTTTACCTACATTTAGTGATTATTGTTATCATGTGAGTACGTAGAGATAAAAGGAAAGAAGAAAATGAAAGGTAGGAAGTAGGTGACACAAATAATTCCGGCTAAGTAAGTACGTGTTTAGGTACCTACCTAATGTGATAATCGATGATATTTTATGTAAAGTAGGCTATCTATGTACAGCTAACCAGTACCTAACTAATCCACTTAGCATGCTTAGGTAGGTAGGTACCTACTACTTGAAGATAATATTTTTGGTAATTGAACTCGGGTTGTGCTGTTCGCAAAGTACAACGATTATTAGTCGACATTCTAGTGTATAGAATCCTAACAGTAAAAACAGCCAGTTTAAATTAGTTCAGTCAATGATGGGCAATATAACAAATACCGAAGGAGTAATGTAGACTGTTTCATCTATTGTAAAATAATCACGATCTCATTCTATTGAGAAAACAAATGAAAGGGTTTTGACGTAACTATTCAAATAACAAGGTTTTATGCATGTTTATTGTTCGTCTGATCCTGTGTTCTATATAAATTACCCTCTTATGAAAGAACACCTCATCGACTTAGAACACTAAACTTTAAAACCAATAAGGGCAATAAGTAGGTAACAATCAATTCTAGCCTTCATCATTTCAAATTAGATATTTGAACTGCTTATCCGTTGTTCAACAAAAAGCAGATAAATAAGGTAGACTACCTTCTACTATCTATTGATAAAAACAATGACTCATACGGTAAGAGTCACAAGTGTTTTAAGAAAAACAAAGGATGGGACACACTTGTAACTCAATACACGTCTGGTAACTTCTAGAATATTGAACTTGCCACGAGCAAATTGAATATTATGTACCTACTGTTTGCTAGTTTTTAATAAATAAAAAAAACAATTGACATTTTGCGCAACAAATTCATGGAACAACATAGAGTGTGCTTCTAGCTCTACCGACCAATGATGATGATAACGTTCTGGCTGATATCGGATACAGAGGTAGTGCATGACTGGACAGCTCTAGGACTTTGTTGATTTGTTCTTTCAAGCGTTTTCTGATGGCTAACGTAGGTACCCAATTTTGTTGGTAGATACAAGCGCATTTTGGGCATGTATAAGCAACCCTCCGGAGCAATAGCCACCGGTGGTGGTCTGGCCTTCAGCTCATCACGTTTCCAAGCTCATCATTACCGATACAAAAACATTAGAACATCACATTTAAGATTTCTAATGACCTATTATCGATTAACATTATCGATTCTAAATGTACAAAACAGTTTTAAAACACAATTTTAATCATCTAAAACCACATGATAGTTCAACCACATAGTTCTACAACATCTTAGGTAGGTAAATTAATTTTCAATTGATAACGACGGAACGGGTATCTTGAACATTTCATTTTTTTTTATTAGCTATAGCCAAGCATTTGGCTGCCAGCACACCTGGTGGTAAGTGTAGCTGCAGCCTAAGGTGGAGCACGCTTAGCTATAATCCACCTATTCACTCTTTTCTTGAAAATTCCTAGGTTATACCTTTCTGGAAATACTGATGATGGCAAAGAGTTCCACTCCTTGGCAGTTCGCATTATGAATGTGGAAGCAAAGCGCTTTGTGCGAAGATATGGGATATCTACCATGTAGGGATGGCATTTATCAGTGCGCCTAGTAGTTCGGAGGTGAAAGGGTGATGGAGGAATCAGGTCATGTAGTTCCTGTGCACACTCTCCGAAGTGAATTCTGTAGAACACCGATAGGCATGCGACTCGCCGACGATGCTCGATATCCAATAACCACAAATAAATCGCTGTTTAGGACATCACCCGTACCACGGCTATGGTGCCCCTCCACCTCACTTCCCCCCTGGTCCTCCCGGCCCTCCCGGCCAGCCTCACATGTACCCCGGGGTAATGTTCTACCCCGTGCACCCTGCCTACTTCTACCCATACCCCGCCCCGCCAGACAACTCGGTCCAAGTCGTCGAGGATGCTGAAACGGAGAGCGGTGAACCCGAACTGCCCGGAGAAACCGTTGAGCTGCCGTGGAGTAAGTGATCAACGGGATCCATTAGAGGGTTAGGAAATGACACCTTCTAGTTTATCTGGGACTCTGGTCAGTTAGCAAGCGCATGTGAGGGAGTGATGCAATCATTCATAAAGGGTTTTTTTTTAATGTTTTGAATCTTCAGCGAACCGTATATAACGTCGATTGAATTTGAGAGAATCTTGGCGGTAACCTTAAAACTACCTACTAGGTAGTTGAAAAAAATAGCTGATTGAATTTCCAAGAACCTTATTCCAAGAATCTTTAATTCCAAAAAAATACTTTTAGTTTAATCTTATCCACAGCTTGGTATGTGCCTTGATAGATTACGATGATAAAAAAATATAAATATCTACTTGGGTATTAGGTGTAGATACGCAGAAACAAACATAATGATCACATTTTCTGCAATATTGAGTCAGTGATTTCCAATTATTGATTGATGATTCAACAATTTTTGAAGAATGTAGAGTAAAACTGATAAACATAAACAATATCGTGACGTAGTTCTATAGAGTTAATTATTTTATTAGGGTAAATCTAAAGGTGTCATTTCTCCTGCAGCTTGGTTGTACGTTCGCCGATGTTGGGCCAATCCTCTCTATGGTTCCTCTCCCTCCTTTCTCACCCTGTCTTTGTGGTAAGATGTTGATTTTGATTCAAAACTTCTCACAATCCATACAGAGTTTTGGCCGTAGCTTACTGTGTTTTCATCGTCTGTGTTCTTTCAATTTGTTTCAATTTGTGTTTCTGAATCTGAATTTCCTCAATCCATAAAACTAAGTATCATCGTGACTTGTTTTACCACAAAGACCATTCCCTCTAATCTTGTTGACATCATATTTTTTCGATAGAAAACTTCGACTCATAAGTAAGTAATTCTTCTTTTACCGATTTTCTTTATTCAGCATCATTTTCACGATTGACTTTTAAGGTTTCTTCATTTCATATGCAATTTATGTCTAACCAATACCTATCAAACAACTTACAAGGATTTAAAGTTACAAGAATGAACAAGAATTAGAACGGGGAGCGATGTTTCAAGATCCACTCAGCTCAGCACTAGCTCTTACTAGGCTCACATTGAAAAGCATTTGTTATAGGTAGTAGACCTTTTATACAACATGCACTTAATAAAAATTTTGATTTGTAACCTTCAGGCACATACAAGTGGGTCCCAGCATGTCTGAGCCAACGCAGCATTCCTCCCGGCGCCCTGCGCGTTGGCACCGACGTTGACGGTGAAGAAATCTACGCCGGCAGAGCTCCCCATGAAGGTGACATCCTCCCCGCGAAAGTCATCCCATCCAAGAATGCTTGTTACATCTGCTATGGGGGCGAGGAGATCCTGAAAGACCAGTTTGAGGTCAGTAATGCCATATAAATCAAGAGTAATTTGCGTTTGGTGATCGTTAAACCCATTTTCATCATTTTAATTCAGTAATACTTTTAGAAGTACGATCGTCAGCTGATTGGATTGGTACTATACGACTCAATCACACCATGAAGCCCTTCTCCCATTACGATACGCACAGGCGATTCAAGTATCCTACAAGTCTCGGAGACTAGTCGCCGCCAAGTATCTCACATACATTTGAATGCAGGCTCGCACACTACGCTACTCGTATCCTGCATTTAAATGTATGAAGCGCTCGTGGCGTAGCTTTCTTAATAAATCTTCACCGATTATCTAAGTTAAGCAACGATCTGTGCGGTCACTATTTGGATGGGGGACCGTTAGTGGCATTTACATCTGAGCGCTTCCGTTCTTCAGAGGGCACGTTAAACTGTCGGTCGCGGCTCTAGCAGTCGTTAAGCCATGACGGAGGCCTTAAGGCGGCCTTAAAACTCCGTCACCAGAGTTGGCCACTAACTCATACGAGCTTGCTTGCTTTATTCAAATGTATGTGAGATACTTGGCGGCGACTAGTCTCCGAGACTTGAATCGCCTGTGCGTATCGTAATGGGAGAAGAGCTTTAGATGAACCTTACGAGCTTCGTCTAGAGAACCCGAGTAATAGCATGGACTAAATATGTTTAGTCCAGGGTAATAGTGAAAAAAGCAACTAAATTGAGCAAATACTGTTTACTTGTGTTCCAGGTGTTGGTACCAGCGATGTTCTCCTGGCAGTTCTCAACAGGAGGTGCTGTGCCCCCTGGCGCAGTGGAGGCTGGCGTGACAGCTGATGGAGAGAAACTCTACTACGGCAGGGTCAACCATGACGGCTGCACCACACCCGGCAAGGTAGGCATCTATCTGCTACATCTAGTAATCTTACTACGTCATCGAAATGAGAGCGGTCAATAAGGAGGTGGACATACTTGTGAAAATAAAGCTCTCTACCAACCTGCGTTTCAAGCGATCACCTCTGCCTATAACAACGCGAGGTGAATTAATCCCACCACTGACGTTCTCATCTAGCAAGATCTGAAAAGAGGTTTATGGAGACTGAAGAGCCTCCTTATTTCTAGAGAGCAAGCTGTATTGTTTGCTCAACCCGCGAATAACTTCATAAAAATTAACATTAGATTTCTTTTATCTTAGTGATAGAGCCGTACGTCAGTAAAAATCAAAGCCATGGTTGTCAGATGACTGAATATTTTTCAGATTTCGTCTCATCATCATCATTATCATTAACCTATATTGGTCCGCTGGACGTAGGTCTTTCCCATGACGCACCATTGAGCCCCGTCTTTGACTCTTCTTATTCAGTTTTTGCCAGTTACAATGTAACCGCTCGACCTAGCCAGAGGGCATCCTACACTAGTTTCGGCTCCAGATTTTGTGTGTTTAAAAAAACTTTGGTTTTCAGATCCAAGCGAGCCATGAGTGCTGCTACTACCCTTTCGACGGCGAAGAAAAGAGCTCGGCTGAATACGAAGTGCTTGTGCTTTTGTAAGCGATGTCTGGGACACCAGATCAACCATCGACAACTTCTGACGGCGAAACACAAACCACATCATTTTACCAACCAACAAGTTAAAAGGGCTCTTTCGAACTACAAAAATTTGCAACGATTCCTACAAATTGTAACTCAATTTATTTTGAATGAATGAATGAAAATAATAGAATTTTGCTCTAGATTCTGGCCCTAACAATGCTGTAGGTAATGTAGAATGCAAATGCCAATTTGTTTGAATTTAATCGAACAACAGACTGTATTAGAAAGTATCGTAAATAAATGTATTTTTGTACGAAATATATATTTTACTTCTACTCCCTCGATATTGTCGGTTCATGGATAAAATTAAGGTTGAACAAGTCGCACACCTTTCCATACAAACGTGGAAGGGTTCTAAAGTTTCGTATGGAAAGTATTTTTAGCTTGTATTTTTTAAATGAATACTTTTTTGACGGTTTGGGGTGTATACAGACATAGATTATGACGAGATAAATTGATATAATTCTTAGTATTGGTTGGTCTTCCACGTTTGTATGGAAAGGTGTGCGACTTGTTCAACCTTAAGTAGGGGAATCCGTGTAGTCCTATAAGTACAAAAAACAAAGCCTATGTACTTATTACCTAGGTTGTGTTAGGAGGTATACGATTTATTAGTAATGGCGATAATATAATAGCTCTACTACCGCGTGCACACTATGCCCATGCCGCTGCCGGCATGAATGCCGCTTAGTGAGAATAAAGGCGATGTTGCTGTGGCAATAAGTCCGCGTCATTGATGCCGCCATACATTCCGGCAGTGGCATGTGCAATAATGTGCATAGTGTGCACGCGGTATACTATTGATCTACAGACCTTGACCACAGATTATATAATACTATTGACTACCAGGTGATATTAGTACACGATGTCATGAATCGTCACATGACATCTCTAGCACTTTCTGTTTACTCTAGAGCTATATTGATTATTTTTATCACATTCACCTCAATTTTACGATCACCACAACTTCTATAAACCTTCTATAAAAATGTACAAAGTGGTATACGGAGACCGCTACCTTGGCGCAAGATGAGCATTACAACAAGGTTCGCAGCCGCAGGCGCGCGTATCGCGACTCATTTTACTTGCAAACTAGTGGTTATACCGATCGGACGACTATGAAGACTGTGTTGTGTTTTGTTTTGATCTGTAAGTAAATATTCTTTGATTCATTTACATAAGTTCTAACTAAAAATTCATACAAATGTCGAAGGCCTTAAAACTTTGCAACTTTGGTGTACCTTCTTGATCTTACCTACAACCATAGCATAACTCTTGTCTACTTTTCCTGTTAGGTATATAAGAAACGCAGAGAAAATAAACATTTGAATAACAAGCACTCTTGTTAACAGCACCCTTATCGTGAAGTGAAAGTAGTGGAGTTCAAAATTTTGGACATCATTCATCAAGAATTTGATCACGCAAAGATTGAAAAAATGATGTCCCAAGTTTTAAACTACTCTACCATTTTCACTCGCGATAAGGGTGCAGGTTCTATATATAATAATATACTCTATTTAAATGAAAAAAAAAATTATTAATATATTTTTTTAATGAATGTAAGTAATATCACGTAATATATAGAGCATGCTCTACATTTGAACCTACTCATACCTACAAACGTCAACGTTTGATTTCAGCATTCGGTGTCGTGGTGACCGACATGGCTGGAGAGTGCTTCATGACCGGGTTTTACTTGGAACTGGGCTGCACTCCAGTACCGTCTGATGACAACTCCACCTGCCCTGTCGCGTTCACCTGTCCTGACTTGCACCCAGACCCTTCTATGTGTTACTACAGGTAGGTAATAGTAATTATGGTAAAACCAAAGTATTGAAGCTATGAATAAACGTGGGATCCATGCCACCTGACAACTACCTACCATTGAAATTGCTAGTACCTAGAAACCAATGTACAGTCAGCATCATTAGTAAATGGTGATGAGACAAAGTTTCTAAAATGTTTTATATAACTGAAAATTAAAAAGTAAAAACTCTATCCTAAAAGTACCCACTATTCAGATAAACAATTATGATAAGAGTCAAAAACACACAAAAAAAATTAAAAAATGCTCTACTTCTGATGCCAAATTATCCATCTTTGCAAAATCATAAGTGCGTTGTGCGTGTAGGTTCCTTACAAAAACAAACTGTTGACATGACAGATGGATTTAACCTTGTCCTTGCTACGACAAACCTTCCGAGAAGTCACAGAACCGAAGCACTGCAAAAACGGAGGCTGTGACCTTTCGAGATTGGGAAACACTAAAGACCTTCCAGCCACTGCTTTTTCTTATAAACGTATCTTGTTCCGCTGCAGCGTAGGAGTAAATATTGTTTGACCATGACATGACCGAACTGTTTGTTTTTAAATGCATTTCCATACCGACTGACTACCGGCGATTGATCACGTTCATATTCTTTGTTCATTAAAGAATTACCTAGAAAGTAGCTGTACTTAGGTTAGGTAGTTAAGTTAATAGCTGACAAACATTGAGTTTGTCAGCTATCAAACTATCTATCCTTACCTCCACCACGTAAGAAAAATAAGCTTAGGTGCTTATTGTAAACTGTCACCATTTTAGTAGAGGGGCTGGCTTACTTCCTGACAACTCCGTCATATGAGAAAGATGGAAACTCATTCTTATGAACTGGATATAAGGTTGAGATATAGAAATTATCTGTCATTGCTTTAACTTTCAGAGGATCAGCGTACAACGACCGAGCGTCGATCCCCCAGAACGTAATCTTGGCGTCGTGCTCCCAGGCCTGCAGTTGCAGCGTCAGAGGCGTGCCGAAGATCGACTGCGCGTCCGTCGACTGCGTGGTGACGTTTGATAGCGATGAGCGGCAGCAATGTATCAGCACCTTTGAGATGGACTCCTGCTGTAGCACCGCTAATGTTTGTGGTAAGACCATCAATAAGAGGCCGTGGTTCAGGCCTTCGCTACTATTTAGGCATTCTGTATGTGATAGATACTTCTGCGTATTTCGCATTGCTCAGCTGTGAAAGAGCTCAGGTGCAGAACATAAAAGTCATGTTAAAAGTTGAAGTTAAAATAAACGTGGAAAATTTAGAAATATGGCTGGGATTGTCATTATCTTTGTAATCTGTTGGATTCATTTCACCAACCTAAACTTAATAAAAACAATGACTAAGTAGGTAGGTATACCTACTTATTAGGTCACTACACCTACCTAATATGGGATGTTATTATTGCATCACAATAATAACATCCATACATAGCATCATAGAGCATTGTAAGATGTAAGTGTCTCGTAATGTGCTGTATCAATGCAATACCTGTCAACCAATGAACTATTGTTGCTTTTATTGCTGGACCCACCATGAAGTTCCTTTGTCCAAAACAATTCAACCTCTTTTATTATTTTTGTTATGATCTCACCATGCAGCGCGTGGTCAAATTAATCATGATTTCAAAGTTTTTCATCATATTTTGTTAAAAACATCCAACCAACGATGCATCACCAACTTAGACATCGGTTTTGAAGATATTCTACGTAAACTAACTTGGGTCTAAAATTTTTTTATATAAGATAAAAGATAAAAGATAAAAATATTTATTGCATAGTCTTAAAGTTAACATTACATCTTACAGTAGAAATAAGTGGACAGTGGAAAGTAAAGTAGGCACCTAACTTAAATAAAATAAAATATACAATCCTATTTTACCGGATGTAATAAGTGTGAAAGTTTCATGACTGTGAGCTGCAACAGTAATAAACAGAGCTTATAGTGTATTAATCATAGTATTTTCCATAATAATTCGTATTTCCACACCCACACTCATTTTTCATTGTTTTCGACTGAAAGGTCTCGCTGCCGTCGCTCGTCGTGTCATCCATGGTCTTCCATTTTCAAACACCGCCGGTCAGCACGAACCAATACTCTTTATAACTCAAAGAGGTTGGTTCTACGCTGCATTGCTAACACGACCAAATAATTCCAGGCAAAGACGCGATAGCAGAGCTGAAGACATGCGAAGTAGACGGCAAGTCGTACTACGAGGGCGAACAGTTCGAGCCAGCCAACACGGGCAAGGTATGCGTCTGCTCTTCTAACTGGGACGGAAGGATGAACAACACTTCTGTTTGTAAGGACATCAACTGTGGACTGGAACTTCATCATCAAGATGAGATTATGGAGAAATGCGCGCCTGTATTCTATGGGAACAGGATTTGTCCAACGGAGTTTCAATGCCGTAAGTATTTTTAGTTTAAAATACTTGCCAGAGTCGGATGACGTTCTTACAAATCTGGTTCATCATAATCGCAAACAGTAGCCTGAAAAAGCTCCTATAAGTCTCAGATTGCCAAACAATATTGTGAGATATTCGCTATTATATAGGTTCTCAGGAAGAACGACTTGGAAATTTCGTCCTTTATGCTGTTGATTAACGTAGAGTAAACAGAAATAGTTGGAAGTAAGTATTTTATTGTCTGACTTCCGTCTAGTATTATATAATCTGTGCTTCCGCCTGCCTCTTCGCGGTCACCAGTCGAATCTTTTCTTTGACTTGCTGAAGTTTCGGACAAAGTATTTTGGGACACAGTGTCCCAATTGACACTTGATTTTTAGGTACCCACTCGCCAGCTTGTTGTATCTGCATAGATACCCAAACCTATGGGTGAAACGAGATATATCAGATCTAAGATCTATCAGATCCAACGGTCTTTGATCCTGACTCGTATCGTAATAATGTTATTTTATTACAAAAGATTTAACTTTGTTTTATTATTTTTCAGCTACTGAAACGTCCAAGGTAATTCGTGGTCTGAACATACGTAACAATGTCGCTGAGTGCGCGTTCGGTAACTACACTCTGACGGTTGGAGATGAAGTGTCCGTTGACGATAAATGTATGCTGTGCTCGTGTAAGATGCCGCCGTTTGTGTCTTGTAGTAGGAAAAATGATTGCAGTGATTAGGATAAATAATTCAACTTCAACTTCTTGGTTTTTGCAACTTGTTGTTACAATTTCGCCAGTGTCGTGTACTCGTAAGTTACATAGGATTTCTGTCAAAAAAAATCGAGGTTATTTGTTTTTGACAGAAATCTTAACTTGAATTAAAGTCCCAGAAATTAAAAGATGTTTGTGGAGTAAAAAAAAGTTAATAATGCTCATGACATATAGGTATAATATATTTCTTAAAATAATTAATCTTTCACGATATATACCTAATCATTTCTTAAAATATAATTATTTTTAATAAAAAAACATCATTATTATTTAATTAAGTATTGAACACTGACTATTTAACTATTTAAGAACTATTACTATTATAAATTTAACTCTATTAGGAATACTTTTGAGAATATAATCACAAAGTGTCTTTGGTAAATGTACTTAAACTTATTACTTAAAAATAAGGATAATTATTTACATTATGTACATACACAGCCTTGGGACTATAATTAATCTAAAAAATTGTGACAACTTAGAATTTTAAAATGTAAAAGTCTACTTAACTAACTTATTTCGAATTTAAGTAAAACTAAATAATCGATATCAATAGGAATAAATGCATTATATTGACATATTTTTTTTACATTATACCTAATTAAGTTCTATAGGTTTACGTATGATAGCTTAAAATACTGATTAGGTACAGAAGTTTAAAAAAAAAACTTAAAATATTTATAGGCAAGATATTAAGATACTGAGTCGGTTTATTAGTTAATCATTTTTGTTAATGTAGTAGATAGGTGACCAGTATTTCAGGCACAATTGATTTTGTAAATTCCTGGATAAAGTGGTCATCGTAGAATAAGAAAAAGCTATGTAGGAAGGAAAAGATTCATTTTCAGTTTTTTTACCTATGCCTTATTAACCTAAAAAAATATTTTGTTTCTTTTCTATATAGGTCTATATAAGAACAGTGGTCATCTTAGAATAAGAAAAAGCTATGTAGGAAGGAAAAGATTCATTTTCAGTTTTTTACCTATGCCTTATTAACCTAAAAAAATATTTTGTTTCTTTTCTATATAGGTCCATATAAGAACGTTTCATTTATATCTAGCAAGGATATATGGTTGTCACTCAGCTGAAACAGGCTAGTCCCATCTCGACCCTGAACATCTGGTTCTGCCGGCCGCCGTCCCTGACTGCCACGTCTAGGATAGGAAGCCGACCTGCCTTGTCTGTCTCGTATTCCACCACTGTTTGCGCCCAGTTAGGGCTCTTGTGCTGTAGAAATAAAAAAAAATTAAGCAATTTTGTAAACGAGTTTTTAATCATTTGTCATTTTTATTAATGTGCCTACCAAAATCTTTTTAATGGAAATCTAAAAACTAAAATTCCGACTAAAATGTTTACCCAATCTATTAATTTTCAATTAACTAGTACGTACTTAAGGCGTATGTAAAAGGCAGACCACCCTCTCGCTCGCACATTTCAACATTTTTGAAGATATAATATAACTAAATGTAATTATGTGAAATTGCAGAGCTTCAGGGTCGAGAGAATAACAATGCAAAGGTTCAGTAAAAATATCACATTGACCCAAACAAGTTTTCTAACCTAAATGTGCACTTTAATTTATAGCATTGGTACAAGTTTTTTGGTCGTGAAACTTGTTTGGATCAATGTGATATTTTTACTGAACCTTTGCATTGTTATTCTCTCGACCCTGAAGCTCTGCAATTTCACATAATTACATTTAGTTATATTATATCTTCAAAAATGTTGAAATGTGCGAGCGAGAGGGTTGTCTGCCTTATACATACGCCTTAAAGATTTGTACTAACCTGACAATCGTCCACCAAAGCCTTGTATCGCAGTCTGTTATTGGCTCTCGGTAGGATCTCTGCATCATTATAAGCCAGCAGCTTGATCCCGCTTCTGTAGTTATTGGCCTGAGGGTCGTAGTAACCAATGGTGTTGCGACAGTGGAACGTCACTTTTTGAACTGCTTTTGTTGACATCAGTTGGAGGTAGGTTAGCTGGGTATGGTCGGCTTTGTACGTGATCTGTAGATCAAATATTCATAGACATTATATATATAACGCCCTCTAGCCCCAAACTAAGCAAAGCTTGTACAATGGTAACTAGATTGCTGAGACATTACTTATATTATACTTTTTTTTTGTAAATATATAGACAAGTAGGAAAGTATTAGTAATGTAAAAAAAACTGTTACAGAAAGAAAGATTTTTGTTTTGATTATAAGTGCATAGGTAGGTGTGGGGATTGGGAGTTACTTTTTGGAAAACACACTTTTAAGAATTGGGTTTTTATTAAGTTTCCCCTCTTACTAAACGCAACAACCGCACCGATCGCCAGTGCGCAGTAACTGACGACCGCTCGTTCATACCTTTCTCATGCACTCTAAATCGCTGACATACACAATTCACATTCATACCTACATGTCCCTACATAGGTATTGTTATTTATTCAACTCTTTATTGGACAAAAATAACAAATGTACAAATAGGTTGGGCTTCATTCTATAAGCGTTTTTTGCCTACCAATCTTACAGGTCGGGAGAATTTTAACATCCAAACACAGAACAAACATCCACGTTTACCACACGCTAGTGTTTGTGGTGGGAGTCGAACCCACTACCCGCAGCAAGAAAAGCAGATATATTAACCGATTAAGCTGTGATACGTTTTATAATAGGGCCGTATGATCAATAGTGGTATCCAGTCTCCGATTATTTCATGAGATCAATGGTAGTTAATCGACCATCGGTAGCTTAAACTGACAGAGATGACAGTAGATTAATCCATCGATCAAAATAATCGTAGTTCACGAGACCCATAGTTTAAACTGCTTTTGATCTTACGGCCCTTAGTATAGTACCATTACCCTACCGTAAATCCATCTTCCATTTCGCTCAGCCAAGCTTCCTTTTCGCTCCCAGTGTATGTTATATCCTGCGAGTGCATCGGCTTAGGATAGATACAGCTACTGCCTGAGCTCATGTCGCAGTGCACCAGTATGGCGTCGTTCATGTCTCCGCCGTTAGGATCTATCCAGTATTGACCTGGAGAAAGCAAGCAATGTGACCGTTACTATTTTTTTTCTCCGACGAGGTGCTAAAATAATAACTAGTAGTTCGCCCCGAACTGAGATCTCGTGATGGTCGGAGGTTATTAAAACCCAAACAATTTTTATTGACCAATGGTTGCAATAAACTTTACGAATCGCATCGAAATCGCCGTCTAGCTAAGTACCAGTCTTACTTGAACTACAAAATCATTGAAACTCCAAGAAAGGTAGCTCACGTTATACTGGGTTTTCCAATTTTATAATTTTTACAACAATTCAAAAACTATTAGACCTAGAATCAAAATAAAACGGTTTTGGAATGTCCAAACAAAACTCTATCATATGACACCCCATTTGATATTTTTGTACGACTTATTTTTTAACTCCCTTTGGACCCTCATAAATTCACGACCCCTTGACAGATTTACTTCATTTAACAAACCAGTAAAACTTAAGAGTACAGCTGTCCGTATACCTACCATAATTATGTGAAGATCGGATAAGCGGTTCAAAAGATCTCGACGAACAAACATACAAATATACAAAGCATTTTTGCCCAAGTTGTCATTAAGATCTTCGTTCGCTTCGCTCACTCGATCAATAATACTCACAAACTAAGCAAAACTTACTATGGGAACTAGATTGCTGATAGAATACTTATATACCTACTTATTTTTTTGTAAATACATACTTATGATACATAATAACACCCAGACACAGAACAAACATCTAATTTGCCACACACGAATTTTTGTTCGCGGTGGGGACCGAACCAATGACCCACAGCACGGAAGGCAGAGCTACTACCGACTGAGCCATGACGCCTGTCATGTGTGTTATGAAAAGAAAAATCTACTCACCACTTTCGAATTGTGGATGATGATGCTTAATGTCTCCACAGGTCTTCGCAGGGGCTTCCTTAGATCCGTCAGGCTTGAGGAATTTGTCCAGTGAAATCTTTAACCTTTCGTATGCTTTTATAACGATTTCCTTGCGTTCGGACGCTGTCATGTCATCTTTGAAGAAACGTGGCGGGATAGAGTTGGGATCGTCATTAAGCGGGTCCGGACCTTTTACGGAACCTGCGAATATAAATTGATGTAAGTTATGGCAGCCATTAGATACTCTGAGATGCTTATAACTCCACAACCTGCCAGCCCTCCGATCGTGAGCTCTGAACTGCTTTCGCTGCCCAGCATAATGCCATAGATATACGAAAACAAGAAGCTTTTGACGGCAAAAAACGCGCTGAAACGCGCTAATGTCACTATTTAGTCACAGAATATCAACTTATGGAAGTGAGCATAAGGCCGTGCTCACTTTGGACACGAATTTGTTCGTACGTAAACGAACGAGTAATGTTCGTACGAATTGAGTGCTCACACTGAATACGTTTTTCTCCGTCAAATAGTACGACTGCGTGATAAATCCCAACAAGTTCGGATTGTATTCGGACGTCGTAAGTAAGCGTACGTATACGTACGACTGATCGCATGCAGTGTGAGCGCTCCCATAGTCCTTGGAAGGTAGGTATCATTCGTGCGTAGTCGTACGAATCAAATTCGGATGAAATCGTATCCAAAGTGAGCACGGCCTAAGGCCCCAGGTAAAACGATGGAAACACAACCCTTTTATTCATATTCAAATGTAATTTTAGTGCGTCTTTAAAAAATGCTCTATCATTGTAACTTCGATGAAGAGAAGACAAAAGATTGAATGAATGTAATTAAAAAATGGTGGTGTAGAAACATACCTTGTTGTAACATAGCAGCGATAGCAGCGGCATCATACGCCAGTCCCTCGCCAGGGGGTCCGGGGGGTCCTGGGGGTCCTGATACCCCGGGGGGTCCGTGACGACCTGCCTCACCAGCCGGTCCCCGACCTCCTTGAGGTCCTGCCGGCCCTTGGGGTCCAGGACTACCGTCACGGCCAGGGGTACCTGGAGTGAACAAAAATATGTGGTTGATCAAGAATGTTGACAAGCAAGTTGAATCATTTCATTGAGTTACAGGCTATTGCCCGCGATTCATCCGCGTCCTATTTAATCCGTCCTGGTAATTTTCCGGGATAAAAAGTAGCATATGTATTAATCCAGGTGCTATATATATATTCCAAGTTTCACATGGGACCAATAGTTGTAGCGTGATTGAAACACAAACACCTAAACATCCAAGCAACAAGCTTATTACTTTGTGTCGAAGTATACTAACGTGCTGTTCTGTGAAATAAATTATGCTTAAGCGTAAAAAAAAAAAAAAAATCATCTGAACTTTAACATCCTACTAATATTATAAACGCGAAAGTTTGTATGGATGGATGGATGTTTGTTACTCTCTGGCCCGTATTCCGTAGCCTTACTCAAGCACTGATCCGTACTCAAGCATAGATTTTTGTATGAAAATCTCTACTCAAATCTATGCTTGAGTAACGATTTCTGTCTCGGAATACGGGCCTTAAACGTAAAAACTACTGATCCGATTTGGATAAAACTTAAATATATATTGTTCGTGACCTGGATTAACACATAGGCTACTTTTTATCCCGAAAAATCAACGGGATCCAAAGGGGCGCGAACTAATATTATAAACGCGAAAGTTTGTGAGTATGTTTGTTACTCTTTCAAGCAAAAACTACTGATCCGATTTGGATAAAACTAAGAATATATATTGTCCGTGACCTGGATTAACACAGGCTACTTTTTATCCCGGAAAATCAACGGGATCCAACAGGACGCGAACGAAGTCGCGGGCGGGAGCTAGTTTATAATACTAGTAGGTAGAAAATAGGATAGGATAAAACTGGTGGGATTATCAATTGTTTTACATAACATGTTCTTGTTAAAAGGATAGGTTTTGGTTCCTTGATTATTTTCTAGTCCAAACTCACCTCTAGGTCCAGGCTCGCCATCTTTCCCCGGCGGCCCCATAGCCCCAGGCAATCCTCTCTCTCCCTGTCTCCCAGGCGCGCCTACCATCCCAGGCAAGCCAGGCAGGCCCGCATGACCTTTAGGCCCGTCCATTCCTGAATCGCCCCGGTCTCCTTTAGCCCCGTCGAGGCCAGGCGGGCCTTGCTTTCCCGATGGCCCCTGTGGTCCGTCAACACCTGATGGTCCAGTTTCACCGCGAGGTCCGCGCTCCCCGGCAGGGCCTGACGGTCCAGATTGCCCTGGAGGTCCCTTAAATCAGATAGGTAAGTCGTATTTAGGGCCGTGTGCACCAATGACCCATCAACCGTTAAAATATGTAAAATTTTGTGTGCACCGTGGTCTAAACACCGTTTATATAATAAAGCATCTGATTACGAAATCAACGGTAGATCTGGTGGACACGACCCTTACTTGGAGTGGCGATGAAATAATCTGGTAAAAATGGGTGCTCCACAAAGATCAATCCTAGGGTTGATGTTGTTTTTTATTTACACGAATGGTGTAACGAAATGTTTGATTGCAAAAATGGAAAAAAAGTTTAGGACTGAAGTAACTCCGGTCATTCAACCAACATGTTATATTATAAACAGAAGCATACTCTTCTAACACGATTCAAAGTGATCGGAAAATTTTGAATTAACTCATTTTCAGTCACTTGAATCCACTTTTTATAGAACTTATCATTCAGATTTTTTTCACACTCACGTATTTCTATCTATAGTATCATCACCTGCATTCCAGGTGGTCCAGCAGGTCCCGCTGCTCCAGGCTGCCCGGTAGGTCCCTTATCTCCAGGTCTGCCAGATATACCCGCCTGTCCCTGCTTCCCTGGCCGACCTTCAGGTCCTTGTTCTCCCATCTGTCCCGGTGGACCTTGTAGCCCTGGACTTCCTGTAGGCCCAGGTACTCCATCAGCACCTGGCTTTCCTGCAGCTCCAGTTTCACCCTGTTAAGTAACTACTATTGAAAATAACTGAAATTTAAAGCCTAACTTCTGAGACTCAATCAATAGATAGTCTAACTTTTGGGATTATCATACTATCAGTTTGTAGGAGTCCACACACCTGGACATAGGACACCCTCATAAATTTCTAGAAAGGTCAATGGATAGAGGCCTAAAATAGTTTTAGGCCTCTATCCATTGACCCTAAGACCCTAACAATGTCGTCAGTCTATTGGATGAGGGTCATCTTACACTTTGCCGTTTTGAATACTTCAAGAGAAATGGGTGATACTAAGAGGAATCCGAGTTTGAAGTACAATTGGCTTTATCTTAGAAATTAAAAGTAGCGTGTATACTGACCTGTGTTCCTCGTAGACCTTGCGGTCCTGGTGGCCCAACCATACCCGGCATTCCATTCAACCCCCTCTCTCCAGGCGGACCCAGGGGACCCGGCTGACCCTGAGGTCCCGTTTCACCCTCACTGCCACGCTCGCCTTTAGGACCTTCAGACCCTGGTGCGCCAGTCAAGCCAACAGGCCCGGGGGGTCCAGGTCGACCGGAGTCACCAGTCGCCCCTTTAGCCCCTGTGATGCCGGGCGCGCCGGCTGGGCCTGTACTACCTTGAGGACCCTAAAAATATCAGCAGTTAAATAAAATTAAAATGGTCGAATATGACTCAGATATAAAAAAAACTTATTTATATTATCGGTTTGGTTCAATGTGTGATTCAATGTCACATTCTGAAGTTGTTTGGGCACGTTTGGCGACGGCACGACCGCTCTGCCAAGAGTGTAACGAATAATAAGAAGGGAATGTTACCGGAGGTCCTAAATCACCAGGTCTGCCAGGTAGTCCGGAATGTCCTGCCTCTCCTTTGTGTCCTTGTTCACCGCGAGCTCCCTTAGAGCCTGCCAGACCAGGTAATCCTCGTAGACCCATTTCTCCAGGGGAACCTTTAGAAGAATACAATAACTTTGAAGATAGTTCGAATATAAGAAGGAACTACAATCTAACCTAGCAACAAGACCAATCAGGTTTTCAAAACTGTGTCTTGACTACGTGGGCCTTCGAGACCCATGCAGTATCTATGTAGTAATATTCACTAGGTTTGCCTTCCAATGATTTAAGAGTCTAAAGATCTCTTACCTGGACTGCCAGTAGAGCCTTGCTGCCCCTTAGCGCCTGCATACCCTCTGTCTCCTTTAACCCCCGGCATGCCGGTCAGTCCCGGGGGGCCAGCCAGTCCCGGGGAACCCTGGAACCCGGGCTGTCCTCGTTCTCCCGGAGCCCCGGTGGCACCAGCTTCTCCGGGAACACCCGGCGAACCCGTCTCGCCTCTTTCAGCTGGTTCCCCGGGAGGTCCAGAAGGTCCTACTGGGCCTTGGGGTCCTTGTTCGCCTTGACGACCTGCAGAATTAAGTTATGAATAGTTGGACTGGACGTAAAAGACAGGTACCTAGTTACAATGAAGTTTTTATGCCTCAGTCTCAGGAGTAGAAATACCAGAAATACTTTTGATGATAGAAAAAAATATTTTGGACTAGAATTACCACTAGGTAGAATGATTTTACTAGATTTGGAAGAGATATTCACAATGTAAAGTTTCAATACCTGCAGGTCCATCGTTTCCAGGTGGTCCAGCAGATCCTCTTTCTCCCTTTTCTCCAGGGCTTCCACTGAATCCTCGTGGACCAGGTAAACCCATTGCTCCTATAGGACCGGGGTGACCTTTGCTGCCTCTTTGACCTTCAGGACCCTTGAAGACAAATAATAAAACATGCATTAAATGACATAAAAAATCGGAATCTGTCGAAAGCGGAATCTAACAGATGTGAACTAAATTTAACTTACCGGTGGTCCATCTGGACCTTGTGCACCAGACTCGCCCTTCTCGCCCGCAGCGCCGGTAAGACCTGGAACTCCCCTTTCACCCTGGAAGCCCCTTTCTCCTCGGGGTCCAGATGGACCAGCTGGTCCAGCAGGTCCGGTTATGCCTGGTTCACCCTCTTTGCCGGGAGATCCTGGTAAACCTGCTGCTCCGGGCATACCCTAGAAATATAATGAGATGAAGGGATTCTTATTCGAGTGAAACTGCAAAATTGAAATTTCAAAAAGTATTTTTATGACTTACCGGGAAACCAGTTGGTCCAGCTTGACCAGCATGCCCCCTCTCGCCAGAAGGTCCGGGAAGACCTTGAGGTCCTTGAACTCCAGGGTTACCGTCACGGCCGGCGTCACCTTTAGGACCGTGGGGGCCGGCTTGACCTAGGTCACCGTCTTTTCCTGCTTCGCCCTAAAATAATCATTTTCATGAATTCACTTGCCTACATGTGCTACATATATTTTGAGCTGATGTATACAAGACTACAAACAAAATATTACAATTATGTCACTTATTTTACCTGTAAACCTCGTTCTCCGGGACTTCCCATCAGACCAGGCGGGCCTTGCAATCCTTGCGCTCCTTGTTCCCCAGGTCTGCCATCCGCTCCAGGTATTCCCCTCTCCCCTTGCGGACCAGTCTTCCCAGGAATCCCCGGTCTTCCAACCGGCCCTCTAGTCCCTTGCAGCCCTTGAAGGCCTGGTCTACCGGGGTCACCCGAGCTACCTTTACTTCCAGGTAGACCGACTCCCCCACGTTCGCCAGGTTGACCTTTTAGCCCCATAGGACCATCGGAACCTGGTAGGCCTCTCATGCCATTTAGCCCTCTTTCACCTGGAGGTCCAACGCTCCCGGCAGGTCCTCTGAGACCTCGTTTCCCTCTCTTTCCTTCTGGTCCGAAGGTGCCAGGTAGACCTCTAGGTCCTGGACCACCAGATTCTCCTCTTATACCAGCGTCACCTTTGTTTCCTCTTTCACCAGGCACGCCCTGTAAACACCCAGTTATTTTTGGATTGTACAGAAAACGTAAAAAAATTTTTTTGTAGCTTTTCATAAAATAAAAAGAAATTTTCCTCTACTCACTGGCATTCCTTTGGAGCCAGGTATACCAGGATCACCTGCAACTCCTGGCGTGCCTCGTGGTCCAGGGAAACCTTGCGGTCCAGATGGTCCAGGCTGCCCTTGCACACCTTTTTCCCCGTTAACACCATCCCTGCCAGCTAATCCAGGTGCTCCTATATCGCCTGGTTGTCCTGGGCGTCCTGCTTCACCTCGAGGCCCTTGCATGCCTTGGCCGCCTTTAGGACCAGAAGCACCTAGCTCGCCTTTTAGTCCGGGAGCGCCTGGAAATCCTGGTGCACCAGTTTTACCTGTGTTACCCTAAAAACATGAATAGGTATTGAAAAACTTGGTTGTTAACCAGCTAGCTGTAATAAAATACTGGCAAGTTTGGTATACATACCATAAGACCTGGTGGACCAGCTGCTCCATCAACTCCTCGAATACCGGGTGGTCCAGATGGACCTTCACGTCCGCGCTCACCCCTTGGACCAACTGGACCCTACAATAAAACTCATAGTTGAAAACCACTATTATTGTATAATTGAAGGATTCTTCTGTGTCTTGATATGATGATCTTACCACTGGTCCAACAGGTCCCATCTGTCCAGGCAAGCCAGTAGGACCTTTCTCTCCAGTGAGCCCTTGTTCGCCTTTAGCACCATCTTTTCCATCATAGCCTCGATGTCCTTTCAGACCCTGTATGCCAGGCACGCCTGGGGTTCCCCGGGCTCCAGGCTGACCTACGGCTCCAGATGGACCTGGCTCACCGTCTTCTCCTGGTGTACCCTAAAAGTAGAACGCACTTTAGAAATACACCATACTTTCATTTAACACCACGCATGTAACTTGTTTATAGGCCTTATTTAGAACACTGCTGAAAAAATATCAATAGACCAGATACGTACATCTTTTCCAGGTGCTCCTTGCGGGCCTCTCTCCCCAGGGGCTCCCTGAAGTCCTGGCAAGCCTGGTTCACCGGGTTCACCTCTTGGTCCTTGGAAACCTTGCGGGCCTGGCGGACCTTGTGGTCCTATACAAAATAGACGAACTCCTTAGATTCAGAGCCATAAAAATGATAGGATACATGAGAGGTTCTGAAGTTTTGATAGGAATGCCTTACCAGTAATTCCTCTAACACCAGGTGCCCCGACAGACGCCTGCATGTACTGATATGGATCGAAAGCTGGGCCCTTATCGCCTCCAGCTGTTGCAGCCAATTGTGCCAAGTATGCGTTCACCTGGAATAAAGATAATATTCATCTACTTGTCTTACTTCGTGTACCTGCCTGCCTATTATAATAATATCATATTGCCAAGCACAGAACTTTCTATAATATTGTTTAGACAAAGCTAAAAGAATACGTAAATAAGTGAAAATTGACTATTATTTTTATCCTGAAATGTGTTAGGTTAGTGGTTATGAAGCGAGTTTTTTATCAGAATCTGAGTAAATGGAGATCAATGATCTGTGATCCCTATGGGAAAAAGCGTGATTTTAAGTAGGTATGCATCTATGTACCACTCTGGTTGTGGTCGTTATGGTCGAGAAGAGTATTACAACCAAGAAGAAGAGTGTCACGTGTAACTTACATCAGGCATAGGACCGACAGGGCCGGGTATTCCCGGAGCGCCGGGAATGCCGTTGGCGCCCGGCGTGCCCGGGGGACCCGACACTCCCTCGTCACCGGGACGCCCTTGAATCCCACGGACGGGAGTTATTGGCTGGGCAGACGCGCTGTAAGCTGGCCGGTTTGGGTTCGAAACTGAAAGCAACAGTGAAATGAAATGAAATGGTTTATTTGCCTGAAATATGGTTACAAGTTCTTAAGATATGTTTAGTAGGTTCCACATATTTCACCAAACACATTGGCATGAAAATTATATTATTTTAATAATTATAGACACTACCTACTTAGGTACTTAAAATTGAATTGAATAATTTTATTTACATTAATACAATGTCATGCAATAATAATACAAATTTTCAATACCTTTAAGTCATTATATAAACGAATCGTACACATTCTAGTGCAGCTGACTGTACTTTAAATATTTTTTTATAAATACTAATAAGTAACTCTACCCGTGTGTCAATTTAATGTCGCCATTGTAGACACAGGCTGTATAAAAAAAAAATTGTACACTTTACTCCATAAACTCTATTGTGTCTCAGGAGGAACCGCGTTCTCTCATACCAAAGGCATTACCACACCTAGAACCAAGATGTCATTCATAAAATACATCTGTAATACCTTGAAGGCATCCAGGTAGGATGGAGCAGTTGATATGACCACCGTAGCACTGGCATAGCGTGCAGTTGTCCCGCTTCCAGCTTTCACCTTCCGACCACGCGCGCCCGATGTCAATGCATCGGTTCGGACCTGAAATCGAAGTTCTGTCAAACTTATTTATCGGCCAAATTGTTATGATGTGCGCACTTGCATACACCTTCATACAGAAAGAGCCCGACTATACTATCGGATGATAGAAAGTTTGTAGTCTGGTACTGTTATAATCACAAATGTGACAATCGGAAAAGTATCGTAACGCTCGCGTATCCAAGAACACTGCGCGGCGGCGACGCGCAATATGATTCGAATAATGTGTTGGGTTTACGTAGCACGGTAAATATCAGATTTGTTCGTGATCACTGATCAGTGATCACGCCTCTAGTGGTGTGGTAGAGAGATGTGTGTGCATTCAGTCTTGCGTGATATTGAGCAATATATTTTTTTTTCAATACAAAAGACATAAACGCGCTTCCAAATGTGAGTAAGAAGTAGGTAGGTAGTTTGAAATAAAAATTCTAGTTCTACGTTACCTCTTGTAGATGTCTGCAGGGGAGGTAGAGTAGGTCTTCTCAAACCGGGTTGTTCTGAAAATAAAAATAATGTTTATTTAGCGGGAATAATAGAACTAAATGATGCGTGAAGTTGAATGAAGCTTACCAGTCGATTGCGATTGTGCACTGAAGTCTCGTTCAGCTAGCACTGCTAAAAAATAAGTAAAATAAACAAAATAAAATATATTACAAGGAAAAACAAAAAAAATTTCAAATAAACTTTTTTTATATCCACGAAATAAAAATTCAAATGATGATCCTGAACGGTAAGCAGAATAGATATAAGAAATACTTCATTGCCTACCCAATAACTAAAGTTAACAAAAAGCTACCCACGCCGAATTTGCAGCGCTTAGAATATGGCAAAATTTGAAAACCTATAGTTTGAAACATCTGTATCCACCGCGAAAATGATTTGACAACTTGGTGATAATAAAAGTTACCATGTAATATAAAAATAATGACATGTACTATTTCATTGCCAACTTAGCTTGGGCAGACTATATCGGCGATAAGTACCATTGTCGTCGTAAGGGTTGTAGTCGTCATAGTTGTCGAGGTCTTGTTGCTGGGCTTGTGGTAGCTCCAGGTCCCGGTCTAGTTCCTTGGCGGCAGCCGGCAGTGCCAGCAGCGCCACACACGCCGCTGTCACCCACCACATACCTGCTTTAAATATACAGCGGGTGTTGAATGCAGAACAAACGAATATGACGTATCCGAGTTCCACTGCGCAGAAATGATAGCTCTACTGCGCAGCGTAGGTAGAGAGTTTTTTTTTCTGTGCCACAGTGTAAACGTGTAAACAAACTCATAAACTAAAGAGTCTACATAGGTATTTTGGTTCATTATTTTGTGACGTATTTAAACAAAAGAATGTAGGATACGCGCTTTTTTATGAGATTATTGGTTGCATGGCCACCGAAGGATGCGTTCATGCCCTTACAATATAAAGTCTTTAGTGTTTACTTCCCTAATATATTTATGATTACGTAATATGAGACTATGATCGCAACGGTAAATAAGAATCCAATTTAAAAAAATTGAAAATTAACGACCGCCAAATACGAGTAGGTAACTCTCAATCAACATTCATCAATTATTAACTCGAGGAATCTGTCAGTTGGTACCTAGGTACCTACTACCAAACCCGATAGCTGATTAAACTATTGGCAATCATTGGGGCCAGTTGGACCACACAAGGTACATACATAGCCAGGGTAGGTATAGGAGAGAAAAAGCGCTTGAATCGTAGGAAGAAGAATGATAGAGCAAGGAGAAATCGAAAGCATTGTATGAAAAGCTTTGAAAATCTTCGAGAGAGTCATGGTGAGAATTAAAATGAGTTTGCAACCTAATATTTACATACTGGTTTCTTAACCAAATCAAAAATGAATACCGGTGTTTGACAGGGAATCCCCTGTCCTAGTCAAGTTATGTAAAATTGAGAGACATTTTCCTAAGAATCAAACCGAAAACCATTGGACTTAACCCCTAAAGGAACCCAGTTTACGCTGATGCCATCACCGGCCTAATAGTCATGCTGTGTCCCACTGACCCCGGCGCGCGGTCTTCATACATCTGTATGAAAATGACAGTCAATTTGTTGCCAGTATAATTATTTTACAGATGCAAGTGTGAGCGAAACAATTTGTTTAAATTACCGATGTCTATTGGCTATGAGGTCGACGACCACTTTCGCTGTATTTCGGGATTTGAATTTTGATTAAGTTTTTATGGCTCTAACTGTTAGCTGTTGGTGATGTCACGTAGCGCTAAGGAAAGTGACGTAGATGGTAGCCAAAACAGCTTTAGACCTCAATTAAAAACACTATGGAATAACTACCAAGTAGTTCGCTTCGAACTATCATTGGCCCCTAACTGAGATCTCACGATTTTCACAAAAAAGTACATAGGTATACGAAAGTTTTTTTTTTCAAGCTTCTCTATCTTGGCAAATCATATACGCGAAGGGAACTTGGCAAAAATGCAATCTTACTTGAAGTCAAAACAATTGTTCGTAAAAATAACATAAAATTATTAAATTTCCGGCTGTGATGAGCTTCCAACAAATTTAGTAAAGTTATATTAAGTAAATTCTTAGCTGGCTGATAAAACTTTAAAGATTTTGTCCGCTTCAAGCGAAGGTTAATTAACTTTAATAAGATAATTATCGGTTTTCCATTCTACCAGCGGGGTTTCAGGGACTCAGGTACCCTATTCATTCAACGTGTTTTATTATTAGAAGTCAGGGAGGATCAGAGTTAGGGGTATAGAACACACACTTGATGGACAAACAGGCGGTCAGCGATTAAAAGGGTTTGCACACTGGCCGATATCAACACCGACTAGATAGCGGCGTGTTAGTTGGCGAAGAAAAATAACCTTGTTGACGCCGAAATGGTGTAAAAACGTCTATTATTAGGTACTATAGGACAGCTTTACGACGAAAGCGTGGCGGTGACAGTGTGAAACGCCCCTTTTGGGCGATTATGAAGTTCACTTTTTGCCGTTTGCCAAATTCAATGGCTTCTAAACCATCGTGTTAGAGTCCATAATTGTATTTAATGAAAGCGTAATTACTTAGTACAGAAATATGAGCCTCATTTAGGTTATTGTAAGTAAAGGGCAATGTTTGTAGGGCAGTGTGGCAGTGGACAATTGGTTCCACTCTAAAATTAACTATGCTGTCATAAGGAGATATATGCCTTAGCTAATACTAGCTACCGAATATCTGAAATTTCAACAGTAGGCATACCTACGTAAATCCTAATGTAAGGTTTTCCCAAGTACCTACTTACTTAGTTGTTTATGATATTTCATTTTACGTAGATATAGTACCTATTTTCGTTGTAATTAGTTTTAATTTTTTTATTTTTCGGTAAAAAAAATAGGATTGGAAAAATCTAGATGACCGAAGACCCAGATGTTCTCGAGTACCGTTACGTAATGCTAATGTAATTTGTATGAAAAAATAATGTAAGACTCACCTAAAGTTTTCCGAGGGGGTAGCGCGGCCGCCCGCGCCGCGAGAATGTGCGTCCTGCTTCAGGAATACCAATAAATATGCGTGCGCGCATGACCCGACACCCGCAGACTCTAGGAACGCAGGAGTCGCCAACGGTTTTACTACGATTTTAGATCTACTAGCTACATCTGATGTCTCGTCATGTTCACTCTACATACTTAATACCGCGTGCACACTACGCCCATACCGCTGCCGGCATTAATGCCGCTTAGTGAGAATAAAGGCGTGTTGCTGTGGCAATAAGTCCGCGGCATGATTGCCGCCATACATGCCGGCAGCGGCATGGGCATAGTGTGCACGCGGTATTAGGAGAGCAAATTGCAAAGCATGTATAACGCAAACAAAGTCAAGTAAAAAAAAAATTATTTACTTGTACATTATCTGAGTCTGAGTATTATGTATTATGTATTGTACATTAGAAGAGTTAGTAGAGTAGAACTACGCATCTTTTGAAAAAAATGCTCATAAAGAGGGGGTATCCCGCGTCACACGTAGAGAAGTGATAGTGGGTTGCGTTGCGATAGAGTCCACTTTGAACTTTCAGGCAAAAAAGCCTGAAAAGTTGCGCACCCCTATTTTCAGGCAATAAGTAGGCCAATCTAATGTTTATTTAGTGTGGTATAGCAATCGCGATCATAACGCACCAATTCGTAAATAAACGAACACTTTTTAATGGTTCGGGTCAACCGGCGCGGCGCACGCACTCGTCGCCAAGCGCCATTTGATTCATTGGGTCATTGTTTTGGCTGCCAATGGTGCTAGATTGGTAGAAGACACGAGCATATTTTAATAGCTTGGGCACACGACAAAGTTGCAGATTCTTAATTATAATAGAACTTAAGATAAATGCGATGCGATGACCTCACGCGGGCGGTTTCGGCCACAGCGTTACGCCAGCAAACTGCCGTCCAGTGTACCTATCATACATTTTTTCAGTCTGCAACCAGTACTTCGAGTATATTAAAAATAATATTCTGCTTACTCGTAGCATAGGTACTTATAAGTTTTAATTTTATAGCTAAGCCATTTAGCAATAAAGTCTCATTTCTGTTAAGAACTTTAATGGAATGCAATATTTTTCGTCTCTACAAGAAGCTCTACATTAGATATTCTAAATTCAATGCTTCGAAAAACAACGATATCCCTACAACTAGTATTTTTCTTACATACAAAGGGTACGTATAGTCTACTAGCCGTCGCCCGTGGCGTTGCTCGCGTTCTAGACCCTTTAGAGTGTGGCTTTTCAAAATTCCTATCTTAGTGCACCCCTACACTATATTAAGGATACTACCCTCCAAATTCCCTACCTCTAGGACTCATAGTTTAAGCTGTGCGTTAATTGTCAGTCAGTTTCAAAAGAGTTATATATATTTAGATTAGATAGAAGAAGATAAGTAATTTGATTTTCTCTTTTAGAAGTGAATTATGCAAGTCCTTACATAGAGAGCCACTATGCCCGTTTTTCGCTGTTCTAGTCACGTAGCCAGTGAGATACAAACGACCTAACTTATCCAATTACACCAATAATAATAAAGTTTATCCACTTAAATAGACGCCACTTTCTCGCTGTTCCATTACTCACAGTGTCAAGTTAATTAATTTAATTGAGGATGAGGTCATAGATCAATATCAGAAATGCCTTCGATGCTACTTGCTGAAATCCATCATCACCATAGCTTGCAGGGTTCTAGTCAACAAGCGTTTTCCATAAATTATGCTTTCTGATTAATTCGTAACCTTTTCCTTCCCAGCGGTGCTTGCGGTGCAGTGTTCGCTTTTTAGAACTAAACCGCTGAATAGAATCCCAATCGCAGAAAGCAAATTTTGAACAGATTTTATAAGATAGGTACTTATCATAGCCACAGATCGTATAATACTAATACTCATAGAAAAATGCTCAATAGGTACCTACTCAATTATTTATTGCTTTCGCATGGTTTACATGAATTTTACATTGGTTGTGGATGGTAAATATGTGTCCAATGGACCCTGCTTAGGGTATAGCAATATGGAGGCTGGCCGAGATTTATAAATAGGTAGTAGATTGCTAATTAGTATTACATATTATGCAGTCATTTTATTTTAGGATATTGTCTGGGTCGGTTAATAGTAAATATTTCAATGGCTTGAATCTCGTTTGCATAGATAGACATTCTTTTAGAATATGGTCTGGTTTATTTGACGTGATCTAGTTTTGTATAAGTAGTCCTAAAAGCAATAAAATCACTGCGTGCTCATTCACATCATTTGTACCATATGAATGGGCACGTCCTTCAAAGGGCACTGTAATAATTGGCCTGAATGCGATTCGACGAACCAATTCAGTTCACTACCAGCTCGCGATGCTGATTTAATAATCATACTCGTGACGTCAGGATCTGAAATCTATATCTAAGAATTTGAGGCCATAAGAATAAAACACTATGATTCTTAGGTGTGATTTTGTTAAGAAAAAAACTTGGTACGTACCTATAATAGTACATAGCGCACACACCCAGCTATAAGTAGAGTACCTGTACGTACGTACATATCCCATAAAATACTAGCAGGAACCTAGATATTTTACGTTCATATTTCACTTAAAGCTACTATTCACTGCACTGCACTGCAACTGCCTTCCGTGCTGTGCGTCGTGGGTTCGATCCCCACCGAGAACAAACATTTGTGTGTGGCAAACATAGATGTTTGTTCTGTGTCTGGGTGTTACTATGTATTATAAGTATGTATTTACAAAAAAAAAATGTATGTAGGTATTCTATCAGCCATCTAGTTTCCATAGTACAAGCTTTGCTTAGTTTGGGACTAAAAGGCGTTGTGTTAAATGTCCGTGAATATTTATTTATTTATTTATTTATTCATATTTTTATACAAAGCTGACAAAGCATTTTATATTCAAATTTGAATAATGTCATTAATTAATTTAAAACTTTGTGTTGTTCTACCGCGGAAACCAATCTTAAACTGTAATAAATTATCCATTGAGTGTTATCTCAAAAGCTTAGTAAAGCCACCCTATCAATTGCGTTACATTCTGAAAAAAGTATTGCCGTAATTGTCCTCGAATGGGTAGAGTAGGCAGTTTTCACAACCTTTTTCAGAAACAAACTCGCCTTATTCTACTTCATTTAGCGGTTATAGTTTTGTGTAAACCAAGGTTTCATAGCTTAGAAGCTCTTCTGAAATGTTCATAATCTTATCTAAAGTAAACAGATGTGCCTTTTCTTATGCCTTACATAAATCTGTGGTAGTAACAGTAAAAACAAGATTACCTATTTGCTAAGGGAACGTACCCCCATTTTTTTAATATTATTAAATCGAATCAATTGTTTTTAATAACAACGGTTTTGTTAGAACAAAAATATATCTATCTTAGAATTTATAATTATTTTTATAGATATTTTTAGTTTTTGTCGTCAAAACTTTATTGTACCTACACATGTTTTTATTGTAATGTAACAAAGCGAATTAATGTAGCTTACACGAAGATTTATAACATAGTTAAAGTAAAGTATTTACTTTACGTGAATGAGACTAGAATATTAAACAGGTTTCAGTACCTAACCTACGGTAGTCCCATCCCTAATCCGTTCAGTACAAGCGCGAAAGCCTTACGGTGCCAACGTGAAGGTCGCCACGAAGGAATCATTGAAACTCTTTGGATAACGTTTTTAATTTGTGAATGAAAGTTTTGCTGATAATTTCAGAATGTACGGGTGGCTGTTGGAGAGTGTACAGCATTTTGTTGTGGTGAGCAATTTAGTTAATTAACATTTTAATTAAAATAATATTGACGCCTTGGGCACAGATTGGTGGGACCTGGTTTTACCAGCGCAAATCTTGGGAGGAAATAGGCCTTTGCCTAGCAATAGGAAAAAAGAAATGCTATGTGTAACTAGTTTTAGCAAGGATATCATTAACCAAAGAAAATAATATATCGCCTTCTAAAACAACAATCCAAAATTGAATAGAATAAGAAGGTACTATACTTTTATTGCTTTTGCACTCGGAGTTTACTCGAAGCAGATAAACTCCCCGATCTTCGTACTTCGGTTAATCTATTTTTCATGAATTACCTACCCTGTACTGTACGTACATGCAGTCACGAGCAAAAAGAGTCACCTACAAAAACTTAAATAAGTATATTAGAAACCATGAATTCGAGCATAGTGAAATAAATTGTAAGTTTGTACCTAATTATTTAAATGCATGACCAATTAGTTTACAGAATTTCCAATAAGCTATGGTCTCCAAGACATCTATAGATAACCCGGAATTTTAGTTTCCATAGATAACATAGGTTATCTATAGATAACCCGGAAAATTCCGGGTTATCTATAGATAACCCGGAATTTTAGTTCTATAGATAAAGTTATCTATAGATATCTATAGATAACCCGGAATTTTAGTTCTCGAATGTAGTTGACTTATAAAACGTATTTACGTCGCACAGATACTAGTTTGATATTACTTGTTCCTATTGAGGTATGTCTGTCTACTATGCCCGAAGATTACCTACCCGTGTTTCCATTATGTCATTTTACAATTCCCTAAGAAAAGCATTTTCTACACACGTACAATCTTGGTAGAGATCGTAAAACCAAAGTAAAAAAATCGTATACCTCTACATCGTCATAAAACCATCAATAATGCTTTTTTATGTTCGTAAATTTTCCACGTAATTACCTACGTTTGTGGTACCCCCTACTAGCTAAAAAACAAGCTAAAAATACTTTCCATACGAAACTTTACAAGCTTGTATATTTAAATGAATACTTTTTTACGGTTTGGGCTGTATGCAGACATAGATTATGACGAGATAAATTGATATAATCCTTAGTTTTGGTTGGTCAGCGTCAAACAGTGGAGTAGTTACCCTTCCACGTTTGTATGGAAAGGTGGGTGACTAGTGTAACCTTAAACTAAAACCTCAGAAACGACTTCTTAACCTGTAGCTATATATAAGGGATAAATAAAAGCTCGCTTTCTCGTTATTTTCAACTGTTTTGGAGCGGTGTATATAGCCAATATCTCCAGTTATTTATGAAAACAATGATTAATGGACGAAAAACACAGCGTCGGGCTGAGCAGTCTTTAGTCATTCTCATCCTTATTAATAATCTTAGCAGGACGAATAAACAATAGCAGTTTGTTGCACGTTCTCCATTCTTTTCGATTCTAAATGTTTACACAACATTAAGGTTACCTAATTTTTGGCTGGTCACGTCTTCGCATTGCAGAACAATATCATCCTTCAGGCATTGAATACAAATTCATGTTGTGATTTGATCACCACAAAATATTAAATGGACTACATAAACCTTGAACTTATAAGAAATTACTAGCTCGAGCAACATATTATCAAAAGTTATTTTTTAATACAGTTGCTCTAAAAGTGGCGTATTGCAGGGACGTATAGCGTTCGGGATGTGGGCTATTACATACGCGTGCGTTCTCTTTCCCAACTTTTTTTTTCTTTTTTTTTTTTTTTCAAACCATGAAGTTTTTACTAAAAAAAATCATAGAAGATTTTATGATTCATGCAAATACGTATATTTCTAAAAAGAAGCTACTAATTTGTTTCAATATCAGATTTAATGATTTGATTGAATGAGTTAGGTTAGGTTTCATTTCATCTCATTAAATTTCATTTTCATTTCATATTAATAAAAAAATTCTACTGAAGACTTGGCTGTATGGGCATAGGCCCTTTGCCTACCAGAATGGGTGAAGAAAAAAAAATCTCTGCTTATATTCTACGGTTGGCACCATTTTTCAGAAATTTTATTTTTATTAAATTGCTTCATTTTTTCGCAACTGTATTAAAAATAGTCGTTCCTTAAAAATACTTGTTCCGACTGTCAACCCTCGCCTTTGGCTGCGCCTCGGCTCGGGTAGACATTTGTCGGAACTCTTTGCAATGACAGCCTTTCCGCACTTGTAATGAAATATACTATAAACTTTCATGGTAGGTTATTTATACTGTATCCTTCCGTCTCCAAACAATTTGGTATGCAAGTGGAGCTAACTATAAATACTTTGATTATTTATTCAACCTATTGTTGGAAATGAATCAGAGAAGTAGCCTTGATCCTAAGTTATTCCATGTGATAGTTGGAATGCTCCCTTGAACATTGGCGGCAACAACACCTGAATGATGTATCGGGGGTCCAAAGCAATTTGTTTGCTTTCGAAAGAAACTGTTTGTCTTCCGTTTTGTTTTGCTTAGCCAACGCGACGGTACATAAATGTGAATAAGTGACTCTACGATAACATATTATTATAATGATAATGATACCTACTACCGTTTTTATAGCAATACTTTATTAGGTTACGTCTCCCCTCATCAACTTTCGTCGAGTCAGTGGTTAAAGGTTACGGACATTTTACAGTTCCTTGAAAAATATAACTTGCTCTCGACTAATCAATTCGGTTTTAGAAGAAAAAAGTCTACATCAGATGCTATAGAGAAATTGGTTACACACGTTGTTAAATCCATAGACAAGATAAATGTGTGGGTATATTTCTGAACCTAGCTAAGGCGTTCGACACTGTCTCTATTCCCCTGCTACTAAGAAAAATGGAGAGCTCTGGTCTGCCGCTGGATCTCTTTAAACGTTACCTAAGCAACAGATTCCAATCAGCTAGAATTAAGATAGTGGGCACTCAGGTTTACCACTTGAATAGATTAGTTTTTAGTTAAGTTAAGTTTTTATTTTTTATGAAATCTTTTCTGGATATGTTACCTAAGGTATTATTGTAACCGCTTATGCTATAATTATATAATTACAAGTAACTATATGTAATGTAGAGAGCGAGGCAAGTCGCTGTTAGCCCGCCATACAGGCTCGACAGAGACCTAGTGCGGGGAACTAAACTATTGTACCAGAAAATTAGTTTATTTACCAAATAAAAAATTACTTTACTTTATTATATAAATAACTAGGTAACACATGAAAGATGTTAAATATTCTATACTTTTTATAAATATGTACATAATGTTTTTGTAAAGACTCCGACTGACGTCTTGTTATTTGGTTTATATGTATTCCTTCAGGATCATTTGAAAACAACAACGTCATCACAATTAAAGTTATATCTGTGTTATTTTCGGAGTCTGTAAGCATTCTATTTTTAATCTTGGGAAGTCTGTAAATCAACCATTTTGTTATTTATCCATTTGATTACAGGAAGAATTCGGAGAAGAAATATGGGAGACGATTTTACGAGAGGCTGGTGCACGGAACACGGTGTTCAGTGCTACACAGGTAATCGTAATAGAACTTGCTATTTTGATGATGATGGTATACTTTATAAGTATCTACAGTGGAGTTGTGTTTTTTATTGAGTTGATGGACTAACTCTTAATGACTTGTATTTTTGCAGCAATACCCAGACGCTCTCATGTTGCGTTTGGCTATCGCTCTTTCCCGGTTAATCAACTGCGATCCGAACAGCCCCTCGACCTCCAAACCCAGCAGCCCTGCTCCAAGGAAAAGCTCTATAAAGTCAAAGCCAAGTTGGCGCAGCGCCTCGGTTCACGCCGACAACAGAACCCAAGGTTACAAGTGTCCTTTCACAGCCACAAGAGCTCTGACGGCTGCCACGAAGAAGGAAATCGAAGCCTACACGTCATCTGAGGAGATCCAATCATTGTCGACGGAACAACTCAATAATGCAAATGATATCGTCCAAGGTGGCTGTCACCGACCTAGTCTGGCGCTCAGGTTAGACGACCACCAACGGACAGAAATCGATGAGATGATTCCAGAAGCGGAAAAGATCGAAGAAGTGATTCCTAACACAGAGAGTGTGGAACCTGATGAAACTACTCCTTCGGTTTCTCCGAAAGACATTCCGACTTCCCCAGAGTCTGAAAGCAAAAGGACGATCCAAAAGCCGATTCGAAAAACCAGCTGCACAGTAGCTTTGGATGTATACAGACGGCGAGGATCGATAATTCCAGACAGATCCAGACAGAACAGCCTTGGACTCATACAACAAGTTCAACAGTTCTCCGTGGACAAGTTGAAATTGATGAAGGAGAAATTCGGCACTCCTGAGAAAGCCATGCATTTTTTCGGGCGATGCTTCGTGAAGTTTTTCAGCAACTACGGGTATGTATGTAACTAACCAGGCACGTAGACAGTTAGGTATTTTGGATAAATTCCTTTCAGTTTAATAACTGGCATGCGACAACATTGAAACGAATGAAGCTATTAATATAAATTTTGAGACAATCTACATATCACACTATGAAATTGGCGGCCTAAATAGTTTATATCTGATTCTTGTTATACCTCCTACTCCAGTGACGTGAGTGATAGGCCATTGCTCTAGTCTAGACTAAAAAGGCTATGACGTGTTCGTTTTCCGAGATACCGCAGCGACAATGATTTTGCTACAAGCCTACTATAACCACCACGTGGCTTCATAAGCGACCCACATAAAATGTAGCGCATGCTAATATGTCAATTAACATGCTCTGCATTCTCGGCAGCTAAATTGTTTGAACGTGCCTATCTGATTACCCTCTTGGACCTGGAGATCACAGTCGTGAGCCATGTCCTTTAGTAAAAAGATTTTCAATCGTCCAGTTATGACACTATGATCCGTGCGACCGGCCGCTACTTCTGCACATTCCTCCAGTCTGTGGACAACATCCACCAACGAATGCAGTTCACATTCCCTCGCATGCGTTCTCCGCGCATGCAGCTGACGCGGGCGCATATCCACGGAGCTGAACTTGTCTACAGCAGCGGCAGGACTGGATTCACACACTATTTTATGGGTAAGCATTGACATGCGTAACTCGCAACGTGGTTGCAACGCTTTTTTCACCCGAGCTGAAATCTTTCTGGTTCTCTGGCAGTAAATAGTGAGCGAGGAATAACGAGTGTTCGGTTATTTATAAGGACTAGGTCCTGTAATCACCTTTATTTAGAGCTTTTCAAACGTATCAGAAAGAACATGGTATATAGACGCGTGCAGCATCTGAAATGGTCTGACGGAGGCATCGTTTGATCGTACACATTCGTTAATTGCCCTGCAGTGGTAAAAAACGGCTAAAAAATTAAATAAAATAAAATAACCCGTGATTCTTCAACAGGTCAACTGTATGAAATAGCGGAAGACATCTTCTCGTTGAAGCTGAAGGTATCGGTGGTGAAGGAGAGTATGGAAGGAAGCTACTACGTCGCAGTTCTACGGCTGGAGTTTGACAACAGCGATTATGTGAGCCTTTACACTCATACCACCAATAGACGACCAATAGGGACTACCAAGGGCAGATTTATAGGACGCTGTAACATCTGAGGCATAAAGTAACTGCAGTTATAACATAGGTAGGTTTCATGGTATTAACCTATCAGAAGACATGGTCAAAACGGGCGCGGAGTGTCTTCTTTCACTGTTTTAGCGCACATTAATATTTTTCGATTAGATAAATTGTTATGCTGAGTAAATATTAGTTACTATGACAAGCAAAGCTTTTGATAACACATTAATAACAAATCTCCTCGCTGCGCGACCCAAATCTTTACTCAAACATGGGGTTGTCGGGTAATCGATATTATCTGTATTTTTTGTTCAACATCCCATCAAATGAGAAAAGTAGCGACATCAGATATTCAGAAAATGGCTTATAAATATCGGCAAGAAGGTCCCGAATTGCTATTGACCTATAAATAGGTACCCTATTTGGAATCTCTTTGCTACAATCGTTTAAGAATTGAATTTCGATAGAAATTGACCGTTTGAGTGGAAGCTGAAAGGTATTCGATATTCATTGTTCTTTTTACTTTTATCTTTTATTCTAAACTAGTGGAATGTCTGCGACTTCAGCCGTATACCATTATTTTTCCTATAGCATAATTTTTAAAAGTTTAATCGTTTACGCAGAATACAGATTAGTTTTACTTATAAAAGAAAATCTCAGTCTTAGGTATACCAAATCCCAAAAGTTACGAACACCGATTTATTGGTCGCGATTGTGAGTTTAAACTTTTAGGCTATAAACTAATTCATGTCACTGTTTATTTTTGGGTCACTACATGAAAGTCAATGACAGTTATTTTACCATTAAATACGTCAGTAGGTAGGTGGATATTTCAGATTTTCCAACTCATTTGCACTACGTAACACGTAACTCTATTGTTTACCCTAGTGCTACGAAGGTGCTACGCCAATCTTGTGTGAACAATTTGATCGTAAGCAGTTATTTTTCCCATAAGAGATATTTTATTGAATCGTTCATACCAAGACTGTATCTTGAGTGTTTATTGTGTGGTTCTTAATGTCCCATCGGCCCTGACCTTTATGGTAACAAGATAGTCAGTACAATAGCACATGTGTATGTTACCTAATGCAAACTACAGACTACTATTTACGTACAGACGTAGACCAAAGTAAAATAATATTAGCAGCGTTTTACCTGAAAATAAAACGCTTATTAATACTTACCTTATTTGAAACTTTTGGTTGAAGAAGGCTGTTCTGTTTTCTGCATGTTTTTACCTATATCGGCCTACGTATATTGCCCTCTCGCTCGCACATCTCTCTCTCCATTTCACCTGGCAGCGTGGCGGTTAGCCACCGCGCGAGCTCCCGTCATTGAGTCGAAACCATCCAGGCAGGATTAAAAATTAAAGTTTCAAATAAGGTAAGTATTAATAAGCGTTTTATTTTCAGGTAAAACGCTGCTATTAAGAATTACCGTTATTTGAAACTTTTGGTTGAAGACGTGTTTGTTATCGCCTGGTGGAAATGGACGCCAATGTGACTGACTGTCTGTCTGTATACATATAGATAGAGATGTGTATATACAGATAAACCAAATTAGTATGTGGTGGTAGGTATCTAACTAGAAAAGGAATACCATGATGTAAAAATATAAGATATGCGAGAAAAATATATTTATTATTAGAAAAACTTAAACAAAAAATCCTCAATATTAATTGAAAAGTTAGACACACTTATAATGATGTTTACATAGATCAACATTTCATAACTGATGTAGGTAAGAAGGTAGGTGAGTACCTACTACTAAGCCTTAAAAGTTTTAATCACACGGAACAAAAGAACTTGTAATACTGCTGTGATGAGCCGGAACCTGCATTACTTCACGTCTGTAGAATTTCGTGAAAGTATTTCCAGATCTCCAATTTCCACGTGAGAGGATTTCGTCGATCGGGAGATTGTCAGCCCAGTTTTTTGATGCGACAGCTGAACGTATGCTTCCTGGAGATGCGATAATGCCAGCCTCACTTAACAAAGATTTTACCCATCCTGCGATCACTGTCCGTGATGCAGCTTTGGTTGGTCCTCTGAGATGTATGAATAGGTTTGTGGTATTTGCTGCATTACGCTTGTCGAGTAGAAGGTCATTGCAATGATTCACCCAATGCACAGGGTCTAGATTATTACACCTTGAATTCTTTAGTAATTTCCACCCCGACTGCCTGTAATCAGAATTATCAGTTTTAGAGCCGAAATTGGGCCATAAAATCACATGGTCATCATGTTTTTCATAGTGCTCTTCATCTGTAGACAGCAAAGTTAGGTCATGTACTCGCCGACCCGAGCATATCAGGAGTAAGACTGCGCAATGTCTAGATGTTTGAAATAAATTATTTCTATCAATATTATAGTTTTTCAGAAATGAGACAAGAACATCAGTATTCCAAATCATTTTCTTATGAACTACAGGTTTTTTCAAAGAAATTGATTTTAAAACATGTTTAACTAAGACATGAGAGCTCAAATGACCTGACAACTCTGTGTTGCATAAAGTAGCCACAACAGACTTGTGTAATAAAATCGTATTGTACGATAATTTTTCTTTAATATATAAATCAGCTAAAAACTTTGCCAGATTAGAACCACTGGGGCTAAATGGGTTAAGTTTATGTATCTTAGTCCAGCCAAGCCATCTATCCCAAGCTATTTTGTACGTTTTGCGCGTAGAAGGACGCCAAGACGATAACAACAGTTCTAGCTGAGAATCATCCCAACTGGTTAAGTTCTCTGACCACCCCCACATTTCCAAACTTCTAGAGTCATTTCTTGGACGTTGGGGGGCGGGAGCCCTGTCGATGTGTCTATCAGGTATCGATCTAAGTGATGTATTGTGAACGGAGCCGCCAACGCTCTGGACTTGAGGTCTGACCTCCAAAATACACGATTCCACCGAGGGACTATCAGAAGATATGTGCCTTGTGCCTGATTGAGGTGCGCTAGCACTCGCGGAATCAGGTAAGGAGGCGGAAAGATCCACGCTAGGTGGTAATTCCACTGGTGAGCAAAAGCGTCGTGAAGAATCGCTTGATTGTCGTTCTGATCCAATGACACATAATTGACTACTACATGAGCATTTTGCGAGGCAAACAGATCTACAACGGGGACTCCGAATTTCCTGAATATCATCTCTGTGCAAACCGGTAATAGGTGCCACTCTGGAGGTGAGCGGAAGCGAGACAGATGATCGGCGTGGCTGTTGTACTTGCCCGGTAAGTGACGAGCAATTATTTGAATTTGATGAAATTCTAGTAAACGAAAAATTTGGTAAGTTATGTCCATGAGTGCAGATGACTTCGTTCCGCCTTCGTTTCGAACATACGCAACCGCTGTTCTGTTGTCGCTCGGCCATAAGACCGTGGATTGACTCAGTAACCTGTGCTGGGCGTTTAAGACCTTCAGCACAGCGAGGAGTTCCTTCTGATTGCAGTGCAGAATCTGCTCCTGATCGGTCCACTGTCCTGAGAATGCTCGACTGTCTAACTGCGCTCCCCAGGCTAAGTCCGATGCATCTGTCGCGAGAAAATGTGACGGGGGTGGCACATGAATCGAGGAGGGCAGACGATTGTTCCGAAGCCACCATAAAAGATCGTTTGATGCTTCTTTTAGTAGAGAACACTGTCTGAGTTTCTTCTTGGAGAAAACATTCAGAAGATCGAGAAGGGCTCGATAGTGAAGTCTGCCTTTGGGTACCACAAAACTCGAGAAATTGAGAAGACCAACTAGGCTCTGTAACACTTTTAGCTCTACAAAGTCGTTGTCTAGAATACTCGAGATCTTGGAAGAGAGGTTGAGACTCTTTTCGCTTGACAAGGATTTTTGGTTGTTCCACGTATCCCACTGTACTCCCAGAAATGTGAGCCTCTGCTGGGGAATCGTTACTGATTTGTCTAGGTTTATTTGCCAACCGAGATACCGTAGTCTCTTGAGCACAACTGTTACCTGAGACTGCAAGACTTGACGACTTTGGTGAGCCAGGAGAAAGTCGTCCAAATAAACGATGATGCGTATCCCTTGTTCTCTTAGCGTTTGCGCTACCCAGTTTGTTAGGGACGCAAACACTCTTGGTGCCGTACTGAGCCCGAAGGGTAGGCATGACATCTGGAGCAGCTTTCCCTGGTAAACCAGACGAAGGAATCGTCTGTGGGATGCGCTTATGGGTAGATGAAAATAAGCCTGTGACAAATCTATTTTGCACATCCAGTCCTCGGGCTGGAAAAAATCGGGGACGCGGTAAACATTTATCAGGCGAAATTTCTTTGTCATTACATATTCGTTTAGAGCTGACAAGTTGAAGATGGGTCGGTGAGACCCGTCGTTTTTTGGTACCAGAAACATGTTCGATACAAAGCTTGGTGCGAGGTCGACTACTTCTACAACACCTTGGTTTAGCATCTGAGTTATTGCGGTTGTCATTTTGTCTGACACTGGGGTACTGAACTGATTGCTCACCAGGCTTGGTAGTACCAGTGGCGGCTTTTGATAAAATGGGATGCGATATCCCTTTATTATTTTTAACAAGAACGCCGGAGCGCCTAGTTGAGCCCACCGATTGTGGTATAGAAGTAGTCGGCCCGCTTTGAATGTTTGATTGTCAAAACTTACGTTTATTTCCTCGAAAATTACTCTCTGTGGAGTTTCTGGGCCGTTTCTGAGTGGATTTGTTATATTCTTGAGGTCTGTTGCCCTGGCGACCACCTCTTGGTCGAAAGGAACCTCTGTTGTAGTTACTTTGGAATGTAGGACGACCATCAGTGTAGTCATACCTTTGACCCTGCGAGGGACGAGAATGGCAATAACCCTGCGAGGGTTGATTTGTATGGGAAATGCGCGCAGAGGCGCAACATCCATGTGAAGTACCCTGCGAGGGTACACTACGTTTTACCTGCCCCTGCGGGGGGTGGTATGAAGGCTTTGAACCAGCTTGCGAAGCGGGAGCATCTGAGCCTTGCTTATTTAGAGGCAAGAACGCCTTTCGAACACCACCTGCCTTTTCAAGCACTGTAGTCAATGCATCGGTATCAAACAAATGGCGGCAGGTAGGAGGGATTTTCTTTACAGCAACTTTAGTTAAGGGGTCTCTTACAAAATTGGCTATACCATCTCTTCTCATCTGAACTACCTCTGCGCGATGGCCACAAACAAGTTGGAGCAACTCTGACGAAACCTTATGAAACTCTCCATTTAAAAAGTGCTCGTTCACCTTCGCACTTAAACCCTCGTATGTCAACTCAGAACCCCGAGCCCATTGCAAAAGGCTCTGGAGGGTAGTTTGTAAAATATCTCGTTGTTTTAAGACGCAAAAGGTCAAGGCTGCAAATGCCTTATCGGAATGGACAAGATGCCGTAGTGAGTCATAGGCTTTAACCTCATCGTTGACCTCCAATTCGACAAAACCCGGAGTGTGGTTGTACGACTTCTGAGTCTCCGCATAACGGATTTCGGACCACTCGTTACTTCCGAAACGCTGTATCTCATTTAAAATCGACAAAAAAATTTGCGGGGTCTTAGGAACTGAAGGTTCTTTTAGTTTTGTTTCTATTTGAAAAACAAAATTAGGCTCGGAAGGTGACACCGATTGCTTAGGACTGGAGCCATGTATACTACCCTCATTAAACAGTTCCCCACTGATATTACCATCTACAAATTCTTCCGGATTCAATGTATTGAAATTGGTTCGTTCTCGAAGTTCGTGAACTTCTTGTGTCAATCTGATAAGACGGCGGTGGTCACGTTGACGACGGCGACTACGTTTGCCCCCCCTTTTTTTACGTTTCTGAGATTTCTTTTTCTTTCGAGAATCAGAACTCGATGATGCTGAGGAACTTTCTGCGCTGGAGGAGCTGGAAGAGCTACTACTAGAGGGACTACGCCGTCTTTTAGATCGTCGTTGCACATGGGGTGATGCATCGCTAACAGTATTTGTCTTTTGAGGGTTAGATATATTTCTACCTTCAATCGGGTCTATATCACTCATTTTTTCGAATAAATTAACAATCCACAACTGAAAATGATAGCTTCTCCCTAGGGCAATAGAATTAAATCAAATTAGGTCATACATTAACAAAAATCAAGCACCTACTTAAAGAGGGTATATTCAAAAACTTCGTGAACATTCATATCTAAATTTAGATCTTGTTCAATAAAAATTGGATGAATTCACACCCTAAATGTCGAACGGTATAACCGTTAAATGTTTCAAATGATATCTAAAAAAGGTAATAGAACTGACTTACGTAAATCCTTACGCAAAGATAGTCGTGTACAAAGGAGCACGTACCAACAAGTTAAATATGTAAGGTAAGCAAGCTACACAATGTAGGTACATATATAAGATGCACAAAAAATATGAATTAAATAGGTAGGTATGTACTCCTCGGGTACGACACGACCGTGCGTTGCAGAAAACAAGACGCCAATGACGGGAGCTCGCGCGGTGGCTAACCGCCACGCTGCCAGGTGAAATGGAGAGAGAGATGTGCGAGCGAGAGGGCAATATACGTAGGCCGATATAGGTAAAAACATGCAGAAAACAGAACAGCCTTCTTCAACCAAAAGTTTCAAATAACGGTAATTCTTAATACTGGGTTCTTGCTTAGGAATTGCACTGCGCAAAAGCAACTGAGAGTGATGGACTCTCAGTTGCTTGTAATTACATCCGCCACCCATATATGTACCTTCAAACCGGAAGACAGTAATGCAAGCAACGCTTGCAATGCTTAGCGGCAGAAATAGTTACGGACGAATTCTTTCACAGAGAGTCAATGTACCTTTCATTTTCAATACCTAATGAAAACCTATTCCGTTTATCTGCTGAACCAAAAGAGCATCAAATGTCAAAAATACAAGAGTTTGATCTAGTATTTTTGTCACTCTCTGTACAAGCTCACTCGGTGCGCAAAGCGATTACCGGGCAGGTTGAATATGACTCGTATGATATTTGCGATAAGAAAGTTTGGGCAACTTAATTAGCTGTGAGAAAATAAGTAGTCTTACGATACGAGCTCACAATCAAGTGACTTTTGCAAAATAGTCTTCACCATGTCGCATGTTCGCCAACTTGGCTAGAGACCAGCTAACTTTTACTGGTTGGTAAAGTATAAACGCCAATTTTAATAATGTTTCGGATCTGCTATGAAGGAATATACTTAGCATAAACTGAGGTAAGTATAATAATCAGTTACCAAATGACCGTGCGAGACGCGTAAAGTAAACCCTAGATAAACCCAGCACATCCGCCGAGGTTGTGCTCTATGTGGTTTTCAAACTAACCTTAGAAATAATGTAGGTACGTACTTACTTCTAAATTTTCTCACCAGTCTTCTGCATTCTTATAGTTTTTCAGATTATCTGTCACTTATGGTCTTGCATATTCCAGGTGCAATCCCTGATGATGCGGAAGAACCTGCCGTGTCCTCTGCCGTCGGTGCCGGCGTCGCTACTGCTGCAACTGTTCCCTTTTGGAGTACTGCTAGACAGGAGAATGAAGGTCATGAAAGCTGGAGAAAAGGTAGACCGAAAAGGCACACGGTAGTTCTATAGAGACATCTTATGATCCTATCCAAATGTCTTAGGGTCAGAGATCGACAGATGAAATCCTACTCCTACTAATATTATAAACGCGAAAGTTTTTTGTATGGATGGATGGATGTTTGATACTCTTTCACGTAAAAACTACTGATCCGATTTGGATGAAACTTGGAATATATATTGTCCGTGACCTGGATTAACACATAGGCTACTTTTTATCCCGAAAAATCAACGGGATCCAACGGGATCCAACGGGACGCGAACGAAGTCGCGGGCGGCACCTAGTGATAAAATAATGACGAAACAAATGCAAAACAGACAATTGCTTCCCGACCCAACTAACAAAATCTATCTATCTATCTATTTAGCCTGTATGCACCCACTGCTGGGTATAGGCCTCCTGTTTAGTACGCCGGTCTCTCCGGTCCTGCGCGAGTCTTCTCCACTGCTGCCCAACTACAGCCACAATATCATCGGACCATTGGGGGGGTGGTCTGCTTCGTGGTCTTTGAGCGTCCCTTGGCCACAATCAAAAACGTAGAAAAATTTATTTGAAAACATCATCATCATAATTTATTAAGCCTCTTCTATAGATTATAAAAAAGAATGATTTTGGACAGACTATCCGCGATCCGCTTCGCCTTCCAAGTTTGTTGTAAAACACGCTTTGTTTTATTTCCAGCTGATTGCCGCGTGGGGCGGTGCGTACAATCACATCGAGAAATCACCTATCAGCGAGATTCTCCGCCTAAGGAAACCCAAAGTATCGTTTACTTGGGATAAGGTTAGGAAAATAGGCGAAAAACCAATATCAGCCTTTATCAGAGTTCGTCCGTCGAACTTTGCGGGAGTTTTACTATTAGCCTAAGGGTCGAGCAGCAGTTACTGATTAGGTATTTTATGTTGGTATTTAGGTACAATTTAGGAAAGAGAAAAGGTTCCACGTTTTGTTACTTCTTTGACAAGATTCAGAGCTTTGCGTAGGAATCTCTACTGAGCATTCTCGACCCAAATAAATCAACGGAGACTTGCAGGCCTAGGATGCGCGCACGCGAGATATTTGTCATGTCGTTCTGTCAAAATGTAAGCATTTTGCACTTTTGCATTATCTGTCTGAAATGTGAAAAGTGTACAATAAATTAGTTCCTTGGTACAATAACAAGGCGCGTTTTGTCGACAACATTACCACAGATATTGCAAAAGTTCAGAAACTGGTGCAAAATGCTTACATTTTGACAGAACGACATGACAAATATCTCGCGTGCGCATCCTAGGCCCGCTGGTTTGTTAGTCATCTACCTTCATTTAGTTAAAAAAACTTTATTAAAAATAGGCTCAAATTAAATATAATAGGTACCTAGGTCATGTTATTAGATGATTTTAGTGCACCAATCATGTGGAGTTTACGAACGTCGTTTGTAACAGTTGACCTAACAGTAAAAATAAAATAAAATAATACATCTATTGAAGATGACTTATACAGCGTCAGGAGGCAATCTATGCCTACACTACTAGTATAGTATTATATACCTAATCTGTGTACTAGTATAGTATTATATAATCTGTGCCTACACTTAACGGGACACTGTAGTGCCTGGGACAATGTTTAGATGGAGTAGGCTTGCCCAGCACCTATACCATCCTCTCAGCCTATTCAGCCATATCCACAGGAAAGACAAAGTCAATACGTGCGGAGCTGACTAAGCCAAGGGTTTCCTCACGATGTTTTTCTTCACCGTTAAAAAACCCAACGGTAGTACCTATGTTAAAGGTGGTTGTATGTTATTCCAGGTGGTATGTATGCAGACGATGATATTTGAGTTGGAGCTGATGCGTTGGCGGGCGCGGTGCGCGGGGGACACGCGCCGCGGCTCGCAGGGCACGCGCTCCATCCTGCTGCGAGGACCTATAAAATTCCTCGAAGAGATCGATGCGCTCATCTTCCTTTGCAGTCCCATGTAAACACTTTTTTACCAACTTCAAAAAGGAGGTTCTCAATTTAAATAAAATAATAAATAAATAAATATTCACGGACATTTAACACAACGCCTTCTAGTCCCAAACTAAGCAAAGCTTGTACTATGGGTACTAGATGGCTGATAGAATACATATAACGGGTGATTTTTTAAGAGCTTGAGAACTTTTTAAAAAAAAAAACGCATAAAATTTGCAAAATCTCATCGGTTCTTTATTTGAAACGTTAGATTGGTCCATGACATTTACTTTTTGAAGATAATTTCATTTAAATGTTGACCGCGGCTGCGTCTTAGGTGGTGTTGGACGCAACGTTACGGTGAATGGCGATCGCTATCGTTCGATGCTAACAAACTTTTTGTTGCCAAAAATGGAAGAACTGAACTTTGTTGACATGTGGTTTCAACAAGATGGCGCTACATGCCACACAGCTCGCGATTTTATGGCCATTTTGAGGGAAAACTTCGGAGAACAATTCATCTCAAGAAATGGACCGGTAAGTTGGCCACCAAGATCATGCGATTTGACGCCTTTAGACTATTTTTTGTGGGGCTACGTCAAGTCTAAAGTCTACAGAAATAAGCCAGCAACTATTCCAGCTTTGGAAGACAACATTTCCGAAGAAATTCGGGCTATTCCGGCCGAAATGCTCGAAAAAGTTGCCAAAAATTGGACTTTCCGAATGGACCACCTAAGACGCAGCCGCGGTCAACATTTAAATGAAATTATCTTCAAAAAGTAAATGTCATGGACCAATCTAACGTTTCAAATAAAGAACCGATGAGATTTTGCAAATTTTATGCGTTTTTTTTTTTAAAAAGTTCTCAAGCTCTTAAAAAATCACCCATTATATATAATACATAGTAACACCCAGACACAGAACAAACATCTATGTTAGCCACACACAAATGTTTGTTCTCGGTGGGGATCGAACCCACCACCCACAGCACGGAAGGCAGAGCTACTACCGACTGAGCCATGACGCCTGTCGTTTGGTTTTTTTTTATGTCTGGTACCTCATAACTCCGTCATTCGATTTGAAAAATTCTTTTTTTATCTGAAAGGGTATTACTCCCAGATTGGTTCCATAAATTATGTAATAATAACCCTTCATTTTTATCAAAATCGGTTGAGGCACTGTGCGGTAAAGCTGCAACGCTTTGCAAACTTTCGTTGACACTCAGTATATATATCTAGATATACAGACGCATTTAATGGCGACCTTCCTAATCCCTGTTTTAAAAAACACAACTGCCTAAGCATAGGATTAAGATGGATTACCTACCTAAACTTAGCTCGTAAGTCCACCTAAGTTGGGCTAATCCGAAAATCTGCATTGTCAACTTAGGTCCCTGGTACTTTCCTACCTACCACACCACCCAATCAGGGACGTAAGTTATCGCCAAGTCCATAACTTTTAATATAGGATGTTATAAACTTACAGATTCAACGACCTCGAAGAACTACGTCAAGCAGATCTCTTCTTAGCTGATTTGAACGGCCACGGACTATCGAAGGAGTTGCTGCTGCGAGGCTGGGACCACCTCTCTCGCCTGGAATTGCTGTTTGAGAAGGCGGAAAGCAGAAGTACTTCTTTGGAGAAATCAATAAGGTCTCTTCAGTTTTACATCTTCAATCATCAATCTTCACTTTTAATTCTGTAACCAGCTCGCAAAGAATTAGCAGCTTTTAAAGTGGGCTTGGATTGGAACAGATCTAAGTGGCGAGTCTGAATTTTGATTTGATTTTCGAAAAGGTAACGAAAATGGTTCTAATTTCTCCCACCAGGGGCGCTTTTAGCGTGACTTCGAATTGGATCCTCGATTCTCAAGAGCAAAACTCTGAGATAGTAGGTTCCTACGTGCAACGCTGGTTTTCGTTTGTATTTCTAATAACATTAGGTAAAGGTCTATATAATTTGTAGGTTGCTGGACCAGTGGAAAAAACGTGGAGATCAGCTATTATACTCCATGATACCGAAGGCAGTAGCCGACCATCTGAGAGCTGGGAAGGACCCAATGGCTGCGTGTTTGGTAATTTGGCTTAGTCTATGTCGCCTTTTAATCAACACTGATTGCAGAACAGTGTTAGCAGCAGGTTCAAAACATCTGGGTCGAAAAGAAGTGTACCTACCTACCCATGTAAAAGTCAGTTCATGATGAACTAGCAACTAAGTAGGTAAGTAGGTCTGGCTTTTTCTTAGTAAATAGGATAAATCAGAGAAGTGCCAATAATTGGTGGGGTGCCAAGATTAGGGTAGTTTATCCTAAATGTTTTTCAGGCATTCAAAAGCGTCACGATAATATTCTGCGGGCTGAAGATAGTGGAGGCTGGGTCGAGAGCCGACGTGATGCAGACCGTGGCCTACATGAACGACGTCTACTCCAGGATCGACCGACTCTTGGACACACATCGCGTTTATAAAGTGAGAATTCTTATTCTTTAACAGGCGTCATGGCTCAGTCGGTTGTATCTCTGCCTTCGGTGCTGTGGGTCGTGGGTTCGATCCCCACAGAGAACAAACATTTATGTGTTGTAAACATAGATGTTTGTTCTATGTCTGGGTGTTTCTATGTATTATAAGTATGTATTTACAAAAATATATATATATATGTATGTATTCTATCAGCCATCTAGTTTCCATAGTAGGTACAAGCTTTGCTTAGTTTGGGACTAGAAGGCGTTGTGTTAAGTGTCCGTGAATATTTATATTATATTATTATTTATTATATTATATTATTATTATTAATAAGGCTGCAATCCAACAGAGATGTGAAAAGAAAATACAGCAGTAGTAGGTAGGTACCTACCTATCATTTCACGTGGTAAATGAAGTTGGTTGATTTTTCCTTACACACCGCTCATCTGCTGCTAAATTATAAATTTAATACAACGGGTGAACTTAATGCTGAAAGCATTTTCTGCCCAAACGTAGTGGTGTGTTCGGCCCCAAACGTGCCAATAAATAAAAATAAATAAATATTCTTGGACATTACACACAACGCTCTCTAGTCCCAAACTAAGCAGAGCTTGTACTATGGGAACTAGATTGCTGATATAATACGTATATACTTTTTTTTGTAAATACATACTTATAATACATAGTAACACCCAGACACAGAACAAACATCTATGTTTGCCACACACAAATGTTTGTTCTCGGTGGGGATCGAACCCACGATCCACAGCACAGTAGGCAGAGCTACCAGAGCTACTACCGACTGAGCCATGACGCCTGTCAATTCAGGGGTGTTTGGTGGGTGTTACTATATATTATAAATATGTATTTACAAAAAAAAGTATATAAGTATTATATCAGCAATCTAGTTTCCATAGTACAAGCTCTGCTTAGTTTGGGACTAGAGGGCGTTGTGTGTAATGTCCACGAATATTAAAAAATCAAATAAAAAATTCAGGGTTTTACAGACTGTTTGCCGCTGTCGCTGAAACGAGTGTCTGATTCTAGGTGGAAACAGTCGGAACAGTGTACATGCTGGTGTCCGGAGCCCCGGAGAGACGAAAAGCTCACGCTGCATCAGCCGCAAGTGCTGCCCTCGCCATATCCCGTGCCATGCCTTGTCTTACAATTGGTAAGGAGAATTCTAGAGATAACTCAATCTTTTTTACACAATATAGGAAAGTAAACGTTGAACAAGTTACTAATCACACTAGTTTATCATATATCAAAATTCTCAAAAATAACGAGAACTCACAACATCTAAATGTATTAAAAAGTGTTACTATTAAAAAGTGTAAAAAGCCAAAAACTAAAATTAAAGATATTGATAAACTAAATATACAGATCTACTAAATAAACGATTCTGATTCCGAAAATCGAGTTTGTCTGTTTGATCGCGGTTCACGCCTAAACTACTGGACCAATTCCAATGAAACTTATACCATTCAGAAGCCCTTTTTCCGGATTGAAACATAGGTTATATTTTATAGAAATTAAAGACGTGGATTCTGATATACAGCTTGACCTCACTAAACCAAAAGCAGCCTTTGGCACGAGGTTCATCGTATACTGGTTGACAGATATTTTGCTAGAAAGTTGTGCACGCGTACGAAGTCGCGGGTATCAGCTAGTTAAATAAATAAATGTAGAAAGCCTTTTTTTTGGAAGAATGTAGGAACTTGTTTTCAGGAATACACTCAGGGCCGTGCGTAGCTGGTGTGCTGGGACGTCGCCTTCCGCGGTACTGCATGGTTGGAGACACCGTCAACACAGCTAGTAGGATGCAAACCACATCCGAAGTGAGTACGCTGCACATAACTTATAATCTCTAGTAACAATGATTTTTTAAATCTTTGCCTAGTTAAAATCTTTTAACATTTTTTTTTTAAATCTTTGTTTAGTTATGGTTTATCTTTGTCTAATTATGGTTTAGGCACGACGCGTCGCTTTTTGCTTTCACTATAATCGCCCCTAGGGAGTGAATTGAGAATTCATTTTTTATCCTCGAATTCGATTCTCGATGTTCCAGAATGAAACTTACAGGCCAGATGCTGAGTCTGAAAGCTGGGTACTCAGAGGCACGTCCAAACAATATCTGGCACGTTTCGAAGTATGATAAGAAATTACAAAGTGCATTTCAAACCCACACTCCTAGACACGATGCAGACCGCGCCATTAATAATTCAAGAATTTTACTCACTTTCTAAGGCTACTAACACTCATGCCATTTCTTTCAGCGTGGGCGTGTCCAGATATCTTCAGAAACGGCATCCCAACTGCCGACCGGCAGGTTTCGGCTCCGGAAGCGAGGTGTCATCAAAGTGAAGGGTAAGGGCATGATGGAAACCTTCTGGCTTGAAGGAGAGGTGGAGGAAGAGTATCAGCATGAGGCTCTGCAGCTGTTCTCAGCTCTTTGTGGCGAGAACTAGGTACCTACTTAGATGACTAAGTTTATTATCTGTAATTTGATGGTTTTTATTAGAAGGCTTTTATAAATAAATAGTTATAAAAAGATAATACGCTAAATAATTCTTATTTATTTACATAATTGTATTACTTTAGGCTAGTATAGTATTATATAATCTGTGCTTTAGGTAAAAAAATATATTTGAGTTTCGCGATCAAGAGAATAGTACCTACATTGTTCACCGAGAGGAGAAAGTGACCGATTACAGTCGAGGGTGTCGTTTGAAGCCCGAGCCGTAGGCGAGGGCTTTAAAACACCCGAGATCGGGAATCGCACTTTCTCTCGAGTGATACATAGTGCTTTATACTACACCTACGAGGAAAATAAAAAACTAAAACTGAATCCTCAAACAACACACAAATTGAAAATGGCGCCAATGGCGTCTGCAATTTTCATATTATGTTCTTTTTTCAAATTGTTTATCCTGCCGCCGCGGGGTCGCACTGCCAGCCCGACACCATCCAACACACAGCTAGTGGCCAGTGTCATTTTGCGAACTTGGAGATAAAAACTCACTGTAAAAACTTTGTGGCTTTTGATATTTAGGTTACCGGCGCATAGTCTTACCCAAAATTAAAAAAGAAAAACCACGTAAGAAATGGATTTTCATACACTTTTCTCTCCCGCTCAGATGCGTTTTCTCCCCGCATATTTGTTCGATATGCAATGACGTACTTTCTACCGTAAATTTGATAAAGTATCAAGGTACTTTCCAAGCAGGTGTAGTATAAACGTCTTACCGTATCATACTGGCTACCATTGAAGAATGCGGTTACAATCGTAGAATACAAAACAAAGTCAGAATTACACGAAACCCTACGCTACGTTCCAAAAAAACATTCGACTCTATGAAGCTACGCTCGTAGCACTGCTACGTCAGCTACGAGCACGTAAAGTGCTACGAATGCTACGAAATGTCCTGTTTCCTAAAACCATACTCAATGGACTGATAATGCGTGGTATATCACAACCAAAACACAAAAATTATATTATTCATTATGATTAGATATGCTAAGGTACATATTATGATAATAAAACACCAAAGATTAATTAATCATAATTTAATATCAACAGACGAATTCAATTCGTGCTATTTTTTTTTTTTTTTAACTTGATTTTCGTGCTAATATACATTTTTATTTATACAATATGTTATAATAATAATGTTGTTTTAATAGTGGAATGTCGAGCTAGTCTTACATAGATTATATTATGTTCTACTCTACAAATACTTTTAGACATAATTAGGTATAAAATTTCATATCAATAATATTATATTTTGTAGTTGAAATGCAGCTGCCGACTAAAAAATAAAATATTGTGATGTACAAAATTATAGTTATTTGTGTGATGCTATTTTTGTGGGTATTATTTGTGTAAAAACAGTGATGTACGTACATACAGTAGGCTTGTTCCACCATTTAGGTGTAAAAATTTTTAATAAAAAGTACTTCTCACACTAGGCATTAGTAGGCATTGTGTATTTTTTTCTATACTGGAAATACTTCGAGGTATCATATCAAATTATAGGTTGGTATGTAATTATACTATTCTAGATCAGTGTACGCAAAATGTACTTACTAAAATGTTGTAGATAACTTGTTAAAGGTGTCTTTAATTCTAAAATATATGAAAAGAAATATATTCTTGGCACTAATGTCTCTATGTGGGACGGTCTTAATACCATAAGATTGTTATACCAAAGTAAAACGTCTAACCCTATAAATTTTATAGTTTTCACACATTATCGTTTTTATATATGACCTAGAATTAGTGGTTCAGTGTGATTTCAATAGTTTAAGTATTATTTTATCTACATTTACTACGGTGTACTGAAACAGTATTGAACTTATATATTAACAGACTCGATTTTGTCTGAAGGAAAATGTTCAATAACACAAGGCACAGTATGAATAAGTATACCTATAAAAAATAACAAGTTCATAATTATTAAAAACAAAAACAACTATTATTAACATATTTGGTTCGCAATTTTCAAAACAAACTTATGTAGCATAAACCACGCTAAATAAATATTACTGCCACCTATTATAAGAAAAATTCTATTTGTTTATGTTATATCCCATCCTCGTCGCCACTGTTAGATATGAAGACGGGAGCTAGTGATACGACCGCTGGTAGCTTAGCACTGATTTATTATAGGTTGGCGAGGTGGTGGGCGCAGCCACGCACACATACATAACAGTTTATTAAATAAAACATTCATATAAATACTTATCACTGGAATGCTACCTATAAGTGTTCTTCGATTGAGCAGTATAATAGAGCAGTATTATAGTGCCTCGAGTGTTGAGTTTCATTTTGAGTCAAAATTTTTGTATGGAGAGAAACAGTTTGGTAAAACCAAAACTATTTTTCTCCATGGGTACTCTACGTTCCACAATTCAACTCAGACTCGAGGCTCAGTAGTAATTTGGCGACATCAAATCATTTTAAAATTGAAAGTAAACCTATGAATATTGATTTTAGAATCATTTACATAAAATATCTTTAGCTCAGTATTTTAAAACTTGTCTATAGTAGGTGCCAAATAACACCGCAATACAGGTTATTCACCCACCTTCAAAACGATGTCGCAAAATTGAATTTATGAATGGCTAATTCTGTCGCTTTCCATACAAACCTGTCGCTAAGACGGTAATCACTCGAATCTCGCAGTACTGTTTGTTTACCATTCATAAATTTAATTTAGCGACATCGTTTTGAAGGTGGGTGATCGACCTGTATTGCGGTGTTATTTGGCACCTACTATATCTTGCAAGGGATGTCGAAAATAACATTAAAAAACAATTCACATTAAACAGTAAGGCCACTTTAAAAAAATAAATAGATAGATAATCGAAAACAATAACATCAAAATAATTAAACTTTACACCACTTTCAAATTTCCATAGAATATATCGCCGTTCTTTCTACAACTCTCACTAAATAACCGGTTCAGTAACCGTTCGTATAAACTAACGCTTTCAATAAATACCAACTTTTTAGATAGGTGATTGAAAATCTCATCTAAATCATGCAACAATACCCCTTCCTTATAATATCCAACGGTGTATAAGTACATAGTTATAATATCATTAAGGTAGACGTTTAACTGCAATGTATTCAGTCATCCTAACTCTACGTAATATAGTTCAACAAGTACATTCATGAAGCTACCAAATATATATCAAAAAGAAACAATCATTTTATTAAAAGTAATATGAAATCTTTAATTGAACTATTTGTTGAACTATAGTAAAGAAGTAAAATAGATTGCCATTGACGAAAGGCTAAACCCTATTTATCCAACAGTGATTATAGTAATTATTTGTGTAAACATAATACTACAATGCATTATAGGCTTACGAATAAAAATCTTAAAACTAATAGAACTACTTTTTAAAGAGAGCTGTGACTTCCTCGATCGTTTTATTCTTAGTTTCGGGAAGTTTGAAGTACGTGTAGATAAAGAATAGTATTAATAGTACAGTGTAGGGCAAGAACACGTAGTTTTTGAGCGCATCTGACATGGGGATAAATGTGAGTCCTACGACGAAGTTTGCAAGCCAGTTCACAAGTGCTCCGACGCTAACGGCAGCGCTTCTCGCACCCTGTCCAAACATCTCCGACAATATCATCCACGGAATAGAACTCGGACCTACTCCGAAGAATCCAACGTACAAGAACGTGAAAATAACCGCAAACACGCTCATAGTTGTGTTATTTTCGTACGTGAAGAACGCCACAGTCATGAGGATGGAGAATACAGTCATACCTCCGAGACCGCAGAGCTGTAGAGTACGTCTACCGAGCCGATCCATTAGAGGTATCGAGACTAGTGCCATTACAAACAGAACGCTGCCGACGCCGATAGCAGCCAGCCTAGCCGTCTCCTCCTCTATACCAGCTCGAACGAAAATCGTCACCGAGTAGTACAGAACTGCGTTAATACCACCCAGCTGTTGCGATAAATGCATAACGATTCCGATAAGCAGCGGCGTTCGCAGTGCCTTTATCCTGAACAAATCTAAGATTGTAAACTTCTCCTCCAGTCTCGCCGCGCGGTCTTCTTCTAACATATCGTTGATTTCATTTTCTATTTCCACGCCTCCACGAATTTTAGACAAAACTTCTCTAGCTTTTTCTTCGTCGCGCCTCACAAGAAGTAGGTATCTCGGAGATTCAGGTGCGAACGGTAGCATCACGCACTGTACAGCGGCTGGGACCACAGCTAATCCAAGAAGCCAGGGCCAGCCTTCCACGCTACCGAGAATGACATCAATACCTAGGATTTGTGCGCCGACGAGGCCGAAAGCGACGGCAAGCTGGTTCACCGTTCCGAACGCACCGCGCATATTCACCGGCGCCATTTCTGATACGTACGTTGGCGAGGCCGTAGTCGCAAACCCGCAGTTGACGCCGATCAAGAACCTACCGATGATGAGCATAGCTACCGAATCCGCAGACTTGCTGAAGCCCATGAACGTAGCACCGACGATCCCGAACATAGCATTGAATAGCAGCGCGTTCTTTCTTCCGTATCTCTCGGTCATCCAGCTAGCGAGGGGGCAGCCAATCATGCCGCCGATTGCGAATATAGAAACGACGACACCGAATACGAAGCTGGGGGAAGCGTACCCGTTCTCACTGATGAAGGTCTCAATGAAGTTGCGCGGTGCGTTGATGACACCCGTGTTGAAGCCGAACTGAAGCATGCCGAGTACGGCTGCCCCCACCGCGTAGAGGAGAGCCCCCGTTGTGCCGGACTCTGCCATCTTCGCTGCTTCTGCAAAGAACAGAAATACATAGCTTTATTATAACCGGCTACAAACAGGTAACTATAACATTATTCGGGATGTGAAAATAGTACATCCTTATTGTAATGGAACCCTACATTGCCTGCGTTGTTCGTAACTTTCTGTTCTGTGTTCGTAACACTTTATATAATAGTGCATTTCGGTAAGTAACGAATCAATAACATTGCAAGATGTCTGATTATTGAGATCAGAAGTGTGAGAGTTTCAATGATAAGAGATAACACTTTTTTCCAGAACAGTGCCCTACTTTCTGAAGAGAATATTTAACCCGAATTTTGCCGAAATGTGCTATTTACCCGTCAACATTTTTTTATATACTACACCAGCGCTAACCACAACTCTAACTTTTTAGGCAACAATTTTTGGATGATAATTTACCGTCCAAACTCTAAACTGTGTTAAACTAGTTTAGATAAATATTATCTACTACTGCAACTCTGCGAAGATTAATATAATTATAGCTCATATTATTATTCTTCAAGTCTATACTAGGAACTTTACACACAAATTTGCATGAATTAAAATGGTTTTCTGAATTATTTACGCTGATATCGCTCATTTGTAAATTAGTTCTGGATATTACTTACACCGTTTAAAATAGTTATATTTCGTTAGAAGAATAATTTGAGTATATTGATAACACTCAAATTATTCTAGTATTTAAGTTAATGAACTTACTTCTAGGATCTTCCATTTCGACGGAGCGTTTAACCGATATGAAACATCAAACTCAAGTGAGTAATATTATTTATTACAATACCAGAATCTCGTGCTGTTATCTTATTTTCGTAAGATAAGAAATCTGATCTAAATTTATGATAGATAGATAGGTATAGCAATTTTTTAAATCTACCTAGGAATGTTACAAAACAAACCATGGCAGTCCAGCAACGAGAGTCCAAAACTACTGGCTACTGAAAAAAAAGTTTTATCACCTATGTACCTATATCTGTTACCTGCCTAATAATTATTTGATTACACATATTTGTACCAAAGTACCGTAAAACGAGGCGACTTTCAAATTACGGGGCGTCTTTGATGATAACAAAACGGAAGACGGGTCCTAGAAATATCGGTATTCGTATTCGGTTTTGTTATCATCAAAGACGCCCCGTAATTTGAAAGTCGCCTCGTTTTACGGTACTTACCTACTAATCTGTAAAATTTTTACTTATCGCTCAAGTGATGGTCTTCTGGCCACCAAATTTTGCCACAAGACTAGTAGGTACAAGCGTATACAAGGTACGTAGGTATATTTAACCGAAAATTGCCATTTTATAACTGAAAATGTGTGAACGTCATAAATTATTTGCATAAACTTAGCAAGTTGTAAACAATGACTCGTAAAACTGAACATTACACTTTATTGTGACTATTGTATTGCAAATTAAAACCATGTCTCATTGCTCAAAGCTTGTATGCACGAAATGAGTCTTTTTTTAGTCTGTTAAGAATATACTTATCTATCTATCTATACTAATATTATTTCGGTAATAAAGAGGAAAGATTTGATTGTTTTTTTGTTTGCATCGAATAGGCTCCGAAACTACTGGACCGATTTGAAAAATTCTTTCACCGTTGGGAAGCTACACTATCCCCGAGTGACATAGGATATAATTATATTATCAAAAAATTTGGGATCCTTACTAAAAATCAAATAATGTAACCAAAGGTGTAAAAAATATACCTAAAAAATTTCTTTTATGGCGTGCGCTACGAAATCTATTGATGTTAGAGCAAAATAATGTACTACGACTTTGCAGAACACATCATCTACAAAAAATTTACAAAAAGGGTTTGTAGGTGTTTTTAGTGTTAGGAGTGAGGAACCGCGCAGGAAGCTACGGGCAGACAGCTAGTAGCTAAATAAAAAAAGATCATACACAATTAGTATTAGTGAAATTTCGTTTATGAAGACTAATAGGTATTGTCAACTTCTTGATAATGCAATCAGGCCAAGAACGCGCATTTTAGTATATTTCTTTCTGCTCAAGCACATACTTTTGGCGAATTGATATACGAGCAGTCAACGACCTCAGAAACATTAGCTGCTGCCAAAAAACATTTCTCCTAATAAACTATTTCTACAAGAATAGTATTATTTATTTATTAAATTGACAACACAGTGTACACTATAAGATAAGTCAGTATTCATTATAAAGTTATAGATATAGTGCCACTACAATTATAGGCGAAGACAACAAAATATTAAATATTATTATGTTTATTTAGAAGAAATTCTGAGTAACAAGTTTGAAGAAAATCGCACTGGCCGATAGTAATGAACAGACTAGGCCCGAAACCTGCGCCTTGGGATACCCTTCGAGCGCAATGTTGGCATTGTTACTACGTTATTTTAGTAGGTGAAGTGTGTGGTGTGGGCAAAGAATATAAAGCTTAGGATATCAATTTCAATGTTTTTAAAGGTCTTTCTATAGCCTATGTTTTAGATTAGACTGCGTTGATTTGATTAAAGGCAACCTCGAAGAAGAAGAAAGATGTGCACACTAACTACTAAAAAGATTTTCCTTATCTGCAGGAACACTGTCGTACGGCATTTTGTTGTGGGGGAGTGCTGCAGACATAAACACCATATTTGTGTTGCAGAAGAGGGCTATTCGTGCAATTTATAACATGGGTCCCAGAGAATCACTAAGAAATAAGTTTAAGGAAATAAATATAATGACAGTACCTTGCCAGTACATCTATGAAAACTTATTGTATGTTCAAAAAAATATCAATCTATTCAACAAAAAAAGTGATAATCATAATGTTAACACTAGAAATAAAGACAAACTCGCTGTTCCCACCACTAGGCTCACAAAAATTAGTAAATCTTTCAAAGGGCAATGTGTACGCTTCTTTAACAAAATCCCAAGTGATGTGTCTCAGTTGTCGATTGGCAAGTTCAAAAACGTAATAAAACAGAGACTTCTTTTAAAAGCATACTATAAAATATCTGATTATTTAGAAGACAAACAAGCTTGGGACGAACTAGCTCCAACTCATCCAATAAAAAAAAATATGTAATCATACCTAATCATACAAAACGTAATGACGATTCAAAGTGATCAGTGAGATTTTATTGAATAAAAGATTTTTGACTTTGACTTTGACTTTGACTTTGACTTTGACTTCTTTAAAAATCTGCAAGGTCATACTACTTATTAAAACGAATGACATTTGTTTTTGTAGATGCTAATTAAAACTTCTATCTACTACACATACATACTGAAAACCAATCATGGTGTTTTTTGCAAACTCTTATTGCCCTTTGATAGAAATTGTAAAATTTAAAACTCAATCAAGATGTTATCAGGCTGACGGCGGCGTTGATAACCTGCGTTTGCTTGCGCTCAATTTCACTTACATAGGTATGATAGGTTAGGTTCTTACATTCGTATTGTTATTGTTTATGTACTATTATTAATATGTTGTTGTGTAATAATGACCATGATTATTTATACAAAATCGAATGTCTTTATTATTACAATCACTTATACTGGCATTTTATACAATGTCATTGATCACTTGGTAAGTACTTACCTTGTTGATTTAGGTGATTAAGGATATTAAAAAAGTAGTAAAAACACGAGCAACAGAAAATACATGATATCACACTTCAAAAACATACCTAGAACTTTCTAGAGCCGTATCTGTTTGAGATAGAGAGGTCACTTTTATCACGAAACGAATAAAAACAAACGTCAAGGCGTTTGGAAACTTGTGTCGAAGGCAGCGGAGCGCGACGCACTGCCTGCTAGCAGCTTGTAATTTTGTACACGATTATGTAGGATGTAAGGCCTAGCTCATCTGGCGATCGATGGCCAATACTAAAATAGATAAAGTTCATGAAACGGGGAGATCTTTGTGGCATGCGGTGATGTGGGTCATGAGTCTGTAGGGTGGCTAAGTTTTTCGAAAAAGTTTGACTACTTATTTGAGCCAGGAGACAATAATTGCTTAGACGAATTGGGATATCTTGAGAGGAATGTCTTTTCAAACGGATCCCGTTCAAATACAAATTATTATATACTTGTTAGGTATGGTGGCATCAAACAAATATATAATTTTACATGTGAACTCAATAACGCATTATTTGACAGGGTGGTGGGATTATCATGCAGTAGTAGGTTCCATACCTTTTAATGCAAGCATTATTTTTTGGATCGCTGTAGAAACAATTATATTTATTAAAAAATATCGTTGTGATTAAAGGTACCTAACCTACTAGTATAGTTTGTAACTCTCGTATTAATCAACAAAAATAATGTGCACCTTAATTGAAAATTAATGTACTTTGTGTGCACCAGCCCTTACATCAAGTAGACTAGCCAACTAGCCAAGCAACTTAAAATGTAAATAACTCCACACTATAGCGGGTAATCATAATCACACTCGTATCTGTAATTCAATAATAATAAAGATAGTATAAAAAATTAGCTTTGATGTTGACTAGAATTAACCCTTAGGCCTCTTTGAATGCATCATTGCCTCTAGGACTTAGCACAACGGCTGACGGGTTATTTTTTTTTATGTGTTCCTATCTATAGGACCTACATACGTAAGTGTAAATAAGACAGGTAGGAAGGAAGAAGACTATCTTTGCATTGATCATAACATCAAGTGAAAAAGAAAACAATATAACCAATCGTTAAGGTTATATCGTTAATCGTAACCCGTTAGCCCGTTGGGTTAGTATTCATTGCATTGCTTATAACATCAAGTGATAGAGAAAACAATATAACCAATCTTTATAATATCGTTAATCGTAATCCGTTAGCCCGTTGGGTTAGTATTGATTGCATTGATTATAACATCAAGTGAAAAAGAAAACAATATAACCAATCGTTAAGGTTATAATATCGTTAATCGTAACCCGTTAGCCCGTTGGGTTAGTATTGGTTGTTTATGTGCTAGTAAACTAAATATATTACACTAGTGATGTATGATAATAGACTATTCGTCACATCAGTTGTAGGTATGCGGCTTGGTGACGAATGGTCTTCATTCTTCCTACGCATGTCTTAAAGTCCTACGTAAATAATATACCTATAGTAGGTGCCAAATAACACCGCAATACAGGTCATTCACCCACCTTCACCACGATGTCGCAAAATTCAATTTATGAATGGCTAATTCTGTCGCTTTCCATACAAACCTGTCGCTAAGACGGTAATCGCTCGAATCTCGTAGTACTGTTTATTTACCATACATAAATTGAATTTTGCGACATCAAGGTGAAGGTGGGTGAATGACCTGTATTGCGGTGTTATTTGGCACCTACTATACAAGACACAAGATGTTTATTTGCATAAATAAGTGTTACAATTTGGTCTTATACCTAAGTATTTAAACAAATAAACAACCACTATGAAAGTACAGAAAACAAGTGAACTACCTATTACGCCTTATTTTCAACCAACAACAACAGCAATAAAATATAGAATTAATAAAATATGGCAAAGAGGGTAACCCTGACAAAGGCTTTAAATAACGGTAAGTTAGTGAACTTCCTGCTGTTTCCCCACTGTCCCCGTGGTTTTCCCGGGAACGAAGACTGAGTAAGCTGAGCACGCGTCACGCAATGACCTTCCGCCCGCGACTTCGTTCGCGTCCTGTTGGATACCGTTGATTTTCCGGGATAAAAAGTAGCCTATGTGTTAACCCAGGTCACGGACAATATATATTCCAAGTTTCATCCAAATCGGATCAATAGTTTTTGCGTGAGAGTAACAAACATCCATCCATACATCCTTACGAACTTTCGCGCTTATAATACCTACCTATTAACTACTTAGGTAAGCTTTTGTGGGACATTGAGGTTTATTATACCTAAATCAATGCTGTACGAGGGATTTCTTTACCTACCAATTACTGAAAACCCCATGGTGATTGGACCCTTTGAAATCATCGAATCGTCACTCGGAAAAAAATCTAAATACGGCATTCGTGGTTAGAGAATCATGGAGTTGGCAAGGCAAACACAAGTTTCTTCATACCTAATAGATAGGTAAGTAACACTTATCGCTATGATTATAAGAATTTAGGTATTTTATAGTATGTATCTGTACCTACAAGCTAGGTTAGTAGTTGCCGATTTAGAATAAACGATTGATTTGTTGATAACGCTCCAATAGATTACAAATAATTTGTCGGTTTTTCCTTTGATATCAATAGTTTTTATTAAAAGTAAATACGTAAAAAAAAATCACGCACCTAGGTATCACGGGGCCAGGTTTAGTAGCTTTTTACCTACTTAAAGAGTTCTAAAACATAATGCTTTATTTTGATATTTTTCGATACTTAACAAACACAGCAATTGAGTTCCCATTACAAACTTTGCTTAATTTGGGACTTGTATGAATATTTTATTTATATATAATTTACATCTTATAATATTAGAAAATCATTTGAATGCCCAGCAGACCTATAAGGTATCATGGACTAATAATATGCTATGCAGTATTTTTGAGACATCATTTGAATCAAATTGAGTAATACCTACCAATTCTACAAAGAGCAAAAGTTTGTTATTTTTAAGTATTACATTTACATAAAATATAAGAAATAATAAAAATAAAATAAACAACTGACCTTTTTTCTGAAGTAGCCATGACGTTTCTCTTATCATTTTGACCACAGACTGAGGTTTTGACGAGGTGTGTAGTTCTACTCGATTATAACTGGTTTATGTCAAAACTTGTTTTTTATCTTATTGCCTGTTACGCATAGGTATTCATATTTGGCACTCAAGACTGGAACTAATAAAATTTTAATTTTTATTTGTGATCCTCACAGGTTAGTGATACAATAATACATTAATTCTGTTACCTACCTACCAAATAATATGTAGGTACCTAGTTGTAGAAAACTATAGTATTTCAATTTGTTTCAAGAGATTACCTAGCACTTTTTATATTTCTTTATCAGAATGATCATATAAAAAAGATATAGGAACCACGCCATAGTTTCTTGCCCATTCTTCTAAGCTCTGGTTGTGAGAAACTGGCATTTAGGCCTGTATGCTGACACAGAAATCGTTACTTAAGCTTTGAGTAGAGATTTTCATACAGAAATCTATGCTTGAGTCCGGATCAGTGTTTAAGCAGTAAACCGGCATACAACCCCTAGTATCATTTAATCATAAATCATTTTATTGTTTGTGAATCTAGGTACAATAAAGGTGTTATGTAAAGAAAAGGGAATCACTAGATCCTGCTCATTAGCGTACAAACTTAAAAGAGGTAGTTATTATAAGGTAAGTAGGTAGGTACTAAGTTAGATAAAATCATTTACTCAATAAAAGATATTTGACTTTGCTATTGTATACCTAAATGAATATAAACGAATACTCCAATAGCTACATAATAATTTATAATTTTATGTTGCCGGTGTCCATCGGCTAACTATGGTAACCCTTTACCATCGATGGACTGTATGCTTGGTTGACTCCACAGTAGGTAGTACTTACTTTCAAAAGAGTAGGTACTAGGTACCTAGGTATATACATAGGTAGGTACCTGTGTATGTACCTCAAAGGTACTCATAGTATGTAGGTAGGTACCTACCTATGTTATTAAAATCTGATTGTAGAGTCCCCCTTGTTAAGTCAACCATGGAAAGATAGTATTATTTACGTAAATATTGTTCATAAAATTGTAAATATATGCACGAAAGCTAAAAGCGTTGTAAAAATAATAAGTATTACCCACATATGTAAGTAAATAATAATCGAGTAATACACATACCCCTCGAATTTCGACGAATAGGTATCCTTGAATGCTAGCTTGAAAACCTACATTACTTTTTAGTTTTGGTAGTACCAAACTAAATTCATTCACAAAAATTAGGCAAAAACCCAAAACAACATTTCACTGCATTTCACAGTTTTTTTTAATTTCTCTCTGCCGCCGCCATAGACGTGGGTCCTTTAGCGCAAACGAATGTCATAATAATTATTTATTTTTGAAAGATTTGGCTAAAACAAAAAATGTTTATGTAAGGTAAGTAGTAAGCAAGACGTACATAATTATGTATGTAGTCTTTTAGTAGAATGTAGTGGGTAACCTCGTGTAGGTGGGTACCTACTTTATTTTCGTAAATACATAAGACTATTCTATATAAAATAACTTTTATCCCTAAAACGGATGTTTTTTTCGAGGAATTTTAGGGAGAATTCATGCATGAGATTTAAATAAATAAATAAATATTCACGGACATTTAACACAACGCCTTCTAGTCCCAAACTAAGCAAAGCTTGTATTATGGGAACTAGATGGCTGATAGAATACATTATAATTATACTTTTTTTTTATAAATGCTTACTTACAAATACATAGACACCCAGACACAGAACAAACATCTATGTTTGCCACACACAAATGTTTGTTCTCGGTGGGGATCGAACCCACGACCCACAGCACAGAAGGCAGACTGAGCCATGACGCCTGTCAGATTCCCTAAGCAAAGGAAAATAAAAAATGTAAAGAGCTTCCAGCACTGTAATCATTTCAGCAGCTGCAAAAAGACTTGGCAAAAGAACAAGACTCCAGTGCCAGAACAAAATTAAAAAAAAAATCTGCAGATGTCTGCTGACAGCTGACACAACAGCTGAATTTTTTTTTAGCAGCCAGCTGTCTTGTCTGTCATTCAAATCAATCAATCAAACAAACTGTCGTGTTTTGGTAAGTTTTGTTTATTGTTATTGCGCAATAAAATGATATAGGGTTTTTCTATCATACTGTTTTGTCAATACAACTCATATTTCCAGCGTTAACTACAATTATTAAATCCCCAAGTAAAAAAAATGGAAAACCATACGTTTATGGACAAAGTTCGATCGTTTCTCGGGTTACGCCAGGAACCGCCTAGAAACGACTTTCGAAATCCTATCTGGAGTTCAGAAGACGAAGACGACGATGACGAGCTCTACACCAGGCAAAAAATAAACGTGTATACCGACCCCATCGAATTACATCAAGAGTTTGCCAGTCAAATGCAGGATATTTTCAAATCATTTGGCAGTATCTTTGGGGATATGAAATCATTTTTTCAAGATGATCACTTTGATACTATTGGGACCAACACAGACAACCGTGACAACTCGGAACCGGAACACTTCCAAGGCAATATTAGGGATTACTATCTGAAGCCAGGCTTCCGTGGTGATAAATATCAGCAGCCCAAAGAAGACATTGATTTAGATGGCAAGATCTCATCACATGAAATATCGGGCTTGTTGAAACAGAAAGAGGATGGTCATAAGGCTGGTCATTTACCTTTCAATGGCAACATGGTGCCGGGAAGGTCATTCTGCCAGACTATCATCACAACTAGTGTGAAAAAGTCCGATGGCTCAGTGGAAACAAGAAAGATCATAAAAAATGGTAATGAAGTGGTTGAGGAGACCACAACTTCATCAGGGCCTGATGCCGGCCCTTTTGCCCACAACATGGACCCTATGGCATCCGTTACGAATTCTGGCATCATATACGGTACCATCATATCAGAGCTTTCTTCACTGTTTAAAAATTTCTACTAGCAGGAACTTATGTATTAATAAGATTTTAGTGATTCTTAGTTTCTTAAGATTTTGCATTGCAAAATAATTTAGGTACCTATTTTAAAATTTTAATTGAAATTGTGTGTTACTAAAAAATTTTAGGTGTACTCCGGGACATATATTATCTACTTCAGATTCCAGAATATGTATAGGTAAACAAAAATGTGTTTTAATGACTTCTAAACGCAGTGACAGGCACAACATGAAAAAATATCATTATGTCAAACAATATAAAGAGATTTAATGAAGTTGCCATTTCTTCAAGTTGATAATTTTATTATTACATTAGTATACAAAATAATATGTACATAAAATACTTTCATATTTTTTTTGTAATATTGATGTTTGAATCACACATACTTTCAGGATATAGGTTTCATAAAAACAAAAGTTATTTTACAATGATAAAATTATAGGTATTATTAGGTTTAAAATCTTTAATTCATGTCAGATTTTACTTGTAGGGTTTAATATTGTATTTATTATTCACATCATTTCTCATCTGTAGGTATTTAGTGCAGTAGTTAGGCCTATCCTATACTTCTATCAAGCTCAGTTTGTCATATAATAATTCAGTCAATAAATAATCACAAAATATTGATTTACTTTTATTTCCGTTTATTTTTTATTCATTATACTATACCTCACCTACTTCATAAAAATGAAACAATTCAGAATTAATTAGTAATTTATTTCAATAAATAACAAAACCTTAGGTATTTCCGTCAAAATGTACCTACCTGCCTAAACTCTCATAGGTCATTGTCCACGAAATACTACATATTCATCGCTTCTGTGTCATTGTCACGGAAAAATAAGTAGGTAGGTAGGTAAATACTAGGTACTGTTTACAGTCAGGACAATAATCTATTAGAGCAGGGTATTTTCTACCACCTGTATTATTATACAATTTTTAAACTACGCATAGGTCAGTAGACGGTATAATATACTTATTTTCTAGTGCAAGATTATTATCCTAGATCTAACTGCAAGTGCAGGCATCTCTAGTATTGCTTTTCAACCAAGTAATGTAACGGTTGACCCTGGTATACACTCCTGGGCGGTCCGGTCGTGCGCAGCCTTCGCCCCACGATACCACTCCTGAAATGTTATTAGGACAGATTATCACGAGGAAAATCGCTGTTGGTGCTAGAAGAATTCCATGCAGGGCAATGCCCGTCTTTTAAGTCTTTGAATCAAGCTGGTCAAAACCTACCCACACAAAGATTGTCCATACCGACTCAACTTGTCTGATCGAGATGGCTTGTGCTACCCAACGACGAGAACAAATGATGGCATGAGAATGTTTACTTTCGAAGGCGCGCAGCTATATAATAAACTACCCTCCACTATAAAAAATGTAAGCTCATCTAACGTATTCAAACTCAAACTTGCAAAACATATTTACGAAGCATATTCCTAGAACTTAACTTAGAGTTGTTTGAATGCGTTGGATGTGTGCAGATTATTGGATACCTACTTACCCTGTTACGAACGACAAACCAGTGACTGTAATTTGGCTTTGTTGAGAATAATAGTATATTATGCATCTAGTGAATAAAAGACGGATTTAAAGCGAGGGCCATAAATGAAACACGAGCAAGTGAAGGATTCTAACGACTGAATCACTCCCTACGGTCGTGATTCATGATGACTGAATCACGAGCGTAGCGAGTGATTCAAGTGTTAGAATCCTGCGGGCCTAAGATGCGCACCGCGAGATATTTGTCATGTCGTTCTGTCAAAATGTAAGCATTTTGTACCAGTGAACTATTGCATTAGCCAATCCTAGGTATTGTTATTCTGTATATACATAAAAACCAACTTAATTCAAAAAAACAATTGCTTAGAGAGCGCAACACAATAATACATGTGCACACAAATTATCCGGGTGTCAAGTTGTCAATATCTATGAAAACCAACAGCTGTTTTGTCAAATGTAGCAGCCGCCATTAAAATATTCGACAGATAACTTGTTTATACCATAGATTTTGGCAATATAACGAGTTATTCTCGGATAGACTAGTTTTTCATGGAATAAGACTTGGTAGAGCAAAATGTTTCTTATCACTAGAGTAATTATTGATTTTATTCGCAGTATAAGACTTAAAACTGCGTATAAATAGTTTGGTCGAATCCGCCCTTAGAGGGGGAAAAGTATAAATTTCTTTAACCTAGATTGTACTAACCGACTTCATGGAAACTGGAAGTGTCATTCTTCAGGATATGCAGAGGGCCACCGGAGTCGCCCTGACAGGCGTCGCGTCCGCCTTCTGGCTCGCCCGCGCACATCATGTTATCCGTGATACGTCGACCGTACGCTGTCTTCTTACAATCCGCGTTTGAAATTATTGGCACGTTCACCTGAAATCAATCAGTCAGAAAAAATAAGGATTGTTTTTCTTTTGGATTGAGGGACTTAGGTATACCTTTTCAGTCTTGGATACAATTACCTCTTGTAAAGTGTTAGAGACTGAACCACCTTCCTCTGTAGTGCCCCATCCAGCCACCACGCCATTTTCCCCTGCGTATGACATTCCGGCCTCAGGCAAGCACACGGGTCGAATGCCTCCGTTATTCATTGCATCTTCATCGTCGTTTCTTCCGTGCTTTAAAGCATTGCTGAGATCAATCTAAAAATAGAAAATATTGACTCCTATTGCTGTTCTGTCTGATCATATCCTGATGAATAAGAAAGCAAGCGAGCGATCAAAAGACTCTAAAAGAGTCTGAAAACGACGGGCAATGAAAGGCGAAAGGGCCTGGTGAAAATTAGGTACCTACATCAGATTCGTACAACTATTAGAAATTAATCTTACTCGTTCGTCCAATTTTAAAAGAGCAATGTCGTTATCGTAGTTGGAAGGATTGTAATGAAGATGGCGGATGATGGCAGATACACGCCTGTCAATGGTTTTAGTCTCGTTGGGGCTGGAGCGGTCGTGCTCTAGGAACCTCACTGACATTTTCTCTTTGCGGAATCTAGAAGAGCAAGCATTTTTGTATTTGTACAGTTCCCTTTCAAAATTCAGTCATCTAATTTTCTTCGCAAATGTTCAAAGACTACCCTACCTACCTACTACCTATTTATATTCAGAAACAAACAGATATTGTTGTTCTGATACTTTATTGCTGTAACTATTCAGCTCAGAATATCGAACTATTCTGATTATATAAATTTTCCAACAGATTTGTTGGATAATTCTTGTACTGGCCTTGATCCAAGTTGGTATTTATTACGATGAAGGCAGATAATGGCTGCCCTGCTCTACTTGGCGTCCACGTCGTCCACGTGATGTACGAAAGTACGAGATGATTACAAATTACCTATTTGCAGATAGGTGATAAACAAACCCATGGTTTTACGACTTTGTGAAAACAGAATTATTTATGTAGGTATCTACCTACGAGCACCGATAGTCTAGTGCAAGTTACACTTTCATGATTCGAAATATTGATCTGAGCCATCTCTGACTGAGACAGACCATAAAATGTAAGGAAAAGAAAATAATAATATCGGAGAAGAGGTATGAGAATTTACCTAAAAGTTAGTACCTAAGTATATGAAAGATCAAAGTCACCCATTCCTGACCAGAAAGACTCATCAGAATCAGAGTCCAGATACTCACCCAGAAGTACAATGTGCAGCTGTCAGAACATACAGGTCGTTGATAAGCGAACCTCCGCAGTAGAATCTGCCATTGTATAGCAGTACTGCCATCCATGGAAACTCAAGACTCTTTGTCTCGAAGCCACCAACTATGCGCCGACGAGTGCGAGGTATACCACATTCTAAAAAGGAAACAGCCTGTTAGAGAACCATTATAAAAAGAAAAAGATCAATCTAGTATGAAAACAGAGGATTTATGAAGATCATTCTTCGGAATTGAATGATAATTTGAAGACAAAATTGTATGGAAAACCAATGCGTACGCCGAAGTACTAGCAGTCGTGCGTGGATTATTCACAATGCGAGTTGGAGTCGTGGGTGATTATTATTGATAAGTCTTGTAACTTACGACAAGCTGGGCAGTTCTCTGGCGGATTTTCAATTGGTCGCAAAGTAGTGGTTGTAGTGGAGCCTCCTATCAGATTAGTGATCCAGTCTATAAAGTCCTTCTGCTTGATTCCGGAAGCTTGCGGCTGCAGCATCTGACAGGACGCTGCGCCAACTAAACATACCAGCAGCAATACTCTCATCGTGAATGCTGAAACAAGCGTGGATATCATGAACTAAGTAACGAAAACTCGAGGAGAATATCGGTCATCCAGATTTCTATCCACCGAGAACGTTATTGAACAGATATGATTCGGTAGAGAGTATCTTAGTACTATGGTATTAGGTATTATTTGAATCGGTGTATTACCGAAGAAACTTAATAAATACCTACCTACTCCTTGCCGCAAACTTTCGTAAATCAGCTTTCGGACTTGTTGAACCAAAGTAAAAATAAGGACACAAGGTCAAAAAACCTGCTCTTTACATCGTTTGCAAAATATGTACCGCTATTCTGATCACTCATCTTATTACATTTGCATACAACACGCACAGCGCATATCCTCATGAAAAACTGCTACCGGAGTCTGATACTGGACTAATCAAGGTAAAGCAGAAATTAGCCCCGAATCTAACGAGTTCTAGACTAACACTAGCTCTGGAGTATGAATGACTAAGACCAGGGCCGCGCCGACCCCCTACAGCGCCTGTGTGCGAAACCTATGAAGCGCCTCTTTTTTTTCACAAATCTTCATGTTTCAACTTATGTTTTTTTATTATTTGTTAATTTTGACCAAAATAAATGTTCTCCGTTGCCAAGGCATAATTTGCGCCTATTGTACCTACTTACTTATCGATACTCCACTACAAAGAATATGTTGTTGTGTAAGTGTAACAAAAATAATTTCGATGGCGGCGCCTCTATTGTCTAGGCGCCTGTGTGCGCCGCACACTTCGCACATAGGGGCGACTCGGCTCTAAGACCTAGAACCTTGCCTTGACTTGTCTGGCTAAGGTTACTTTATACCTGGTAATTTAATATTTTTTTTGTAACATTTTATGGCCGGATTGAAGTCAGCATACAGTAGCAGCCACCGTATACAAAACCAGTTAAACTCAGATACTTCCCTACAATTATCCTTATCGACATTCATAAAACTCATCACATAATCACTAAAACGGTGCTCAATGTTTATTGAAATTGATGCAATATAAGTAATCGTATTTCCCGATTGGTATGCGTGCACCGTCCTCCCTTGCGGTATGACTCGTTTGCGCGTGAGAGCTTCCTCCTCCAGACTTTGCAACTAGAAAGTACTTAGATAGATGGAAAATTATTTACGTAGATAGGTACCTGGCTCAATTTATCAAAATATATATAAGCAATTTATTATGTTATTGTTCTGCAGAGAGTTCAAAAGGGAGTTCTTGGCAGGCACACCATTTAACTTATACGAGTTCTTATTACCTATGTGTGTTTTACGAGGTAACGAGGGTATTGTTAAACGAAAACAAAAGAGTTTTGTCGATGAAGAATGGTCTTACCTTCAACCGAAGCGGCCGGTTCCTCCAAAATATTACAGTTCAAACAAAATGAATTTCAAAACTCCTAAAAAAGAAAACCTACTACAGTCAACTTTAGCAGGATCTTACGTGTTCCGTTGCGCTCGTATCACACGTCTATCAACAACACACTTGCACCATAAGATTTCAAACAAATTCAAACTCACGAGGAGACAGTAAGGATGGCTAGTGTCGACTCACAGGCCTCCGTGATTGAACTGCTGATCGGTGAGAGAGAGATGTATCACTTTCACCCTAGCTTCTATCCTTTCACTCGCTCCGGCACTGCTCCACTTAGTCCTGATAGCTTACTGCGAGTCCTGTTGAAACGCTCCTCGGTTATATTACCCCGCATCGCCATCATAAATTCCATAATGTGCTGTAATTTTTTGCGGAATTATTATCTGCCTAATAGGGTAATTTGCGATTTACCTTCATGTGGGATTGTTTAGCTGACACGCTACAAGTATGCAATGCTTTGCTTACGGATTTATGCCAGTTAGATATTTAACTACCTACTCTCATCATTGCTCTGTGACATGAGTTCAGGTAATTAGGAAAAAAAAATTAGAGTTTGGCAACCTGAGTGGTACTATTGTCAAAATGGCCTCTGGGCCTCTACAAGCATCACTTTAGAGTTAGAACATTTTTGGGTAGGTACTACCAACTTTTACATCGGCAAAACATTTACAAAATTTACTATGTTATGTATTAAGTTCTACCTAAGTTGTTTTCTTTTTGTTGTGCTGTTATGTATGTATAGTGTGTCCGAAATAAATGTATTTTCTTTCTTTCTTTCTTCTTTCAAATTTTTTTGTCATTTGTTTTTTGCCAAACAAATGGCAGTTTATGACACTGGATAGATCAACTTGACCACACTTGACTGAACCTCTACCAAACCATCCATCTAGAGACCCTTGTGTTTCATACTTAGCAAAGGTTTCAATGCTTGCCATTTTAAATGCTTCAGGTGTTGCATCATAACGTTCTTCGTGGTGAAGTGCGAGAGAATTTGGTTCAGTCGCCGGTATGATTCGCTGCCCTACCTGTACCTAAACATTTTACCTAGGTAGTTTACGACTGCTAAAATATTGGTCTATCTATTACGGTAGGTAAGGTCTTTAATTAGTCTTTAAATTATTTCTTAGTTTTCCATAATACCACAGCATAGGTCCTATTACTACCTATGAATATGATTGGGAGGCTAGGGGGCTAAAGTCACCCCCACCAAAAAGCTCCGAGTCTATCCAAGGGTAGAGCAGGTTTTGTCAGGGAAAATCCTAAATAACTGGGACAAGCCCCCCCCTATCTGAAACTCCTGGATCAAGCCCACCACTGAAATGAAATGAAATCCTAGAACCACCACCGTGATTAAGGCTGCTTTAAATTTTCCACATCATGCACCTGACAGATGCCAAGTTGCCTGCTGACTGATGAGACCGTACATGAGACACACCCACAATGCCCATATCATCCGTCCACTTCTAATTAATTTCCCAATGATATCTTAGAAACTAGGACAATGCTATGCAGGTCCACGTGGTAGAATCAGGTCATTGTTGCTATGTATCTCGTACACTGATGCATTCTCTTTTATTGCATTCGGAAAAAAAACACTGCTCGTTTTTGATCGATGGCTGAGGCACGAGCCAAAAAAAATACCTACGAGCCTTTTTGATAGTACCTATGTTTTTGTATCGCTTTATCATAAACTGTAATTATAACGTGAAGTAGGTAGTAGTGCAGGTCAGGTACCTATGTTTGGTTGACTTAGACAATTAAAATAATTTTGAAGACTTTCTCGATTTACAGAGGTAAGTTTGTACCTAGGAGGACAATAATATACTACGTATATATGTCTTACAATATTACCTAGGTAACATTAGCATCTAATGTCTTTGGGTCACACCTGTTTAGTATGCAGAACCCTTGAGGTCACACGTGTCTGATGAAGTGGACAATAACATGTCTCACGCATATGACCCCACACATTCAAGGTGTAGATACTCCTACGCGTTACCAAGTCTGAAGAAGTCCTTCAGATCGATGAAATCTCGCAACAAAAACTTTCAAAGTATATTTCCATAATAATGCATTAATATCACATGTTGATAAAATAGAGGCTGCGTTATCTGCCTACATACGGGTGGCACCACCACCGCCTCGCCCTGACACCATTGTCAAGATCTTGCACTGAATCATTACTAAACTGGGTTTATTTCATCCGAATTGCCTTTGAATTGAAATCAAGGCTGGCAGTGTTTGTCTAGACAAATACCGTAGGGCAGCCCCAATAAATCCTAGAGAGATAACGAAACTAGAACACCCTAAATATTCCACGGTTTCGTAACCAGCAATACTAATGGAGAACGTTAGCGTGAGATACAATTTACCAAGGTTTATGCACAAGTAACCTGCTCTTCGTATATCAAAAACTAATTACCTACCATTGGTTGTAAAAATAAGAAAGTGGAATGGCACCGTAGTGTGCGCTGCGGCCACATCGGACAGGTCAATCCGACTGCATAAAACTTTGTTCCGAAATATCGAAAAATTGCAAAACTTTAAATACTGCGTCGTTTTAATCCTGGCGTTACGTAAAATGGTAAAACGTTGGGTAAGATTGTCCAAATATAAATGAATAAAAACAGTTCGGTAGCGGTGAAATTATATGCGCGCTTACGTAATAAGGCTCGACTGGACTGACTTTCTGCAAGGATATGCCTGCACCCACTGCCAAAAAGCACTCTACTCTTCAACAATTTTATTACTAAGTACTTACTTTTAAAATCACAAGGTAGGTACTTAAGTAGGTATATGGTAGTTTAGCGTTCCTTGATTCAAACTCAAACAACCTAGTTTTTTCTAGCACAGTAGATGTTTTCGTAGCGAGTTTGGTTTTTTTTTGTAGGTATCCTGAAATACCTACTTACCTAGCTAAGTACGGTTGATTTATTTCTGCCTACGATTGTCTATTAGAAATGGAAGATAGGTACCTACCTACATAATTATTATTTGTACAGATGCTTAGTCTAAGCTAAGAACCTAGATATAAATAAAACCACATGTCAAAGTCGGTAGGTCTGTTGATGTTTGGTAGCAAAAAAAATGGTAATTCATGGTTAATTTCGACCACAGATACCGACGCAACTTAAAATTCACCTGTCTTGTTTATTCGCCCATGAAAGGTCCTTCGCTCGTTTTGAATTCATCTTGGAATGAGGAACAAGCTGTCGCCTCAAGATAATGAGCACGGTAGGTACCTACGCGTCGAGATATTTCAATCAATTTGCTGCTTGGAGCGTAGCGCACGCTCCAATCTGGTGAATTCCGTACGACGCATTCAGTGGCCTTTAATTGGTTTCAGATATAAATAAGTACCTAGAGGTACTTATCGTGTGCTCTCGGGTCGACGGACTAATTCGCGATACAAAACAAACGAATTACCTACGATGATCCCTTAGGGCCGGTTTTTTGATCCGTAGTTAACTCAACTAATAGTCAAATTTGGATCAACTAATTGGGATCAAAAACCGGTCCTTAGTCTTTCCTAAGTAATTAATTAGGTAGGTAATAAGTTTTCACTAAAGCCCAGCAGAAAGTAACTTTCAAAACTAAAGAAATAGAACCTACCTACCTACTCTCCTGAGGTTCTTACTTCCGTACCAACCGTTAGTTCGAAAATCTGCATAATATAATGAAGACTCTTCCATATCTAGGCCACGCCAATCAATCAATAAAAATATTTCAATTCAAGGTCAAAACATTAGCAAACTAAATAATCCACGTTCGATATTAGCAAGGTCAATAAGACAGTTCTACCACTCTCCCCGTGGGCGTGATGCCAGTACCCAGCAGCTATTGCAATGGTGTCAGAGTGCAGAGAGTGGAGTGCGCTCGCCGTCACTCGCTCAGTCGCTGCGTTGCCGTGAACTTGGCCTGGTCTGCTCACCCTGGCCCCGAGGCCTTATCGGAGGCGCCGCCCGCGGCCTATAATAGCTGGGCCGGCGTCTCCCCCTGACTCCAGAGTGGCCTGTGACACCGCCAGACATGTTTCGCGTCTTCTGTCTCGTCTTCGCCGCAATCGGCATCGCCAGTGCTTGCAAACCCTGCAGTGAGTGATTTCTTTTCAAGCTAACGGAAATAATTATTTGTGAATTTAGTGCAGAGTGCTCTACGTAAATAATATTATTGTGCTCCAATTTATTTAGTAAAAAAAACACTTATTTTATGTTCAGGCAGTGGAAATTCAAGTAACTTTCTCATTATTTTCTGATTTCGAACGGTTTTGGTGAGTAAAAGGTGCTCGCGATTTTATTGTGCGATTCGGACTGATATTTTATTTAGTTTGTGACTTTAATGACTCGTAAGATATCCTAATAAACGTTATTTACAATTCACACTGTTCGCGAACGACCGCATTTACAGTTTCCATTATTCATATTTACAGTTTCCAAACATCTTATTCAATTCAAAGGAATTCGTCAAGAACTTATGTCATAAAAGCAAGCAGTGCTAATAGTTCGAAGTGCTTTTAGAGAGCGCACTTGCAATACACTCGAATATTAGTACCCCAAGTTCTCACATAAGCTCGTTGCGATAAAACTTGAGATAGGTATTTTCGCAAGTATGCTAAGTGGCCCGGATGTTAACGTCTTGAAGAGTTGAATTTATTGTATCGCTCCGTAACAATTACATCAAGGAATCTCCGTTAAAGACATGCGAATTTTCGCCATTAAAGTAGACCTGTAAAGTCGTGCTGCACTTAACGTTATCTGTCGATCGCGAATTAACCCACTTTGTCGATAATAAAATGTGAGACAAGTATTTTTTGGATTCTTGGCTATTTAAAAACCATTGGTGGGAGAACCTTCACTTATAATTTTCGCGCGCTCGTTTGTTTACGTTTACTCACAAAATAAAACATATCTAATTATGCAGATTGCTCTCACTGGCACATGGCAGCGAGGTGTGCTAATCGGAACTAGGCAAAACTCCATTCACTGAATCTTCCATTCGAAATGTGCACCCACGCAAATTAATCATCACTATTCAAGATTACTGCCAAAATGGTATCTGTCTCCCTACTTTTCATCGAGAGATGGTGAATTAACATTATTTTGAATTTCCATTGGTAGAGTAAAAGAAAATGCTGACATAGTAAATTAAATTAGTAAATCGGACTGCAAATGTAGCCGTACTGTAACGCTGCATAGTTTGACATCAGCAGCAATCGTCATTATCAACATGTATTCGTTTCAGCATGTGGGGTGGCACGTCGCGGTAGAGTTGTGGGAGGCGAAAGAGTATCCCCAGGGGAGTTTCCTTGGCTGGCAGCTCTCAAGAGGGATGGAAAAGTGATCTGCGGAGCCACTGTCGTCGCCAGAGATCACCTCATTACAGCCACGCATTGTGTTCACGGGTAAGCTGCAATTTTTTTATTTTGTGTACTAATTGCCAATGAAGTCTCCCAGACGACGCGGCGCTATGCATTATGATCGTGTAACGTCAGATTTGAAAGGGGCTCTATTCCACTATTTACAACGGTAGACATTTAGTTCCAGCTAAGACGTTTCAGTTGGATTCAAATGGTCTAAAACAGATAAAAAACTAGGATTCAATTCTGTCTTTGATATTGAACCTATACGTACATAGTCGAATATGAAATATCCGCGCTTTAGTGTGGTTTTAGCTGACAAGTTCGTTAGTGGAATTAGCCTAATGCGGTGTGATTCTATTTTTTTGTCACTTCTTGCCTGAAATGTCTATTATTTAAAGATAGGGTAACCCCATAGTAGTAGGTGGTGTGTGTTCTGTTATTGTTGTGTAGATGCCCTCACATGTACTCACTCGTAACACCACCGTAAACGTAACACTACCTACTACGTAACGTACCTAGTAACCTTGTCCGATATTTATTATGTGACTTTGACCCTACCTTGTTATAGTTTTCAGCTATCTAGGCACCTACTTGCTGAGATGTATATTAGGCGTGTGACTCCTGTGTTTACAAAGATCAATTTAGTAAGTGGATTTTAGGGCTTTTAATTGTTTGTGACTACAATGTGGGGCACTTCAAAAATGTTGTTTTAAAATTCTTCAAGGGTCGGCAACGCGCATGTGATAAAGAGAATATCTCGCGGTGCGCATCTTAGGCCCGCTGGTGTTGCAGGCGTACATAGGCTACGGTAACCGCTTCCCATCAGGCTGGCCGTACGCTTGTTTGCCTACTTAGTTGGTAGTATAAAAAAATATGTTTGGGTTTGGGTTTATGAGTTTTTGTACTAATATTTTGTGTAGTGTTCAAGGACCGGTAGTAGCAAACTTATTTTTATTTTATTCGAGACTTAATATTAGGTAGATCTTTAATGACTCTGATAAAACAAAATTATTAAAATTTCTTGCAGATTTTAATATTACAAAGGGGTGGTTTAGGCACATACCTAAGTGCTGGCAGACCCAAAGTTTTTATACAATGTTTGGGGTCAACCAACGCTGAGTAATTTTATTGATTGAATGATCGTACAGAAAAATGCACAAAAAAATTAGCAGACTTTCTTTTTTTAATATAAGAAGTGAGAGAATATTGAAGGGTTTGCAATCAATAGTGGAGTTTTCAGGGTGATAGTGATTAGTCTATATGCCGTTGTCAATAAAATTATTATTGTCATAAACATCGTAATTCTATTAGCCCGGGCACAGATTATATAATACCTACTATAGGCCCGGGAGTCCTGTCTTGTCTGGCAATGCTACAAATTACAAAACCAATATTGTTCACTTTTTCGCCGTAAATAGATTGATGAAAGTAACTTCGGAAGTAGTATTTTGCCCCCTGTGAACCGCATCAATTAACACACCCACAAGAAAGAAAGTTTGGCGTCGTCACTACAAACAAAATGTATTTTCTATTTATGAATGTTAATGTAGTACACTAAAATAATCATTAGGTATTTGTGACGGTCTGTCGCCTTGGAGGAGTCAAACAATGAGCACTAAGAGAAAGTCAATGATTATTGACGAAGACTCAAGTAGGTGTCGTCAGTCGTGGTCACACACAGGGGGTAAGCAAGCAAGCTCGTATGTGTTAGTGGCCAACTCTGGTGACGGAGTTTTTAGGCCGCCTTAAAGCCTCCGTCGTGGCTTAACGACTGCTAGAGCCAGGACAGTATAACGTGCCCTCCGAAGCACGGAAGCGCTCAGATGTAAATGCCAGTAACGGTCACCCATCCATATATTGACCGCCCAGATAATTGGTGAAGATTGACTAAGCAAGCCTAGCCACGAGCGCTTCACAGGGGGTTATTAGATTCAATAAAAAATAACAATGATTTGAGTTGGCGTTCGATTCAAGTTTCAAACAATGGGATGTCAATTCGCGCTACCACAGCGCTACTATACCTACCTCCTAAATAAAAACAAGGCACATTAGGGTTGGTAGGTGTCCTATTGATGCAGCTAAAGCATTTTAGATCGTTGCTCCTCGATTTCTCGGATAAATCGCCATTTTATAGGTAAAATAAATCATTCTTATTGTGATCGCCTAAACCAGAAACCAGCTTTGGAGCGATACATCTTGTAGCAGAGAAAGCATTTTAAGTTGATCGGAAATAAATATTACAGTACTTAGGTACAATACACTATTACTCACCTCCCCTGGTTATGTTTAGGTGACGTGGACCAGAGTCGTACCAAGGATGTGCCCGGGATGGAGTTCCCAGTTGTATCAAAGGACCGAACGAGGTTGTTTTTGACAGATACCTACGCACTTTCCAACATCTACGCAATTTATTACGTTTCGTCGTATTTTGAATAATATTCGAAGCACTCTTAGGCTTTACTCTACTCCTCTATGGAAACAAATCTCCCCATCAAACAGGAATGACAAAAAAATTGTGCGCGGAATCCCTCCGCGCGGAAGAAGTCAATTTCAATTTCAATTTATTCATAATAAAATAACATTACGGATTACTCCAAGGCGTTATTCTATAGACTAGCAAAACATAAAATATTTACAATATACAATATTACAGAAAGATAAATAACAATAAAATCTATAGGGTATGTAACAAAGTCTATGGCACGAACGAGATCTTCTACTAATAATAGACAACAAGAAATATACGTTTAAAATAAGTACCTAAAATAAAATATAAACTTATGATGTATCTAAACAGTGTAACTATTATTACTGTGATAACTGATTACCATGGTGTCAAGGAACTAGGTACCTCAGCATATCTAAGGCAGAGTTTTCCGACTGTAGCCCACTTGTCTGCAAATATGTCAAAATTCGGGTAGGCTACGAGTAGAGCGTTTAGATGGCGTTGTGCTCGACAGACTGGGGATTGTTGGCGTGCTACGGTGCGTGCGGTTCTTGGGGAAAATAATGGAACTCGCCCGGTGCGGAATCTAGACCGATTATCGGGCACACAGAGTCGACTTACCTCCACCAGTAAATCAGGGCAAATTATCAACCCCCGCAAAATACGACATATTGTAGTTAATTGATCGCAGAGTCTTCGCGATTCAAGAGAGTGGAGTCCTAGTGTACCCTGTAGGTATTTGGTAGGGTACATGAAGGGATAGTAACCATATACCTTTTTGTATAGAAAGCGCAGAAACCTTTTCTGCACTTTTTCCACCATCATTGCAAGGTATATGTAACTTCATGAGGACTCCACACACACGCGCCCGACTCAAGTTTCGACCGTACAAGAGAAGTGTACAAAAGTTTAATAGCACCTGTGTTTGTAAAATCCCTACAATTTCGTGTAACGAAACCTAGTTTTTTAAAGCTATCGGCTGCAAGTTTTCTGTAGTGACAGTGAAAATTAAGCTCTGGATCAAACAATACGCCTAAATCCTTCGCCGTTTGCGGTCTTACAAGGACTTCCCCGTTTATATTGTAAGGCATGGTAATCGGGTTCCCTGATCTAGTAAATGTCATAACTTGGCATTTTGAAACATTTAAACTTAACCTGTTATCGTTACTCCAGGACTGTACAGCTTCTAGGTCCTGTTGCAATGCGTGACTGTCTTCGATAGTTCTTATGCTATAGTATAGCTTTACGTCGTCAGCGTAAAGCAGGCACATTGCGTAACTAAGCGTTTTAGCTAAGTCATCTACCATCAACGTAAACAGCAATGGGCCCAAAGATGATCCTTGACTGATTCCTGATCTGGTGTGGTAAGGTGAAGAGTCATAGCATCCGAGCCTCACGAATTGACTTCGGTTTTTGAGGTAGTCAGCAAATAGTCTGAGAAGCTTGGGTGTAAATCCAAATAAACTTAATTTATTCAGGAGTACATCGTTGTCAATATGATCAAAGGCTTTTTGAAAATCCAGATATATAACGTCTACTTGAATATTGGAGTCTAACTGGTTTGAGATGTAGTCAACGAGTGTTAGTAGGTTTGTATTTACAGAGCGGCCCTTTCTGAAGGCATGTTGGGCGTCGTTTAGGAAGGGTTCTATTTGTTTGTAGAGTTTGGTGTGGATTCCACCCTCAAATAGTTTTGCTAAGGCTGATAGAATGGCAATTGGTCTATAATTATTGGTTAGAGTTTTATCTCCTGACTTAAGAATAGGGACAACTCGAGACTGTTTCCATTTATCGGGATATGTACCTACTTTGAGCGATAAGTTGAGAATATGGGCTATGGGGGATGCTAGTTGCGTTTTGAAAGCTTTGACTATGTATGGTGGGATATTGTCTGGGCCTGTGGCGCTTTTGGGCTTAAGTTTTTGTATCAAATGTTCTATTTCAGTTTCTGTAAAATCTGAGACACTTATAGAGGAGTAACTTTCTGTTGATGTTAGGTGATCAACGTCGAGGCTGGGTATTTGGGGTAGAAAAACATTGCTAAAGTACTCTGCAAAAGCAGCAGCTGCTGCTTGCCCAGTATGTTGTTTACCATCGTGAGTTATGCAGGGATCAAATCCTCCTTTAGTTTTTAAGCTTTTGACATAATTCCAAAAAGCGCGCGGATTGGAAATTAAATTATTCTGGATGTTTGCTAGGTATTTACTATGCGCAACTGTAACGTCGTATTTCACGTAAGCTCTAATTGAAGAAAACAGACTGTAGACGTGTGGATCGTTACTAGCCTTCCATATTTTGTGTAAGTTCCATTTTAATTTAATATTTACAATTATATCTTTAGTGAACCAGGTGGGATATCTACGTGCAAATTTCCTATTTCTTATTTTTTTGGGAACACTTTGGTTAAAACTGTCATACAGCTTAAAATAAAATAGTTCAACAGCGCTATTGACATCTTGTTCTTGTAAAACATCACTCCATCTTATATCATTGATGAGTTCATAAAGTAAAGAAAAATCGGCCTTATGAAAGTTCCAGTCTGTGTTAAAATCGATGTTGCTAGCTTCTAAAGGTACATCCCGACCCATCGGTACGATGGTGAGCGCTATATCTAGGGGTGGGTGGTATTTGTCAGCTATATCCACCAAGCCGCAGTCTGCCTCACACACGCTTACCTCGTTTACACTGTTATTTGTGAGTACAACATCTAACTTACTACCAGTTTTGTTAAACACGCTATTGTGGTCTACAAATTCGCAAAAGTTTAAAAAATAGAACATATAGTTTTTTATGTTCCAGGAGGCACTGTTCATGTTTAAATCACCTACAATAATGACACTAGAATTTTGTAATTTCGATGACATATTCTCTTCTACTTTGCAGTACCAAGACATATAATCCTCATCTTTAGCTGAAGGCTTTATATATACAACACATACATACAGTGTCCGGTTTTTGTAGGAGAAGGATGCCCATAGGTCTTCGCCGTGCCCGGTCTCCAGATGTTGTTGCCGTGAAAGTTCTAGGCCTGGTCTTGCAGCAAGCAAAATTCCACCCCCATTAGAACCTCTATCTCGTCTAACCATACTCCACCCGTACGGTGTAACTTCAGCGTCAGTTACCGAATCATCCAGGTTTGTTTCTGTTACGGCAATGAAGTCACTATCGAACAGTGTCGTGTTTCGGCGCCATTGTATCAATTTGGTTTTGAGGCCATTGACGTTTTGGTACATGGCATGTAGTTTACTATTTCTCCGATATGTTGGTGTCGGCCTTTCCAAAGTATGTTTGGCCAGGTGTGCGGGGCCGACTGTCGTGCTCACGCCTGACTCCTCTATGAAACCACTCACAGACTTCAGTGCCAGCTGGCCATGATTCTGGAGTAAGCAGCAGATTATAAGAACTTTCAGGCACGGTCAGAACAAAGGAGGCGTAGTGGTCATGTCTTAATGTTAGCTTGTACGCATTAAATCCTTTTCTTTGACAAATTTCTTCCATGTGGAGTATCATGGTTTCCACTGTTGTTTGCGGTTGTAAGAAGCAGGCATGTATGAAACTTCTAGTGCCACGCATTCACCCTCGCTCTGTCTCTTTCTATTCCCCCTCCCCAGCGTTAAACTTTTAACGCAACCTTGTTGGAAGTCTCATTAGAAGTTTCACTTCAAAAAGCTTCTACGGCTGTCTGAGCCCATCCATTCTGAGCCTTGGAGTGGCTTGGCTGGCAGATCAGAAATATCACAGAACTACTATAGGTACTCTCTATCGATAATCAAGAAAGATCCAATGAAAATTCATCTAGAATTTTACATACATTTTTTATAAATTCCGCGATCTTTCGAAGCTCACTTTGCATAAGACCTTCTTGGTTATCCAAGAAAGACATGTGCAAAGTGAGCTTTGAAAGATCGCGGGTCTACAAAGTCCTTGGTCCGTTCCCTGTGACCAACGAGCCCTAAGACGCTGTGAGACAAATCACAGTGCGAGCCCAAAGCCATAAATACTCCCAAAACACGTTTGAGGATCTTCCGCAATCTCGTCCGTTATCTGATACTTAACTGTTAACTGGACTGCCGGGAATTACCTAATTAAATCATCGTTTAATACGAATGGCCGTGAAAATCAGATCTTTCATTACCTACGCAACGGTGAACCAGAGTAGAGTCGTTACAAAGACGTAGAGAGGCTCTTTTATTTTGTTTAAATTTTTGATACGAATAAAAATCAATGTTTACCGTAATATGCTAAATAGATGGCCCACATCCGCCAGAGGAACCTGTAGGTACTTCGATAAGAATTGAGAAAGGTTAAAGATGCGTAATACTCACGTCACTTGTGTTTATTTCGGATAAAATAACCAGTGTGGTGTCAGGCACGCCACGCCATAAAGAACACAAAATTGAATTCAGTAGGTATTTTTTATGCAACTAACTAAATGATGGAACAAGCCTGTGGTCCACCGGATATCGGTAGCCTTTCTGAGCACGTCCACTGAGGACGTGGCTTTTGATGTTGCATGCATTACGCCCATCACTCTCGACTCGAGACATAAAGTCTCATGTGCCTGTTATTGCCCCGGCACCTATACTCTACAACCGGAACACAGTGGTCAGTGAGCATCATTGTTTGGCGGCAGAAATAGGTTCTACTTCCCCGACGAGCTCTTTCACCTACCTACCTATAGTCTTGGTTCTACTATAAAGTTCTAAAGTTCCGGTTGTCTTCGTTTGCTTCGCTCACTCGACCAATTTTTTTTCACAGTAAAGTTAGAAAAGGGAACTTTTTACTCAAAACTTTTTAATTTACTTTTCGCGGGCATTTGTGTTTTTTTTTTTTTTTTTTTTTTTTTTCGCTCCTCGGAGCAGGCTAGTTTAGAACCATACCGCCTAGTCTTACGTTATGTAACGGGCTTTTGTTTGTAGCACGTACGGAGGTCGGATGTTCCCTAGGGTTGGGACACTTCTTTTCAGTATGGCCACAGTATGGCACACTTTCTAAAGTACCTACGAGTACATTTTTATGTACATACGTAAAAGTTCAATATAAGCGCATTGTTATCCGCAGCTGTGCGTGACATACCTAGCAATTTAATTATTTCCTCGAAACTATCACATAACTAGAACGAATATATTGACTTAGGTACTAACTACAAAGAGATGAATTGACTGTAACTAGGTATGATTTTATATATGTAGTAGGTACATGTACATTATTGTACATTAATTTGTGAACGAAAACGAAAACAATTAATTTGTGTATTGAACACTTGTTCAATACACAAATTAATTGTTTTCGTCGCAATCGAAACTGCATGCAATGCAAGCTAACGCAGCCCGTCAGAGGCAAACTACTAGGTATACTACCTAGGACAGTCAAAAATTTATAGTAGGTACACTAGTAACTACTCACCATCTGCAACGTACCTACCTACTTATTGAACCTGCACCACAAGTATCCAAGGTTACGTCATCCCAATGAGGTCAAGATCGATGGATGCGCTCGCGTGCTATGTTTTTGTCTTTTCATACTAAACGAAGAACACGTAGCGAATCGATTTTTTCGCTTCACGACACACGATGTGCTTTGAATCCTAAGGAGTTTGTTAATTTATACGAGTACCTAAAAGTAACAGAGGCAATGCGTGGAGATGTTTAGCAAATTGCAGTTGGTTCGTTTTGCTGTAACTTCGAGGATGCCAAAGTGCATGGTGATTCATAATTTTTAAGTCGATACAACCGGCTGAGTTGTAAAACTTTTACGTTCAGTCCTTATTCATATTTTTATACTTTATTTATATATCTCTGGACATTATATTTTAACCCTTTAAAGAGTTTTACGAGTACAGCAAATAAGTCTGATACCCTGTTCCTCTTCGTTTTCAGGATAGAGGCATCCCGCTTATCTGTATTGGTTGGAGAGTACGACGTAAATAATTCTAGGGCTGATGGGTACGAGGTCAACCATGTAGTACAACACCCTGATTTCAACCGGTACACCTATGACAATGATATCGCTGTGTTGAGGCTGACAGATCCATTGCCCGATCATCTGTACAGGCCTGCTTGTATACCAGGTTTGTACCTACGCCACAACGTAGATCTCAACCACTTACTTACCTACCAGTGATTTTCTAATGTTTAGAGTCTGACAACGGAGTCGTTAACCTCCATTTGATTGTGCTTTATAATAAAAGCAGCAAATGCACATTCAATTTGCAGGGGTCAATAATCCAAAACGTTAACTATAGTAACTTAGTTCTCCTTTGTGATGTATGTTATTTATAATGCAACCACAGAATACCCAATAATTGATTAAAAGTCGTAAAACACGTGCAGTTATTATCAATTAGCAGATTATTGCGATCCCGGAAACCACTTTGCTTAATTTGTTCACAGCGTGATATTGAAATAAAATTAACGGTTCTTATTGCAAAATAAAAAGAATAGCTTCACCTTACGACCTCCTCGCCTCGGTTTGATTTTTTCACATGCCTTTGTTAGACAGTTTAGTAGGTAGGTACTCAAAATCTAGTAACGGGAGAACGTTTTGGTAACCCACATTGTTGCTTTGGCAGACGCTGATGACGGTGACTTGCTAGAAGGTGTGGACGCGGTAGTTACAGGTTGGGGAAGTACTGTTGAAAAAGGTCCATCTTCAAACATTCCAATGAAGGTAAGATGTGTAGCCCCTACTAGCTAACCAAATAAAGTTGTGGGTAGGTAATTCTAGCCCTCAGACACTGTAGTTAGACACTCCTTGAAAGTTTTACCTAGGTAGTTACTTAGGTATACTATTCAACTTACCAATAAGTATCTAGGTATACTTAGGTATTAACTTTTGAGAATGATGCCAAAGAGAGGTATTTTCCTATCTGTTATGATAACGTATTGAATAAACAATTTGTATTTATTATTCATTCATTTAGGCATTTAACTATCCCTCCCTACCAAGAATGTCCTTAATGATATTTTTTTCAGGCTGATGTTCAAATCTGGGCGCATGAAGAATGCTCTGGAGCTGGTTACGGCCGCAGAAAGGTGACTCCTCGAATGGTTTGTGCAAATGCCTTAGATCGAGATGCCTGTACTGGTGACTCTGGCGGCCCTTTACTACTATCTCAGCCGTATTTCACCATTGTTGGTAAGCAACTTGATATCAGTCACCATTTTCAAATGTTTCATGTTAAGTAAATTCCTGTGATTCGTCTGCTTAAACCGTAACAGTCAGTATAGTAAACGGTTAACAATGCTGTTTTATAAAAAAGTAGGGTAACTACTTATCCTACCAAGGTAATTAATATTTCTAGAAAGTGTAAAAGTCATTTATTTTGCAGGAATCGTATCGTGGGGTCGTGGATGCGCAAGACCCGGTTACCCAGGCGTCTACGCGAGGGTAGACCGGTTTCTGCCGTGGCTCAAGGTTGCATTACGCCATGCATGCACTTGTCAGCCACCTCTGAGTGGATAAAACAAATAAAGAAATTATGAAAGACTGTATTTGGTATAAAAACCTCAGTGGTTTTTGTACCACTCACTACACATGGTGAGTCACTGCACAGTGGTAGATAACTTGGTATTTCAAAATAGCAACAAGAACACTATGCTATAGGTTTATCAGTATTACTATAGATTTTTTAGGTGTTAAAACTATGGCTGTGACTAGATTAACATTTTATGAGTTTTGTGTCATGTGACTAGATAATATACTAGATAGGGAGACCTATGTATTTGGAATTATGTTTTTTATTGTAGTAAGTTTCAACTAAAATTAGTTCCTGTACTATTTTGTATGTGAAGTTGTGATATTGTAAGTTTTTAATAAAAATGTCTCCAATGTCAAGAATGATGTATACATACCTTGGTAGGTACGTCTATTATTTGTCGATGATTGGTTGATTAGGTACTTTGGCACAACACTATTTCAGCATCTCCCGCGAAAATATGACATTGACATTTCATTGCGCTGCCGCCGGCTGCCGCTGGGGCTGTCAGTTCAGTCAGCTGGCTGTTGTGTCATGTCATGTGTGTTGTATTTTGTATTGTATTTTATTACGGGAAAAACTAACGTAGAAACCAAATTTTAAAGCAAACAGTGATTTTAGTTTGCTTTCAATCTATCTGTATGAGGACCACAATTTAGAAAAGTATCATTATGAACTTCTCAGACAACGAAGCTGTGAGTACCTACCATCATCTTTTCTTGAATATCTATCTCTGAAATTATTTTATTCACACGCAGTACCTATCACGCGTGTTATATTGATATAGGAGTCCTACTAATTAGACTAAATATATAGGAATTTAGGTACATTGTAATAAAAATACTTGATGCTTAGGACGACACATCGAGTGTAGAAAGCACGTCGAATACGGACAATACGTCCCGCAGCGAGACTCCAACGAACTCGCGCGTCAAGAAACGAAGACGCGGTAAGAAGAAAGCCTTGGTTAAACCCATAAAACCACCTTTCAAATTCAAGTAAGTAGAAAATATACATGCACTTTTGAAAGAACGGGTTATCTTTACTTTTGCAGCACTGCACTTAAGCAGGCCTATCGGAAGTTACTATGGTAGGTAGAGCTCAACAGTGTTGGAATCACATGCACATCTTTTTTGCTGATAGTAGGCTAGTTATTGCAATATGACATTGTAAATACTTAAAAGTAACACTTTAGACATACTATCCGGTACATAAGCCTGTAATGTTATCCATTGGTTTAAATAAATAGAAAGCAAAATGAAAGTAGAAACAATGAAGTCTTAGCTCTATGATGACAAATTAAAAACTTCCCTAAATAACCGAAGTTTTTATATCCATTCAGTTGTAGTGCAAAAGAGGACCATGCACTGCCTCTATTTGGGTGTCAGTTCAACCACCACCTCAGTGACAGCGGGCCGCAAGTGTTTGCTGTTGTTGGCAGCAACCGAGTCTCGATATACGAGTGTCCAGAGTCTGGTGGATTCAAGTTCCTGCAGTGCTATGCTGATCCTGATGTGAGACTTATTAAGCAAGAAAGCTAGTTATTTATGACTCAATCAGAGCCTGCTTAGACCGAGTGGACTCTGATACCTACTAGGACGCAACTCTGATTATAGCATAATCCGAGCGAAACCAGACGCCGCCATTGTGTTAACACGATACTAGTACCTTCCTAGTAGAAATCGGAGCCCACTCAGTCAAAACAGACTCTGATGTCAACATGTCAACGCGGCTTTACATTCACAACATGAAAATCACTGTTATATATCTGTGCTTTTTAAAGTGACTACCTAGTAAATAAACCAATTGCACCGAATCTAAGTTGAGCTTGTCAGGGCTTACATTGACGCCAAATGATTTCATTCTTAGTTGTGTGCTTTAATGGCTTGAAGATTTGGTAAGTGTAAGAATTGATTTTCCTATGCTTAACTTCCAGGTGGAAGAGACATTCTACACATGCGCCTGGTCATACGAAGAGGACACAAACCTGCCACTCCTGGCAGTAGCCGGCTCTCGCGGCGTGGTTCGCGTGTTCCAACCAGCCACGCAGACCTGCACCAAGCACTACATCGGCCACGGACATGCCATCAACGAGGTCAAGTTCCATCCTCGAGACCCGAACTTACTCCTCTCGGCGAGCAAAGACCACGCATTACGGCTTTGGAATATACACACAGATGTCTGCATCGCGATATTCGGAGGCGTCGAAGGCCACAGGGATGAAGTCCTCAGCGCTGACTTCGATTTAAAAGGCGAAAGGATAATGTCCTGCGGTATGGACCACTCCTTGAAACTCTGGAGGCTAGATAAGCCATCTATGAACGAGGCTATAAAACAGAGCTATAACTTCAACCCGCATCGGGCGCATCGTCCATTCAATTCGTTGAAGGAGCATTTTCCGGATTTCTCGACGAGGGATATTCATAGGAATTATGTGGATTGCGTTAGGTGGATGGGCGATCTGATTTTATCAAAGGTAAGAAGCTGCGGCTACATTGGGTCTCTGTGTTGACTCGCTTGACTCTCATTACCTACACAAGATATACCTAAGTACCTACCTCATATACCTAAGTGCTCATATATACGAGCGGCATGTTGCTAGCGGCAGAGGCAACTGCAGCTCTCGACCAATAGATACAAAGAGAGCCAACGATGGCTGCTGCAGAGCTACGACGTTGCCATGTCGACGTCAACCGCCGACGAGTACACTTCTCTGCCGTTGACATCGTACCACTCGTGTTTGAGTCCTAATTTATTTTATAGAACTGACTTGTGGCTTATATCTCTATCTTCAGTCATGTGAGAACGCGATAATCTGCTGGAAACCAGGCCGACTCGAAGACTCTGAGATCCGGCCGGGTGATAACTCGGTTACGATCGTGCACCGCTTTGATTACAAGGAGTGCGAGATATGGTTCATCAGATTCGCGGTGGACTACGCTCAAAGGGTAAGATATTGTTATTACAACCAAACTTCGAAACGCGATACCTACCATTAATCTGTCTGAAAAAAAGTTGAGTGTAACAAATTAACAAATGTGGTGTGAGTTGCGCTATAAAATATCTTCAAGATTGACTCTACCTAGAGCATGTCGATTTCGTTTACAACCTAAGTGATATTCATACTCGTGTTCTATTTTGAGTACGTGTACCTACCAGCTACAAAAGTTTTCCCTATTTCACTAACTACCGCTGTCGGGAAGAGATCCCTTAGATAAAGATAATAATTTCAATAAAGAATATTTCTATCTATCTACCCTCGTTTTTATGGCTACTAAGCAACTAGGGTTTTACCTACAAGGTACCTAGTATAAAAAAGCTACATCAATTTGTTCATTGTTTTAGGTGATAGCACTAGGCAATCAGTGCGGTAAAACTATGATATGGGAGCTTGGTAACGTGGCGGGCGGTTCGCGGGCATCGCAACTAGTACATCCGAGATGTGTGGCTGCTGTCAGACAGGTAATAAAATTTCTTTGATCATTTGATCAGATATGTAACGTCTATCTTGGTTACTATTTAGATGGAGACCCATTTTCATCTGCATGGTACTCTTAGTAGTAGATAATAGGGCTCTCTCGTCTGGGGAAAATTACTACTGCTGTACCTATTTCTGTCGCTAAGCAGTGGTGCTCGTATTGTATTTCTGTGTTCCGGTTTGAGCGGTATGGGAGCCGGTGTAATAAAATTACAGGCACATGTCTCAAAGTGAGAGGTGCAATTCATTGCCTCTCGTCTCTCGTCCTCAATGGACTTGCTCTGATATGTAATGCATTGTTATACGAAGAAGTTACCCCTTTACGTCAGTTTGTTTCATCATATTTTCAAATAGAGTACCTAGTTGTTATGGCATATCGAAAGCCTCCGACCCTGAAAAACTCCGTCACTAGAGTTAGCCACCATCAAAGTCCCAAGCACTACTTCTTTTTTTCAGGTGACCTTATCACGCAATGGAAAAATTCTAATTACCTGCTGTGACGACGGCACTATCTGGCGCTGGGACAAGGTCAATAACTCGAACAACTGACGAACGTCTGACGTCACCACAGCCCGCACCTGTGACGTCACTAAAA